>BMAU01021369.1:1620000-3007500 GCA_019973935.1 Trichonephila clavipes
ACTACTGTACTGTATTTTTTGGAGTGTGAGAGTGAGTGAATATTAATTTCGCACTGTTCAACTACACGAGGGCTTTTCGCAACGGATTACGTAATTTTGAACCATAGTCAAGTGACATGGACGACACCTGAGCTGGCTCCCCCTTCTCCTAACTACCACACTACACCAACTTAGAAGGAATATTCTTTTAAATCCACTCTTCCAAGATATATGGCAGCACGGGTTCCATGATGAGTATTTTAGCGGGGAAGGCGAATAGTTTTGTAGCAGATACTGTTATAAATCTCTCTTTATTTTAATGTTTTTTTATGATTTTATTGTGCACATTTGGTAGTAAGAAATTGATCTTTTTTCCAAATAAATGCTTTTATCAGTTCTGATACTTAAAGTAAATAAACTTTCTCTTTCACACTGCATCATTTGGACAAATTTTCAAAATTTGTTTGTGATTAGTAGTTAATTATAATGCTATAATTTTAATTGAATAGGCAGATATAATTATTTTTGTACTTAAAAATGCAATAACTACTGTACTGTATTTTTTGGAGTGTGAGAGTGAGTGAATATTAATGCCGCACTGTTCAGCTACACGAGGGCTTTTGGCAACGGATCACGTAATTTTGAACCATGGTCAAGTGACGTGGACGACACCTGAGCTGGCACCCTCTTCTCCTAACTACCACACTACACCAACTTAGAAGGAATATTCTACCAATACTTAGAAGGAATATTCTTTTAAATCCACTCTTCCAAGATATATGGCAGCACGGGTTCCATGATGAGTATTTTAGCGGAAAAAATAGTTTGTCAAAATTTAAGTGTCTTATGTTTTTGTATGTTCATGAAGACCTTAGAAAATTATTTGACTACTTATTTTAAGTGAACGGTATATATAATTAATTTATTAGCTCTACCGGATTAAATTTTCCAAAGTGGAGTATTTTGTTTATGTATATCCCTTAATTTTAAATGTAGTGATCCAAAAAAAAATATTGTATGAAAAAAACTGCAGTAAATCATAATGCGATTGGATAAAGTATTAACGTGCATCGCTCCCCTACACGGCGGGTCTTAAAAGCTCTAATAAAGCTCGAGTTATGAAAGTAGCTAGGCATTTGTGTGCCAACTTGACTCTATCGTTAACATTTCGCTATGTTTTTCATTGAATTGTCATTAGAATTTAAGAAATGGCGTTACTTGCGAATATTACAATTTTAACATAAAATAAATACTACAGAAAGTAATATTAATGTATTATACTTTCAGATAAAAATTATTTACACTATTTTAAGCGTTCATTACACAAAACTTTTAACAATGTGTTACTTTTGCTGAGCAGAGATCAGCTTAAGAAGGTATTTTCAAAAATCGACCCTCAGGAGTGTTACGGGGAGTTATAAATAAAAAAAAATCTTTTTTATCAGCTATTAGATCTACATACTTAAAATTTAACAAAGGTGTTTTATTTCTCTCTTTTTTTTTTTTTTTTTTTTTTTTTTTTTTTTGTTTAGCTGAACTACACAAAAAGCTTTTTTTGTTTAATTTGCAATTCACGTAAAATTAACTCATTAAAAACTTATTTAACCTTCAATCTGTGTTTAATTTTTCAGTTCATCCGTGCGAAGAACGGGTATACCAGTACATATGTTTAATCAAACATTCAAATGATCAGAAAAAAAATCATTTCAATAGCAATCTGTAAGATTTTTTAATTCATCATTTATAAATAATGGGGGGAATAGTTCTACACTCAAAAAAGCCATTGGGGAATGCCGGGCTCTAGAGAGATAAAAGAAATGTCTGACAATGGAAAGCTGTGGAAGAAATTTCGAAAAAGGGAATTGTCATGACGTTAATATAGAAACCATGCACACACAAGAGGAAGTGCTAACAGCTAGAGGAGAAGGGAAATTTCCATGACAATATGTTATACATTCAAAAATGTCTGTGCAAAGCAGGGAGTAATTGAACAGGAAAGAAGTTAAAAAAATTTTTGAAAAAGGGAATTTTAATGACATCATTATAGCAATCACTTGCATGGTGTGCACACAAGTGCTGGCATCATGAAGAAAAGAGGAAATATTTAAGTTACACACTCGGTAAAGCCCAGGCTTAAGCGGAGGGGAAAGAAACAAACAAGTCAAAGTAGTTTCGAAAAAGAATAATGGAAGTGCTGATTTTGTGAAGGGAAAGGAAAATTTATAAAAGTAGGGAAAGCCCGTGCAACGCCGGGCCATGCAGCTAGTATATAATATATGTGAAAGAAAAATTGTTTTGTATAGCTGATGAGTTTTGTGTTATTGTAATTTCTTAATATAATTGTAATTAATAAGTTATATTTTAATATAGCATTTAATTTTTTTCACTGTCGAGCTTGGGAAATTAAAATGAATATTTATCTTAAATGTCACATTTTAAAATGAATGTTATCTACTATAATTTGTCTTATGTTCTGTAGAATTCTGTCATACTGCGAAAAAAAGTTTTTTTAACTTAATTTTTTTGCTATACATTATGCAAATTCATGACATATTAGAAAAGGGTCAACTCAAATAAAGATTTTTTTCTTAATAATAAGTAAGATAATATGTAAGAATAAAAATGATATAAGGATTTCACATCTGTAACCTAGACATTGAATGTCGCACATACTTTTTAAGCTTTCATTAAAAAAGTGTTATTTTTTAAGACATTTGTTAAAGTAATGAGAGAAGGAAAAATGATGTTTATATAAAGCATTTTTTGTATGATTTTGATATTCATAAATTAATGTTTTTTAAAAATGTCTTTTTAATTTAATGATCACATTACTAATTTTTCATTGCATAGTTTGCAGATATTTTTAAAACATTTTTAAAAAAAGTGTTTTTAATTTTCAGAGCTTTCATGGCTGGTAAATTAGATCTGACAGAAGTGGAAGGTTTAGCTGATTTATTGAATGCTGAAACAGAAGCCCAACGAAGACAGGCATTGAGACAAATGGATGGAGGTTTGCATAAATTATACACTGATTGGACAGATAGGGTTAAAAGGGTTTGTGTTTGCATTTAATGAAATCTAGTTCAGAAAAAGAGAAAAATGTACTTATGTTTTCACTCTGTCTCTAAGAAAATATTGAATGTAATCACCTTCATAATGTATTAGTGAAATTATATAAATTAAAAAAAATTGTGTTTATTACAAAAAGCACATTTACTTCGATATAAAAACAATTATATTATTATTAAAAGTGCAGAATTGATATTTTTACTAAAGTATGATAAACACATCTTACAAAAGTGATTGTTTCTTTGATTTCTGTAAAAATATGTATATTTTTCACATAGCAGTACCAGGGAGAATTTTATAAATTATTATTTTTAGGTGTTGTAGAAACTTCATTATATATTTGTAACCTATTATTTCCATCTATGTGGGCAACCAAAACAACAATGAGCATTTAAATAAATGCGGGGAGAAAATGCATGCACGTTTAAAATATGTTTAACTTTATGAAATTCAGAAATTCATTATTTTAGTGATGATATGTCTTCAGAAAAAAATAGTTTATATTTTGATCAACTTAATTTGTGAAAATGGTAATATATTTCCTGTTCAGGAAATCACATTTTCAAGATTATTGTATATTTTACGCATATATTTAATGGTATATTTGTGATAAAGTACATCAAGCTTAATTTGGTATTTAAAACTTTCTTTTCCAAATTATATTGTCAGTAAAGCTGTTATTTTATATAACAGCTTTATTTTCTGTCATACTTCTGCTCTTTTTTATAGATTTTGGTACATTTTAAGAATTTTATTCCTTTAATTCCTTGACATACTAATAAAATGGAATTTGGGGCACATTTTCTCATTTCTTGTGCATACAGATTTCTCATATAATTGAGAAAGGAGGGAAAACTTGGGCATTTAAATTAAAACAAAAGCAAAGCTTAATACAATCAAAGCAGAGACATTTCTGTCGGGGACAGTTCTTGATGTTTCAGAGGTGTCAAATTCTACAATGGTACATAAAATGAATGGTGACATTCACAAAATTGTAAGAAATAAAACAATTTTTAATCATTTTTTTTAAAATATTGTTGGCGATTTATGGTTACTGCTTGTAATTAATAAATGTTTAACAGAGTTTGTTTGTTTTTTGTCGCTCTTAAAAATTTTAAAAAAAAAACCATATACTTTTTATTTTTAAAGTAAATTTTATCTTTCTCGTATAAAATATTTTATATTTATTATGTTTCAGTGTTCTGCTAGACTTGAGGCTTACATAGATTTTGGAGAAGATCAGCATCTAGATGAAACTATTTTAACATCTGGTAATTTTTGAACTTTTAACTCATAAAGTAACATTGAAGTATTGTTTACAGATTTTTGCTTATTTATTTTCGTTACTTATATTTGCTTAATGTGATTCTAATTGGTTCCCAATGATAATATAATTTGACTATTATTGAGCTTCTGCAGTATGAATATCTTTTTTATGTATTTACTTACTATATAAATTCACTTAACATCTATAATTAGTCTGATTTAGAAATGTATTTTATAATGTAATGCTAAAGGCTGTATCACACATACGTGTTTCAAGCAATTTTTCGTCCAAGTCGTGCAATTTTTACTCAGTTACCATAGCTACCGCTTTAGAACAATTTTTTGCTAGCGAGCTCAAAAATTTGTTCCAAATAAAAATTGCTCGAAATTCCAGCCAATGGGGTTCTTCGGCGTTTTACATCATAAACAAGATGGCGATTTCGTCTAGCACTTCAGATATGCCGTATAATATTTTAATGGTGTATAATATTTTAACGGCGTATAATATTTTAAATAGAATGCTACTCTATTTCTGTTCACACCCATCAACAAAAGCGCAAGCAAAATGAAAGAAATAATTTTGGATGTTCATTCTCCGAAGCAGAAAAATCGGCGAGTAATTTTTCAATGTGGAGATAGAACGTGGCTGACATCAGAGCATGCCGTTTGGTTTACGGCAACCCTTCCCCTCAGATTCGGCCAAAAATTGCATGAAAAATATACATGTGATACGGCCTTAAGTTTTCTGTTGAAAAGTTGTTTGATTTTTATAAATTGCTTAAAATCACTTATCAGTATTGTAAAAAAAAAAAAAAAAAAAAAGTAAGAACAATATCGCTTTAATTAATTCATTATTTCTTTTATTTTTTTTATTAAAAAAATAATGTATTTTCTCTTTGTATTCTGCTTTGATTTGTTATTGATCAAAGGATACTATCTTAAATAACTTTTCAAATATGCAGTGCAGAAGGACTTAGAAATATTGAGGAATGAAATTTCTATTCACTTACAAGATCATAGAAAAGGAGAAAAAGTGAGAAGTGGTGTTTATACTGTCATAACAGGAAGACCTAACGTGGGAAAAAGTACACTCATGAATTATTTGTGTGAGTATTTTTATACACAAATAATTCTTGTATTTTTCTGATATTGTAAATGTGAAATAAATCTAAATATTGTTACATATATGTATAATATTCATACTTTTATCTTACTTGGGATATTCAAGCAAAATTATATAAACAATCATTAATTGGCTCATTAGAGTTTGATTTGGTTTTTTAAAAATTCTTTAATTGCTATTAATCCTCATAGGATGCATTGATCAATGCTAAAAATTTACTACATACTTAAAAAGAAATATATTAGAATATGCTATATCTACTAACTATATACATTCAAATTTACATAAATTATACATTTTTCAAATTTTTTTATCTATATTGTGCTTTATATTTTTAAAATATTACTTTAGGGTGTTAATGTTTGAATTAAAACGATTTAAAATAATAATTGTGTAACTTCTAATAATTTGTATAAAAAAATGTTAAACTTATATTTGAATTGAGCGTGCATTTAATTTTGGGTACCTTTTTAGCTTTTTTCATTCATATAAATATTTCTTTTAAAACCAATTTCATGTTAAATTGACACAATATAATTATTACTGGTGATGAATTACATTGACTTAAAAAATTTTAAATTGTAAAAAAAGCAAAATATAAATATTGAAATAAAAATGCATTTTCTCCAGGCGTGTATACATGTCCTACTCAGTTGGTGTGTTCAGTGCCTCGGACATGTGTACTCGTCCTTCCAAAAAACGACTTTTTATATTGTGCTGCTCTGTTTAAAATTAGTCCAAAGGTTTTGGAATACAATAAGATGGCACTGACAGTGCTTCTAAAGAATTTACTTATTTTGGAGAAGAGGTGGGGAAGGAATTTGAAAGGTTATGTTCCAGGAATGAGGAAATTCATAGCTTTGCAGTTTTTCTGTACCCATAACGTCTTCTGAGAAAACTGTGATGCAAAAATGTGTTGTTTCTGCAATAAAAAGTATTTGCTGTGAACCTCACTATCAATGCACTGAATGTTATGCTGGTTTATGTGTTCAACCATGTCTCAGAATGTATCACACAACAGATAATTTATAATTTTTTTATTATATTGTAACGCTAGACATTAAACTTTGTAATTGTTTTATTTTATTCCTTTTTTTTAAAGTGAAAGTAAACATTTTTTAGGTTGAAAAACACACCTTTTCTCCCAATAAACCACATAACAACATGGGCCTGTGGGGAAAAAAGTGGCATTTGGGGGGGTAAATTTCATAGCTTTTCCTCGACAGTTAAGGGGTTGATGAAAAGGATTGAGACATTTTATGATGGAGGTTGACAGGTTTTTTATGGACATAATCTACAATACATTTTTTTAAATATCAATGGAATTTTTTTACATTAAGTGTACAGAATTGGTTGAGATTATATTATAGACCTTTATATTTGAGGCTATTAGTGTATCATTTCATATTTTGAGAATGAATGTGTTATGTAAAGTTATTTTTTTACTGTACAAGATTGTAAAGGTTGTTGTTATAAATGTATAAATAAAATACATATATTTATATAGATGTATTTTCCAATTTTAATCATTTCGATATTTATTAATTTTAGTTGAACTTTACTATACTTCTATAAATTTATGACAATTTAAGCACACACATGAAAAAATAGCATTTTTTTGTAATTTGTTTGGTTGTCATTTTGCTGAAATTATATTGTAAAAAAATTATTTACATTGTAAAAAAAACAATGTCGTTTGTTTTTTTAAATCGTAGTTTTATAAATTAAAATTTTGGATCGGACCATATTAATGTTACACAAAAATATTAAAATCACAAGAAATCTAATACCATTTTTCTGAAAATAGGCTACCTAATTTATGTTGAAAATTAAACTTGAAAAATACAAAACGGCTTGTGTATAATTCAAATAAAAATGTTAAAATGTAGTGTTTTTCTTTAAAATTTTGTAAAATTACAATTTATTTTTTGTTTGAATACTTATATTTTATAAATAAAAATGTAAGACCAGAATTTCTTTATGAACTATATTTGGAGATGAATATAATGGTTAGATTTAATTTAAGAAAAGTGTAATGCAGTTATATTTTTCCATTGTAGTTTTATATTGTAAGTCTGAACAGAAGTATGGAATTCAAATAGAAGTTATAAACTTTAGCAAAGAGAGAAAGAATTGTAAAACATTTTGGCTTCTAAAAAATTATTGCAGAAAACTTATTAACTTAAAAATATTTATATTTAGAAACTACAATGCAAAGATCTAATTTCTTAGAAAAAATTTTCATTTAATTATTTATATCATAATCAAGTATCACCCATTTTTTTGTTTGTACTTATTACATTTTAAATTATTATTAGGAAAAATAGGGTCATATATAGAGTAAGAAAAGAATGAAGGCAAATAATAATGTTTATAATTTCTTAACTTATAGTTTAACTGAATAAAAACCTTTTATTTTTCAGTTGTTATAAACAAGTATGTAAAGTTAATTTAGATCTGGAATCCACTTATTAATTTAAATATAGAGTAACATTCCATGTAAGTACACAGTTTTATTTATGTTTTGATGTTAAAAAATGAGTATATTCCAAGGGGAAAAAAACCTTTTATTTCTTAGGGATCCAGAATATCTGATTTTATTTATAGCAGTGATACTCAACCTGCAGGCCGCATGTGACCCGTTGGCCTTTTCTGAGTGGCCTGGCTATGGCCCATTGTACTAAAAAATTCAATTATTTAAGAACAATGTACTGAAAATTTAGCACAATATTCTATCAATGAAACAATGAAATCTATAAATTTATATTTTTTAACGGTAAAATATAAAGAAGAGGTTTGATTATGGATAAAATGAAATCCATATGATTTTAAAAGAGTTACCCCATAACTCTTTTAAATATGCATAAAAGTAAATATTTTCTGTGTGTATTTCATAAAAAGGTTAATAAAGCCTTAAAATAAAAGCCAATAAGAGTTTTCTATTTTGTCCAATGTTGCTTTGGTCTTATTGTCTATTGTACTTGTGTTGTGACCTGCATGAATTACCTGTCAGATGTATGTGGCCCAGCTGGAAAAAAGGTTGAGTACCCCTGATCTACAGCATTTTTTAATATTTCTTAAACAAATCTAAAATTATCTGTAGTAGAGATCCATAAAAAAAGTAATTGGGAAATTTCTTGAGAGCTTGTTTTTAAAAAGGAAATCTTTTTATACTTACAAGCTTTTTATATTTATTCTTAGAAATATGTCTAATTTATATTTATTTTATCTTATTCCACCTTTATTTAATATATTACCAAATTATTTTATTTTCCTCTCGAAGAATGTGGACCAAAAGAAATACATGCTTTAGAACTTAAAATATTTATAATTTTGTTTGCTATTAGCTATTGTTTAGGAAGTAATGAAAAAAATGCATTTGGATTGTATTGCATATTTTAATTTATATATTTAGTGTTTCTTGTTGAGTATCAATAACAATGTGAACAAATGACAATGTAATATCTTTAAATTAATTAGTTTCTACATTTTTTGAAAGTATTATAATTGTCAAGAACAGGTGTGCAATGGATAGTATGCACATCAAACTGATGATACTGAAATTTATTACAATTTCTTAAAACAATTATGAAAAAAAAATCTACAGAAAACATTTTAAAAGATGATTGTTTAACTAACTGAGCTAATTGCTTGTACATTAATTATTAAATATGTGGGTTAAATTCTATTTAAATTCACCCCTTGATACCAATTTTCAAATTGTGCTTAAATGACACCAAAGTGCAAGTTTTAAATTTCAAATTATTGTAACATAACACAAGGAGCATCACATTTGAAAATCAACAGTTTTGTTGCTAAAATTGAGGAGGAAAACTTGGCAGGAAGTAAATTCGAATTTTATGAAAAACCTCATAAAAAGGACTAAAAAACTAGTAAAAGAAAAGGCTGATCTTATTTAAAACATGCAGATTTTCTCCTTTCAGACAACAGTTTAGCTTAAAAAAGGGAATGGAATGGAGTTTTCATCTGTTATATGACTGTGGAAAATATTGCAAGTTTACTCCTTTTTGATGATAATTCTGCCTAAGCATAACAAAGAAGGATTTGATCTTGATGCAGGTTTTCTTCTTTTTGATGACAATTGCAGAGTATAGTTTGGAAAAAGAAGGGGGAATAAATTAAGAATTTTTATCCATTCTTTAACAACTTTGGAACTTACTGCAAACATTATTAAAATTTTCTTCTCTTTTTTCCACAGGCAAAAAAGAGGGGGTAGAATTTTTCTGGCCAAGGCTGTCTCAGTTAGTTTAAACCATCTTGATCTATTTATTGTTGTTATTGTTTTCTATCTATTTATGCCGATGTTTGACAAGTATTTTTCTGTATTGTCTAGCTATCTTGTACATGGTCTGCCTCTTCTCATGCCTTCTGCTTTCAAAAACGTTATTTGTTTTATCAGGTTGCTGGTATCATACCTGAATATGCGTCAAAGCCATCTTAGTTGCAAAAAGCCTTGTTGTTGTGTGTTTATTACTAGGATACATACGAAAGACGTGAGATAGATGAACAGAAACATATGACACAATCGCAGAATAATACAGATTTTTATTACAAATGATGATCCCAACAAAGAACAGAAGAGGTACACTGCTTTCCTTTTGAGACAGGAATCCATTGCAGGCAAAAGTCTGATTTCTTTTTCCGAAAATACCTCTTTGTCTTGCTCGGGATTCGAACCCGAATCCACTCGATACTGGGTGGGGCAGAACAAAAAGCTTTAATTACTTTAAATAAATTGAATATTCTCCGGGCCCTATTTTCCTTCACTGCTCCAAAAATTCTTCTCAATATTTTTCGTTCAAATTTCAATAAGTTTTCCTCATCCAGTTTTCTTATTTTTCAGCACTCACTGCCACATAAAACTATGTGTCTTGTAAGTGTTTTGTATGTTTGTACTTTTGTTTTCCTACTTATAAACTTGGATTGAAATTGCCATAGTAACATCTGTTAGCTACGTCGATTCTATTTTTAATTTTGATCATTATATCATGGCTATTTACAATTGTACCTAAATATTTGAATTGACAGACCTCCTCAAAATCATAATTATTTATTGTCAGTGACCCTTAATTCAAGCTTCTGTCTGAGACTGCCTTAAATTTTGTTTTTTATTCATTGACAGCCAAACCCATCTTTTTTTATGACAATTCAAGTGCACAAAACCCTTCAACAGTAACTGTTCTTCCCATTATGTCTATATTATCTGCATATGCTAACAGTGGATGTCATATTGCTGAACCTGTGACTGTTTTAAGTACTAAATAATTGTAGTCACGAATGGGTGTACCAAAATGGAATCTATTCCCTACATAAGATACTTTCAATTACTGATTAAATTCATAATGTATGTTACAATGCAATCACTACATTGAAACAATCTTGTTTTCAATATGTTCTACTAGATTGAATCTATCCAATGAGGGCACGATTAAAAAAATATGTCATGATATTTTTTTAAAAAAAATTTATGTGATTATTGAGAAATACTGTGAATTTTTAGGTCAAAAAGATGTGGCAATAGTATCTCCGACTGCTGGTACAACTCGTGATACTCTTGAATTCTGTTTGAATATTGATGGATACTTGGTGAATTTTTGTGACACAGCAGGTATTAGAGAATCTTTAGATACAATTGAGCAAGAAGGGGTTAAGAGAGCCAAAGATAGGTAAGATCTAATAATTTTTAAAAACATCTCCGTTTCCAGGCCATTATATTACAAAAATTATACTATTAGTGCAGTGCCCGGAGCGTTAAATACATGAAAACCTAGAATTTCTGTTACAGTGAATGAAAATAAAAAATTCAAAATGGAATGTTCAGCTAATGATACATATAAAAAAGTTTACCTATTAAAAAATTGTGATCTTAATTTTTTTTTTTTTTTCAACTTTGAAATTTTTTTTATAATAGCAATAAAATAGTTATTAAATAAAAAAGACAATTATTAATAAAATATTTGTTTATTTAAACTATGTACCTTTTTATATATATAACATATCTTCTTGGACTTCATTTATTTGGATAATAGGTGGTGTATTGGAACCACTATTTTCGCTGCACTGCAGACATGCTCCACCAGTGCTCCGCAACCTTTTTAACGCTGCGGACCTGTCAACGTTTGTTAATTTTACCACAGCCCGCTTAGGGGGAGGATAATGATTGTTTATATTTTAGACTATTTTGATTTAATAATTTTAATTTAACTGTGTCTTCTGAATAAAATAGGGTTACATCAAAAAATGAATATAAAGTGATTCTACAAGGAATATTAAGTGATTTTCATAAAAAGTAGCCCAAACCTAAGAAAAATATACCACAGTAAATAAAAGAGAAATAATTTAATGTTTCTTGTGTGGACCGATAGTATTTGATCCACGGACCGGTACCGGTCAGCAGACTGGGGGTTGCGGAACACTGTGCTACACTACAGTATAAGCCACTCTTTCGACAACCACAAGCAGCCGCATATCCCTTTTTGCAATTACAAAATAATATTTGCAATAGATGATCCAGAGATGACAATTGATTCATTGTTATTGGGATGAGCATGTTATTGAAATGCTTCCATCCCCAATGATCAATATCTACGTCATTTCCTAGCCATATCTGGATTTGCAAGTGCACTCTTTTTAGATGTTCAAATGCTGTATCAGTTGTAGGAGGTAACGATGATAAAGGAACACTTGTATTTTTTGCCGTTGCTTTTATGAAAGAATTGTATCTCAATGTATTCAAATCTTTAATTTTTGCCGATGCTCCGTATAAACCCAAAATACATATTACACCCACTTGAAATGTATTATTCGAGTCTTCGTTGACATTTTTGAATACTTCTGCTGGTTTGTGAAGATCATGACATTTTTTAAAATTTTTGGCAAACTTAATTTTGCCTTTGTTGAAAAACGCAGATGTAGTATCACAACCCGTGAAAGCATGTAAAAAAGAATATGTTCTTTACATTTTGGGAGCGTTTCTTTTAAACTTCTCGAATATATATTTTTTGTTGGACTTTGCCTTTGGATGGTTTCAAAAAATATATTTCACAATCCTCATTCACTAATGCCGTTAATATAACCGAGACGTCAATGTCTTCTGAAACTATAACAGTATTGTTTGTTTCCAAATTAATTGATGTATCACCAATTTGTCTGCATCGCTCTCCGCTTGGCATGTAAACATATTGTTATCAGCTAATTTAATTCTCAATATTTCTATCAAGCGGCTTTTATTTTTATTATTCGCCAAAAATTTATCTTGAGCTATTTTCAAAGGCATATTTTCATCAAATTCAATGTCTGCACATTTATTTTTCAATGCACAACGATTCCTTTTGACTGACTTAATACCGTCTTTCTGATATCCATCAAATACCACGTATGTGTTATTATTATAATTATTTTTTAAATATCTTACATAATGCTCACATCATTTTAAAGGTTTCATTCAATTGCCATTTGCAACGATGCAATAACATACCTCCATCAATAACATAATGAACATTTTCAACACTCTTTAAATTAATTGAAATTTCCGGGAATAACTCGTAAAAAGTTGACTTTTTGGTCTTCCGCAGTTCACCATCTTCAAATAGACAAAGCGGATATGGTCCAATTCAAAATTCATATAATTTTGAAGCTCTTTTTCGGTCTTTTTTCAAACACAAATACATTGAAACAG
Organism: Trichonephila clavipes; assembly: GCA_019973935.1. Lineage (NCBI taxonomy): Eukaryota > Metazoa > Arthropoda > Arachnida > Araneae > Nephilidae > Trichonephila > Trichonephila clavipes. The sequence goes on from BMAU01021369.1 coordinate 1,633,137, forward strand.
CAGCAATGGCTCAACAGTAATCACATCCTCACGAAATTAATCTTGCTATTTTTCGCCAAAAGAGGTTTTATCTTATCTTTCCTTGATAATTTCAATTCACGTAAATTTTGTTCTTCTGTTTTTTTCATTACCGTCAAACCTTGTTCAAAAGCATCATAACAATTAATATCTTTATCTCCAGTAATTCCAGTACCAATAGATATTATAGCATCTGTATCAGGAAAAGGGCTGTGTTGTATGAAGAAGTCCACCAATAATTTGACATTGATATCATCTATCTATTCTAGCATCTGTCGAATCACTATGTTGATGATTTTTATTGAAAGATATATTACAAAAATTTTCTATGCCTTCAATAATATCTTGGCTATAAATAACTCCTCTGATCCATTTATATACTACACTTTCAGTGGCACCACGTTTGAAAGGACCTCCTTCGACGCTCATTCCTTTCATCAAGGTTTGCTCAATAGTTTGATCACTCATAATGCAGGAGAAAAAAACATCTGAATGCCTAGATGTGAAATATCCTTCTGAAAAATTTTTAAATTCCGAAGGGTCCATTTTAACATGTAATTCTTTCATATCTTGCAGATAAATTTGTGAAGCCTTAGCGTAGGGGAAATGTCCTGACGCATGGAATAATGGAATCATTATCTCAATGCTATGTAAATGTAAGTTTCAATCTCCCATACGGTCAGCAGCAATGAAGTTCTTCAATATTGTGACCATTCAAAAATAAGTAATCCATATAATTTCGACGTTTTATTTTTATTTTCAAGCTCAACTAACTTTTCATCAAAAATTGTAGCAAGCGCTCGAAATTCTTGGTTTTCTATTACTTCAGCATAATTAAACATTTCAAAAATCATGGATTTTTCTTCACAATTTACTACGTTGTCAAGATCCCTATATCCCTTCACACACTCAGGTATGTTTGAAAGATGTTCCTTTTTTGTAATCTATGTCTACTTAGGAGAAATCAAACGTATACATGTGAAAAAAATATTATTTTAAGTAGAATTATGTATGCTTGAATATTAATTGCTTATATTTTTTGGTTTAAATAATAAAAAATTAAAAGCACAAAAAAATTTGGGTAAGCTTTGTAATTTATAGCATAAAAAACAAAATCCAACATCAACCATATAAATTCATTCACTGTAACGAAAGTTCAAGGTCAAAACCCTCGGGCACTGCACTATATAATTCTTGCAAAATATGATTAAATGGTAATGAATAAGGTATACCTCTTGATATTTTTAATGAAGTATATTTTTTTTTATTTTTATGTCACTATATGAAGACAATTTTTTGTTACATTTAAAATAAAGGTATTTAATTTTTGAAAAGAGCTTTTTTGACAATAGTTGCTATTACAAAATTGTGTAAATATGTAAAATTTGTAAGAGTAAAAATATTGAAGTGCATATTTTAATATCCATTATTTATGCTTATTTTCCTTTAATTTCTTTTGTAGCAGTAAATTTAATTACTTAGGAGTGAATAATTCTTTTTCTTTATAAACATTAATTTTGATTGTTAGTTTTGCTTCTATATAAATAGTTGATAACAGAATTAAAGATCTTTTTTTTTTATTTTGAAAAATTGGCTTACAATGCTGAAATTGTTTTCTCTGGTTGGAAAATATTTTGTTTCTATTTTTCATTATATTATACCTTAATCTTTATTATAATAAACTTTAAAAATAGAAAACGCTATAGATATTAATTATAAATTATATTTTAAGTTTTTATTCAAAACAAAAAATTGTAATTTAACTTCCCCTTCCCTCTTTTTTCTTTTTGGTGATTTTCTAATAGGGGCTTGTTTATCACCTCTTATGCACTTTAAAAATCCATTGTTGTTGTCTTGGTTGGGCACAAGTTGTGTAGTCAAAAAAGTGTGAGGCTTTTCTATTTTCTAATAGAGCTTTTATTACAAGTTTTTAAAGTAACTCAAAGATCCAAACTCAAACAAATTATTGGAATATATGGTGCCGCACTAAAAAGGGATACCAGCTCCTGGGGAATGTACTAGGTCTGTAAAGGTAATATGCAGCTCCACATTACAGAAAAGAAAATTATTGAAATATTAAATTGTTTTAGAAGACAGAAGAAAAAAAAGAATTTTATTTAAGTCAGGTGGCTTTGATAATTCAGCAATGGTTCATAACATTATTCGCATTAATTAATTAATTAATAATAAAATGGCAATAGTTTTGGAGAATTGTGCAAAAATTTATTTACATTGCTAAATTTAAAAATTCCATTTTTTACATAAATTCTATTATTTTAACAAATTTTAAACAAACAAAATATCTATACACAATTGTGTTATTCAAGCAGCAGCAGCTTATCCATTTTGAAATAAATGGACATACTGCACCAAGTAATACATGTTTTTTGATGAAATGATCCTGTAACTTCGGAAATACTACTCTACATCCTCTTTCTTAGATGCTAGATTCAGTTTTACAGCTAGATCCAGTTTTAATCATTTTCACTAAAAGTATTCTGTAAAAAAAATAAGTTAACTTATTAAAAAAATTATAGTATTTTAGTATGTGGGTGTTTTTTTATTATTATTATTGGCTGTATGTCACAGCATTTGTTGATGGTTTCTGATTTGGGAAAAATATATGTAAATAAAAAAAAATGGTTTGTCCCAGTTAATTTATGCAGCATACTATTTTAAAATGAATTAACTGATCTCACATTAATAAATTTTGACATAGAATTTTATATAGAATAAATGCTTTTCAAAAATATGGTATTGAATATTCTTTAGTTTCACAGTTACAGCTAATTCCAGTTTTTGTATCAATATTTTTTTCATAGGTCTTCTAAGGCAGATATGTTGATATTTATTCTTGAAGCTAAAAGAGCTCTTGAGTTTCTATCATCACACAGAGTATCATCAGAACTTTTGTCTCATTTCTTGCATGAAGAATTGGGTGATGATTATTTAGAAAGCATTAAGGCAAATCACTCCGAGAAAGAAACTCTAAATGCACTCATTCTTCTGAACAAAATAGACTTACTCACCAAGGAAGAACTAGTTAAAATCAAACAACTAGAACAAACTCATTCTTCTGTTTGTGCTGTATCATGTACAGATGGCATTGGACTGAGTAGATTTATGAATATCTTAGCAGAACGAATAAAGGAAATGTAAGTAGATATGGAATATATACTTCTTTGTACTTAAATTTTTTTTTATCATTTCGTTTTTGTAGGATTAACCAAAATGCTTCCCATTTGATTTTGAATGTATCAGTTCTTGTGTAAACTAGTTATTTTGAGTACCTATAATCCAGTTCATGCAATGAAGTGTAAATTGCAGCCTGTAAAGATTTTATCTGCTCACCACACGGATTTTGAAATAATTATACAGGAATTTTGAATTCAAATGTAATTTTTTTGAAAAATTAATTGTTCCATTTTTTTTCAATTCCCAGTAGTTCACAATGTATATATCTAGTTCAAATTTTCAATTGTTAATAAAATACATTTTAAAGCTCTCAATCGAGCTGAAATTTTATATACCATATTTTCCTGTATATAATCTGCAGCGGCGTATTATCCGCAGAGCCCTTTTTTTCGAGTAAAAAAAAACATTGTATAATCCGCGGCAGTTTTGGCGGCGAATAATCCAAAAAATATAAATTGCCAATAAGGAGACACATAAAATAAAAAAATATAATTAAAAATAGAAGAAATTGTTCAGAGGACAACATTTATAATAAAACACATCTATTTAAATAATATATTTCATAATATATTTTGTACGATAATCTCAATAAAACAAAAAAATTCTCTGCTACTGCCATCTATGTTTTAAGTTAAGCAAAACATTGCACGTGGAAAAATGTTTAAAAAATTAAGATCCCCCTTTTACACTTATATGCACTTTCAAAATAAAAATATCTTGAATAATGAAAAAATTTATTAACAGTTTAAAAAGCCTTCAAAATCTGATTCATCAGATTCGGAAATGAATAAATTTATCAAATCTTCGCGTAACACATCCGAGTCACTCGATAGTAAAGACTCTTCATCGTCAGAGTCATTTTTGACAATAATATTACATTTTCGGAAAGCGTTCTTTACTGTAGTTTCAGCGACGTCATTCCATGCTTTCAGGACCCAGCGGGAGACATTTTCATATGATGCCCGCTTCAATTTTCCCGTTTTTGTATAGTTTTGTTCTCCATCGGACATCCACTGTTCCCATAACTTTCTAACTTTGGATTTGAACGATCTATTAATACCGACGTCTAAAGGCTGCAATTTTTTTGTCAGTCCTCCAGGTATTATGGCAATTTTTGCCGACACGGACTTGAGAGCATTTTTAACGTTTTCACTCACATGTGATTTCATGGAGTCCATAATTAAAAATGCCTTTGGACGAAAAAAAGAATGTTTGCGTTTTCTCCAGATAGTCTGCAGCCATGACAACATGATTTGCTCATTCATCCAGCCATTTTCATTCGCACAAATTTCCACACATTTAGGAAAGTTTTCTTTTGGGAGCGTTTTTCTTTTAAAAATTAACATCGGCGGCAATTTCAAACCATTTGCAGCACAGTATAAAATTACAGTAAATGACGTTCTTTCTTTTCCAGTAGTATTTATAGGAATACTACTTGCTCCTTGAACGTCGACAGTCCTGGTAGGTGGAATATCAAATGATAATGAAACTTCGTCCATATTAAAAATCAAATCCTCTGTAAAATTATTTTCAACAATAATTTGCTTGCAAAATGTCAAAAAGTCGTCAGATTTTTTTCCCCAGTCATCAGGTAATTTCTGTCCGACCGTTGAACGACTACGAACGACTAAATTGTTTCTCTTCATAAACCAGTAACACCATGTGGGCCCACCAGAGAAGTTAACAATATTCATTTCGCGTGCAATAACTCGGGCTTTCATTCTGATGCTAACTGTCGAGACAGCTTTCCCATCGTCCCTTTCTTTTAAAATCCATTTATTTATCTCTGCCTCTAATTCTGGCCAGTGAGGTTTTCCACGACCATCGGCCCTTTTACGTCTATCGCAATTTTCGAAGTTAGTCTTGTTCCTTCTCCACAAACGAATATTCGATTCGTCAATGTTGAAAAATCTTGCAGCTTCTCGATTTCCGACTTCGTTAGCCTTCTCTACAGCGTTTCGTTTGAAGTCTGCAGTATAGCTAACACGCTTACGCTTCATCATGATAAAAACTTTCAAAGGATGCAACACCTCTAGTCAAGACAAAGTTGTAAATGACGCCAGCGACTTCTAACTGCTATTTCCTTCCGAGGAACCGAATTCGTTCTTGAAAGTAATTGGACAAAAACTAATTATGGCCGTAATACGTCAGCCGAGTCGTGAAAGCGCCATCTATTATTTATTTTATAAAACATAAACAGCATTTCTTTCAAAACTTTGTTAACTTTTCTGATGGAGAATGTTTTTTCTCAGATAATCCGCGGCGGCGTATAAACCGCACAACGAAATTTGAAACTTTTTTAACACATAATCCGCGGATTATATACAGGAAAATACGGTACACGATTATTTTGGATGACGATACGGTAATTTAATTCTAATTTATAAAAGTTAATTGATTTCAACTAATTATTCAAAGAATTACAGATACAGCAATGTTGCCATCATTTTTTGGTGACTTGTGTCAAAAATTTAAAACATTTTTTCCCCCACATTTTAAAGCATTCAGTTAAATTGAAATTTTATATACACAATTATTTGATGACAATATGATACTTTAATGATAATTAATAAAAATGAATTGCCACTTAATATTGTATTATGTCATATGTATATACATATTTATTAATTATAATTATTTAATAAAAAGTAACTAAAATAAAAATTTTCCTTTGTTGTCCTAAGTAGAAATTGCCTTAACATTTTTTATATATATATATTGCTTGTTTCATAAAAATATGAATATTTTCTGCTTTTAAAAAAATATAGTAAAAATGTATACAAAAACTAATTAAACTTTAACATGTGCAAAAAAATGGTGGGGGGACTGGTTTGATTAAGTATGCGTACAATTACTGAAATATACTTTCAAGTCTCCAGTCATCTATCAAGAACTTGCACCATCCATGCCAAGGTGAGTTGCAACTGCTTTGCCCACCAAAAGAGGTGAAACGCTTTACAGAGTAGATGCTCATAATGTTTTGGCTCTTCAGTATATCATGATAGCATTTACGTTCCATCTGCTGCATGGCTACCGCAGTATTAATGATACGGAGCCTCAACATGTGTAATATTTTGACATTTTCAAATAAGTTTTATTAATGTGATTCTTTTTGTTTATTTCCCAAAAGAGGCGGCCCCTCAAGGAATTTTGATTCAGGTCTAGCTACGCCCATGCGTTCCATATTGGTATTCTCAACTCTCTACTTTTGATAAGGCCACTTTTATAGGCAGGGGTGGCTCTAGGGCTGGACAAACAGGACACCTGCCCGAGGTGGCATTTGGATCGAATTTGAAAAAAAAAATTGTTTTTGTTGTAACAGAGAATTTTATATATTTTCTGAAATATTATTGGGTTTGGATTTAGTATTTTATTTAATGTATTTTATTTCCTTATTTTGTACTTTATATGTTTAATGTTAGTTTTCCTTTATGTTGAAACTTGAAAGGTTCAAAGCAGGAATATATCTTAAATGATGAAATTTGATTTGTTTACACATCTTTCATTAGTATCTTTCTCCCCATCCTGGAGTGGGGTCATAATGGGCATTCTTTTTCACCCTTATGAGGTGTGGTGTCAGCTATCCAAAAGGGGACAGGGGTAATAAGTTTTTGGTGGAGAGCCACAGAAGATATTTTTTTAGTTTTGGGTGTACTCTCTTACTATAAGTTAAAATAAACACACTTGTGATCTCCATCATCAATTAATTCTTTTTCAAAGAAATTGACCTGCTGGAATGGGCAATTCCTTCTCTTACATTTTACTTGTTTGAAGTAATAACAGATAATTATATCCTTATTTTTTGGAATTATTTTGCATTTTTTAAGACTTAAAATTATATATATATATGCTGCCTTTTTGTTCATTATTCAAGTTTTATAGGTGTGTATTTATGTGAACAATTTATCTTAATTCATTATAATTTCTTGCTTTGGAGAAGGGGTGGCAAATATAGTCTGTTAATAGGCAAATGTAGTCTGAGCTTTGAAGAAGAGACAAGAAGATCTTTGGGGCTGAAAACATACCACGTGACAATTGACTTTTCTATTATCTCAGTTTATTTGTATCAAATAAGTTGTACTAAAATATAAGCTGGATTAAGAACATTTGCATTTATTCAAGAGTCCTTTTTTTTTTAATTCCTACTATTAACTTACTCTCTCTATTTTTATTTATATATTTATTTATCTTGTTCAAATTTTCAATTGTTAATAAAATACCTTCTATTCATCCAATCAAGTTCAAATATTTCTTTTTAAACTTGCAGTGGATGACACTTGTTAATGCAGTTTTTCAAGTATTAATTAATTGTTTTAATTAATTTCCTGTCTTTGACGCCAACTTAGATTTATCTCTATTGTTGTAACAATGTAACTGTTAAAACAAAGACAAAAAAGTTGATGTCGAAAAACTGTTTTTCAGCTAAACTACCTAAACCTAGTCTGCATAGTCACAACAATGCAGACAAATTATGCTGTTTTTTCAATTCCTGCCATTAGTTCACTCTCTCCTTATATATTTATATATTATATATATACTTGTTTTTGTCCTTAGCTGCTGTGGTTACATCGGGGACCTACCAACCATCACTCAGGAGCGTCATCGAACTTATGTACAGAATTGTCTTCAGAGCTTGCTTGAATATGATGACGACGTCGAGATTGATGTTGCCATCGCTGCAGACAAACTTCGGCGAGCAATGAACGAGTTGGGAAAAATCACCGGGAAAATTAGAGTAGATGATATTTTAGATGTTATTTTTAAAGATTTTTGTATAGGAAAATAGTTTTTATTATATAAAATTGTTTAAAATGTTATGTGTACGTTTTTTTATTATTATTATTATTATTCTCCTGTTGGTGAAAAATGTAGTGGTATTTGGATGATTTCATAATTTCTGGTGAAAAAGTTAAAATTCGTTTCGATCGCGGGTTAGGCCGTGGTAGCCTAGTGGTCAAAGGTCACGAACTCGTGGTTGGCGTGTCATAACTTCGAGCCTAGTACAGCTGAAGATCCGCCATGTAGAGGCCGCTGATGTACCTTAAATATGTCGAGGCTCAAACTTCCTTTCCGATGGTGTGGTGTGGTAGTTAGGAGAGGGGAATGCCAGTTCAGGTGTCGTCTACGTTAATTGACCATGTTTCAGTAGTACGAGATCCGTTGCCAATGGCCTTCGTGTTGCTTTACAAAGCGACATAATTAAAAAACTCACTCTCATTTGATAAGAGTTGCCAGTAATTGATGAATCGATTATATTACAAGCTCTGACTCCATCTGTGTCACATGGCATCAGTGACTATTAAGAGGAGAGTTCAAAACGTAGAGTAACAATCCCTTTAAGGGAAAATCTTTATTCACGAATTCTAAGAGATACACATCGTAGTTAATTACTTATATGTTACTGCTCTATATAGTCTGAACGGTTGTCGAATAATTTGCTTTATCGGCACACCAACGTATCAAAACCAGGATAAAAGAAATCAAGGCCATGAAATCAAGACGGCTTGCTAAACTCAAGGATCGGTTCTGAAATGAGGATCACCTAGGCAATCGTCTTGGTGCTAGATCCGGGCTGTTGGGAGGATGTTAAAAGAACTATATTCCCTTGGTCTTGGCCTTCGTTGCGGAGTGATCACAGTTGCAAATTCGTGGCTGGCATTGTTTGTGTTGAGTAATTGGTTCAAGTCCTGTTGCTACTAAAGACCCATTGTGTAGAGGCCGATGCACGTTAAATCTATCGAGGCTTAATGTTCTCCCGTTGGTGTTATAGGAGAGGAAGTGACAGTTCAAGAGTTGTCCTCGTCACGTGACCTAGGCTTAAAATTACGAGGTTGGATACCAATATCCCTCATATTGCTTTATAAACTAAACTCAGTGGCACAACAGCCCATGAGGGCCAAAGCCTACTGTGCCCATCTCAGTATACGGGACCATTAGGCGCTGACGTGCATGAGCAGATGTCCCGATGAGGTGGTCAGTCTGAAACGAAACTCCCGGTGTTTAGTCCCCAAGCAAGCTTGGTATTCATTTATCGATCCACTGAAGGGATGAAAGACTGAGTCGACCTCGCCCAGCCCGAGGATAGAACCCCGGACCTGTGGTGTGGAAGCGCGATACGCTGCCAATGGGCCTCCGTATTGCTTTATAGTACGGAATTAATATAACTCGCACTCACTCTACGCTTTCCTCTACTATTGTTTTAATTTTGTATACATATTCTTTTTGTTCCTGCTATCCAAAATTAGGTAATTATCAAGATGTTCATAATTGAATCTATTTCAATATTTATTTTTAACCATAGACATGGGTGAAAATAAATACTCAACTATAAATAAGGAGAAAAAAGTAGTGCATTCAATCGAACCGCAGTTCAGACCTATATTGGATATATTTTTTACTGAAACAAAAAGTCATGTCAATTGTACTAGAAACAGTAGCTAGCTCCTTCCACACGAAAAGAATTTCAGTCAACCTGAATCGCAACGAATCTGACTGAAGAGGATTCGGATTCTCTCCCATCTTACAAATCGGCGGCTTAGTTATTAGAATGCGTAACTCCACAAAGGAACTAAATTTGATATAGGAGGGCTACGGGCCAACCGCTGTCTGACGTGGTTAAGGAGACCCCATGGCAACTATATTTCTACACTCTAAAGGGGCTGCGGTAACCCGGTGGTCTAGGTATCTGATCATGGCAGGCATGTCATGAGTTCGATCCCAGTACCACTAAAGACCCGCCGTGTAGGGCAGCGATGCACGTTAAATCTGTCGAGAGCTGAAACTTCCTCCCGTTGGTGTTGTGTGGTAGTTAGGAGAGGGGGCTGCCAGCTCAGGTGTCGTCCACGTCACTTGACCATGGTTCAAAATTACGTGGTCTGTCGCCAAAAGCCCTCGTGTAACTGAACAGTGCGACGTTAATATTCACTCACTCCACACTCTAAAAATATAAAGGTAACCATATTGTAATATTATCGCCCATCTTGGCGAATATAAACAACTTGGTGCGCCGCACTCCTATATCAAATTAGCACCCCCAGAAGGAGTTACGCATTGTGATAATTAGGCTCGCGATATCATGTTGAAAATCAAGCAGCTCCACTTCCGTTAATAGATTAAATTTTTATTTACGTTGTACTCTGAAGCAACTGCTGGGTTTTTGGCGATGTACCGGGGCTGCGGTAACCCAGTGGTCAAGGTATTGGATCATGGCAGGCCTGTCATGAGTTCGAACCTAGTACCACTAAAGACCCGCCGTGTAGGGGAGCCGATGCACGTTAAATCTGTCGAGAGCTCAAACGTCCTTCGTTGGTGTGGTGCGGTAGTTTGGAGAAGTGGTGCCAGTTCCGGCGTCCTCCTCGTCACTTGATCATGGTTCAAAATTACGAGGTCCGTCGCCAAAAGCCCTCGTGTAGTTGAACAGTGCGACGTTAATATTCACTCACTTTGTGATGGACCTCGCAATTTTGAACCACGGTCAAGTGACGAGGATGACATCTGAGCTGGCACCACTTCTCCAAATTACTACATCACGCCATGGAAGAACTTTGACCCATGACAGATTTATCGTGGATCAGTCTCTTCCGCATGACAGGTCTTTAGTCGCACCAGGGCTAGTTCCCGACTTCACCGTAATCACTAGCTACCGCGACCTCGATAAGCTCGCAGTTTTGATTTAAGGTCAAGTGACAGGGATGACACCTTTCCTGGCAATCCACCCCGCAAACTTCCACAACTCACTTGCATGATGACTTCTGCATTTTTAATGCGTATCATCTACTATGCACACTTTTTTAATGGCCTCAGGGCTCGAATCCACGATTCGCGCGACAGACACAAGATCAGTGAGGAACCGTTACCACTCCGCTACCAACAGCGCCAAAATTTATAGAAAAAGTCGAAAATGGTATATCGCTTGCTGGCAACAAGCTATTTGTCTTACGTAGTTTATTCAAGTTGTTGATTTCATCTTTATATAGGTTGGATTTTTCTACCTACATTTGTTGATAGTTTTTTGAAACGCGTTATTTAGGAACACTTTATTTGACATTGTTATTGTCAAATGGCAGAAGGCAACGTACATCCCCCTGAAGGAGAGATCTCTTACATTTGTTCCTCCTGCAAAACGGAATCCGAAGACATAGCAAGTAACTTCACGTATTTTATTTCTCTGGAATTGTGCTTTACATGCACACACTGTGGAGAGGAATTCCAAACTGGATTCAAGAGAGAGAAATTGAATTCCAGCGACAAGCCATCTCATCGCTGTGAGGAATGCGGCATGACGTTTCGAGCGCCATGTGATCTGTTGTATCATTCTTTTGACCATTCCGGTGAGTGGCCTCACCGATGTGTCTACTGCGGAACAGGTTTTGCTATACCGTCAGCTTTCAACTATCACATGACTAAACGCAATGCCATACGTGATATTTGCTGCAGTAAATGTTTTAAGATTTTTCGGGGGAAAATTTGCCCAGAGCTGTTGCGGCGATATTGTCGCTTGTATTGCGAGAAGTGTTCCAGTGAACAAGGTCCTGTAGAGTACATTTAAAATACGATTGAATATTCTCTTGCATAATATTTGGGATTTTTGAAATGGACTCATTGCTTACCCCCAAGGAGCTTTGTTCGAAGCTAGAAAGATCTTTCAAATTTAGGTGACTTGTTCAAATGTTTCAAAAAGCAAAATTACTAATGTTGATTTTTTTTATTATTCGTTTAGATGTTTTATGAAGGTTCTTGTGGCTTTTTACTAGCAATGTTCCTACCTTGAAGCTTGCAATGATCTGAATACTTTTTATCGCAATAAAATTATAATAGCTGAATTTTTAATGTATTTTACTTTTTACGCATTTCAAGTGTATTAAACCCCTTAACATAGGGATTGATATTTTAATGCGTAAGCAACCGAGAGGAAAGATGTTCTAGTATTTTTTGACGTGGAACATATCTAGCCTAATTTTCTAATTATTTGTTAATTAGTTTCGAATAAATAATTTGAATTTCATTGACTATTGTTGTACTACTTCTACGTTTAACAATGCACCGTATTTTTAAATAAACACTTTTAAACTCGTGAGGGATTTGAACGAATCTCCGAGCTGTTTAGTGAAATGATAAAAACAGCTCGGGGATTCGTTCAAACCCCTTACATTTATCAGGGAAATCACCTTGAAGAGACGTATTTCAACATCTCTACCTTAGGGATTTGATGAGGTTCCTAATTTCATCATTTTCCTGCGACATATAGATGATTCTTGAAAAATATTCACAATTAATACTCAACATTCTACAAAATTATATTAATTCCTTTCATAAATTGGTACAAGCACTTATTTTAACAATTATTTTAAATAAAATCATGAGATTCAGTTACCTTGCCACGGTTTTTATTTAATATTCTTAAAAAGTATTAAAATCCAATGGTGCCATTTTTTTAAAGATATGGGGTTAATATTTAGGGTATCGATAGTACTACCTGTATGGTTAGGAAGTACAAGGATTCGACCCCCCAGGTGTCTCCCCCTCCCTATATAGCATTTTGCCAATGCAAATCCTGACTAGTTCATTTCAGTGATTTAATAAAATCACTTACTTTCATCAGGGAAATGACCTTGAAGAGACGTTATTACAAGCTTTTATTTAACTTGCAATGTAAATTGTTCGGGTGGAATCTTGTAACTCAATTTTAAAGCTGGTGTCTTCAACCGATTGAGCTGAAATTTTGTATACACGTTTAGTTTGGATGACAATGCATGTTTTGACCATTTATTTTCAGCTATCGCAATTAGTTAAAAAGTTTTTAACTAAAAACCTTTTACCCTGTTAGCTTTTTATTCTGCCGAGCAGCTTATTGGATTGAGCTTAAAGAAGTTTCGATTTTTCGACCTTTTTAAAAAACCATCTTATTCTTTCTATCAAACTGAGACAAAAAAAATACTTACATAATCGGAAAGATCATTTATTTAGCCACGATACGGTATAATTGTTTTAAAAAATAATATTTTCTATTTTTTACGATTTTTTCTAAAATGAGTCAAAATTGTTGCGTTTTCATGAAAATGATTTCTAAATCGTTCCGCATGAATTTTTTTTCGTGTTAATGACTCGATATTCTGCACTAAGAAAGTTCAGACTTTTCTCTTTTAGAATCAGTCATTTAAAAAATAAAATGCTGAGAAAACTTTTTTTTACGATTTTTCAAAAAATACTCACTTTTTTAATAAAACATTTAAAGTCATTTTTAAAAATCGCATAAATCATTTTTTTTTTCGTTTGTAGAATAGTATTATCCAAGTTCTGCACAAAGATTGAAAAAAATTGGTTACAAATTACGGATTTAAAAAAAAAATTCGTTTTTAATATAGTATTGTAGTAATAGCAAAAAGAAAAAAATTAGTTTTTACATTTTGATTAATTTTGCTTTGCTCAATGTTGTTTTGGTCTTGCAGCGTTTATCCTCCCCCACATTATCCTCTTGTTGCGGCCCCAATGAAATATCTATTATATGTACGTGGCCTGGAGGGGAAAAAATTAAGTACCGCTGATCTAGCCTGTTCAAAAGTAACCGGCAAACGACCTTGCAACAAGGAGGCGTTGAATGAGTTGAGCAGACTGAGAAACCTGTCCAGCGATAACTAAAAAGAAAAAATAAATTAAAAGTAAAAAACTTTTTTAAAAAACAAGCTTTTATTTAAATGCTCTGAAAAGAATAAAATAAACTTTTCTTTTTAAAACTTTTTGCTGTCAACTTATAACGTCATTACACAATTTATGATATAAATCTTGTCGCGAGATTTACCTGTGTAGAATAAACAAGCAGATTAAATAAGTTGATCTGATTGATTTTAATTTTTAAAATTTTCAAACTAAATAAATACGAGTACTTAAATCTCGCGACAAGCTTTCATATCATAAATTGTATAATGACGTTATAAGTTGATAGCAAAAAAATTTTTAAAATAAAAGCTTATTTTATTCTTTTTAGAGCATTTAAATAAAAGCTTGCTTTTAAAAAAGTTTTTGTACTTTTAATTTATTTTAACATCTCCCGTCAATTGATCATCGTCTTTAGGACTTGATGAAATTCCTAATTTCGCCATTTCCCTGCGACATATATTAGTTACCTAGATGTATAGTTGAATACTTTTGGATTTTTTGCAACTCTTTTAACCAACAGTTGAAGTAAATTTTTAGTTAGGTTCTCTATATTCGATCTGTGAAGTGTAAGTGGGGTAAAGCGCTTGTTTCACGGATCTTGGTTACCTATTATATAATTTTAAATTTAATTTTTCCATGAGGCTTCTACATGCGATTTCGTGCAAAAATTGTATCATGCTTTATTCATTATAAAGATTCACTGAGGATTGAATTGGATTAAACGAAAAAAGGCCATTGTATCAATATATGTTTTGATGATTATTTTGCGAATTTCGATCATTATTCGCCAAACAAAAACGTAATCATTATCTTACCATTTTCTTGCATGGATTTTACCATAAACTTAGGAGGCCGTTGTAGCGTAGTGGTCAAGGTAACGGACTCATGACTAGCGTGTCATGAGTTCGAGCCCATAACAGCTGAAGACCCGCCGTGCAGGCGTTATTTTTTGGGCATCTGGACTGTAAAAACAGTCCTCAATCCCATATCAGGACAAGTCTTCGATGCGGAGTCTTCCCGCCGTACAGAGGGGGCCAATGCACGTTAAATATATTGAGGATCAAATGTTCTCCTGTTGGTGAGATGTGGAAGCTAGGTGAAGGGGTGCCATCTCAGGTGTCGTCCTCGTCACTTGACCAAAATTACGAGATCCGTCGCCAAAAGCCCTCGTGTTACTGAATGAACTAGTTTCTCCTGACGTCATAATTACATGCCAGTACGCTAAACAAATAGCCACATGTTTCATTCGACTGAGTATTTTGGCGACATTTTTGGATTTGCAACTACTATCATATAACAAAATAAAATCCTTTCTTTCCTTTAACTTAAAAAAAATTATTTTTATGCATTACTGATAGCTTTATAAATTATATATAAATATATATATATTAAATTTCACATTAATATTTCCTTAATTTTATTGCAAAATAACAATTTGTAAATTCTCGGAACACCTATCGCTAAATTAAGTTGCTTGACGATCGATTGCGGTCGCCGAAAAATTAACATCGCCAAGAACCTCCCCTGTTTTACACTTTAGTGTTAAAGTATACAGGATTTCCTTCAATTGAATAATCCATAATTTTTTTTCAAACACAAACTAACTACTAAACCTAAAAGTATACAAAGACACAAGACAAGAGGTCAAAGAACAAAAGTATAAACTAAGCTTAAATCTAATACTGTAAACTAAAACTATGTATACTTATATTTAATAACCATACGAAAAGAAAAAGAATAGAAAAGTATTTAGAATGCACACACAAATTTAAAGAATATTAAAACTAGAATGTCAGCAAAATCGAACGTTAGTGCACAACCACAAGTGTAGTTACAGTTAATATTTTTATGTGAGATATGGAGCGACAAAGGCTATTATCCCAACCACAAGTGTCATACAATTAGCTATTATTGTTTACTTGATAATCACGCTACAATCGGCAAACAATCGCAGCGCCTTCTGGTGATGAATCGCCGCCATTTTCGAGTTGCGATGGGGTTTTTTGAATGTTCTTATTTATATTGCAGAATGCATGAATAGGGATTTGATCTTTGAGGTCATTATCTGCTTTATACCTCTCCCTTTAATTGTCATTTGTGCACAAAATAAAATTGAGAATGAAAAATATGAAAGATTCTGAATTATACAAGAAATAGAGTATTGAGGATCGATATTGTGAAACTAGAAACTTGGCGTTCGTTTTTGTAAATTGATAGAAAGATTAATTTTACAAAATTGAACTAGCTAAACAATCTTATGAAATTAAAGTAAGAGTAAGGCTTCTGAATTCATCATCTAATTTTTATTGGATCGAGACTTTTTAAATCTACCATGGAAAAAAATCAATTTCTCTGAGATGAACTGTAATATAGAGATTTAAATAAAATAAAATATATACAATCGAACCCGATTTAACGAACCCTTATTTAATAAGTTTCGCAAGTGAACGAATTTTTCTCTTTCTCCGATTAAAATGAAGGCAAAAAATCTCTATTTAATGAACAACAAACCTCGAATTAACGAATTATTTCAGCAGCTGGAAATTATTTTTTTTTATTTGTATTAGAAAAAAATTGGATTTTTTTTCAAATGATATATTCTTTTTGTCCGAAACAGAAAGTGACTTCTTGTCAGCAACAAATTTGAACGGCGTGGTAGCCTATTGGTCAAGGAATTGGATCGTGGTTGGCGTGTCACGAGTTCGAGCCCAGTATCATTAAAGAATCGCCTTTTAGGGGAGCAATGCACGTTAAATCTCTCGAGAGCTCAAACGTTCTCCCGTTGGTGTGGTAATAAAGAGAGGAAGTTGCCAGCTCAGGTGTCGTCCTCGTCACTTGACTATGGTTCAGAATGACGAGATCCGTCACCAAAAGCCCTCTTTCAGCGGTTGTTTGGTGTACAAGTTTAGTCACATCAGTCACTGACTGGACACCATCTAGTGTTCTTACAGCGCTCTACTTCAGTGGCTCTTCGGTCTACAAGTTTAGTCACATCAGTCACTGACTGGACACCATCTAGTGTTCTTACAGCGCTCTACTTCAGTGGCATTCGGTCTACAAGTTTAGTCACATCAGTCACTGACTGGACACCATCTAGTGTTCTTACAGCGCTCTACTTCAGTGGCATTCGGTCTACAAGTTTAGTCACATCAGTCACTGACTGGACACCATCTAGTGTTCTTACAGCGCTCTACTTCAGTGGCTCTTCGGTCTACAAGTTTAGTCACATCAGTCACTGACTGGACACCATCTAGTGTTCTTACAGCGCTCTACTTCAGTGGCTCTTCGGTCTACAAGTTTAGTCACATCAGTCACTGACTGGACACCATCTAGTGTTCTTACAGCGCTCTACTTCAGTGGCATTCGGTCTACAAGTTTAGTCACATCAGTCACTGACTGGACACCATCTAGTGTTCTTACAGCGCTCTACTTCAGTGGCTCTTCGGTCTACAAGTTTAGTCACATCAGTCACTGACTGGACACCATCTAGTGTTCTTACAGCGCTCTACTTCAGTGGCATTCGGTCTACAAGTTTAGTCACATCAGTCACTGACTGGACACCATCTAGTGTTCTTACAGCGCTCTACTTCAGTGGCATTCGGTCTACAAATTTAGTCGCATCAGTCACTGACTGGACACCATCTAGTGTTCTTACAGCGCTCTACTTCAGTGGCTCTTCGGTCTACAAGTTTAGTCACATCAGTCACTGACTGGACACCCTCCAATGTGCTTAAAGCACTGCAGCGGCTGTTTGGACCACAAATTTGGTCATATCAGTCGCTTGCTGGATTCCATCTAGTATACTTAAAGCAGGACGCTTTAGTGAATACTTTTATTCAGACTACTTTATATATCAGGGGTGGAGAACCTTTATGCATCAACGTGCCTTTTTTCCTTAAGAAATGTTCGATGAGGTATAGACGTGCCATCAAATAATTTTGACTTGTCATTATTGGGAAAATAATAAAACTAAATACTAAGAAAACTCAAAACTCTTTATTTACTACGAAAAAACAACCTTTTGTGCACTGCATGGTTGTAAATATTTTAGTTATACGTGTATATCAAATTAAAGTATCATTAGTGAGATTTCTGTTGCTGCAGATTGGATGACAAATAACTTATATTAGGATTGTAGGATGTTACTTTTAGTAGAATGCATGCTGAATTGGAGTCTTTTGCCAAATGGTTTCTAAGAAATTAATTATTTTTTCTGTGTTCTGCACACCACTGTTCCAGAGTATAAAACACGCACCACTTCGTCATCATGACTAATAATGCCATATTTCTAGATTCACCAAGTTTAAAATTCTCTGTTACATTTACTATCTTGCACTTTTTGTTCTGAATTAGCCATGTTGAATAACAGTTAAAAATCGCAAATATAACACAAATTTTAAAATACAGTTGTATCAATGAAATTGACTATGCTATGCGTAGACAAATTTTGCATTATAAGCAACTCCACGACGTAACTAAGGCAAGTTAATAACAAACGAGTGTACTCCCCGCCGCTCTGCGACCGATCACTCGCGTTTTTTCGTATTACTTCATAGTGAGCTTTGTTTTTGAATGCAAACCATTTTGATCGCTCGCGTGCCCAAACCATTTGGTCGATAGCACGCGTGCCACTGGTTCGCCATCCCTGTTATATATGATATCGTCTGTTCTTTGAAATATGAATTTTAATTTTATCAGCGACTGTTGGAATTGCTAATAAGACCTTGTCATCGGGGACTTTTTCACAAATTAATTGAATTTTCGAGTTATTATTTCTAAACGTTAAACTTTCATATTTTAAAATGGGCAAAATGAAAAGAAGTAACTCCTTTGTGTTTACTACTTCGGAATGAATAACAAGGAAGAAGAACACAAAGAAAGTTTTCGGAAAAAAAGAATAAAGAGAAATAGAATATAAGAATATAAGAGAAGTTTGAAGGTCATTAATAATTCAGATATGGTAATATACACAAAAAATATTTAATATAATTTAACAGGAAATATTGGCAAGAAGAGATATTGAACTGCAGTTGGATATTTTTTAAAAAATGTTTTTAATTCAAAATAGTTTTAAGTTTCTTTTTCCAAAACTAGTCACGAATATTTTACTTGTGACAACCATGTGTAATTAAAAAAAAATATCGACGAAGGAGATCACTGAAATCCAAAAACATATTTGCAACACCTGAAGTAATCATAAGTTAAACAAGAACTCATTTTATGTATTGTACTCCCCAACAGAACTGTGCAAGAAAAGTGTAAAAATAATTTCTGCGAAACAAATATTGTTCTTATACACTAATGTAGATTTCAGATAATGAAATACGTATTCAAAATTTGTCGTTTCTTTTTCATCACATTGCATTTTTTCATTGTGTACTATGATTAAAATTTTCTAACTCTTTGACGAAAAAATTATGCTTTTTTTTATTTCTAATGGCGGATTATGAACAGTTATTTTAGTAGAGTTCATCAATCTACCTACTACATCACCGAAATCTGGTATATCTTTTTATTGCGGCGCCATATTGGCGGATACCAATCGTAGCAAGTAATTTTGACACCCAATTTCCTCCCTAGATGGAGGCACCTGAACCTTGACAATACGAACGTGTACTAGGATTTAATTTTGCCTAGAGAACCCCTAGGGATCTTTTACATGCCGTATAATTATACGACATGGCCGCTGTCGATTTTTTGCATCATGAAAATCCATCGACTTGGGTCAGGGTCGATACCGCAACCTTGGGTACAAAAGACTAGAGACAAACCAACCCCACGCCACCCAGCCGAATTATGTTTATATATTATAGCCGAAAATCATAAATGAAGTTCCAAGAATTATTTGAAGTTTTAAAAAAATTGCTATAAATATATTAAAATTTTTGTCAAAAGGTATTTTTAGGGAGTAAAAAAATTTTAAAAAGGACCATTAATAAAATGCAATAATTAGAAACAAAATATTTAAAACAATATTGTGTTTATCATATTTTTTCTAAATGTTAAATACACAGTAAAGCAAATAACACAAATTGGCTTCAGGATTAGGTATTTTGGTATTTTTTTTTATGGTATAGTGAACCATCAGCTCTATTTAAATATTTTAAATAGCATTTTGAAATTATCCGCCCAAAATTTGAGTATTGGAAACGACTTGATTTTTAACAACATAATGACGCCAAGCGCACTGCTCTCAATGGACGCCTCTAATGTCTCTATAAGTGTCGCCAAATTCTGAAAAGACCTAAATCACCTGATTTAAGCCTAGTAGAACATATTTGGTGAGAATTTGATTTTTAAGAAAGAAAACTTGACGTATAAAAACAAAATGGGTAGTAAAGACAATGATCACAGAAGAATAGAGAAACATCGATGCAGATGTTACAAAAAGCTGACAATCTATACTAAGACGTTTAAAAGTTGTTGCGTACGCTAAAAAATAGCTTACTAAGTCCTAAATTAAGAGAGAAATACAATATTTTAGAGGGGGAGGAGTGGTGAGGGGGCCATGGCCCCGGGGGGCATACTAAAAGGGCATACTAGCGGCAAGCACCGCGATATTTAAACTCAAAAAATATTTCAAACTCCAAATCTCGCTCGCGTGACGAAACTGACGGAAACGAGTGGAAGCTTTAATACACGCACGGATGCAGGAAGTTTATTAGTCGCTATGCAATCGCATTCGTTTTTATGTTACTTAGGCTTCTGGCAACCGGTACTGTGTAAAGTCGATGCTCAAAATTATTTGCAAACAGAGGGACTAAGTATACATCAATGTGCTCAAAAAATACGTGCTGCACAGACCATATTAGAAGCAAAACGAGAGGTGAAATAAATGTGATACTAGATAATGGTATTGTGTGTGGGTGATGTTCTTGAAATAATACTGGAATTCAAGTTTGTCTTTTCCTGGATTTAATGGTAACACAATACACTTGAATAAAACAAAAACTTAATAAATTTACAAAAATTAAATCCTCAAGTTAAAATTTTTACTCTGAAAATATTCTAGTAAACAACGGCACTCCTAGAAGGGCTGCGGTAGCCCAGTGGTCAAGGGATCGGACCATGACAGGCATGCCATGAGTTCGAGCTAAAGACCCGCCCTGTAGGGCAGCGATGCACGTTAAATCTGTCGAGAGCTGAAACGTCCTCTCGTTGGTGTGATAGTTAGGAGAGGGGGTGCCAGCTCAGGTGTCGTCCACGTCACTTGACCATGGTTAAAAATTACGTGGTCCGTCGCCAAAAGCCCTTATGTAGCTGAACAGTGCGACGTTAATATTCACTCACTCACCCTAGAACGCTGAAGCCAAGATAAAAATAAAATATCCGAGATAAAAACAACAGCGACTAGACTCGCTGAAGCCAGGTTCAAGATTAACACAGGCAGGATCTGTTACATATGGTTTTCGAGATAGACCCCACAAGGGTCTGAGGTAAGCCCGCTCACACAGGGAACCATAATTCACAACAAGAGGAATTCGTGGATGACGCTTTAATCTATACTAAAAGTTTATGTGAAGAGCTGGAAATTTCTTTTGAACCCCCAAGACGAGTCAGGAGGAAGCATATTATTGGTGACGGAAGTAAAGATGTTCAGTTATCGTACGAAGATGACTTGAGGCGAACAATGTTTTCTTCAATAGACAGAGTAATCGCTGAAATTCAACAAAGATTCCAACAGTTGCAGAATCTAGCGCAAAAATACGTTTTTTGTTTTATGACCTGGAGTGATATTGAGCATGAACGAACTTAACTTAGATCAAGCTCATCAAGACATTAATAAAGAAGAATTCCAACTTGAGCGTGTACGTCTACAAATTTTCGTAGCTGCAACAGACCCAGGCTGTAAAAAAGAACTCATTAGTTCCGGCGCTCTGGGTTTATTAAAATATATTATTGAGTCAAATCTTGAAGATGGCTTACTAAACATTGTCATAATGTTGAGAATTTTTTAACATCTGCCATCAGTAATGTCAGTTGCGAGAGAAGCTTCTCTCTCTATATATATAAGCTAAAATTAATCAAAAATTATCTCAGATCGACTATGTCCACGTTAAGGCTAACAAATTTTGGCTATGAAAAAAACACGAAAAGTGCATTTTTAAACAAAAAAATATTAAGCTGCTTTTTTTTTTTTTTACTTTTACTGATTTTCTTGACTAATAGTTAAAATTGAGAGGCGACAAATTTTCGGTCGACCCCAGGTGGCGAAAGCCCACGCTACGCCACTGTTGCCATTCATCAAGTGATATCGGCCAAGCCTGACTAGTGCTGTTACTTCGGATTGCCTTAAAAATAAGTGATTTAATTATTTGTCTTAAAAATATAGGATAATGATTAAGTTGATCTCTTCCTCGATTTACGACACTTTTCTTGATACTTAAATTGATAGATAAAATAACGTTATTGATTTTACAATAATAGCTGATTATTCGGTGCCTCAAACTTCAACAGCGACCGTAGGGTCGCTACCGTCGCTATATAACATCAAAACCCCAAAAAAGGATTGCGGAAATTGTTATTTTGTTGTGTGTCGGTGTTGAAATTCGGCCTTTTGGCTGTTGTTTTGAGAAGAGGTCTGTTGGAGTGACGAGAAGTGTCGTTGCGGGGCTGTGGAGTCGGTTCCGCGGAATGTTACGTATTCCGCGTTGGCCTGGACAACGTCGTCTACCTGCTGCCAAAGTAAATGGTGGACGATAAGTCCTGTTGGCAGCTTGTCTGGAGGGAACACCCAATGCGATGCGGATTCGAAGTTTCTTTTGGCTGCGGGGCGTGGGATCTCGGGACGGACGGTCCGGGGTGTGCTTCGTGCAGGGGATCTGTGCGTGCGTGGGCTAATGATGTGTGTTCGTTGGCAACAACACACCATGGGGCCCGAGGTGGGCTGTTGGATGTCAAGATTGGGTGCGGGGTGATTGGGGTCGGGTGCTGCTCGCGGGCGAGACGCGGTTCGGTTTGGGGTGTGATACCGGAAGTGTTTTGGTGTGGCGAGAGGGCGGGGTCCTGAAGCCCCTTGCGCTACGGCTATTGGTGGTTCCTCTCTTTTAACTATCTCGCTGCGCTTCCACGATTATTTAGCTGTGCAACCCGTGCTGCTCTTGTTTTTGTTTATGATTAGTTAACCATCCGGTATAGTGGTTAGTGATGCTGACTGCTGTGCCGTAGGGACTGGGTTCGAATCCCGGAAAAGACATGGATGCTTGTAAATGTATAGTGCCTTTGCTGCATGGAGGTACTCTAAATAGTCATCGACCCTTAAGTCCTCTCGTGAGGTTGGTGGAAGGGGAAGAGAGGAACTACGCAACGAGAGGGTTAATGCAGGATAATACCAGATCTAATACAACATATGCAGTGTCCAGCATGTTCCATATATTGATCTCTAATCTCTCCTGATCCTAATCCGATGGAGCATGTTTCTGACACACTTAGAGGAAGCATTGATGCAAGATTAATTTCTCCTGTTTCTCTTCAACACTTGGAGATAGCAATTTGGGAAATATTGACAAGTTTCACCAATAACTTCATTGCATCCATGCTAAACAGGTGTGCGGCAGTCTTAGCAGTTCGGAAGGGTTGACCACGCACCATATTAAACGTCCTGTATCAATTCTAAGCAATTGGGGTTTGTTTGTTTTTTGTCATTTACATGTAACTAAATTGTTCCCCTGAAGTATCATTTCATGTTCTTTATACCATTTCCTATTTTATTAAATTATATTCTAATATTTATTTTCTATTTAATTTTTTTTAATTTTAATTTTATTTTTTTAAATAATGGTCAGTCATCATTGATTTCTTCCTATACCCACTACTGGACGTCATTATTGTAGTGTTAAAAGGATGCATGATTCTATTTTTATTCTAAATGCAAATTGAAACTGTAACTTTTATTTATGTATCTGTATATGTACTTTATCGAAATATGTTGTGTTTATTTTGAAAGCAAATTTAATCTGTGTGCGTGAGATTCTGATAAAAAATTTTCAGGATTTATGGTTTAAGTGGTAAATAATCATATGATAATCCAATTCTAGAATATTTAGTTTATGCTTTGCTATTTTCTATGTATGGCTGTATTGCATTAAATATTTTAAATGTTTTCTGTATCTAATTATTTATAATATATAATTAATTCTGTATATAATTAATAAGTTTTAACAATGTTTTGAATTGTATTTCATTTATTAATTAAGTACCTTTTTGTTTTACAATGTGTGCAATTGCTACGTATATTTCATTAGATTATTACTACTTAAAATTTACCTCTTGTTAAATAGGAATTCCATAATTAGTGAAGATAAGTTTTTCCAATTTCTTGCTTGCATTATTGATAAGTTTATTTAGATAGAACATGTATATTTAATCTTCATTTAAACTGAAACTCTTATTTTATTTGTATTTTTCCATTTTTCTGGAATCAAGCTATATCTTTTATTGAAATGAAAGTCAATGAGTCATAAATCCACTTATTTATAATAAAACGAAATAGAATCTTTTCATTATATTTCTCTGTGGTGTATTCTGTTGAATATTGTATTCATATGAGATTTATTTTGTTCTTATAAATTAGATATTCTGTTTACAGGAATCATATATGTAAAAATTTTTTAGTCATTTGGTGTTCTAATTGATTTCGGAACAAATTATCTTTTAATAATTTCTTTACTGAATATCTTTTTATCCGTGTTTTAATAATTTCAATTTTAGAATAAGTGTTTTATGAGAGTATTTTAATATTTATTTTGTATTGGGCAAACTAAAAAGAAAGGGACATTTTAAAATTTTCCCCGAACTGAACTCTTTAATAGAACATGTCGGAGGGAAGATTCGATCTGAGTACCTTCCGTTCCGAACGTACGAATGAAGCAAGTACGCTAACCATCACGCCAAAACGATCGTCATCGCGGGATGTTGGTACAAGTTCATATAGATATCACACCGCCACATACCCCCCTGCCAGTGTTTCGGCGAATAGGTGAACGAACGATACCATATTTGTGGCGAGCATGTAAGCAGTTGCGTCACTTTGTGGGTTGCGTCATCGTGCGTGACGGCTTTGAGAAGTAACGGCTTATTTGCGTCAATGTTTGACGGCTTGGTTGCTTTTGCGATGGATAGATGGCGCCACGACTGTGGCGCGCGAAGTGTGCGGATCATATCACGTCCGGGTCACCAATGTCGGAGGGAAGATTCGATCTGAGTACCTTCCGTTCCGAACGTACGAATGAAGCAAGTACGCTAACCATCACGCCAAAACGATCGTCATCGCGGGATGTTGGTACAAGTTCATATAGATATCACACCGCCACAAACATAATGGCCTTCCCTCACGAAGGGAAAGAAGGAGGGGATCTGAGGAGATTGGCTTGGGAGATGGGACTTGTCGTGGCAGAAGATTTACGAATTTTGGATACTAAGCAGCTGATTTTAAGTGTTGAGGGGTATGAGGAAAATTCTATAAAAGATTTATTCATGAACATAATTGAGGAACGGATAGAGCAAAATAAGGTAGCCGGACTGTGTGCATGTCAAAGAAATGCTTTTGAGGAGATTCAAACTATCTGCAGAAAAATTCAGATAACTCTTTTGTCAACATAAGAAAATTCAAGTGAGCACTTGGAGAGATTATTGCTTTTAAATAAAAAGTTATTTCGAAGGATGGCTAGATGAACTGAAGGTTGCAAACTTCTACCAGTTGAAGGATTTAATCATATCTGATCAATAGCATATGGGGAACTGCATGCACCGATAGTGAGCTAGCCACTCCACTGCTGGAGAGACTTTATACCTCCTTTTACAGAGAAAGCCCTTTTTCAGAAGACTCAACTCTCTATGTCCCTTGCTGATGGCCTTAAGTCAGAAGTGGAAGTCTATACAACCAGTGAAGCTATTAGACTTGAAAGACGTGTTACCTGTACACCACTGATAGCTTTATCTTATGCTAAAGGAAACCAAACATTTTTATGAATGGATTTTATTACAAAAAGCTGGTATTGTTCTAAACCTGAAGCACCAAAACTGGTTCCTTTGTGATACACACCGACAAATTTATGATTTTGTTAAAGAGGTAATCATCCAAGAAGTTCAAAGCCGACCCGATCTCGAAGAGAATACCTGCTTACTGCACAAAGACAAAGTTAAATGTCTTATACCTGAAGAGAAGAGAAATAAACTCAGTGAATTTCGGAATTTGTATGGAACTGTGTTTGAATCAGGGGGAGACCTTACTTCCTTCATTGAATGCCATATCAATCCTGGAAACAATCCTCCTTCTTTTGGTGCCTCCCAAACTTCCAATGTATAGAAATATTGGTGCATCTTCTTCACCTCTTCCTTTCTCTCAGTCTGCATCAACTACAAGTAATTATATATGCAGCAGATGGTTCATCTTGGTCACCATCATTTATTGGTTCAAGTCCACCTAGTAGTCTTTCTAGTATGGATATACCTGTACCTCTGGGAACACCTTATCGAAAACAAGTTTCAACTTGTTCAACTTTACCACCAAAAAGTCCTTTGCTGTCATCTAAGGCTCGTGGTTTTTCTCCAGCCACTTCACGATCAATCATGACGTTAACAGACATCCTTTGAGTACTTCTGCCCAACGGCAAACATCAGATTATTCCACGCACAGACGGTCCCTGTGTTATTCTCAGCCAACAATCTTCAACTACATTTAAGGTGGCCAATCTTGAAGCTCCTGATGGTCCTAATGGGGTCTACCACACCTCAGCATTACGTCCTCATCAATATCCATCGTCTAAGCCTCTAACTCCTCTTCGTAAAAGAGGCAGACCAAGAAAAACTCTTCCTGGCCCCTCGCCAAGGCGGCGTCAGGGTCGGAGGGGGAGACTGTAACAGACTCTGTTTATAACTGTAACTGTTAGGATAACTATGACTTTTAAGATTATGTTGTAACTAGTTGGAAGTCTATTTCGCCCTCAGTTGGTTCAGTTAGTGTTGTAGACGTCCTTGTATGAGTGTGTGCCCTTTTATGTAACCCTGTTCCCGTTCTGCTGTCGACCCAAAAATAAAGGTTTTGGAGACGTTTAGTTGTCTTCATTTAAATATTGCTAACAACAATTCTCACTCCATACATCAAGACGTTTTACAATCTATAATAAAAGTTACTGGTTAAATTCGTTTGGTAATTAATGTTATGATTAATGTTGTAAATTTAGTTAAAATTTATATTAATTACTGCAACCACATAATGCTTTTTTTTACTAAAATATATTTCTTGTCAATTAAAAATTTTAAAAATAAAATTATTGCATGGTTCTAGAACTGTCATACATGAAAATAGATGTCAATACATAGATGGTGAAAGTATAAAATATTTCATAACTGTTCTTTTTATTTTAAACTTGTACTTTTGTAATATTGTTGGGGAGTATTTACATATGCTGTGTGCATGTTTCACGTGTATAAAAGATCATTTTGATCTACAGAGAAGTATCAAAATATTTTTTTAAATTTGTTAATTATATTGCATCCATAACACTTTAGTTGCATAAAATATATTTTTTATCAAGTAAAATTATTGCATGCTGCTATAATTGCCATATATGAAGACAGATGTCAATACATAGGTGGTGAAACCTGTTGGAAGTTCAAAAAATTTCATATAATTGTTCTTTTTATTTTAACCTTGTACTTTTGTAATATTGTTGGGGAGTATTTGCATATGCTATGCATGTTTCACATGTATAAAAGATCATTTTGATTTACAGCAGAAGTATTGAAATATTTTTAAAATTTACATTAAATCCTGCATCCATAACACTTTAGTCGCATAAAGTATATTTTTTGTCAAGTAAAATTATTGCATGCTCCTAGAACTGCCATATATAAAGATATATGTCAATACATAGGTGGTGCAAGTTCAAAAAGTTTCATAACTGTCCTTTTTATTTTAACCTTGTACTTTTGTATTTTTGCATGTGATATGCATGTTTCACATAATGTATAAATGATCATTTTGATCTACAACAGAAGTATTAAACATCAGTTCTTTGTTCACTTTGTATTTTAAAATTTCATTTTCCTTGCTCTGAACAAATACATTTAATATATTAACTATATTATTATTTATTAATTATATATTATTTAATAATTATTAAATATATTAACTTTTATTTTTTGTATTGTTTTGTTTAAGGTTTATTTTATTTGTATAGTTTTATGCAAAAAGGGTCTGTGGGAATGTGCTATTGATTAATGTACAGTAATGTGTATTTATATATTTCAATGTTATTACTTTTAAGTGCTATATACATTTCAAAATAAAGAATCAACTATTCTTTACATTTTAAATTGTGTATTCTTGTATGCTCTAAATTATTGAATCCTTTCCTATAAAATTACAATACTTAAGGATTTTTTAACCATTTAAAATTACATAATGATTTTAATACAAAACATGCGAAATTTCGTATTATATGAATTTTTTCCCCTTAAATTCTAGGATGTAATTATTTATAATTTGGTAATGAGTAATAAATTAAAAATTACATTATGAATATGAGTAATGAGTTAATATAAAATGTGCTGCATTTCCTAGTATAATATTTATATTTTTTCTATAAAAGTTAATTTCAGTATGTAGACAGTTATCATCTGAGTTCACAAATAGAAATGAATTAAAAAAAGAAGTGCATTAAGAAACTTTAAAAAAATTACATATGTAGACAAATTTAAAGTTATCATATCAAATTAACAATTAATCGCAATACTAAGATATTACAAAAAATTAAAACAGAGACAACTATTTTCAAATGTTCTTAATTATTTTAGAAAAAAAATTATTGTTCTTGAATGGAGAAATGAATTATAAAAATTCCAACAGACTGAATAGCTTAATAAATAAAAATTTCCTTGATGAAACACTGAATAGAATTTATATGTAAATTTGCAAAATAATGATTTAATTATAATGATTGATAAAAAAAAGTGAATTATCATTATTAATATGAATTTAATTTGAACTTGTGTGTGTTCTTAGTCTTTTAGGAATAGCATTAATGATACCATAAAAGCTGTTACTGTTATCTATTTTATTTTTCATATTTGAATTTTATCATAAATACCTCTCCATATTGAACATAAGAACGTTTTAAATGTACCTCTATTTTGTTCAGATTTTTGAAGCATTATTGAAATTGTTTGTATAATATTAGTAATTTATTTTTTATTGCTGTGAAAAATTATTTTGATAGTTAAGTAAAGTTGGCATTGTCAGATTCTGTATCATTTTTTAACTGCAAGTTAATACTTTATTATATCAACTAGCTGGTATACCCGTTCTTCGCACGGGTGAACTGAAAAGTTAAACAACACAGATTGAAGGATAAAGAAGTTTTTAATGAGTTAATTTTAAGTGAATTGCAAATTAAACAAAAAAAGCTTTTCACATATCTCAGCTGAAAAAAAAGAAAGAAAAAATACCTTTGTGTTAAATTTTAAGTCTGTAGATCTAATAGCTGATAAAAAGGATATTTTTTATATTTATAACTCCCAGTAAAACTCTTGAGGGTTGATTGTTGAAAATACCTCCCTAAGCTGATCTCTGCTCAGCAAAAGTAACACGTTAAAAGTTTTCTGACGCTTAAAATATTGTAAATAATTTATAACAAAGTGTCATACATTAATATAAGTTTCTGTTGAATTTATTTTATGTTTAAATTGTAATACTCGCAAGCAACGGTGTTTCCTAAATAACAATGGCGATTCAATGGAAAAATAGCAAAATGTTGACAATAGAGTCAAGTTGGCAAATGTCTAGCTACTTTCATAGCTCAAACTTTATTAGAGCTTTGTAAGACCCGCCATGTAGGAGAGCGATGCACGTTAATGCTATATCTACCGCATTATGATCTACAGAAATTTTTTTAAGTCACTACATTGAAAATTAAGGGACATACATAAACAAAATACTCCACTTAGGGAAATTTAATCGGTTAGAGCTAATAAATTAATTAAATATATTCCACTGTAAAATTAATTATGTACACCATTCACTTAAAATAAATAATCAAATCGTTTTCTAAGGTCTCCATAAACATAAGAATTTTGACATTAACTATTTTTGGGGCACAAAAATGATAATCTTTGCAATCTGCTGAAAACGCTTACTGAAAATGTAATATCTGCTACAAAACTATTTGCCTTCCCTGCTAAAATACTCATCATAGAACCCGTGCCATCATATATCTTGGAAGAGTGGATTTCAAAGAATATTCCAGCTAAGTATTGATAGAATATTCCTGCTAAATTGGTGTGGCGTGGTAGTTAGGAGAAGGGGGTGCCAGCTCAGGTGTTGTCCACGTTACTTGATCATGGTTCAAAATTATGTGGTCCGTCGCCAAAAGCCCTCATGTAGCTAAACAGTGTGACGTTAATATTCACTCACTGAAAAAAATACAGTACAGTAGTTATAACTATTTTTATACTTAAAAATGCAATATCTGCCTATTCAATTAAAATTATAGCATTATAATTAATTACTAACCACACAAACAAATTTTGAAAATTTATCCAAATGATGTAGTGTGAAAGAGAAAGTTTATTCAGACAGACAACAAATGCGTCTTATATGCATATAGATTTGTTTGAATTCTTGTGTATTATTACTTTTGTAAGCTTCATGACATACTTTACCAGTATTTTAAAGCTGACTGAGCAACAGCAACATTTAGCTGGGTATAGCTAGTTATAACATAAAATTAAATCTTAAAGAGATATCAAAAATAAACGACTCAATATTTTGAATAAATCAGTATAAACATTTTCATACAAACACAATATATATATTGTAAAATATTTATTTTGCTATTTGCATTTCAGACAGACATCAAACAAAATTTTAAAAATTGTCAAAAACAGATAAAAAAAAACATATTTAAGAAAAATACCACTGATTAATTTTGTCAAAGACATCGCAATGTGCAAAAAATATTTGCAGTACATAATAACCAAAAAATGTAAGTACTAAAATATTAAAAAAAACAAAAATTATATATTGATTTAATTAAGGATTACTGGAGGGAAAGATCAAACAGGCTAAGATAATACTCATAATATTAATTTCATATTGGTTGGCTACTCATTTTTGGCATGATTTTGAAATCACGCCAAATTGGTATGTTGCGGCCAGTCTAATGTTATAGTAATGCACAGAATTAAAGGTACTTACGTATTATTGCAACCTATTGGTGACATTATACAAAATGAAGCACATGATTGCCAATTCAACGCATACAAAGTTAACTTAACATTAACTGACATAAAAAGAACTGAACTAACTTTATCAATGCAAAAGCATAATTTGAAAAAATAAGGTATTTACTTATAACCCCAACCTTTTGGCGACATTATATGAAACAAAGCACATGACTCGCAATTCAGCATATATATGACGTGCGAAATCAGGGTTGCCAACTTGATAAGTTATTTTGAATGTTGGCGATTGTTAGGATAGCACATAGGTGCCAAAATAATTTATCTTACCACTACCTGCTTCCTCAACATACTCATTTTTGGCATGATTCTGAAATCACGCCAAATTGGTATGTTGCGGCCAGTCTAATGTTATAGTAATGTACAGAATTAGAGGTACTTATGTATTATTGCAAGCTATTGGTGACATTATACAAAATGAAGCACATGATTGCTAATTCAACTCACACAAAGTTGGAATTGCCAAAGTGGCGAGTTGTCTTGAACGTTGGCAATTGTGCAATAATACGCAAGTACTACAAAAATTATCCAAAGTATATATATCCCGAGCATAAAAATAAATTGAAAAAATGAAGTACAATACTAACATTAACCGACATAAAAAGAACTGAACTAACTTTATCAATGCAAAAGCATAATTTGAAAAATAAGGTACTTACATATAACCGCAACTTATTGGCGATATATGAAACGAAGCACGACTCAAAATTCAACATATATATATGACATATAAAATCGGGGTTGCCAACTTGGCAAGTTATTTTGAATGTTGGCGATTGCCAGGATAGTACATAAGTTCCAAAAATAATTTATCTTATGACCACCTGCTTCCTCAACAGGTATTTAAGCCATTTGTCTGTTTTGCTCATTCTCTGATGCCTATTCCAGTTTGATATGTAATTACTACCAACACTGCTTTTGCTTGGGCAGTATGATTTTCTGCATGGCAATTTTATGCACTGAAGCCAATAGGTTAACCCTCAAAGGTTAAAATAAAGACACATGGAATTGCAAAGAACCATATTATTGGATCAAGTGTAGTATAGGGGGGCTACTTGGCGCAGTCCTTTATTTTGGTTACTAAAAGTGGTCTCCAAGGTACTTTTTTCGGTATTATTTATTTTAGAATGAATTCGATATCTCACCATGACATTTAGATAAAAATCCGAAGAAAAATCGCCAAATCCAAAGTGCCCCCTATACTACATTTGAACCGAACTGAAATATAACCCTTATCAATGAGAAGTTTTAGTTTGTCAAAATTATAATCTTCGCATTCTAAAGAAATAAATAAATAAGTTGTAATTTGCAAGCAAAATCACTCACATAAACATCCCGCGATAATACCTAAATGTTGCCAAAACAACAAAACAAAGTTTTAGTTGTTGAAAGAATTATCCTTAAAAAAATTATTTATTCGAAAAATAATCCTAATTAAATATCAAAGAATAGAAAAATTGAATAAATATTCCAACCGATAAACAAAGCTACAGTAAAAGTATGTAATAATCTTGAAAAACTGCATGTAAAGTATAAATTGTCCACTTAGTGAGAAACGTGACTACATATGACGTCATAACACTGGAAAATCACTTAAAAATTAAAATTTAAAAAAGTTGGAAGGAATTATGAACGCCAAACCTATTTAAGAACCTTTCTGGTGTAAATTTGTGTACGTGTACCAAGTTTCACGTTATTTGGGTGTCTGGATCTCGAGTTATGAGGGAACAGACAAACAGACAACAAATGCGTCTTATATATATATAGATTAGTCAGACCTCTATATAACGAAGTCGCTAAATCCCGAAAAAAAAAGTTCGTTACATAGAGTTTCATCCTTCAATTTTTTTATAAATCACATAAAACAAATTTTAAATTCATAAACACTATGTATTAAAAAAGTAATTATTCACACCTTTTTGTAAATTAATACATATTTATTTTATATATCTTACCCATCGAAAAAAAAGATAAGAAAAAAGAAAGAAAACCTGCAAGAGGAAAATTTCTTGAAGCCTTTCCGCTATTCCTGCAGAATTAAATTTTTTTCTTTGATGTTCCATCACTTACGTATTGACATTTTCGAGCGACAAGAAACGAAGTTACCAGTACGACTGATCAAAGCTACAAATGAACAGAGACTAGTTCTAGGACACGAGACAACTCCACTGAGGGTGAAAGGGGGCATCGAAGATGTCTCTAGTGAGCCGGACAGTGGGGTTTTTAGGTTGCTGTTCTTGGATGAAACGCCTTGAATTCTATTGCTCTATGCAAGTTAGGCACCTAATATAATACCAGTTCAATACTAAAACCACCATAAAATGTGTTAAAAGAGAGAATAAGTTGAAATGTTCAGAGATACTTTTAAAATGGGGTGGAAAAAAATTGAATCACAAGAAAAAAGTAAGTTTTATAGAAAATGCACTTCGCTATTGGGAGGTTATTTTACGATGAACATCGTGAAATGTTCTTGGTTCCAAAAAAGTTCGCTTTATAGAAAAAATTCGCAATATAGAGGTTCGTTATACGGATTTTCGACTGTATATGTATTTCTCTTGCATAATCTTTCAGGAAAGATAGGATATTTTTAGATAATTTGAACAAATGTGAAGTTTTTCATACGGGCTTGAAAGTGGGTAGACCACCTTTCATAGAAAAGAGATCTACTACAGAAAGAGTTTTACGAAAATTGACACTAAGGAGCATTGCGTGGGTTTAAGGGGCGTTATAAATAAATATTCCCATTTTTTAAAGCATTGGACCCATAGGCTTTAAATTTCGTAGGCCTGTTCCTTTCATAAGAGAAGAGATCCACTACAGAAGAGGTTTTGCAAAAATTGACCTCCTGTGGATTTGCGAATGCTTAAGGTGCGTTACAGATAAATATTTTGTTTTTGAGCTGTTAAAACATTATACTTTAATTTGGTAGGCATGTTTCTTTTGTTGATCATAAATCCGCTAAGAAATAATTTTACGGAAATAAACTCCTATGGGGGAGGGGAGTATTGACAAAATAATAATTCCGTCTTTGAACTACTAGATCTACAGCAATGAAATTTGGCATGCATGTTTCATTTGTTGCGTTGAATCCGCTAAGGACGGGTCTCACGAAAACCGACTCTGATAGTTACTGGAGCTAATTGATAAAAAATTCCTTTTTTTAACTATTAAATTTACATTTCGCAAACATATTTATTTTACTGAGTAGAGACCCTCTAAAAATGAGTTTTGCAGAAATCAACTTGGGGAGGGGGCTACGTGAGTTTAAAATATATATATAGTTAATACCTCGACTTACGTGAGTTCGGAGTTACACGATTTTCGAATCACGTCTCGATTCGTCTTTTTTCCCCCCCTTTTTTTTCCATCATTAAAATTCAGGCGGAATCATTGCCAGAGCCAGATGAAATTAGTAATTTGATTGAAGAAGTTGTCAATCTCACCAGGCAAATAAATACAGAAGTGGATAGTGATGGCATTCAAGAACCGCTGGATTTCCACAATCAAAAGTTCGACAATTGATGAACTCAGAAATGTATGAATAAGAGCAAGACATTGAAGAACTTGTCTGTAGACCCAGTTCAATCAGAAGATCGAATGACGGTTGAGAATTTGACAGGCCTCTGTTTAATTGAAAAGGGGTAACAAATTTTGGAAAATGCATACTCCAACGAAGGAAGTTTTTTACAAGACAATGAATAAAGAAAAATTACTAGTATGCTACGAGGAAATTTTTTTTGAGGGGGGAGGGTCTTTAATCCGGCTGCATCACCTCCTTGACTACTTAATAGATTTTATGCAACCTTATACATCAAAATAACTTTGGTTTACCATTTCATATTTGTGTTATCCAAGAATTAAACGTTTTTGAAGTAAAACTTCTTTACGCACGCTTGACTTGTGAGTAAGCTGGCGAATGCGTGACAAGAGCGTTACGAAAAGTGTGATCGGGAGAGAGAGGAATGCGTGTGCTCATTTTCTTTCTCTCTTCCTCTCATAGCTAGTGCATGAAATATATATGTTACTGGCAAAGTATGAAATGCTGGCATTCTATAGAATGCCGGACTTTTTAGTCAAAGTATGAAATAAGAGAATTATTTTACACTTTGCCTAGGTATTCTATAGAATGAAAAAAGCTGTTTAGGCAAAGTATGAAATAATGTCATGATAAGGTTACTATATCAATGATTTTTACTATATCAATTACATTTCCAAATAATTCAAATGTTATTCTGACAAAATAATGAGAGTGCTACTAAAAAAATATTCAAAATACGTAAAGGAAAAAGAAAGTTGTACCAAACAAAATTTGTCTTTCTTTTATTAAGGAAAACAAAATTTTCAAATAAAAAAACAAGAACTTAAAATTAATCTGCTTATTGCAACATGGTAGGCTTTAGTGTCATTTTGAATTGCATTTTATTACCTTTTTCACGCAGACTATTCTTATTTTGCTACTTATTTTTACACATACATTTAACGAATCTTTTGCCGCTTCCATTGAAATGAGCAATTGCAACTGACAGATGAGGAATTTCGTGGTCAGGAATATTATTAATTCTCTCTAAGCAAGTTCTTAGGGCACAAAGTAAATTGTGATTTCGCATATATTTGTTTTAAAATTTCTCTTCAGAAGTTCCAAGTCGATAAAAACCATTTTTCCCACTCGTTACAAGTGCCAATATATTGGCATTCAGAAAAAAAAATCATAAATTTCGCAACAGTGCCTTTTTTAAAATAATTTTTCTGTCAAAGTTCACAAAGTGGATGTACAGTTCAATATCATAACGGGTCACCTTTTTGTATTTGGTTGAAAGATCTTTCAGAATTCTATCACGTCCTCTGTGTCCAATGCCCAAATGACCTTTATGAAATACTTAAAATAACTCAGAATCCATGATGTAATACTGTATGGAAATAGATACAAATATCACTTTTTGACGAGCATCATCATCCACTGACACACTGTCTTCTGCTGTTTGCGTCGTTTCTGGTAAAACGACGAACAAGAGTCATCAGAAAGTTAAGCAATCATCACTTGAATTCTGGTCAGGGTAGTCCCATATCGGTAGTAGTCTTTGACTGTCTCGTAAGAGTCCATTATGACAGATATGAGCAGAGATATGACGACATATATAAACATGCTGATGAAAATATACAAATTTTCTACTGAACCAGCAAATAAGATTATTGTTGGTGTTGGTGATGGTGAAGGTTGTGAAGAGGTCATCACCAATCATCATCGCAAACAAACACTCTGAAGTACTACTCAAACTGCGGAATTTGATGTGGTACGGCCACAGCACAACCCAGTCACAAAAGCAGAAACCTGCATAAAGTAGAACACAACACAGGGTAAAACGCAGTACGTTGGGAATTGCCCTTTTCATTGTCAAAATCAAAATATTGTACTTGCTGAAGAATCCAAGATACCGCAAAACACCAGCCCATACCAGTAAGTTGCCGGCTCCCAAAAGAATTGCGCATGTAGGAAGTGGTTAAACATTATCCCTTCTTGAAAAACATTCTTTATTACATTTACATTTAGAGAACACAGAATGTGTAAATGCTCCTATATGTACCCTAAAACAATGCAAAAAGTAAGAAATGTCTCTTCAGACAACAATTGCAACATAAAGAACTAAGTTGCAATAATTCGATGGAATGACAAACGAATTGTTTTAATAATCACCAATTTCGAAAAAATAAGAAGTGTATCGATAGTAGAATGAACCATATCAAGGGATAAAAAAAAGGATATCAGAAAACAAGTGACGGTACCAATGTGCATCACATCCTGTAATGAATATAAAAATGGAGTTTTCTTGTTTAATAATCACGCAGCAGTTTACTTTACTTCAATTCGAGAGGGGAAACGGTACTGGCCTCTATTCATAAATACGTTTGAAACAACCAAAATTGCTTCATAGAAGTTCAATTGGCCATTTAGTGTTGGCAGTCTGGCAAGTCTGGATGGTTTTCGAAAGCACAAAACAGTTGCCTATTTGGTATTTTCTCTTCTAAGGAAATCCTCTTACAGAAAAATGGATGTTTCAAAGTTTAATAAAGATTTTCCAAAGTACTTACTGACGAACAAATTCCAGAAAACTGGAAGTAAAATGCCAGTTAAAATCCAAAGAAGCAAAAACAACATCTGTAAAAAATGTAACGTTGGACTATGTTAAAGATATTTTCTCCTATTCCATTAAAGGTTGTCTTATCTTAATGTTAAAGAATAGGCCCTGAATTTAGATTATTTTTTCAGATACAAAAGAAACTAAACATTAACATTATATATTAACCTAACATTAATGTTACATTATATATAGCTTCATCATCATATAAAGAGCAGCATATTTTTAATACTCCTCATTTATATCTGAGTTAGACCATTTTAACAGGCATAAAATGTGCTTCTTTTTTGTCCTTTTCCATAATGCTAAAGGAGTTATTCTTTTAAGTGCTCAAATGAAAAAAAAGTATTTATAGAATATTTTGAAATTTTAAAAATGCTATGTTGTAAATAAATGTATGAATCATAATGTTGTAAATTTTCATGAAAATTGAGTCCGTTTTCTGTTTGAAAAGGTGATTCGAGTATAGTTCAGGCTCTCGTAATTGAAGACAACCTTAAGAAAAAATGAATAACAATGGATTCTACCACAGTACAACATAAACTAATAAAAAGTTCGTGTACGTTTTCTTCTTTATTTTATGAATATAGATAGGATTAAAAGTACATATATATGTTTATATTTTTAAAAATATCAATATTTAAGACTTGATACAATAAGTGTTATTTCTTAAATACACAATAAATTACAATTAAGGATTGCAATACCTGTATACCGGTATTTTGAGCCATTTGTAGAATTTTGTAATACCGGTATTCATAAATTTAAACATCGTTTTTTCGGTATTTACTAGACATTTTTAAAAATTGTCTCCCCTATATGCTCAGGGATTCCCAACATAGCAAAATTGTATACGTTTTTGTTTTTATGTCTCCCTATCGGGCGAAATTAATTAGACTGTGAATACATAATTGCATCGTGCAATTAAAAGAAGTGATTAAATATGTGAATCCTCTATAAAGAGGAGGGCTAAAACTATCCTATTACAGGGCAGAGCTGTATCGAAAACCATCTGACGAAAAATCGATTTATTTGACGATGAGGGATTTACAGATAAATTGAGAGAAAAAGTATATATCGCTCATTGTTAACAGTACCACCAACTAACATAGATGCCGAAAGAGTGTTTTCGACAGCTGGTAATTTTTGCACAAGATTACGTTCCAGTTTGAACGACAGTGCAATTGATGCATTATGGTTTTTTAAGGTTACACTTCAAAAATTTGCAATGGTACCACTGACTGAATAGCGATATTTACACTTTTTTGTAATTTAAATAAATAAGATATTCCTTTACTTTTTTGAGATTGTTTATATAGTGTAAAATTTATACGTTACAAATTATTTTTTGTGAGATATTTACACAGTCTAAAAAACTGGCAAAGAAACACCTGTGTGTGCGCTTTTTATTCTTTTTCTAACATTTCTATTGCCGTTATTAAAACCGGTTTCCCAGTATTAAGATCTAAAAAAATATCTGATACCAGTAATGAACTTTTGGTCCGGTATTGCAATCCCTAATTACAATTGATGAAGTTGTGACTTTCTGTATTTCTTTTCTACAATTTTAATTACCTTAAAGCAAATAATCATATTTATCAGAAAGAGTCCCCCCACCCTTTTTTTTTCTTTTGCACAAGCAAAAGTTTTTATTAATTTGTATGTGAATTCTTCCAATTATATTTTTCTATATAGAAAGTAATCTAATTTCTATGAAAACGTTGACAAAAAATTTATTGTGCAAAAATTTAACATGCCTTTCCATGAATTTTTTAAAGGCCTTTACATTAAAAACTTCTACGCAATTGTTTCAAAATCTGCTGCAGGTATGAAAGGACTCTTAAGAACTATACGAAGGCAAAGAAAAGTAAATTACTTGACTGATAAAGCAATTCCATTTTTTTTTGGAACGGGTCCCAGTTTTGACCCAGAACAGAAACAGATTTGAAATCCACCTAAACTGTGACGTATCATAAAAAATACAAAAAAAGCAAACATCCAATGCTACGGCACTGGTTGAAACAATACATCGTGGCTGGTGTACAGAGGTTACACTGACAGTTTCCTACTAATAATAAACCTAACAGGATCGAAGCAGTGATTAAAACAAAGAGGGTGGTAAGAAAGGCTGTCTTTATTTTAAAAACCTTTGAAGTCTGTCTCTTTTTTGCTCCTTTATGAAATAAGCCATTGTGAAATGATATAGAATTTGATTTGTCTGTGTGTGTGGCTGGTCTAAAATTTTTACAAAAGACTAGAGAGAGGTTTCCTTTTTTTTCTTTTTATTCTCTCTGTCTCCTTTAAGTGTCCTACGCCAGTGTTTCTCAAACTTTCTATATTCCCGACCCAATTTTCAATCAGAATTTTTATCGCGCCGCCCTTCCCCATACAATGACAATGTGTTGAATGCAGTAAAAATGTATAATACTTTGACGCAAAAGCTACGATACGACCCTAATTTTAAACCGTACAAAGTATTAAGATAAGTATTAAATTTTGTCTATGATAAGCCCATTGAAAAATCCCTAGTAATTATTAAACTGGTTCTTAACTTAGTATTGATACTTAGTATCAAATATATTTTGCTGTTCTGATGCCTTTATAAGTATACTACATCAGAGTACATGTGTATTTTTTTGTTGTCAGAATACATTTTGTTCCCCTTTAGTAAATTGATAATTTTTTAAATAATCTTTATTTTCGAATTTCCGATACGCTCGCGCCCCCTAGGGAGACGCGCCCCACAGTTTGTGAAACACTTCCCTACAGCGATTATCTCTCTCTCTCTCTCTCTCAATTATCGCTACACACCAAATACTTCTTTCTCTCTCTCTCTTTTAAATGTCTCTACACTAATATTTCTCTTTCTATCCCAAGTGTATCTATACAGGGCCGTTTTTAATCTCCCCGGTGCCCAAACATTTCAAATTGCTACGCCCCCCCCCCTATTTCTAGAGCACCCCCTCCTCCTTCAGTTATCTCCTTGCCAGGTTTGGTTTGCAAAAGATTTTCCCTGAACTCTCTTTCTCTTTTCCCTTTCTTTGTTCTTGCTCTCTGGATAGTCTTTCCATTATCCCCCACCGGTAAATCCACCATATTCTAAACTGCCAACGGGCAGCTGTAAAAAGAAGGATAGTGACATGGTTTGATCAATCTTGATTATTTCTTACCTACGGCATCGTGGACTGAATACCTTGTACAACAAAGATTTTCTTCCAGCTTTGATCATTGAAAAATAATTAATGACATTATTGTAATCAATTTCAATAGTAATATCATTTTGAGTGCATAGCAACATCAAACTGTTAGGCTTTTGTTTCCATAGTAGATCTAACTTCATTCTTGAGGGCAGAAATGCTTCTCTCCTTATTCACTTTGGCCGAGGTGCGCTTGCTATAATTTTTATTTCTCCTTTTTCGCCCACCAATTTTTTGTACCCCAAAATCTTTTGCACCCAAGCGGAAAGGTGATCCTACTTCTATTACTACACCTATTACTTCTCTCTTAAGTATCCTTACACTACTTACTTCCTTCTCAAATATCTCTACACCAACTACTTCTCCCTCTCTTCCAGTTGTCATTATACCAATTACTTCTCTTTATCTCTCAAATGTCTCTTCATCAATTTTCTCTCTTTAATTCTCCAAAGTTTCTCGAAGCCAATTACTTCTTTCTCTTTCTTTCTGTCGAGTGTCTCTACACCTATTACTTTTCACTCGTTCAAGTATCACTACATGGATCATTTCTTTATCTTAAGTGTCACTGCAACGACTTGCTATTTCGCTCTAAAGTTTTATTACACCTAATATCTCTCCTTCAAAAGTCATTACAATGGTGGATTCTATCTCTCTAAAGTGTCACACTTCGAATTGATTCTTCATTATTTAAAGTGTCGCAGATCAGGTCGATTCTCTCTCTCTAAAGTGTCACAATTTGGATTGATTTTCTGCCTTTCTGAAGTGTTACAATTCAGATTGATTCTCTCTCTCTCTCTCTAAAGTGTCCCAATTTTGATTGATTCTCCCTCTCTCAAGTGTCACAATTCGGATTGATTCTCATTCTCTCTTAAGTGTTATTGTTCGGATTGATTCTCATTCTCTAAGGTGTTACAATTCAGATTAATTCCCTCTCTCTCTCTAAAGTCTGACATTTTTGATTGATTTTTCTTCTCTTAAATGTTACAATTCGTATTGGTTCTCATTCTCT
Organism: Trichonephila clavipes; assembly: GCA_019973935.1. Taxonomy (NCBI): domain Eukaryota; kingdom Metazoa; phylum Arthropoda; class Arachnida; order Araneae; family Nephilidae; genus Trichonephila; species Trichonephila clavipes. The sequence goes on from BMAU01021369.1 coordinate 1,674,587, forward strand.
AAAGTGCCACAATTCAAACTGATCCTCTCTCCCTAAAGTGTCACAGTTCAGAGTTTTATTCTTTCTCTCTTTAAAGTGTCACAATTCGAATTGTTTCTCTCTCTCTTAAGTGTTACAATTCGGATTGATTCTCATTCCTAAAGTGTCACAACTCAGATTGATTCTCTCTCTGAAGTGTTACAATTCGGATTGATTCTCATTCCCTAAAGTGTCACAACTCATATTGATTCTCTCTCTGAAGTTTTACAATTCATATTGATTTTCTCTCTCTCTCTCTAAAGTGTTACAATTCGAATTGATTCTCATTCTCTAAAGTGTTACAATTTGGATTGATTCTCCCTCTCTTAAGTGTCACAATACGGATTTTTTTCTCTCTCTTTTAAGTTTTATAATGCACCGATTATTTCTCTGTCTAATGTCACTACACCGATTAATTTTCTCACTTTGTCTTCTCAAATTCCTTCTATTCTCTCTCTCTCTCTCAACTATTACTACATCTATGTGTGTCAAGTGTCAGTATACAATAATAATTCTCTCAAATATCCCGATATTGAGTGAATTTCACTTTCTCAAATACGTCTCTTTTTCGGTTAGTTATTACTGAAGTAGTGTATGATATATTTTCAGAAGAAAGACAGAGAGAATATCCACTATTTTATGTGTTTCTGTTCATTTTTATGACTAAATCTAACGTATTACCCATGAAAATTTACTAATTTTTATGCTCTTTTCTCCTATAAATGCTCCATTTCTCCTATATGATTTAAGAATAAACTTAAGATCTAAATCTTTATTAATGCAAACCTTAACATTGTCGAGGAGAGCAAAAAAATAATTCTCAATTTTATTAAAAAAACTTAATTTTTATCATTTCTTTAAAGTGTATTTCTTTGCCCCCATCTTATTTATTTCCAAAACAGTTTGATTATTACATGTATGGAGAACCCTGTATATACCACTTACAAATCGTATTACATTTCTAACAAACATTCTTTAAAACTTTAACAATGGAGACACATACATATACTATTTCAGATTATTATAGGGGCTCAACAATCGATTTTTATCGCAGAAAAGCATAATGAATTCATTGTTACAGTGCAAACATTATTAAAAGTTGAGTATTGTTTGCTAACAATAAGAGTATAAGCTCAAATCGAAATTAAATTTTGTGAAATTTGCGTCAAAAACGATTTACTCTCTTTCATTTGGAAATATAATCTGGATTTCTGAAATTTTCGAGCTTTTTTTCTTTTGAGTACTCCATTTTGATTCCTAAAACTTCTGTCATTATAAACCAAAAGTTTTGCAGCAAAATAATAGGAAATAATTGCAATTTGTTTCCCCTTATTTCATCATTAGACTTAAGGTTTATGTACTTGGAGAATCCATTTCTTCCGTCAAGTCAGAAACTTGAACAATGCTTTTAAATCAACGAAATACTGCATTGAAACTAACAGAGTCGAAGATCATAAAAAGGGAAAATTAAACTTGTTTTGTTTCTAAGGAAAATTGATCATTCAACCAAAGCTAAATTCAACGAATTAAAAAAATGGAGGAACAGGTATTTTATATACCCGACGGCCGCCATCTTGTTTTTTTTTTTTTTTTTTGGCAAAAAATCATTTCTTGCCAAATACAGTACAACACGTCCACAAGTTACCACAACAGCGCCCTACTTGGCGCCATATTTGGAGAGAGGTTGGCGGTCGGGTCTCATCGATATCTATGCGAAACAATCTACTCTCGAATCAAACAAACCCAGAGTGATAAAGATTCCAAAGAGAAAATAAAAAAAAACCTGAAAGGAAGATTTTTTGCACATGAAAACAGTTCAAACAAGCAGCAAAACATTCACCAATAGCAAAATAAATTTCAAGAACAGTTCTGAACTTCGGAGCAGAAGAAATGATTTCCTCCAGATCTTCTAGAATTAAACCATCTACATCTAAATTTACAAAATCAAGAAAAGAATTCTAAAGACAGAAACAACATTCTTAAAGTAAGCAAACAGATTTTATTGCAGCTTAAGTAGAAAGAATCAAGACTCGCAGAAAGGCAGCAATTGGAGAATAGAATCAAAGAATTCTTAATTTCGCAATAGAAAAAATGGTTTCAGCCAACTTCTACAATCTAACACAATCTACTACAATGATCGAAATACAGTAAAGTGTTTTCAACACAAATGAATTCTTACTGTTTCAGTATCAGAAAAATCAAATAGATTTTGTTGCAGTGAAAGACAGCTTAATCAACAAACATCACATTCAGAAATAAAGAAAATATATATATATATATATATATATATATATATATATATATAAAAGGTATTCTCAACTTTATAATAGAAGATCTATTATACTACCAGACCTTACAATCTTAAATAATCTACTCAAATCACCAAAACCCTGTAAGGAATTTCACAGAAATAAATATTTATTTAACGAAAACACCAAACAATTTCTGCAGTACAACAACACAGTTCTGCAGCAGAATAGATCACAAGAAATCACAACTTTGCAAAGAAAAAAAAATGTACATCGTAGTTATAATTTTGGGGAATTTATCCAAGCCAACTAAATCTAATAGAGAATTTTAAAAGATGGAAAATATTCAGAGAATAAAACAGATTTCACACCACTGGGCAATGAATGGCTTAGTCAACTTCCATAAAAAAAATTGATGTTTCTAGGTGTAGTAGAATTCGCTACATTGTGACAGAAGAAAAGATTATTGCACAGATAAAAACTCATTGAAGAACAATTAAAGAACAAAGAAAGCTACAAACCAAAGCAGTTGCCAAAAGATGTCTGGCCCCAAAGAGCAAAGACACAAAGAACCTCTCAATTAAAATGAAAAAGAGTTAATAGTCGAGCAAAAAGGTAAAAATAATTGCGAATATATAGCTTAACAAAAAAATTTAATATTTCATGTTCTTATGTGTAAGTGTGAATGCATGACTACTAATTTTACATGCATTTCTAGTTGTAAAAATTCAAAATTATAACTTCTAAAATTTTTTAAGATTTCTTAAAATGTTAAAATGTTTTTTTAAATTTTATTAGTAGTATTATTATTAATTCTTGCTTAAAATTTTTTAATTTATTCATTTCATAAATTATTTTTGTGTTTAAGGGCTCACAGTACCTAAAAATAACAAAACATCACAAGTAAGAAAATTAAATTTTCTGGTGGACCATTTAATTGAAAATTTAAGCTCAAAATTTTAAATTTGTCATCCAACTAGCTTTTAAAAAATTTGAAGTTTTTTGAGTATTTTTAGATACTCTAAGCCTAAAATTTAAAAATTTGTATTTTTATCGATGCAAGGGCTTTTCGCCCTGAAACCTTTTCCTATTAAATAAAGTCTTAAAATGTTTGCAGATGTCTTCATATATGTTGATATATATACTCTCAAACGGGGTTGTTAAACTTACAGGGCTATATAGGCTATTTTATGGACCAAAATAGCGGGAAAGTTTGACCACAAACACTTGAGATTATGCGCTCGAGATTTATTAAGTAGAAAACTAGTTCAAAAATCGTTGATAGGTGGCGTGTTGTATGGGCCATACTGACATGGAATTTGAAAAAAAGACATTATAGATCATATGTTCGATGTCGGGATGGCGAAGATATTAAGGTATACGGCTATTACCAAGAAGTTCATTGGTTCCTGCCCGAATATCACAGAGGAACCTTAGTGTTTGCAACTGAACTGCAAATAAATGCTTAAAAAGTGAAAAAAAAATGTAATACTATTTTGATTTAAGAAATAAAAATTTGTAGTATGACTTCACCGATAGGTAGCACTTAGACACTCATTTAATGTGATTTGTGACAATACAGAATCTCTGCAACATATGTAAACGAAAAGCATGATAAAAAAAGTGCAAACACGCAATAAAAAGGTGACTATTAACAGTTTGCTGTCGCATCATGCTAACGCTAAAAGACAAAGCATTATCAGTAAAACCTTTTTACAAAACTGAAGAGAGCGTCCGTACTGCGTTAAGAGCCTTTCATAGGGTGAAAAAATACCCCGTTGACCAATGATAAACACCACTCAATGTGACATGATGAAAAAATTGAAAAAACTGGGCAGTTGTGCATATTTTATCAGGTGGAAGACGACATGCTGTTAACCCAGCATGCGTAGAAGATGTGACTGGTGCTAGTCGTGGCAGCATCTGGCTGCTCTCCACAAGGTGTTTTTAGTCAACAAATTTTTGCGCTATTGACTTGCCTTCTTCAACGGTTTGGAGAGTAATAAGGCGAATCCTGGCTAATCACTCGTATAAAATCCATAGACTTTATGAGCTTTTCAACAAGGATCCTGGATTTTAATAAATAATTCTCCGTTGTTTTTTATCCTAATGAAAGTCAAAGCCTCGGACAATAGATTATTCTGTGGGTGACAGAGGACCCTGTTCAATTAAACAGACAAGTGAACACTCATTTCTGGCACATCTGGGCAACACAAAATCCACATGCTGTTCATCAAGTGCCCAATGTACTGTGAAAATTGCCACATAATGCAGTTTCACGGCATTTTTCATTATTTTTTGAATCAATGACATCTGAAACCTGCTCCGTCATCGGACTATGGTATTAGGATATCTTGGGACAACTACAACATGATCATCAGCAATATCGTGGTGGGCAATAGTTGTTACACCAAACTTTCACTGAAGAACGTATAATCAGCATTTGTATTCCAACAACTAGGCCCCCACTTTAGCCTGATCTCATCAACTGCTCATGAAAAGGATATGGAAAAGACCAAATCTAACGAGAGCAATCCACAACATTAACACATCTAAGATTGTATTATTCGGCCTATTCAATGAATGAGTGAAGAATATACTGTTTGAAATATATAAGAGTTGTGGAAAACTACACACATCCATTACTACTCAAACAGAACATCTATAGAGCTTCCTTGTAACTCTACAACGCCACGTATTTGTGCTGATTTTTTTTTAATTTTGTGAATCTTTAGCGTACAAGATCTTAAGTGTCTGTGGTTTAAATTTCTTGCCATTCTAGTCTGTAGGATGTTCTACTCACTCACTCTAAGTTGGAAAGTTTAATTGTAAAAACTTTGTATATTAATAGATAATTTCAGGTGTATAATTTTTATGGATTGAAGTATAAGGGCTCGAGTTATTCTTTTAAAAATGCATTAAAGTTAATATTCTTAGAATTGTGATGTTTTTTGAGGTGAAAGGGAAGGGAAGGGAGATTAAGCTACAAAAATAAGCATTAAAAACCAGCAAAGAGCCAAACTTTCAATTAAAAGCCAGTTTCTTCTCTTAATAATTAAAAAAATATATTAATTAATTCAAATAACAAAAAAAGTTTTAAAAAACTGCATTTTTTTAAACGTTAAAAATTTAATTCTTTTTAAAAAAATAAAATAATTACATGTTAATTTGCCTCTTTTCGGAATCAATTTCATTTTATAAATTGTAAAAAAAATTAATAACTACTTTCAAAATTACTATTTCCCAATTTTTTTAAAAAATAAAGGTACTGTGTTTCCTTAAATGAAATTGTAGTGTTTCACACGCATATATATCTACACTGGTGTTAAAAACTTTTGCAACGACATAATTCCTAAGCGTACATCAATGAAAAAAAGGACTTGTTGGATCAGTACAATAAACACTCATTTCAGCAGTGAAATGAAACAAAGTTAATATGAGAAACAAGATGTCATATATGTGACATAAAAGCACTAAAAATACGACTGTCCGCACTTACATGGATGGAAAAAAGGTGCTAGGAAAGACATTCCCTGAAAATTCAATTAAGTTCTTTCGTATAATATGGCCAGAGGAAACTATTCTTCGATGGATTTTACATAATGAGCAAGCTTGTGGAGGGAGGTCTTGACAAATGCAGTCTGAGAATTCAAAAGTGACAGAAATGTCGCTTTGCGAGCTTCGAAAGCCTTCCAAAAGAAAGGCACAACTGTGAGAAAGATTGGTTGTTTCTGACAAAAAAAAAAAGGAAATGTCAATAAATGATCTATATAAGCACCTGCAGGCGAAATGAGATCTATTACAGTCAGCGAACAGCAATGCTTATCAACTGTATATGCAATGGCCTGACAAGTATCTAGCCACACACCTTCAAAAACATTACACATTCTCTCACCATCCTCAATGCAGCATCCCAATGACATCTGCCATCGGCGGTGTCGCTTAAGCCAATACGAGGAACATAGATTGAACACCTTATTTGAATTGCATCCCTTTATAAAATAAAGCTACTTTAGCGTCACAAACTATTCTCAACATGCCATTTGCTATGGTCACTGTTTTAACCAAATAGCCTCAGGGGCAGAGATTGCTACGGCGAACCTGGTATCCAGGTGTGCTTGGTTATAAAAGGATTACGATGAATGAGTTGCGTAGGGTTCGAATTTTTAAACGCAGCATTGTCACTAAAAATCGCTGATGTCTCTAAGCAATTTTCCTCTTTAATGCGTTTGTTCCAAGGTGCACCTAACGCAAACATCGTGTCAACGGGCTATGACGAAAGTGATGCATGACTCTTGCTGTTGACAAGTTGTTAGAAAGCTATTGCTGAGAGGAGAGACCAATAATTTAATGTTTCTGATTTAAATGCCCCAGAGAGAAAGAAGATGTATGAAAAGCTTTTGGTATACACCAATTGGCAAGAATATATCCCCCAGATAGCACCAAAGGAGAATGGGAGCTTTTACATCAAGAATTGGAGAATAATATAATGTTGAGTTCGGAAAAAGATAACCATTCCAGTTGCGGAAAATAGTTTCTTTTGCAAAGTAGCATTCTTTGTTGTTCTCCATCTGGAGAAGATAATCATTTTTTCACCGATGCTACTTCTGCGAAAAATCCTTAATTATTTTTTTTCCATTTGTAAAGAGTTCCATGTCTCCAAGGCGATTGCTCGTAGAGGAAACCAAACCAGGAGGGGGAAAAAGAGACGAAAAATCAAGCCGTTGCTTAAGTTTTACACATCCGTGTGTTTTGTGTGTGGAAAAGACACGTTTTGTTAGATTCAAAAGTTACTTGTTGACACCGTAAAAACATAAAAGTTAAAAAAATAAAAAAGAATAGCTTAAAATAGTATAAATTTTAAAAAAGCATTCAAAACGAAAACGCATTTTAAAAGAATTACAAACTCTAACTGTGTAAGAATAAAAGAGACGAGCCATTGTTCCTCTTACAGGTATTAATATTTCAGATCCACATAAAATAATGTTTGCAGTTATGAAACTGGAAATGGCACTTTATATTAGACAGCAAAAAATTTGTGTATTTTCATCTTTGAGTGTGTGTGCATATTTTTGAGTACGTCGTCAAAAAAATAGTAAACATAAAAAAGCCAATTTAAGCACCAAAAATATTCAATAGAAAAAAATGTCCTCGTCTTATTTTGTTCTATAAATGTGGGTGGGAGGGTGGGAGTGTGAGTGAATGTATGTGTGTGTGTTTACGCAAAAATTTGTGTATTTTCATGTTTGAGTGTGTGTATGCATGTTTTTATGTACGTCGTCAAAAAATAGTAAACATAAAAGCCTTCGGCACCAAAAATATTCAATAGAAAAAATTGTCCTTGTCTTATTTTGTTGTATAAATGTGGGTGGGAGTGTGAGTGAATGAATGTGTGTGTGTGTTTACGCAAAAATTTGTGTATTTTCATGCTTGAGTGTGTGCTTGTCTTTATGTACGTCGTCAAAAAATAGTAAAAATAAAAAAGCCAAATTCAGCACCAAAAACATTCAATAGAAAAAATTGTCTTCGTCTTATTTTGTTGTATAAATGTGGGTGGGAGTGTAAGTGAATGTATGTGTGTGTGTATTTACGCAAAAATTTGTGTATTTTTATGCTTGAGTGTGTGTGTGCATGTTTTTATGTACGTCGTCAAAATATAGTAAAAATAAAAAAGCCAAATTCTCAGCACCAAAAATATTCAATACAAAAAACTGTCCTCGTCTTATTTTAGTGTATAAATGTGGGTGGGAGGGTGGGAGTGGGAGTGAATGTATGTGTGTGTATTTACGCAAAAACTTGTGTATTTTCATGTTTGACTGTGTGTGTGCATGTTTTTGTGTACGTCGTCAAAAAAATAGTAAAACTAAAAAAGCCGATTTCGGCACCAAAAAAATTCTATAGCAAAAGTTGTCCTTGTCTTTTTTTTTTTGTATGAATGTGGGTGGGAGTGTGAATGTGTGAGTGTGCATGTTTTTGTGTCCGTCGTCAAAAAAATAGTAAAACTAAAAACGCCGATTTCGGCACCAAAAAATTGAATAATAAAAGTTGTCCTCGTCTTATCTTTTTTTTTTTTTTTTGTATGAATGTGTGTGGGCATGATTTTGTGTCCGTCGTCAAAAAATAGTAAAAATAAAAAAAGCCGATTTCGGCACAAAAAATTCTATAGTGAAAGCTGTCCTCGTCTTTTTTGTATGAACGTGGGTGGGAGTGTGAATGTGTGAGTGTGCATGTTTTTGTGTCCGTCGTCAAAAAATAGTAAAATTAAAAACGCCGATTTCGGCAGCAAAAAATTGAATAATAAAAGTTGTCCTCGTCTTATTTTTTTTTTTTTTTTTGTATGAATGTGTGTGTGCATAATTTTGTGTCCGTCGTCAAAAAAATAGTAAAAATAAAAAAGCCGATTTCGGCACAAAAAATATCTATAGTGAAAGCTGTCCTCGTCTTTTTTTTTTTTTTTTGTATGAACGTGGGTGGGAGTGTGAATGTGTGAGTGTGCATGTTTTTGTGTCCGTCGTCATAAAATAGTAAAATTAAAAACGCCGATTTCGGCACCAAAAAAAAATTGATTAATAAAAGTTGTCCTCGTCTTTTTTTTTTTTGTATGAATGTGTGTGTGCATGATTTTGTGTCCGTCGTGAAAAAAATAGTAAAAATACAAAAGCCGATTTCGGCACAAAAAATTCTATAGTGAAAGCTGTCCTCGTCTTTTTGTATGAACTTGGGTGGGAGTGTGAATGTGTGAGTGTGCATGTTTTTGTGTTCGTCGTCAAAAAAATAGTAAAATTAAAATCGCCGATTTCGGCACCAAAAAAAATTGAATAATAAAAGTTGTCCTCGTCTTATTTTTTTTTTTTTTTTTGTATGAATGTGTGTGTGCATGATTTTGTGTCCGTCGTGAAAAAAATAGTGAAAAAATACAAAAGCCGATTTCGGCACCAAAAATTCTATAGTGAAAGCTGTCCTCGTCTTTTTTTTATTTTTTTGTGTATGAACGTGGGTGAATAAAAAAGTGTGAATGTGTGAGTGCGCATGTTTTTGTGTCCGTCGTCAAAAAAATAGTGAAACTAAAAACGCCGATTTCGGCCCAAAAAATTGAATAATAAAAGTTGTCCTCGTCTTTTTTTTTTTTTTGTATGAATGTGTGTGTGCATGATTTTGTGTCCGTCGTAAAAAAAATAGTAAAAATACAAAAGCCGATTTCGGCACAAAAAAATTCTATAGTGAAAGCTGTCCTCGTCTTTTTTTTTTTGTATGAACGTGGGTGGGAGTGTGAATGTGTGAGTGTGCATGTTTTTGTGTTCGTCGTCAAAAAAATAGTAAAATTAAAAACGCCGATTTCGGCACCAAAAAAATTGAATAATAAAAGTTGTCCTCGTCTTATTTTTTTTTTTTTTTTTTTTGTATGAATGTGTGTGTGCATGATTTTGTGTCCGTCGTGAAAAAAATAGTAAAAATAAAAAGCCGATTTCGGCACCAAAAAATTCTATAGTGAAAGCTGTCCTCGTCTTTTTTTTTTTTTGTATGAACGTGGGTGGGAGTGTGAATGTGTGAGTGCGCATGTTTTTGTGTCCGTCGTCAAAAAAACAGTGAAACTAAAAACGCCGATTTCGGCCCCAAAAAAATTGAATAATAAAAGTTGTCCTCGTCTTTTTTTTTTTTTTGTATGAATGTGTGTGCATGATTTTGTGTCCGTCGTGAAAAAAATAGTAAAAATACAAAAGCCGATTTCGGCACCAAAAAAATTCTATAGTGAAAGCTGTCCTCGTCTTTTTTTTTTTGTATGAACGTGGGTGGGAGTGTGAATGTGTGAGTGTGCATGTTTTGTGTCCGTCGTCAAAAAATAGTAAAATTCGTCAAAAAAATAGTAAAATTAAAAACGCCGATTTCGGCACCAAAAAAAAATTGAATAATAAAAGCTGTCCTCGTCTTTTTTTTTTTTTTTTTTGTATGAACGTGGGTGGGAGTGTGAATGTGTGAGTGTGCATGTTTTTGTGTCCGTCGTCAAAAAAATAGTAAAATTAAAAACGCCGATTTCGGCAGCAAAAAAATTGAATAATAAAAGTTGTCCTCGTCTTATTTTTTTTTTTTTTTTTGTATGAATGTGTGTGTGCATAATTTTTTGTGTCCGTCGTCAAAAAAATAGTAAAAATAAAAAAGCCGATTTCGGCACAAAAAATATCTATAGTGAAAGCTGTCCTCGTTTTTTTTTTTTTTTTTTTTTGTATGAACGTGGGTGGGAGTGTGAATGTGTGAGTGTGCATGTTTTTGTGTTCGTCGTCAAAAAATAGTAAAATTAAAAACGCCGATTTCGGCCAAAAAAATTGAATAATAAAAGTTGTCCTCGTCTTATTTTTTTTTTTTTTGTATGAATGTGTGTGTGCATGATTTTGTGTCCGTCGTGAAAAAAATAGTAAAAATACAAAAGCCGATTTCGGCACCAAAAAATTCTATAGTGAAAGCTGTCCCTCGTTTTTTTGTATGAAAGTGGGTGGGAGTGTGAATGTGTGAGTGCGCATGTTTTTGTGTCCGTCGTCAAAAAAATAGTAAAATTAAAAGCGCCGATTTCGGCACCAAAAAATTGAATAATAAAAGTTGTCCTCGTCTTATTTTTTGTTTGTATGAATGTGTGTGTGCATGATTTTGTGTCCGTCGTGAAAAAAATAGTAAAAATACAAAAGCCGATTTCGGCACCAAAAAAATTCTATAGTGAAAGCTATCCTCGTCTTTTTTTGTATGAAAGTGGGTGGGAGTATGAATGTGTGAGTGCGCATGTTTTTGTGTCCGTCGTCAAAAAATAGTGAAACTAAAAACGCCGATTTCGGCCCCAAAAAATTGAATAATAAAAGTTGTCCCTCGTCTTATTTTTTTTTTTTTTTTTTTTTGTATCAATGTGTTTTTTTTTGTGTGCATGATTTTGTGTCCGTCGTCAAAAAAATAGTAAAACTAAAGAGCCGATTTCGGCACCAAAATAATCAATAGTAAAAGTTGTCATCGGCTTTTTTTGTTGTTGTATGAATGTGGGCGGGAGTGTGAATGTGTGTGTAGGTATTTACGCAAAAATTTGTGTATTTTCATGTTTGAGTGTGTGTGTGCATGTTTTTGTGTCCGTCGTCAAAAAAATAGTAAATCTAAAAAAGTCAATTTTTCGGCACCAAAAAAATCAACAGAAAAAGTTGTCCTCGTCTCTTTTCCTGCTGTGCGAATGGGGGTGGGAGGGTGGGAGTATTTTTTTCTTTTGTATTTGTTGTAAAAAATAGAAATTCTAAAAAAGCCACTTCTTGTTTGGCACCAAAAAAAAAAAATAGAAAAAAATTGTTTTTGTACCTTTTTTACTGTATAAATGTGGGTGGGAGAATTGTTTTTGTGTGTGTGTGTTCGTCGTAAAAATAATTAAAAAACTCAAAATGCCACTTTTTTTTTGGTACCAAAAAATTTTAATAGAAATAATTGTCCTGGTCTCTTTTTAAATTGTGTGCATTTGTGCGGAAGAGTGGGAGTGTGTGTCCGTCGTAAAAAAAACATAAGAAAACTAAATAAAACAATTTTTAGCACCAACAAAATTATAATAGAATAAATTGCCCTCTTCTATTTTTTTTAATTTTGTGAATGTAAGTGACAAGGTAATTGTGCACTTAAATTTACTTACTTTTGTTAGGGTTTTCTCTTTTTTATGTCCATCTTTAAAAAAATGACAAATCGAAAAATGTTATTTCGTATTTTGTTTCACAACTTTTAATACAAAAATCGTCCACATCTTTTTGTTAATTAGTGAATGTAGGTGTGTGTGAATGGGGCCCTTTTTTAAATATGTTGAATTTCTACTCAGAAATTCAATCAATTTTTCATGTGTATGTCTGTTTCTTTGAGATTGTTGGTAAAAAATTAACATCGTTTAAAAATTTCCTCCATTTTTTCAAACATTTGTCATGGTGATAATTTAGTAAAACGAGTTATTATTTTATGTTAATGCGTTTTCGTTTTGAATGTTGTTTAGAGGTGGTATGAATATAGTTATGCAGATTTTTAATTTAATATTTTCCTCTACCTTTTGCTGTAAAACTCTATACAATTTTAAAGGTTGGGTATTAATTGTAAATCTTTTCTTAGCTCTTTAAATTTTTAGAAATAAATTATTTTGTTAAATGTTTGTAATTTCAATATGTGTGTAAGAGGCTTATGTAAACACCCTGCATATAATTTGTCACATTTTTTAATGAATGTAATAGCTTTGTATGTATGTGTATTGATATTAAATAAACGCATTTGTTTTTTTCATTTTTGTATTATTTATTTGTGAAAACAAGTACACACTTCCACAGTATCACAAGGGTTTTACTTTGAATAATAACATCTAGGACAGGGGTGGCCAACCTTTTGGGGAAGAGTGCCACTATCTTATAAAATAAAATTACGTATGCTACTTCCACTTTTCCAACAAGAAAAAAAAAGAATACGAAAAAGTGATAAATGTTATCTACAGGCTTGTTATGCATTTTTTTAAACAAATTGTAAATTTTTGATGCAAGTCTAAGCAGTCGAAATTTAAAAATAATATAATAAATAAGACAAAAGTATAAACTTAGATTTTATTGTCAAAAAACTTTTTACAAGTTCACACACACAAATCTGTTAGGTTAGGTATAAAATAAAAATGAGTAACTTGAACTAATCAATTCTAAAATATTATTAAACAATCAGTACTTTCTTAATGTGGTTTTTGAATTTATTGGTTTTTTTTACCAAATCTTCTTTATTAGAATTGGTTTTGAAGAAGTTATCAAAATTAGGTTGATTTTGGTGTCCATCGGATAATTTTGAGTGGTATATTTTAATTTTATTAATTTCATTATATAAAACAGTTGTTCGCAAACATGTTGATCCAAACCTACAACAATATCTGACTGCCAAATCGTGTAAATTTGAAAACCTGCCTTTTGGTACAAATTTCTAAATTCAACATTGTTCGAATCCCTTGAAGCTGAAATAAGCTGCTTGTGTTAAAATTTTCAGTGATTAATGGTGCACTGAAATTCCGAAATTATTGACCTACAGGTCAATAATTTCGATTTGGATTTCAGGTAGCTAACAATTAACGTCTTGCAGAAAAATTATGAAAAAGGATGTATGAAAGGATTATCTTTTTTTTTTATTTTGAAAATCATCAAACCTAAATCTAAATGAATCCTACAAGATAAATGTTTTAATAGACAAGATAAAAAAAAGATTCTTTTAAATCTATCATAGCTCGGAGCAATATCATATGATAGATATACAATCAATTACGGTAGGGAAAAAAGTACAACATTTTCCTTTGAATCCTAAATTTAATTTATTTAAATGTCCCATAGTATCGGTACAAAAAGCTAAATTCTGCAGTAAATTTTCTTTCTTGAATTGCAAACACTCGACCCCAGTTCATTGTTTGCTTCCAGTATTTTTACTCCCTTAAATTTCAATATCTGACGAGTGCAATTCCTCTGGAAAGACAGCTCACACAACGATAGAAGAGAATTTTCTGCAGTTATAATTTCCTATTAAAATTTTAAAAAGTAGTGTATCTACACTATTAAAATTCGTAGGTAAACAAAAGTATCTATGTATCTATCTGTGTGAGTCTATTTTCTCACGATCCGCACCACGCGGAAACTCGCCAAAAAATCAAAAGATAGGGAATGATCCGAGGAAACCTTTTTGACCATTTATATTCCGATATTACAATTAGTTAAAAAGATATTAAATAAAAACATGAAAAACATTCTACTCAATATTCACCTGCATTGTTCTAACAACGATATTTTTATAAAAAATGACGTAAGTTGGCGTGTAAAACAAATTTTTTCTTCCCAACTGGCCAAACCGGGTCTGCATTTTTACAACAATGTAGACGAATTGTGCTTTTTTTTTCGTTTTTAATTAATATATTTTTAAACAATTGTAATTTCGGAATTTGACTAGTCAAAAAATGGGTTCCTTGGATCATTTATATTGATCGTTTGATACCTATGGCGTGTTTTTTCATTCAGTGATTCGTGAGAAGATAGCCTCACATAAATATAGGTTCGTTTGTTTATCTGCGGTTTTAAAAACACACACCCCAAAATCACGTTTTACTAACTAAATATCAGCAGTCGTTTCAATAGCTAGCTATAATTTTTTTAAATTAATTAGTTAACAAAAATGGATAAAAAGTAATATTTCTTTAAAAAAAATTAAAGCTGCATTGATTTTTATTATTTATTACTAAATTAATTATTTAATAATAAACTCGTACATTTTTGTGAATAAAACTGGATTAGCGTTGTAAATTATTAATCAAAAATAGAAATTAGAATAATAAAATGATTTTATTCCGGGAAAAGAGTTTTATACTTGAAAGAGCCCGTGGAACGCCGGGTTGAACGGAGGGAAATGAAAGCTGTCTGTGTGTGTGTGACAAAGAAAAGAAGTGGAAGAAATTTCGGAATTTGAATTACATAAATATAGAAATTTTTCACATTACGCGTACACACACATCCAGAAGGGCTGGCGTCCAAGAAAGAAAGAGAAAAAGGGAAAATTTACATAGGGATAAAATTATACCCATTGAAAAAATCCATGTACACCTGGAGGTTTCTGACACTAAGAGGGACGTAATCTTTATGCAAATAATTAAAAAATCTGTGATGTATGGGGGGAGGGAACCCCCTTGGTTTCATACTTATGTACACCACTAAGAGCAGTTGTCTTCAAATTGGAATACACATATTCTGGAGAGGGGTGTTAAACCCAGGAGGCTCATGATCTGTAGTGAGTGTTGGATCGTGTAACACGTGAATGTGGAGCTCTTGTCAACAGTAAAAAAGCACAAGCTTTTAAGCTCATCCACACGAAGACTGCGGAAGTTAAGTCTATGGGAATAATATATCCCTGAAAGTTTAAGAAAAGACTTCTTTATATTGCTCACATCAAGCTGTTGTTGAAATTGTTTATTTTAATTTAAATATATGAATATTGTTAATAAAATAAATAAATAACTTAACTTTTAATCACGCATGCGCATGTACATAAGCACATGTATGTATATATACTTATATTAGGTTAGGGAAAAAGAAATCCATTATTTTTGCATACAATTCAAGACTTTATTTAACATGGAAGCAATTCATAATAAATTATTCCTTTCCAGTCCCATCAAATCCAACTCTGAGCAAATGGTTTAAAACTGTTTTACGGTCGATCTTTAGCTCCTGGCCGATGTTACGACTACTAATATGCCGGTCAACTTCAATTATTTCTATGATTTTATCGACATTTTCGACGACGGGTCTGTCTGTGCGAGCTGCATCTTTAACATAAAAATTGCCCGAACGGAATCGATGAAACCAAAATTGCACGCAATTAGCTGTTACAATATCGGCACCATAAACACCATTCACAGTTTCAGCCACCTTGTTTGTATTTTCGCCTTTTATTAAAGAAATTCTGTAAAATGTCCCGAATTTTCTCTTTGTTGACTTCCATTTTTAATACTTTGTAACTCACAATTGAATGCACCAAACCAAAAACAGCAAAATAATTTTTTTAGTGTGAAATATCACCTTGACAATCAGCATACATTTGAAATTGTTTGATCAATACTTCACGAAATATCAAAACTACAGCTCTCTACCAAAAATAATGGATTTCTACTTCCCCAACCTAATATATATATACTGAATTGAATTCAATGGTGCAACCGCCCATGAGGGCCAAGGTCTACCGTGCCTATCTCAGCTTACGTGACCTTAGGCGCTGGGATGCATGTGCAGATGTTTTGGTCAAGTGATCAGCCTGACTCAAAATCCCCAGTGTTGAGTTCCCAAGCAAGCTTCGTACTCATTTATCGACCCATTGAAGGGATGAAAGGCAAATCGACCCTTTGCACAGCTCGGGATTTGAATTTCGGACCTGTAATGTGGAAAGCTATGCCCTACCACTCAACCACTGAACTTACACACACACACACACACACATATATATATATATATATATATATATATATATATATATATATATATATTTAAAATTATAGTGTGGCATAATTTATCTGGTCGAGTGGATGCTATTGTAACGAATGAAAGGACAGGGCATGGCTGGTGGTGAGTGATTCCTGTATTACGTGAAGAGTGGTCGATTACTGTAGTATTGAAGAGGCAGTTTGGAAAGTTAATCCAGTTTATTCGCATCTTGAAGCACATAAACATATTACAAACATAAATCATGGATGACACTACACATAACAAAAACAGCACACAAGCACACAACGCGCGGCAGCCGGCTGGCTACATGTTTACAGGGAGAAGAGTGAAGAGAGCACGGGCTTTCCAGAGTCTTGCTATATACACTCATCGGGACATCACGTGTTTTTGGAGGTGGATGGAAATAGTTTCAAAAGTCCTCGGTAGGCGGGTAACCAAATAAAATAATTACACGGTTGTCCTGAAGGACTGTACCTTAAATAATTCAAGAGCTATTACAGATTAAATTATTGGAATTATTACGTTTATATATAATATACTGTTCGAATTAATTTGGACAAATGGGAAAATAATGATTTTTTTTCTAAAACCTTAGCTTTTTATCATTGCATACATTAAATAGACTGAAAAATCTGTACATTAGTACGAAGTATGTCTTTCTTTAGCAGAAATTACCTTTTTAATCCGTCTGGGCATTGACTCCACAAGAATAGCACACATGTTTTTTTATGTCATCATCTTGGAAACACGTATAGCCCTTTTTATCATTTGCTCTGTTGTCGTGCGATTAATCTTAGCGAAACGATTCTTGAGAATATGCCATCAGTTTTGAGTAGGATTGAAATCTGGGGAATTTTCAAACCAATCGAGCACTTTTATTTTATTTTCCGCATGAAAGTATGGACCAATTTCAAGTTGTGACAAGGGGTTAAGTCATGTTGAAATGTTCCGAAAAATGTTTCCATGAATGGAACAATCCTACTACATAATACTTCTATATATTTGAAAGAATTCATCGTGTATTTAAGTTGTGTCGGAAGCTTAAAATCTTAATATGACAACTTTGAGATTTTTTTCCTTTTTCGAATTGTTTATATTTTAACCTTTCCAAAAATACCTGACTTTAACCTCAAGGGTAATTAGAAGCCCTTAAAACCTATTTTTAAATAATCATTGGAACTGGGCCACGCCCTTTTAAATGGTGAAAAATTTAAACAAAGATTTTTTTTTTTTTTTGCTTAAAAGTTGAATGAATGATGGAAATCAAAAAATTTAATCCAGAATTCCTAAGAAAGTGTTTACATGGAGGTACACAAAATTTCAATGAAAGTGTAAACAACATAATTTGGTCTCGTGTACCGAAGAAAATATTTGTACAAATAGAAGTATTATCATTGGGTGCATAAGATGCAATTTCATTATTTAATATGGGAAAATTTTGAGAAAACTTTATTGAACCTAGTGATTAGACGCTACAGGCAATGGAGTGCCGCGACAGATTTTGTTAAGGGCTTATTAGGAGCTTGTTTATTAGCACTCTAATAGATACTCAGCGTGTTGAGTTTTCAAAAATTCAAACTTTCATAATTCAAACTTTAGCAACAACTACTGGAAATTTATTATGCGTGTCCATTCGAAAACGTCAGCAAAGCAAGTCTCAAAAAAACATTGTACAAAAATGTCACGTTACACAAAAAGTTCAGTTTTGGTACAGTTAAACATATGTATAATCGATAGAGGTACACAAGTAAAAATATAAAACTGAAATATAAATTATGAGGATCTTTTTAAAATTTAACAGTAATTAAGGGCATTTATACAAAATAAGTTTAACATTTATTATTTAAGTTTAACATTTATTAGAAAGGAATTAATTCGGACTATCTCGCAACATACCATCTGTTTCGCTGTTTCGGAAACAGCTGACAGGTGCAGCCATCTCTAGTGAGGAAAAATCTTCACAAAAACTGTTCTTTACAGGCTAAATACTCATGTTTAAAAAAACAAAGGAAGTTAAGAAAGAATAAAGACTTAAAAAGAAGAGAGAGGATGATGAAATTAAAAGAAATGTAGATCATATGGTGAACGGGGAGGAATGTGTTTCGATAAAAAAGTAATTATACATTAAAAGTTATTTATCTCAAAATATAAATTTTCGATGTTCGATGTACCTTTTACGGGAAAATAATGTTCACAAGTATATAAGTTTTTTATAACATATTTATAATGATTGGTTATATCTGCTAAAATGAGCTTTTTGTAAAAAACTCAAAAAAAAATTTTTACAAATTTTTTTATGTAAAAAATGGGTCAAATCTCACTATGTTTAATAAAATATTTTATAAATTATGAAAAATTCAAAATTAGTTAAAAGTTAATTTCAATATAATGAGAAAGATGCGTGACGGGTTTTCATCGCAATTTCCATTAATATCCTCTTGGGGTTCTTTCGGGCCAGAATGGTAATTCTTTCCAACCAACTCGAGAAGAAGAACGTGAGAATGCAAATTAGAAAGAATTGTAGCGTTCGCGAGGTGGCTATGTGAATTTGCAATGTGAGGTCTATGTTTATGATTAGATAAAGTTAGTTTAAAGTTAGAGGAAATTCCAAGTTCAAGAATTAATCTACCCGTACCTGTGTATTCAAGGTAAAGGTGAATATCATTGCACAAGAAGTAAAGCCACGTCAGTTAGGAACAAGAGAATAGCTGCTACCTGGGATATAGTGGTAAGCGTGTCTTAAATTAAGATGTAAGGAAACTGTGTATATTAATGAGATTAGAGGTAATCTGTAAAGTTAGATATAGTGGTCGATTACGCAATTATTTGGTAATACGAATTGTGTCTTCTCATTCCAGATCTACTTACTTTGATTAGTATTATTGTTGTGTATTGTGATTAAGTTAAGATCTTAATGAACAGATATTAAGATAACAGATTTGCGTGATTCTTCGTTCTTTCCTACAGATACAGGTCGCGTAGATAATGTAGAAATGAGGCACCCAAGGGTTGGTGCCTCACAGGTGTACTTTAATTATATGAAAAATTTCAACCATCTACATATAACAAATTTTGAGAAAAGGTACCAATTACAGTTAATTTAACAATGCCGGTATAGAGGTTTCCAACTCCTCTTAAGAGGAACTAAGCTTCCAGGATCATTTGTTGTGAAAAAAAACCCCAAACATCGGTTTAGAAGGGTGTTTTGTAATCTGTTGGGAATGATCTGGTAGTAAAGTTTCAACTTCACTTCGTCTAACTACATTTGATTTGCATTCCTGCACAAATAAATGTTTCATTACTCAAAATCACCTTTTTCCAGTCGTTAGCAGTCCATGATCGGTATTTTTTTACCCATGCTAAACGTTTTTTCATAATTTTCTGAGTTAGAAATATCAAACGTTAACTTTCTGAGTTAGAAAGTCTTTTTTGGATTTATCTTGCTACTTCTTATTAAAATTTTATTAATTTTTGGAGTAGTTTTCCACTTGTGCCACATTTTTCTTTTCTTTTTGGAGACGATGATCCAGAATTTTGAAATGCTCTTAAAACACTTAATTCTATCACATCAACTGCCCTAATTATATCCCTCACAGTCATAACAGTGTGTTCATTGAGAGCGATTTATCTTAGAATGGTTTCTCGCAGAAATATCCATCTTTAAACAAGTAAAAGTAACAAGTCTTATACAGAACGCAATATTGAAATTATCAGCTGTCCCATTGAAAGGCTCACAACTGAGTCCCTGATACATTAAAATAAATAAGTTATAGTCAAAGTCAATCTGTCACACTACCTAAAGGCATATACAACGGGTTTGAGGGAGTTCAAGACATCACTAGTAATCACATACCAACTTGAACAAGAAAAACATATATATTCCAATGAATTCGTACAGTATATATATATATATATATATATATATATATATATATATATATATATATATATATATATATATATATATACAGTCCTAACCCGATTTAATGAATTTTTTCTGTTTTCCCGATTAAAAGGAAGGCAAAGTCTACTATTTAACGAATAATTCTCCAACTTAATGAATTATTTCAACAGCTGGTAATTTTTTTTATTAGTTTGTATTAGAAAAAATTGGATTTTTTTTATAGAATGACATACTTTTCGTCCGTAACAGAAAAACTTTTCTAGTGATCAGCCAATTTTTCGGCGGCAAGGTGTGCAACCCATTATTAGACAATACAAATGATGGGTCACGCGTGTGACCTATCACATGAGTTTTGAATTGGGACAGCAAATTCCTTTCTTATCTCATCCCAATCCCCAACGCAGGGGATAATTTTAGATTTAAAAAGTCATGTTATATTTGAGGACGGACTGCCTAACTGAAATTAAGGAAATTGTTGATTTGTCGGAGCCAATGAATAGAGATTCTATCTCAGAAATTCATAATGAAACTCCAACTAAAACTGTTACATTTTCTAATGCTTTACATTATTTGGAAACTATGAAATCATATCACTCATATAGATCGATGTAAATGATGCAGCATTTTCTTCTCAGCATAAAGTCGAAAAAGAACTCTTTCGAGTCAGTAATCAAAAAGATCGTTAAACATCGATATGCGTTGTGACGGGCTCATCGCGCTTTCTGTTAATTTTCCTCTTGGTTTCTTTGGGGCCGAAAAAGGCAAATCTTTTCCAACCAAATCCAGAAGAGAAGCGTGATAATTCAAATTAGGAACCTTTTAAATAGCAGAAGTTTAGCGTAAACGGTGTCGTCTTTTTAGAAGTGATTATGCTGGACGGAGTTTAAGCGTTTAAGCTAAAGTAAGCTGATATTCCAACGTCAGATATCCGTGAAAGTGCGTTCAAGCAAGGTGGATACCACTCCACGCGAGATAAGGAAATAACATCGAAGATTCGAAAGTGTTGCTGCTACCTAGGATATAGAGGTAGGCTCAATCAAGTTAATACTATGAACTGCGTATTTACTGTTATAAGAAACAGGTGGTAAAGTTAAATATAGTGATTAGGTCGTGCTTATTTGGTAATACGTATTGTGTGTTTCTCACCTCATATCCGCTAAGTTTAAATATATAAATATTATCATTGTATAGTGTTTAAGTTGAGATCTTAATAAAGATATTTTAAGATTATGCAATGCCTGGTTCTTCATTCACTCCCACACTCCTAGGTCACGAAGATAACTTAGAAGTAAGGCATCACCCACGGGAGAATGCTTTACACAGTATTAGTTAGTATTTTGAAGTTTCCGCTTAACTAATATTTAACAATTCGCTAACTGATAAGGGGAGTTGGAAACCTCTGTCTCTCTCTAGTTATACGAACAATGTTAAATTGGCTGTTTTCGGTGTACCTTTTCTCAAAATCTGTTACATCCATTTGGATTAGAAGTTCAACGTGCTATCCATTGCGCTACAGGGACATAATGAACGATTTTCTTTTTATATTTTCTGTTGGACTATTATTTTTGTTTATTACTGTTTGTTCATTTTTCAATTAAATCAATGAATTGATGTTTGAAAAACTGTATTAACGTCAAGTGTCATCCACCACAAATTTAAAAAAATGTATTTGAACTTGAATGGGTGTGAATAGAAAGTATTTTATTAACGATGATTAAAAATTTGGTCAATATATATATATATATATATATATATATATAGGGAGAAAGCGAACTAATAGTAGGAATTGAAAAAAAAACCTTGAGGTTTCTGAACTTGTCATTTACATAAAAATGAACTGGTCATTTATATAGAAATATGACAATTTCTCGTACTTTCGTTTCAGTTATCATCAGTTGTGTGAATCAGTTTTTTTCCCTTATAAAGAGTTTGCTTAAAATCATATTAGAGGCAATAATTCGTATGTTACCACTACAAATTTTTTTTATCCTTTTAGGAAAACTGAAAGGAGAAATGCCTTCGGGCAATTTTTCATCGAAGAAAGAGACCGATATTCTAGTAGCCCCCTGCCAGGGCTGGGCAGATCCCTGCGAGTTCTGCGATAAAAGATTCGGCAAGTGGGAGGAATCAAACGAAGAAAACATTCCCAAGATCCCCACCAAGCCAGGAATTTTCATAGTGGGCCTTAAAAGCAAGAACTCCACCGAGGTGGTGGACATAATTATCGACGAGCACGACATTCAAAAACAGGCCTACAACTGCATAGATCGCGTTTACGAAAGAGTTGCTGACAAAAAGTCCAAAATCACGAAATCTGTTGTCCTTTTTAGGTGGATGACATTTAAACAAAAGACTGACAAAGAAGTCATAAATCTCTGTGCCCACTGGTACAACAACGGAGTGTTGCCCAAGTACCTCAACTCGTGGCCAGGGTTGAATCTTCTGCAGCAAACAGACAGTCTGATGTTCTCTAATGAACTCCAGAAATGGTGTTACCCCAAAAAAGACGCCTTTTGGCGAAAATCAAAGTCCATGCCACCGAAGGTGGTTGAGGTGGTCAAGAGCTGTAACTGGACTGGACCATGCGAAGTTTGTGATGCTTACTTTGGGAAATGGAAATCCCTAGAGGATGTTTGCGTCAATGAAAAGGCCCCTGACACCACTGGAATATATATCATTGCCCTGAGTTTTGGAAAAGTTAGAGAGCTGGTAGATATATGTTTTCATTGGGAAAATATTAAGTTGAATATAAAGGAAAGTATAGAGAATTACTACAAACGTGACAGAAATTGGACTCTTGGGAGGTATAAACATCTCAGAGACAAAGATCCTGTGTTTCAAGTGAGATGGATGGAAATGAAAGACACTGTTAGTAATGAAAATTGTTGTTTTCTGTATGCACATTGGTTGAACTCTGCAGCTAATCCTCTGATGTCTTCATTGCCAGGAGAAAAAATACTGGAGAAAAACGAACGTTTTTTAGTTCGAATTCCTGATAAAAAATGGTGTTATGAAATAGAGTTCTACAAACAGTTTAAAAGTTCTAAATCTAAAATTAAAAAGAACATTATGATAGAATTAGAGGAAGATATACATTACTTTAGAATTTCTGATAAAGAGTGAAAATTTTTATGTATTTGTTATAATTTGTTCATTTGTATTTTTTCATTAATGTATTTATTAATTTTTACATTCTTGTATTAAAATGTTCATTTGTATATTTTAATAAAAATATTTTTCATTAGAGTATTTATTTGTTTTTAAATGACAGCAAAGATTGAGTTATAGTCTTAATATTTTAAGATGAATGAACACACACACACACATGCTAGTATGTTTTTTTCACATCTTATAACTATGGGAGCATTCATTTAGAAAAAAAAACAAAAATCTTATAATTTTTCAATTTTTTTATTTTAGATTTTTAAATTTAATTATGTAATAATTTGGTTCGCGCGAAAGTTAATTTTAAGTACTTTACTCGAAGTCCACAAGAAGCAAAGTAAAAAAAATGTGAAAATATAACGTATAAGCAAATAGTTAAGAATTATTAAATGTGTTTAATTTTGTTCCACATTAAATCAAAACATTTTAAGATGTTTTCCTGTGTTTTCTTACAAATATATTTTCAAATAAAAATAAAATGGCATGAAATCAATTTTAAAAATACAGCTGGGAGTTATTTCATAAAAAAAAATACTCTACTATTAATGCAAATTAAACTTTCATACGATACAAAATTCTTTTTTAAAAATTATCTTTATATCTTCGTCAACATTTTCTTCTTAATGTGACAGTTCGCTTAAAGTTTTTACATTCATGATATTTTTTTCTTTTTAACCCGCTTTTAAAAGCTTCTCTCTCTCTCTCTCTCTCACCTGTATGTAACGGAATCTTTGTATAATACGAAATTTTACACACTTGTCAAGGACGGATGACAATACAATACTTTAGTAATTTTGTTCCATTATTCTGATCAGGATTAGTGATTTCCCATTTCCAGATTTGGCGATTAATTCCATTTCCAAATTTGGCGTGTAAAAGATTACAACCCTAAAGTTAATTAAACGATAGCTTTTGAAAATCTAAAAAAATACGCTTTTATTGTATATATATATATATATATAGATCGAACTAAAAAGTAAAAAATAATTCTTAATATAAAAATAAAATGATTAACAGGAAAATGTCATTGTGGTTATAATGGATGGTCGGTGCTATCTATTAGTGTGAGAGGGTCAGAAGGAAGATGAGCCATAGTCAATACAAACTCTATTGAAGAAATGCTCCAATGGATAAATATGGGGAACAATAGCGAGGTAGATGATACTTGGAGATTTAATAATAATTCGAATCATTTACATTTGCACGTCCAGACAATACTCCTTATTATATATAAAATAATCTAACTCAAACCCACCTGAATCCAATTCAACAGCTAATTGATCAAATCGTCAATCTTGATATTATTTAAATTATGTATGAAGCGCTATCGCCTAACTTTACGATACTTACTACTTGCAATCCTATTAGCTTCTAACCGCTTTCCCTCAAACTTGAAAGTTTAATTTTTAAATTCAAGCCTTGATTTGAATAATCGGGTCTTCTTCTTTGAAGGAAAGTTTTCAATAGAATAATATTTTAAGACACATAATTCCCCAAGAGGATTAGCTGGAAAACCGCGAAGAGACCCGTTACATGGAAAAAGCGCGTGGGGTTCTTTGTACTACATTTTTACACTAGCTCTGCTTTCTGGAGCAGAACTAGTAAGAAATTGTAACAATTGATATCGAGCACCCCACGCTTTTACCACAATGACATTAATTTTTCGTTAATCATTTTATTCTTAAATAAAGAATTATTTTCTACTTTTTTGTTCGATTAACTATAAAAGCATGTTTTTTAGTTTTTTTAACAATAATTTTTTTTTTACCAAATTAAGTTCAAAACGAATAAAGTGGCCTGGTATCTGAGAAAAAGCGTATTAGTTCGGAATCAAACTTAGACATTAGAAATGTCAATTAAAATGTGATTACATTTCATATCTTCAGATTCGTTTTACTTCGATTACACCACTCAAAAATATCTTCAAAAATTTTACAATCTAAAGTGAATATAGATTTAATAAAATATACAAATATATATATATATATATATATATATATATATATATATATATATATATATATATATATATATATATATATAAATAATTATATTTTCATATATAGTAATAAATATCATTATATATATATATATATATATTATTCCTTTTATAAAAAGGCTAACGCAAATAGCCTGTGTCCGTATAAAAAATTAGGTTTTTCCCCTTCAATAAAAAATCTCATAATTTTTCACGAGTTTTATGGTTTCTTACGAACCTGTTGTGCTTGAACATTCATAAATATTTATAAGACTAATTAGAAACACACACACACACACACAAGCAATATAAAAAAAACTTTAAGTCAATTCCTACTTAGATCAACAAAGAAAAATTTTATCTTAGCTACTTTTTATCAAATTGTTACAATTAATATAAATACGTGTATACATATGACAGAATCACAACATTAAGTGGGAATTCATTTTTCTTCATTATCATTAAAGTGTCGTATTGTCATCCAAAACAATCGTGTATATAAAATTTCAGTTCAACTGAATGCTTTAAAACGTGAGAGAAAAAAACCTTTTCAAGTTTTAAAACAAGTCGCCAAAAATGATGCCAATGTGGCTGTATTTGTAATTCTTTCAATAATTAGTTTTAATCGTTTCATTTTTATTAATTATAATTAAATTATTGTATTGTCATCCAAAATAATCATGCATATAAAATTTCGGCTCAATCGAGCGCTTTAAAATGTATTTTACTGACGATTGAAAATTCCACTAGGATAAAAGCGAGGGTGAGCTAATAGTAGGAATTGAAAAAAAAGGACCCCAAAAATAGTGGAATGAGTTCTATCGATTGGATATTACAAGCGTTTCTAATAGTGGTCACATTGCACATTTACAGTTTATAAACTTTAAAGTGCTACTTTCAGTATTATTTGTCCAAAAAGCCCTTCAACTTTGGAAGTTTTCTATTGCAAACATACCGAACATATAAAGCATGCTGTTATCTGTGGAATAAAAGAGTCAGAACATAGAAGAATTTTTCAGCATAGAAAAAATTTCTTAGACCTAGTTTTTAACAGTACACAAAATCAGCTTTAACGTTAAATTTACACAGAAAGTGGACAATTGACAACGAACGCGTCATTTTGAAAATGGTTTGATAGAAGAGGTAAACATAACAGCTGGTATCTGCTCACTTTCACACAATACTTTCTAAACTAAGAAAGAATAATTATTTACATAACAATACAAGAGATTTTATGAATATTCTACACAAAGCGCATGCACGCACACTTACGTACAACTATATAGATAATTAATAAAAGAATAAAATACATATAAAAGATTTAGTTCGATCATATACAAAAAAAAATTAACGATAACAATAAATCTTACGATTTTTCTTCAGATTCTGCATATTCATAAAAATATGCCAATATACCGAATATCCCCATACTTAAGGTCATCAGAGCTGCATACATAAAAAACTCATACGAATATCTTTCAAGTGACAGAAAATTCAATAAGATAACCAAGAAATTACCGATAGCATTAGTGAGTAACCATATAGCTTGTACTAAAGACTTTAAAGATGATGGAGCTTGGGAATATGAGAAATCCAATCCTGTTATAGAAAACATTACTTCTCCGGCAGTAATAATGATGTATTGTGGTATCTGCCATAAGCGATGTATAGAGTTAGGCGAAACAGTTATTGAAGTATTCATTGCTGTAATATTCCTAGTTTCTTTTTGGAGAATAAAAACTGCATAACTGCCTCCGGTATCCACATCAAATTTTCCAATCGGTTCTTCTTCATAATCAATCTCATTCAATGGCAGAAATAATTCGTATTCTCCAGGAATAAGAGAATAGTATTCAGTAATCCCAGTTTTCCTGGTCGAATCATTTTGTCAGGAAATAGGAAAAGAGTACTTGGTCCTTGAATCAAGAAAGATGCGTTTTCCTTTTCGGTAAATTCATAATCGATGGAAAACAGCAATCTCACTAGAGAATCACCAGTTTTGTGCTTTTTGCGACTGTCATTACTAATGTGAATCCCCAATTTGTCATCATCATCAAAAGTTACCATTATTAAATTAAAAGTTTCGTTTAAGTTTTCTGTAGATTTCTTGACTTCGCTTATATCGCAATCCTTTGGAACAAAGGTCCAATCAGATGTCTTCGACATCGGTAGAGAGAGAGACGTGACTTCGAAACTACTTAAATTATGTACTTGAGGACTCCTCATTTCCAAGGAACAAGGCGAATTATTAATAACTACTATTTCAATTTCTCCTTCTGGAGGTGATTGGGGTAGATCAGCTTCAATCTTGAGCTGAATGAACGCAGTAATGATGTACGAAAGCGTCGACAGTAGACCTCCAACCGTTATTCTCTGCAACGGTGTAGTACACAAATTTACTTTATTTAAGAGAGGGTATATTCCCCAATCAAAAATTGGAATCAGGACCACAATTAAGAGTGGATTAACTATTAGCATGTGATCCGGTTTTATATATATACCTCTTGAAAGTTTACCGTCCATTTTAGTAGCCTGTAGAATCCACTTGGAGCCTTGTTGTCCGAATAGAGCCCAAAATAGTGGCAAAGGTACATAAAGAATTAAAATTCGTGATAAGCGTTTTATGTCCTGTTTTAAAACGGAGTCATACTGATCATCAGCGTAATCCAACCAATGGTCTTTCTTTTCAACTGTTTTTGTCGCCTTGTTGTATAATGCATTGCAAATACATTGCACAACTGATATAAAAACACTTCCCTTGGCTGGTTTTATGACATAAAAAGGCCTTCCAACAATAAAAAGAATCAAAGCAATTGCAAACAGCAGAGCTGGAATAAAAAACGCCAACGAAAAACAGGAATCCTCGCCAAAACACTTAACGTCTTCTCTTAAAAAGGGAGTAAGAGCATTTGATATTAAACTACCAATATTGATTGAGAAGTAAAAGAGGGCAAAAAAGTGATGACGTAATTCTTCTTGACCTTCTTTGAACTGATCTCCGCCAAATGCTGATACACAGGGTTTTATACCACCACTTCCAATACCTATAATTGAAAGACCAACTATCGACACAGTTCTCATAAGTGTGAGAGTATTAGGAATGGCTCCTAGTGCAAGTGTCATATTTCCGCAAGCATATAAAATCGAAACAGATAGAATCGTCCAGAATTTGCCGAGCCACACATCTGCCAGAATGGCGCCGAATATTGGCGATAAAAAAACAATAATCTGGGAGCCGTGGAAGATTTTAGAGGAGAAATTTTCACTGTAGTCTAGTTTGGTTACTAGATAAAGGGTGAGTATAGTGCGAATGCCATAGAAACTAAACCTCTCACAAAATTCGTTTCCAAGCAGGAAGAAGATAGCTCTTGGATACTTATTAATATCTTGTTCGCTTTCTAATTGTTCCTCCTGAGGTTCCCTTTTATTGTTCTTGTCATCGTCCATGCTTCTAGCGTTATTCTTTTCATCAGTTTTCGGTTTTTCTTTCTTAGACATCTTAGATTCAATTTCTTCAGTAACAAACTATTTATGTTTCACTGATTCCATTAAAAAATAAACACCTTTTTGTTTTTTTTTTCACTTACAGTATGTCATCAGCTCTTCAGTGATGTGTTTGGTAAATGCACTCACTTGATATAATTATGTTCGATTTAAAAAAAAAAAATCTTTAAAAATCATTTTTTGTCTTTTTTGAATTTATCCCTATAAAATGCCAAAACACAAATTTTTATGTCGTCTTACCTCAAATCTAATTTTAAATCCCCGTTCAATGTATCAAACCTAAATTTATGTATAGATCGGAGAATAATACAATAGAAGATAGATATGACTTTTAATAATTGTAGTTTTTCTCTCGATATTTTTTCCGTGCTTATTTTTGGTAAGGCATTCATAACCCTTGTTTACCAAATTGAAGCTCATTTGCGTTTTAATGTTCGTACATGTTTCATTACTAAGGTTACAATCATGTTGCCATAATTGTTTTGTAAAATTTGAGATTTTTAATGGCATTTGAAAATTAAAAATCATTAGTGCGTACGAGAACCAAAATAACAATGATTGTTATTATAATAAATATTAGGAAGCGGTTATGTATATTAAAATAATTTTTAAATGGATTAACTTACCTTTTTATTGATAATCGTGACACAATTTTCAATAACGAGTACATTTTTTATAAGAAACTAGCGGCCCCGACAGACGTTGTCCTGTACACACGTCTTAAATCCGAAAAGTGCAAACTTTTTTGAATAAGTTGTAACAATCTGGCCCGTTTTGGTGAATTTTTTTATAAAGAAAGTTTTTACAATGCCTGGCATCATCATATGTTACAGTTACCACAATTCGACCTATCGATTGCGTGTGAGTATGCATTTATTATGAACTAAGTTGAATATAGAACATATTCTGAATAGAAACTTAAACTTGTTTTGATTAAAGAGTAAAAAAGATAAAACTCGAGCTATTTTCATAAAAGGTATATTTTTTTAATGCACAAAAAATAAATTTATCGTAATGCCATTGAATGTACAATGTTTTTGTTTAATCCTTGAGAGGTATGAACAAACAAATGCGATGGTTTTATAAACCTCGGGCATGCAACATATAATTGGCCGTGCGAAAAGCAAGGGTTTTCTAGATCTAAGCCACCAATTGTCATTGTTTGACCTTGTGACTTATTAATGGTCATAGCAAATACCAAGCGAATTGGAAATTGCAAACATTTGAATGGGTAGGTGAGTCTGAAAGAATCATTGGGATCTGTGGTAGAAGTACAACTTCACCTTGAAGTATCTGCTCAAAATAGTGGCCTCAAGAATATTGCCCACGATTTTTTTTATGAACAATCGTGCACCCTTACATAATTTTGGCGCACTTTTAACTAATTGCGATATCGGACCGAATTGTGAATCTAAATCATTCTCGAATCCATTTGAACCCACACAAAAAATATCATCCAAATTGGTCCTGCCGTTTAGGAGGAGTCATTCATGGAGGGTCGATTTTATAAAAAAGGTTCTCTGATTTTATAAATAAAATTACCGAAATTTCGCGAAATGAAAACCTGATTAAGATTAATGGTAAAACTTCCGAGTCAAATGGGTTACTTTGGTAACTTTCTTGGGTAAAAAATATTTAGGTATTTGGGAGTATACCGAGCCAAAAAATTATCGGAACACCGCCGGTGTTATACCGGAACGAATGAGAAAAATATTCAATGCAGTAACTAACAATTCAGATGAATTAAATCAAACAGAATAAAACAATGAAAATGTCCCTGTTGTAAGACTCTTAGGAATACAGCTATACCTCGACTTACGCGAATCCAAAGTTACACGGTTTTCAAATCTCGTCAATTCGTCTTTTGTTTAAAAGAAAAAAATTGGTAATGGGGTTGAAGAAATTTTCGATCTTGCCACACAAATAAATTTAGAAGTGGATAGAGAGGATGTTCAAGAACTGCTGGATTCCCACAATAAAAATCTGACAATTGATGAGCTCGTAAAATGCATGA
Source organism: Trichonephila clavipes (assembly GCA_019973935.1). NCBI lineage: Eukaryota > Metazoa > Arthropoda > Arachnida > Araneae > Nephilidae > Trichonephila > Trichonephila clavipes. Next base: position 1,705,416 of record BMAU01021369.1, read on the forward strand.
GCTAGAGCAAGGGTGTCCAACCCAAATGACCTTGCGGGCCACTTCGGAAAAACATTATAATCTCGCGGGCCGCATATAAAAACTTGTACATTTATATCAGATTTGGAAACAAAAAAACATTTATTGGAGTGAAAATTTAAAAACAAAATGAATTATTATTACTTTTATTATTTTTCATACATACAGACATAGATAATATAACAATGTTTAAAATATTACAGATGCAATTTTCTTGAAAATTACGGTGTTCCTTTTGAATTGATCTTTCGATATTCATTGTTGAAATTTGATCTGTGCTGTCATTCTCAAACGATTAAGTAAACTATACCTTTTATTTTAACAGTCCTGAATAATTTTTTTAAACTTTAAAAAACATCTCTGACTGCCTCTTGCATTTTGGGCACTCCAAACAGAAAAGGAGGAGGAGAAATAAAAGTCGTACACACACAGAGAATCATGTACCATCCATAGTGAGGGATATGAATAATCCAATTCGGAATTTATTAAAAAAGTAATTTTTTATAGTAAAATCGAACGTATAACTGTTTGATAAAATATAAATCTATTTTAATCTAAAGGATGCTTCAATTATCAAAAAGGATTTATTTTAAAACAAGAAAAGGTAACAAGCAAATGCATTGTAGATTTATATATATTATATAAATTTCAAAATGAAAAAACTTTAAAAACCTGATATTTAAAATTTTTTTAAAAAGAGTCGGCGGGCCACAGCTTACGTACTGGCGGGCCGCGTGTTGGACACCCCTGAGCTAGAGGAAGACATCGAAAAACTTGAGTCTTTAGATCCAGAATGACGGTTGGGGATTTGCCAGATCTCAGTTTAATTAAAAAAGGGTTACAAATTTTAGAGAATACAGATTCTGACAATGAGCGTATTTTTTCAGGAAAACAAGGAATAAGAAAATTATTAACGCTCTACGAGGAAATTTTGCAAGAGAAAAAAAAATCTTTGAGCTGGCAGACTACTTTGTTAAGTTTTATGAAATCTTCTACACCAAAATAGCCTTTGTTTATAATTTTATTTGTGTTATCTAAGATTTTATTAAGCATTTTTGTTTCGAAATTGTTATTTTCTTTCGTTTCCGTCCCCAAATAAAATAATTTATTTGTATTCATATATGAAATTATACCCTGACACGCGGTTATCACTAAATCCCACCTATAGCGTAAGTTAAGGGTATTTCCGTACTCAATAATGTAAAATTTCTGATGTTACATTATGCTAAGAGCAAAAGGGCCGTGGGTAACCTGGTGGTTAGAGCAGAGGTCGCCAAAATGGTGGTCCGTGAGAAAATTTCGCTGATCCCCAGAAAAATGTGGTATGTTGTTATGTTTTAAGATGCATTGATTGTATTCTTAGATCACAATTTATTCATAAGTATATTTAACACTTTAAAAAAATCTTATTAGTGGTCCGCGGTATTTAAATTAGGAATTTACTGGTCCTTGAGATCAAAAAAAGTTTGGTGACCACTGGTTTAGAGCATCGGACTCCAGACCGGAAGGCCTGGGTTCGATGCCACCAAATACCCTCCGAATACACACGGAGTACCTGACCGTTAAATCAGTGGGTCCGAAAGTCTTGTGAGCTGAATCACGAGTGCAGAGACCGGACATGCCTAAATTGTGGAGGTGGAGATAGGTGGTGTCGCTATCTATCGTTCCAGAGGGGAATTTCACCGAGCTAATTCGTTCTGTCACCTACATGGTGATCAAGGCCAAGGCCCCTTGCCACGATGAATTTCGGGGACTACGATCTAAGTCAGACAGACGGCATTAGAAACAACAAAAAAAAAAAAAAAACCCCACCTTAATAAGTTCTAGGTACTTACACTCAGGATATGTAGATGTTCAAACCTTGATGTGATTGATTGATTGAATATTAACGTCTTACACAAAAAAGGTTTCAAAATGGATTTAAATAAGTATAATAAAATACTGTTTATGAAAAATTGTTTTTCCAATAGGTTTTGATCAAAATAATTTTCCTAGGTCCATTTCCTCTCAAGATGAAAAATATAGCAATTAATCTAACAATTTTAATTTAATCTTTAAAGATGAGGTTTAAAGTAAGAATTTATTAATATTGTACTATAAAACAACACTAGGCTATTGGCAATAGACCTCATAATTTTGAACCTTGGTCAAGTGATAAGAACAGCACCCGAGATGGCATCTTGTTCTCCAAACTACCACATCTTGCCAGAGGGAGGATTTTGAGCATCGACAGATTTAACGTACATCAGTCCCCTCTAAGTGGCCCCAAGACTCGAACCTGTGACACACCAGCCATAAGTTCATGACCATAATCGCTAGGCTACTGCAGCCAGATATATAAGGCTTGGAATTTTCACACAATTACAACAGTTCTATTTCTGCAATATAAACTTTAAAATATTTATATAAGGGGTAGAACAACATTATCATATGACTACCAAAGTATGATTTTTGTATGAATGCATGTTAATGGCATATTGTTAAATTGAACATTATATAATTAGACACATCTACTTACAGGTGAAGTAAATTCTACATCATATTAAGTTATCTCCCGAGTCCTCAAATCCATTTACATGATCATGTTTTTTACTCACTGTAGTTATGTATTTCAATAGCAAGTTTTCCAAATTCTTGTAAAACTTGCCTACTATTTTATGTGAAATCTTTTTTTTTACTAACAATACCAGAGAAGGATCTCTGACAGGTTTTATATTTTCTTTCATTTAATAAATTATGGTGAGTTTATTTCTTAAATTATGTCTAAATGTTTATTTTTTAACAAGTCTCTGTACTTTATTATGCACTCTGTGATATTGACTACCACATTACTTCTAGATCTAAAAATGATAACTTCCAAAGAAAGGTTTGAAAATTAAAAACAAAACTGGTAGTGAAAATATAATGATGAGAATTGTAAAAAAATGTTAACAAATTTTAATAAATTGATAAATTATATTCATGCACATGCAAATATAATTAACTCCACTTAAATTTTAAATGATATGTAATTATGTTGGTAAGCAGCAGTTCCAAGGGTTTGATGGGGAAAAGGCATAAGATGATTCCAACATTTAAAATTATTATTGAATTTATCATCAATCATCATGAACGATGTAACCGAACATTCAATACCATTTCGAGCTATTCTTAGTTGTGTAGAAAAATACTTTAAACTTTTTAATTGTTTAAACCACTACTAAAATAAAATATCCATAAAATATACAAATATTTATTTAGGACAAATACAATACAAATTATTTTACACACTCTTATAATCAAGAGATTATCACTACAATTCTAAGCTGCAGCAATAATGAATGATTATTGTTGTTTACATTCAGGTTCTCCAACTAGCTTTTCAATCTGACGTTTTGTTTCTTTTGCTTTATCTTTTCTTTCTGAAACACATAGAAAAAATGCAATTAAACATGATGTAACTCTTCTAAAAAAAGAGAGAAAACTGAAATCCTAAAAATTTGATGTGCCTTTAAAGTAAAATTATCTAAAATATCTATATAAGTGCATGATTTAAAGTTAAAAATTTGTATTTGACTAAGAAAATGAAAAAGTGACAATTTATATTAGGCACATTATTTTTTTAAAAAAGAAATCAAAATAATAAATTAATTTAACTGTATTAAAAAAAAACCATGAAATTACTAAAATTATTAAAATATGTTCGAAAACAAAGCAGTTGTAGAATAGGAATTCTATTGAATTGACTACATTTTTAAAACACACAAATTATAATATATAGTATGGAACATAAATGTTATGCATTGCAAACTGATCAAAATTCTGGGAAAATCAAAAACTATACTGTAAAACAAAATGCCCTGCCAGCTGAAAAAAAGAAGAGATTACATTTATGTTATATGAATTTCATTAATGAAATGAATAACATTTTATTTCAATATTCATAAGTGATTATAAATAGAGACAAACAAGTTGAATAATCCATTGATTGTACAGGTAATATAAAAATGTTTGAGGCTTAAAAAGCCAAAATCTAAAAATAAAAAATACTGCATATCTATAAGAAAATGGTATTATCTATTAAATATTTCACTAAATAATTAATTTAATCATATAGCAAAATGTGAATAATCCGAAATTAAACTAATGTGACAATTCCTATTATAAATTAGTTTATTAAAAACTTAATATTCATTTAAAAAATGATGTGTATGATTTTTTAAAAAGCTTTAATACCAAATATCCAACAGAAATTTTTTAAATTAATATCGTTGATTGATAGCATATTTAAAAAATATATAATCACATGTTTTTTAATTCATTGGATTTAAAATCAAATTTCTATAAAATGGATAAATTTTAATTATAGATCATGAATAACACATTAATCTATATTCAAGACAAATAACAGATATTAACATGTTCATATGCCTAAAAATGAATAATACTAATCATAAAAAGAGAAAAGAATAAAAAATATACATACCAATATTTTTACTAATTTTTTCTGCTTGTAATATAGGTGAAAACGAAACAGGGTTTATATTTTCTATAACTAAATAAATGAATATTCCAAATCAACACAAAAGGAAAATAAAGCTGATTGAAATAAGTAGTAAAAAAAGAGGTAAACAAATATATTTACAAAGTATTATAACATAAAACTACATTCTGCAATTACTAATAGCAATACTACTATTTATCGAGGTTTAAGGTTTTAGAATTTAATAATAATACACTGTTAAACAATTAAAATTTTTCAGAAATGAAAAAAAGTCTTTGATAAATTTCAGATAACTGAACATGAAAATTATACTTGAAAAATTGCTTCCTGGCTCAGGTTTTTGAGAAAGTTCAATATTTGCCTTTAATATATAATTCTATAAGAGAACAATAATACAAATAACAGTTAATAAACCATCCTTTTATATTTGGCATCTTCTTAACCAATGCTTTTTAGGGAAGATGCAGAGAATGTTTCCAAATCATTTCAGCAGAAATCTAACAAACATTTAAAACTGATCACATTCCTTTGCAGAAATATCCTGATGGAATTGCTCTTTTTTCCCCCTTCTTTTCCCCTCCCTCCTGAAATAGCCACTATTCACTGTGAAGATGTAAATATGTAAATGCAGGAAATGCATTTTTTGAGTGACACATTAACATTCAATTTTTCTTGTATGCAGGTACCAAAGCTTTCCACTTTAGTTATTTTCAGCCTGAAGGTTCCGTCAAATTGTGTACTAACATTTTGTAAACAATGTCATTGACATATAGCTCATTAGGATTGAAACTGGATTAAAGTGTTTATCTCAGCAAATGTATGCGTATCTGAGGATCCTGTTTTACCCTTTCTGTCAGATTATTTTAAATTTGCATTTTTTTTTATTGATGAAAGCTAATACATGTTCTATCCTAAATTCAAGATATTTTTTTGCCATTTTTTCTCACCTTCTGGTGGTCAAATATGTGATGCCCCCACTAATTTCCAGTTTTTACCTGCAATGCACCCAAGTTTTAAATTTTAAAAAATGCACTTTGATATATATATATTTACACTATTGCTTTGAGTGTTTAAAATAAATATCTCCCTAAATATAAAGTTTACCAATATAACCCAATCTTTTCTGTAAAACTGAAATTAGAAAGAGTAGGAGATACTGTTTTTGCTTCAACCCATATCCCTACTGAGATCAAATGGGATCACTAAACTCTGAATAAATATTATCATTTGACAAATTAAAACTAGCATCTTCCAACTGAGAGGCATTAAATTCATTGTTATCAAAACCACTCTATGAATCCTTCATAAAAGCTACTATGATATGCAAAATAATACTAGTGAAAGTGAAATTACAGAAAATTCAAAATGATTTTAATTCATGGTGAGTATTTTCACTGCAAAATTTGTGAAGAAAGTAGGATTAACTACAATCTATAGAAATATTTAAAAATACCTGTGAAATTGAAGCAGAAATATAAGGTGCAATGAATTAAGTTTCAAGGAAGAAATTTTGCTTTTTGTTGCATTGCATGTGATGCAGACCGTGTGAGCATAGAAACGCCAAATGTATGAGACCGGACAGTGACCAAGAAGGGGTTAAAGACCTTCATAAGACCCAGTATTATGTACAATAGTGGTAAGACAATACTGTTAGGGTTCACTAGAGGATAATATAAAATGTTCTTAGTGTAAAGCAAAAAGCTGTTAATCTAGAGTATCCATTCAGTTTATAATAGCTGCACCTGGTGTAGCTGCCCTTTCGGCATATATAGAAATAGTACTTTGCACACTCCCTCTATAGATCAAGGACAAATACTATAACTTGAAAATCTCCACAAATAAACCACTTAGAAGATTGTAATTTATATGAATCAGAAGGTACTGATACATGATTTAACTAATGTTACTTTTCCATGTACCCCAAATGTAACATATCATAGTGTTATATATAAAATGTAAACAGTGAAATAGATCAAAGTTCTGAGCCAAAAGAAAATTTTAAGGGTTAGTTTAATTTTGATAAAAAATTTTTAAAAAATGGTCCACAGTTTAAGCAATATTAAAAATAACATGTACTAAGAAACTAAACCTGAAATAATTAGTATAAACAAGTTTGACATTTGATATTAAACATTTTTATAAACCAAATGACATCACTGTATTAAATGTGAAAAAATGAATGTAAATAAAAACAGCACAGTTAGAAAAACATCCTCATTAACATGCAAATTGTAACTGAATTGCATTATTCCTTTTTAATTTAAAAGTAGTTCATTTCATTTGTTGCTGTATACTTTCCTTTAACAAAACCCTAACAAAATTATTAAAAATATATCAATATTTGCTTAAAAACTTAATAATTTAATTATTTCCAAATTTTCTATCAAGTCTAATCTTTTGTACTCACAAACTAATAGCCCTATTAGTTTATGATAATTACAATAGTTGCCAAAAAATAATTTTACTATAAAAAAGTAATAATAAATAAAAATGAAGTTTACCTTCATTCATTTCTTGTTTTTTTGCTCGACTTAACAAATTATATGGATTTACAGTCTCCCTGTTCCTTTCTTTCACTATAAATATTTATTTCAAAATTAAAACAGCAAACATAAATTTAAACAAAATCCAGCATTCTAAGTAGTGTTGAAAATTTTAGTAGTTAAAAAACTTACATATTTTCTTTGGTTGCAGTTTTGTAGCAATATCAAGATGATGATAATCAAGATGAGTAAAATTATTTTCATTCAAGTCAGCAAGTCCTTTATATGGTTCATTAGTTGGTAAAAACCTTTTTTTTAAAAAAGAAAGAAGTTTTTAAAAGTGTTAAAACTAACATTTTAAGCTTTATAAAGCACAAATAATAGGAAAAAAAGGGAAGTGCCAATTATATAGCTACTGAGAGAGAATTTATCTACTCATAATTTCCAATCAAAAATGATTGCTCATAATAAAACAAATTTTAAGCAATATCCGTCATTAATTCTTTGGTTGCCAAATAATATCAAAACAAATATTTTCTCAGCCTGAAATGTATTTTATAAGTAGACTCTTCTCAGAGAGCCCCCCGGCATTTTAGTTTTTGAAATTTTAAAAAGAAAAACACAAGGTAATAGAATTGTGTATAATTTATGAATATGATTGATCAATAAGTTTGATACTTTTCATAAGCCATGAGAGTAATAATATCCCTTTATATTTTTAAATAAGAAATATATGTTAAGTTAAAAGCTTTAAAACCTTATGAATAAAGCTGAACAGGAAAAATAGCCTAATAAAATATTATGATACAAAATAATTTAAAAGCAAATAATAAGTAATTGATGCATCAATAATACTTAACATACTCTGTGCTTCTTTTTTGAGGAATTTTTTTGTATTCAGCTAATTGTTTCTGAAGTAAATTATATTCCTTATTTCGCTTATTTAATTTTGCTTGTAGATAGTTGCATTTCATTGTACCAGCCACACCATTTCCAATATTTAAATTTGCCCTCTCATCTTCTCTTGCTTTCAGAATAGCTTCTAAAATAAAAGATGGCGTAGAATATTATTGTAGGGCATGAAAATAGCTTTTTTTTAAAAATGTTTGAAAATGGGAAAGAAGGTAAATGTGTCAAGCAATTACTATTAGTCTGAAAATACTTTTTCTTCATTTAGAATAAAACGTAAAATTATATACAAAAATGTCACTATTTTAAAACTATTTACTTCTTCAAATGTTTTTTTTGCAGAAAATAAATTCATTTTTAAGTATACATCTAAAAATAGTTGTTATATTAATATGGGAAACAACAATAAAAACTCTTCAAATTTTATATACTCAAGTTTTCTATAAATAGGAATAAAACCACAGAACAAACCAATTGCATTTAATCTGTTTATTTGTTTATCATTCACAAATGAACATATTAAGGAAATATTTCTATGCTTTATATATTAGGTTGGGGAAAAAGAAATCCATTATTTTTTCGGTAGATGACTGTAGTGTCGATATCTTGTGAAGTATCGATCAAACAATTTCAAATTTATGCTCATAGTCAAGATGACATTTCAGACTAAAAAAAATCTTTTGCATTTTTTTGTTTGGTCCATTCAGTTATGAGGTTCAGGGTGTTAAAAATGGAAGTCAGCAAAGAGAAAATTCGGTTCAGTTTACAGTTTTTCTTTGATAAAGACGAAAATGCAAGCCAGGAGGCTGAAATTGCGAATGTTGTATCTGGTGCCGATACTGTAACAGCTAATCACGTGCAATCTTGGTTTCGTCGATTCCCATCAGGTATTTTTGATGTTAAAGATCCACCACACACAGGCAGGCCCGTCGTCGAAAGTGTCGATAAAATCACAGAAATAATCGAAGTTGACCTGCATGTAAGTAGTCGAAGCATCACCCAGGAGCTTAAGATCGACTACAAAACAGTTTTGAACCATTTGCGCAAAGTTGGATTCAAAAAGAAGCTCCATGTTTGGGGCACACCAATTAATACCAAAAAACATGATGGATCGAATTTCCATCTGCGAAGCCTTGGCCAAACGGAATGAAATGGACCCATTTCTTAAGCGAATGGTGATTGGGGATGAGAAATGGGTCACATACTACAATATTGTGCAAAAATGATCGTGGTCAAAGTGTGGTGAAGCAACTTAAAGGGTGGCCAAACCAGGACTAATGGCCAGGAAGGTTCTACTGTGTATTTGGTGGGACTTGAAAGGAATAATTTATTAGGAGTTACTTCCACATGGCCAAACACTAAATTCAGATCTCTACTGTCAATAACTGGACCATTTGAAGCTAGCGATTGATCAGAAATGGCCAGAATTGGCCAACAGAATAGATGTTGTGTTCCATCAGGACAATGCTAGGCCTACACTTCTGTAGAGACTCGCCAGAAACTCTGGGAGCTTAGTTGGGAAGTTTTAATGCATCCACCATATAGTCCGGACCTGACATCAGGCAATTACCACCTTTTTCTCGCATTGCAAAACTTCCTGAGTGATAAGAAATTGTGATCAAGAGAAGATATTGAAAATCGATCACTAGAGTTTATCCCCAATAAGGGCCAAGACTTCTATGAGAGAGGCATTATGAAGCTACCTTTATAATGGTAACAAATTATACAGCAAAACGGTGCATATTTGAACCAAATCGGACATTCGGAAGATTGCTAAATAACGTCTTGATTTTCATGCAAAAATAATGGATTTCTTTTCTCCCAACCTAATATTAATTACATATAAAAAAAATATTCATCGTGATGGCAATTTGAGCAAAAATTTTTGGAAATTTACTTCACACCTATAGAGATAAGTTAGGAAGATAGGAAATATACAAAAAAAAAAAAAAAAAAAAAAAAAAAAAAAGATAATTATTTGGTGATGATTGGGAAGAAAAAAATTGTAAGCAACCTTATTAAATTACTGATGCAAATTTTGATATTTTATGAAAGAACATAATCTTATACAACAAAAAGAGGGCAAGGAACTAATTGATTACTAGAGTTTTGTTAAAAAGATTAGAATCAGCAGCAATGAACAGATTATCAAAGAACTATTTATTGAGAAGGAAAAAGATCAATATATCTTAAAATTACTACAAATTATTTATCAAACAATATACATTTCAAAAATATTTCTGTCATTATAAACCTGTGCATGAAGAGTTATTTGTACATACAAGGGGGACCCCAAAATAACCAGAATTTACTTTTGTTATTTTTTTTACTAGGCATTTTTATTGAACTTTACATTAATCCCCCTTTAAAGTATTGTTCATGTACATTGGTGCACTTGTTCCAACAATTTTGCCTATACTTCAAAACAGTTCTGGAACTCTTGAACCAGGATACTGTTCAAAGCCTTTACAGTGTTTTCTTTGACTTCATCACAGCATTGAATCATTTCTCTTTCAGACTTTCCATTCATGGAAACAAAAAAAGTCTGATGGACCAAATTGAGTGAGTAGGGTGGATGAGGCTGAAGCACAATCACGATGCTGTTGTTCGACAAAAACTGTCGAACCATCAAAGCTGTAAGGCCTGGAGCATTGTCATGAACGTGCTACAAGACACATTCATTTCTTCAGAACTTTGGTCAATGGTCTTTTGATTTTCAACAAGTGTACATTTGATTTTGGCAATTTTTTTTTTGATATTTCTTCTCATTGAAAGATTCCCAGGACATGGCACTTCTTCAGTTAACATGTTGCAAGATTTAAATGGGAAATCCATTTCTAAACCTGTGATTTACCCAAATCATCACCAATAAAGGCTTGTCAAAGTATCCCAACTGTCTAGGTTGCAGTTTTCCCAACAGAAAGAAAATGTCCCCTGCAATCTTTGTGGATGGCCTTCTCACTAATCGCCAAAGGATTGAATAAAAAATGCACACAACAGAGCAATCCACTTAACTCAGACTGACAGTAGTGAGAAACCCTCAACTAACACCACAACTCATAACTATAAAACATGCATGAGAAAGTTTGATTCCAGCTAATTTTGTACCCCCCCGTATATACATTATTTACTAACTCCATAATAATAATAATTTGCTTTAAGCAGTATGATATGTTATAAGATACAATTTTAAAATCAAATAATTCTACTGTGAGTAGGGATTACAATATCGGACAAAAAGTTCTATACTGGTATTCTTTAGGTCTTAATATGGGTAGCAGAAATTTTAGAAAAAGAAAGGAAACACAAGTGTTACTTTGCTTTATTTGACAGTTTTATATATTAGAGAGTGTAAATATCACAAAAATATGTGTAACTTATAAATTATAACAGTATATACAAAATAACAAAAAAGTAAAGGAACATCTTATTTAAATCGCAGAAAAGTGCAAACATCACTATTCAGTCTGTGTGGTATGTGGTTTTCATCATATAAATAATGAAACCAAACTTAAACATTATCAATTGATTATATTCTTGACAGTTATTCATATTCATTACTATGGGTTACTATTTAAGAGTATGTATATAATAAATCTAAAAAAATATTTTGAACCCTAAAGTATGATATGCAAATACAATGTGAATAACAAACTCACCAATTTAAAAAATATCTAAATCTTATGCACTTTCTTTACAACTACAACCTTTATAAAAATATCAGACTACGAATCCTACGAGTGTACAGCATTGCTTTGAGCTGTAATTGGATAGTTTTGGCCCATTTCCTCAGCTGATTCACATATTTTATCACTTCTCTTGACTGTAAGATGCAACTTTGTATTCACAGTCTAATTAATTTCGCAAGTTAGGAAGACATAAAAACAAAAACGTATACTATTTTGCTATGTTGGCGATCCCTGAACATGTAGTGGAGACAATTTTAAAAATTTCTAGTAAATACTGAAAAAACGATACTTATACTTGTGAATGCCGGCATTACAAAATTGTACAAATAGTTCAAAGTACTGGTATTTGGTATTGCAGCATTGCAATCTCTAACTGTGAATGTTTGCATTCCCACTAATGCATAAGTAAATAAAACAAATTTTTAAAAATATCAAATATTACTAAATGGAATAATTTTAGGATGTATCTTGTATTTACAATATATATATATATATATATATATATATATAATTATATGTATAAATGTACGATGAAAAATTTCTTTGAATTTTATTCATAAAAGAATCTATGACGAAAGAGACATTGCTATCGAAAGAATTTATTACATCCTATGCAATAGCTTTGGGAAAATTAATAGTTCAAATGTTTAAAAAGAAAACTTACCTTTAACAATATCCAGTTGTAGAATCTCTTTAGAATCATAAATAGGTCTGAAATTAAAAAGTGATTAACTATGTTTGAATATCAAAAAGAAATAAATAAAATGTCTAAAAATTCATTACATTGATTGTAATACAAAACATTAAAAAAAATTAAAGAGTGAACTTAATAATGAAGTAAATACATCTTGCTGCATTTAAGCATGATCTTTAGGAGTTACAATCCAAGGCCTTGTTTACTTCTCTGATTGCTCAATTTTTTTAAAACAAGATTGTTTCAAAATTGCATATTCTTTTTATTACATATTTGAAAGCTCAAAAATGCAACAAATTTTTAAAACAAAGTTTATTTTAATTATGAATTTAGATCACAGGAAATGAAAAGAAGTATAAACTTCAGGTGCAATATTAAAAAGACAAAATCCTGAATGCTTTTGGTTACTTTGCTAAACCAATCAGCTCAAAGGTTTAGAGATAGCGGACCCACTTTGTAAGCCTAAGGTTGCAGGTTTGATCCTGAATGTAGCCAATAGATTTTCTGGAAGCCAAAATTGCAGGTTGATTGATTGATTGAATATTAATGTCGCTCTGTTCAGCTACACAAGGGCTTTTGGCGACGGACCACGTAATTTTGAACCATGGTCAAGTGACGTGGACGACACCTGAGCTGGCACCCCCCTCTCCTAACTACCACACCACACCAACGGGAGGACGTTTCAGCTCTCGACAAATTTAACGTGCATCGCTGCCCTACACAGCGGGTCTTTAGTGGTACTGGGATCGAACTCGTGACAAAGCAAGCCACGATCCGATACCTATACCACTCGGCTACCGCGGCCACACCAAAATTGCAGGTATGCATGTCATGATTATGTGGCATGTAAAAGCCCCTTTAAGTATCAATTTACCTTTGGTACTATTCGCAAAATTAAATCTTGACAATATTTAGCATCTAAGGAGAGCATGAATTGAAGAAATTCTAGTGTCAGAAATTGGTAGTGAGAATTGCCACAAGATAGTGCCATCATTAAATGGCTCTCAGGTTCAGGGACTTGCAGTGTCTGCAAAGGCTTAGTTACCGCCAATATGCAGCCCATTATGAGAAACCAGAAACCTTTCCTAAATTATTTGTTTGAGAAACTGGAATGAGTGAGTGTTTACTAACGTTGCACTATAAAACAACACGAGAGCTATTGGCGACAGATTTAATGTATATCAGCCCCCTTTACATGGCAGGTAAACTCAGGAAGCTTTATCTCTTGCACTGAGTTGTTCTATAGTAAAGCTCATAAGCATTGGACAACGATTTATTCAATGATTGCTTTAAAAAATGTATAGAATAATTTCTTATATAGTTTGCACTATTGCTGAACATTTTGAATAGCTAATGAGCACTCTTCAAATTTATCATTACTTAGAAAGGAATCTAATGTTTCACCAAAAACATATATTCTGTGATTTGCTGAAGGTTTTTGCAAGGCATATCCCATAATAATAAGGAATAAAAGCCGGAGATATTATTAGCAAACTAGAAAAATATATGAAATTTAGTGATAACCCCATTTAACCCCTTAACTGCAGAGTAAAACCTACGAAATTCACCTCCCCTCCTCCCTGCGCCACAGTTTTCCCCACAGGTGCCCATAGTTATGCAGTTTATTGTGGGAAAAGGTGGGGCGAGTTTTTTAACCTAAAAATTGTTTACTTTTACTTTAAAAAAAGAAAAGGATAAAATAATGGAATGAAAAATTTAATGTCTACAATTACAATACAATAAAAAAAAATCATAAATTATCTGTTGTGTCTTATATCTTGAAACATAGTTGAACACATAAAACAGCATCACATTCTATGCATTGATAACAAGATTCACGATGAATATTTTTCCATGCACAAACACATTTTCATATCGTACTTTTCTTAGAAGACGCTAACAGTACTGAAAAACTGCTTAGTTATGAATCTCCTCATTCCTGAAATATACCCTTTCAAATTTTTTCCCACTTCTCCTAAATAAGTAAATTCCTTAGAAGCACTGTCAACATCATTTTATTGTATTCCAAAGTCATTGAACTGGTTTTAAACAAAGCAGCACAATGCAAAAAGTCATATTTTGGAAGGACGAGTATACAAGTCTGGGGCACTAAACGCATCAGCTGAGCAGGACATGTATACATGCCCATGGCACTTAAGAAGTTAATAAAGAAACCGAATTTAAAGTCTTAAATACTATACAAAATATACTCTATTGATGTTTTAATGCTGAAAGAATGGGATATGCCTTTTAAATAGAGATAACAAATGAGTGATTTTTAGGTTTTATGGCACAAGAGCCAATTTTGGCTAAGCTGCGCCAAATACATTTAAAAGTTATCAATGTATAAAATCTTTAAGCAGTTTTATAAAAAACAAGATCAATAATAAAGTGTAAAATATCATATTGCATATAAAAAGTAAGTTTAAAAATAAAAAACAGATCTTGGTGTGGATTTCCCCCACAAAGTCCTACAATTGAAATTGTAAAAGGTTATTTGCCATTTCTTGACAATGTTAAAATGCGATAGTTCATTTCTTCCTCTTCATCTGAAGTGTCCTGTACAGGTGTGATTTTCTTTGGTTTATATGGTGTCATCTTTATTTTGATATCTTTACATATGGTTTTAGGAGGACGCTTTTCCTACGAGGTATTAAAGGTAGTTTTTGGTTCGTAAATTTTTGACTGCAATGGCTGCAAATTTAGTAGGTATATTGCTTTTAGAAATTTGAAGAAAAGAAGTACTTGTTTCATTATATTTAGGTAGAAGCTGCTTTCTAGATCTGCTAAGTATAGGGGATCATTTGTATTAAATGTAGGAATAGTTGGCTGAGATTCTGATATTGTAGAAGTGGAAGGTAATAGATGTGCTTGAGTGGAAGCAGATGATGTGGAAACTGTAGGAATAGACATAGATACAGTTTATCTCGAGAGGGATGAAGCTGGGGGGTTGAAGTAATTTTAAAGGTGGACATACTATTTTCATAATATTTTTATCCGTTTGTGTTGAATTACTTACAGTTAAGGATTTGGCAGCCTGAGCATAGGTTTGAGATGGTTGTGCGGCTATTAATTTTTGGGCTTCTACATGTTATATTTTTGTTAGTTTTAATTGATTGGATTTCTTTTTCTAGTTTCCATTTAGGGCATAGTTTCGAATCGGAGGAATGAAGCTGTGAACAATTAACACATTTCTGATCTAGACTACAATCTGAGGAGGCATGTCCAGCAAATGCACATCTAGAACATGTTAATTGTCCATGGCAGGCAGTTAGAGAGTGTCCAAACCTTTGAAACTTAAAACAGTACAAAGGATTTGGAATATAAGGATGGATTTTACAGTTTAAATAGCCAGCTTTTATAGTTTTCGGTAGTGTGGGACTATTAAAAGTTAATATCAAATGTTTTTTCAGTATAACTGAGTTATCTTTTTTTGTTATTCTTCTGACCTGAATCACACCCTGATCAGAAAACAGTTTGAGGATTTCTGCTTCAGGTGGTGGTCAACAGGTCAGGTTCAGATGACACCACAAGAAGTATTTAATGAACTATGAGGATTTACTGTTCAAGGACTGTTTAAAAACGTTTTGGCCAATAAAGATTTAGTCTGTAAAGCAGAGGTTGTTTCTATGAGTAAATCTCCCGATCGTAATTTTTTGACGGATTTCAGTTCTCTTGGATGGCTTTCTGTATCATAAACGGTGATAAATGAGACATTCCATTGTTGGGAAGAGATAAAATTAAAAAGGGAGAGTGAGAAAAAATCTGGACTATATTGAGGTTGGCTAAAACAAGGCCTTTACCCGGGTATAGCTGCATTGGATCCTTAAGCGCAAACTCAACTTCATCCTGGCGTGCCTCCACCCACCATGGAGTCCAACAAGGGAGGCAGTGTGCTGGTCAACTGACATTGGTCAGGCACAGAGCTTACCTGGAGTACACCCAGAATATAGTGCTACAGCAGTGCGTAACGTACACCCCCGCATCGGGGGGGGTAGGGTTCTAAGGGGCCCAAAGCCTGACTGACGCAAGTGCCTACCCTTTGTAAAATTCTACGTGGGGGCCCCAAATCTGACTTTGCAGGGGGGGCCCAAATGTTCTCTGTTACGCCACTGTGCTACAGCATCAGGGCGAGGATCCAATGGGTAAACCTGCCACCCCTTACCTGCAGCAATGTCTCCGAAGAGACTTATTACCAGCCGATTGACAGGAGCAGGCTCACTCCTGCCACCCGCCTACAGCAAAGTGTGGGCCAAAGGGAATGCAAAGGTATCCCCTTGACATCATTTTCCTCCTTACGGGATGCCGCACACGGCAGACGTGCAGGTTGGTAATTCAACAGTGTTAATTAGAAACAAAAAAGACAATACAAAAATCGAAATTATCAAGAAAACATAAAACTAATTCAACACAATACAAAATGAGAACCAAAATATGTTACGAATAATCAAAAAGTAATCTAATGAAATAAATATATAATAATTTTGTACACGTAAAGTCAACATATTTTAAGCTGTGGTCTAGACGTAAAGAGAAGAAAAGGAAAAATTGAATGACAAGAAGTAGGGTCGAAAATAGAAAAATATCGCTAGGGTACCCCGGGTTTGTGACACCTGTGTTTACCAAAAACAGTAAACCCCTTGGGAAATAGGAAAAGATCACTAGGATACCTCGGGATTGTGACACCCGTACTCACCTAAAGAAGGTGAACCCCCTGAGGGGAATAGAGGTAACAAATGCATGGCTGCAGAAATCATTGGATGAGCAATCATAAGGGTTAATCAAAGGGTATCCATTGCACTCAAAAACAAATAAAACATTGAAAAAAATCTTTATTAAATTTTATTCTACTTAGATCAAGCTTAAAGGTTGCTAACATATTGCCTTTTGGAAAATATTAAATATCAATCCATAAATGATATATGTAACAAATATTGGTGTTAAAGACAATTTATTCCATTGGTTTTATATTAAATATAAAATAAATTAGAGAAATCTTACTTTGATTGAGCTGGTTTTGCATCATTTTCAGATTCAGGTGTTAAATTTTTCTCCTACAAAAAAGCAGGGGGAAATACGAAGTACAGTTAAAATTTTTCTTAAAAGTTAATTAGCATTAATACCTATTTTTTCAAAAATGTGTTTTATTTCATTAAGTCAAATTGCATAACATGCTCATAATATTAAAAAAATTATCTGAACATTTTATTTATAAAAAAAACAAGTAAATAACAAGTAAAAGAATTTTTTTTAGAAAAATGTCTTATTTGACAATAATGTAAGATTTTCTGAATATTTTAGAAAATTTTTTGAAAATCACAAAAAGGGAAAATTATTTAAACTCAAAAAGTTTTAACAAACTCAAACTGATAAAAGTATAAAATATAGGTCTTAAAAGATTATAACAATTGAAACACTGCATTAGTGCACAAATGTAACATAAGGTGGAGGGGAGGAATAATATGAATGTAGTACAATTTTTTCCCAAAACTCATAAAATCACATACATCCAAAGCAAATAGATAATGTAATAAGATAAATTGATTAATAATTATATTCAAATGCCTTAGATAGCATGAAGTTCTAACATCCGATTTTTAGAATGTAAGTAATATTTAGAAATATAGAAGATATTTTTTACCCTCCTTATATAAATATGAAAATGAAATAATATATATATATATAAATGATGAAATAAAATATAAATATATATAAATGTCTTATATAAATGATGAAATAAAAATGATATTGCATTAAATTAAAAATTTGCCAGCACATTTTCATTCTTAAACACAGACTTAAGACATTTAAAATATATAACATGCAGTATACTAAAATCAACAAGATAAGATTGATACAAAACTTGTTTAAGTTGTAAATAAGATGCCAATCTAGATAATAAAATAAATAACAAATAAATCTAGAGCCTATAATGCAATACAATCACATTTTTGATATGGGGAAATTGCTATTTATGGATAAAAATGTTTAAAAAGCATTAGTAATAATCAATAAATAATCCCATAGTAATTAATTAGTTTAGCAATTTTTATTCTACTTTTATGAGTACATTCAATATTTTATAGTATTTTGTATCATGTTCAAGCCAATAATGTAATCAATTTTTGTCATATTTATTGTTTATCATCTTGCACCATAGAATACCCGATCAAAAATTTTACATCATTAGTCTATTAAGTTTAAACACTTAATGCATAATTATTATCCGAATTAGAAAAGCAAAAGATAAATTTGTATTGTAAAATCTCTTATCCAGAAGTTTAATTTTAGATTTTAAAAAATTATGGGTAACTAGTTCAATATTACATAATACAACAGATTTCTTCAAATTGATTTAATTATTTAATGTGAAAGTTTTCAATTAAAGATGCAGGTAATATTATTAATAAAGAGTTTTTTGGATATTTAAAACTTACTTTTTCCATATCATCTCGATTTTCAAAAATTTGAGCTTCAGTTTTTTTAAATGTGAATCGACATCGACAGCTATGTAATAATGAAGCCTTTCCAGCCAACTCTTTTTTCTCTTTTTTCAGTGCCATGATTTCTTTCACCATATTAGCATTACTAGAACTTAATGAAATTATCTTTGCTTTTTTGGCTTCTAGTTCATTTTGAAGTCTTTTGTATACAACATCAGATTCATTAACAACTTCTACAGAAGCATTTTGTTCTATTTGTTGTTGAAGACTGAATATTTGTTGCATGAATGTTTTACATTGATTGCAGAAATCTGAAGAAACTTTACTATCTACATTATGAAGAATTTCAGTCTGAGTATTTTTATTTTCGAAAGATTTCTCATTTGTCCTTTCTTGAGTACAAATAACATTTTCTTTGTGAACCAATAATTTCACCTTTTCCTTTTGTCTGTGTAATTCAGCTACAAGTTGCTTACATTTATTTTTTATATGCGATTTTGATTCACTCAAAAGGTTAATATGATTTTTCAGATTCTTAATTTCATTTTCTAATTTAGTCTTTTCATTATGCCTTTCATCAATTTCTGTAAACAATTTTTCTTTAATTTCTGATAAGTTTTTCTTATACTGTTCATTAAGTTGATCTATTTCAAGCTGCCACTGTTGCCAATCGTCATTATTTTTTTCACGCATCTTGTTTATTTCATCAAAAAACTGATTTTCCTGATCAGTTAACATTTGATCACATTTTTCTTCAATTGTTTTTACACACTCCTCAGTTTTTTTAGTCCACTCTTGCCTTTCTGCATCAAATTTTATTTCTAAGTCTTCAATCTTGTTGCTGTAAAATGTTATTTTATTGTCAATTTCTTGCTGAAGGCATTCTTTTTCTTTTGTTAAACTCTTTAATTGTAATTCTACATTTTTAAAATCATTCTCAACGTTTTCTTTAAGTCTTTCTGCTTCATTAAGTCTTTCAGATAATTCTAAATATTTTAGATTTCCATCAGCTTGCGCATTTTTTGTCAATTCAAGAAATCTTTGTTCTTTTTCTTGGAGAACTATTAACTCCTTTTCTGTCTCTTTCAATTTTGCATCCAAAGTTTCAATAAGTGCAGCTTTTTGATTGAAAACAGAATCTATTTCTGATATAATTTTTTGTATACTTATAACACAATTTACAGATTTACTAGCATCAATAACCAAAGAAAAATCATCTTCCCAATCAAAATAATTTTCTTTATTTTCTAAAGTACCAATTAATTTCAGCTTTTGCCTTAATTCAGTCAAACTAATTTCCATACTAATTAACGCCTCTTCTAATTTTTCTAATTCAGCATTTTTTTCTTCTATAGTTGATTCATAGTGTTTCAATTTATCTTTGAATGTTGAATTTTCTACAAGTTTTTCTTTAAGAAAATTGCTGAAATATTCTGTAGATTCATTTTGATTTTGTAAGTAAAATCTCAATCTCATCAGCATTTCTTTTAGAGTCGTAATTTCTATCTTAATTTGATCAGGAAGAGGATAATTTTCTAGATGAGTAAATGCATCAACATCTCCTAAATATCCTTTTTTCATATCACTTTTCATAAACTCAAGAGTAAATAATTTTAGCTCAGACAGATCATTGAGAGTTGATTCTAAATCTGCTTTCATCTGTTGAACCATATTTTCTTCTAGAGAATGAGCACACTGGAATGTTTGCAAATCTTGTTGAGACAGTTCTTTGCAATCTTTATTTAGAGAAACATCATTATTAAAAAGAGATTTATTAAAGTTTGAATGCTGGCTTCTGTTAAAGTTAACTGTATCCTGCTCAGAAATTTTTAATTCATTAGAATCCTCTAACACTGAGTTGTTTAAGCTAACTCCATCCAAATAAGTTATTTGACAAGCTTTATCTCTGAATGGAACTTGAACATTTTTTGGAGAAGTATTACATGAAGCATCAATTTTGTCAATTCTTGCTAAATCTTTTTTAAGAGCAAGTTCATTTTCAAATGTGTTAATCATTTGTTTTTGAATCTCAACTTTATCTTTAAGTATAGAAATTTGCTGGTCTTTCAAATCAAAGTCATATTTATAATCAGAAATAGTTTTAAGATGTTTCTCTAGGTCTCTTTCTAAAGCTAATATTTTATTTTTTAACTGATTATCAGAAGATAATGCATTTTCTTTTATTTGTTCAGTATCACATATATTGATTGAAATATTTTCATTTTTTACATTATCCCTATCAGACTGATTTACTTCAACAGAAACACGAGAAGATTTTGTATCATTTAAAGAATTTTCAAAGGATGGTAAATCACAGAAACTTTCAAATGGCCTTGATTGATTCATAATATTCTTTTCATTAGCAGCATCCAATGAACACATTTCAATTTCCTTTAATATATCATCAGTTTTATTCATAAAATTTTCAGTCAGGTCATCAATATTTTCTTTAGATTCTGAACTATTACTAAACACTTGAAATATTTTATTTAACTTATCCAATGCACCATTTATCTTTTTAGACAATTCACTTTTAGAGCAACTTTGGAATGTGCAACACTGGAACTGCAAAATCAAATTAAACATATTGAACACAGTTTTATAATTACCACATAAGATTTCGGATGAAGAAGACAAATCAATGTGTTTACGTTTGCTCAATATTTTCACTGTGCTTTCCAAATAGTGTAAAATTTCTTCCTTCTTTTCATTCATACCAGTTAATGAAGTATTAATATTATAATCAGTTTTTAAAATTTCATTAGATTTTACATTTTCTACAATTAATTGTTTAATATTTTTGCATTCTGGTGATTCAACAATGCCTGGAAAACCATGTAGGGTGTCTAAATCCTGCATTTTGAATTCAGTTTCCTTTTTTTCCTCATTGGCTATTAAATCAAATTCTTTATCTTCACGAATCTAGAAGAAATAATAATAATTAGTCTCTTTTAACTAATAATTTATGTGAAAGAAATTATAAGAAAATCCATAAAGTAACAAATGTCATATGAAAAAATTGAAAAGAAATATATATATAACCATAATATAACAATTCAAAAGGTCAAATTAAAAAAAAAATTAAGACATTAATCATCTTGCTGGACAGTTATCAAAGTATGTACAAAAATTGCATATTTTTTTATAACGTATTTCAAATCTACATTTTAAAGTTAAAATATACAAAAGAATTTTGTGTAAAAGAGTTTTTATTTTAAAATATAAAATTAGATCATAAAAACATAAATGGGAACAGCACCGGTTGCGCTGCTAAATAGTCAGAAAAATGCATACCCAGAAGAATCGTGGGTTGCGCAAAACTTGTTACATCTACATTGCCCACGGAAATCACTGGATGTGAAGTGAGAGGGTTAAAAGGTAGAGGGTACTCTAAAGGTATCCCCTGACCAATTTCCAAAATTTTGTCATAATTATACCTCTCTCCATTAGGGGAATACTAGAAAGTTATGTTGATTTTAGTTTCAACAAATATGGACGTATTCATTTGAAACATATTTAGCTGTCTTTTTTTTTAAATTTCTGAATGTATACATACTGACCTAGTGAATGAACTAAAACATAGATGATTTATGTTAGTATAAAGTGAGATGTGATCCCAAGTACCTATAGCTGTTGGACAGGTTCATTTATCCCTCTGTATTTGCACAAATTCTAACAAGGAAGAAATGCCACAGAAGCATTTTTAGAAACTTATTGAAATTGTTCGGTGAAGGTACAGTGCAAAGAATATACAAAAGACAGCTAAAAAAAACTTCAAGTAATTTCAATCTTTCTGAAAAGTTGCTTTCCCCTAAAGCAAAATCCTTTTTTGGCAATATTGTAGATTGCCGAAAGGCTTGATTTAGTGCAACAAAACATTTTGAACCATATTTGAAAATTAAGTTTGGTGTGAAAATATTTGAGATGGATTCCACATAAGTTAGGCGAGAAGAGTTTGAATGATCGTGTCATTATATGTACATCTCTGTTTGTGTGGAACAAAATCGAACCCTATCTTAAACTGGATGATAAACGGCGATGATATGTGGGATTACCTATGACAGGGATGGCGAACCAGTGGCACGTGTGCAAGTGGGCATGCCACTGATCAAAATGGTTTGCATTTTAATTCAAAATAACAAAGTTTAATATAAAGTATTGCAAGAAATGTGAGTGATTGGTCATAGTTTTCAGTGAGATTTTCTCAGTTCGAAGAATTATTGGAAACTCTAAAGTTTTTATGTACCTTGATGTGACTTCATTTAATAAACTGAATTTATCCCAATTCTATTGGCTGTAAATTGAAAAATTTGAAATACAACTGATTGATTTCCAGTCTAGTTCATTATGGATTCAAAAATTTGCTGAAAGAAGGAAAAAGTTGGAATTGATTAAAACAGAAAGATTAACAAGCAATATAAGTAAAGATGCTAGTAATGAAATTTTGGAAATATGGAGTTCGATTCCAGAAACATTTAGCTATTTGTGTGTGTGAAAAAACTGGCTCATGCTATTTTAACCATATTTTCATCTACCTATGCCAGCGAGTCCTTATTTTCAGAGATGAATAATATTACACTCACTTAGAAACCGTTTGGAAGATGACTCCAATTGAGCTTGCATTGTGGTAAAAGTAAAATCTTACAATCTTAATACAAATTATTTGTTTATCTAATCTACTACAACAGAATTTACACTAATGCTACTTTAATTTGAATTACGCGCATAAATAAAACATTTACTATTATACTGTGCAAAATGTACTTTTTGTTGTGATTAAAGAGTTTTGAGTTGTTGGTATTTAGTTTTATTATTTTCTCAACAATTACCAGTCAAAATTATTTGACTGCACGCCTATACCTCCTTAAACAGTTCTTAAAGAAAAAATGGCACGTTGATCCAAAAAGGTTCGCCACCCCTGACCTATGAAGACATCATAAGGAAAAGGCTTTATTGTGAACCTGGAAAACCTGCCCCCTTAACCTCTAAGTAGAAGTTCAACCTGAGAATGTTGTGTATATGGTAGGACATTTTGAGGCATCAAAACAACAGAAAGCTTAATTCAGACAGTTACTGTCAGTAATTGGATAATTTAAAAATAGCACTCTATGAAAGGAGGTGGATGATGTTCAGCAAGAAGGAGATCATATTGCTTCATAATGCCACGCCACAAGCTGATTTGGGAATTCAAGAAGCTAGGCTAGGAAATTCTGTTGCATCAACCATACTCTGTGGACCTAGAAGCTTCCTATTATCACTTGTTTCTGTCCTTACAAAATTTCTTGAGAGGAAAAAAATTCAAAAATGAAGAAGATATTAGACAAGCACTGGTTCAATTTTTCACCTCTAGAGATAAAGCAGTTTTTAAAAACGGGACATACAAATTGCCATCATGCTGGCAAGATGTCATAAATTATGATAGCTACTATATTTTTCAATAAAATTCATTCAAAAAATGAAAAATTTATTATTTTGTTTTAAAAACAGATAGAACTTTCCGATAAACCTAATACATATATACACCAATGATACAGATGCTGAAAACTGTTTTGGCTTTAATGACTTTTTTCATAAAACTTACAAAAATGCTCCTACTTTACTTACTTTTTACATGCATAACAAAATAAACCACTTAATAATAATAAATGATATTTTGACTTATAAATTTTATTGATTTAACAATATTAAATAGACAAAAACAGAACTTTATTTTATGCTGAAACATATTAGAGAATTCAGTTCAATTAAAAATTGAATGAAGTAACTGATTAAAATTAAATAAAATACTTCAAATTATATGCTATACATAAACAATTTATTCAAAAAATACAAATATTCAAAATAACGAAATTTAATAATAAACTTCATCTGTCTACCACACACACATATATGCTTTCTTTAATATATATATACAATTATAATATTACCACAAATTACTTTTCTCTTCACTTGGTATAATTAACATTAATTTCTATTAACCCCTTAACTGCTGAGGAAAATTTACGAAATTCACCCCCCCCCCTCGTGCCACTATTTTTCTCACATCAGAAATTCCTTGTTATGTGGTTTATTGTGGGAAAAGAAAAAGCGTGTTTTTCTACCTAAAAATCGTTTACTTTTACTTAAAAAAGAAAAGGATAAAATAATAAAATTAAAAACTTAATCTCTAAAAAGTTAGAATGTAAAAAATAAATTATAACTTTTTTTTAAAATAAGTTCTGTGATATGTCCTGAAACATGGTTTAACAAATAAACCAGTATCATATCCAGTGCATTTGTGCAAAAAATTAAAAAGCTCCTATTGCACATGGTAAGCAAAAATGACAGCAAATGAAGAATAGAAAGTGCACACTCAAATGAAAAAACAAGAAAAATTGCTTAGATATGAATTTCATCGTCCCTTTCAAATTCCTTCTCCACCTGTTCTCCGAAATAAGTAAATTCTTTAGAAGCACTGTCAACATTATGTTATTGTATTCCATAGATGTGGGACTAGTTTTATACAGAACAGCAAAATACAAAATGTCCTCCTTTGGTAGAACACATATACACGCCTGTGGCACTTAAGAGGTTAATAAGGAAAACTTTTCTAAATCTTAAGAATTTAAAAAAGAAATTTTTTTTTTTACAAACATTTAAATGATATAAAATAGTATCAAAAGATTCAACAATGAACAAAATATGCACCTATCAATTATAGGTGCACCTATGCACCTATAATTGAAAAATACGAAGGAAATTTACATTTATAAGCAAGTTATCTTCTTTATTTATCTGCTTTTCAATCCTTGTGAATTCTTGTAATTCCTCAAATTCTTTTTCCAAACGTACAATTTTTTCTGTTCTGTAAAAAAAAAGAAGAAATAACAAAGATTTTAAATAAAATGAAAGAGAAATTTTCAGTAAACAGTTAAATCTCTGAATTCTATTTAACTAAACTTTTCTTTTTCAATATAACATATAATTCTTACAAAAATTAGATAAAAGACAAATTATTAAAATTTTTTCAAAACCACATATATATTTATGATTTAAGTAAACTTTTCCTCACCTGTGCACAAATCCCAAATTGAACACATAATGTAACTATTGGTGCATATTTAAATTTTTAAAAAGAATTGTATTTGCATGAATAATTATATATATGTGAGTTTACAATGTTTTGAAAGGAGCATGAAGACTTCTCAGTTATTTTTTTTCAATCACAATTACACCAGAGACTCAGAAGTGCAAACTGATGCCAACTGTACTTGATTTGGGGTTAAACAGTATAGTCGTTTAAGTTATTGCTAATACAGCATCTTTGAGTTTAGGTTTCAAATGGAGGGTAATACATGAAAAACTTCAGACTGCGATTGCAAAAGAATGTGAAATATGATTGGAAAAGGACAAAAAAATGTAGGAAAGGCAAAGAAAAATTTCCAATAGAAAAACAACTTCTGCTTGTGCATTCCTTAAAGTTTTCACATTTTTTTATAATTATTTAACTTACCAATGTCATAAAACTACCAATCTAAAGGTAAGGATTAGGAAATGAGAACAAGGAAAAGAATAGTAAAAAAGTAAAACTTCAAAATTCAAAATACTTATTGTTCAAGCAAAAAACTCAAAAAGCACTTTTTTTTTTGGTAAAATTAGAAATATCTCAAAATTCTATTCAGATTTACTTTTTCCTCTTTAATAAACTTAAAACAGCAAACATTTTTCATTCCAAGTATTTTTAAAGCTATACATGATCCTCCTATTAAGCATTGGTTTGTTAAATTGTCTAATATTTTTAATTACAAAAATAAACATTAAAATCAAGATTTTTGAGAAAACTCAGGTAATGATTGCATGAAAAAATCCCCCTTAAGATGCTGTTTCCTGTTTCAGCATCACATACTTGTCAAAATATTTTTGTCTTAGTTTTGACACAGCATTTCACCTCTTAGGTGAGATGGGGAAGCTTTGAAAACCTGTATCTGAGTCATTTATTACACCATAATCGAGGACAGATGACAGGATCTTAGATGTTGTTTCATTGATGACTACATAATGATCACTGACCAATGATGTTGTTTTCAAATTGATTCTCATTTGGCATGATTTTCTTGATTTGTCTATATTGGATGTTTAAATTGATCACCATTTCTATCATCTGAGATTCAAAA
This sequence comes from Trichonephila clavipes, assembly GCA_019973935.1. NCBI lineage: Eukaryota > Metazoa > Arthropoda > Arachnida > Araneae > Nephilidae > Trichonephila > Trichonephila clavipes. Next base: position 1,732,288 of record BMAU01021369.1, read on the forward strand.
ACTTACACCACATGTTTGCATTTGTTCAGTAAATGTTCTCATTTGTAAATCATGAGAATTTGACACAAAGCACTTTGATGGGTCTTGAGCTCTTCACTTAGCCTCTTTTTAAATTCCTACCATTAGTTCTCTCTCTCTATATATATTTATATATATATTTATTTATCTTGTTCAAATTTTCAATCAATAATAAAATATTTTCTATTCATCCAATCATGTTGAAATAAATTTTTTAAAACCTACTGGATGACATTTTATGTTAATACAGTTTTTTCAAATATTAATTCATTAATTAAATTGAATTAATTACCGGTTTTCGAGGCCAACTTAGATTTGTCACCATTGTTGTAACAATGTAAATGTTAAAACAATGACAAAAGTTGGTATCGAAAACCGGTTTTTCAGCCAAACCGGGTGTGCATTGTTAAAACAATGCAGGCAAATCATGCTCTTTTTACAATTCCTACAATTAGTTCTCTCTCACCTATATATATATATATATATATATATATATATATATATATATATCCTGTTCAAATTTTCAATCAATAATGATTCCTACTTTAAAGGGGCGAATAGAAAGTATTTTATTAATACTTTTCTATTCATCCTTTTAAAGTAGGAATTTACTTATAAATAATTTTTTTTTATATTATTTGTTTCCTTTCAAGTTTTGTTGCTAATTTATGTGTTCATGTCCAGCAAGTCCACTAATCTGAATTTTTCTAATCCATATTGTATTTGCAAGAGCATAAAATGAACCTAAAGAAATTCATTTAAAATTGGGCATTCACATAAATTTGATTTTTTTTCCTTCCACACACACACACAGTAAATAAAATCTATCACAAATGCTATATCGAAGAGGAAAGTAGATTTATTTTTTTACATCAATTTTTTTTAATGCATGAAGCTTTGTTTATATTGCACTATTTTAATACATAACAAATATCACAATACTTATTAATTATTTGCACTGTCCTTTATTTAGAAACTGCAAAAATAGAAGCTTTTTCATAACATTTAATAAATTTAGTCACCATTTTGATTACTTTACAGAAACTTTTGCTTGTTGTTAGAGCACATAGAGACATCTCATACCATTCTTGGTGAAGCAATACTTGCTACATTTATGTGGCCCATAGAAATTGCTTGATAGGCAATCGTAGGATGAAAAAGGAAAAGGTGAAGATGAATAAAATTATGAAATATTTCTATTTTTTTCTAAATGGGTTTTTTCAGATTTTTATTTTTTGGGAACAATAAATATTTTGAATCTACAGGCTGTATTTTTTACTCCCTGCCCTTCATATCCCAAACTTTACATTTAAAACAATAATGAAACAACATTTGAGTAAAACAATTATACAAAACTAAGGAAAAAATAGCAAAATATTCAAAACTTTAAGAGGATGAAAAGAAGATATTTTTTATTTAAAAAATTTCCCCTTTTTTCTATTTATCTAGGTGAAATGCAACTTTTCCAGGGTATAGCCACCAAAGCACAAAGGAAAAAAAATTAGCCAAGTCTAATGTATTTATAAACAAAGATCATCACTAAATATAATTTTATAAAATTGAAGAAACACATAACTTAAAACATCCGTAGAAAATTTATAGTTATAGACAAAACATACAAATTTAATTGTTACTTACAAATTTCTAATTTTTTCAGATTTAGGTGTAGAATTTCCAGACAAACATGTTGTCTCAGACTGTAATAAAAAAATACTTTAATCATCATAGATTTATAGAGAATATGAAAAAGTAAATATGAATAGTAAAATCACAAATATTATTTTAAAAGTGACGACTAAGTTCTGATCATTATGACACTTTCAAATCATAAAAATTCTTGCTTGCTATTTCAATAAAAGTTTCCTCTAAAGAATCAGTAATAAATTCAGATATAAAGCTAACATGATTAAAGAAGACATTGTAGCATATATACAGATGTAACTAAAATTAATAATAACTTAAAATCCCTAATTATATATCGTCGACCTAATTATCAGGCTGCGTAACTCCACCAACGTTACTGATTTGATATAGGAGTGCAACGCGCCAAGCGCTTTTTGGCGCAAATCCTTAATCCTTTTGTTTTGTCCACGCCATGCCTCAGTGCGTGCTTCGGTTTTAATTTATTCCTCGATCAGTATAATCACTACTTTTTTTTAATTTCATAATAAAACTAGATTTGGAAGGGAGAGGTGGTGGCAAGATTTTAACATAAAATAAATAAACATAAAGTAATATTAATGTATTACACTTCCAGATATAAATTATTTACACTATTTTAAGCGTTCATTACACAAAATTTGAACAATGTGTTAATTTTGCTGAGCAGAGATCCCGAAAAAAAAAAAAAAAAAAAAACTAACACTAATATACGTTATTCCCATGGCAACCACATTATTGCACGATAAAAATATCAAAGTAAGCCATATTGTAATATTATCACCTATCTTGGCGAACACAAACAACAACTTGGCGCCGAGCCTTAATGTATCAAATTAGCATCCCAGATGGAGTTACGCAGTCTGATAATTAGACCGACAATATATATATTTTTTTCTAAATCATAATTACAAATACACTATTCGAAATGCAAGTTTCATTTCATTTTTGCATTTCAGAATTAAAAGCAATATTTTTGGACAGATTATGAACACAATGCTTTTAGTAAATACAAATGCTCTTATTCTTTTCTCATTAGTGGACCCATTTATTCAAAAAAAGATTTTTACGTGTATGAAAAAATAGACAAATAAAAAAGTTAAGGATATAGAATTAAAATCCTAACAAATAATCAAAAGTTTATTCCGATATATACAGCCTGTTATTTATATTTGAGAGAAATACGAAACACTCATTTATTACAAGAAAAACCAAACACACATGATATAACAGATATGCCTACCTGTATTCTAACTCTAGAATAAATGCACTATAGTCAAATGTACAATTGAATGAAAAGTCTAAAATTTCATTTTAAGAAGTTATGCAAAAATATATCAATTTACTTACAAGTGATTAATAGAAAAAAATACCAGCCATTATGAAAAATTGATATTTTATTTGTCAATCTGATTTTCTAGTTTTATTTTTTTAAAGTAATTTGCAATATGGAAGGAAACATCAACACTTAAAGAATATTGGAAAGAGAACTGCAGTACTTTTTAGAAACAAGGTGACATGACTTATTTCCCGATCTTGCAGTTATCATGTAAAAATGCACTTTTTCTAATTTAACAATTTATTTTATATATAGCTTCAGTTATGTTCTTAATTAAAGATTTAAGTTAGTGTTCCTGAAAAGTTTTATGGAAAAATAACTATACATATAAATTATAATCCACAAACTTTGAAAACCTTTTAGGGAAATATAAGCATAATTCACCTCAGTTTGTACAGCAACATCAGTTGCTGAGAAGGCAGTAGAACTTTTTCTAGGAAAATATTTAGTTGATGAAGATCTTATATGAGTTGATGGAAAAGCTTCATCTGCATCTGCAAGAAAAAATGTGAAGTAGATTAAGTAAGATTGCATTTTTCAAATCTTAAGATAACACAGAAAATTAATTTTCATGACTATTCAATTATGATGCACAATTCTCTCAGTAAATGGGCCAACAAACCACAGCACTTCAGATTTCTGCCTACATGCATTAGTAAAAAAATAAATATGTCTACTAAAAATATCATTTTGCTTTCTATTTTTCCTATATAATTATCTATTTAAAAGTTTCTTGTACTTGCAAATATATTTAAGTATTTAACTAGCTTAAGACAGTTACAGTACTTATGCAGTATAAATTGTTAACACATATAAAAACTAGTTTTAATTATTACTTAAAATCAATGTCAGATAGGTTAGAATGGGACCATCCAATAGGTAATTCTGAGCAAGGGCCAAATTACAAAATTTGATCTAAAATACCTCAATTTCCTGATTTCTATATTAAAAACAAAATTTTGAGGAATGGTCTTACCATGATCTTAAGACAGAAATGATCCTCAAATTATTGCTCTAACGGCACAAGCTATTATAACAGTCTTCAAAGTTATAAGTTTTTAATGAACAGAAGTGTTGCAGTAATTAGTACTAGTGCTAATCTTTTTATTTCAGTATGATCCCAGATTATTTTGTATTGTCTACAGCAGTGATCCTCAACCCCCGGTCCGTGGATCAAATGGTGCCAGGCTGCCTAAAAAACATTAAATTATTGCCATTTTATTTAAAGTGGTGCATTTCTCTCAGATTTGTGCAACTTTCCACGAAAATCACTTTTATTCATTTTTGGTGTAACTATATTTTATTCTGAAGGCATAGTTAAATGTAACTAAATTAAAATTATTAAATCAAAACAATCTAAAATATAAACAATCAACGTATCTCACCCTCAGCGGGCCACCGTAAAATGATCAAACGTTGACCGGTCCGCAGCGATAAAAAGGTTGTGGAGCACTGGTCTACAGGACCTATTTTATCATAAGAATGAACAGCACTGAAACTTTTTAATGCAACTCCCTCTAATAAAAGACCAAAGGAGATGAAAAGACTGTGTGGATGAGGACTTTGCCATTCTAAAAGCAAAGAACTGAAGATCAATTGATGGGAGAAGGGCAGAATGGGAAAAACGTCTGAGAAAGACCCACTTCTCAAGCCCACAAAGGGCTATCATGCCAATGATGATGATGACACAGGATCTACTTCATGAATATAAATACAAGGAATCGTTTTTTCCCTCCTTTGTTAATAGCAGAAAGAATGGACATTTGCTCTTTCTTTCCTGTTTATAGCAAAAGAAGAAGATGGAAGGGGGGAATCTGGCATATGAACTTAAAAAAGATTTTGTTGCCTGCACCTTTTTGCATGTAAATCAGTTATTAAAAATATTTAATAAGCTAACCTTATTTCATTTGAAAAGAAAGTCCAGCATTCTTAATCCAAATCAAGTATTTTTTTGAAGTACTTAAAATGAGTTTCCAGATAATTAAGTAGTCCTTTTTAACAAGTTTTTATCCCTTTTTAAAAAGAAATTAGAATATTAAAAAAATGTTGACAGTTCAAGACATAGCAAGTATCACCCCTTTGTGTTAAGCATTTTTATCTGTATTTAAACACACATAACTAAAAGCCATTATACATAACTCATGAAATGTCTAGATTTTAAAAAATTTCTGTCCCTTACTCCTTAATAGTAATTAGAAAAGCATGTACAGTGAATAATTATTAAATCCGTCAATTTCTGTTTGAAAATGTCGTGCATTCTTAGTGACTTAAATTTTTAAGTACAGACACCTTGACCCATCAGTAAAAAGTCATGCATTTTTCTTAAGACTTCTTTCTGAATACAAAAATGAGTCTTTATCTTCAATGCTGGAATATTTTTTATTGAAGGCAAGTTGATGAAACATTAATATATATATATATATATAATTGAAAGTGCACATATCTATGATAAAAATTATTCTCAAAGGTGACAATATATATATATATATATATATGTATTTGCTAGAATTTTACTATACTTTAAAATTTCATTGAATTTAAAACGTTTTCCGATAAATCCGCAAAGTAGCCTTTATAAAATGGACCATAATTTTGGAAAAAAATATCTGTTAATAGCAATGTTAAATTATTAATAATATCATGGGAAAGTTCCTGAAAAAAAGTACTAAAAATTCTTTACCTATTTTTGATAGTTTTTGGCTGTAAATGTTTAATATGTTACAACCTATTACAATGGAATCAGAAAACATCTTTTTCAGCCCCCTTTTTTTAAGTGTCAAATTTGGTTAGTTGATTGTTTCAATAGATTTAAAATGGAACTTTTTCTCGAGTACTTTTTTTTAAAACCTTTTCTTTTGAAGAGGAGCAGCATTTGTTACCAATCTGTTCAGAAATTTTTACACTTACTCCACATAGCAGTAAACTGTAACACTCCACAAATACTAAAAATAAAAGATGCAAAACCTCAGGTGGCTGAGTTTGAAAAGTGGAAGCATAATTATACAGGACACATGATGTAAGCTGATTGAGGAATAACATAAAGTAAAATGGACATAGAGAGAATAAATGGCATAGAAATTTAACTGTTATAGGGTACAAATACAAAAATACAAATGCAAAAGAAGACGATCATCTAATAGCTTTCTTTTTTAGAATTGTTTCTTTAAAAAATGCAATTCACACAATGTTGAGACAACTTATCTCTTTCTTTCTTTTTACTCTCTCTCTTATAAATGTAAGTACCATCTTATTGTAACATTTCAAATCATATAAATAGACCCCAAATTTTTTTTCCTGTTTGGAGCTTGATTAATTTGAATCTAAATAATTTAAAATCAATTATTGACCAGTAATGACTAAGATGAAAGATTATTAATTTCTACAAAAGAGATATAGAGCTTTATAAAACATTTGAAATGTTTCAGTAATTCCTCAAATAATTTGCATACCTTTAAAAATGTGAATTTCAAAATTTGATACCTATATAAAACATACCTTATGCATATGATTAATATTGAAGTTGGTTACTTTGAATTTCTACACAACAGTAACCACATGAGAGCTATTGCAATAGACATTTTACACTCCATTGGTGATGAGTATGATAATTGAGATCTTTTAATTTTCACAGACAACATAGAAGAAGGTTGTAAATTCATTTAAAGGTCCATGTGTGAAATTAATATACAACAGAACTTCTTATTTCCCTTGACTCATCTTATACATCATTGGATATATACAACAAAAACACCATAACTACTCCCTCATTATGGCCACCATAATGACTAAATGTTTAAATTTAGAACTAAGTATACCTGCTGCATCAATATCTTCACATTCTTCTTCCAAAATTGACAAATCATGTGATCCTTGAGAAAAATATGATTTTTTGGTTCTTCTGGAATAGACCAATCTTGATTCTGTAAAGAACGTGGCCTTGATTTTGGAATATCATCTTCAAAAGAAATTGGTTTTTTTATAAAAAAAGGTTCTTGTGCAGTTAATGCCATTCTGAACCGTGCAGCATCTAAACATCCACCCCAAGTTTCTCTTCGGGTAGCTTTCTAAATTTAATGAAAAAGAATTTTTTTTTTACATTATCAAATATTTGATTTTGATTCTTGTGAACTAATATAAGGAACAGAACAGAATAGCAAGATAAAAATGTCAAATGTAATATTTAAAAAAAGATAGAATTTTTTTTTTAAAATCTGCTTTAATTTATGGCTGATGTTAGCAATGATTCAACGAAAAAAAAGAAAGAAATTACCTAAACCCAGTTCACTAACTACATCTTACACAAATATAAGATGTCAATGCTTTATAGTACCTATATTCTTGTAAATTTTTATTAATGAAAATGTATTTCTTGTACCTACCATATATACAGAAAAAAACTGAATGATTTTTAAGTATCATAGACATAGTTAATAGACAAAATTGCAAAACAAAAAAACATAATAAAACACAACAAATACTTATAAATGAGAATAGTATGACTTTCTTAATGATATATATATATATATCTTTAAAAGAAATGTCTAATTTAATCAGCATAAATATTAAAATTAATAGCTAAATTTTATTTTCGATGCAGAATAATATATAAAATATTTTGATGAATGTAAATATTTTGAACAGTTCTTGACCACCATAAAATCTTTACAATCTCAGAATGTTTCAAGTCAGATAACAATTAAAAGAACTAAGGTTTTGGAGCTTGTAATAAAAAAAAACAAAAAAAACTTTGATATCTCTTATAAAAATAAATTAAGGAATTTATCTATATTAAGAAAATGAAGAATTTGTGTGTGCACGAGTAGCACTATGTAAGGATGAAAAGGTCCATACACATATGCTGAAATAGTGAATAATGATGGAGTGCAGATTGAAAAGATTTTGCAGTCTAAATTTACAAGCAATTGAGTTCTACTTTTGACTAAGAACTACAAGCTTTACCACCTATTGATTCTAAATTAATGTATTTGGTTTTCTGCTAAACCATTCATCCAAAAGAGGTTACTTTGCAGTTTGCTGAAAATCATTTAGAAGATTAATAAAAAATGGGCCATTATTTAAAAAACTATTTTAAATGTTTGGATGTGCCACTTGTGCTAAATTAAATGTGCATTAAAAATCTGATGCCGGCAAGCTCAATTGTAAAGATTTTCAAATACCGATGCGGAAAATGGGTACTTCAGCGAATCAAAAATTAATTAATCAAATGGCATTAATTTTTTAACACAGTAAATAAAAAATATCTAGTTAAAAATTGAAACTTTTTCATTGTTAAAAATTCATAATTTAATGCTTTTAATTAAATTACAATTTTTTATTTTTTGCACAACTACATACATTAAAGAGAACATAATGCAACACTAAACTTATGAATTTTTTCAACATATTTATGTCAATATAAATGTTTTAGCTTATAATTTTTTTTAAAAAAAGTAGTTATTCTCATCATAATTTGTGCATAAACATAAAAAATAGAACTGGAAATAATTAGATAAGAAACTAACTTGTTTAAAAACAGGAGCCATTTGGGAGACAAAACGCTTTTTCAAGAATTCAATTTGTTCCTGGAGATTCTTATTTTGCTGTGCTTTTTCTTCTTTTGTTGCCTAAAATGAAATGTAGAAGTTAAATATCCACAATAAGTAACACTAAATAAAAAAAATTCCCAATCCATATTTAAAATTTTTTTTCATTATGGGTGTCTTTTCTATCCAATGATTGATTTTTCATTGATTAACCTAAACTTGAAATATTATAAAATCCAGCTTAAAAGTTTTTAAGTAATGGATACTTAAGTAATTCCAAACGTACAGTGGAGACCAAAATTGTGGGAACTTTTTAAAATTGTTATGTTTTTTAAGTTTGTATGCTTATAGAAAATGTTACGTAGCACAAAATGCAAAGTCTTTTATATCATTTTAAAGAGAATTCAAAACAAAACACAAAATTCAAATATTTGCAAATCAAAAAAAAATTTATGCTGCAATAACTATTGATACATATTAGATCCTGATGATAGCAGTGAGTAATCAGTGCTTAGTGGATTAGCCTTTATTTTTTTATTAAAGCTTCACATCAATGTTTCATTGAGCTAAAAATAGTTTTAAGCTTTTCCTTCGTTAACCCTCCAGGTGGTTCGCTTCCTCCTGAAAAGTTATTCCGAAAGCGTTTACTCTTATTTTGCTGTTCACTTTAAAAATGCAACAGACTTCTTTCCTTTCCCCCTTTTAAAACTTGGGAGGTCTGATGGGGACATTTTTATGACTTAGTTTGTTCTCTTTGCCAAGTGAGAACCAAGAGATCAATCGTTTACAGCTAGCTGTTAAGTTGCCTTGGGCAATCTTGTATGAAAACTGTAGTGCAACTCGGTCGTCTTCCCGATATGTTCAGTCACAGTAAAATTAAAAAATGAAGGGTAAACAAAAAAGGGGAAAAAAATGAAATAAATGGCGTGTTAGAAGTTGAAAAATAATTATATTTTCTTCAAACAAAATTTATTTTCCTGGCATTTTTTTAAAAATTAAAAAAAAATATATATATATATTGGTATTGCGATTTGAACCAGAAAAAAGCATCCTGTATTCATTTTTGAATATGAGAATAAGAAAACACGCTCACTTTCCTGTTTTTTAAAAAAGTAATGAGGTATAAAGAATAAAGGCCCTATCTCTTTTTTTAAACAAAAGACAATAAATGGTGTACACGGTGATATACATACAATGATTATATTTATGAAACTAGCTGGTATACCCGTTCTTCGCACGAGTGAATTTAAAAAAATACAGACTGAAGGATAAAGAAGTTTTTAATGAGTTAATTTTACGTGAATTATATAAATTAAACAAAAAAAAAAGCTTTTTACATAACTCAGCTGAACAAAAAAACCCCACGTTTGCTAAATTTTAAGTCTTTAGATATAATTGCTGATTTTTTTATTATTGTTATTATTATTTATGATGCCTCGTAACTTTCTTGTGGGTCGATTTTTGAAAACACCTACCTGCTCAGCAAAAGTAACACATTGTTGCAAATTTTGTGTAATAAACGCTAAAAATAGAGTAAATAATTTTTATCTGGGTGTGTAATACGTTAATATTACTTTCTGATGCATTTATTTTATGTTAAATAGCTGTTACCCGCGACTTCGTCCACGTGGAGTTTAAGAAAAAAGTATTTATTCACTTCGCAGAGTTTACGAAAACTTTTCTTCTACTTTGTGAATCTATGTTTCTTTTTTGTTTTATTTTTTCTTTGCTTTTTGTTGAGCAAGGGGTAAAAGGGACACATGACCTCTGACACTGTCGAAGGGGTGAGAACTAAAATCTTTATGTTCAAAATAGGTCTAAGTAGCAAGTAGGGTGAAACGCGAACACAAATGAAGCCGCAAGGAAGGGGGTGAAAGGGACGAATGACCTTTGACAATGCAGTTAAGGACTGTAAAATCATTAGGATCAAGACATGAACGGGAAATGTCGCGAATGGCAGCAACCTAATCAAAGAAAAAAGTTTGATATAACTGCTAGCAATCGTTGAGACAGAAGGCTCACAAAATAAAATAATCCCTATTAAATAAAAATAATCCCTATTGAATAAAAATAGTCCTTATTGAAATAAATAATCCCTATTTGAATCAGATATTGCTCATTATTTCATTGGTTTTAATTTTATTTTTCTCGGAATCCTAATTTTTTTTTTTCTAAAATAAAAGTAGCCTAAGTTATTCTTTATAACATTAGCTATCTGCAGTGAAAATTTCGTCAAAATTGGTCCAGCCGTTTCAGAGATTAGCTGGAACAAACAGAAAGACAGATAGACAGACAGACAAAAATTTTAAAAATTGATTTTTTCATGTAAGTACCGTATATACTTTTAAATGCATTTAGTAAAAAGCTGTTAATTTCAAATTACAAACAGATACTTCATTTTTAATTATATGTATAGATAAAACCGATCTTTCTCTATTCAATTGCATTTTTAATTTAAAATAACATAAAAAAGGATTTCAATACTTTTAATTTATTTTAATTAAAATCATATAAATAATATTTTTATGTTAACTGAATATTTTTCGGAAAAAATCTAAATTTTCATTCCTAGTGTTCTCCTTTTTGAACTTCTTGTATTAAATAAAAATTTCTTTTCTACATCGGCATTTGTGATGGACATAACACACAATCAGTCAATAATTTTTAATTTTAATGGAGGATATACTTCTTCAAATGTGCGTGACAGTACTTCTAACCATTTTCTACTCAAGTTTAATTTTTTATCTTTCTGTTTCTTTTATTACAAGGAAAAATGTCACACATCGATAGCTACATTTTCACACAATTCAGTCATTACAAATTCTATTGTGAGAAAAGTTCTCCCTAATTAATTTTGTCTTTCAAAACAGTACACTTAAAACAATTTTGTTCACTGAAGTTAACCGACAGTTCCACAATGTATCCACACCAAATTTTAAAAACAATTTTAACATTTGGATATGTATCCTGTATTATTATTTTGAGTATACACAAATATTTCCTACTGTAGGGAAGACATAGTATGAGATGTGGTGTGTGGTTTTGAAAGAATGTTTTCGTACGTGTAGACTATTTTTGAAAATTTAAATATCACTGAAGCTAATCATATAACTGTAAATGAGCCTTATTTTAATGTGTGCTGGTATCAAAATAAAACACTTTACTATTAAACAGCCAATGAGTTTACATTCAATATCAAACTATTCGCAAAATGGGGCTTACAACTTCTATTCAAATTGTAAAGAAACTGAAATATAAATATATCTTACTGCAGTCAAAAATACTCATAATATGTAAAAATATCCTATTCCTCGACTTATTTCAGTACATTTTAAAAACTGTAGCTGAAAGCAATTTTTTATATTTATAAATGAGGCATAAAAGCTCACACAGTTATAAAAATGTCTTTATCATTTTTAAGTATACTACTACAAAACGTATATGGATTGTAAGATCAGTTCTAAAATCCTAAAAGCTTTTAGAGGAGCAAAAAACATGTAATTTTGGATGGATCAAAATTTTAATATAATACACAAATATACATGTTATTAAGCAAATACATTTAAAAAATCAAAGTTCCTTCTGAAATAAACGTAATTGAAAGAAAAATGTTTAATTGCAAATGAGCGGAAATACATGTTTATCTAAGGGGTATCCCCAAAGTGAGGCAATCCTCAAACTTAAAACTCAAACTCAGTGGCACAACAATCCATGAGGGCCAGGAACTACTATGCCCATCCCAATATACGTGACCATTGGGCGCTGAGGTGCATGAACAGATGTCCCGATTTCGTGGTCTGTCTGAAGAGAGACCTTCAGTGTTTAAGACCCCAAGCAAGCTTGGTACTCATTTATCAACCCAATGTAGCGGGTATGAAAGGCAGAGTCGACCTTGCCCAGCCCATTAATAGAAACCAAGACCTGTGGTGTGGAAGAACGATACACTACCACTCGACCCTATTCGGTGAAAAATAAAACTTAATGTTGGTATTTTATATAATTCCCTAATGAATGAGGAAGTCCAAACTTTTTTTTTCATGTAAACTGTTTAGACGGAAATGGTTAATTATGAACATTTCACAAATTGCATAAATTAAAATTAACTGCTTATATAAATTTTTAAGAGTGCAAAAGGTGTATTTTGGCTGCACGAATTAATTTTAAAAGGAATACGGTTACGAAAAAGTAGTACAAATCTATCTAAAGTAGGGTTGGTTACCTTAGATATTGTCAAACACAACAATGTATTGGAAGCCAATTCCACAATTCATTGTTATAAAAATGTATGGAAAATTACAAGACTTATTTTTGCATTTGTAATTTATATTTTTTTCCCCTGAGAACTTTAAAAGCTAGAGCAGCATCTATCAAAACCGCGGGTCCCTCTCTGTTTTCCCAGATCGCCCCTGACTAAGCTGGCTCTGCCATAGTAAGTGAAAATGCCGTATTTTGTTTGTCAAGATCATTTTATAGCAGACTGCATTTTTCATGTATTTTAGATGGTCGTTTTATATTTTCTACAACAATATCTTAACGCCTGAATTTAAAATTACATAAAATTCTTGACATTCGCATCAATGACCATTATAATTTTTATTAGTATATGAATGCGTCGCCAAACAATTACATGACTATTATTAACACATTATTTTAACCATTTAATTAATATTAAGTATAACATAACACACACAAATTTTCTGAACTTTAAAATAAATATTTCGAAAACTTCTTCAGATATACTCAAAATTTTTCATTCCTACGGTTTAGCGCTTCTCAGTTTTGCTTCTATGTAAGAATTTATTGTAATTGTATATTCATCAATTTTTTTAGTGTATTTTTTGCTCTTAACATGCAGTTTTCAACCAAATTGTATGAAATTTTCGAAATATACTAAAAAAATACTAAAGAAGCTATATAATAAAATTTGAAATTTATATTATACTCAAAGAATTGCTAGAACTTATGGTAAATAATTTTTAACTGCGTGATACATTTTTTTTCGAAATTTGAAATGGAGTTTCTAACATAAAATTTCTAGCTTTATATGGTCGAGATTTCAAAAAATATCCAGATTTTAATTACTTATTCAGTTAGCCTTTAAAAATGATAAATGTTGAGGTATTTTGCATAAATAGATATTTTTGAATAATAATTCGAATGTTTTTGAATAGCTCGAATTTAAAATTGATTTTTATGTTTATAAATATGCATAAATGCCTACTGTAAATGTTTCTGTATATTTTTGATTACCATTTATTCAAACATTCATGTTCTAAAAAAAATGTGGGAAAATCTTCATTCATGTTGTCTTTGATGTAAACTGAAGTTCATGAACTTAAAATTCAAATATAATTCGGTGTATTTTAACAATATATAACTAGGCACTGTACGTAAACTTCCCTGAACACTTGGGCTTTGAAATCTAAAAAAAAAACTAATAGATCTTAATTAGTTTTTTTTTCTCATTATTATTTTTATCAAAGTGTAAAAAAATGTTTCAAATTATTTGATGAAGTTTAAATTTATTCATTTTTAGTGGTTGAAAAATTTAAAAGGTTTCAAATTTTAAAGTGTTTGGTGTTTTATTATTATTATTTTTTTTTTTGCATCTTATAATGAAATAATCATGTTTCAAAAACTGAAAGCATTGATTAGGATAAGAAAAATGAAGCAAACGAATATACTTAAAAAGGTAATTTGTCTAAGTACATTAAATAGCAGATTGCCCTGACACGCCCCAACTTGTTACAGTTTCAAATTAATATGAAACCAAAAGGGAATTATAACATATTTTACTTATGCGTTGGGACTTTACAAAACTTTTAAAATACAAGCTAACAAACAAACACTTCCTGGGGTCTAAAGAAATTCTTCCTCGATTTTTTACGATTGCTCCAGGGTCAAAACACGGGGTTCCCTGCGAGCCATAAAACTTCCTATCAGTGTCCTGCTGTGTGGCTTCCACTGTCCCTAATTATCTTTCAAGATGTTAAACCTTTAAAAGGGGGAAAGGATTTCAGAAAAGTACGGCTCAACCACTTTTGAGAATGTTACTTGAAGGCAAAAAAACCCATGCAGTGCATTTTCGAAGCATCTTTACAATGACGGAATTTTCCGTGTGGAACGCTTAGAGGGTTAATACATGATGCCAGGAGACAAATATATCTTCAATTAATTCTTCTTAATTTCATAGGTACCTCATTCGGACAAGAGTTTTCAAACGGTGCCACAAGTTTTTGATAGGATTGAGATCAGGACTGTTTCCTGGCCAGGACAACAACTCAATGATCTTAGAACGATTCAATTACTTTACTATATGGCAAGGTGCAGAATCTTGCAGAAAAATAAATGAAGCATTGTTGGTAAATAGATCCCTGATGGAAAGTAGAAGTTTGGGTTCTAGAATGGTGTCCATGTATTTTCTGACATTCAGTGTCTTACCAATGATATGAAAGTGACCGATACCATCTGCTGATATGCAAGACTAAATCATAAAACTATGTGATTACTTTACAGTTTCCTAGATGCAGTCAGGATTCTATGTCTTCTTCTCTCATTCTATTTCTTGCATATTTTCGGCCATCCCTACCATATAATGATATCTTAATTTCATCCATCCATTTAACTTGAGACCAGTAATCATTTGTCCAATTAATGTGTTCCTTTGACCACTGTAGTCTTTTTTAGTGCAGCAGTAAATTGAGATAAGGCTTTTTTTGTAGAATTCTACCTTTTAGCCTAACATCTGATAATCAGCTCCTGATTGTTTTTGAACTGACAGAAACACCAGCATGATTAAGGTAACTTCTGATGACCTTTAATGACATTGTGGACAGGTGGCATGATGAATTCACAGCAAGTTGTAGAAATAAAAGAAAAATTTATTTTTTTATCAAAATAATTGATATTAATACAATATGGAAAGGTCTCTCTGTGCCAAGTCGGTGCTTCATTCTCTTTTCAATGATTGAGTTTACTTGCTCTCACTCTCTACACATCACTGCTCTGTCCGAAGGACACTTCCCCATATTTCCATGAAGTTGGCCAGATAACTTATTCTAAGCCACCGGTGTTCATCTTCTTTTTTCCCCCCTTACTCCAGGAAAATCCGCTTTGGACTTGAATCCGATCTCCGAATCTCTGCTGCCCAATCCGATTGTTATAAAACATTCACGCTTCTAATAACTCTCCCAATGCTTTCTTATTTTCCTTTTCTCTACAGTGTGGAGCATTTTAGGGGTTTTAGCATCAGTTCTGTAACAATTTTTGTTGCTTTCAGGTACATTTCGTGTACTTTTCTTATTTCAAAAACCTTGACATCAGATTATTATTTGATTGTTTTGAGAGCATTTCCCTACTCTTAATATGAACAAAAAGGGTGAAAAAAGACAGAAGTGCACAGTCACAAACCCTACGTAAACAACAACAAAAACAAACAAACCGCAACTAACATTTTGTGTTTGCAAATCATACAATGTGGGACTTAGTATTTCTCCATGCTTCAAGATTTTCCACATGTGGTCTTCATTTTAATTTTATTTCTTTTTGTAAATAATCTTAGTCATAGTATTTTTATTATTAATTTGGAAGTTTATTAATATGTTGTTTTGTCAATGAAAATTTTGGAAATTATTCAACAAGGTAAGTGATATTTTTTTTTATATAATTTCATGTAAATTAAAGGAAAAACATTACTGCATTCTAGTAAAGGCTACCCCACTAAATACTGATAACTCACTGCTTTTATCAAGATTTAATGTGTATCGATAGTTATTGCAGCATAACTCTTTTTGTGTTGCAATTTTGTTTTTTGAATTGAATTCAGCATGGAATTCTCTTTAAAATGATGTAAAAGACTTTGAATTTTGTGAAACAAAACATTTTCTATAAGCATACAAACTTAAAAAACAACAATTTTTAAAAGTGACCACAATTTTGGCCACCACTGTACATCTAAATATTTGATGATATATAATTTTCTCAATACTTTTCGAAATGTTAAAATCAATCAACCTTTTTTTAATTCTAAAATTATAAAAGAAACTGGAAAGATTAATTTTTTTAAAAAAAAAAATAAAATATGAATTATTACACATAGTAGCAAAAATGAATTGCAATTGTAAAAATATGACAACATATGTATTTTTTAACATATAAATTAGAATTAATATGAAGTATTTAACTCTCCAAATCCATATATTTGTACAGTTATTTCCTATGATTCAAAAATAGAAGTGGGAGGGTCTTATATCAAGTGAAACCCTTATTAAGCAGCATACCATGGTGTACAATTATTATCTATCCACTTATCGGAGTGTTCAAAAACTAAATATGAAAAAACTATTTTATTTTTAAGCTAACACCATTGATTTAAAAATCTATTGTTCAAATAAATAATTTATAAAATTGTAAAACCATGCTGGGCAAGACATTAAGTGTTTTGCTCAAAATAATATAGTACAAGGGGCTCCTTAAGAGTTTGGCTCAAAAACCTCTGGAAGTAATGTTAGATTCAAATGAAATTTAGTATATATACTATTCAGATGATTCTAAATACATTAATTTCTAAAAGGAGAAAAAATAATAACTAGGTACTTTTTTAAAAAAAAAATGTAATGAATCAATCAATTTAAGGTCATAATTTAGTTATCTTTGAGAAATTACAGGTAATATCAATTTTATACAACTGTCATGAGAATTGCAATAAAGATGTCTCTCATTCTTCTTTAAGGAATATGTATACATGAAAAGAATGTATATTACTAGATAAAAATTATCAAAATTTTAATTTAAGAAATGGCAGGAAATAAATTATTAATCCAAAAGCCATTTTGGTTGACTTATAGAATGAATAGAGAAAATATTGATAAAATTCCTTTGGAAGAAAATGTTATTTTAAAAATATTTAAGTATAAATGCATATTTTAATTTTAATGATATTAAAGTCGCCCAGCCAGTATGGTGGCTATGACCTTCGGCTTGTAACCAAATGGGTTCGGGTTCGAATCCCGAGTAAGACTTGGTTGTATCTTCTTCGGGAAAGAAGTCGATCTTTCGCCTGAAATGGATTCCCGTCTCGAAAGAAACAGCAGTGCACCTCTTCTTGTTATATGCTGGGATCCTCGTTTGTAATAAAAATCTGTATTCTTCTGTGGTTGTGTTCTATGTTTCTGTTCATCTATCTCACGTCTTTCGTATGTATCCCAGTAATAAACACACAGCAACAACAACAATGATATCAAAAAATGCCCCAATTAAAAACAAAAAAATTCCAAGAGAAAATTTCTGTGTATTTATGCTAAGTCTTGTGCATTTCAAGAGCCACTTCTCTCTAAAAACATCTCAAATCTGTCAGCACTCCCATCTTTCAGACCAGGAAATGATGCAGATAAGTTTCATTTGTTAAACGCACTAATTAAATGGTACTCCTCGCAGGCATGCCTTTCATTAAACTTGTACAAATTAACTTCTTAAATAAACTTATTACCATAAAATCTGGCACATAACATGTACTTTTAACACCAAAAATAAGATCAAAATTTACGGGTGTGTGTTATATGTCAGGTATAAAAATGAGAGCTTTAAAAAATAAAAAACAAATAATATAAAAAAAAAATTAAGTCTATTCCTACTAAGAAACAACGAAGAAAATAATTATTTTAGTTACTTTTTATCAATATATTAATATAAATATGTATACACATATGAAAGAATCACAATATTAAGTGTGTGATGACCCCCCTGGGTCACACCTTGAACACCAAGATTAATTTGAGGCAAAGAACCACTAAGAGCCATTTTCAATAATACAGTACAGTCCCGCTAATCCGAACACGCCTAATCCGAACATCCGGTTAATCCGAACGGCTCCACGGAAAAGTTTTTATAATTTTAAAGACGAAAAAATCGGTGAATATTTCAATATAAAACAGTGTAAACCTCTTAATTCAAAACAGTTCTTTATTTAATATTCACGCACTGTACATTAAGTTATGGTACAAATTTTAAAATGGAATAAACTACAGATTGATTGATTGAATATTAACGTCGCACTGTTCAGCTACACGAGGGCTTTTGGCGACGGACCACGTAATTTTGAGCCATGGTCAAGTGACGTGGACGACACCTGAGCTGGCATCCCCCTCTCCTAACTACCACACCACACCAACGGGAGGACGTTTCAGCTCTCGACAGATTTAACGTGCATCGCTGCCCTACACGGCGGGTCTTTAGTGGTACTGGGATCGAACTCGTGACCAGGCAAGCCACGATCCGATACCTATACCACTCGGCTACCGCGGCCGAATAAACTACAGAACAGAACACTAATGTTTAGTATGAAAAATTGTACAACAGAAGATTAAATATAAAATATGTACAGTATTTTTTTCTGGCGCAACGAAGACAGTCTTTTCGATGATGCGTAATTTCGCCTGCGCCTCATAAATAACACATCAGCTGGTGTAGTGTTGGGCTGTTTCTCCAACTAGCGCAGGGCAAGGGCAGCTGCGCCGTCTGCATGTAGCACCACGGCCTTCTTATCGCATTGCGTCTCGTCGTCACTCCCCTCCTCCTCCATTGGCTCTTGAGTCACTGCCGCAGCTATGTCATCATCAGTCAGAAATTCGGCTGTTTCCCCGTCTTCTTCCATCCATTCATTAATGTCTCCAACAGATGTTTGCCAACATTAAACTCTGTAGCCAATTTTGTCACACCTTCACCTTTATCTAAATGCTTTAGAACCTCTAGTTTGTCTTTAAGAGTAAGTGTTGAGTGTTTACGCTTACTCGCCACAACAATGTGTTTACGTACACTGTATCACAGATAAATGTCCAAAACACACAACAAACTGTTTTCACTGTAGAATATCACACTGTAACACTGTTATTAACACAGAGACAAAAGCAGGCGAGTGTAGAACGAGCGCGGAACGACTGACGGCCAACAGTACGGACACACGCACACGCAGTCACACTGACACACTAAGTTAGGAGTGGTGGAGGGAGGACACACGCGTCGTGGAGTGAGAGTACAGTCTACGCGGCAAAAAAGCGGGCGCGTACGCTCACATTACCACAAAATATATAGACACAATAGACCCGTACTCCCGGTTCAAATAGTGATTTCGCTGTTACTCCGGCTAATCCGAACAATCACGTAATCCGAACAGGGATCGGATTTATTATAATTTCCTCAAAAACCTCTGATAACATATAATACAATAATGATACGTTGCTTAAAGGGATTTGCCTTTATATTAAATTACTAAGAATACCATTAATTAACAATCTAGCTCAAAGTCAAGTAAGGTTTACCGAAATAGGAGATTCGAGAAACACACGTATTCGAATTCTTAACTTTCATTAACTTTAACTAATTCACTCAAACTGATGCTTACTTTAAGCATACGTGAATTATATTTAACGCTGGCTTATCTCAGCTTTCTGGTACGTCTAGCAGCACGACATCTTCACAAATCTAATCTTTTTGAATCTTCTAGTAATGTGTTTAAAGTTACT
The DNA here is from genome assembly GCA_019973935.1 of Trichonephila clavipes. NCBI lineage: Eukaryota > Metazoa > Arthropoda > Arachnida > Araneae > Nephilidae > Trichonephila > Trichonephila clavipes. Next base: position 1,752,366 of record BMAU01021369.1, read on the forward strand.
GGCTCAATAGTCTACCATCATCTCTCTTGCTATCTCGTAACTCTCGACTTAAATACCTTATCTAATTTAAATATCCCATACCTCTTTTTGGAGTTGATTGGAAATAAACGCGAATTTATATTCCCCAGAAAGACGCCTAAGAAGATTAGTGGAAAGGTTCCGTACAGATTCGTCACAAGTGGCAATTAATTTTTATTAATTATAATTAAATTACTATATTGTCATCCAAAATAATCGTGTATACAAAATTTCAGCTCAATAGAGCACTTTAAAATGTATTTAATTAACATGATTGAAAATTTGAACAAGGTAAATATATAGAGAGAGTGAACTAATACTCTACTTCTACATAGATCGAAATACTGCTTATTTTTAAAGAAATTATACACCTTATGAACTTAAGAGTTTTAGTTCTAGAAGTAAGCTATTTTTCAAAAGCCTAGGATAATGCCTCGAATATATGACTTCAAAACATAAGATAATTGCGTAATTACATTTTAGGTTTCTTTATAAAAAAGGAATGAGCATTATACAGCGAATACACCTTAAAACTACAAAATACTGCTTGAAACTGTAAGTGCACATTATACTGGATTTCATGGTATAGTTTATGCTATTGATTCTGTAACCATTATTAATAGAGATGTAACAGTTTATTAAAGAGAAAAATTTAAAAACTCAGATTTTCTTGTAAAACTTACTTTTTGATTAACAAAATTTATCATTCAAAAATAGTTAATTCATTTGTAAAAACAATGAAGAAAAATGGAAAAATTTAACTTCAGAATACAAAGTGTATGAATTTTTTTTTTCAAATTATTAAACAAAATTTAAACTGAACAGTGAAATTCTGAGAAAAGTAATTGTAGTTTAAAATATGATCAGTGTATTAAACAGAAGGGGGGGAGACTAAAAATTCAAACATTTAAATTAATTTTAAAATTTCTTTTATATCCCTCTCTTATATCAATAAAGTACTTAAAAACAGTCTTAAAATTACAATTAAAATGAAAAGAAAGCAAAAATAAAAAGTATTTGAAAATAATAAAATGTATTACTTTGAAATCATTAAAATGTACAAGTATTTTATCAAACATCAAAATGAAATCAAAGTCATTTCATTATATTTATTAAAGTATCTTTCAAAGAAAATGATTAGAACATTAAAAAACTTACCTCTAATTTCTCAGTTAGCTTTTTAATTTCATTTGCATAGCGTTTCAATAAAGCTTGTTCAGTCAATACTTCATTGACTTGAGGTTTATTTTTAATACATTTAGCTTGAGATGCAAACTGAATAAAAACAAATGATCAACTTTAATAAATTTTACATATTAAAAAAATACACATTTGCAAATATTCATAAATAATTCTGAATTCTGCATCTTAACAAAATTACATTTTATGAAATTTTACCTTTATAAAATTTAAACATACCTTTAAGGTAGAAAGAGTCTCTTCAAGACAAGCAGGAGTGACTGTACAAATAATTGCTGTTAAAGCATTTCCACCTAAAGAATTTTGTAATATTCTTGTAAGCTTGGAATCTCTATAACTTATGAATTGACTGAAAAAAAGGGGAGGGAAATTGAAAATACTCATTTGAAATGCATGTTTAGGATTGGACAATTAAAAATATTTTTTTCTATAAATCTAGTTGAATATTATTAAAAGACAAAAATAATCTGATTTCTTAACATATATATATAAAATCTCTAGCTACAAATTATAACAAATAATGCTAAAATTGTCTTAAACATTGTTTCCTTTTCTTATCATCCAAATTAGCTTAAAAGTCATCAAAGTTCCCTAAATATGACAGCTTTTAAATTACAGTGAAAATCACTTAAAACAAAATTGATGGGACTGAAATATTTTTTTTTGACGTTAAAGGATATTGCAAAAAAGAAAATTGAGTTTATTAGAGTACTACATTTTATATACATGATATGTAAATATGCATGTACTTACTAAAAATAAATGAAATAAAAACATTTATTGAGTTTTTGGAAAATAATTTGGTATTCTTTAAATTGTCTTTTTTAGCATCAAATTGTTCGATATCATCCATTTTGTTATTCATTTCATCATTGGAATGTGTGTCTAAGTAATTGCTTATACTTTTCATGATACTCCTCATTTTGGATGACATGGAAACAGGAGCTGCATTTTGCATTTCATTTTTGTTTGGGAAATCAGCATTAATGATATTTTTTAAGCTTTGAATAAACTTCAAAATGTCTTTTGTCTGCCATAATTGGGGTAGAATACACATTATCATTATCTACTGCAGTGAATTTTTTCAATGATACAGTAGAACAGTCCAATAATACAGAAACTTTCTCAACATTTTATTAAGATTGGCTCAGTTTCAATATCCTCCTTCTCCAGAAGGGAAATCTTTTCGTGTGGTGGTGAAGCTATTCCGGAGGACAGAACCTGCGATGATTGGACCACTAGACAAATTGATCACCTTTGTCCGAAGACTGTTACTGGCTTATAAAGATACAGCTACAGTATTCTGCCACCAATGAGTCAGTGGACAGGGGAAAGATTTAAGGCAAGTGTGTGAGGTCTTGCTGTTAAATGGCAATGTTGCATCAAGTGAATCTGACAACTTTGGTATTTGCGTCAAGTGAATCTGACGACTTTGGTAATTGCGTCAAGTGAATCTGACGACTTTGGGTGCTACGTCAAGTGGATCTGATGAATTTTTTAAAAATTATATTATTTTTTTTATTGCTTTTGCTGTGGGTAGATGGTGTCACGACAGCTCAGAAAAAGTTGAATTTTTCTTAATTCAGTCAAGGTCACAAATGTGGTGGAGCTATTCCAGAGGCCAGAACCTGCAAAAGGTCAATGTGGCAGAGCTATTCCAGAGGCCAGAACCTGCGACGCTCAGATTCGTAGCTGAGTAACATAACCACTGGACAAGTGATCAGCTTCATTTAGAGATCACTACTGGCTTATAAAGATCACTATAGTGTCAAGAGAAAGAAATTGCATGAAAATACATGGTAATTTGTTGGGACCATTGTATTATATATTTCATCTTAAACTGTATATTTAACAGTAGAAAAATCTAGTTTTTATCATGTCACATGCTACAAAAAATACAAAGAGATAATGTGTTCATGAAGGGAAAAAAGAAATATACATATAAACCAACTCCTTGAATTCAAATATATGACAAAATGATACTATCATTATCTTTGTTTAATGCATATACTTCTAATGTGGAAGATAACATTCACTAAAGAAAACTGAAACATTTCCCTTATGCATCTCAGATATGTTCTAATAGTGATAAATATTAATGGTAAACAATAAAAATTACATAAATAAAAATTTTAAATTACAGACTTGTCATACTGCTTTTTCTCTAAAAATGTCTAATAACATAAACTTTATATTTTCATGGGGAAAAAAGATTAAGCACATGCTTATAGAGATGTTCTAAAAAAGTCAGGTCAAAAAATTTCAGGTATCTTATAGAATTTAACATAAATGTTCTTCTAAATAACAAAATTGATAAAAGCACCTTACTTATTACATGAACAAATTAAAGATTGACTAAAGCAAAAAAAAAAAAAAAAAAAAAACTATCATATCTCAATTAGAACAATATGTTACTTAAATGGCTAAGATTACATGTTGATAATTCATTGACACTTACTCTTTAGCTTCCCTTAAAATTTCAGAAAATTAAAAGCAGTAGAATGAAAACAATTTAAAGTCGTAAATAATGAATGATATTTATAGATGAATCACAGGAAATTATTTTGATATGCATGCCTCTCTTGAATGTTTACTAATCAGATGTCAGTTTTTAATAACTTTACTTAAATAACCAGATAATAATGAAAAATGTATTCACATAGTTTACTTATCAACAAGTACCAAATGTTACTGTCATTTGGATCAGATCAGACATTAAGATTATATGGCTGAAAATATAAATATTTATATTTCTTCTATATAATACCCATTTCTTCCAAATACATATATTTCTTCAGCAGACTAAAATGCTAAAATAAACATTTCTTACTCTTCTTTTTCACTCAACTGACGAATAACTCGACTAAGGCCCAATAAAGATTGATTAATATTGATGCTTTCTTTGAATCGGGTTCCTTTAGCCAAAGTTTGTCGAGCTCTTTCTGACCCTGCAAGATCTACCAGATTCTGAAGGGGAAAAGGGAAAATTTCAACATTTGTATGACAAAGAGTTAGAAAGAGCCAAATTTAAATATTATGCTACTGTATAGTTCGGTGAATTAGAAACTACAGAGTGAAACTTGTAAGTGTATGTACATGGTACTATCACTATGATAAAAAATTTTTTAATTATCCTAGCTTATTAATAAAAAGGAATTTTATTTTTTATTCACAAAAAATAACTTAGAAAATAATTAGCATTATGTCTTCTTTACTTAACTAATTGAATAATTAAAATGCTTTCTCAATACATTTTATTGAAAACTTATTTTAGCGGACATGGGGTGACATGTCAAAAAACTCTGCACCAGATACTACCTATTTGGTAATAAATTGTAATACAAACAAAACTTATTGCAAGTCATGTTATTAGAAATTATATATTCCAGAATGCTTTTGTCTATCATCTTTGTATAATCTAAAAAGCAACACAAAGATACTTCATAAATATTGCAGATGTAAAGAATACCTCTGCAAATATCCTGAAAAAAATCAACCTAGGTTTTAGTTTTTAATTAAGTCTTAATTTCAAGGAAATATGGTAGATTTCATCAAGTTTTTTTCTTTCTTTTCTTAACAGAACTAAATTAACATTATAATCACATATGTAGCAATTACTGATTTTATTTTATTTATTTTGTATTTCATTTTAGTAAGTGTAATTTTATCTACAGGATAACTTACTGAAAATGCTGATAGAATATTTTAAATTTTAATACATATTTGTTTAAAATTTACGGTATTATAGTGCTTAATTCTTTGTGATGCATTGATCCATTCAATAAAATTCAAAATCTTTTTCCATATCTTTGGTGAAATTAAATTCACTGACAATCATATGGTACATATAACATGATTACAAAAAGCACAGATATATATACAAGGGAACTAACCCTTATTAGCACCTATTTCATTACTTCCTACTGCTTTTTATTGAAGAGTAGCTGGTAAATTTGTTGTTCTTATTTTTTATATTTTATCAAAATCTTGGCGAATATTCTATAATTATCATGTTCAAATTTAAATCAAAAATAGCATTCACATTAAATTTTCAAAAACTTACAAAATGGGACACGTTTACGGCAGCATCCTCTGCACCACGTAGTCCACTTTCAATAATCTAGGGAAAAAAGTGTTTCATGCACTTAACTAACAAACTGTACAACAAATTAAATAAATTTTAAAAAATCAAAACAGATATAAAAACATTGTTTGCTGGTCCTTGAAATTGTGTTGATAGCTAATACAATTACATAGAAATGGATTACTCCCAGAAGTAGACTTATTTTTATGACTAATATGGTTGAAAAAAAAAGTAATATTTTGTGTAACATATTGATACAAAGTGTTATAAAACCATTTTCTCATTCAATATTGATTACATACTAGATATAAAATTTGTTTTCAAATGTGGAGTGGAGAGTAATACATTAAAAAAAAAGAAAACAAAGGAATAATATTCTCTATTTTGTATTAAACTGTAATACAAACAAAACATATTGCAAGTCATGTTATTAGAAATTATATATTACACATTCAACTGTTGATACTAAACCATCTTTGAAATAAAAAACCTTTCAAATTACACTGATCGGGCTTAAAACTACATTAAGAGTAAAATTAATGCTATTAGAGACAGACCGCATAACTTTGAATCAGTGTTAATTCACAAGGGTAATACTTAAGCTGGCATCACTCTCACTACATTTACAGTACTTATACGAGGATTTCAACAGAATTAATGTGCATCAAAAATGTTACATGATGGCCTACATTAGATATGAATCCATTACCTATTGGTTATGTCCATTACTTAGAATAGTAATGGAGAGAGTAGAGGGTAGCTCCAGCAACCCCCTTCAATGATAAAAATTTTATTTTTCATAATACCAAAATATTCAAATATAAATGAGAAAAAGAACTATTTTATACTTCAATAGAAACTTATAAATCAAATATCCACAAGTTATATAAAAATATCTGTAAAAAAATAGTACAGAATATCTGACTAATAATTAGACACAAATGGATTAATATGTCACAAAACGGGGCAAATAAAATTATATACATGCATTTTTAAAGTATAAGAAACTGTTCATACCATACGTAATATAGAATGAGACCTTGAACTCCTTTCATTCATAGCTGTTTCTCCAGTTCTTCTCCTACCTAATTTACATAACAAAAATTTAACATGTTTTTAAGAATTAGAAAATTATGATAACCACAGTAGTAGTAACCATTAAAAAACACTCCTGTTTATTTAATGCTACCAAAGTGCCAATAATTTCTGACTCACAAACTTTTATTCATAATAAAAAATATAAATAATTCTGAACCACAGATTCCCATCTTTCAAAAATTACGAAGTATTTACTGCAAAGAAAATTTCTAAAACTTCACTTAAGAGTTTTTAAAATCATCTAATAAGAACAATTTTTTCATTAATATAAATTATTGCAGAAAAAATGGTATAAAAAGTAAAAGAATAAATTAAGGATTCAAATTGTTATGACAAATATGAAGTAATAGATGATAGAACCACAAATGATATTTTAAAAAAATATTTTCGATTATTTCAGCTAATGGATATCAATTATTTTAATTAGCCTCATTAACAAATATATATACAAAACTACATTGAAAAAACTTTTAGCTTATGTTCTGAAAAGTAAAGTACTCAAAATGTAATGTTTTGAGTCTATAAGAAAATTAATTAGACTATGTTAGCTCCTTTCTATCATTTTATTTATAAAAATAATATTACTTACATTCTCCTTCTTTCATATATTGTAACATTTGCTCAGGTTCTTGAATAAGATGTTCTTTCAACCCAATAACTTTAATTTGACCATTCTAAAAACATAAAAATTTTAAGTGATAGCTCAAAAAAAAAAAAATATATAGTAATAACACTTGATAAAAACTCAGTTTTTTCCATTATTTTCACTTGTAAAAAAAAACTTGCAGTAGTTAATAAGCTAATTCTTTAAGCTCTCTTTTCAATGACAGAACCAAATACATACATTTTATATTTTCCAGTTTTTTATAATGAATGTGTTCTATTTATTGTGGCTAAAAATTCATGTTTATCAAGAGTAACATTTTGTTTCAAATTAACGCTTGTTAGTTTCCATTCAGGATTTTTCAAAAATTTCAACAAAGCCATTGAACACTAAGTTTTAAACCACAATCCTCTACTTTTTGTGCATAGTGTTACAACAAATGTATTTAAGAAATCTGCAAACGATTTTGGTATTAGAGGATAATTTGTAACAAGTGACTTTACAAGATATTCTTTGATTTATACCTTGTGTATATGTTACCAGTAAAGTATGAAATCCGACATTGTATAGAATGCCTAAAACTAGCCTGCAATGCATGAAATAATTCTTATTTCACACATTGCCTAGGCATTCTATAGAATGCCTAATGAGAAACCGGCAAAGTATGAAATACATCTCCGATTTGTTTCGAATATTGTATGACAAGGCTCGAGACTTTTAATGCATACTTCAGGCTCAGAATTTGTGGTTTGTTCAGGAGTGTCAAATTACTTAATTTTACTTAAACTTATTCAGCAAAAAATTGGTTTTTTCCTATGCTGCATGAAAATGGAGAAGCAAGTCGTAGTGTTGGAGAAGGAGTCATGGTCTAAAGCAGGGGTAGGCAACCTATGGCCCAAGGTACAATTATCAGTGCCCTTCAGCACTACTCAACAAATTTGTCAATTTTTTAAAGAACTTCATAAATTTATAATAGATCTTATTTTACAAACATCTCCAGAATTTGGTCAGTTAAGGAATTATGAAAAAATTTAAAAGATAACTCTAAAGGTAGATTTACAGCTTTTTTGTAAATTATTGAATGCCATAGCTGGAGATATTTAATTGTTTGAACAGAGAAAATTGCATAGTATTCTGCTTTTAGTTCCACATACCTAACAAGGGGAGGGCACGGCAAAGGAAATTCATTTGGGATTGAGACTCTGTGCAATAGTTGTACTTCTTTAGGGTGTTCACCCCTCAATGTAATTCCGCTAAATGGGCATCAATTCAAAATTCGTGATTAGCTTTTATACAGTTAAGTTTTACTTTCCTCCAACGAGTTCATAGCCTGATTGGTGAATCGTCTGCTTATTATGACTGAGGTTAGGGTTTGATTCCATACATTAAGCCTTTTTTCTTCAATTCATTTAATTATTTTTTAAAATTAAATAAATTTATTTATGAAAGATTTATTAAATATTAAATGATATTTTATGTAATTATTTTGTATTTTATAAAGTAAAAAAAATTAAATAAATTTATTACTTAAATTATTTATTAGTAAAATTATTATTAATTAATTAAAATTTATTATTAAGAATTACTATTAATTAAAAATATTTAAAATAATTATTAATTAAAATTAATTAATAAATTTCTATTTATTATAATTAATAAATTTATTATTAATAATTTAGTATTAAAATTATTATTTATTATTGAAATTATTAATTTATAATTAAAATTATTTAAATAAATTTATTAAAATTAAATAAATTTATTTGAAAAGGACTTAATAAATATTTTATAAAATTATAAAATAATTAAGTTAATATATAAAAGACATTTTTATTATATTAATTATAAAATAATTAATTTAATAATAATATATTTTATAAATTATTTTATATAATATATTATTTATTGTATATTGTATTTCACATTATAAAACTATTTGTAACTAATTTTTATGTAAAATATCATTTAATATTAATTATATTTTATTATAAATATTGTTTATTAATATAAAATAAATTTATAAAATTTAATATAAATATTTATAAATAATTACAGTAATTTTTTTTACTTCATAAAATACAAAATAATTACATAAAATATTATTTAATATTTAATAAACCTTTCATAAATAAATTTATTTAATTTTAAAAAATAATTAAATGAATTGAAGAAAAAAAGTTTATCGTGTGGAATGGAACCCTAACCTTGGGCATAATAAGCAGACGATTCACCAATCAGGTTACGAACTCGTTGAAGGAAAGCAAAAATTGTATAAAAGCTAACCACGAATTTCGAAGGCTATTTTCTCCAAATCGACTGGCCATTCGGCGTAATTACATTGAGGGGTGAACACCCTCTAAAGGAGTATACTACTATTACACTAAGTCTAGACGCCAAATGAATTTCCTTAGTTGTGCCCTCTCCTTGTAAGTAAAATATCTTTCCTCATACGAAAAATATTTCGAGTCCACAAAAAAATTGTTTAACAACTGAATGCTAAGAAATGTCAAAGTCACAAATTACACCTTAATTTTTTGTGATATGAAAGTAGAGTGAAGCTGCTCTAGAGGTTCACATTAGAAATTTTATTTAACTGTAATCAGGGGAGATACTTATATTTTACTTTGTCTATTTATTTTAATAAATATGTTTAAAAAACATAATATATGTACAATTTCAAGGGTTTATTATTATTTTGTTAAAGAAATAGTTATATTTTATGCTGTTTAATTTTATGTTAGGAAGTATTTTTAATTGATGTAAAATGAATGTGTGAAAATGCTGTAAATCTCTCTATATAATTGAACTCTATTTTCAAACACTGCATACGTTATTGCAGGAATAGAATTGTTTCAAAAATATCCTATTGTGTGGCATGCTGAATCATAATTGGTAGATTGATTTTTGGCACACCACAGCTAAAAGATTGCCAACTCCGGTCTATAGGCATGAAATAACTATTCGATGACGAGCTTTTCAAAACGTGAGTTAAGGCTGCAAAAAAAAGGTTTTTAAATTGAAACTACGTACAAGAAGTTAATAACTGATATACAAAAAATCAAAAGGACTGCTAAAAAGGAATCCAGGGCTTATTGGTTGCTGAATTGCTAGGATTTGATGTTTGGTGAAAATAAAAGTTAACTCATGTAACCTGTTAAAGAAGGCGTCAGTACTGTACAGAATGGTTCCGAACCACTGGTCCATGGATCAAATGGTATCGAGCCACTCAAAGAGTATTAAATTATTTCCATTTTATTTACTGAGGTGTATTTCTTTAGTGTTAGTTTGACTTTCCATGGAAGTGAATTTATATTTAATCTAGAATCTCTTTATATTCATTTTTTGGAGTAACTAAATTTTATTCTGAAGGCATGTTTAAATACAACTAATTTATTAAATCAAAACAATTAAAAATATAAACAACGTACCACCCTCAGCGGGCCGCGATGAAATTATCAAACGGTGACCAGACCATGGGGATATAAAGGTGGGGAAGTACTTCTAAACAGTATGACATCACGGATTCTGAGTTATTTTAAGTACTTCATGAAGCTCATTTGGCTATTGCACATGGAGGACGTGATAGAATTCTTAAAGATCTTTCAACCAAATACAAAAAGGTTACACGTTACGATATTGAACTGTACATCCACTTTGTGAACCTTGACAGAAAAAACAGAATTATTTTAAAAAAGGTATTTTTGTGAAATTTATGATTTTTTTTCTGAATGTCAATATATTGGCACTTCTAACGAGTGGGAAAAATGGTTTCTATTGACTTGGAACTTCTGAAGGAATTTTAAAAGTATATGAGAAATCACAATTTTTTACTTCATACCCTAAGAACTTGCTTAGAATTAAAGATATTCCTGACTGTGAAACTCCTCATCTGTCAGTTGCAATTGCTCATTCTAATGGAAGCAGCGAAGGATTCATCAAATGTATAAAACAAAGTAGCAAAATAAGAATGGTCTTTGCGTGAAAAATGTAATGAAATAAAGGAAGACAAATTTTGTTTGGTACAACTTTCTTTTTCCTTTATGTATTTTGAATATTTTTTTTAATGGCACTCACATTATTTTGCAGAATAACATTTGTATTATTTAGAACTTCATACTTTGCCTAAACAGCTTTAGTCATTCTACAGAATATCTAGGCAAAGTATGAAATAATTCTCTTATTTCATACTTTGCCTAAAAACGTCCAGCCTTCTATAGAATGCTGGCATTTCATACTTTGCCCGTAACATATACACTCCACTTTGACAAAGGAATAAATTTTTACAAAAGCAGACAATATTTCACATTTCAAATAATACACATTGCCAGAAATTCAGCTAGCAAAACATTAAATTTCTTAAATCATTCTAAAAATGTTTGAATACTATTCATTTAGCACATTATGCAAATAACATTCAGAAATCAGATGTCATTATTATACATGGAAAAAGAAATACTTGTTACTGATGGGAGGCGCGGATTATTCAGGAATATTCAACAGAACTTCAATATTTCGAACTCAGTTTGGTGGAATTCGTTTTCTTTTCCCATCACTGAGGGGTTGAATTCCTCAGCAAGGGAGTGCCAAAACATTCCCACGCCTGGGGGATCATTGGACTCATAAATTGCGCTTCAAAAGGCAATGGCAATGCGGAACCTTGGTTCTGGACCAATCAGAGGTAATTAAGTGGACAAGGCAAAGTCCGCTCTAGAATTTTTGAAAAGAGCCGGGTGTGTCATCAGATTTTCCGCGGGACTCCAGGCATCAACCATGTCCAGCGCTTCTAAGTTAAATTTTAATCTTGTTGTGTAGTAAAAAGGCAATGAACCTTGTTAATTTGCGGTAACTCTGCGCTGGTTCTGGACCAAGTGCAGAGGTAATTAAGTGGACAAGGCAAATAGTCCGCTCTCATTCTGTAGAAAATTATTCAATAATATATTGCATATATATCTTGTTTACTTTCATGAAAATGATGTAAAGAGCAAATATAAAAAGTGAAGTACTCTTATAAAGCATTTGAAGAATAAAAACATGTTAAGGGATGGCACTGTTTCAACAGTGCAGATTTGGAAAAGAGTTGTCTGTACACAGACATAAAGTTATTTGTTATTAGAGAATGGTAGTTAATTGTATAGTTAGCAGATCAGCCCAAGACAGACAACATGTAGATCAATGTACCAATTAGATTTTAATTTTGCTTTACAAATTGAGATCCAAATCCTCCTCAGCGACTGGCGGGACTCAGGCATCAACCATGTCCATCCTCCTGCCCCAACTTCATCCCTCTCAATCAAGCTAAAGTTAAATTTTAATCTTGATTTATAACGTCTTGTGATTCAATAGTAAATTTTATAGTTACTTAAATATGTTATTCAATAAAATTAATTGTTACCACTATACGATCGGACTGTTAATTTAGTGTAATGTTAATTTGTCAATAGAACTTAACTATTTTTAACAAAAATATAATTAAGTCATGATGCGATGTAAAATTAAGTCAATACAATGGTAAGATTTTGAGATTAAACTGGGTTTTCAAGAAATTAGAATTTTTAGTTAAAGTCATAAGATTTAAATAAGCTATCATTAGCGTCACATCATTACATATCATTCAGTTTCTTTGCAAGTGCAATGTTAGAACTGAATTGAAATAAAGGAAAATCAGTCCAAAAGTTGAAAATTCTTAAAAAATTGTCATTGCCATGAAATATTCATCTCAATTTTATAGATTTTACTTTATTGAGTCACTTAACACAAGCAATAGTACATACACATAAAAATACAATATATATAATCATTCTGTATTGAAAATTGTTCAATAATTTAGTTTTAAGCAAAAACATTAATATGCATATATATCTTGTTTACTTTCATGAAAATGATTTTATTTTATTTTATTGAATTTCATGCAATGAGTGCAAATATAAAGAAGTGAAGTACTCTTATTAAGCATTTGAATGAAAGTGGAAGATATAATAAGACATTTAATCATTAGACATGTTAAGGTTATAGATGGCACTGTTTCAACAGTGAGTTGTGTAAGTGTATCTCCAGGAGTGTGGGAAGTTGTCTGTAGGCCGAGAGAGAAGCGTTAAAGAGAGTTTGAGTATTTGTGAGGTGTGAGAGTATAGTAATGTAAAAAGTGTGAGATACAATTAATAATGAATAAGATGTGAGTAGTTAAAAGTTGTACATAAAGTTATTTGTTATTAGAGAATGGTAGTTAATTGTATAGTTAGTAGCATCGTCAGCCCAAGACATAAAAGGTCAAGTTAAACAACATGTAGATCAATGTACCAATTAGATTTTAATTTAGCTTTACAAATTGAGTGGATAAATTTTTTTGAAATTTGTTACATACATGTTTTGTCTTATTCTTGCAACTCAAAGAAATATAATAGACTGTATTAACTTTATGGAAGCATAAAAATATTTTAATAAACTACAAATGTAAAGTACAGCAAAATTATAAAAATTATTACATTCGAAATTAAATTTTCGTTTTCTACTAAACTCACGTTTTCAAAAATCTTTTCACATAAAATTCAAAAATAACTATAAAGGTCTAGCTATGAGCTCTAAATGTGCTTGACAAGTATTTCTCACCAAAGTAGGGTCTCAATAAATGTGTTACTTCTTAACAGGTAGCAATTATTTATAACTACTCTTAGAGATTTATAACGTCTGAGATAAACAGCTAATTCAAATTAATTTCCGCAGATTCAATGAAGGTAACATTACCGATGTATCCAGGTACTATGAAGTCCTTGGGGGAATTAAAACATCCCCTAATATGGCTGTGGATGGTATTTTTTATCATTCCAGACCTAGTACATTCCCCAGGAGCTGGTATCACTTTTTAGTACAGCACCATATAGGAGATACCAATTGGCACAAGTAATCTTGACACTGAGTTTCCTCCCCAGAGGGTGGCACCTGAGCTTTGACAGTGCAAACTTGTTCTAGGAATTTAATTTTGCTGAGAGCACCTAAGCCAAACAGGCACTCGAGGTACCTCTTACATGCTGCATAATCAAAGAACATGGATGTTGCCAATTTTCTGCATCATGAAAATTTCTCTCCAGCACGAGGCGTCGAAATCCAGCCGCTGTGTTTGCAAAGTTTGCTGTCAGCAGGTTCGAACCCATCACTTTAGGGATTCAAGGCCAATGACAAACTAACTATGCCATCCAGCTGACACAACTTAAAACATAATTCCTATTCCAAAAATATAATATGGAATATTAAAAAACACAATATAACCAACTCCGATTTCATTTCGCCCATATTGGCAAAATAACCACATTAGCATTCAAAGATTTCAGCATGTTGGCAATTAAGGCATCTAGAAGAGTCTGGAAACATTTTTTAACTTGTGTGTCAATACAATGGTAAGATTTTGAGATTAAACATTAGAGCTTATAGCTCATTTTCAAGTAATGAAAAATATTATAAAGGATACATTTCATGTACAAGAACCCACATTTTTATTGTAAGATATAAACAGAAAATATATATATTTGGGTTTTCAAATATATGTATATATAAAAAAAACTTTACGCATTGCTTTTGAAATGATTTTTTCCCTTTAAAAATATGATAAGTTCTCAGAATAGTAATACGGATATAAAAAAGTTCTTACCTCTTCTTGTAATTTTAATGTTTCATTTTCCTCTGATAACAAATCCCGAACTGTTTCATTGTATATCTCCATATATGAAACTCTTAATAAAAACTCTCGTTCTGGCATCTGTTTACATAATGGATTTTAATGAAGATATATAAAATAAAGAAAGAAAATGATACATAATTTTCAAAAATTACTTAAAAAATATATTTAAGTAATATAGCTTTTAAAGCATCTAAATAATGAGTTTTGGAACTAGTTTGTTATCTGGGGTAATGGTGCCAAGCAGCGCTTCTTGTTGCTGAAATGGAATCCAATATGGCAGCCTAGCAGTAATTTAATGATACACAATAATTTTAAGGAATTTCTTTGCAATACATTGAATGTATTTCAAATGAAGGATGTAAGAAGAGATTGAGAATAACCTAGATCAATCAATAAATAATGAATATCAACATTAATATAATAAAAAGTAACATGTACCAATAATAGTATTATAAGCAGCATATAATAATCTCATAATATAATTTTATTGTAATTATATTTAATATTAATATAGTAAGATTTAATAACAATTATTAGAAATAATAATCATGTGATATAATTTAATAGTAATTATAAAAAGAATAATCATCATATTGTAAAAAAATAAAAAAAAATGCATAAGAATAAATGTATAACATAATCATAAATAACAGCATAATTATACATAAATAATATAAGAATAGCTATAAAAAAACAACAAAAAGTTATAAATAAATTACATAATTATAAATAAATAACAATATATGTAATATTTAAAAAAAAGTATTAAAGAAACAATTATAAATAACGAATATTATATGATTATTACATATATTAATAATTGCATTTTTATATTACATTATTAACCCTCTAAGCGATCTGCACGTAAAGTCTTGCCATTCTGGAGATGCTTTGAAAATGCACTGCATGCATTTTTTTGCCTTCGGGTGGGGTTCTCACAAGCGGTTGAGCCATATTTTTAAGAATGCAACTCAATCGCTTTTGGGAATCTTGCTTGAAGGCAGAAAAAGGATCTCTGGAAGGGCAGGATTTTACGTGCAGACCGCTTGGAGAGTTAATAAAATAACTGCATAATAAATTAAAATTAATAATGAATATTAACTAAAAAGTACTGAAAGCTTGCAATATAAAACTTGCACTGCAAGTTTCTTCAACAAATTGCATTGAAAAAAGAACATAAAAAAAAGAAACATTTTTAAAACGTAAAATAAACGATTAACAGCGATAATTAAAAGCACAACACTTATTATTTTAAGAAAAAAATATTCTAGAACTCACTTATATTAGAAATATCTATATTCGAAAATAGCACAAAATGAAACAGAAGACAGAAGCAATTGAATAATTACACTGAAAATGGTTAACTTTTTAAAGAAATTATCTGAAATTAATACGGTTACCATGGAAAAAAACCCAATAAAAGTTATTCCTAATATACGTTATCCTCATGGCAACCACATCAACAGACAATAAAAATATCAAGGTAACCATATTGTTATGTTACCTCCCATCTTGGCAAACATAAACAATAAATTGGCACTATTACCCCGGATATCAAACTCGCACCTGAGTTTTAAATGGAAAGAGTGGAATACCCCAATTAATAAATTTGAATTTAAAAAAAAAAAAGAAATATTAATTATACTTACATTTTGAATTAAATTGAATATTTCAGATATAGTTAAATGTATAATTCCAAAGATATTCTTATTATTATCTCCCAGCATGGTAAACGTTTTTCCAGATGAAGTTTGACCATAAGCAAAAATTGTACCTAAAATTAACATACAAAGTCAATTTGTCAATTACCAATCTAAATAATTTCCCACATTTTTTTCTTTTTATTCTTTGCTTTTTGGCAAGATTTAAAAATCTTCAATATAAAATTCACATAATACAAAAAATCAGAAAGAATTGCAGAAATTATTATAAGGAGAATGTATTAGTAATTCTACAGCATTTTTTTATTATATTACCCATCTTTGAATCTGTTCATTTTCACCAGTTTAAAATGCATCCCATACTGTATGTACTGTGATGCTTAAATGGATTTTCAGCTTCTCTAAAATTCGTTATTTATAGAACATTTCACAATTCTAAAGATATCATGAATAAAAATACATCAAGTTGTCCCATAAATTCTGATACAATTATAAAGGAGTTCAAAATGAAAAAAAAAAACTGTATCCAACTTTAAAACTAAATTTTAAAAAAGTTTTATTTTACCTTTAAATTAAACATATAGTATTGTTTATTCAAAATTATCACTTTTTGACTTTATTCAGGCTATGATCAGATAACTATGGTCTGCACTACCACTTTGGGAATTTCCACAATGCTGCTTCACTTAAAAGAACATTTAAGACTGCTCAAATTGAGATGGGAACACCTTTGCCCCTAATACTGATCACAATTTATAATCAAGTAGATTTAAATCCCAACAGCAGGAAGGTCATTCCTTTCATTCTATGAAGTTCGACACATTATCTTTCAAACATCACTAGGTCATTTTTACTTTATGAGCAGTAGCAGAGTCCTGTTCAAAAGCCAAATCATGTCCACTGAAAGGTTATTTTCAGGGGCTTTACTATTGGCTCCATGATAATGTTTTGAGGCACTTTTGCAGTGGCTCTCTGAATGGATGAAAAATTAATCTCTGAGTCGCCTTCATAGCTAACACTCCCCCAAACCATTATGGAAGTTGAATGATGAGCTCTTAGTAAGCTGTTTTTCTTCTCTTTTTCTTGGGAAATATTTGCATAGTCATTTTAGTAGTTGAAAGATTTTTCACACAACATTAAAAATGTTCTTGATGGTAAATAGAATTTGTCTCTGGCTGTTCTGAGCATGCAGGTGCAACAGTGCTTTTCAACCTTTTTATCGACACACACCAGTCAATGACCATGGCCTGCTGAGGGTTGGATGCGTTGATTGCTTATATTTTAGATTTTGATTTAATTGTATTTAAACATGCCTGGAGAATAAAATAAAGCTACACTAAAAATGAACATGAAGTGATTTAACCCATGGAATGTACAGCGATTTCCATGGAAAGTCGCACAAACCTGAGAGAAATATACCACAGTAAATAAAATGGAAATAAATTAATGTTCCTTGGTCAGTCTGATACCATTTGATCTATGGATCTGTACAGTCAGTGGCTCGGAGGTTGGGGATCAGTGCTTTAAGGTACCTTTGGCAATTTAATTCCTTTGTATGAAAATGGCCAGTTATTCTTCAATAACCTCTTAATCTAAGTCTTCATTTACTATTTGATATGTTGTTCTTTTTTATTCATATTGACAAGGAGAATCTTCTTTCGACAAGGATTTTGATGAATCATCTCTTAGACTGTTTTGGCGAGAGCTAGTGTTCTCCCCTTGCACAGATATAATCACTTCTAGTACAGACTGCAAAGCTGATGGTTTCAGAAAATCTTTTGATTTTTTTTTTTTTTTTTTTGATAAATGAATGATCTTTTAATGTCTAAATGTTCAAGAGCATTAAAAATCTCAAGCTTTCTCTTCTTTTTTTATGATGCAGATAAATATCTGCTGACTGATTCAGATCAACATGCACAAAAGACTACAATTTTTTAAAAAAATATTGCAGATGATCTTCAACAAAAAAAAATTAAAAATTGCCTGCTGGGTTAGTGCTAGATGGTCTCAGATTTTTGTAACAGAGCTTATGACACAACTAAACACTTGTCTAGGAGCTAGAAATTTAAAGTCCCTCTCTCTCTCTCTCTCTGGCAGATAACTTTACCAGATGACCCTTTGATCATGTAATGTACATATGAACATGTACTACTTAAAGAAACAATTTTCCTATAAAATAAGCCTAATATTATTGAATTAGAAAGTTAAGCTGAATTTGCATTGACTAAACTTACCATTGAAGCCATCAATAACTGATTTCACAATGGGAGAGCAAAATTCTTCATAGACTTTTGCATTCTCTTCTTGACCTTCAAATACACGATCTAAAAAATTTAACCTTTATTTCAGAATTATTTGGAATTTAAAGGAAATTGTTGCATTTAAATAATAAATCCAATGGATATACTATGAGAAAAATTATAAAGTGACTTAAAATCTAACATTTAAACAAGTTATATATATATATATATATATATATATATATATATATATATAAATTATATATATATCAACAATATATATTTATATTATATATGTATAAATAATTACAAAAAATTTAGTAAATTCCTACTTAGATCAACAAAGAAAAATTTTATTTTAGCTACTTTTTATTAAATAATTACAATATAAATATGTATATACATATGACAGAATCACAGTGTAAAGTGACAAAATAGAAAGAAATTTTCTTTGCAATTTTCCATTTTCCTTTCTGTATAGGGTGTTGTGGACTATTTTTTGTTTGTTACTATTTATTCATTTTTTAATTTAATTTATGAACTAACATTTAAAAAAACAAGTAACATCAAGTATCATCCACTACAAGTTTAAAAAAATGTATTTGAACTTGAATGGATGAATAGAAAGTATTTTATTAGCAATTGAAAAATTCAACAAGATATATACATATAAATAAATATATACCACAAAACCCAGTGTATAATGCACACCTACACTTTCAAGTTGTATTTTTTAATTTTTAGGTATATTCGCCATATAACGCACATCCACTTTTTTACGAAAAAATCTGAAATGTTAGTATACAATACTTTTATGTTTTGAAGTAATTTATTTGAGGTATTATCCTGGACTTTTAAATAAATAGTATACTTCTAGAACTAGTAACTCTTTTGTTCAAACAAGACATGCCATTTCTTTTAAATAAACAGTACTTTGATATGTGTGGACATATTTTTTTTTTATGTTCATCTCTTTTGTAATTTTTAAAGCTATCGTTTTTATACCCAGTGTATAACACACACCCTAAAATTTTGATCTCCTTTTTTGTGTTAAAAGTGCGCATTATACACCAGATTTTAGGGTATACAGTCAAAACTCCATATTGCAAGTTTTTCTATATAGCAAACTTTTCCTGGAACCAAAAACATTTTACGATTTTCTTCATAAAATAACCTCGCAATAGCGAAGTGCATTTTCTACATAATGACCAAGTTATTCTCTTTCAATTTATTTTATGTTAGTCAGAAATCTTAAACTGGTTTTATTAGGTGCCTAACTCAGTAAGAGCATTTCGTCCAAGAGCAACCTTTAATCCCCATTGTTCAGTTCACTAGAAACATCTTTGATACCTCCTTTCACCTTCAGTAGAGTCTCCTGTCCTTGAACTAGTCTGTTCTTTTGTAGTTTTGATCAGACGTACTGGTAAATTCGTTTCTTGTAGCTTGAAAATGTCAAAATTTAAGTGCTTCAGCCTCCAAGAAAAAATATAATTCTTCAGGAAGTAGATAAAGGCATCAAGAAAGCACTTTTTTAAACAAAAACATATTTTATGATTAATTAAATTTAAGGACGCATGAGGTATATTTAGAATTTCTAGTTATAAAATAATGTTTATTTAAAATTACTTGTATGCTTTAAATTAGAAAATATCTTTAAAACTCATTCATTTTAGTATAAAATTGTTTTCTTAATGTTGAAAATACAGCATATTCCTCAACATTCTTTTTTCTTGTGGGTTTTTTTTCCCCTTCTTTTGATGGGTAAGATATATAAAATAAATCTGTATTAGTTTACAAAAAGGTGTGAATAGTTATTTTTTTTTACTATTTAGTGTTTATGAATTTAAATTTTTTCCCCCCGTGGATTATAAAGTATAGTGAAAGATTACCCTCTATATAAGGAACTTTCCATACAATGAACTTTTTTCAGGATTTAGCGACTTCATTAAATAGAGGTCCAACTGTATATATATTCATATATACATATAGGGAGATAGTGAATAGTAGAAATTGAAAAAGCAGCATGCACATTTAAAAACAAATTTATTACATGTAAATGTTGCTATACATAAATAAATAATTTTTTTATTAATTAAATAACACAACTTCACTCACCAAAATTAAAGTTTACAGAAGGAGAATTTATTTGATAGATGGCTGTAGGTGGTTTTGCCTTCCAATAAGTTGCAGCTTTGCCCTCCACTTCTCTAAAAGAATTTTTAAAGGAATCAAATTATGAAAGTACATATATGGTTTTTTAATTGTGCAAAAGTATTTTGATTTCTATATCATTATTATTCCTTAAGTTCTAAAATAAAATACAATTTAATATTTAGCAATTCTTTTATATCAAATTAACAATAATGAAAAAAAATAGACAGCAAAAAAATATTTTCTAATCTTAGATTTGATAGAATTACTACAATTATTCGTTAGTAATGCAGAATTTAAGTGAGTGTGGGTGTATATTATTAATGTTGCATTACATAAAAAAATAGGAGGGCTACTCGTGAAGGATATCCTAGTTTTTAATTATGGTTAAGTGACGAAGACGACACCTAAGCTGGCAACCCCCCCTCTCAGAGTTTTCATATTTCACCAACAGGAGGACTCAAGAGACTTGACAGATTTAACATGCATCAGTCCCTCAAATCATGAGTCTTCAGTGGCACCAGGGCTTGAACTCACTCCACAACACTCCTGCGACGGGGCATTAATCGTGATTTCAATTAACTGTCCTCTTGGGATTTCTTTGGGGCCAGAATGGCAATTCTTTCCAACCAACTCAAGAAGAATGTGTATATGTAAATTAGGAATCATATATATATGGGAAGTTTAGCATTTGCGTACTCACTAAGTGGAGTCACTAGGAAGAAAGGTAGTCACAATGTAATATGAAATATACTCTAGAAGAGGATCATAATTCTGGGAATTATCCTAGCAGTGCCAATGAAGATTAACCAAAAGTGGGTCTGAGACCAATGGAGTATAGCCGGATTAAAGCCAGAACAAAAGTTATAAGGACAGTAACTGTTTATATAGGATACAGCAGTAAGCTTGATAGAGAGATTTAACTTTAAGTATAAGGCATTTTCTATTGAGATAGTATTTAATCTATAAAGTTAGATTTAGTGGTTAACTGCGCTATCGATTGGAAATACGTGTTGCATCTTCTCATTCTTGATCATCTTCCATTGATTATTCTTATTGTTGTATTGTGTTTAAACTAAGATCTTAATAAACAGATTTTAGTATGAATGACTTTAGTAATTCTTCGTTCCTCCCCAGACACAGGTCGCATGGATAGAGTAGAACGGATGTCCCCAGGGGTTGCGACATCACACTCCAATCACAAGTCCATGACCACTAAGATACCACGGCCTACCTTGCTGGATAAGAATACATTGCTAAAGAGACTATGTTGAAGCATAATGCCAATATTTAACATCTGCCTTTATTTAATAAATTATTGAATAGAAAGTATGGACAATTTTTAGCTTTCCTTTGTGTATTGAAACTCAGTTTTTACATCAAATGCAAAACAAGGAGAGTTCATAACAAAATAAAAATGTTACTTTATAATATGTATTATATGTTATTTTAAAATTAAATTAACATATATTGACAACAGATTTTACATTTAGATTTTATATCTTTTTTATCTAGCATAAATATTGGTACTTTCATATTAGCATCACCACAGCAAAAATGGCCTCTTGCGAATCATATCTAGATATCAAAACAACAAAGATTCTAACATGTTTCATATAAAAAACTACTAACCAATCAGATTTTGGTGGAAAATGGTGAAATTTGTAGAACACCAATTTGGCTGTGGTGATGCTAGATCATAAGAACCTAAACATTTACTACAATATTCTTAGTATCCACATGACTCAATTTAACAGCTAATTTAGTGATAAAAGTACTTATATTAAAGCAAGATTAATTTTTGTTTTGCCTTAATATTTATTACCTAAGAAATTTCAATTAATTTAAATAAAAGTCAAAATCAAGTTTTCCAGTTAAAATTAAAGCAAATAACAATTTTAAATAGAAATGTTCAAAAATGTCCTGTTTCGTGAATTTTTTTATCATGAAATGCAGATTTTTTTTACTAATATTTCAATAGGAGGAAAAATACTTATCTCAAAAACTTTTGTGTTTTTAAAATATAAAAAATAATTAACCTAAAAACGTATGCTGAAACATTTTTTACAATATTCTACTTTCTAATAGATGTGTACACATTAGAAAACTTTTATTTAGAACATAGGTTCATTATAATATAAATACAGTGAATACTCAAATAATAAGGAAGGATACCTTGAAATGAGAGGTCTCATCCTAACAGCAACTTGGATGTTGTCCCGCATGATTAAATACTAAAAATATAAATAATTTTACTAAAGAAATAAATGTATACATAAAAAATTATGCAATGCTTAAAAACACACAAAAAATTTATATTACAAAACTAATACTTTCAAATTATATACATGCATATTAATTTCTAAATGATTTATATTGCATACATGTTAATCCTTCTTAGTATATTATGTATTCATATACATGAATATGCATGCATATACAGAAGTATATGCATGCATAAAAAAGCGTACTTGTGTATTATACCATCACCGTGGTTGGCAATAATTTACCATCTTGGTAACCCTACTTTGATACACTAGATATGGTAAACCTAACTATTTCTGGAATTTTCATATTTTGCCATTTTGTAGGCGGGCATTTCGAATTTCGTCATTTTGTCTTTGGGCACTGGGCTCGAAGTATGGCTGCGTGTGTGAGTGAGTATACCTTAGAATTTTTTACTTTGTTGAATGAGAAAGGTAAGAAAGAAATGATTGAATGGTGTATGAAGGAAGGATTAATTGCTTCAAATTATGAATGTACTAAATATAATGAGCGAATGGGATTATACAAACGAAAGAGTGTTGTTTTGAATGGAGATGTAGAAAAAAGGTGTGAATGCACATGTTTGCAGAAGTATGAGAAAGAATTCATGGTCTGCTGTTACACTGTACCCTACACTTGGAAAAGATCAGCAGTAAGAAAGTAAGTACTGTTTTTTTATTTTAAATATATATGATTACTTTCTGTATTGCTTACATATACTTTCATTACGCATCCACTTTGTTCTGCTATGTTCACTTGCCACCATGGCAGCGATAGCCTTGTGGTCAATGTATCAGATCGTGGCTGACTTGTCACGAGTTCAAGCCCAGTACCACTAAAGACCCGTAGTGTAGGGGAGCGATGCACGTTAAATCTGTTGAGAGCTCAAACGTCCTGTTGGTGTGGTAGTTAGGAGAGGGGGCTGCTAGCTCAGGTGTCATCCTCGTCACTTGATCATGGTTTACATGGTGCCATCTCACTCTGGCTTGGTACTTTTTCGGTTTGTCGCCAAAGGTGTGGACTCTCCTAGGATTTCACCCTTTCTTGATAGTAACGATCGTAATAAATCTTTTGCGTTATGAACTATCATTTTCTTCTTTTAAAAAGCTGTATGCAAACATGGATACAAAATTACACAAATATATATATATATATATATATATATATATATAAAGTTCTTGAAACAATCTTATAAAAGTTGTAAATGAAACTGTTAAAAAATGTTAAATCAGATCATTTTAAACAGTTTAACAGAAAGAATTTGTGAGAAAACTGTGTTCATTTTCCTTTACTTTTTTAATCAAAATATTTTCGGCTATTAATCTAAAGCCCTCCACCCCCTCATATAATACTATTCCAAAATACAATCTCTTTATAAGTGAAAGTTCACTTTTGTTCTAAGAAAGCAAGTTGCTTTGTGAGATAAAATGTTCAACATTAAATTTTTCTCTTATTTCATAAAAATGATTGCTTTGAAATAAAAAATTGACATTAACACAAATAAAACCTAAGCCATCCTCTTCAAAATAGATTTTTCTACAATAAATCAAAGGCAAAATTTTGCAATAACTAGTGCCAAAGCTGACTGCTACTATGTGAGAAGTAATAATAGTCTCTTCCTTGGCAATGGAAATTTTTGCTAAAAATCTGGTGATGTTCGAACTTAAATATTAATGTTGTAGCTTTCCCGAAATATACTGTTCTATACCTCTCACAGACAAAAACTGATAATACTTGCATATTAACATCACTGCAGCCAAATTTGCACCATGCAAAAGATTCTTACACGTGTTTTATTTTTAAAAAAATAATTAATTAGTGAGATTATGGTGGAAAATATATAGTATGATTCATTTGGCATAAATTAGTCTACAGTGATGTTAATATATAAGTACCAAACTGATCCCTCTCCCCCCCTTCTTTTACAAACAAGTACATTGAACAATTTTTTCTGTAGCTCCTATTAGGCATCTAGCAGCAGGTATTAATAGGGGGGGATCCAAACTTTGCCCAAAAAAAGGTGCAAAAATTATTATAAATTGCTCTACATATAAGAAACCACATCATTCAGTTGAATCAGAAGGATGATGCAATAGAAAAATTCATTCAAGATTCTTCCACACACCTCATCATCACTTTTTCTAAAATCTAACCTTATGAGAGAAGTACAAACTATCTTCACTTAGAATACAAAAAGATACAGGAATGCTGATGACACCATGAAATGGATCTTCTTCCTTAAATCCACATAACATCAAACCATAGAAACTTTTTATATCATGGCCAGGAATCTGTTTATGACAAACTACCATTTCCTAATTCTTTTTATTTAGTTGGTGCTAGTTTGATATCAGGGTAATAGCGCCAAGCTGTTGTTTATGTTCGCCAAGATGGGCGATAACATTACAATATGGTTGCCTTAATATTTTTATCTTCTGTGAATGTGGTGACCATGGGGATAACATATATTAGAAATAACTTTTATTGGTTTTTTCCCACTGTAACTCTTTTAATTTCAGACGATTTTAATAAAAAAATTTCGAATTTCTGTAAAAATGTAACCATTTTGAGTGTAATTTTTCTAGTGTTTGCATCTTCTGTTTAATTCTGTGCTATTTTCAAATATGGATATTTCTAAAATGAGTGAGAACTAGAATATTTTTTTTCTTAGAAGAATAAGTGTTGTGCTTTGAATAATCACTATAAATCGTTTACTTTCATTTTATTTTACGTTTTAAAAAAGTTTTTTTTTTACGTTCTTTGTTCGATGCAATTCATTGAAGGAACTGGCAGTGCAAGTTTCATATTGCAAGCTTTCACTACTTTGTAATTAGAATTATTAATTAATTTTTACATACATTATGTAATTATTTTATTCATAATGTAATACAAAAATGCAATTATTACTTTTTTAATAACCATCGAATATTCATTATTTATAATTGTTTCTTTTAACATTTATTTATATATTATTACATATATTCTTATTTATTTATAATTAATATTGTTATTTATTTAAAACTATTACTGTTATTTATTTATAATTATTATGTTATTTATTTATAACTATTTTTGTTGTTTATTTACAGCTATTATGTTATTTATTTATAATTATGTAATACGAGTAATCTTATGCATTATTTTTATTTTTGTACAATTCGACGATTATTCTTTTTTATAATTACTATTAAATTATATTATATATAATTACGATAAAATAATATTATAAGATTATTATATGCTGCTTATAATACTATTATTATTACATGTTACTTTTAATTGATTGATTTATTGATTGATCTAGGTTATTCTCAATCTCTTCCTATATCCTTTATTTGAAATAAATTTCAATGTATTTCAAAACAATTCTTTAAAATTATTGTTTATCATTGAATTACCTCTAGGCCGCCATATTGGATTCCATTCCAAAGAAGGGCTACAGCTAAATCTGTAGCTGAAAGGCGTGACGTCACTTAACCATGGTTCAAAATTTTTATGAACAGTGCGCGCAACTAAGCAAACGCTACTAGGCGTGATTTTATCGCGCCAAGCAGCACTTGGCGCAATTACCTCTGATATCAAATTAGTTCTATTTAGTTTTTTAAATTTTACTTCAATTACAACTTACATACCAATTTCCTTTAATATCTTGTTTGAGCATCTGTTATCCAAGTTATTTCCATACATTTATAAATTCAATTTACAACCACTCTTCTTCCCCTCCCTCTACACTGCTTTTTTCCCAATTATTGAAGGTTACAAATGAGCCGTTTCATCTTCCTGCTCTAGCTGTTGGATATAACAGATATTCTTCTTTCATCTTTTTTTTTTTCTTCTTTTGTCGTTTTATGTACAAATGTAGCTATTGCCACTGAACATTCTAAAGACATTTACAAATATCAAATGCACATTTATTCTGATCCTTTTCATCACTTCTAAAAATTAAATTTTAATACACAGAGAATGTGCAGCTATATTCAGACATACAATCAAAGTCATATTATTATAGTATATATATATATATATATATAATATTTACTTATTACATTTAAATACTAAAATTTTTCAGTATTTACCAATGGAATAGCTAGCTCTGAGGGAGCCCTGTATCAAAATTCCTTCGGGGCCCTTTTTTAGATATGGGAGCCTTGTTAGTCAGACTGTAGTTACACATGCTGGGGCCCGTATCATTGACGGCGGCTGATATGGTTGGCAACCCCAATTTCGCATGTGCACTAGATTAGCAATCATGAGCTTTGTTTCATATAATGTTGCCAATAGGTTGTGATAATACGCAGATACCAATTTTTCTTCGGTAAAATCCTAGGAGGACCCACTGCTGTTTTTGGCGCCAAAAAGCGCCAAATTGAAGGTTTTCAAAAAGGCGTCGATGACGAAAAACTCTTGGGAAGCGCATGCGTCAGCGGGGGATGAAATGGGCGTTTCGCAAAGATGAAAACGAATAAATACATTAAATTAATCATTATATAAAGAAAAAAACGGAGAAAGCAATGAAATTCATTTTAAAAAACATTCTAAAACCAGTGTGTACAACATGATTTACATTTTTAAAAAAGGACGAAAGGGGCGTTTCGCAAATATAAAATTGAAGAAATACATGAAATCAATCATTTTAAAAAATTTTAAAAGGCACTTACCTTACGCTTGCATTTCGTCATGTTCCGTTGGTGGATACACCCTTGCGATGGATGCAAGGAATTCATGAAAATTGTCATCCACCAACTTGTGACCTGTTCTTATTAACTTTCAAGCCATTCACCACGAACGCATTCCTGCTCTTGCCAAACCAATATCTGGTCAAACACAAGATAATTATTATAGCAAGTTTGCTTTTGCTAAACCAAGTGCCCTTTCTCACACTCCGAACAACGTCGTGGCGATTATCTTTCGACTGGTTGCGGCAACGCCATTCGTAGCCGTCAACCGTTCCCTTTCGTTCTTACAAACGCATATTTTTTTAAACCTCGGACATTCATAATGAGAAGCAATTAAATTAGCTTTCATACACCATTCTAATGTCTCTTTCTTCCCCTTTGTGCCCAGGAGCACAAAGAAACCTGTCGTAGCCTCACTTTCAATTAATTTCCTTTCACACGCCATTCTTAACAACAACCGGTGGAGCAGACTTTCTCAAACGAAGTCAAATGTCAAAATGACGTTTTTTTCGGAAAAGGCGAAAAACGTTGTACTTTTTAGGGTTGCCATTTTTAGGTGATTTGAAAATCCAAATTTTTGGATGAATTGGAAGGGTTACCATATTGTAACCTTTATCGCTCAAAATTTGGCGACCAAAAGTGGGTCCTCCTAGGATTCAACCAAAGAGTGGTAAGATTTATTAAGAAAAAAACTTTAAAAAAACATATTGCCTTCTTATAAATTAAAAAAAAAAAACCTCCATCACATCAGATAGTTTCAGATCTAATATTTAATCAATAACATACATTTTTAACACTTTTAGAAAGATAGAAATAAAGAAAAAAAACAAACATTCCTACTCAAAAAATACTAAAATTTGGCTATTTTAGTAGTTTCTCTTAAATAAAATCTTTCAGAAAATTTTAAAAGGTGTAAGAACAACTTTATTTATTTGATCATACAGTCTCAAGTAGAATAATATGCTTAAATCTTTTAGTAATTTTTTTTTTTCCTATCTCAATTGTTGACTAAACAGTAAACTTGCAAGTACATTGTGCTATATTTTAATTGGTTAAAACCATTCAGATGTGGTGATCATAAAAAACATTACATGGGCCTTTTTACGTAAAGATAATTCTTCTAAAGTTCATTAATAAATACTCTCTCATTAGATTGATTTTTTCTTCTAGTTTGATCCCAAATTGCCTTCAGTAAATAATTCAGCCTTAAGATGCACGTCTCATACTTGAATTATTAATGAATCGCAAAAACTGATTTCGATTGACAAAAGAATGGATTGTCAAAGAAACAAATAAGATTACTTTGTAAATAAATAATACCATAAATCAAATCAAATCACATAAATAAAAGACAACGGTCAAATAGTTACCTTTTAAAAAAATTCAGATATATAATTCTTCGCTTAAAAATAATGATTTCAATTTAAAACATCAATGAAATTTTTTTCATTCTCATCAAGTACTCATTTTCAATGTAAATATATCAAGCATTTTTCAAAAATATCACATCACCTAAAAACGTTTAAGTTGATAAATTAAATTTAACCGCTGTCAAAATATATGTTGCCAGTTTGCAATAGTTAATTTATTTAGAGATTTTCTAATTTGTAAAGGGGGGAATCATCTTTTCTCTATTAATTCTACACTGTTTAGTAACATTAATAAATATTACTGTTTCCCGGTTTTCTGTTTATGAATTATTGTGATAGCAATCAATTTTTTCGCACATTGAAAAATCGAATTGAACACGCACCTTACTTTTATGACCTATATACTTTTTTTACCTATATGAAAGAGGTGAGAACTGAACTGATATGACTCTTATTTATTTACAAGTGGCATGTTAAATGTAAAAAATTGATGTGTATTGAATAATAGCCTTTCTTGCTCTTCCTTCTTTTAACCTTATCAGTTGAAGTGTATTATTTCTTGCTGATATATTTTTCTTATTTTCTCATATAGAATTATGAATTAATGTTTTCTTAAATATTCCATTCTAAAACTGTATTCATTTCGAATTGCTGATTAACAATTTTAATTATACTAAAAAATGATTTGGAAATTTATTACACCGCTTACGCGACGTTCTATCAATCAGGCAAAAATGAGTTTTCGTTTCCTTGAAACAGAAACCTCAATTCCTGTTTCCACTTCTCATTTTGAACGTCCTCCTCTTCCACTAATTACTTCCAGAGATCTTCCATATAAATCAAAGTATCAAGAGATTCGTCAAGCTTGGCTGTGTAATATGGATACTGTAGAAGAAGAAAAACTTGGACTGGTAGATTTGCATCCTTCAATATTCGCAGTCATGCCTAGATTGGATGTTATTTGGCATAATTATAATTGGCAGAAGAAGTATAGATTTGTTGATTATGTTACTGAACCTTCCAGAGCTGAACTGCCCGGAGGTGGTCGTAAGCCCTGGCCTCAAAAAGGAACTGGTAGGGCTAGACATGGGAGCATACGTTCTCCAATTTTTCTAGGTGGTGGCAAAGCACATGGTAAAAGGGGCCCTAGAACTACGTTTTTTATGTTACCTATGAGCGCTAGAGTCTCTGGATTAATCAACACCTTGACATGCAAGTATGCTCAAGATGATTTAGTGATTGTAGATTCATTAAATATTCCCACAGATGATCCAAAATTTATCGAAGAACTTATTGAAGAGCGTAAGTGGGGTGTGTCTGTACTTTTCATCAATGAATGTGACATAATGCCTAGAAATATAACACTAGCTACTGATAAAATGGAATCAGTCACGCTAATGCCTTTTTATGGATTGAATGTTTATAGTATGCTTAAATATGACACATTAGTGCTCACTTTAGAATCACTGAATAGGATTGAAGAGAGATTATTGTTTAACTTGCACAGATCAGATATAAATCAAGGAAAATTCAACCGAACAAAGTTTAACCAGAGTGTTCTCATGAACAGTGATTGAATTTTATGTAATAACACCAATAAATTGGTAAATAAAATGTTATTGTGAGAAAAAAATCCTGATTATTTGATTTTTAAAAATTTTATATTCTCTGATTTAAAGTTTGAAAATATTTAAGCTATATGTATATAATCAAGAGGCCCAGTGGTAGTGTATTGCACTTCCACAATACAAGTGTGCGGTTCTATCCTTGTGCTGGGCAAGGTCGACTCAGCCTTTCATCCCTTCAGTGGGTTGATAAAGAGAACCAAGCTTGCTTGGGGACTAAACACTGTGGTTTCGCTTCAGACTGACCACTTTGATTGGGACATCTGCTCAACACCCAATGGTCGTGTGTACCGAGATGGGCACAGTAGGCATTGGCCCTCATGGGCTGTTGCACCACTGAGTTTAATTTAGTATATATTCTAGCCAGATTTTGGAAACCTTATCTTTCAATCTTATTTAAAGTTACTGTTCAGATGTAATTATACTAATAATTACTTACATTGGATATTAAAACCTCCCATTTCATATAAAATATTATAATTGCTTCATTTTTTCGCCATTTTCATTTTTTAGATTAAGAATAAGCGACACTGTGAGGGAAAAATTGGAATAACTTTTATTAAATATTAAACTACTTTTAATGAATAATGTGTATTGTATTAGGAAGTAGTAGGCAGAGTTACATAAAGTGTAATAAACAATATTGTGACTATTAATATATACATATAAATTTTATTGTATATATATATTTCCCACATATTGTAGTGGGAAATGAATATGCTTATAAATTCAACAATAAAAAATGTAACAAAGTTGATAATTGATTCTCAATATCTATACTAGAGAATTTTCGAAAATTAGATAGAACCAATACTATTGTATTCTTTTTTAAAACACTTATATACTGAGATTATAAAATTTAGTTATGTAATATATTAAAGGATAACATCCTTTCCATACTTAAGAGAATTCTACATTTTTGTAGAAATGCCTATTTTGCATTAAATCTATAAATTACATACAATAGTCTTAATTTTTGACTATGTTGAAACATTTTATGTTTTGATTTTTCTGCATTATTAAAGTTATTATTTGGCAATCATCCAAGTTCAATTTAGAATCACTACTGTGATTATCTGTTTTCATCCTTATTTCAAATTCTTTGTCCCACTCTTTCTGTTTATTTAACATAAATTTTTTGCTTCATTTATATGTATTAATAAACATTTCATTTTTATCTTAACTTTTTTAACTCGTATATTATATTTTTAAATATGAACTGTGTATAAAATGTATCACCAGACTTACAAAATGTACATGTGAATATTTTTATGTATAAAATCAAGCTTTCAAATCAAATTTCTCACTAACTTCCAAATCAAAAGGTAGGATTGAAATGTGAGAACAAAATATTATAAACATTTTGAAAAATAAAAAAAAACATGATCTGTTTGCATTTTATAGCACATCCCCTGAGCCACGACAAATGTAAAATTAGCTCTTTACCATAAATTTCATGTGCCTTGATCAAGAAGCATCAGAAACATCAACATAAAAAACATATTTCTCTCTTGAATTAAAGGTATTTTATATTTAGTGTTAATTGTCAAATGTGAACCGATGAATATATTAAACATAAAATGGCAATTATCAATAAATTTATGAAATGAAATTTTAGATATATACTTTTACTTTCTTATAATTATGATAATAATATATGAATTATCAGTTTAAAAAATTTATAGGAACAAAAGTGATGTATTAACCCTTTATCTACTAATCTTTTATGTACCACTCACTTTAAAATTACATAGAATAACCATTTTTGCCAATATTCTAACGATACTTTGCAGGAATATTCTTTGAAATCCACTCTTTTAAGATATATGGCAGCACGGGTTCTATGATGAGTATTTTAGAGGGGAAAGTGAATAGTTTTATAGCAGAAATTGCATTTTCAGCGGATTGGGAAGATTACCATTTTTGTCCCGAAAAAATAGTTAATGTCAAAATTTAAGCGTTTTATTTTTTGTATTTTAATGAAGACCTTAGAAAACAATTTGACTATTTATTTTAAGTAAACAGTGTATATAATTAATTTTACAGTTGAATACCATTAATTAATTAACTCTTAACAGATTAAATTTCCCAAAGTTGAGTATGTTGTAAATGTATATCCCTTAATTTTCAATGTATTGATCCAAAAAAAATGTTGCATGAAAAAAACTGCAGTAAATCATAATGGGTTAATATATAGCAGTAAGAATTTTTTGACAGAGGAATGGATTTAAATATAAAACCTGAGCAATATGCACAATTCATAAGTATAAAACTAATTTACACATGCTATGTAATAATGTATCAAGAGTTATACTAATATTGTGTGCAATTTCTTTAAAAATATCTAAAGATGTTTGTTTGTTTTTTCTTTAATGTTTCATTATATTTATTCTCAATGAAAGTGATGTATGTAAGCATTAGAGATCATATGAGAGATGTCACTTTTAAAATTGAGATGTAATATGAAAAGTCATACTGTATATAATTGGAAACAGTTGTAAAAAAAAAAGTGGCTGTGAAACAGAGAAGAAAAGTATTTGATTAGACTTGAGAAACAGAAAAAGAATATTAAAAATTATTTCTGACAAAATTATTCTTAATATATTAATTGAATAAAAATATGAGAGACCCTCAAGAGAAAATTTTATCTAAATATATTTAATTTAGTTTCACTAGTGTGAAAACATAATTGATTAATGGATCTATTTTTATTTAATTTAAAATATTTTTTCTCCAATTTTATCATTTAATTTATCTTAAATATTTTATTCGAAGTCTGGGCATATTAAATTTGCACATGGTCTGCTATGTTCTACATCTAAGCTTTTTAAAGAAATTTTATTGTTACAAATTTGTAACAATCTTAATTCCAATATTTTTAATATGCTCTTTGCATTATTTAAATCACAATTTTTAAATAAGATCTTTTCAAACTAAAATTGAATAACATAAGATTTTTCTTTAAGGATTTTTAAAATTGAATTTTATTTTCAGTTCCTAGTTTAAATTGTAGTGCCCAATAGTGAAGTATCACGCTTCCATAGCAGAGGTCTGGGTTGGGCAAGGTCCACTCAGCCTTTCATCCCTACTGCAGTGGATCGATAAATGAGTACCAAGCTTGCTTGGGGACTTAAACATTGGGGGTCTCGCTTCAGACTGACCACATGATCGGGACATCTGCTCAGAGCCCACATGGGCTGTTGCGCCGCTGAGTTTAAATTGTTCTAACTGGCTATTGTATGTGACATGTAAAAAATATTAACAAAAGTTATCTAAACTAAAAATATAAATTTAATCTTTTCAAATGTTTTTGATAACATTTCATGAATATCTTACATTTATTCACGACTTTAATCATCTCTAATTCTCTCTACTCCAATGAAATTTTTTATTCCATTCTTCTATCACAGGGATGGTGAACCATTGGTGGCACGCAAGACAATATTTTGGGCACGTTAGCGTTCAAAATAGTTTGATAATTTCAAAATAATGAAGTTCACTATGAAGTATCACAAACAAATCCGAGTGATCGGAGGCGGGGAGCACTCTCGTCTGTTATTGTCTTGCCTTAGTTATGTCATAAACTACAATTGCTTACGATGTAAAATTTGTCAACGCACAGCAATCAATTTGGTGGACACAATTGTATTTTAAAGTTTATTTGTGTTATGTTTACAATTTTTAACTGTTGTTTAACATGGCTAGTTCAGCAAAAGAACAAAAAGTGCATGATAGTAAGTGTAACAGAGAATTCCAAACTTGGTGAATCTAGATATATGGCATTTTTAGTAAAGGCGACAAAGCGGTGTATGTTTTATGTTCTGGAACAGTGGTATGCAGTGTATCGTAAGTAAAACGGCATTTTGAAAAGAATCACAAATTCTCTTGTCAAAAAGTGAACCACAGCTAAACTAATTAATTGCTTCGAAACCGTTTGGCAGATAACTCCAATTCAGCATGTATTTTATTAAAAGTAACATCTTATAAACCTAACATATTTTATCATCGAATCTGCAACATAAGTCACACTAATTGTTACTTTATAATTTGAATTACATATATAACTACAATATTTACAACTATACAGTGCAAAAGGTATTTTTTCGTAGAGTTTTGAGTTGTTAGAACTTAGTTTTATTATTTCCCCAATAAGCACAAGTCAAATTTATTTGATGGCACGTCTATACCTCATTAAGCACTTCTTTAGAAAAAAAATGGCACATTGATCCATAAAGGTTTGTTCTATCATTTTTAATAATGGTCAAATAAAAAGGGAAATTTTTGGATTACTTTCTAACCTCCATTAGAACTCTAATGCTCAATACAATTCAAAATACAAAACAATTCTCATTATTCCCGAGAATAATCTTAGGTTGAAAGGAGCTCCATATCAAGCTAGTTTTAAAAAAAGGCCTAGAAGTAACTTTTTAAAAAGCTATAAGAAAAACTTTTTTTTCCCATATCAGGAAACTTTTAACTAACTTATTTCCTTTAAAAGTTGAATTTCAAGGAAAAGGAATTCAAATGAAACTTTAAAAAGCCCAAATATAACATATGGCAAATATTTTTTCAATTAGTGGATAATTTGAAAAAAAATTAAATATTGAAAAATAATTTCTTGAAAATGTTTAAAGTTATGTTCAATTCTGCTGTCCTCTCTCCAATTTGATTTTCACCAAAATGAGATTTTTAATTTTCTCTTTAAGAATTAAGAAGAAAATTAAACAGCTTTGGGGGGATTTGGCACAAATTACAATTTTTATAATAACTTAAAAAGCAATAAAATATCAGTCAATACCACTGCATCAATGTTACAGGGCCCCCAATATGTGTGATGTGACACTTTTAAATAAGTTTTATAAGTGCAATCATTTTATTTTTCAGAAAAGGGCTCTACTCCCTCAAAGAATTTTGATACAGGACTCACTCAGGATTAGCTACGCCACTTGGTCATGAGTTCTATGACTGATAATCCAGGACTAAGCTTGACTCAATTACTATCTTGCAAAAAAAAAAAAAACATGGATTGTAAAACATTCAATGAATAGCCTGCAGAAGGGGTGTTTTTGGACAGTCAATATGCAATAATAGTACTATTAAAAATAAAAAGTATGCCTCTCTAAAATTATTCTTACCTAGTATCTAATAATTCTAATTAATTTTACTAAAATGTACAGGAGCATAACAATTTTTATGAAGAATTTATTTAATTAGCAATAATTTCCCTTGCATTGCGAGTTCACCAGTGTCTATTTAAGCTCATTTTGAGCCCTGGGAGCAGATCTACATGCCCCCTTGGTACTGGAGGATCGAAATTTATAACCAGAAAATCTGGTTAAGTTCAGCTTATCCGAGCCCCTGGGCATCCAATGAATAAACTGGCTCTGGAATACACATGGAGTTATTCAAAAAATTCTTACTTTTTACGATAGTTCAATTTCTTATGAATTCTCTACAACAGGTGTCGGCAACCTACAGCACACAAGGTGCATGCAGTACAATTCTCAGTTGCACTACTTTTAAATTTGTCAATTTTTTAATGGTTGGAAGTTGATAAATTTATAAAAGATCTTCTTGACGGACATTTAAGGAATTACAGAAAAATCTGAAAAATAACTTAAAGATAAATGTAGTTATTTTGTAAATTATTGAATGTCATTGCTGCCAAGATTGAATTGTTTGGAGAGAAAATTGCATGTACTGTGCTTCCCACTTTAGGTTTTACATATCTAAGTAAACAATATTGCATCATATGAAAACATTTTGAATCTGCACAGAAATTGTTTAATAGAATGCTCAAAATTGTGTCCAATTGAAAATCACAAATCATACCACTGATCTTGCGATATGAAAGTAGAGCAGTTCAAATTAAAAATTTTATTTAAATATAATAAAGGGAAATATTTCCATTTCATGATGTCTATTTTTTATTTTAACAAATATTTAATATATGTACAATTTTAATTTTGTTAAAGAAATAGTTATATTTTCTATTGTTTATTTTAATGTTCAGAAATCTCTTAAAATGATGTTAATCTATATTACTGATCTCTATTCTCTAACTCTAAATGCATTATCGAAGGACTCCAACTTCCAAAACTGTCCTACTATGTATCAATGCTGAATCATATTGGTTTAGCACGCCATAGCTAATAAGCTGCCGACCTCTGCTCTACAGGCTCATATACAAGTAATCTTTTGTCTAATTTGAAAACAAATGAACATACAAATATAAAATTTGAAAAAAAATTGTGATCATAACCAGCAACAGACTTTTATAGTGGGACGGTTATATAATAACCCAAAAAGCATTTAGATGTAATCTCTGTAATAAAAATCTGTGTATGGAAGGGCTTTGGACTTAGCCTTTAGTGTGCCACTGGATACAGTACAGAAAAAATAATAAAAATTTAAAAAATATACATACAAAATTTGTGAGAGATCTCAATTTCTTCTATTTAAATTCAAATAGGACGAAAAATCGCAATTTGATTAACTATTTTCCAAGGAATTAGTTTTATATAAGTAATATTCATGTGATTAAATATCTCACCAAGAATGCTGTGTCAAAAATGAGTAGATTCAACAGAAAAAAATATACTTTTGATATTGAAACTAAGTATAATGTTTTTGTAACAAAACACTTGATAGAAGACATACAATTTCAGTAAAAACTCCAAAGCAATATTTTATTTATATCATAAAAGAACTTAGTCAATTTTTTTTTAATGTCAAAGAGCCAGAAGTTCATATTCAATAAATATGGATTATATTTTTCATTGTAAATTAAGTCATTTGCTAAGAAAAACTAGAGAATTAAAAAATCTTTACATCTCCATAGAAATGGTGGTACAAACTGTAATTCTTGATATTTTCTGTCAAATTTGGATTTTCAGTTGCTTTATCTTCAATGAAAAATGCATGTTTCACAGACTATTGATTAAAATTCCTAAATTGTCACCATCAACATTTTATGGGATAAGATCCCTGATAGGATCATTATATATGAAATAAGAACATTTTGACAGATCCAAAACAAAAATTGCTTTTCTTCCGCGTATAGTTGTTACCTGGTTTAAGCTCCCCAAATTACAGTTTTAAGATGGTGAAACAATCTTTTAATTCATTCAGCAAATTTAGTGACAAACCACAAACTAGTTCTGCTTTATTGGGAAAAAAGGCTAGCAAAATGCATGGCAAACTGACAATCCAAAACAATGAAAAAATATGATAGTTTTACAATCACACTTCAAAGCAACACAAGGATGATGGATGACAAACCTTTTAATTTTGAATCCTGGACATGACAAGGACACCCGAGCAAATAATATCCAACAGATGCTTTAATGGAACAATGTTAAAGACCTATACAAAATCCATTTGGCTAAGAGTGATAGGTAATTGAGTTGAAACTGAATACATGTGCCCATGGAATCTTGACATGCAATGCACTCAAGTCCATTGTCTTGATATCATGTCATATGTATTTATCTACAAGTTTGGAGACTGTTTTTATGCAAAGGTTCGAAAATTAATGGCAAGCTTCAAATAAAATATGGGGGGGAATACAAGGAAATGTAAAGCTTAATTTTTCTCAACCATGACAATTTCTTTTGGAGGAAAAGTTAGTTTTAAAATTTCTAAATTGACTCTAAGATGAGGCATCTTGTATCTCCGACTACCTAAATATTCTTGCATTCATTCCAGGAATTTTTGTAATAGTCTTAACATACATTAAAAAAATTCTCTCTAGTCACTATAGAAAAACTATATAAAAGGTTATAAATAGGACTTATGGTCTGAATATATCTAAGCTGGTTTATTTACCACCATGCCATAAAGACAATACAAGGCAAAAAATTTGAGACAATAGCTCCTTTTTTCCTCATGCAGTCTTCAAGGAACTAGAACTTTAAATCGCAACTCAATTCAGCTTATAATACTTATCACAATACTAGTGTTTCATTGTAAGCATGTAATTGTTAGTTATCAGTCTATATAGTTATAGCCAGATGCGTAGCTACTGCCACATCAATGATACGGGCCCCGAAGGAATTTTGATACAGGGCCTACTCTGAACTAGCAACCCGAGAGGTTAAAACTAAACAGTTAGGAAATTATTAATAAATTTCAATAAAAAAAATCTAAATAAACTATTTTTAAACATAACTACACAAAATATTTGTTAACCCATTTGTGAAAGCTACTCTGATGTCAAAAATCAGATTTAAATTGAAAAAAATTACCCAAACAGAAAACTTATATATAACGCAACATATAATCATTATATAGTAGATCAATCATATTTAATCATTTCTTGCAGATTCCAAAAATTATAAGGCTTAAGCATTTGTAACAAACATTCAATGATGAACTAGAAAAAAAAGGTCCTTTGAGAAGGCAGTTTTCCTCTACCAAAAGAATTAATCAACACATGAAACAGGCAAGTCATAAGGACCAAGCCAAAGGAGTATGATAAAATACTCTCAGCAAAGTGCCATTTTTTCGCAAGTGAACAGCAGCATGGAGCTTTGTTACTGTAATGGAGGGTAACACAAGACTGAAGCAAGAGATTTAGTTAAACAGCAAAAGCTAAGATTAATGTTTGGTTTAAGCAATATAACTACTCTGAATTATTTGCTGCAATTCCACCACACACTTGACAAAACTTAATTGGGATGAAAATTCTGATTAAGGTATATGAAGTTGGTTTAGAGGGCTATGTAAACCACTTTTCATTTCTTGCCACAACATGATTCAAGTAAAGCTCTTGTATCAAAAAAGCAAACATAGTTGTTGATGTGCAACAAACTGATGTAGAACTTAACAATCAAACTTTCTGGCAAAACCCAACATTTCCATCTTTCAATTTATATTTAGTGAATATTAAAACCCTTGG
This sequence comes from Trichonephila clavipes, assembly GCA_019973935.1. Taxonomy (NCBI): domain Eukaryota; kingdom Metazoa; phylum Arthropoda; class Arachnida; order Araneae; family Nephilidae; genus Trichonephila; species Trichonephila clavipes. The sequence continues at coordinate 1,791,929 of BMAU01021369.1, forward strand.
CTTCTTCAAGCACGATTAGATTCAAGCTGTTTATAATTTGACCAAGATCTTTCTCTAAATAATGAAGGACATCTACACTTGATATTGACAGTTTCTGTCTTCCCTGAATTTCTGAAATAATTGTGTCTTCTCCATTAATTGGATGTATAATAGAGTTGTAATATTGCCTTTGACAAACTGCTAAAATAATGACTTGTGAACTTAGCCACTCTCAATATATATGTAATACCATCTTTGATGTTTTTTACAAATACTGTACTAAAAGCAAATACCAAAAACTTATAATCAGGGTATCTACACATTCTATTCGTCTAAGGTTTTGATTGAAGCAACATTAGTTCAAATGAAAATTTGCATCTCCAAAAAAAGGTTAAGTTTTTTTTACACATGCTTACGAAGAAATAAATATCCTTGTGCTTATTTTTTTCTTTATCAAGTCCTTCGTTCATTTGAAACATTTAAATTTTTCAAAAAAATTTCAAATTTTTTTAAAGCACCATCATAATTTTACTTAAAATATTTATTCTGCTTAAATAACTTCGAAACATAAAATACATCAGTATAGAAAAATAAGTTTTTTATTTTATTAATTTCAAATGAATAAGCAATAAAATATAATAGTTTTTGCTTAACCCCTTCGGGCCGACCATCACATATATGTGATATCGTGAAACATTCACAGTTCTCAAACGTCACATATGTGTACCAGCGCATTTCTCCTTCCAGGGCCGATCTTCACATATCTGTGCCCCACTAGCTCTAAACATTTTAAAGCTCAGTTTTTTTTGGCAATAGATGGCACTACATGTTCATAAGATTTCAGATACTTGTAGAACTGACCTACTTGAAATGAGATATATACTCACATGCACTTTGATTTATAAACATCAGAGAAATAGAGCGTTTCCAAATTGAATGCCTTATGATTGCTCTTGAAATGAGAGAGAGAACATGGGGTTTTTGATTATAGTGAAGATTAGTTTTCTTTTTGCTAGAGCATTTCATTCGGGTTTGCGGTCTAATTTTTAATGGATAATTAGATCTGGTACACAAAATTTGTCTTTTTTTTACTTTTACAAGGGAGACTTTTACAAATACTGAGAATAACATTTTTTTAAAAATTGTAAAACAGGAAGTGACTAAAGTAAACAAAGGATATTAATACGAAATATACAAAGTATATGCCATTCGTATAATATACAAAACAATACTGAACAATGTGTTTATATTTTGGTATTTTTATGGATTTCAACTTAACTGCAATAAGCCTTCCCGCCTGTGAGTGGCACTTGCAAAACAAGCCTTCAGCCCTAGTGGTGCACACGCGTTTATGTCCTTCGTCGTGAAAAGGTTAAGAATAAAGACCATTCATTGTTTTTAAAAAATACAAATAAATAGAAAATTTATATGTTACTGCTAAAAATTTAAGAGCAAAATGTATAAACGAATATATAGGGGGACTTGTTCATAGATTACATTGCAGAGGTTAAAAGTTTAATATTAATATTACCATGAATGCAAGAATTGATATGTATTGTCATATAACCTTTCTAAATTATTTAATATTTTCTGTTATGAGTAATTGTTTTATTTAAGAATTTCAATGCTTAAATATTTGACCTGAATAATAGTAAACCACATCTTAAAAATATGTATTAGCATATTCAAAATACAAAAACTATATTTCTTTATTTCATTTGATCAGAAAAATCCAAATCAATGTTTAAAATATCTGAGCCATTTTGTCTATAATCTTACATTGCTATAAACACACACAGAAGATTTAAAATGTAATTTATTACCTATATATAGTTCATAACTTCTTTGCAACTAAGAAAAATGTACAATATTCTTTCATACAAACAGTCAAAAGAAAACTGGCAGCATTATAAGAAAGATCTGGTGATAAAACAAATAGCATTTATATAATTTTTCTTCAAAATATTTCATTAATTAACAATTATATGCTGGTTAACTGTTAATTGAACTTCAACAATCACACAATTAAAAACAATATTTTCATAGAAATTTCACAAGGCATACTGGAATGTGTAATGAATACAAGAGATCTTGCTTTAATTTCATTATGCATGTGTAACAAACTTTCATATGATTTGTAATCTTCATAAATAATTTTATATGTATATTGCTTGATAAAAACATTAACAATAACAATTTCATGAAAACTTAAAGACAGAAAACAAAGCTAGCAAAAATACCAAATTATGATATCAAGAGAAAAAAATAAAGAACAATGTCCCCTCAAAAGAATGTACAACATCTTGAATTAAGGACTTCACGAAATTGAACGCTAGTGCTTTTTGTTTAGTATTCTCACGTATTTCTTATTTTACCAGGAACGTAATTTCTGTCAATTGTTGGATCTTGGAGGAACATGTGAAGGCATCTTTCATTTTGAGCCAAAGGATGACCTGCAACCCTGAAAATTAAATAAAAAATAAGACTTTTATGGAAAAATGAGTAAAATAAAATCTTGCATATTATACAAAATAAGTATTAAACTATAAGTTTTAAAGAATTTATTTCTAACAATATTAATTTAAATTAACTTATGTGTGAAACCTTTAATTCTCTGTACTTTAAAAAGTTATGTTACAATTATGCTTTCTTTCCCTGAATTGTGCTATAGTTCACTAAATATTTGAAAAGTACATTCAAGTACATTTTTACAATTAATCAAGTAATATTGCAAGTAGGCCTAGTTTTCCCAAAAAGGTCATAAATTTAATGTTCCAAAACATGAAAAGGTAGACCAGTGATTCTCAAAATGGTCTATATCAATCCCCAGGGGTCTACATCAGCGAAAAAATAATTTGGGGCTTCATGAGGTGTAAATTAGGATCTACGATTGTGGCTCTCATTAGACCAGATAGTGACTTTTAAAATTAAAGAAAATTTAATCAAGTGGAAATCAGATTTTACCTATTTAACACATTTATTTGCTAAATTTACTGGAGGTTTATTTACAATTACAAGCAAATTGCATTAAAACAAGAACATCATTCCAGTGTTTCTTTTGAAAATTGAGCAAAAGAATTATAATATTGGGCATCGTGAATTTTCCTAGTTTTACAATTTGTCAGACAATCTGCCAGAAAATTTAACCTACTTTGAACATTTAAATCCCCTTTATTCAGATTTTGAAACTAAGTTTGAGAATGCATTGACTATGATAATACCACAGTGGAAAAAAAGACGGCACTACTGAATCAAAGAGATTTATGGTTAAATCTGGCAAGATTGAGATGCCATATGTTAAAAATTTTTAAAAATTAAAAACTCTCATTAAAAGCATTTGTTTGTTGCTCAGTTATTTTATTTAACGTATTAATTACATTTTAATTTAATTAACTTGGTTACTTAAGTTTTAAACACACCACTAGTTAGAAATTTAAAATTTTTTAAGTAGAAAACTAGCTGTTAAAGACATTCTTGATAAATTTCAAAAATTCAATATTAGGTAAGCAGGGATCTACACAAAACTGAAAAACATGGCAAGGGTGATATGAGACAAAAAAAAGTTTGGGAACCTCTGAGGTAGACCAAAATATGTTAAGATCATAAATAGACCTTGCAAGATAGGTGGCAGCTTCATTTATCTTGAGTGAATTGATTACACATGTTCCCTTCATGCAATTGATGGCAGCATACTGAACACAATAGATTATATATAAACAAAAGGACAAAATAAATATAAATGAAAGAGTAGGAGTTATTACTATCAGTTATGACCACTTGCCAAAGGAATGTAAGATATCCAAATTTCAAGAAGTCACTTCCAAGACAAATCATAAGCAACCAAGCAAACAATATACACTATTGTAAACCCCAATATGAAAGACTTCATTTTTAATAATACTCCACTTAGAAGCTGCACGAGGGTTATTGGTGACAGAACTCATAATTTTAAATCTCAGTCACAATATACAATAATAGTGTAGTTCATAAAATCTTAATATGAAGCAACCTTAAGCTAAAAAAAAATTCCAGTAAAAAAGCTATCTAAAAATTGATATAATAAGCCCATCATCTTTGATGATAACCATAAACAGCTCTGATAAAATAAAATTTGTATAAAAAACAGAAAAAGAAATTAAAAAATTGATATTTAATTTTCAAAACAAAAATATCTAAAGAAGCTTATTTAAACAAATCTAGATTAGCAATACATAAAAAGAAATTACAATTATATTGATTGAAGTAAAAAACACAATTCTAAACAATTAAAAGACTCAACATTGATGAAACTATGGTTAAGTGTGTGTGTGCGCACGAAAACATAAAATGAGAAAGATTTTTCATAATATTAACACTAAATTAAGAATTATCTAAAACAGATAAAATCAATTCAAAAAATAAAATATGCATTGTTATGACCAAATTACATAAAAAATGTAACAGAATTGTAAATAAAAACTTATCAATACTAAAAACTTAATTGCTAGAAGAACGCTTTTAGATTATTCACTTGGAAAAAAATTCTCCTACAAACAAAATATATATAATGAAAATCAGTAAAAATTTGTGAAAAAACCTATGTGAATGAATAATCAGTCACATTAAAAAAGATAGACAATGTTATATCTATCTTCAAAAATCTTAAGTGAACTTCCAAAAAAATATCTGAGGTTCAAGTCATCCCTAGTTTCAGCATACCTCATTTCCTGTATACGAGTCTTATTTTGCAATTTCGAATGAATTCTTCCTTTTATTAGTATATTTTCAGAAAATTACATGAAAGTTCAGAGAAAAATGACTAAAATTCAGATTTTAGAGACATAATTCAAATATAAAAGGTGTATTTATTTGTTAATAATAAATTTCTAATTTTGTAAAGTAAAAATTTTGATTCATTAAAAGAACATTTTCTGATTTCATATTATGTTTTCTTAAGATAATCTTTAATTGCATCATTTAATAGCCTTAACATTTAATAAAATTCTACATTGATGATTTTTCATAGTTGATCACCGTACAGCAGTAGTGCACAAAGGAATTTTTCAAGGGGGCGCGGTTGCAAGTTCACCATTCTTATATCATGCTCCTTTTGATTTTGTCGATTTTCGGGAACAAAACACAGTTAAAACTAATTATTTAATAAATAATTAGCATTAATTAATAAAATTAATCATTATTAACAAATACTTAATTAAATTTTACGTAATATATACTTAGAATTATAATCAATCGGAAAAAAATCAAGGGCTTTGGGGGGACCCTCAGGACTCCCTCCCCTTTTTGTGTGCACCACAGCCATACAGACTTATTTTGTGGCAAACTCACAATTATTTAATGTTACCAAAATTCTTATAAAGCATTGCTTATAATTTTTAACCAGTTGAATATTTATAAAATTGAATCATTTTAAAATAGTTCATTTGTGTTCAAGAAAAAAGAAGTTCTTGCATTTTTATAACACTTACAATATGCACATTTATAATTTAACTAAACTTGTATAAAATACAACTAAACACTTCCAGAAAATGTATTGTATCTTTTCATAGCAAACTTTTCAATATGATAAACGAGCAGCAGAAAAGAATAAAGTGTCAATTTTTTCAATAACTCACCTATGATTTAAGGAAAATATAAAAAGTTAAATTAATCTGTGACCAATAACTTTTCATGTCAAAAACATTTTAATTACTTTACTTTTAATTCTAACATCAAAATTTAAGCATAAATTCTAACCAGCTTACTTATTAATAAAACTTTCTAAGCCTTTTCTTCTATCTTCAATAAACTCTTCATCATAAATGCCATCATCTCCTCTTAATGGAAGCTGTCGTTTCCACGCTTTTCCAGGCAATGGAGGCACCACAATCTGTGTGATAAAATTAAATAAAATGTTAAAATTTAAAATCATTAGTAAGTATTCCCGGGCAGTTATGTATTGAAAATTAATATTGTTCTACCTCTACATATAGTCAATGAACTTGTTATATGTTATGCATGTTTAAGAATGATAACTGTGAACTAATACATAGTTCTTTTAATTTCTATACAATGAAATTTATTATACAAACTTTGAAAGAGTCAATTCTCTAATATTTTGAGCGAGAGTCAAATTATATAAAAGTAATGACTGATATAATTAATCAGTAACAAACTTCAATTTCCACAAAGAAGCCAAACTGCAAATATTTGCACAGCACATAGAAACATTTAAGTCTAACATTATTAGACTGACAAGTGCCAAAAATTATCCGTCGACTGATCCTTGCACAACAAACATATACAAGGGTCAATGGTGGGAGAACTTTCTCCTTAACTGCCATAGGCACGTATATATACACTTGACTCAACCCCATTAGATTAACTGCCCCTGGAATATATACTCCTTTCCAAATTATAGACCTTTACATTGTGTTGCTATCTGTAAAACTATTCTAAAAGAATGGAATGCTGTACAATGATCCTGACAGTCATGAGAGTAATATATATTTTTGTCTTTTCTTTCCCCAATACAACACAAAACTATACATGCCTGAGTGAAAAGCAATGGCACTGGGTATACATAATTATGTGTATTCAACTTTTCCTTAGCAGTTAAGAGGTTTAACCAGTCAAGTGATGAGGATGAAATATCCAAACCATACTCTTTTCTTGAAACTTCCACACTACATCAACATAACATGTATCAACACTTCTACATACATCTTTTGTCACATCAGAACTTACAAACTTACAAGAAATTATAGTAAAATATACAGACATGAATATGCTAAAAATGATTTAAAAAATAATTTGCATTGATATTTATTTTACTATAAAAAAAAATCAAAATTAAATTTCAGAAGACTCATGCTACACACAAACAATTTTTCTAATAAAACTTTACGATTAAAAAACAATATTTTTAAATAGATTATGCATCTGGACTAATTTCATGATAATTTTCATGTTCATCTTTCCAATGTGTTTGGTAACTCTTATAACACAAAGGCAAAAGTACAAGGTATCAAATCAATTTTTACAAACCATCAAGGTCTAAGGAAGTTTTACATTCTTCATTGGTTTTTAAGCATTACACAAATTACTAAAATTCCATTTCTTTAACTTTTTCACAAAATTAAACTTGATTCATAAGAAATACACAATAACTATCATTTTTAAGCACTTTCTATTCATCTAATTCATAAGAGTGTAGTCAAGAAATTCAGTAATTTTCAATCAGCAATTTTCAAACTTCTGCACATTTGTATAAATTTTAGAACCATCATTCACCAATCTGACATTTTCGTCAACACTAAGCAACGAATTCTTTTCTGTCAATAGCATGGTCACTGGCCATAACATTCTTCTATATTCTTTACAGAGTACTCTTTTCTAAAAACATTTTATATGTACAGAATCAACAACAGTTAATTAATGAATTAATATAGAATGGGGGGAGGGCGGGATATATTGAGTATATAAGAGTTAAATGGAGGCCTTATTTTATATTTTCAAAGTTTTAAAAATTTACATACTTGAAATTGTGAAAAAAATTTAAATTCTTTAGCTAAATAAAAATACGTTACAGTACATAATATCAAGAATAAAAGATAAAATATAAATGTTACCTTGCTATCTCTTTCTAGCTCATTCCTTAACCATTCAAAATCACTGTATCTCCTACGTACACTTGAATCTTTTAATTTAAACACTGGCAAATTTGTCTAGAAATAAATTTATTGTATGTTAGTAATGATTACATACAAAAAATAAATGTGTCATTTTATCATTTTTTTAACTAGAATATTTTTTTTAAATTAATGAAAATTTGATTTTTAATTAATACACAATAGCAATTCAACAATTAGAAACATATTGCATTTATTGGAATCTAAGCAGCACTAATTTTTCCAATGTTAATGCTACTGAAAATCTTGTGTGGCTTAGAATCGAAGGAAAAAAATTCATTGGATGGGGCAATTAGAGCAATTGTGCAGTTTCATGTATAAATTTAAAAGTTTATAGTACTGGTTAAATAACAAATTATTCACTTATTAGTTCTCAATTAAAATTTATTTTCATTTAGTAAAATTGGAGATCAATAAACCTTTTTAACTACTTTTTATTTTTCACAAAAATTCATTGAGAACTTGAGATGTGGCTTAAATTTGAAGAAATACAGAAATTCAAAAACATTATCAAGCAGCTAGGATGATTGCAAGTTAGTAACTTATTTTAATTTCCGCATCACACCATGCAAAACTGAACTTATAACAAATTGAGTAATTTGTTATGTAACAATTATACAAAGGAACAATGCATCTAATGATTCAACAACAGGAAAAAGTTTTAATTAATATATGAAAACTTTAATAGTTAAATTTAGAATAACAAAATTATTTATAGAATATTTATCTAAATCACTTAAACATGTGCATATGTGAACATTTAGCTAACATTTAGGAACAACAAATTTTTAATTTTTAACATAAAATTACCTCTTTATGCTTTCATCTACACTTTCTTTTTAATGTAGCCCCTTGCATGAAAGTATCTATATACCACTGGTTAAATTTGAAGTAAATCATGATTAAAATTATGACATAATTGAAAAAAATAGTGGCTAAAATGTACTTTATTTTAACTTCTGTTCCTATTTCCATTTTAATGAAATGCAACTAATTAGTAAATATCACAAAGTATCGCATATGCCTTGCATAACATTAAGTATCAATAAATATTCTAACATACAGTCTCATCCAATTATATGGAATAAAGCAAGAAAGTTTGAATAAGAAAATTAGGTCCTACATTGCAAGTAATTGTATTAAAACCGTAAACAGTTTTTATAGTGATCATTAAAACAAAACTTCTCAAATATTCACCATCAAATAAATTGTTCATTTAAAATTTACAAAGTAAAAATTAATATAAAGAATACACTAGGTATATTTTGGAAAATTTAACATTCAATTTTAGATTTAGCCAAAATCATTCATAAGTCATGAAGAGTTTTGTTAAATCCCATAAGTTCGGAAGTATAATAATGAACCAAAATTCAGAAACAAGGAATTAAAAATGTCTGCATCATTTTCCTATAATCCAGGTACAGTCTCAGTATAAGTTTCCAATACCAGAAATTTTGACATCTACTCATATTTTTGGTTCTTTACTAATTATACCTTTTTACAATCATCTTCCTGAATTTGATGATTCTGCAAAGTCTACCATTTTTTTTCCTATTCTATGCTAGACCCAGGCATAACTACTATTAGTCTTTGATGGAATGTCCAATACAATTTATATACACAAAAGTTAATGATTTTTAACAGCATTAATTGCTCCTACATTGCAGAGTTCAGTGAGTGAATGAATTTTAACGTCACACTGTTCAACTACACGAGGGCTTTTGGCGACGGACCACGTAATTTTGAACCATGGTCAAGTGACGTGGACGACACCTGAGCTGGCACCCCCTTTCCTATTGCCAAGTTCAGAACAAGAAACTAAGGAGTCTTAACATGTATTACATAAATGGCAAGTTAGGGTACATACAAAACAGAATCTGAGCAGGCATTTCAGATAGTCAGATTTGGTTTCAATTTTAAAGTTAGCCACAGCAACAGGTCTAGTCAGGTCACAAGAAATGCGATTTTCTATTATGGAACTTCAAATCTTTCTTCTCGCAGAGTACCGAGTGAGTGAGAGTTTAATGTCATTCTATAAAGCAACATGAGGACTATTGGTAGATGGATCTCATAATTTTGAACGATGGTGATGACACCCAAGATGCCAATCCCTCTCCAAATTTCCACGCCAAGATAACGGGAGAGCTTTGAGCCCCAAAACATTTTACATGTATCAGTCCCTCTACATACCGGGTCAGGGCTGGCTCCAGCAATTTTGCCACCCCAGACAAAAATGGAAATTCTATTAACTACACCCAAAACTAAAACAAAACATCTTCTGTGGCTCTCCACCAAAAACTTATCACACATGTCCCCTTTTGGAGGGTTGACACAAAACATTGCGTGGGAGAAAGAAATGTCCATCGTGACCCCACTCCAGGATTGGGAGAAAGATACTAGTGAAAGATGTGTAAAAATATCAAATTTCATTATTTAAGATATATTCCTGCCTTGAACCTTCCAAGTTTCAACATAAAAGAAAACCGACATTAAACGTAGAAAGAACAAAATAGGGAAATAAAATGCCAAATTTACACCCAATAATAATTCAGAAAATATATCAAATTTTCTGTAACAAAAAAATACTTTTTGTTTTCAAATTCAGTCCAAATGCCGCTCTTAAAATTTGCCGCCCCGGGCAGGGGTCGGGTTTGTGCGGGCCTAGAGCCACCTCTGACCGGGTTTTTAGCAGAACTAGTGCTCAAACTCGTAGCATGCTAACCATGAATCAGCGACTATAACTACTAAACTATTTGTCTTACAAGAGAACTGAATCTTCTCCCAAAAATGAACTTTAATTCTAGCACTGATGATTATTTTAGCACTTTAATAACAAATAGGAGGATAAGGTTGGAGAAATCCCACACTTTTTATTTTTGACTGCTATTCACACTTTTAAATCAGTTTAAAACAGATATTTTTACAGACAATATTTTAGAAACAAAAAATTATTGTTCTTGATGAAAAGTTTAAGCACAAGTTCCAATTCATTTAGTCAACTGAATTGTTCATTAGTTGAAAAGTCAAAATTATTTTTTGGTGAATTTAATTTGGTCCTTTTCATTGATTATTCAGAAAGGTAGAGATATTTTGAAACAAAAGAGGAAAATACATGATAGTGAGATGCATGGTCAGTGGTTTGATTAAAAATATTAAATGTGTTATTTGCAAGAATGACATGTTTTCTTTTCTGAAGTATTAACATATTAAGAAATCCTATTTATAAGAAAAATTCATATAAATCTAATTAAATGAACTACGACAAAGAAATTAGCACGAAGAAAGCAAATTAGGTACAATCCAGATTTAATCACTTTTGAGATTGATGTCACACAGGACACTTTTTCCTTCAATCCATCAATGTAAGAACAAGAATAGTTTTGAACCATCAGGAGTACATATGACAAAGGATACACAAAGCAACAATGTAAATTATTTGTTTTGTATAGTTAAAAAAGGTTAAAAGATTAAAAATGTTTTCTTTCCTTTGAAAGAACCAGAATGCTATAAAAGTCTTTACCATTTTGAGATAATATAATTAATATTTTATGTTAGAATTTCTTTAACTTTCAAAAACCAATAGTACACAAAACTTTAAAAAATAAATTACTAAGGGACACCCTATACTTTTTTTTGACATTTATTTCATTTTAGCAAATACACTGAATTTCAATAATCAGAAATAAATATTACATGTACACTGACGATACTTCTCCCATTTCGGGGGACAGTTGATAACTGTTAAATTCCCCCCCCCCCTCTGTTAAATTAGATCCAAACACAAACTAAGGTAATAACCAACAACATATTTCACACAAACAAAACATAAGGTTACCTATGCACTCTCCTACATACTTTCCACATATGCAACACAAGTACTCCAATTCGTGAATTGTGTGGCAAGTTGGGTGGATCCTAGTCAAGCACACTGCTTGGCGACAAAATTTTTGGCGATAAAGTTTACAATATGGCAACCCATCCAGATTGCCCAGTCTGGTGGCTAACATATGGCAACCCTAAAACAGGTCAAGCAAAAAAAATCGGGTGAAAAGTGGACATCGTCCATTTTCGCTCTTGACCCTGCTGCAACATGTCAAGTTCACCCCTGCTCTTACTTTCTTCCCCACGTGTTCCGATTTTTGGCTTGATTTTCCACCGGTTGTTAGAATGGCTTGCGAAATAAAATTGCTTGAAAGCAAGGCAACCACAGAACTTTTTGTTTTGCTTGGAGAGCAAGAGAATAAAGCTGTTTTAGATTGGGTTATGAAAGAAGGATTAATTCCCTCCAGATACGAGTGTCCGAAATGTAAAAAGGATATGCGTTTGGTTGAACGAAAGGGTATGATTGATGGTTTTGAATGTCGAGTCCAGTCGAAAGAGAATCCCCACTTTGTTTGCCGTAGTGTAAGAAAAGAGGAATGTGGTTTAGTCATAGTAGATTGATTATTTGTGTGATCTTGCGATTAATCAGGTATTGGTTTGGCAAGAGTATGAATGAGTTTGTAGTGAATGATTTAAAAATTAAAAACACAGTGGTAAGTGATTTTTTACAATTTTTAAAATGCTGTTTTTCCCTTATTTTACTGCCTTTATCTCGTAGAAATTCTCTTTTTGCCCTTTTCTTTATTTTATGCTTTTGTGCAAATACATGTGTTTTCAGCGTCCTTGACGCCATTACGGAAACCCCGTTTTTTAGGATTTTTGAACAGGAGCTGAGACCGTCGCCCCCCTTTTCCTTCGTTTCCGGCCCTGACATCATTACGGAAACCCCATTTTCTTAGGGTTTTTTATCACCAGCTGAGACCGTCAACTTCCGATTTTTTTCGTTTTCTTCCATGACGTCATTTTCTGAAACAGGGGTTATTAGCACCATTTGGCGAAAAAAATGGCGCCAAAAACAGCAGTGTGCCAGACTAGGATTTTACCGGCAAGTTTATTACAATTAATTTTTTCTAACTGGCATTTAGTTAATTTTCTTTTGTTACATTTTTATAACTTACCGAAAGAGAAAAGTACTCATATACACAGAACAAAATATAAATTCATCAGAATTTCGATGGCCAATTTACGATTTACATTTTTTACTATGTCGATTTAAACTAATTATTAATAATACTTATTCATCCGACAAAAGTTACTTAGCTGAATCATGGGAAAAGTATATTGTAACTGAAATAAAAAATATCAAGTCTGACACAGTTTGGAACTTATGGGGAAAAATTACTAGATTGCCGCATTTAGCATTTTTTCAGTTTCATTGACAATCCCAATGTAAAAAAAGGATGAAACTTTAAATGTGGTATGGTTAACAAATATTGCGTTTTCTGAGAATCCATAGCCATCTTCATCAAACAATTTAGCAATTCAATACATACTTAAAATCGACAGAAATAAAGTCCCAAAATAGACCTCTCAAAAACAGTAAAATCTAATTTTGTAAAAAGCATATAAATTAAAAAGAATTCTCTTTCATAACATATTACAACAGTGATAATGAACGAGTGTTGTTTACAAAAAATTGCGGTTGGATCCCAGCACGGCCCCCTTGCAACCCTTACCAAAAATGCAAATTAAAATTATAATGTGTGGCCTTAGACAAAGAATGTGATATAGAAATAATCAGAAACTGTAATCAAATGACAAATTAACTATACAAATGACAAATGTTCAGCTGAAAGGTCACTGTACTTCATTGATAGACTAAGGAAAACAACTATTTTTTTTAAAAAAAACAGTGCATTAGAATCAAAGGAAAAAGCTTCACATTTTTTATGAAGTAAATATTTCTTACCCTGAGGCGTACTTCATAATCAGTATACCGTTTTCTTGCTACGCCGTGAGTAATTGGATTGAGTACGTCAATTTCAAGGAAATTAGCAGGTGCAGCATAAGCATCATCTAAAGTCTGTTTTTTAGGCTGGAGTCTACGTGTGGCATCTTGGGGTGGACCCTCAGTTGTACCATCCATCATGTTTGGAAAAATTCCAAGCAGGACAACACAATTGACAAAATATTAATTTGCACTAAACTTTCACAGAAAATTAAAAACCCAAGATACAACTGGGGGCGGTTGGTGAGTGATTGTTGCCAATTTGCAATCAATGCTGTCAAATTTAAAGAGCGAAATTCACACAGGTTTTCAGCGATTTCCATTCGGGAAAAAAAAATCCTTTTAATGAATTTCAATTGTAAATTAAAAAATTAAAATAAGGTATTTTACGGTATGATATAGTTTTAAAATTTTCAGATATAATATTGGATTAAATCCTTATTAAAAATGTATATCACATGATTTTTACAGTCCAATTACTACAACTATTACTATTAACAGATTAATTAGCGCCACTGTACTATAAAAAAGGAAATTTCCGTAATTTATTCTTACATATTTGAAGAAAAATAAACAAATTGGGAGAACTCAAATAGATTATTTGTTGATTTTCCTTTGAAATTTCAAACTTTCTCTTATCTGAGAGATCTTAACTTTCATATAAAAGTATCCCACAAAAGTAAACTTGAATTTCTACTAAAGAATCTCTCCAAAAATTTCAAGTCCTATTGGAATTCCATTAGATTTATCGTAAGTTATCCAAACCGACGTCTGTGACTAAAGTTTATGAAGTTTCCATGAAATTTACCCTTACATCCTGATTTTTATATTTATAGGTAATAATTTAAACCGGAGTTCTACAATTTAAAATTTGCTGTAACATTACAAGGATTATAATAATGAAATGCCAGGACTGAAGTGCAAGGAGCATCGGTGATTGATCCAAATCCCTTCGATAGGCTTATGTACTGTAAAACTTCTTAACGTTTTAATCAATTTTCTAAATTTCAAACAAAATTACATTTTAATTGATAAATCATCTAAAAGCAAGACAACTAGCTAGAAATCGTCGCTTCATGAATATTTTACTCAAACTAAAATTTATTCCCTTTAGAAAAAAAAAAAAATACATCGTTACCAAAATTTTCATATTCTGCATATCTTTACAAAAGCGCGCAACCTACATATTTGCAATTTATTCTAAGCGCCTGATTTAAAATTCAGATTTGGATACTTAAAAGCCACATTTTTTTTTATTTGAAAAAAAAAAAACTTTTAAAAATGAATGTATATTTCTTAATTGCTAGATGTAATGCAATAAATTCAGGCTTGAAAAATGATAAAAAAAAAATATTGCAAACATAAATTTTAAAAAGAAATTTGATAGTAGAGTTTTCAATTTAGGAAGAAAAGGATAATTTTAACTGTAAATTATACAGTCATACGAAAACGATATATTCAGCGAGAATTTTTCTTTTTTTGGTCGCACTATAAGGCAATATGAAGGTTATTTCAGCGACAGATCTCATAATTTTGTATCTTGGGTCAAATGAAGAGGCTCACACTTGAACTCGGATACACCACGCCAACGGGAGGACTTGTAGCCTCGTGCATCAGCCCCTCCATACGGAAGGACTTCAGTGGTATCAGGCTCGAACTCATGACAAGTCGGTCACAAGTCCGTGATCACAACCACTAAGCTACCATGGCCTCACGCTAGTCAGCATAAAAAGTTCTTGAGAAGATATACTTCAAGGCAAGGTTTTAATATATTTTACCAGCAATTATCAATTAATTCAAAATACATATTTAGCAGCTTACGGAAGAAGCCATAACAAATATGTAAAATATATTTAGATATTTCAGTGAGAAAATACATCACTAGTGCTAATGATGTATTAAAGTAGTATTATATACTTATGTGAATCTTGACAAAGAACAATCAGTGGCGTAACGTACACCCCCGAATTGCGGGGAGGCAGGTGTTCTAGGGGATCTAAAACCTGATTTTGCAGGGGGCACTAGTATTCTTCGTTACGCCACTGAGAATAACGATTTTATGAGTTAAAAAAATGTCTGAGCCAATAAATAAAAAAAAGACGATTTTTAATTTCGAAGGTAAAATATATTACACCACAATTTGAACTTAGAGCAGGAGTTAAATCTGGAACCTGAATGCAATTTTTTAAATGTACATTTTGGTTCATTTCCAATTTTTTGAAGAGGTTTGTGATTAAAAAATGAAGAATTCCAAAAAATTTTGTTGGGCAACAAAAAAAAAATCCCTATAAGGATCAGTTTTATTGACAGTATTGGCCTTTTATCATTTCTATACAAATATTAGTTTGGATTAGTTCTTTTAAAATTAATGTAACTCTACGCTATACTAGAGTTATTGGCAACTTACTTTGTAGTTAAGAACCACATTCAGAAAACGAGAATGGTAACAATATTGATATATACACTAAATTTTAGTTATTTCAAGTTCCAATTCAATTCGCTATGTACAAATTCCCTTATTCCACAGAACCATCTTTGATAAAAAAAAATTAATAGTGCCCCTAAAAACTTTCCGCGTGGAGAAACTGGCGCACGCTAAATCTGTTAAGGCTCAAAGTCCTTCCTTTGGAGGGGTGAGGAAGTTTGGAGAGTCGGGGGTGCTATCCTCATCACTTGACTAAGGCCCAAAATTATGAGGTCCACCGTAGCAGGCCTTCGTATTGCTCCACAGTGCAATGTAAATTAAAATCAAATCAATTTAAACTAAACTAAACTCAGTGGTGCAACAGCCTATGAGGGCCAATGTCTACTGTGGCCATCTCAGTGCCTATAACCTTGGGCACTGAGGTACATGAACAGATGTTATGGCCAAGTGGTCAGTCTGACCCCGAGTTTTGATTTTATGCGTGACTGAATATTCATAAAGACATTTTCAAAAAAAAACAACACACACACACACACACAAGTAATATAAAAAAATGTTTAAGGAAACTCCTACTTAGATGAACAAAGAAAAATGTTATTTCAGCTACTTTTTATTAAATAGTTACAATTAATATAAATATGTATATACATAGGACAAAATTACAACATTTTGTGGTAATTAATTTTTATTAATTAGGATTAAAGTATCGTATTGTCATCCAAAACAATCGTGTATATAAATTTTCAGTTCAACTGAATGCTTTAAAACGTGAGAAAAAAACTTTTCATGTTTTGACACAAGTCGCCAAAAATTATGCCAATGAGTCTGTACTTGTAATTCCTCAAATAATAAATTTTAATCAATTAATTCTTATTAATTATAATTAAATATTATTGCATTGTCATCCAAAATAATCATGTATATAAAATTTCAGCTCAACTGAACGCTTTAAAATGTATTTTATTAACGATTGAAAATTCCACCAAGATAAATAAATATATAGAGAGTGTGACCTAATAGTAGGAATTGAAAAAGAAAGAAGCATTAAAATCGTAGTGTTTTGTAATATGGTATTGCTAATTTATTTTTTTCAAAAGTACTATTAAATCATCAACTCATAAAAAAAGTATGATTAAAATTCTAATGAATATGTAAAAGTGAATTACAGGTAGTGTGATAAACATATTTTACGGGTAAAATGTTTTAAAACTAATTTATTTAGTAATTATTACGGCTTTACTAATTTATAAAGTAAACTGTTTATATTTTGAATGTATGGAATTTATTTGAAACAGGGTTTGATAAAATATGTGAAATGGTAATCGATAGCAAAATCAGAAACAGTTTCTCCGTTCTACTTACGGGAAATATTGAAACAAATTCTGTTTTAATATTCCTACTTAAAGAGTGAAAATATAATAGATCTGGTTAATTGTCCAAATAGTTAATAAATTATGAGCAACATTTTAGAAAGTAAAATTCGGCTGCCTTTATATAAATTTCGGCGAAATTTGTTTAAGAAACATATTGACATTAAAATTTGGAAACTTGTTTGTACGTAAAAGATATTTATTTAATGATAATTACTTAGCATTCATTTCGTATACTAAATAAAAAAAAAATTTTACTTCAGATTTTTTGTTCAAAATAAGACTTTTTTAAGCAGCAGCAGACCTTTCTTAACGGGGTAAGGGAGTACATTCTAAGAAACACGTAGACGAAAAAGCGGTAATCTCTACGGTAAAAATAAAAAAATACATTTGGTCTACGGGGAGGGGGATTTAAATCGCAATCCCACACCTGTGAGCACCACTGCTTTTAAGGCAGTTAAGGTACTGTTTTCAAGCAGTTAAAAAATCATTCTAATTATGAAAGAAATGGGGAAACGAGAAAAGTAGGTAATCTTAAATAAATAGTATTGGTCCTGTGACTTCGGTTCTTTAGACGAACTCTTCCCAACAATGCTTGTCAAGTTTGATGTATAGGGTGAGCGGAATGCCCAGATGGGACATTGGTATCTTCCAAAAGAGACCGTGTATTCTTCCCTCATGCCTGAGGCAAAACAGGTGTCTCGCCGATTCTGAAGACGGCTATGTTGAAAGCACATCTTTTACCTCTTCAATCCTTAACGTTCGCACACCACGATCTATAGAAAGAACACTACTGTGAAAAGTATCCATTGTTGGGTGTCCCCGCTCAAGGGGACCATGAACTATTTGAATGAAAAGGAATGTCGGCCTGTTGTGTTCAAGACACACCTTGGAGGGTATCGACAGTGTCTAAGTGACAAGTTGATTTATATACGCTCCTAATGGTACACGAGGTACGGCGATGGAGTTGATTATAGTCTCGTCGGCCTATTATCTCAAAAGAACCAATGAAGTTGAGATGAAGACGAGGAGGGCCGCTATGCTCGCCAGTCAGAGATTATTGGGGGTGTGAAAGAGGCAAAGGTCTACAATATATCTTCAACATTACCTTCCGCATCAGTCTTTTTCCTTCTTCTTCGAAGGCACGCGATAGTGATTGCGGGGGCAGCTGCACCCCATGGATCAAGAGAAAGGAACTGTAATGACCTTTGAAAGACGAAGTGCCGGAGTCTGCAGAGCAACCGCTTTAGTGATATTACTTTGGACGATAACAGTGAAAGGGGTTGCGGGAAATGCGGGGTCATCGCAAACCTTATAGAACTTTTCTCCAGCGAAAGGCTGTGAAGAGTAACAATTTACTCCTGAATTTAAGGTTTTGTTTAATTAATTTGGAATAAAATGCCCTTTTGGCAAAAAGCTGTGTGAGCACTTTCACTACCACGTAAGGAAGTAATCTTACTGGCTCACGTCATTACGGTCCAAATAGATAATGACTATCTTAATATTGGACATGTCGATTAATGTTTCGAACAGGATTTGCTTTTTGTTCGTACTAATGATTGCAAACATCAGCATTTCAATAATGACTTCGCAGACAGGAATAAAAAGTAATACCTTAGATGAAGATGATGTCTGATTTCATCCCACACTCCATTTCGGGTCGTTGTGTTGTATAATTAATGTTTCCCTTTGTCTTCTTCATCGCCCACTTTCTTTCCCTTCTCCTACGGAGCTTCAGAGACATTAACCACTGAATTCACATCAAGTAATTATGTATGTATGTGGAAAAGAGTGCATGGGAATTGTAGACATATAAACGAATTTGGTAAAATCTTGACGGAAAAATTTAAAAAATATTATTGAAATGATCACGAACCTTTGTACTCAGCAATATGTATAAGGAAACATGTTTAAGTTTTCCATTCTAATGGAGTACAGTGGAACCTTTTTTGTGTGCTCCTTTTTTATGCGTTTTTATTTTTGTGCAACTTGTTTTATGCAATTTTTTTTTTTTTTTTTTTTTTTGCGTGCTATCTTTTTTATGCGGTAATGATGTTTAGAAGCTTTTCAGTTCACTGTAATGTTTTCTATCCATGTGTACATATACATATACACACACACTTCAAGACGATCTGTTCATTTATTAAAAACAGTCTCTCGACAATGCACATTCAATTGCTTTCTCTCAATGCGCCAGGAGCATGCACTTCATTGAAGACGAAACCGTCAATATCTGACATTATCAATAATTTGATGGATTATGAAGACGGACAAGAAGAACTGGATTCTTTGAGAGAGGATAAAATATATGCAAGGATCCAGCTTTGCAACAAATCGGAAAAGTATTTTCTTAAAATAAATACCAATTCCGAAAGGAGTTTGAAATTCCAAATGAGCTTCGATCATACATTTCCGGTTATCGTGACATTTACAAGCTACTGACCAACTGACCGTCGTCGCAAAAACTTATTCTTACTTTATGGTGCCAAAAAAGAATTCAATTAAAATTTTATCTTCGAGTGACGAAAGTGGTTTTGAACTAATTTATCCCAGAAAGACGCGCGATTTGGATAACGATCAGTAAAAGTAAATTATGTACGTGCATTTCGAAAACTTCTCCATGCATACAATGAGAAATTAAATGTTTTTAAAATGTTTCCATGCGTAATTTAATTATTTGCTTTGTTTGGAAGTACTTTCTCATAAATTTCGTAAATAATTGACGTATTTTCTAAGGTCGACTTTTTTTATGCGGTCCTTTTCCGTCGCATATAAAAAATTTTTTCTGTAGTACGTCGACGAAGTTGTAACATGTAAATATTTATGAAATTTTCGAATATTTTTTTGTGTGCGGTTTCTTTTTATATCTACCACACGAAAACAGGTTTTAGTGTAATTTGAAATTCACATGAGATTTACTAATGAGTTCTAATAAATATTAATCGTGAGAAAAAAAAAAGAGTGTTCGACATGTTGTGAACATGTCGACATGTCTTCGACATGTCTCTCTTGCCATTACTTTAAGCAAGATGTAAAACTTTAAAATGCGTTTTACTCGAAATGGGTTTTTTTTTTCCTTCTAAATGCTCAAACGGGGACAGCGATTGCTCAAAAAGTTTTAAAAATAATTTACTGCAATTTTTTGTGTATGTTCTGTATAATAATAGAAGTGTTTTAGCGTTCAGATTTATCAATCACTGTTTTATTACAAAATTTACAGTCCCTTATGTGAATATAATCACTTTTTCAATTCCTGCTATTAGCTCACAATCTCTATTTATTTATTTATTTATCTTGGTGGATTTTTCAATCGTTAATAAAATACATTAAGTGCTCCATTGAGCTGAAATTTTATACAGATGATTATTTTGGATGAAAATACAATAATTTAATTGTAATTAATAAAAATTAATTGATTAAAACTAATTATTTAAAGAATTACACAAATAGCCCCGTTAGCATCGTTTTTGGCGACTTGTGTGTCAAAACTTGAAAATGTTTTTTTCTCACGTTTTAAAGCATTCATTTGAACTGAAATTTTATGTACGATTGTTTTGGATTACAATACAATCCTTTAATAATAATTAATAAAAATTAGTAACCACTCAATGTTATAGTTCTATCATATGTATATATATATTTATATTAATTGTAACTATTTAATAAAGAGTAGCTAAAATAAAATTTTTCTTCGTTGATCTAAGTAGGAATTGACTTAATTTTTCTTTATTGCTTGTTTTTAAGCAATTTCATATAAAAACTAAGGTAAAGTGCTCTAGTTTTAGTAAAAATGAAAATATCTCTTATCCTGAAGGTCATTTAAAAATGAATAACATAGCAACACAATCAGAATTAAAAAATTGAAAATTAGTTCATAAACTTTGGGTACAGAATGGGCCCCGTTTATATTATTTTTTGTCAATTTTTACCCGTTCTTTCCCATTTTAATAATAATAATTTCTTTTTCTCTTCTTAATTTTAGCATGTTTATCTTAAAACGTAATAAATAAGTATGGAAACCACAGAAAAATCCCCATACCTCAATTTTTTTAAAAAAAGTTGTTGATAGTAGTCGGAAAACTTAATACTTATTATAATTCAATTTCCAATAAAGAAGAATCTCTATTTGAATGTGTTTGTGTGTGAACTCGAACAAAAGTATTGAGACCTACAAAACAAAATGGCAAAAAAAAAATGTTTCTTAAATTAATGGGTATTTACGATTGATTCACTGATTGATTACTAACGTCGAACTTTGAAGCTACACTACCCATTGGCGTAGTTGGGAAGTTTGGAGAGGGGTACTAGAGTTTTCAAATTACGAAGTCCGTCAATACTAGCCCTAATGCTGCTTCACAGTGTGACGTAAATTAAAATTAATTCTCAAATTTAAGTTACACAAGCACTATTGGTGAAGGACCTCTTAATTTGAACCTTAAATCAAGTGACGAGAACATCACCTGAATTGAGTGGTATTCCCCTCTCCAAACTTCCACATCAAACCAAAGTGAAGACCTTTAAGTAGTTTCGAACTTTAAAGATTTTTAGATTCAGTATTTTAAAAACTGCTTTTGTTTGTTTTTAATTGAGAAAATTTAGAGTTTAGAATGCATGAACTTAGAACATTGCATATAAAACTTTAATAATGAATTGAATGATAAGGGTTTAGCATAGTTTCTAAGAAACATTGAATAACATTTAGTGAAATTAGTTTTTGATGACAAAAAGTACATAAAACTTTTCCCAAGATAATTTATTGAGAAGATAAATTTATTTTAAAAATCAAGGGAAAGGGGAACTATAGTTAAAAAAAAAGGGGAGAAAATTTGTAGTTTTGGAGCATTAAATTTAAGTGCTCTAAAAATTGATAAAATATTCGAATAAATAATAATCTTAAGAATTCAAAAAGGAAGAGCAAAATAACTTTCTAGAAAAGGTTTTTAAATCGAAATATATATATATATATATATATTTATAAGATGATAAAAAATTATCTAACATAAATCTAAACTTAAATCTGCAAAAATTAGCTTGATACAAACAAAAAATAGTTAGTAATGCTTGAAATACATTAGTTATACATGAAGGTAATGACAAGGCAGAAGATGACATCAAAATCTGAGATCTACTTACAAACATCTGGGACTTCATTCCGATAGTTATAAAATAAAGCTTCTGTCAATAACTTTCATTTTATATTGATTCTATTTCGATATTACGGAATAACTGTTGATTTTCCCCATTGAATTTTACTAGTTTTCCAAGGATAAAGAAAAAAATCAGATGGTGTTTGGATTAGTCATTTCGTTTTTACTTTTTACTGTCTTATTAATGTAAAGAAAACTATCCACAATATATATCTATGGTAGTAAAAAGTTAGCTAGAATTTTTAAAAATTATTTATATTTTATTAAAAAAACTTTGTGTTTCTCTGTATCTTTTAAATAAATCTCTTTCTAGGTACCTTTCAATTTTGCCATTTTTTTCCCTTCAATTTTCTGGTATCTATTTTTTAGAATAAAAGTTTATTCATGTTTCTGATTTTGAGTTTCGGATCATTGTTAGCGAATTTTTCAATGCAAACGATTTTTTATGCTAATTACTGCATTCATTTAAATTTGAACTTTTTAGAGAAGAAATAACGGTTTTCTAGAGTGAGTTTTTAAAAATTTAATGCTTGAGAGAAAATTAATTGATCAAATTTTAATTTTTTTTGTTGAAAGCTAGTAATACTCCAAAGAACACAAATGTGACACTTCTAAAATTATTCCTGCAATGTGGTATTATTTCTCCGAAAAACATCTTATTAATATCTTTGAACGAAAACTATTCCTAACAAATTCCTGTATTATCGTTTGTATTTATTCTTTGTAATAATGAGGTTGCATTATCTATCTGTAACAGAGAAGAAGAAACAAAGTTTCTGATATGAGTCAATATTCTTTTGTCCAAATACTTATCTTTTATGTGTTAAAATCATGTATTAAAAAATCGATGTATTCCATTTGAACATTATGTATGAATCATTATGTTTTCTAGTTACATTCTAAATACCTTCAATCAATTTTTTTAAAGAAAGGAGAAATACATAACTTTTATTATGTTTTTTAAAGAGAATGTTTTTTTAAGGCAGATTTTTCTTTCTTTTATGTCGTGAATAAATTACAGTTAATTAAAATAACAATTTTACTACATGTGTGTGCGGAGCTATATTATCCATAAAACTGAGTAAATTGGAAGCTAAGAGATCCCGAAATGATTAAGAAATCGTTAATAAATAAATAAATGTATTTTGTTAAATATTTTGCTTCAAATCATTCAGAAGAGACGAAACCAGAATATCGAAATACTTTGGAGGCTTATCAAGATATTAACATGGGCGGGGAAGCATTAATATAATTGAAAAAAGTGAGAGTAAAATTACTCTCATTAAAACGGCTCTTTTAAAAAATAAAATATTAAACTATTTCGTTTTGGGACATATTTTTACATTTATCAATTCATATCTCATCACTTTCTAAGACAAAGCACAATGGTTTCATTGTAAATATTTTTGCGTTCAATATCAGTTAATATCTTTTTATGTTGCAAATTGTATCGCTGTAAAAATTTTCACCTAGACGACTTGGGTCATTCTATTAATTGAATTAATGGATTTTAAAAAAGAAAAAAAAGAGGGAGAGAGGGGGATATATTTATTTATGTATTATTTTTTAAAAAATATTTAAGTTATTATCTTGTTTATGATTTGTTTCATTGTGATCTTATAAGAACTACTTTTTTATTGACTGTTTTTTCGAGATCGATCCCTAAACATAAAAAAAATGAACAGACAAGGAGAATGTACTTAAAATGCACAACATTGAGAATTTTTAAATATAGTTGATCTTTTTCAGCATTAATTTGAACAAAATATGAAAACACACCAAGAAAAGTATGCGCAATTATTTGGACGTTCATTCCAAAGGTGAAATGAATAAAAAATGGACGACATCGAACAATTTGTTGACAATTTGAGTCTAAAAAAGACAATGCTAAGAAAAATATCGGAATATTTCCCAAAAACGCAATAAATGTGTTTTGTTTTTTAAAAAACTTAAACTTTCCTTAAGTTCTTGTGGATGTTTTTGTTTCATTTATTTTTATTTAATACATGCATTTTTTTACACATTTACGAATGTAATTAAAATGTACTCTAATAAACTTACTTTTGTTAAAATATATGGTGTTTTTTTTGTTTATTTTTTTTTGCAACACAAAATTCTTTTAACAAGAAAAAATATTTCAGTCCCTTCAGTTTCGTGTCAAACGATTTTCAATGTACATGATGCATGGATAAAGAAGCTCTTAAAATTTCAGACTAAATTTGTAATAGTCACCCCGCGACGTACATTAGTGTGAGAGAGTCGGAATGAAGATGAGCCATATTCAAAACCACTTCTATTTAGTTACTATTATGAACAATAACACAAATTCTATTAAACCAGTTAAAAGATGCACCAACGACTAAATATGGAAAGAAATAGTGAGGTAGACGAGATACGAGAAGTCTTAATAAATTGGATCACTTATGTCCAAGCAATATATTGTGATAGCCCACGGGCTGTGGGTATCATCTCTTCATCATCCACACGACCTAAGTTTGAGGGGATAAAAGATTGATCACTCATACTAAAATTAGATGATCCATACTAAATAATAGATGATCCGTACTAAAATTAGTTTATTGCTATCTCAATTTATATTCAGCAAAGCAACACAAGTCTATGAGGCTTATGGTCAGGAGTGATGAGACATAAACTATAATTCTAACAAATAGCACAATAAACCACCAAATCTATATTTATAGATATATAATTCCCTGACTTTACTAGAATCCGCTCTAGTATTGTAGTTTAATATAATCTTTCTTACCGCTAATCCACGGCGAATAGCTACCAGTCCTTATATCGTTAATATAAACCTTGATCCAACTTGCTCCGGCAAATGGACGCTCTTCTGGCTTCGAACTCACTTAGAACTCTCCTTCTTAGAACTTCGCTAACACTATTAGACCTTCCTCGCAGAACTTCACGCGAATACTAGGCTCCAATCTATACACAATTCCTAATCTGCATAATTGTATTCTCTTCTTGAGTTGGTTGGAAAGAATTGCCATTCTGACCCCAAAGATTTCCCAGGAGGTTTTAATAGAGGATGCGATAAAGCCCCGTCGCAGTACCTTCTAGTTATAAGTGACCTAATTTAACTACTAGTTGATAAATCGTCAACCTTTATTACACTAATCAGCTACGAAGTATTCACGCCTCACTTCATATTTACTCAATCATTGCTATCCATTAGCTCTCACCTTCTAACTTGAAAGTTTAATCTATATATACAAGTCTTCATTTACATACTCACAACTTCTTCGGGGGAAGGTTTGTAAAATAACAAATTTTAAAAATCCAATGTTTCCCAAGAGGATTAGTTGAAAGAACGCGGATAGACCCGTCACAAATTATTCAGAAAATACAGCTTCATATAGCTAGCCAGTAAAAAAAAACATTAGTCCATCTATGGCCCTTATGCAAGCTGTTATCCAGCTTAACATTGATTCGTGTACATGACAAGATATTTCTCTGCATAATATCTTGCTGTGTTACTTCCAATTATTAAATTAGATTGTGATACCTCCCCCCCTCCCTGCCTGGGGGTACCATCATCTACGTGACCTAGATTTGTGGGAGGAAATAATAAAATTTAACGCTAAGCAATTTTTTTCATATTCAGAAACCAAATTTAAGCAAAAGTAAAGAAAGAAGGGAAAAAATCAAATTTATATATATAAATTCGCGATTCTAGTTTTAAAAATTGAAAAGCAAACGATGTAGTTTAATAATATAAACAGAATTGTTGTATTAAAAAAATTGAAAAAAAAAATCAAATTTATTTCTGCAAATACAAACAGGAAAAATGAATTCATTGCTGAGTTGGCAATTACAAAAAAAAAAAAGAAAAAAAAAATAGTCTAAATTAAATAAATATTTTAACCCTTTATCTACCGCACTATGATTTATTGTAGTTTTTTTCATGCAATATTTTTTTTTGAATCACTACATTGAACAATAAGGGGTATACATAAAAAAATACTCAATCTTCTGAAATTTAATCCGTTAGAGCTAATTAATTAACTAAAGGTTGTGACAAACCTATACGGAACTTTATCACTAACCTTCTGAGTCGTCTCTTTTAGGGAAATTTAATTCCCCTACCTATTTCCAATCAGCTCCAAAAAGAGGACAGGATTCCTTGTTATGCAGATTAGATAAAGTATTTAAGCAGTAGGAAATAGAGATGGAAGCAGGAAGGTATAACGGTGAAGTTAGATTTCTAGGTGGATAAATCTCGGGAAGAGCTGAGCTGAGCTGCAGTGTGGTAAATATTGATTTATATTTTAAAGTCTCGTTGAAGTTTTATATTAGGAGTGAGATTAAAGTTAAATGTTCAATAGGAACATTATTGAATATAAATCTGGGATCTCTTATCGCAGTAATCTCTGCGTGATCGATATTCTATTTGTTAATTAATTGGATCATTAAATATTTAAGTTATATATATATATATATATATATATATATATATATATATATATATATATATTTAAAGGAAAGTCCCTTTTTAAACCTCATATAACTATCTAGATATATTTGTTAATAAAAGTCTTTGATTCTATTTGGAAGAGATAACCAAATAAAGAAAGTTATTTATAAAAATGGCTACTGGCTCTTATATGACTCCAATTTATTCTCGTTCTCAAAGTGAGATCCAAGGGGATCTTCACAAGGTATTATACAGTAAAACTATTTATATACACTGTTTACTTAAAATAAATCGTCAAATCGTTTTCTAAGGTCTTCATTAATATGCAAAAAAAAAAAAAAATAAATAAATAAATAAAATACTTATTTTTTGGCATTAAATACTTTTTCGGAACAAAAGTGACAATCTTCGCAAATCCACTGAAAACGCTGTCAGCTGAAAAGGCAATTTCTGCTATAAAAGTATTCGCCTTCCCCGTTAAAATACTCATCATAGAACCCGTGCTGCCCTACATCTTGGAAGAGTGGATTTCAAAGAATATTCCTGCTAAGTATTTGTCAGAGTATTCGTAAAAATGGTTATTCTACGCAACTTTAAAGTGAATGGTACTTATAAGTACCGTCGGTAGATAAAGGGTTAAAATACAAGTGGCTGTATTTGCTGCTGGATTCTATCATCTTTTTGTGTAATTCACCGAATTAAATAAGAAATCTAGTGGATATATCGAAACACTTTTGAAGCGATCTTAGATATAATAGTTCTAATCAGAGTTCTAGTGACCGAATATAGTAAAATGGATGCTGAGTTACTGACTACATAACCCCCTCTGGTATACCCTCTCCCCCGGATCTGTAAAATTGAGAAAGACATAATAAACTTAAATGTTGGGTGTAATGCAACAGTGAATGTAATTCGCCTAGTTGGCTCTAAATAATGGTAGGGACAAATGTAGGAGCCAATTTCGAAAAATAAATACTGTTTTTTCCCCTCTTTCAAATGGAGCTGCGGATTGGTATTTTACCATTGCAGACCTAGTACATCCCCCGGGAGCTCTAGTATCACTCTTTAATTAAGTACCACATAGGTATATACCAATTGTCACAGTATAATTTTGATGCCCAGTTTCCCACCTCAGTAGTAGGCACTTGAACTATGACGATGCGAAATTGAACAAAGGATTTAATTTTGCAGAGAACATCCAACCAAACACACACCCTAGGATCTTTAACATGCCGCATAATCATACGACATAGACTCTGTCGGTTTTTTGCATCATGAAAAATCCATCGACTTGGGCCCGGGTCGAACCCACAACCTTAGAAATCGGCGAACAAGATCAGATCCTAACCAACTATGCAATCCAGTCGGCAAGGAAAATAAGCATAATGAATGGTGTTACGACCCGCATGTGCAGAGGGCGCTAGTAGTCCTCCTTGTTTACATTTCGTCAGTATGCTTGTAATGCATCCTCGGAGCGGACGTACCTACCGTCCTCAATAAACAAACATTTTTAAAGTATACAGTCCACGCCTTTTGCTTGAGCAGTCAAGTTATACATAACTCAAAGTCTGCTCATAATCCGTTATAGACATTTCTAGAATAACCACACCATTTGTGGTTAAAATCAGAGCTATCGACCTCACCCAGTTTTGTGGTCGGTGTCGAGCCCGAGCCAAAATTCAAAATGGCTCCAAAGGAACTATCAGAACTCACCGTGTTTAACAGAAGGAAAGCACATCTGCTCGGTCAGATCACACGCATTAGAAACTCCTTGGAAAATGTGGATTCACCATTGAATCAAGTTAAAATAAGAACTAAACTCGCATCGCTTTCTGAAGTGAAAGCAAAAATAGACAAACTTCGGACCGAAAGCTACAGGATTCTTTCGGATGAAGAGCTCATGGATTTCGAGACCAGTTTGGACACGATGGAAGTGGACGCAGATAATTTAGAGGTGAGTCTCAATACCTTACTTGAATCTTCTAATGTGGATACCTCTGAATTATCTGTGAAAAATGATTTTGTTAATTACAATGTGAAACTGCCATCCATTAATTTACCGGAATTTTCGGGACAATATATTGATTGGTTGCAATTTAAATCCCAATTTGTATCATTAATTCATGATAACGCTTGTTTATCAGACTCGCAAAAACTATATTATTTGCAATCTGCCCTGAAAGGCCATGCAAAACAATTGCAAACAGTAAACGATTCTTACTCATCTTTATTTGAAGCTTTAGAAGGTAGATACGAAAATAAAAGATTAATTGTAAATAGTCATATTGCTGAACTTTTAAATCCTAACAAAATAAAATTTGAATCTGCTTGTCATCTCAGAAGTTTAATAGATTCAATTCAGAGTCATCTTAGAACCTTAAAACAACTAGAATTAGAACCTAACGCTTTGTGTGAATCAATGTTAATTTTTGTTATAACTCAACGTCTAGATGATGAATCGCGTAAACAATATGAAATGGAATTACATTCTAATGATTTGCCTAAGTGGAATAATTTTTTAGACTTTTTAATAAAAAGGAGCCAAGCCTTAGAAAACGTACAAAGAAATTCTTCGTTGAAAAACAAGAACGAATATTCTCCAAAATTCAGATCATTTGTCGTGAAAAGCAATGAAAAAACCTGTCCGTTATGTCCTTCAGAGACACACCCAATTTTTAAGTGTAAAATGTTTCACGAGATGTCTGTTCAAGAAAGAAGCAACAAAGTGAGATCCTTAAACCTATGCTTTAATTGTCTAGGCCATCACCTTATTAAGACCTGTTTAAAACTGAACAGGAAATGTAGGGCTTGTAATGCGAACCACAATTCTCTTCTTTGCAAAACAAGTGTTCCCCGACAGATAAACAGAAACCTCTCCTCTCCACAGAGTTCATCAGGTGTCATTTATGACCCGAGTCCAGCCAATGTAATAAATCCTCAAACCGCGACGTGTCTTTACAATGAGAGTGGGGAGAAATCCATTTTGCTTTCGACCGCGAAGGTCAAAGTTCAGAGTGCGACAGGGGCTTGGCTTGTAATGAACGCGATCCTCGATTCAGGGAGAGCCAGAAATGCCTTTGTAGCTTGGAAGCGTCAAATTTCCTCGGGTTGGAAAAATACTCTATGAATTCAACTATTGTAGGCTTGAATGGAGCTTGCATTTCAGTGAGGAAAAGAATTTCCACTGAAATTTCGAACGGAAGTTCATTTAAAAGAAAACTTAACTTTCTCATAGTCCCTAAAATTACTGGTTGCGTTCCTACACAGCCATTTGATTTAACAAAAATAAAATTGCCTCCAAATATAACATATGCAGATGCGGAATTTAATATTCCCAAACGAATTGATATTCTCCTGGGAGGTGAAATATTTTATGAATTATTAAAAAGTAAACAAATAAAATTACAGGACAATTCAATAATATTGCAGGACTCCGTATTTGGTTACATTGTAACAGGTTCCATTCAAAACGAACCATCGAACTATTATTTTTGCAATTTCATCCAAGATCAGGTTGATAGAAATTTAACAAAATTTTGGGATTTAGAAGCAATAGGAATTAAAGCAGAGTCTAGTTGTGACCCAGACGACCAAGCCATGCAACATTTTAAATCTTCAGTACGTTTCAATAGTGGTCGTTGTGAAGTTGGGTTTCCTTGGAAGAGCCATACACAAGAGTTAAATGACAATTTTTCCGTAGCAGAAAAACGTGTAAAATCCTTAACAAGAAGATTCATTCGTGATCCAACTCTGTACATACAATATTCCGAAATTTTGAAAGAATATGAATCTCAAGGAATAATTGAAAGGGTTCTAGGAACTGAAAAACCAACTGATAGAGCAGTATTCTATTTACCGCACCAAGCGGTCTTTCGCCAAGAAAGCCTAACTACAAAAATGCGCATTGTTTTCGATGCAAGTTCCCATGAAGATGGACAACCATCTCTTAATGACTGTATATGGTCAGGTGAGAATTTAAACCCAAACATATTCCACCTGATAATTTCTTTTCGCTTGAACACGATTGCTATCACCGCAGATATAGAACGTGCATTCTTGCAAATCTCATTACGTGACGAGGACAGAGATGCAGTTAGATTTTTGTTTCCAGACATTAGATCAAATCAAACAGATCCCTACAAGTTTCAAGTGTATAGATTTAAGCGTGTGATGTTTGGAGTCAACGTAAGCCCCTTCTTGCTCTCCGCAACAATTAAGCATCACATCGAGAATTACCGTGAGCAATATCCAGCAGCAACTGAAATGCTTGACACTTGTCTCTATGTTGATGACGTAATCAGTGGTGCTGATGACATCTCCCAAGCCTTAAAAGTATCAAAGGATGCTGAAACAATCATGAAGAATGCCAGCAGGAAATTACGCAAATGGAATTCAAATGATTAAACATTGATGAGAACTTGGGAAAGGGAAGGCCTTGAGACACATCCTCGTCACCCGGACGACAGTTCCAAAATCCCTTCGTCAAAGGTTTTAGGGATACCATGGGATGTTGTCCACGACTATTTTACAATTGATGTTAAAGGACTTCTGCAATTGGACACGTCAAAACCCATCACAAAAAGAATTGTGCTTCAATCAGCTGGGAAAATATACGATCCAGTTGGGTTCTTGTCACCCTACACGATTAGGCTCAAATGCCTATTACAAGAACTTTGGCTACGGAAGTTATCCTGGGATGACGAGCTACCGCCAGATATTCATGCAGTATAGTCACAATGGTGGTTAGAACTTCCATTTTTATCAGAGTTAAAGATTCCGCGAAAGATCCTCGATTCCAGTGGAGATTCAAGTGAAGTCCAAATCCATACCTTTTCTGATGCCAGTCAAAAGCATATGGAGCAGCCGCCTTCTTGAGAGTCAAGCACAAGGACAGAGTCAGCGTTGATCTTGTAACATCCAAGAGCCGTGTTGCACCTCTGAAAAGGTTATCCCTCCCTAGATTGGAACTGATGGGCGCTCTGCTTGCTGCACGCTTAGCAAAGGAAGTCAAGAAAATCCTAGATCAGAAGTGTTCAACCAGAGCCTTTTTCTGGACGGACTCTCAGGTCACCTTACATTGGATCAAAGGTCCAAGCCATAGATGGAAACCCTTTGTTGCGAACAGGGTTCGCGAAATCCAATCCCCTCACCGATCCTAACTCGTGGTTCCACTGTTCCGGCAAGGACAACCCAGCAGATCTACTTACGAGAGGAATCAGCGTAGACGCTCTTACAACCAACTCCAAGTGGTGGAATGGATCCTCGTTTCTACGTCAAATTGACTTCCAGACCAAAGGACTAGATGAAGCGATCCCAGAAAGAGTGTATTTAACGGAAATGAGAAAGAACTCAAATCCAAAAAGAGGACATTTCCTTGACATTGACAGTGACTAAAAACAATTTCCTTGAAAACATTATTGATATTTCAAACAACTATGTAAAATTAATTCGTGTTGTAAGTTTTCTTTACAGATTCATACACAACTGCAGAACCAGAATTACAAAGATAAAGGGACCCCTTACTTCACAGGAGGTAAGTCATGCTGAGAACTGGCTGATCCACTCATTGCATGAAAGGGAGTTCTATGAAGAAATGCGCAAATTGTTGGCAGGTGAGCCTATTCCTATGAAAAGCAAATTAACTCCACTTAATGTTTTTCTTGATGAGAGCAACATCATTAGAGTAGGAGGCAGACTTGCCAATTCAAATTTAAATGAGAAAGCTAAATTTCCCATGATTTTACCTAGTAGAAACGTTTTAACTGATATTATATTGAGCCATTATCATAAAAAATATTTGCATGCAGGACCCCACTCACTTTTATATCTTGTTTGTCAAAAATTCTGGCCACTCAATGGCAGAAATAACTGTCGTAGAATTATTCATGAATGTGTGAATTGCTTTAAGAACAAGCCCATCACTATGAATCAAATTATGGCTAACCTACCGAGAGATCGTGTAACACCGAATTATCCCTTTAATGTCACGGGCGTTGATTTTGCAGGCCCATTCTTTATTAAGTTTAAAAATCAAAAAAAAAAGGGGCATTAAATAAAATTTATGTAGTAGTCTATGTATGTTTATGTACAAAAGCAATTCATTTAGATTTTGTGACAGATCTCACATCCCAAGCATTCATTGCAAGTTTAAAACGTTTTTTTGGTAGGAGAGGAAAGTGTGCAAAAATCACCACCGACAACGCTAAAACATTTGTTGGCGCAAATGCCGAAATTAAAAAATTGTTCAAAATGATTAAATTACCTGATCACACATTAGCAGAATTTTTGACAAATGAATCGATAGAGTGGAATTTTATCCCACCCAGGTCCCCAAACCATGGAGGGCTATGGGAAGCAGGAGTAAAGGCATTTAAATTCCACTTAAAAAGAGTCGTGGGAACGCACATTTAACTCTCGAAGAGTTCATCACAATACTTTGTGAAATTGAGGCTGTGCTAAATTCCCGACCACTCACTCCTTTGACGTCAAATTTCGATGATTTCGAAACACTGACCCCTGGACACTTCTTAGTAGGTAGACCCCTAACATCCATAGTTGAACCGCAAATAACTAATATAAACGAGAATCAGTTGTCGAGATGGGAAAGAGTAAAAAAAAAAAATTACCCAACATATATATAAGCTTTGGAAACGCGATTATTTGAATAATTTACAAGAACGTCACAAGTGGAAATTTAACAAAAATAATGTTTCTGTAGGAACCTTAGTTTTAATCAAAGATGAAAATCTTCCTAGTACGAAATGGAGTACCGGAAGAATAACTGAAATTTTCCTGGCACCGATGGTAAAGTGCGAGTTGTGAACCTGCGTATGCCAAACGGAAATATATTAAAAAGGACAATCAGAAATCTTTGTATATTACCTGTATGAATTTTGTTATTAGTAATTATTGTATGTGTATAAATTAACTTCAATCGTATTTAAGTATCATAAAATGTATTGTGTATTTTTCATTTAAGTACTGTAAATATTGTGTATTTTTCATTTAAGTACTGTAAATATTGTGTATTTTTCATTTCATTTAAGTACTGTAAATATTGTGCATGCCTTTTTGCTTTGCAAATATTGTGTATTTTGTATGTAAGTATCGTCAATTGCATTATGTATTTGTATTGAAATTTCATTTAAATGGCGGGGACTCTGTTACGACCCGCATGTGCAGAGGGCGCTAGTAGTCCTCCTTGTTTACATTTCGTCAGTATGCTTGTAATGCATCCTCGGAGCGGACGTACCTACCGTCCTCAATAAACAAACATTTTTAAAGTATACAGTCCACGCCTTTTGCTTGAGCAGTCAAGTTATACATAACTCAAAGTCTGCTCATAATCCGTTATAGACATTTCTAGAATAACCACACCATTTGTGGTTAAAATCAGAGCTATCGACCTCACCCAAATGGGTTTTTTTTAAAAAAAAAATCGTGTTTCGCTCTCACCGCGTTGAATTGACAATAGGAATTTTTTTGTCAGCTTTTTATCTCAACTTTTATTAATCTATACAACTCATCTGATACCATTTAGTTTTGATGAAAGTTTAAATTTCATTTATTCAGTACCATGATATCTTTATTAAAGTAATTCAATGTGCTCTGGGCCGTCGATTACAAACAATGAGCGAATAATTTTTAGTTTGGTGCTATTTTTATTACATATATGTATTTATCCCAACTTGGCAATTTTTTATAATATTTATCTGAAGTACAATATGGTAAAAAAAGCACCTTTTTCCTCCCTCGTCAAGGCCGTATATTAAAATAGGATTTTACCATTTGTCTTTCACAAGGTTTATATTTCATTTTCCAATCTTTTAAAGAATTTAATTTGCTTACGTTTGTTATTCATTTCAGAAACTGTTAATTTTCTCGAAGGTGATAAATACTCAATTTTGCTTTGTTTTCAAAGAATTACCTGTAGAGAGATAATTAATCTACCGAGTGCAATTAAATATTGTTATATATATATATATATATATATATATATATATATATATATATATATATATATATATATATATATATATATATATATATATATATATATATATATACTTGCCATACTCCGTCTACTTTGCTAGATATCAAAGAAGATGGGGGACGAAAACATACTCACCGACTACTGTTGGATAGAGATCGAATATAAAAGAAGAACGTCAAAAAGAAGTTTCAAAGGAACAAGTAATATAAAAAAAATTAAGTAAATTCCTATTTAGGTCAACAAAGAAAAATTTTGTTTTAGTTACTTTTTATTACATAATTATAATTAATATAAATATGTAAATACATAGGACATAATCTCACTATTAAGAGACAAAATAGAAAGCGATTTTTCCTGCAATTTTCCATTTTCCTTTCTATCTAGGGTGTTGGATTATTTTTTTGTTTGTTTTGTTACTCTCTTTATTCATTAATTAAACTTAATTATTCTAATAAAATAGTATAGTAAAAAAGAAATCACATTCTCAAAAATTAGGCCATCCCAGGTGGGATTCGAACGCACGACCTTTGGATGAGAAGTCTAACGCGCTATCCATTGCGCTACAGTTACACAGCGAGCGATTTTCCTTTCTATTTATCCAGTTGGACTATTATTTTTGTTACCATTTATTCCTTTTTTAATTTGATTAATGAATTAATATTTGAAAAAAATGTACTAAGATTAAAACTTGTAGAAACCACTACAAGTTTTAAAAAAATGAATTTGAACTTGAATGGGTGAATAGAAAGCATTTTGTTAACGATTGAAAATTTGAACTAGATATATGAAGCCCAGTGGCTGAGAGTTAAGGGCATCCCTCTTAAACACCTCAGGTTTGAGGCTCAAAACCCGGGGTGGGCAAGGCCGACTCAGCCTTTCATCCCTTCAATGGGTCAATAAAATGAGCACCAAGCTTGATTGGGAACTAAATACTGGGGGTTTCACGTCAGACTGACCATCTGACCGGAACATCTGCTGATGCACCACAGGGTCCATGGTTAAGTATACTGAGTGGGGCACAGTTGGCCTTGGTCCTCGTGGGCTGTCGCGCCACTGAGTTAAGTTTATATATATATATATATATATATATAGGGAGAGAGAGTGAACAAATGGTAGGAATTGAAAAAAAAGTACGCATTTAAATAGAAGTTTTTCTTTTTGCCGAGTTAAAAATTTCTTTCAAACTTTCATGTACTTATGCATAATACTTGCTCCTCTTGGTCCGCCGTTTATCTTATAGAAATTACCTTAATAAAAGCTAATTAAAATGGCATGTTTCGGATTTTTCTAGAAACTGGAAACTTTCTAGAAGACTGGAACTTTCTAGAAGGATATACAAAGTTTTAACTTCAAGGAAACTTCCTGTTTTCTCTCAACCAGAAGTAACTCGTGAGATCTGGCAACAGTGTTTTTCATCCCTTTACTGAAAAATAAGGTATCATAAACAATCGATATTTACATAGTTTGACCGGATAAAAACTACTATTTCTGGATGATACACGCTAAATTGTTTGAGATAATTCCTTTTCAAACATGATTTTAGCAAAAATATCGATAACGAATTTACCAAAAATCCTAACGCGGTGGAAAAAAATTCGTAGCCATTTTCGAAATCAACCACACCAAATTACATAAAAATTACCGAATACTTCTTTTGTATTTTTCCAAAACCTTTCTACTTGCGAAAGTTTACTTACAGTTCAAACTTCGCGTTCTATTTCCTTTATCGTTTTGAATACTTGTTATTCACCTGGAAAAGAATTTAATAAAAAAAAATGATTTTTTTTTTTTTTTTTGCGAATTTTGAAATTTTTAACTGAACGTAACTATGATACAGAATTCCTAAGAGAATCACTGGAATTTTCAGTGAAACTTCTTTTATCACACTTAAATTCATTGCATGATTTTATTTGAATGCTTTAATGTAAACCCCACTTGGGCTTGTCTGTTTGCATAATAGATTATTGTCTGCAACCGAGGTGAAAGACATGCTGCATATCTACATAAAGTTTCAATTGACCTTCTGAAACTCCAATATACTTTTCTGAATAAATTCAAACTTTGTATAAGAAATATTTTTTTATTTAATTTCCATCAATACATTTTTGTTCCTATTTATTCGTCTACATCAGAGGTCTTCAAACTGTGTTCCACGGAACCCTGGCTATCCACACGTCATACCCAGGGGTTCCACTGGTCACCATAAAAAAATCGAGAAGAAATAAATATGTATGCAAAATTTTTTTACTTTTTTCATTTCACGTTCTCTATGAAAGTTGTATATTTACAAGTATCTCTCTAAAGTTCATCATATTCATTAAAACTGAAAATTTTATTTTTTATATAACTTTTTTTGCAACAACTTTTTAAACTTTTATTTTCATATAATAAAAGAATATTAAAACGCGCGCGCGCGTTTTATCTTTATATACATACTTCCAATTAGATTGTGAATATTCTGTTTACTATTTCGGGTTCCACGAGATAATTTTATACTCGTTAGTTAGTTGTAGAACTAAATAGTTTTCTAACGGAAAATGCACTTTTTTACATTTGCGGGAAACAGCATCTATAATGAAGGAAAGGGAACAAAATATCAACAGAATTGATGTTAAATTCTAAATTTAAGCAAGAACGGCTTCTAAATTTTAGGTTGCAAATTACACGGGATTTCTCACACAGCTATAAGCATTTTAATGCTATTCAGAACCTTGTGTTTTTGTGAAATATATTTCTCAACTTAAGTGGCTACAAAAACAAATTAAACTCAGAATATGTAATGCGATTTACATTTAATCTCAATAGACCTAGACTTCGACAGCTTGTTTGAAAAAATACATGCATATGTCCCAGTTAATAAATATAATACATGAGTAGGGGCGACATTTGAATCACAAATTAATACTATTAATGAGTAAATTATATTTAAAAAATTAGCTTAGAACTTTTTAATAATAAATGAAGTTCCTTTTTTTAGTTGCCTTTATATAAAGCGTCAAAAACATGTTGATCTACTTTAAATATTATTTTGAGATACATTCTTTGAAGTATGTGTATGTAATGGGGTTCCACGAACGCACCTTCAAGTTCTAAGGGTTCCGTGAGTTGAAAAAGTTTGGCCTTCAAACTTTATCGAATCATGGAACCCTTAGGTGTTTAAGTGGAATGTATCGTACATTTACAAGAACGTATCTTTAAAAATACTTAAAGTAGATAAACATGTTGCATGCATTTTATGAATAAAAGAAATAATATAGTATTTCTTATATACTAAAGAGTTTTAGCTTAAAATTTATGT
The DNA here is from genome assembly GCA_019973935.1 of Trichonephila clavipes. Classification (NCBI taxonomy): domain Eukaryota; kingdom Metazoa; phylum Arthropoda; class Arachnida; order Araneae; family Nephilidae; genus Trichonephila; species Trichonephila clavipes. Next base: position 1,830,073 of record BMAU01021369.1, read on the forward strand.
AATTTAGCCTTTAAGGTATCCGACTACGTTCGGAACCCTGATTTTGCAAAAGCGTATAAATGGACAATATTTATGATATTTAGTGTCACTTAGATTAGAAAATGTATATAAAACTGTTTTAAAAATATTATTACAATAAAAAATTATTAAGTACAATATTTTGACAAAAAATGAACATAGAATGACCCATTTTCAAAATATTTTCCTTTTGTGAAAAATGCTTCTATTATAATAATATTTTACCTGTATATAGCTGAGACCTCTCTACAGAGACTCAACTAGAATTTTTGAAATATATAACTTAGAAGTGGGTTTTATTCATATTTTACGATGACAGAGGGGATCAATTTTAAGAAAAAAACGCCGATAATTATTTCAATTGGTGTTAACTCTGAAAATGATGTGAATTTTTCAAAAATCCTAGTTCAAACTCTCTGGAGAAGTATTTGCTTTATATAAGCGAAATATTGTTATTTTAGAAGCATTTTTTATAAAAGGAGAACATTTTGAAAAAAGATTATTCTAAGTTAATTTTTTGCCAAAATATTGTATTTTAATTTTTTTTTTGTAAAAATGTCCTTAAAACAATTTTATACATGTATTCTAATTTAGTGACACTCAATATCATGAAAATTATCCATTTATGCGCTTTTTTAAAATCACGGTTCCGAATGTAGTCGGATACCTTAATAATATTATTTCGTGCTCCATGTGCCACCTTCCCTTGCATATTTTCCGAAAGAGATATTTTTATGTATATTGTAATTTTTTGCTCAAAATGGTAAAGTCTAGCTCTGTTGAAGTCGTCTGCAGTCACATTTCATGTTCCGCATTTAATTTGATTCGGTATTTTGTTTTTGTTTCCACATTAGTTGAAAGATTTTCACGTTATTGTTTGTTCCGAAAGACATTTAAATACTCCGACCGGGGGGGGGGGGACGTAGTTGATTAGCCCAAGTTTGCGGATTCGACTCCGGCACAAGTCGATAGATTTTCCTAATGCAAAAATTGACAGCATCCACGTCGTATGATTATGCGACCTGTTGTTCTCTTGAAAGCTTTCTCCCGAAGAAGAAGACTTGATTCATGCAAATGAGTGGTTCCATTTAAGCAATCACATTTAGATACGCGAAGTTAGTTGAGAGCTAGTCGACAAGTAGTTTCTGGATAATCAATTATTGCTAATTTACAAATAAGTTACAGGATAGAGTTTAATGATAACGACTGGAGGTCGTGCAACAAATAACAGAATTACGGTGAATTAAACCGTAGAAGTCCAAAGTGATGTAAGAGTAAGTGAATTAGATTATACTCAAATATTAAGTATCCTTTTTGCTGTGTGATTGCACTTATAGTTAATAGTGTTGTGCATTTCCTACCTTGAGTTGTTTGATTTAAGTTAGTGAGAATTAATAAAGTGGAATTTGAAGGCTGATCTCTACTCGAACCCCAAGCACCAATAACCTCAACGAGGTTATAAGATATGATTAAATTTCATTTTTTTTCTTTCTGTACTGTTTTAAAAGCTTATTAAAATCGAAATTGGGATACTCGCTCACATGTACAAACACACACACAACATATGATTTCGATAAAATATTAGCTGCGTTATAATTGACTCTGGGAATCTAAGTCGCAATTTTCTATTCCTTGGTCTCACTTAAAATTACTTTTCGCAGAAATGGCCTTTTAAAACCGATGATCTAAGTACTTGTCCAGTACGTTCAGGCAAAATTAAAAAGGAAAACTATTGTGATTGAATTTGATAGAAATCATTACAGCGTTCAAACGTAGATTATTCACATTTCTTTTAACTATAAATCTTTTTTTTTTCGAATTAGCTTTATCTCGGACGGACATTTTAACCCTTGTTATAAACTCTATTTTCCTTCTACAAAAGCGCTTTATACACAAACAGTAAGGAGTCCAGCTGCATAAAACTACTAATTTAGCAGGTTTTATTCTATTACTTTTACAATAAAAATAAAAAATGGAATTATAAATTTGTTGTTTCCTTACTTTATTAAACAGAATATTTTTGTTACATATATATATATATATATATATAGACAAAAGAAACTATCTCAATCCATACTTTAAACATCAACTGTACACAAAAATAAAAAAAAGTTGCTAAATATATTAATATATAATAAATTTATTTAAAAGTATGAGAATCAAAAATCGAAAATTAGATGCTTTGTTACCTTTACATAGCACTCTTTTCCAATCTTCCTCAGTATCTCTCAAAAGTGTTTGTACAGCTGTAATTTTCTAAAAATTGTAATGTTTTCGGCAAATAAAAATTTATACATCGGAAATCGGAATTTTTTAAATAATATCTGCAGCTTGCTCTTATTGGAATTGCATCATAAGTTTTTAAAACATAGTGTAACTATTTTATTTTTGAAGAAATAATATTCAAAAACTACTAAAATATTACTCCACGAGATTCTTCGTAAAATTAAAACAAAATCTAAGCATAGTTTAAGCTTTTGCATTTTTTCTTAATTTAGTGCTTAGCAGAATAACTTTTATCGACCACAAAAACTTTTAAACGTCTTGATATGGATTTCATACGTTTTTTGTAATTTCTGCATCGATGTTCCTCCATTCTTCTGTGATTATCGTTTTTGCTTCACATATTGTTCTTGTATGTTACTTCTTATTCTAACTTCAAATTCTCTACAAATACGTAGGCTGTTCAATAAGCAATAAGACTAATTTTACTGCCGCAAAACCACTCATTGGAATATTAATTTCCGTGGCATAATAAAAGTTTGTTGTCTCTATTAACAAAAGCTACCGGATGTATGGTAAGTACAGACTCGTATTCTTGAGTATCACGTGATCGAACTGAAGCGTGTTTGTGGGCGCCTATGAGACGCACCCAGTTGTCGAAATGGAAGCAAAAATCAGCATCGGAGACCTTTGATATGATACGATATGATTAAAGACTGGAACAAGAAGGCAACAATATCTTAAAACACTTTATCACAGTAGACGAGGCTTGGTTGTATTATTTTGATCCAACCATAAAACAACAAAGCAGTGAATGGAAACATCCATCTTCACCTACTCTCAAGAAAGCAAAAACTCTGAAATCAGCTGGTAAAGTTATGACCATCATTTTTTTATTATGAAGGAATTGTGTATCAACACGCTGTCGAACCCGGTACTACCGTAAACGACTCGTACTACACGAATATCCTGCGAACAATGGTACAGCACGTTAAAAGGAAACGTCCATTGCTTCGAAATGGCTTCCTATTGCACCATAACAATGCCCGACCACATATTGCTCGTTGCGTACTGGACGTTTCGCAGTAGAACAGCGTTACCACACCCTCCATGCAGTCCTGATAAAAATCCATACGATTTCTGGCTGTTTCCTCAATTTAAGAAACCATTACAGGGCAAACGTTTTGCAAGCAACAAAGTATGTGTAAAGGCTGTGTAGGCGTTTTTGAAACAGCTCTCACAAAATGGACTTTCCCATGTTTTTAAGAAGTGGACAGAACTTTGGGATAAATGCACTACGTGGCACGGAAGTTATTTTGAAAAAAACCATGTAAATGATGAAGATTAAAGGTATTCTGTTTTTTTTATAATTTTAGTCTTATTACTTATTGAACAGCCCTTGTATCTTCTACTGGGCTTAAATCAAGGGATTGAAGCGTTGTTTTCAGAATATGGGGATAGTTATAGAGACACCGTAAAGGCGTACGTTAAGAGTAGTACGATGGAGATAATTACCTCTTTAAAAATCGTTTCCATTAACCAAAGTTTGGGGGGGGATAATTTCAAGTTGCTCCTTGAAATATTTAAATAAAGCTCATGATTCACTCAAAAAATGCGAAAATAATGCAAGCTGCTCTACACACTCCCCCTCCCCCCTCCACGTAAGAAAAACCTTCTCCGCCATGCTGCACTGTCCCAACTAAAATCTTAGAGTTAAGTTCCTCGTTTTTTTCCTTTCCGGAACTCCTGTCTGAACCCAAAATGTCGAACTTGCTGTCATCCCAACCAAATTTCCGTCAATGTTGAATTTTCTGGAACTAATTTTTTTTAAGTATATTAATTTTTATTCGTCGAAAATATTAAATTTTTTAGAAATTTGTAAGTGTACGAACACTTTTGAGAGCCACTGTATATATTTTTAAACGAACTTTAAAAATAAAAACTAGGTTTTACTATTAAGAAAGCCCAGTGGCTGAGTGGTAGTGCATGGTGCTTCCACACCACAGGTTCAAACCCCGGGTTGGGCAAGGTCGACTCAAGATTTCATCCCTTTAGTGGGTTGATAAATAAGTACCAAGCTTGCTTGGGAACTTGCATTGGGGGTTTTTCGCATCAGACTGACCACCTGACCATAGCATCTATTCATGCACCTTAGTGCTGAAGGTCAGGTGTACTGAAATGGGCACAGAAGGTTTTGGCCCTCATGGGCTGTAGCGTCACTGAGTTAAGTTACGTTACTATTAAGCTTTAAATACGGTTCATAGGGGAGAATTTTGATTTTTTTCCCGTTAAGTAAAATTTTGGAAAGTCAGCTTCATTGTTTTGCTTACGAATTTCCGTAATTAGTTTCAAATAATAGTTCACCAGTTCAAAAATTGAGAATAAAGTTTTCCTATCAAATTATTTGAAAAAGTCAAAAATGAAGAAACTTTGAATTATTTAAGTTGGTAAGAAGTAAAATGTACTTTTAAAATTTTACTCCAGATATTTCTTAAAGATAATATTTTGCCGAGATATAAATTTATTATAACTAAGAAAATTTATACTTCGTTGGTGAATTATTATTTGAAAGTGATTACACTTTATTTACTGAAAGATTATATGAGCATATTTTTTATTCATAAGATGAGCACAAAATAGTTCAGTAATTCATTCGCAAACGATACCCGAAGAGTAAAGCGATGTCGATGCAATAAAAACGTTAGCTTCTTAAGCTAAAACGGTGTCCGAAGGCAGGGTAATGCTATGCGGACACAATAAAAACGTCAGTTTCCTAAATGAAGACGGTGTCTGTAGACAAGGTAAAGTTTGCGTCAGCATCCTAAGCAAGGACGGTTTTTTAAGACCGGGTAAAGCTATGCGTCAGCATCCTAAGTGACGATGATGTGCAAGGACAGGGTAGAAGCATATGGATACAATAAAAACGTGAGCTTTCCAAACGAAGATGGTTTCCTATGACAAAATAATGCAATCAAATACTTTAATCAATAAAAACCTCAGATTCCACTGTTTTTGCTCAGAAAGACTAATTATATAATAGGTACGCAATCGAACAGTATTAGTGAGTTTGAATTTTTTTCAAAAAATTATTTCTAAATAGTTTCAAATGAATCGACAGTTTTTGATGTATCTCAGTAGTGGTATATTTTATAATTTCATCAACATATTTGTAAATAAAAATGGTCGAGCTATTGAAGGCTGTATATGCTGGTAACTTTATCTAGTTAAATAGAAGCGAAATATTTAAATACATATAATCAGATGTCATTTCAAATCTGAAGTTTTTAAGGATTCCAAGGCTTACTCGAAATAGAGTAATATACCGAAATTTAGGCACCGTATTTTTGTTATATGTATTTTTAATATTTCTAATACAGCTTATTGTAAATTAGCTTCAGGGTTAAATAATTTGGTATTTTTAGAAGGTATTGTGAATCATGAGCTCTATTCAAATATTTTAAAGAACCATTTGAAATGATCCGACCAAAATCTGGATATTGTAGACGACTTCATTTTTAACAAGATAATGACACCAATCACACTGCTCTCAATGCACGCCGCTAGTGTTTCTGTAACTGTCCCAAATTCTAAAAAAACCTCCTAAAACACCTGATTTAAACCTAGTATAACATATTTAGTGAGAATTTGGATTTAAAAAAGAAAACTTGACATGTAATAAACAAAATGTGCAGTAAAAACAGCAATCACAGAAGAATGGAGGAACATCGATGCAGAAATTACAAAAAACTGATGAAATCTGTACCAAGACATTTAAAAGTTATTGTGAACGCTAAAATATATCATACTAAGTATCAAATTAAGAAAAGAAAATACAATATTTAAAGCTATGTTGAGAATTTTTTGAAGTGTGTACAAAGACTTTTGTGGCATAATTATTCAGTAGTTTTTTGATTATTAATTTTTAAAAATAATAGTTATTCTATGTTTTAAAAGTTGATTATGTTATTCCATTAAGAACAGATTGCAGATATAAAAAATTACAATGTCGATGTATTAATTTTTTTTTCGTCGAAAGCAATAAATTTTATAAGAAATTGCCAGCGTACGAACACTTTTGTGGTCCCTTTTTACTCTTCAGCGCCATTTCACATAGAAAAAGTAAATTCTTATGTATTCAACTTTTTAAATAATTTTAAATAGTTCTAATTCTACAGCTCTCAGTAGCTTCATCAAGTTTCAGTAATATTTTTTTTTATTTTTCACAACTTGTTATTTTCAATGCGAGGTAACCATCTTGAATAAAATCTACATTCTGTCTAAAGCCTTTTTGGCGTGATTTTAATCGCGCATAAAAAGCCTATATCGGAATACTAATAAATCGGCGTGTACAGGGTGTATCTAAACTCTTGGGCAAAACTTTAAGGGGTGATAGTACACATCAAGACAAACAATATTAAATGGGAAACTTAGGGTTTCTAATGTCTTCCGAAGGAGATAGGCGCCATTAAAGTTTATGGTCCGAAATTTCAAATGATTATAAGAAAACGGAAAAATGGGTCGATTGTTTAGTGGTTTTCGCTAAAATTATTCTTTTTGTCAGTTTTTTCTTGAAAAATAAATTTAAAGATAGTTGAAAAATGTCGATAGAGGACGCTTTAGACTTTGAAGTGACATGCAACTATTTTTTGCTGTTATTTTTTTATATTACATTAAATGCTTTCAAAAGCTTAGACTTAAACTTAAATTTTGAGCTCAAAATGTAAATCGTTGGGAGTGGTGAAGTAGCGCAAACTCAACTGTGTTCAGGAAATGATTTGAACTCCCCTCCTCCATTGGGCACAATTCAGTTATTCACGATCTTGAATGCTCGGTCGTAGACTAGGCAGCATCTACTACCCACTAAACGTAAATTAAACGAGAGAGGGATGAAAAAATTAAATAAAAAAGTTATTCATAGCAAACATGAGCAATTTCTCCACGCAAAATACCCGATTTGCTTGCAAAGTGTAGTACACAAGGATTTAACTGTGTGGTTCTAACTGTATGTGAGGATGTAAAGTACTATAAAAGCTCTGGTTGTCTGCATCCATCGTGTTTTCGTTTTTGACGGCTGTAGGGATGACTACACTAATCAAGAAATGGCCGATATCCATTTAATTTTCAACGTTGCGGATGGGAATGCCCTGGAGGCCTGTATGGAGAACTTTTTCCTTCGAGACACTTGCCGAATCGAAAAACTTTCGAATGTTTGCATCGGCGTCTCAAGGAAACCGGTTCGTTTGTCAGTGGGATGCACTACACAGGGCGTACAAGGAGTGCGAGGACACCGGAACTTGAAGAGCATATGTTGCGTGAATTCTAGGAGCAACCAGAGACAAGCACGTGGACTGTATCCGCCACCGCAATTGTGAGCCACATGACGGTTTGGCGAGTGTTGGGAGCCGAAGGCCTTCGATCTTATCATGCGCAGCGTATGCACGCCTTGAAAGCAACCGACCATCAGCCACGTGTCCATTTCTCCCATTGATTCCTCCAACGATTGACTCTGCAACCAGACTTTGCCGCACACGTGATATTCCCCGATGAATGCAGTTTCAGTCGGGAAGGCAATTTCAATACGCGCAATGCACGCAACAGGACGTACACTAACCCACACGCTATTCGTCCTCATTCAAACCAACAGCGTTTCAGCATCAATGTATGGGCCGGAATTATCCAAGATCATGTGCTCGGGCCATATCTTCTGCCAAAGCGTATGGACGGTGGAGATGCTTCCAGTTCTACTGCAAAGTGTTCCTGCCAACATAAAGGCTCGTATGTGGTTCCAACATGACAAGCGCCTGCACATTTCAGCGCAGATGTGCAAAGTGCATTGGATACAGCAAATCCAGGACGATGGATTGGACGGGTTTGTCCGGTAAATTGGCCGGCCTAACCTCTCCTGTCTAGACTTCTTCCTCTGGGGCCATATGAAGAGTGTTGTTTACGCAAGCCCCGTCGACTCCGACGAGGCCCTGGTTGCGAGGTTTGCCGTCGTAGCAGGCGATATCCGGGAGATGCCCGGGGTATTCTCTAATGTTCGACAGTCCCTCCGCCGGGGGTATGAGGTCTGCATCCTTGCTGGTGGGCGCTTTTTCGAGCCTTTTTTGTGATTCTGGAAGAAAATCATGAGTGTATCACTTTCTACGTGTCATCATTCATTCAACCTTCATTCATACGCACTTCGTGCGTGCATCAAGCTTTTTTTTTACTTTGAGCGGAGAAATTGTTCATGTTTATTAAAAGTAATTTTTTTTAAATTTTGTCATCCCTCTCGTTTATTTTACGTGTAGGAGGTAGTAGTTTCTGCCTGATCTACGACACCATGTCCTACGATACCAAAATCGGGAATAACTGAACTCTGTTCATGGGGAGTTTCAAATTTCACCTCTTGTACACAATTCCATTTGCGCTACTTAACCACCCCCAACGAATTAGATTTTGAGCTCAAAGTTTAAGTTCAAATCTAAGCTTTTGAAAGCATTTAATGTGATACAAAAAATAACGGTAAAAAATAGTTGTTCGTCACTCCAAAGTCTGAGCCACCCTCTATCGACATTTTTAAAACTTTATCTTTAAATTTATTTTTCAAGAAAAAAATTACAAAAAGAATAATTTTGGCGAAAACCACTAAACAATCGACCCATTTTTCCATTTTTTTATAATCATTTGAAATTTTGGACCATACACTTTAATGGCGCCTATCTCCTTCGGAAGGCATTTGGGACCCTATGTTTCCCATTTAATATTGTTTGTCTTGATGTGTACTATCACCCCTTAAAGTTTTGCCCAAGAGTTTAGATACACCCTGTATTTAGACTTAAATTTTGTATTTTAAAAATGCATGTACACACAAAATAAATGAAGATCTAGTAAAACAATATTTAGATGGCTTAAACCAGTGCTTCTCAAACTTTCAATGTTTACGACCCAATTTTGAATCATAATTTTCATCACGCCCTCCTTTTACAATAACAGGTGGCCGCGGTAGCCGAGTGGTATGGGCATCGGATCGTGGCTGGCTTTGTCACGAGTTCGAGCCCAGTACCACTAAAGACCCGCCGTGTAGGGCAGCGATGCACGCTAAATCCGTCGAGAGCTGAAACGTCCTCCCGTTGGTGTGGTGTGGTAGTTAGGAGAGGGGGGTGCCAGCTCAGGTGTCGTCCACGTCACTTGACCATGGTTCAAAATTACGTGGTCCGTCGCCAAAAGCCCTCGTGTAGCTGAACAGTGCGACGTTAATCTTCACTCACTCACTTTACAATAACAGTGTATTGAATATAGTAAAAATGTACTTTGGCGCTAAAGCTACAATGCGAATTTAATTATATAAACCATAAAAATTATCATATTAATGTTTGTTTATAACAAGCTTATGGAAGGCACTAATATATATTAAACTTGTTTTTAATGTATTGATAGATTAATTATCAAAAACTTTGTACAGTACTGATGCATTTATAAGTATATTTAATCAGTGTAAATGTGTATTTATTTTTTTTATTTTAGAATGTGTTTTAATTCTTTAATCTTTCAGTAAATTAATCCTTATTTTAAATCTTTTGTTTTCGACTTTCAATATGCTCGCTCCCCCCACCCCACATAGGGATATCATTCCCCCCTAGGGGGCGCACCCCACAGTTTGAGAAACGCTGGCCTAAACACAGCAATTGCGTTTAAAATCGCGAGTTTTACCAACGTTGCATCACAAAAGTGTTCGTACAATTGCAATTTCTTATAAAATTTATTGTTTTCGACTAAAAAAAATTAATACATCGAAACTGTAACTTTTTTATATCTGCAATCTGTTCTTAATGGAATAACATAATCAACTTTTAAAACATAGAATAACTATTGTTTTGAAAAATTAATAATCAATATAAAGTATGGAATAATCACGCCACAAAAGTCTCTACATGCGCATAAAAAAATCTCAACATAGCTTTAAGTTATTGTATTTGTGTCTTAATTTAGTACTTAGTAAGATATCTTTTAGAATCCACCACAACTTTTAAACGTTTTGATACAGATTTCATCAGCTTTTTGCAATTTCTGCATCGAGGCTCCTCTATGCTTCTGTGATTATTATTTTTACTTCAAATTTTGTTTTTATATGATACAATGTTACATGTAAAATACAATGTTTTATTTTTTTTAAAATCAAATATTCCTCATATATGTTCTACTAAGCTTAAATAAGGTGATTTAAAAAGTGTTTGGGACAGTTACAGAGAAAGCAGTGGCTTACATTGAGAGCAGTGCGCTTGGCGTCATTATCTTGTTAAAAAATGAAGTTGTCACAGAAAGGAAATGAGAAACATTCCTCTCCTCATAAATGTAAATAAATAAAAACCAAACAAATATCTAAGAATACATTTTAAATAAGAACTGCATTTATATATATTGTTAGGTAGATCCGGGGCCTGAGAATTTTATGCAAATCAGTCACTAAGAACAAAACAGTTCTTTAAAAGCGATGAGAATTTATTGTCCAGAAAGCAATTTTTGAAGTACAGAATTCAGCAGCAATATTCGCAGAATAAAACTCAGAAGATCTTCACACTTTCAACAGCACTCAAGCACAATTATCAGTGTCTAAAAACAAGCATGTGAAATAATATCCACAAGCAATCGCTCGTTCAACAGCCGAAGTAATCACTAATCGCTTCGACAGTCAAGATAAGACTACTAATCTCTAGTCAAAGCAATACTAACTAATCGCTGGTCAAAACAAGACTGACTGACTTTCGGCGAGCATATCTCCCCCACGGATCTTTCGAAAAAAATCCGCTTTTCCCGAACTCATCAAGAATGGTCACCTAGTTGCCAAATTAGTCACCAAAATCACCAAATTGGTCGCCAACTTGGTCGTCTAAAATGATGCCAACTTGAGTCTATCGCCAAGATTTCGCCAAGTTCCCACTGAATCACCATTATAACGTAAGGCACGGCATTGCTTACGAATATTACAATTTTAACATAAAATAAATATAACATAGAGTAATTTAAAAGCAATACACATCGAATTACAAATTATTTACACTATTTTATACAAAATTCATAACAATATACATTCATGGACAAAACAATTAGCGCACCAAGCAATAATTGCGGGATCGTAACGAAACTTGGCTTGAAGGTATATGTTGGGGAGATATGCAAGTGATTGGAAACGCAGCGTGATTGCGCATTACGTATAGCCGGTAGAGGGCGTTTAACGTCATTCTCCGTGGAGTATAAAACAGTTAAAACCAAAAATTGTTTGAGTGTACTGAATCGTTTACAAAGCAAGAGCTGAGTTAGACATGCAATTATGTCATTTTCGAAGACAATATGAGCAGCTGCCGCAATTTGAGAGGGGAAGAATCATCAGCATGATGGAAATTGGGTAGTCAGCTAGGCGAGTAGCTCGTCGATTAGGTCGCTCTGATTGTGTTGTGAGGAGGTGTTGGGACCAGTGGATCCGATAGATGTCATTTACACGAAGATCATTCTCAGGATGCCCTCGGCAGACCAGTCGTCGAGAAGACCACCACATCGTAAGAAATCCTCGCGTAGAGCCAACTGCTTCATCGGCCGCCATCCAGGCACAGGTAGCACCTTCAGTAGGGACCCCTGGGTCTTCTCGAACCATATGAAGGCACCTGTCTCAAGGACATTTGGGATCGTGGTGCTCATTATGTGTGCTGCTCTTGAAGCCCACCCATCGACGCCTCCGTTTGGAGTGGTGCCACGCATGAGGAAACTGGACTGCAGCGGAATGGAGCCAGGTCCACCTTAGTGACGAATTCAGATTCAATCTCAGCAGTGATGACACTCGTATTCATGTGTGGAGACCCCGTGGTGACAATCCTGCCTTTGCTTTACAGCCACACGCTGCTCCCACAGCTGGTATGATGATACGGAGTGTCATTGCCTACAATACACGGTCACCCCTAGTATTGATCCGTGGCACCATGACCGACCAGTGGTATGTTCATGACATCCTGCAACCACATGTGCTGCCTCTCATGCAATGTCTCCCAGGAGTCCTTTTTTCAACCAGACAATGCTCAGCCTCACACAACAAGGATGTCACAAGACTGTTTACGTACTGCTACTACCCTTCCTTGGCCTGCCTGATCCCCAGATTTGTCTCCAATCGAGCGTATCTGGGATCATTTGGGATGGCGAGTTGGGCATCCTCAAGTTTGAACGAACTAGAGGCAAGGTTACAGCAAATATGGAACGAAATGTCTCAATACATCATACAGAACTTGTATACCTCAATGTCCGATCGTATCGCATCGTGCATTCGCGCTGGAGGAGGTTCAACAGGGTATTAAATCCTCCGTTCTTTTGCCATTGTTATTTGTATGGAACGGAGGGGGCGCGAGATGAAAATTATGATTGAATATTGGGTCGCAAATATTGAAAGTTGGAGAAGCACTGATCTAAATAAATTCTTTCTCTCTCTCTCTCTCTATTAAAGTAACTCGGTCCATAAAAATATTTTATTCTCTGAAATGGGATGATATAATGCTGAAATCCATTTTTCAGGGAAGAAAAAGAAAGATAAAAAAAGAAAAGAAAAATTGCTGTTATTACTTACAGAAATTTTCTGTTATGATTAGCTAACTTTAAAGCCTCTGGTGCGAGAGTACTGTTCAAAAGGCGGTTCAAATTTCTTTGATAGGTTAATGGAATATCAGCCTCAAAAAACAGCTTTAATTCTTTGAAACTCTGGGAAATAATAATAATTATTTCGCTTTAGTCACATGAGAAATGCTTTTCAAAATTTAGATAGGCAACAAACTCTTGAACACGAAACTTGCGGAAAGTAAAGGTTATGGAAGCCTATTTTCTTTTTAAAAGATGGTTTATTATTAAAAGAAATATATTCATAATTATCTCCTTTCGATGTATCTTCAATAACCGTTTGTGTTTGTTTTTCTTAAAAATATTTTTAAGCGGAATGTTAAATTGGCTCAGTTTATGACAGTCATATAATAAAGACAAACAAGTGTTCTTCATTGAATTCAAAACAGACATCGAACTAATTGTATTTGTTGTTCTATTTGTAAAAATTTCAAATTTCATAATTGGATAATTATGTGTTCAAAAGTTATAAGAACTAATTTTTTCAAAAGATTTTTAAAAAATCTTATATTATGCATATATTTTTTTAAATAAAATACATTTTGTATACCTTTTTGTGTGTTATTAATGTCAACAAATTTATACTTTTTAAGAGAAAGTTTCTGAAAAAAAAATCAAAGTTTGGCAACAACGAAGCATATTAACTGGAAACACATGATTGCATTTATCTTGTGACTATGACGTCACGTTTTTTGAACTATTGGCTCAAAACACGTGGTCATCATTATCACGTGATTATGACGTCACATAAATTGAGCCCATTGGAACATGAGAATATCGTATACTAGAATGAGCGAAATACAAATGGAATCTGAATAAATCAATAGTTGGTTAACTATTTGACCGATTGATTGCTGATTAAAGTCGCATTTCGAAGTTACACGAGGACTATCGGAAACGGAATTTGTAATTCAATCAATAATTAGGAACCATTCTTAGGTTTTGATAATTGATTAAATATACAATTACATACAAGGAAATGTAAGCTATAATCGTGACAAAAATCAGCTTATCCATTCTTAATAACAGACATCCACATTTTTTGGTATCCTCGGTAGCCTAGAGGTCAAGGTGACGGACTCGTGGCTGGTATGTCATAAGTTTGAGCCTAATACCGCTGAAGACTCGCCGTGCAGAGGCAGCCAGTGTACATTGAATCTGTCGAGGCTCAAATCTCCTTCCGTTGGTGAGGTGTGGAAGTTAGGAGAGAGGTATCCACTCTCAGGTGTCGTCCTCGTCACTTGACCATGGTTCAAAATGACGAGGTCCGTCGCCAAAAGCCCTCGTGTAGATGAGCAGTGCGACGTTAATATTCACTCACTTTCTCCACATTTTTTGATATTGCTAGGGAGAAAAAGTTAAATTAATGGTGGATCGATTCATTGGAGTTCAATTAAAATCATAAAATAGCAATAAATCTCAATAAGAAACAAGAAATATATAAAGAAATGTAATAAAAAAACCAAATGTATTATTTTTCATACATAATATGCGATACATTTTGGTAAGCAAAAGTCAGATTCAAAGCCTGAAGTAAATTTGCATTGTAATTAAAGTATTAATTCGTTTAAGTTATAAAATTTATCCAACATAAGGCCGTTTGAAGGTGCCTTAAAATTAGTTACACATATCTATTTATTTATTTTACACATATCTATTTATCTATCTATTTATCTAATTATTAAAAAAAAATTTCTTAGTGTAATGCATATATTCAAAGCAATACGTTAAAATGTACTAAGTAACAAAATAAAAAAAATTATGATGATATATTTTTTAAATAAATAAGATTTAGGTATAAATTACTTTTATGAATTGATTATTTTTCAACTTTAAGATTACTAATAGTTCAAATATTATTTCAAGTTTCTAGATTTCCTATTTAAGTTTTTCTGCTGCACATTTTAAAAGTATAGGTCTTCTAAATCAACACATAAACATGTTATACAGATTGACGAGTTTATCACCTTTCGCGATAAATTTATCGGAGTATAGGATATCACCAAGGCATCCTCGAGAAGACTTTAGGATAGATCCTTCTAGAAATTTCCATGAGGTTATACAAAGAACCTTTGAAACAAAGTTCGGTTCAGCTCAGTAGAGAAGACGAGATTAAAATCTGCCTCCGCGTTGACTGAGATAAGAGAGATAAAGAGATTTTATCTGCCTGAGTTCATGCAAATGGAACTATTCTTGACAGCTGTTTCTGGAACATTGACAAGCTTGTTTATAACCAGTGAGCTTTGCACTGTTGTAAATAATCTGCTGTAATACTTCTTTGTGTAAACGCGCTGATTTGCCTTCGTGTACTCATGGGCATATCCATTAAAAAATCTGTTATTATTCGAGTAATTAAAGTCGTCGTCTGCTTTTTTCCCATCACACATTTGTGACAGTATACAGGGTATTCCCGAATTCATGGTAGAAACTTTAAGGGGGGTACAGGACATTGTAACAATCATTTATTGTATAAGAATGTATGGGCGCAAGTGACGTGGTGAGGTACTCACACACAAAAAAAAGAAATGAAGGAAAAGGCAAGTGTTTATTTTCGATAAACACTGTGTTTTTCAATAATCACTACTTTTCTATCAGAAAAGACAAAATGTTTATTAAAAGCGTCGTTAACACGTAAAATGTTTACAATAAATGTTCGTAACTATTCAGCACATGAGCTATGAAGTCCAGCTGCAGCACACATTGCTGTACCACCTACAAGCAGTCGGAGAAGATAGTCTGCCGGATTCAAAGCTTGTACTTGTTGAAAATGGAAGAGAGAGAGAGAGAGAGAGAAGTGTATAAGATTTTCATTTAAGCTATCCGACTACGTTCGGAACCGTGATTTTCAAAAGCGCATAAATGGATAATTTTCATGATATTTAGTGTCACTTAGATGAGAATATATGCATAAAATTGTTTTAAGGACGTTTTGACATATATAGCTCAGACTTCTGTTCAGAGGCTCAACTAGAATTTTTGAAATATATAACTTAGAAGTGGGTTTATTCATATTTTACGACAACCGAGGTGAGCAATTTTAAGAAAATGAAGCAAATAATTATTCCAATGAGTGGTAACTCTGAAAATAATGTAAATTTTTCAAAAATTCTAGATGAACCTCTGTAGAGAGGTTTGAGCTATATACAGGCAAAATATTATTATAATAGAACCATTTTTCACAAAAGGAGAACATTTGGAAAAAAGATTATTCTAAGTTAATTTTTTGCCAAAATATTGTATTTAAATAAATTTTTTTTGTCAAAATGTCCTTAAAACAATTTTGTGCATGTATTCTAATCTGAGTGACACTAAATATCATGAAAATTATCGATTTATGCGCGTTTTTAAAATCACGGTTCCGAACGTAGTCGGCTACCTTAACACTCTACAAACGGTCTAATGACTCATACTTACGTGGTGAGCAACAGCCCTTGTACTTGACTCGGGTCCATCAGCCACAACGTTCAAGATGCTTTTTTCCAGGCTTGGACAGGGAAAAGCTCTTCGTCGACCAGCATCATGTCTGGTGACGTGGAATGAACGTGTTTCGCGCAGTTGACGATGTTACCGCTGAAAAATTCTGTGATTCGGCATTCGTCGATTATGAGCCTGCGCGTGATACATTCGTAGTGCAGCTCTGCCGTTACCATTTGCGCGGGTAGCCGCGGTAGCCGAGTGGTATAGGTATCGGACCGTGGCTTGCCTTGTCACGAGTTCGAACCCAATACCACTAAAGACCCGCCGTGTAGGGCAGCGATGCACGTTAAATCTGTCGAGAGCTGAAACGTCCTCCCATTGGTGTGGTGTGGTAGTTAGGAGAGGGGGTTCCTGCTCAGGTGTCGTCCACGTCACTTGACCATGGTTCGAAATAACGTGGTCCGTCGCCAAAAGCCCTCGTGTAGCTGAACAGTGCGACGTTAATATTAAATCAATCAACAATTTGCGCGGATGTACATGTAATGCATGCCTGCATTTCCGGCATACGTTAAGTATCCCAACGTAGATGTCAGTGCAATTGTGAATGGAATTTTCTCCTACTGAGATGCATCATGTTGACAATCTACTACATCGGCTAGACATCTACTGCCCCCTACCGGCAACGCAACCAACCGATAACTCCATTTCTCTTTTCTATTATTTTCCCTGTTTGCGTCTCACCGCGTCACTTGCGCCCATACATTCCTATGCAATAAATGATTGTTACACACACACACAATGTCCTGTATCTACCCTTAAAGTTTGTACCATGAATTGAGGCCCACCTTATATATATATATATATATATATATATATATATATATATATATATATATATATATATATATATATATATATATATATATATATATATATATATATATATATATATATATATATATATTGTATATATGTTTGTGTTCTTTCAGAATTTCGCCTTTCTTTTTCTTTTCTAATGCCAATATTTAAATTAACAATAATGAAATACGTTTATATTATGATTTTAATCACACACACATAGAAGAACAATTTTTATTGAACATTCTGTTATTATTTATGCCACTTGATCGACAGTAACATCAGATCAAGGCCCATGAAATTCATTGCGGTTACGGGCTAGATTTTTACGCCTGTCGTTAGCCTTAGCTTTGAGCACCATGCAGGTGACAATACGATTCTGCTCGGTTTCGTGACAATTTTGAGGGAGAACACCCTGGGGGTGGTTAGGGGCTTCCAACTTCTTTTCCCTTCCACCAACCTTACGAAAGGACTTGCGGCTCGACGGCTATTTATGGTACTTTCAAGTCGCGAAGGCAATATACATTTACAAAATTCCAACCGGAAATCGAACCCAGGCCATACGGCACCGCAGTCAGCGTCGCTAACCACTATACAGGACGGGCGACATTCTAACCATTCTTGAACATTCTAAAATTAGTGAACATTTAGAATGAGTGCACTTACAATCCCTTATAACCACATTTCATACTGGGAATACAAATATAATTGACATTTATCACTAAAAAGATTCTTTTTGTTAAAAGCTTCGTGTTTAAATGAGTTGACATACGAAAATAGATGGCTCAGTCCACACCGTCCAAGTCTAAGTACATGAGTTGGTTTCATCTTCCGGTAGAGAGTCAAGAGAACTACCCGATCCGGGAAACACGTCAATCATCATCAGGATGTAGCAATATAATGCACGATTGTAAGTGGTTTTTATATTTAATATGTGATTAATGAATCTCGGGCGTCATTATTTAAGGAAAAGGAAGTCCTTACGTTGCGGATGGTTGTCAAATAGGTTTTAAGGTTGTTTTCGTCTCTTTCCAAAATGACTAGAATCGGAGAACACATTTTCTGTTATAACATATTCAGGGTTATCAGGAATGAATGACCCGATTAAAAAATTTAATAATTCCTAGATGAATAAACAGAAATTCGTAATAAAGATGTCATTGTAAAGATAAAATATGATTTTTTTCTTACGTAACGTTTCTTGACATTAAGTAAAACTTGTTTTCTCAAATGTTCAATGTGACTTCCTTTAGTAGCCCGTATAATAATATCATTGTGAACCAGGACACCCTGGAGTGTCCGCGGTAGCCGAGTGGTATAGGTATCGGACCGTGGCTTGCCTTGTCACGAGTTCGAGCCCAGTACCACTAAAGACCCGCCGTGTAGGGAGGAGATGCATGGTAAATCTGTCAAGAGCTGAAACGTCCTCCTGTTGGTGTGGTGTGGTAGTTAGGAGAGGGGGTACCAGCTCAGGTGTCGTCCCCGTCACTTGACCATGGTTCAAAATTGCATGGTCCGTCGCCAAAAGCCCTCGTGTAGCTTACCAGTGCGACATGAATATTCAATCAATTAACCGGGACACCCTGGACTTTTGCCTTTACACAGGCATCCAGTTTCCTGGACTGTTTCTACCATCATCTTGTATTCTTAGATATCGGTGCATTTCTATGGTATTTTCTCCCAAATTCCCGCTGAACCGTGATTACTGACAGACTTTTTGCAAACGAGAGCACACAAAACGCCTTCCCCCGTTGAGACGCCATTTCCACTTCTGTTCACAACTACAACATTGCTGTCACCTATCTGACAAAAACAATGTTGCACACTCAAAAATTCATATTTTATCTTTACAATAACATATTAATGATCCTTTTCTGTTTTTTCATCCGGGAATTATTAAATTTTGTAATCGGGTCATTCATTTCTGATAACCCTCTCTGTATATGTTTTTTTATTACAATATATCTTTGAAATTTTATTAAAAAATATTAAACCAACTTGGGTAGTACAGTACAGGTTCTCAAAGTGGATAAGAGTTTATATATATCGCACTCTAATGCATCAAGAAGGCAATTGGCGACGGACCTTGTAACTTTGAACCTCTGCCCACTCACGATTACGACATTTGAGCTGGAAACCCACTTTCCCATCTTGCACTCCACTGCGACGGGAGGAATTTAAATCACGACAGATTTGACATGCATCATTCCTTTCACACGACAGGTCTTTAGTGGCGAGTGAGTGAATATTAACGTCGCACTGTTCGGCTCCACGAGGGCTTTTGGCGACGGACCACGTAATTTTGAACCAGGGTCAAGTGACGTCGATAACACCTGAGCTGGCACCCCCCTCTCCTAACTACTACACCACACCAGCGGGAGGACGTTTCAACTCTCGACAGATTTAACGTGCATCTCTGCCCTATACGGCGGGTCTTTAGTGGTACTGGACTCGAACTCGTGACATGCCTGCCATGATCCGATCGATACCTTGACCACTGGGCTACCGCAGCCCCAGGTCTTTAGTGGCACTGGGGCTCGAAATGATACGCCGTCCACTAGTCCTTTACCATGACCTCTAGGCTACCGCGGTCTTGTTTTAGAAGTGGAAGGTACCATTTATCAATAGACACTGAAAATTTTTAGGGGAGTAATTGTAGGTTAAGATATCCGACTACGTTCGGAATCGTGATTTTCAAAAGCGCATAAATGGATAGTTTTCATGATATTTAGTGTCACTTAGATTAGAAAATATGCATAATATTGTTTTAAGGACATTTTGACAAAAAATATTTATTTAAATACAATATTTTGGCAAAATATTAACTTAGAATAAATGTTTTTCCAAATGTTCTCCTTTTGTGGAAAATGCTTCCATTAGAATAATATTTTGCCTGTATATAGCTCAGACCTCTGTTCAGAGGCTCAACTAGAATTTTTGAAATATATAACTTAGAAGTGAGTTTATTCATATTTTACGACAACCGAGGTGAGCAATTTTAAGAAAATGAAGCAAATAATTATTCCAATGGGTGGTAACTCTGAAAATAATGTGAATTTTTCAAAAATTCTAGTTGAGCCTCTGTAGAGAGGTCTGAGATATATACAAGCAAAATATTATTATTATAGAACCATTTTTCACAAAAGGAGAACATTTGGAAAAAAGATTATTCTAAGTTAATTTTTTGCCAAAATATTATATTTAAATAAAAATTTTTTGTCAAAATGTCCTTAAAACAATTTTGTGCATGTATTCTAATCTGAGTGACACTAAATATCATGAAAATTATCGATTTATGCGCGTTTTTAAAATCACGGTTCCGAACGTAGTCGGCTACCTTAACACTCTACAAACGGTCTAATGACTCATACTTACGTGGTGAGCAACAGCCCTTGTACTTGACTCGGGTCCATCAGCCACAACGTTCAAGATGCTTTTTTTTCCAGGCTTGGACAGGGAAAAGCTCTTCGTCGACCAGCATCATGTCTGGTGACGTGGAATGAACGTGTTTCGCGCAGTTGACGATGTTACCGCTGAAAAATTCTGTGATTCGGCATTCGTCGATTATGAGCCTGCGCGTGATACATTCGTAGTGCAGCTCTGCCGTTACCATTTGCGCGGGTAGCCGCGGTAGCCGAGTGGTATAGGTATCGGACCGTGGCTTGCCTTGTCACGAGTTCGAACCCAATACCACTAAAGACCCGCCGTGTAGGGCAGCGATGCACGTTAAATCTGTCGAGAGCTGAAACGTCCTCCCATTGGTGTGGTGTGGTAGTTAGGAGAGGGGTTCCTGCTCAGGTGTCGTCCACGTCACTTGACCATGGTTCGAAATAACGTGGTCCGTCGCCAAAAGCCCTCGTGTAGCTGAACAGTGCGACGTTAATATTAAATCAATCAACAATTTGCGCGGATGTACATGTAATGCATGCCTGCATTTCCGGCATACGTTAAGTATCCCAACGTAGATGTCAGTGCAATTGTGAATGGAATTTTCTCCTACTGAGATGCATCATGTTGACAATCTACTACATCGGCTAGACATCTACTGCCCCCTACCGGCAACGCAACCAACCGATAACTCCATTTCTCTTTTCTATTATTTTCCCTGTTTGCGTCTCACCGCGTCACTTGCGCCCATACATTCCTATGCAATAAATGATTGTTACACACACACACAATGTCCTGTATCTACCCTTAAAGTTTGTACCATGAATTGAGGCCACTTATATATATATATATATATATATATATATATATATATATATATATATATATATATATATATATATTGTATATATGTTTGTGTTCTTTCAGAATTTCGCCTTTCTTTCTTTTCTAATGCCAATATTTAAATTAACAATAATGAAATACGTTTATATTATGATTTTAATCACACACACATAGAAGAACAATTTTTATTGAACATTCTGTTATTATTTATGCCACTTGATCGACAGTAACATCAGATCAAGGCCCATGAAATTCATTGCGGTTACGGGCTAGATTTTTACGCCTGTCGTTAGCCTTAGCTTTGAGCACCATGCAGGTGACAATACGATTCTGCTCGGTTTCGTGACAATTTTGAGGGAGAACACCCTGGGGGTGGTTAGGGGCTTCCAACTTCTTTTCCCTTCCACCAACCTTACGAAAGGACTTGCGGCTCGACGGCTATTTATGGTACTTTCAAGTCGCGAAGGCAATATACATTTACAAAATTCCAACCGGAAATCGAACCCAGGCCATACGGCACCGCAGTCAGCGTCGCTAACCACTATACAGGACGGGCGACATTCTAACCATTCTTGAACATTCTAAAATTAGTGAACATTTAGAATGAGTGCACTTACAATCCCTTATAACCACATTTCATACTGGGAATACAAATATAATTGACATTTATCACTAAAAAGATTCTTTTTGTTAAAAGCTTCGTGTTTAAATGAGTTGACATACGAAAATAGATGGCTCAGTCCACACCGTCCAAGTCTAAGTACATGAGTTGGTTTCATCTTCCGGTAGAGAGCCAAGAGAACTACCCGATCCGGGAAACACGTCAATCATCATCAGGATGTAGCAATATAATGCACGATTGTAAGTGGTTTTTATATTTAATATGTGATTAATGAATCTCGGGCGTCATTATTTAAGGAAAAGGAAGTCCTTACGTTGCGGATGGTTGTCAAATAGGTTTTAAGGTTGTTTTCGTCTCTTTCCAAAATGACTAGAATCGGAGAACACATTTTCTGTTATAACATATTCAGGGTTATCAGGAATGAATGACCCGATTAAAAAATTTAATAATTCCTAGATGAATAAACAGAAATTCGTAATAAAAGATGTCATTGTAAAGATAAAATATGATTTTTTTCTTACGTAACGTTTCTTGACATTAAGTAAAACTTGTTTTCTCAAATGTTCAATGTGACTTCCTTTAGTAGCCCGTATAATAATATCATTGTGAACCAGGACACCCTGGAGTGTCCGCGGTAGCCGAGTGGTATAGGTATCGGACCGTGGCTTGCCTTGTCACGAGTTCGAGCCCAGTACCACTAAAGACCCGCCGTGTAGGGAGGAGATGCATGGTAAATCTGTCAAGAGCTGAAACGTCCTCCTGTTGGTGTGGTGTGGTAGTTAGGAGAGGGGGTACCAGCTCAGGTGTCGTCCCCGTCACTTGACCATGGTTCAAAATTGCATGGTCCGTCGCCAAAAGCCCTCGTGTAGCTTACCAGTGCGACATGAATATTCAATCAATTAACCGGGACACCCTGGACTTTTGCCTTTACACAGGCATCCAGTTTCCTGGACTGTTTCTACCATCATCTTGTATTCTTAGATATCGGTGCATTTCTATGGTATTTTCTCCCAAATTCCCGCTGAACCGTGATTACTGACAGACTTTTTGCAAACGAGAGCACACAAAACGCCTTCCCCCGTTGAGACGCCATTTCCACTTCTGTTCACAACTACAACATTGCTGTCACCTATCTGACAAAAACAATGTTGCACACTCAAAAATTCATATTTTATCTTTACAATAACATATTAATGATCCTTTTCTGTTTTTTCATCCGGGAATTATTAAATTTTGTAATCGGGTCATTCATTTCTGATAACCCTCTCTGTATATGTTTTTTTATTACAATATATCTTTGAAATTTTATTAAAAAATATTAAACCAACTTGGGTAGTACAGTACAGGTTCTCAAAGTGGATAAGAGTTTATATATATCGCACTCTAATGCATCAAGAAGGCAATTGGCGACGGACCTTGTAACTTTGAACCTCTGCCCACTCACGATTACGACATTTGAGCTGGAAACCCACTTTCCCATCTTGCACTCCACTGCGACGGGAGGAATTTAAATCACGACAGATTTGACATGCATCATTCCTTTCACACGACAGGTCTTTAGTGGCGAGTGAGTGAATATTAACGTCGCACTGTTCGGCTCCACGAGGGCTTTTGGCGACGGACCACGTAATTTTGAACCAGGGTCAAGTGACGTCGATAACACCTGAGCTGGCACCCCCCTCTCCTAACTACTACACCACACCAGCGGGAGGACGTTTCAACTCTCGACAGATTTAACGTGCATCTCTGCCCTATACGGCGGGTCTTTAGTGGTACTGGACTCGAACTCGTGACATGCCTGCCATGATCCGATCGATACCTTGACCACTGGGCTACCGCAGCCCCAGGTCTTTAGTGGCACTGGGGCTCGAAATGATACGCCGTCCACTAGTCCTTTACCATGACCTCTAGGCTACCGCGGTCTTGTTTTAGAAGTGGAAGGTACCATTTATCAATAGACACTGAAAATTTTTAGGGGAGTAATTGTAGGTTAAGATATCCGACTACGTTCGGAATCGTGATTTTCAAAAGCGCATAAATGGATAGTTTTCATGATATTTAGTGTCACTTAGATTAGAAAATATGCATAATATTGTTTTAAGGACATTTTGACAAAAAATATTTATTTAAATACAATATTTTGGCAAAATATTAACTTAGAATAAATGTTTTTCCAAATGTTCTCCTTTTGTGGAAAATGCTTCCATTAGAATAATATTTTGCCTGTATATAGCTCAGACCTCTGTTCAGAGGCTCAACTAGAATTTTTGAAATATATAACTTAGAAGTGAGTTTATTCATATTTTACGACAACCGAGGTGAGCAATTTTAAGAAAATGAAGCAAATAATTATTCCAATGAGTGGTAACTCTGAAAATAATGTAAATTTTTCAAAAATTCTAGATGAACCTCTGTAGAGAGGTTTGAGCTATATACAGGCAAAATATTATTATAATAGAACCATTTTTCACAAAAGGAGAACATTTGGAAAAAAGATTATTCTAAGTTAATTTTTTGCCAAAATATTATATTTAAATAAAAATTTTTTGTCAAAATGTCCTTAAAACAATTTTGTGCATGTATTCTAATCTGAGTGACACTAAATATCATGAAAATTATCCATTTATGCGCTTTTTTAAAATCACGCTTTCGAACGTAGTGGGATACCTTTAGAGGTATAATTGTGGTGTAATAGCTGTCAACTGTTACGTAATTCACTTAATTCTGTACATTTTAACAATAATTCTGGTTTTTGCAGTGACTTTCTCACTGCAAGGATGATATTGCTAACAAGTTGAGGTGAGTTGGATTTGAAATCTATAAAGATTAGTGGTTTAGGAGTAAGTTTTATTAATGGCTAAGCGCTTTGAAACGAAAGTGACAAAATTCATACAAAATGGTTTTGGAAAAAAATCATATATATTGTGAACATGGCAACAAATCATGTTACTCTATCACAGTAGCGGACGCAAGGGTGTGAATTCGGGACCCCCTTCCCTGTGCGAATCCCTTCCATACACCTAAGGATTTTTAATTTTTAACATAATGATTACGCTTTGACGCTTTCTTGTTTTTGCAAAATATACCTCCTTCCCAGTGGCGTAATGTACACCCTTGCAACCCCTGCATCGTGAGAGGGGGGAAGGATTTTAGGGGCCCAAAACCTATGTTATTTTATGGTTTTACAGTCTTTTATAAGATCCAGTTTGAGGCCCAAAACTTGACTTTGCAGGGGGTCCCTAATATTCTCCGTTACGCCATTGCCCACCTACCTATAAAAGTAGTCTGTATACGCCTCTGCTTCGTGACATCAGAATTTCGGAAGAGATGTGGACAGCATGGTACTGAATATTTGAAAATTCGTCTCCAAACGGAACAATTATTACTTATGCACTTGTGCATTGTCTAAAATAGACTAAAACAAGTATAAATTTTTTTAAAAAATTAGTGACTACTTGCGTCAACAAAGAAAAGTTTTATTTTAGTTACTTTTACTAAATAGTTACGATTAATATGAATATCTATAAACATATGAAAGAATCATAATATTAAGAGTCAAAACACCATAAAATTAACATAAAAGCTTTTTAACCGTATTTAATTTTATAATAACATTTTTTAATAAAAGTTGAATATAATAGGTAAGAATTTATCTTAAAACCAATGTTAAAGGAATACTGACATCTAACTAGCAATTGCTTATTTAGGTTAAGTTAAATCTTCATCACACAAATTCAACAAGAGCTGTTTTATTTAGTGATGCTGCCATCTAGAGGAATAATATCGACTGAAATGTATCTCTTAAACTACAATTAAAAAATAAAACTTAATTAATGAATTAGGATTTGAAAAAACTATATTAACATCAAGTGTCATCCACTGCAAGTTTAAAAAAATGTATTTGAACTTGAGTGGATGAATAGAAAGTATTTCATTAATGATTGAAAATTTGAGCAAGATATATATATATATATATATATATATATATATATATATATATATATATAGGGAGAGTGTGAACTAATAGTAGGAATTGAATAAAACAATGAAACCTAATAAACTATAAAGGCATTTAACTAAAATACATTCCGAGAAAAGGGACAGGGCTTTATCCTGTTTTCAAGTAACTGTTACAAACATATTTCACATGCAACCAACTATAAAAAACTCTATTTATTTGGTTGCTATTTTGGTCGAAAATATCAATCGACTTACTGAAGAAAACTGTTGTGATGGTGGAGAGTGTGAAGTGATTATTACTTGTCTTACGAAATAAGCGCAGTGGCGTAACGTACACCCCCGCAACCCCCGCACTGCGGGGGTGGGGGCCCAAGGCTTCTAGGGGGCCCAAAGATAGACTGACGCCATTAACGTAGAATTTCACAACATTAGCTTTACATTTAATCCAATTTTTAAGCGATTTTCAAATTGGCGATCTAACATCATTCAAAACCAAAACATTGATCGCTTATTAGATATCTTAGATCCAATAACCAAATCTAAAAACATTTTAATTTGCTGTAATCCCCGCGACGAAAGAGGTACTTTTCTTTAGCGGGTTTTCTTTCCAAACCTAAATTACTAACAGATAAAAAGAAAGTCAGACGGAAAATTGGATAAAATGCTAGAAAGATAAAACAATTCATCACTATTTTTTAGAATAATTCATATTATCGGTAGGGAGAAAAAAAGACATGTTATTTTTTACTAAAGTAGCAAAGTAACTTATTGGCGTCTTTAGCTTCCCCCTCCCACATGTATTTCACTTTCATTTAGCGAACTCGTAAATAATGTACATCTGTTATGCTTTTTTCATGAAAAATAGTATTGCGATACTTGAAAACGCATAGAGAGTATTTTAAATGATTACATGGTCTAGATTTATGATTTAGAAACCTATATGCCTACAGAAATTTCCGTAGATTTATGAGTATTCAATCAAATAAAGCATAATGAGAAATGTTTCACAAAATTGGTTTTAGAACATATATATTTTTATATTTAATGCACTTCAATATAGGGAGTATTCCTTCGCTGTTAAAACATTTTGATCCCACTTTTCTCTCTTGTAATATTAGAACTGTTTTTTGTAAACGGAATTAATTATTCTGGTTCTTATATTGTTATTTTGTTAATAAGACAAGAAGAAACGCGGCCTTAAAATGAGTGGAGTTAAAAAAAACTGAGTGGTTCTCAAAAACGAAAAATTCGAAAGGGGAAAAGGAGTATAATATTAATAGCAAATATGCAAAATTGGATAACTTTTTAATATCCGCAAGTTCATCATCTTGTGCAAGTGCTAGTAGTAGTAATGCCAGGGAACTTGATGAACAAGGTCAAGCTCCTCCCGGGATTCATAAACGAAGAATTTGGTAAGTGATACCATTTTCTATCATAAGGATCTGAAATCTTAAATATTATTTTACAGTGTTTGTGTTTTTCTTAGTGTATCGTTTTTATTTAAGTTACCAGGTTATCAGTCGACAGTCGTTAGATTTTCCATTTTTTAAATTCTATAAATACTCTCTAATGTTAAACGTTATTTACTTTGTTTACTCAAACACAGGTTGATTTTATATTCAGTTCTAAGTTAAATCTAATATATATTATAAATGCCAAAGTTTGTGAAAATCTTTGTTGGTCTTTCAAGCAAAAACTACTGAATGGATTTTAATGAAACTTTACAGTAATATAGCTTATACATCAGAATAGCACATAGGCTATAATTTATAGCATAAACTATAATTTATAAAGATATTGTATGAAGTGTCCAAAATATAACGATATTTGTCAAGTAAGTAGGAAAAAATTCTGTCATCTGCTAGCAATTCTGGCATGCGCTGCAAAAAAAAAAAAAAAAAAAAAACACGTCTGCATATATCTATCTTTTGTTTGTGAAAAACCATTTTTGTTTTGGCTACGCAAGGTGCTCGCTTCTAATTAATTCCTCTGATATATAATGCCTATTTTTTATTTCAGAATCAAACTAAGTTTTGAAGGGAGAGGTTGTTATAAATCTCTCTTTATTTTAATGTTTTTTTTAACATCTTATTATGCATATTTGGTAGTAAGAAATTGATCTTTTTTCCAAATAAATGCTTTTTATCAGTTCTGATACTTAAAGTAAATAATCTTTCTCTTTCACACTGCATCATTTGGACAAATTTTCAAAATTTGTTTGTGGTTAGTAGTTAATTGTAACACTATAATTTTAATTTAATAGGCAGATATTGCATTTTTAAGTATAAAAATAATTAAAACTACTGTACTGTATCTTTTGGAACGAGTGAATATTAACGTCGCACTGTTCAGCTACATGAGGGCTTTTGGCAACGGATCACGTAATTTTGAACCATAGTCAAGTAACCTGGACGACATCTGATCTGGCACCCCTTTCTCCTAACTACCACACCACACCAACTTAGAAGGAATATTCTACCAATACTTAGCAGGAATATTCTTTGAAATCCACTCTTCCAAGATATATAGCAGAACGGGTTCCATGATGAGTTTTTTTAGCGGAAAAAATAGTTTGTCAAAATTTAAGTGTCTTATTTTTTGTATGTTAATGAAGACCTTAGAAAATTATTTGACTACTTATTTTAAGTGAACGGTATATATAATTAATTATATATTATATACTCGTATATATATATCCGGCTTGGGGCCCAAGATTTGACCTTGCGGGGGGGCCCAATTATTTTCCATTACGCCACTGAATAAGCGATAATAAAAAAAGATTTGGGAATATATATACATTATAGAGTACAGGAGGCGAAATATGGGGCTCTAGAATATAAAAATTAAACGGATTAGTACAGAATTGATTAATGTAATAAAATATCTTACTCTCTCTTCTATAATCAAAAAACAAATTACAAATTTTTAACGAAAAGTCACAAAAAAAAACAAAAAAAAAACTACTACGAAATTTATATTTCTTCAGAAGAGGTGACAAATTTCAAGCATGTACTCCATATTTGTGTAATTTTGAGAAATTTTAACATTTTCCAAGCGTGTTTTTCCCCTGAAAAATTAAAATTTTGAAATAACATAACTCCTCTTGTTTCATTGTTATATATTTTTAAAGAGTAAGATGCATTTTGTCTTTTTTTTTCTTTTAAAAAAAATGGAAATTTAAAATTTGTTGATTTTGCCATTTTAAATTGAATAAAATTAAGAATTTTGTAATTTATAATAATGGAAATTCTCTCTCTCTCTCTCTCTCTACTGTATTAAAGACGTCATTACAGCAATTTTCGATACAAAATGATAAATTTTCAACATAGGTACAAAACAACTTAGGTTATTATAAATGCTTTGGTGTCACTCTTGTAATGCGGAATATCTATAACCCGACCAATATAGAAAAAATAAAAACTTTTCAGTAATGGGGAGCGAGCTCTTATATCATTTATAAAGGCTTTAGTAGACGCAATAATAGGCCGACCTAGCACCACTAAAGATCCGTCGTGTAGGGAAGCGATGCATGCTATATCTGTCGAAAGTTCAAAAGTCCTCTCGTTGGTGTGGTGTGGTAGTTAGGAGAGAGGGGTGCCAGCTCAGGTGTCGTCCACTTCACTTGACCATGGTTCAAAATGAGACGAGATTCGTCGCCAAAAGCCTTCGTGTTAACTGAACAATTCAACGTTAATATTTACTCACTCACATTCTCCATTTAACTCATGCTATGTGTCCCAAGTCATATTAAAGTTACATTTAAATTCACATTATTCTTGCACTCTTAATACTGTAAAAAAACTACAGATTTGTCGACTAAAAAATTTTATTTTAATGCGATCAAAACTATGAAACTCGTTTATTTCTTTTTTACTTTATTTTTTCCCATTCTATCAAAACAAGGTATAGATTTCGGATGCAATGGGCGACCTTTTCTCTGGAAGCGTCTTCAGCGGTTGCGGATAAGAGGTCCCAGGGGGAGAGAGTTGGAAAGAGTTTTCCGTTCTTACCATATATGGAAGCAGCGTCCGCTAAAGAAACGGGTCGCCCAGAAAATCACTTGAAGCACTTTCCGTCGTTCAAATAAACAAAAGAGGGAAAGTCAATTTATTCTGGGAAGAAAAAACGCTTTTCTCTCACCCTTTAAGTGTTCAACGAGGCTCAAAGGTCAGTGACTTCTCAGAAAAACGTTTTGTATCTGATTTGAGCAAATTGCAGCGTTTGCTTACAAGTTTCATGCAATTCCCGGAAATCATTTCTTTTTTTTCCCCAAAATTTGCTTCCAGCAATTTTTAACTCTTTTCGTGATTCTTTTGTGGGGTGAAATCTGCACATTAATCATTTTTTTAATGTTTGTACTATTGTATTTATTAAATAATTTACATCATTCCATCGAAGATCAAATTTCTTACCCAAATTTATCTTTACCGTAAAATTTAATAAGATTATGATTCGAACAATTTCAACAGTAAAATGTTTTTTTTCGGTTGTATTCTCTAAAAAACTGGGAATTTCGGACGATATGTCAACTAGCTACATGGGATAACCGTCGTCCACGTATAGGCCTAGGCATACCATCATACACCAATAATTACTCTTCAGTCAAAAGGCGGAAGTCGGTCGTGCCGGTTTGTGCGATTGTTAGTCTTACACATTAATTTGTTTCGAGTTATTGTTTGTAGGAGTATTTGATAACATATGCTATGTACTGTCTACTTTTAAGGATCACATGTGGGGCCTACATTTGCGTAGGGGCCCAGGGCCAGTGGCGTAATGTACACCCCGCATTGCGGGGGAACTGGGTCTTAGGGGACCTGAAGCCTGACTGCCGCCAAGTACCTACCCTTTGTAAAATCTAACTTTGGAGCCCAAAACCTGACTTTGCAGGTGAGCCCGAGTTTTCATCGTTACGCCGCCTAATTTTGTGGGGGGGCCCAGGGCCTTAAGAAGTTTCAAGACGTCCCTGCATGCAATGCTCCTATGTTTTGGGGCAGCGGTAGCCGTGTGATATAGGAATTGGATCGTGGCTGGCTTTGTCACGAGTTCGAGCCCAATACCACTAAAGACCCGCCGTGTAGGGCAGCGACGCACGCTAAATCTGTCGAGATCTGAAACGTCCTCCCGTCGGTGTGGTGTGGTAGTTAGGAGAGGAGGGTAGCAGCTCTGGTGTCGTCCACGTCACTTGACCATGGTTCAAAATTACGTGTTCCGTCGCCAAAAGCCTTCGTGTAGTGCGACGTTAATATTCACTCACTCACTCACTTATGTTTTGGAGTCATTTATTTGAGGTATTATCCCGGGCTTTTGAAAAAATAGTATACTTCTAGAAATACAACCCTTTAAGTTCCTAACGTATGCCATTTCTTTCAAAAAACAATACTTCGATATATGTTGAAATCAATTTTTTTTATGTTCATCTCTTTTTTTTTCATTTTTAAAGCTATCATTTTTATACCAGGCGCATCCGTAAGTTTCGATCTTATTTTTTTGTGTTGAACGTGCGCGTTATACGCCGGATTCTACGGTATATATTTTACCAAATAATAAATAAATAGAATTACAAAAAATCTTAATGTTCGCGCTTTTACTTTTATTAATTTCTCAAGACATGTATACATGTATGAGACATGACATACATGTATTTAGTAATATTAATCTGGCCCCCTTGAGAAATGCTTATAACCTGTCAAAGGACAAGCAGTGCTTTTTTATCCATTGGGCGCTTAAGGAAGGGGTCCAGAAGAGCCCGGATAAGCTGGACTTAACCAGATTTGCTGGTTATAAATTTTGATCTGCCAGTGCCCAGGGGGTTAGGCTATAGATCTTCTGTGCTCAGGGCCCGAAATGAGCTTAAATTGGCACTACACAAGCACTTTTAAAATTTTCTTGAATTTCACTTGTGTTATTCAAATAGAAGCAAGTTCGTTCCAGAATGGTAAGCTTTTAGATTCCAGTTTCTGCTGACTGAATGAAAGTTCTGATAGCCTGACGGTCGTGGTCGGCGTTGTTGAGTAGTGGATTTTTGCGCTGATGCCACAGAAATATACCGTGTAAGAGGGCGGATGCTCAATAGATCAGTCGAGGCTTAAATCCCCCCCCGTTAGCGTGGCGTGGAACCATGGAAAGGAGTATTAGCTCAGGTGTCCTCCTAGTCACTTGATCGGGGTTCAGAATTATATATATACGAGATGCGTCACAAATAGCCCTCGTGTTGATTTAAAGTACGAAATAGATTAAAAATATTAGATCTGGTGAAATTAGCGGTAATGCACAGAGCGTCAATCCTATCACGCCAAAGTAACGCCAAATTATCAACAACGATCATAGTCACTCCGTCATTTTTAAATCAGTCGTCAATAGAGTATTGATACGGCATTGGGTAGCGTTATCGCAAAACAATGCTTCATTTATTAAAATTTGAAGAAAATGACGATTAACTCTTGATTTTTTCTACTTTTTAATGTATTTGTATGAGACTCATTAAAATTAACATGCGGTAGTTTTGCTTAGTCCACTGATCTAACTTAGCTATCGTCTACTTATCAGGCAATGACAGTAGCCTAGTGATTATTGTCAACAACATGTGGCTGGTATGTCGTGAATTCGATCCAAAGTGCCACTTAAGACCCGATGAGTAGAGGGGCTGATGCACGTTAAACCTGTTCTCAACTTGTTGTGGTGTGGAAGTTAAGAGAGTGGGGTGCCAACTCAGATATCATCCTCGTCACTTGACCATGGCTCAAAATTACAAGATTCTTCGCCAATAACTCTCGTGTTGCTTAACACTAGAACGTCCGGGATTTTGATTACCCTTAATCGTCCGCCGGTGTCGTTTCGACACCGCGATATAAAAAATCTAATATATATTATAAATGTGAAAGTTTGTGAAAATCTTTGTTGGTCTTTCACGCAAAAACTACTGAATGGATTTTAATGAAACTTTACAGTAATGTAGCTTATACATCAGAATAGCACATAGGCTATAATTTATAGCATAGACAATAATTTATAAAGATTTGGGGAAAGTGTCAAAAATATAACGATATTTGTCAAGTAAGTAGGAAAAAATTCTGTCTTCTGCTAGCAATTCTGGCATACGCTGCAAAAAAAAACCACGTCTGCATGTATCTATCTTTTGTTTGTGAAAAACCTTTTTTGTTTTGGCTACGCAAGTTGCTCGCTTCTAATTATAATTCCTCTGATATAATGCCTATTTTTTTATATTTCAGAATCAAACTAAGTTTTGAAGGGAGAGGTTGTTATAAATCTCTCTTTATTTTAATGTTTTTTTAACATCTTATTATGCATATTTGGTAGTAAGAAATTGATCTTTTTTCCAAATAAATGCTTTTATCAGTTCTGATACTTAAAGTAAATAAGCTTTCTCTTTCACACTGCATCATTGGACAAATTTTCAAAATTTGTTTGTGGTTAGTAGTTAATTGTAACACTATAATTTTAATTGAATAGGCAGATATTGCATTTTTAAGTATAAAAATAATTAAAACTACTGTATTGTATCTTTTGGAACGAGTGAATATTAACGTCGCACTGTTCAGCTATATGAGGGCTTTTGGCAACGGATCACGTAATTTTGAACCATAGTCAAGTAACCTGGACGACATCTGATCTGGCACCCCTTTCTCCTAACTACCACACCACACCAACTTAGAAGGAATATTCTACCAATAATTAGCAGGAATATTCTTTGAAATCCACTCTTCCAAGATATATGGCAGCACGGGTTCCATGATGAGTATTTTAGCGGAAAAAATAGTTTGTCAAAATTTAAGTGTCTTATGTTTTTGTATGTTAATGAAGACCTTAGAAAATGATTTGACTACTTATTTTAAGTGAACGGTATATATAATTAATTTTACAGTGGAATATCTTTATTTAATTTATTAGCTCTAACGGATTAAATTTTCCAAAGTGGAGTATTTTGTTTATGTATATCCCTTAATTTTAAATGTAGCGATCCAAAAAAAATATTGTATGAAAAAAACTGCAGTAAATCATAATGCGGTTGGATAAAGTATTAACGTGCATCCCTCCCCTACACGGCGGGTCTTACAAAGGTCTAATAAAGCTCGAGTTATGAAAGTAGCTAGGCATTTGCCAACTTGACTCTATCGTTAACATTTCGCTATGTTTTTCATTGGATCGTCATTATAATTTAAGAAACGGCGTTGCTTGCGAATATTACACTTTTAACATAAAATAAATACTACAGAAAGTAATATTAATGTATTATACTTTCAGATAAAAAAAATTTACACTATTTTAAGCGTTCATTACACAAAACGTTTAACAATACGTTACTTTTGCTGAGCAGAGATCAGCTTAGGAAGGTATTTTCAAAAATCAACCCTCAAGAGTGTTACGGGGAGTTTATAAATAAAAAAAAATCCTTTTTATCAGCTATTAGACCTACATACTTAAAATTTAACAAAGGTGTTTTATTTCTCTCTTTTTTTGTTACCTGAGTTACGCCAAAAGCTTTTTTTGTTTAATTTGCAATTCACGTAAAATTAACTCATTAAAAACTTCTTTATCCTTCAATCTGTGGTGTTTAATTTTTCAGTTCACCCGTGCGAAGAACGGGTATACCAGCTAGTATAAAATAATTGTAATGACTAAATAATTGCAGGACTGATACTATTCAGTAAGGTTTAGTTTTAAGGCTTTTTAATATTATTTCATGTAATAATCATATATTATGATCCATCATATCATAAAAAAACTGACATTGATATTAAGTTTCGCGACGTTTGATAGACCACTACTTTGTTGCAAAACATTTCGAGTTGCAAATCTGCCAGGAACATTACTATTAGGCAGTATTCATTCTGTGCCTTCCCTTATGACATATATATCAGGATTCTGGAATATTATCAATTACATCTAACTTTCTTCAGAGTCTTTGCATAACACTCAATCTTATGTCTTCATCGGAATCTGAAGTAGAACAAGACAGCTCACCACCATGCGATTCATTCTCAGAAAGCTCTCGCAACAAATTAGCAATTTCATTAAGACTTAGACCTTCTCTCTCTTCTTACAGTGGCCGCGGTAGCCTAGTGGTTAAGGGATCGGATCAAGACTGGAGTGTCATGAGATTGATCACAGTATCACTAAAGACCCACCGTGTAGGGAAGCGATGGGCGTTAAATCTATCGAGAGCTCAGACGTCCTTCCGTTGGTGTGGTAGTTAGGAGAATGTGGTGCCAGCTCAGGTGTCGTCCTCGTCCCTTGACCATAGCTCAAAATTTCAAGGTCCGTCGCCAAAAGCTCTTGTGTAGCTGAACAGTGCGACGTTAATATGCACTCACTCATTCTCTACATACAAGACATCATTTCAGGGTGCCTGCTCTGCACAAGATTCAAAAATCGAATTAAATTTTCTTTATGAGCAGATAAGCGAATGCTGCGCAATGAAACACGCGGGTCTTCAGCGATACTGGGCTCAAACTCATGACATGCCTGCCATGATCCGATACCTTGACCACTGGGCTACCGTAGCCCTTAGCCAGTGTGGGAAATCATGCCAAAGATGGTTCCCAACTATAGAAGATGTAGGAAATGTAGCAGAAAGGGACAAGGAAAGAAGACCCGCTACATGTGTGCTCAATGGGATGTTCTCTTATGCATTACACAACATGCTTCTCCTCTTTTCATGGTACGTAATCACCATTAAAATTAATTTTCTTTATGATGGTGGATGAGTCGTTGCGAAGTATTCTTCCCACCCCTAAAATTTAAAAATAAACATTAAGTTCGGCAAAATAAAATATATTTCCTGAAATGTTATTGTTAAATTATCAATAAAACATTAAAAAAAAAACTGCGAGCAATTCAAAAGAAAAATAAATGGCCCACGAAAGGGTTAAATCAAGTCTCTCACATCCACATTATGCCGGTCACGGAACTCGCGTCTTCACTCCTAGGTTGTTATGGCTTCATCTTGATAATCATTGAGAAGGTGTAACTTAAAATGGCCGTGGTAGACCAGTAGTCATGGTCTTGAGCTCGTGGCCAGCATTGTAGAGTCTTGATTTTGAGTCTTGACCCGCAGTGAAGAGAAGATGATGCACATAAAATAAGTAGATACTCAAAGTCCTCCCTTTGGCGTGTAGCCGTAGTAGTCTAGTAGTCAAGGTCACGGACTCGTAGCTGGTGTGTCAAAACCCACCGTGTAGAGGGGACCTATGCATGTTAAATCTATCGAGGCTCAAAAGTCCTCCTGTTGGTGTGGTGTGGCAGTTAGGAGAGGGGAGAATGCCAGCTCGGGTATCGTTTTCGTGACTTGGCCATTCTAATGTCTGGCTCCTGTTGGTGAGGGATTCTTGAGTGTTTGTCGCCATTCTCTGCACCTCGGGGGAGGGTTGTTATTTCTTGGAGGGAAGGGTGTTGGCCTTAAAACGGGACGGTGTTCCTTTATTTTAGCGCGAGACGCTGGCCTGAATTCTTTTGGTTTTGTTGAACGCGAAGGACTGCGCTTGGTTTTATTGTATTTAGAAAAGATAGAATCCTGCTCTTTTTTTGAATCGACGTACTGTGTCTCGAATTTGCCGAAAAATAAGATAGAAAGTTAGTTTTGAAGTGGTGTGGAATTTCGGAAAATACGCTGTCAGTTCAGGTTCCGTTTTCGTCAATTGACCTCTGTTCAAAATTACGAGGCACGTAGCCAGTAATCGTAGTGTAGCTTCAAAGTACGAAGTGTGGCCGCGGTAGCCGAGTGGTATAGGCATCAGATCGTGGCTGGCTTTGTCACGAGTTCGAGCCCAGTACCACTAAAGACCCGCCGTGTAGGGCAGCGATGCCCTACATGGTTATCTAAATCTGTTGAGAGCTGAAATGTCCTCCCGTTGGTGTGGTGTGGTAGTTAGGAGAGGGTGGTGCCAGCTCAGGTGTCGTCCACGTCACTTGACCATGGTTCAAAATTACGTGGTCCGTCGCCAAAAGCCCTCGTGCAGCTGAACAGTGCGACGTTAATCTTCACTCACTCACTCAAAGTACGAAGTAAATACTCACTCACTCAACTAAGTGAATGAAATCGTAGAAACGATTTTCACCCATCACTTCGAGGGCAAAGTTGTAATATAAGAAGCACCCAGAATCGAGCCTCTTCATTTTCTTGTCCTAATAGAAGAAACAACGGAGTATAAACAACATTTGAGTTTTTTCTGAAAAATTGCATTCTTGAGTGTTTGGTATTGGCAACGAAGCTCGTAATTTTGAATCTTGCTCAAGTGACGAGAACTACACCTGAGCTGGAACCACTTCTCTTAACTACCATACCACATCAATGGGAGAATATTAAGTCTCAACAGATTTAATTTTAATCGGCCCCCTTTACACAATGGGTCTTCAATGGCGCCTAGGCTCGAATCCGTGAAACTGGTCAGGAGTGAGAGGTAAATGTGTGATCTAAGAAGTTAAATAAAAATTTCCGAAAGATTAAAATAGAAAAGTAAAGAAAGGAAAAATGTTTTTCCTTTCATCAAACGGTAATTAAAATACAGATTTTACTTCAGAGTATTTGATTCCAAGTAAAAATACTTTTTTGTGAAGAAAAGCTTATTTTTCGAAAAAATTTGATACATGCATCCTCAAGTTTCCGTAACGTTTTTTTTTTTTTAAAAATTGGAATTTTTTCATAACATAAAATTTTTTTAACTACTTTATAAGCTGATTTTAAAATTTTTAGTTCAATTTTGTTACTCTTTTCTAATTTTTTTTACAAAAGAAAAAAAATTTTGTCGACAGTTGATTTACATCTATCATCAAAGCAAAAAAAAAAAAAAAAAAAAAAAAAAAATAGCAAAAGAAAAACAAGCTGGGATGAGTGCGAGAAACCATCGATAAAAATAGAGAAAACTTGTCATTCATTTCGATAAGAACATCAATTATTGACATATTGCACCGAGATGAGCAACACACACACACACAACCTTGTGATTCTTCAAAATAACTCCACAACTGTATACTTGGAATTGGCTCTGTATTACTTGATATCAGTTAGCAAATCTTTTCATTTTGAAATGAAATAGAAATCTTTTCGATATTTATTAATTTCACACTAACCCTTCTCATACCTAAGTTGCCTTTTACCTATTCCATTTATCAAATTATGTTCCATGGAGTTCCACAAGGCATACCCAGGGGCTCCACGAGTCACAAGAAAAGAAAAATCGAAAAAAAACCCCTTTTAAAAACCCCTATGTAAAATGGATTCACGTTCTCTAATCCCACAAGAGTTTAAAGCTCATCTCTATCTTTAAGAAACTGAAATTTTTATTCATACTAAATAACTTTATATTTTTTGTAAAACTTTTATAATTAATATAATATAATAGAGGAATATTAAAGCGTTTAATGTTATACATATTAATTATTAGATTGTGAATATTTTATAGCTTACTATTCTGAGTTCCACGAGATAATTTTATACTCGTTAGTACAACGTTTTGCAAAACTAGAAGTTTTCTAATGGAAAGTGTATCGTTTTATATTTGTGGATAACACTTGCAACATATCAACAGATTCGATATTAAAAATCTAAATTTAAGCAAGAGCAGATCCTAAAATTTAGGTTGAAAATTCATGCAAAATGCACAGTATTTCTCACACAGCTATAAACATTTTAATGCCATTCAGAATAATGCGTATAAGTGAAATATTTTTTAACTTGAGTGGCAACAGAAACAAAGTATAGAATCAAATGAAACTTAGAATACGTAATGAAATTGTAGTAATTTTCAATTGACCTAGACGTCGACAATTTGTGTGAAAAAAATACAAGAGAACATATCCCTATTACTAAACTTAATACATGAGTAAATGATACTTGGATCACAGATTAATGTTATCAAAGAAAAAAAAATGTTATATTAAAAGTAAATTAAAATTTTCTAATAATAAATGCAATACTTTTCATTGCCTTTACATTGATCTACTTTAAATATTATTTTGAGATATATTATTCTAAGTGGGTGTGGAATGGGGCTCTACAAAAATACTTTCAAGTTCTAGGGGTTCCACGAAAACACCTTCTAGCTCTAGGGGTTCCACGAAAACACCTTCTAGCTCTAGGGGTTCAGTGAGAAGTTTGAAAACCACTCCACTATTTTAATTACGGCAATGTATAAAAGGACGTTTAAATTATTTAAAGGTCGCATGTTTTATACAAAGCCTCGTACTTTTCATAGCTTACATCAATAGAACAGCCTAAAAACCTTTGAACGAAGCTCACGTTACGTAGAAAATACTGCAATCAAATAACCTTATAGTTAGTTGGTCAGTGAATCAGCATTAGGTCACGCATCAATTATTCGAACTAGGCCTCGCCTGTTAAGGACAGATGAAAGTGCAAATGCTACAATAAACAGCATCACCCACCTGCTCACACCGCCTCTCCCCCCTTTTCTTGCAATGCGCCCTCTAGCGGTGATGACTAGGCGGTCGATCTCTCTCGATGCTCAGTTATTCTCTA
Source organism: Trichonephila clavipes (assembly GCA_019973935.1). Lineage (NCBI taxonomy): Eukaryota > Metazoa > Arthropoda > Arachnida > Araneae > Nephilidae > Trichonephila > Trichonephila clavipes. The sequence continues at coordinate 1,869,534 of BMAU01021369.1, forward strand.
AATCGCCCAGTGTTTGGTTGATACTGCGGATAAGCCAGTAGTTTTTCCATTTTTGGTTTGGTTTTTGCTGAAGTGACATTCAATCAAAATGGCCGAAAACAGAGCTACCAAGTCAGGATTAGCAGCTGAGGCACATAGCAAGGTAGATTTTATTATATATTGTTTTTAATAATCATCACAATATTTTCATATATTTTAAAATATTGTATTCTGAATCGAATTTATGCATAAGTTTTGTAATGTATGTGTATTTTAGGATTCTCTCGCTTTAATGTTGAAGTAGTGAAAAGGGGACGAATTTTTCCCTTAAAATAAAAATTGATGAGGAAGAGGGGAAGAGTAAGAGTTGGGCTGGGTTTTGAGTTGATCATGGTGGTCGAGCCCCGAGTAGCACTCTTCAGATGCAGATTCTGTCATATTTTAGAATTTTATTTAACACTGGAATTCCAAAATTAGTGTTATTATTTGATTTTAGTAATCAAAAATACGTTTACAATCTGGCGTTTTTCAATACATGCATTTTTATAGTATGGAAAATTTAATCTTAATGTACTGTCAAGTTATTTCACTTATAAAAGTTAGGTTGACTGTTTTTATTCCGATATGGAGTTTTCAAGGAGTATCAGTTAATATAGCTTTGACTATTTTGGGTGGATATTTGAAAGTGTAATAATCGTTCCAATCGCTATTTCATTTTTTTTACTCTTAAAAAGTTTATGCATCTTAATTTTAGATGAATTTCATAATGATTCCACAAAATCTCAGATTTTTAAAATAATTTTACATTCATTTTTTTTTCTAAGCATATCTGATTACGTAAGCAGAATTTTTTTTTGTGGAAAACCGTTATAAATTTAAAAATCCATCGCATATTAAATAGTTTAATTTGAAGAAAAACTTTCTTGTTTTATTTATGTACTTTTTAATTTTTTATTATATTTGTATTCAAAGTATTGTAAGATATTGGATCAGTATCTATTTTCTTAAAATATCAAAAAAAAAGTCTTTATTCTAAATTTTTTAGTGTATTTAATAAATTAATATTTCATCTTTCCTGTTAAAACCGGAAGAAAATAATTTATTTGGATCGCCAAAAATGCATATCGAATAATTTACAGGTCAAAAATAGCGAATATCAACACCCGAGAATAATCAAATGGAAGCATGTGATATTGTTGTAAACTAAATGTTCAAGTGTTTGTTCCTGTACAAATACTTATTGAATTTCTATATGATAATCAAACACTTTGCCTAGTATAAAATGTGTCAAGTGATAAAATCGAACTTAGAAATGAATTCTAGATTTCTATAAAAATGATACTGTATGGGAAAGAAATCGAATCTTAGTTAATTTTTTCTCACATTATGACTAGAATGTTATTTTGGAATAAAAGAAAGAAATCCAATAAAATATGCCGATATTCCTCTAAATTGTTCATTCTTTTAACTTGTACAGGAATTTTTGTTTATAAACATTACCCCCACGCCCTTTGATTTGACCCTATTTTTCAAAGTATACGTATGTGGCCAAACTTTTTGACTTAATACATTTTGAAGCTAATTTATGGTATTTATTTTTAATTTCAATTTATATAATTATTGTAATAGCATTTTTTAAAATAATTCACTGGGATTGCTAGGCATTGGTAGAACTCAAGTATAGAAAGCTACAAGGCAACAAGAATTTAACGGAAAAACAGTTCATGTTTAGACATAATATTTTGTGAGGAGAAATATTTTTATCGAACCAAGTTCTAAATTTGAAACTTCTGTTGTGTTTCGAAATCGCTAATTTTCAAATGCTCGGTTACTGGTCAAAAACAATTATAGATAGTTTTATTTAAAAATATCTTGGAGAAAGTCGAGACATTTTGCCATTAAAATTTTATTAATATCTTTGTAAGTTGACACAAATATTCCTTTTCACACAATACCAGTAGCACAGCAATTAGTCACACTTCAAGGTATTTAAAAGTCGGTGATTGTTACTAAGTACCTGTTGCATGTCGAAGAAAATGGCTTCTTAGAATTTTTTTATTCTTTTGTCTTTTTAAGATGCACCCACGCTTGCAACATTTCGCGCCAAATCCTTTGAAACCGGATGAATGAAAACCTTGATATATTTTTTTTCATTTATTTATTTTCGCGCGCTTCAGCAAACGGATGTTCAACCGTGACAGATGTCACGTGACATCTTCTACGTAATTGCATCGGTATGCATTTTCAAACTTACTTTCACAATCGAAATTATATACTCACGATTTCGTAAGCAGCAGAAGAGAATTTCTAACAGTTTTTCTTACGCGTGATGAAATGAATTTGATTATTATTTTTCTTCTTTTTCGATTTGCGGAAGATGACATAAAACATCTACTGTTCTCAGACTCTAAAGTACAATTTTTCCACGAAATCGTTGAGTGTGATTTACAATAGAATGTCATGCTTATAATGAAGTTTCACAGTCTGGGGGAAGAAGCTTCATTATATTCGTTATATTTAACTGTGGTTGTCTTGTTTAAGTTATGCGAGACCTCTGAAATATTTAAGCTTGTTTACCATTGTATGCATTTCACATTTCATGAAACTTATTGTTTCAATTATCTGCATTTAAGAAACATGAATAATTTATGAAATTCACAAATAAGTTTGACAATGATAGGAAAAACATCAAGGCTATATTAATATCGGAAAAGATGAAAAAGGCTACATTACATTTTAAAGTGGTACCTTACATTTTAAAGTAATAACTTTCATACCACTAACATTTTGTTTCGAATATTCCACAAAAACATTAATTTAATCAACTGTCTTTATTTTGTTTTTAAAATACAAAACTTATTAATTTCCTCTTAAATACCTGAGATGGAACTTACTAAATGATAAGTTTGAAGTTTTTCGAATTAAATTCATTCGATACTTCATGAACTATAAATCCTGTTTATTTAATTTTCATGGAGTGTTTTTATACAAGATAAGGGGCTGCGGTAGCCCAGTGGTTAAGGTATCCAACCATGGCAGGCATGTCATGAGTTCGATCCCAGTACCACTAAAGACCCGCCGTGTAGGGCAGCGATGCACGTTAAATCTGTCGAGAGCTGAAACGTCCTCCCGTTGGTGTGGTGTGGTAGTTAGGAGAGGGGGTGCCAGCTCAGGTGTCGGCCACGTCACTTGACCATGGTTCAAAATTACGTGGTCCATCGCCAAAAGCCCTCGTGTAGCTGAACAGTGCGACGTTAATATTAAACCAAATCAAATCAATCCATACTGACGTTCAATCCTTATTAATAAAATTTGTTAACAAAAACAATTTTTAATTCTGGTTTAATAATTACTGAGTTTTTTGTGTAACCTTTTTGATATTTTGAGCATTGTCAGTTGAAGGAAATTTGGAATTCAAATGCCGAACCTAGACTATAGTAAATGGTCAATTGACGTTTTGTGTAGAATTATTTCCAAACGGTTTTTGTTAGGAATCGTAATTATATTTAAAAATGTATGTATTTATCTGCATGAAATAAGTACGTAAATATAATTTTAAAAAAGCTGTGCACAACGTGAATTTTAAATTCTTTGAGTACGAAGTTACATTCATCAAAATAAATGCCCCTGTGGTTTCAAAACATTCGAATCTTGTCGGTGTTTTCCTACCGATAAAGATAAATAAACTTATTTAATTGCGAAATGCATTTCCTTTTCCAACTTACCGTTTCTCACATTGGTCAAGGCAGAACACGTGCTAAAACCTCAATTCCCTTATATGGAAGTTTTGACAGCTTTGGTGTAGACGCTTTCGTCTGGCTGAGTAAATGCTTTTACAGGGACCTTGATAACGTGTATGTCGGGCATTATTTACAGCATTCTTTTCTAGAATTGATTGCTATATATAGTATGTGAATGTTTTCAGTAGAAGTTTGATTACTTCATTCTAGTTTTAACGTTTATTTAATCGTAAATGTGGAAATTAATTGCAGTAAACGATTATGTTGAATGTACAGTTTAAAGAAATGGCATTCCATGGATTTTTATAACGGTTCTTAGAATTTTGGTTTGCATGAATTTGTTAGTTTACCTGCTCTTCTAATGCATTGTATTGGATGTACAATTAATTTGAAATCAGTTAATTTCTAGGTTTGGTTTTAATTAATAAATATACAAATTATAGAATAATTTTTTTACATTTAGAAGAGCATTTTGATTAATTCATTTGGAAAATATTTTTATTTTAGAATTTAAAACAGTAACTTTATATCAATTTTTTAAAAAGTTTTTTGAATGAATAATTCTTCTTTGAAAAATAGATTATTGAATAAAAATTGTTCTCAGAATTTATTTACATACTTTATTTTCAATAACCTTGATTTTTTTTTTTGAAAATTTACGAGTTTATTAGCTGTTGATAGATACTTGTTATACAGGATATATAACCTCTATATCGTTTTATTTTGTCGGCTAATATTTTCTAATTGAAGGAAATACGGCAAAAGAAATAAGAATTCTTATTCAAATAACCTTGGTTTTCCTCTTTTCATGATAAATGAACAAGAGATGCATTGAAACTTTTAACACTTAGTATGTGTAATAATTACCAGTTTAGCAAACAGAAAAACGTTTTTAATATTCGTCTAAAACTTCTTTTTCACTTCAAATTCAATTTAATGCTACTAGTATTTTAAGAGGAATTTATTCTTGAACTTTTTAAAACAATTTTTTTAAAATTTTCGATATCGGAATTTCCCTTATATTCAGAACTTGCATTTACTTTCTATGGGGAAAATTACTATTCAATAACTGTGTGTAAACATCCAGGAAAAAAATTGAGCTGTGTGTGTGAGTTGGTGAAATTTTAAAACATAAAATATCAATGTGTGCTTATAATGTAAAAGCATTATTGAAATAAAGATTTGTGAATTATAATGACCCGTGACTTTTAATTGATTTTTTTGGAATGTTATTTTATTATACATATTTATTTTATGTATAAAATCGTTTGCGGAAATGACGTTACATTTTGTGTTTTCTAGAAATATTTAATTTGTTCGATTGTAAAAAGAAATTTGTTGTGAAATGTTGTGTTATAAAAAATATTCTAGCGCCAGAGAAATATTTAATTTGTCGATTTATTATTGGTAATTATTTAAGTGAATTTAGTAACTGTAAAAATGTAGGGAAATATAGTTTGTACTATTTTGATAGTATATTTAGTCACAAAAATGAGCATAATTCATGTTCCTCGCTTGATTCAGGATAAATAAAGCGATTTCAAAAAGTATGAAGCCTGTGTGTAAAAAAAATAAACTGTTTATTCCATAACAAATAGTTATTGCTATGAAAATTCTCATATAAATTCGAATGAATATTTATCGTACCTCATTACAACAGATGTATAAAAAAATGACTCCATTAATAAGGAATTTCAGAATTTTTTTCAAAATTGCCTTTTTTAACTAGGTTTATAATTTTTGTATTTTGTTCCTTAATTTTGAAATCGGTGAATTGCTGCCATATTTGTTAGTCTAGCCCAGGGGTGGCGAACCTTTTTGGGTCAACGTGCCATTTTTTCTAAAAAAAACGTTTAATGAGTTATAGGCGTGCCATCAAATAATTTTGACTTGTGATTATTGAAGAACTAATAAAACTAAATACGAACAAATCAAAATTCTTTATTTAATACGAAAAAATACATTTTGCACTGTATAGTAGTAAATGTTTGTTATACTTGTAATTTAAATTAAAGTAACATTAGTGTGATTTCTGCTGTTGTAGATAAGATGACAAATAACTTATATCAGGATTATAAGGTGTTACTTTTAGTAGAATGCATGCTGAATTAGAGTCGTCTGTTAAACGGTTTCTAAGCGAGTCTTTGATGTTATTTATCTCTGAAAATAATGACTCGCTGACATAGGTAGATGAAAATATGGTTAAAATAGCATACGCCAACTTCTTCAAACAGTTAAATGCGTCTGGAATCGAATTCCATGTTTCCAAAATTTCGTTACTGGTATTTTTACTTATATTGCTTGTCAATCTTTCTGCTTCAATCAATTCCAACTTTTTCGTTGTTTCAATAAACTTTTGAATCCATATTGAACTAGACTGGAAATCAATCAGTTGCATTTCAAGTTCTTCAATTTCCAACCAATCGAATTGAGACAAGTTCAGTTTATCAAACGAAATCACATCAGGATACATAATAAATTTGAACGTTTCCGATAATTCCTTGAACTGAGAAAATCTCGCTGAAAATTCTTTGATTAGAATCCATTATATATATGGAAATAGTCATCAATAATTTTTTCTTCGTTTCGTTTCTCTTGGGAATCTAAATCCGTGATCTTTTTTTTCAAGTTTGGGAAGTACTTGTAGTTTTTTGTAATAATATCGTTTCTGAAAACATAGTTTAGCTTCAAAAGAGCGAATGAGATCCATCATGACGATAACTGTTTTATGCGGGCCTTGAAGCTTTATGTTCAATTCGTTGAAATATTGGCATATGTCTGTAAAAAACATCAATTATAAAAGCCACATAATATCCATCAACTGTGGGTATTGTTCAATTTTGCTCTCATTTTGTAGAAACAGTCTGATTTCTTCCAAGCAATCAACAAATCTTTGAAGTACGTTCCCGCGGCTCAACCAGTAAACATTGTTATATATTATACACCGAACTGACTTCATTCAACAAAGCATCAAACTTTCGTTTATTTAAAGCCTGTGATGATATGAGGTTGACTATTTTTGTGACTAAAGTTATTACATTATCAAGAAATCTTAAACCACTCTTTGCACATAAGGCTTGTTGGTGAATAATGCAGTGGCACATTCAAGAATCGAATGTCCTACGTCTGTTTTAAATAAAGAAATGAAGCCATTTTTGCCTACCATATTTGGAGCACCATCAGTGGTTACTAAAACAATTTTTTTCAAATCAATTTCCTTCTCAGCAAGCGAATTTCTTACTGCCGTCCAAATATCTGTGCCCTTTGCAGTTGCTAACAACGATGTTATCGCAATTAATTCTTCCTTAATGATGTTTCCTACACAATATCGAGCAAAGACAGCTAAACGTGCCGATTTAGTAGTGTCAAGACATAGCGATATAAAAGGAGCGAAGTTAATGTCATTTTTTTGTTGATCTGTAACATTTTCTGCCAATTTCAAGATTCTATCTTTCATTGTGTTTTTAGATAGTGGAACATCTTTGATGCGCTGAATTATCTTATCTTTATTATCAAAATCATCAAAAAGTGAGGGTGCACATGCCAACCAAGCTTCCTTCAAAAACTCTCCCTCTTGAAAAAGTTTACCATGCCGAGCAATGGCATTTGCAGCCGAGTAACTTGTCGCACTTGTGTGACAATTTTTGCTTACATATTTAAACATAGACGTCGACTGTTTATTTCTGTCTTTTATTGAACTTGCAATTAATTCCTTTTGCTCTGGTTCGCTTTTTTCACAAAAGGATTTGTGATTTGTTTCAAAATGCCGTTTTACAGACGATGTTCTGTATACCACTGTTCCAGAACATAAAACATACTGCGCTTTGTCGCCTTTATTGATCATGCCATATTTCTCAGCCCACCAAGTTCGAAATTCTCTGCTATACTTACTATCTTGCACTTTATTTTTTGAACTAGTCATGTTAAATAGCAGTTCAAAATCGTAAATTTAACACAAAACTTTAAATGTACAGTTGTGTCGATGAAATTGACTATTCTATGTGCTCTCGCTTGATCCCCCCCCCCGCCAAAAAAACCTTTTTACTGACTGCGCACGACTGCGGGCTCATGGGCAGATTTATTTGTTTTTAGGAAATTGAGTGCTTGTACGAGATTTCTGTAGTGTCTGCTCTCGTTTTTGTCTCAGATCATTAAAAATTTTAAAAATAAAGCAGTGAGTTATTTTACCAATTAGACTTACAAGACAAGAATTAGATTTCATTAATAAATTAGATGTATACAAGCTGAACTATTAATGTAAACGTTAGAATATGTTTTTTAAACAACTTGAATATATTTAGAAATAGTTACATACACACACTATGCGTAGATAAACTTTGCATCATTAGCAATTTATAATATACGAAGTATTTACGCAAGACATAACAAACGAGTCTGCTCCCCGACTTGTCGGCGTCTCGACGTATCTCACTCGCGTTTGTTCATAATACTTATAGTAAACTTAATTATTTTAAGCTAAAATGCAAATCGTTTTTGATCGATGGCGTGCCCAAAATGTTCTGTTGCGTGCCATTGGTTCGCCATCCCTGGTCTAGCCTATCTTTTTCCCATACATTTGCCACTATTTAGAACCGTAGTTTTTTTTTCCCTGGAAAAAACTGCCGACCACCATGGCAGAACCTGTTATCATGAGAGATACATTTCACAGTTACTGTTGGATTCCTCCCTTTTACTAGCCTCTAAGACTTAAAGCTCGTTTCCTTCTCACCCGACGTCTGGCAAACAGAACAAAAAATCTCAGATGAACAAATAACGAAAGCCCTCCAAACGTTGAGAAAGATATTCCATATCTGTCTGTGACGTAATGTAACCGTGCTCTCAGCGAAGTGCCTTTCCAAGAATTTTTCCTGTATACAAGATTAGGAACTTTAGGCCTAACTTACTCATGACGTCGTAGGGTCAAGTCGAGGAAGGGGGGGGACTAGAGGGAGTTGTAGTTTTTCCCGTTGGGTTACTGGGTCGTGCTGTCAAGTGCGAAAAGTCGTAAATCTGGTATTTTTTTCGCTCTGTGTCCATTTATGTCGAGACTTCGTAGATTTATCTGATGAAAACTCGATTCTAGAGGTGAACTATTGAACGCATTCATGACAGTTGGCACGAATGTTTGGGAATGAGTTCAATAAAGTTTTTAGTTGAGGAAAAATATTTTGTCTGTATAAATGCATTTTAATGAATATAGTATCTTTCAGACTTTCTTTTAAATGTGTTACTAATTGAAATTAAGTTAATCTAAGCTCTTGAGCTAATAAGGGAACATTTAAAAATAAAGATATAGTAAAATAAATTTTAATATATAAACACCTGTGTATTTTTTTAAACTTCTCAATACATTTTAAGTGATTTCTAACTTGAATATTTAAAAAAATAAATTTTCTATAACAAGCATAATTTTAATCATTCGAACATCGCCTTTAATACAATTTAGGATATTAAAGTCTTTTATTTGTAATCTAGCTTTCGATAAAATTATTTGTTTGCATTTATTTTTAAAAATATGTATAATTAATTTTTCTAAATTTTTCTTTATTTTCATATTTTTAGTCCCCTTTCTGAATCTTTTTAGAAGAACATAGAACCTGTTTATATATATCCCTCTTTGTGGATTCACGATTATGAAGGGTGCAAAGTACTTCAACGTATTTTAGATGTTTTCTGACCTGTAATTGTTAAAAAATTAATACAATGAAAAACGATTGTTAACATTAATTTGGAAGGAATTTCAAGTCTGTTAAATGATTTCAAATTTCACTCTTCGTAACATTTGCTACTCTCAATTCTTTCTACAACTGTTAAGTTTTCTACTAAAAAAAATTCTACTCGTTGAACTCTTTATTTTGAAAGGCTTAGAAAAGTTGTCTTAAGAAAAATAACGGCGCCATTGTTTGATGTTGAACGCCATCTGCACTTAAACCACATGCTGTTTGTCAAATAATTCTAACGGGTTTCCCTAGAGCAATCTGCTCCATCCGGTTACGCACCTTTTTTGTTGCTCTTTATCAAAATACATTTAGAAAAAGGTGCCAATTAAAACTAAAAGCATCTGCCTTTTTTTAACTATTCAATTATATTTCTGACCTCATTCGAAGACGAGACTGTTGGATTAGAACTGATTTTGCTTGAAATCCTTGAATAAATAAAGTTTAGCTCTTTGTACTAAGATTTATGTAAACATACCTATTTCAGAATTTATATGTTGTTGTTACTAATGTCACCTGTCTGACGATGTCAGATTGAGGCCCGCGAAATTCCTCGCGGTTAAGGGCAAGATTTTTACGCCTGACGTTAGCCTTAGCTTTGAGCACCATGCAGGTGACAAGTACGATTTTGCTTCGTTCCACCCCAATTTTGAGGGAGAGTCTCCCACCTCTTCTCCTTCCAACCTCACGGGAGGACTTGTGGCTCCACGGGTATTTAAAGTAACCCCCATGCCGCAAAGGCACTATACACTTACGAACATCAATGTCTTCCACGGGATTCGTACCCAGGCGCAACGGCACCGCGGTTTGCGTCGTTAACCACTATACCCGATGGACGACAGAATTTTTACAAACTGTTATTGTATGCAAATTCTTTGATTCTTATAGTTTATCCGCAGAAAATTTAACATCTCTCTCTCATCGCAATATTTAACTCTAATATCAATCTACAATAAATTTGTTTTAAAAAAATTTGTTAATGAACTAAAGTGAGAGAAGTGGGGGAAAATCATTTGCTATCTGTTCAATGTTCTTTCTTTTTCAGCTGTTTGAAAATATTTAAGAAAATTTTCACCGTGTATGAAATTTTTTTTAATGCACTTGTACTTATAGTACCAAATATTAATTCGTTTTAAATATAGTTATTTCTGATAGCCTTTTGAATATTTATTTTTTAGTATTAAGAATCTATAAATATTTTTATACGTTATTTAAAACAATTGGTGATAAGTCTTTTAATCACATATCCATCGCAGAAAAAGGGGATTTTTTGAAATCGTTTGATTTTAAATATTGTTTCAATATGAGAAGAATCAACTTTTTTTAACAGTATTTATTTATCTATATTAAATGAATTTATTATGACTCCTTTTAGTTCGAAATTGAGTAAAAATACATAACCTAAGATGACATTAATTGCTAAATGTGTGTTTGATTTTTGCCCATTGGTAACAAATCTTAACTTCATACAAATATTTGAAATAATTTTCTATACCTTAAAGGAATATTTTAAGGAATAAGTTTTGCCATTTTCATTTGCAAAATCTTTTGACGTATCGAATAATCTCACACAGACATTCGTATCATATGAAACTTCATTTAAACAAATGCCACGATTGTTATTTCTGTCTTACTAATTTAATGTATTAGCACTTTTTCGAAACTACACCTTATTTATCAAGGTATCAAGTCTCAAATTCTTGGAAGTCTTTCAGAATTTTTTATTCCCATCTTAGAGAGTCCGAACTTTTTATTTCTTTTTGAATTTTTCGTTATTATGGATTGAGAAAATTCTATTAATAGCATTGTTTTAAAAAGAAAAAAGTCGAAGGTATCGACATCAATTTTTTTATTTCCTGTTTTTGTTGACCCTTCCTTTATTTATTTCTACTAGTTAGATTTAAGATTGGTCAACCATCCTATTTCAAAGATGTACGTGACAAATATTTTTCTTCGGAACAATCGAGAATCCGAATATTTTTCAAAGTTTTATATTTCACAATTTCCTGTCACTTCGATTATTATCAATAAGTCTTGTCGTCTTGAATTTTTTTGGTCTGCTTATCTCTTGAAACGTCTCGATCGGTGTAAAAATCAATAAATTAAGTCGACGTTCGTGTGGTGCAATCAATGACATGCCTTCTGCAGACGATTTTTGCCGACTTCTCCGCCTACTCGTAATGAGCAACGCCCTCTATGCGTTCAGTATCAATTTCCTCTTTCAATAGCAGTCCACATCCGTTGCGTCTTAATAAAGGCGGATGAGTCAGCCACTAAGTGTAGAGATACTTCACTGAGAAGATGAAACACGACACACGATCTTGATTTTCGTTTAGTACCATTAAGCTTCAACTCGGCTGATTATATATTGCCTTTGGAATTAGAAAAATCTGGGTCAAAGAATCTCTGATCGGGAAGATGAATCAGATGTGTTATAATTCTGTTTAGATTCTAAGGGGAAAAAAATCACAGCCTTGAAAGGTGGACATTGCTTAAAATACTTAACATCACGTGTATTAACGGTTTATTTAATTTTTAACAGATAAAAAAATATCACATACGTAGTTAATTCACATTCTAATTGTATTAGGGTAATGCCATACAAATAGAATGAATGTATTGCAATAACATTATTTCTGGGAGTAACTTATTGATTATAATTAAAGTACCATAAAACCCATCGTGTAACGCGTATTTTTAAACACAATAAATAAGATATAAATTTTCGGATGCGATTTAAACGCCGGGTATATAAAAGATAGCTTTAAAAATAAAGAGTTGTTCATAGAAAAAAATTAAAGACCTATTTATATCGAAATACTGTTTATTTAAAAGAAATGACATTCTTTATGAACTTAAAGCGCTGTATTTCCAGAGAAGTGCAATTTTTTTTCTATGGCTTGCAATAATAGGGCAAATAAATGACTTCAAAACAAAAGAGCATTGCTCGCGTACATTTCGGACGGCCGCGGTAGCCGAGTGGTATAGGTGTCGGATCGTGGCTTTCCTTGTCACAAGTTCGAGCCCAGTACCACTAAAGTCCCGCCGTGTAGGGTAGCGATGCACGTTAAATCTGTCGAGAGCTGAAACGTCCTCCCGTTGGTGTGGTGTGGTGTGGTAGTTAGGAGAGGAGGTGCAAGCTCAAGTGTCGTCCACGTCACTTGACCATGGTTCAAAATTACCTGGTCCGTCGTCAAAAGCCCTCGTGTAGCTGAACAGTGCGACGTTAATATTCAATCGATCAATCAATCTCGTACATTTCGGGTTTCATCATAAAAAAGGGGATGTGCATTATACGGCGAATATACTTTACATTTAAAAATTGCAGCTTGAAAGTATAGGTGCACGTTATATGCCGGATTTTACGGTATTCGTTTTCTTTGGACGACCTCGTATAATGACCCTAGACATTGAATTTGAGCCTTAAGAGGCCTCTTATTATGTTCACCTCTAATTTGTATCATGACTTATCCATACTTCAACTTATCAATGGTGAATTGCCACTTTACAGCAGTAGTAAAACTTACAAATGGTAATTTGATAGGTTAAAAAAAGTGACTTAGTCATACACTCACGCACATTAGTTTTCAAAATTTCTTTTAACTCTTGTCCGGTGAATTCCGCTGGTGAATTCCGCTGCCTGCTGCTCATTGGGGAATTTTCTTTCATGTTAACTATTCGATGAATTTTAATTTTTTTAGTTATAAGTGAGTTTACATTTGGAAATATTTTGTGGTACACTTTTCTGTTAATATTTTTGATGGTTTTACTAAATACAAATGTTTACATAATACCAAATGAATTCATGTTATACTGATTCATTGTATATTATGCTGTAGGCACCATTCCATAAATCAGGGGGTTGCATTTGTAATATAACCATAAACAGCTTATTGTAGTAAATATTCCTTAATTTTATATGAACTTAATTTCTCCATTTCCTCATCTCTTTTTCTAACAACGATGTTTCAGAAAATTTTAGTTTTATTAACATAATAGAGGCTGTTTTTAATAATTGAACCTATACCACACTCAGTAATACATCTTATGTATGTAACGTATTATTTACATGGAATTGATTAAAACGTGATTAAATTCACTTCATTACCAATAGGATGGATGCTCTTAAAGCTGAATATTTCTTTTGTTATGAGACAATTATTTTTTTCTTACAATTGTGTGTGTGTAAATAATTAAGGAATTTTTGGTTAATATATTTATGCTCATGCAGTATTCACATGTCAAAAGTCCCAATTCTATTGCCGGACGCCGACGAATTTCTTTGCCAAAGGAATATTGAGTAATTCAAATATGAACATTCTAGTTGGCTTGAGTTTTTTTGTCAGCAACTATTTATTTGGAAAAGAAAATCCCATTTTTCACAGTTATATTTAATGCTATTGTGTTTAATGTAATGGAATGAAAAGTAAACAGTTTCCTTTCTGTTGTGTTTAATGAAAGTTTCATTTTGTCATGAATTAAAGAACATCTGTTTAAAAATACATGCATCTCAACGAATTTATAAGGCTACAGCCCAGCGGTTGAGTGGAAGTGTGTCGCGCTTCCACACCACAGGTCCGGGGTTCAAATCCCTTGCTGGGCAAGGTCAACTCAACCTTTCACCAGTGGTCGATAGTTGAATACGAAGCTTTCATGGGAACTGAACACTGGGGGTTTCGCATCAGACTGACCACTTGACCGAAACATCTGCTCATGCATCCCATCGCCTAAGGTCACATAAACCGAGATAGGCACAGTAGGCCTTGGTCATCACAGGCTGTTGCGCCACTGAGTTCAGTTTAAGAAAGGAAGGATTTGGAAAAAGATATCCGTAAAATCCGGCGTATAACGCGCACCACCTTTTATTTACGAAGAAACCCAAAATGTACGAGTACAATTCTTTTATGTTTTAAAGCCAATATATTAGAGATATTATTCCAAGCTTTAGAAAACAGCCGCGGTAACCGAGTGGTATAGGTATCGGATTGTGGCTTGCCTTGTCACGAGTTCGAGCCCAGTACCACTAAAGACCCGCCGTGTAGGGCAGCGATGCACGTTAAATCTGTCGAGAGCTAAAACGTCCTCCCGTTGTTGTGGTGTGGTAGTTAGGAGAGGAGGTGCCAGCTCAGGTGTCGTCCACGCCACTTGACCATGGTTCAAAATTACGTGGTCCGTCACTAAAAGCCCTCGTGTAGCTGAACAATGCGACGTTAATGTGCATTCAATCAATCAACCAAGCTTTAGAAAAAAGACTATACTTCTAGCAATATAGCCCGTAGGTAAATGAGGAGTGTCATTTCTTTTAAGGTATCCGACAACGTTCGGAACCGTGATTTTAAAAAAGCGCATAAATGGATAATTTTCATGATATTTAGTGTCACTTACATTAGAATACATGTATAAAATTGTTTTAAGGACATTTTGACAAAAAAAATTATTTAAATACAATATTTCGGCAAAAAAGTAACTTAGAATAACCTTTCTTCAAAATGTTGTCCTTTTATAAAAAAAAATCTTCTAAAACAATAATATTTCGCTTATATAAAGTAAAGATTTCTCCAGAGTGTCTGAACTATTATTTTTGAAAAAATTCACATTATTTTCAGAGTTACAACCAATTGAAATAATTATCGGCGTTTTTTTCTTAAAATTTCTTCCCTCTGTTGTATAATAGGAGCATTTTTCACAAAAGGAGAATATTTTGAAAACTGGTCATTCTATGTTAATTTTTTGTCAAAATATTGTACTTAAATAATTTTTTATTGTAATACTATTTGTAAAACAATATTATATACATTTTCTAATCTAAGTGACACTAATTATCATAAATATTATCCATTTATAATCTTTTGCAAAATCACGGTTCCGAACGCAGTTGGATACCTTAAATAAACAGTATTTCGATCTATGTTGAAGTCTAATTTTTTTCTGTGCTCAACTTTTCATTTTTACATATACCCAGCGCATAACATACATCCCTAAATTTCTATCTTATTTTTTGAGTTTAAAGTGCACGTTATACGCCGGATTTTACGGTAATGAAAATATACTTCAACTATAAATTTTGAGTTGATATTCCCTTTTAGGGAGTAATAAAAGTACTGTTTTGATACACAGATAAAAAAAACGCAGTTATTTTGTCATGAAATGCTATATATAAATTTACTGCCTCGAGTTAAAAGATATGGTTGTAATAAATAGGGTTATAACATTTTTATACACATTTCCTGGATATCCGTCTGCACTTTTTAGGAAAATGCTATTTGTTAGCTACCATTGATAAATACCTGGCAGACCTTTAGAATTTTTTGAGAAACGATGGAATAACCAAAGTTTCTATTTTTTACTGTGTTGAAAACAAATAGGGTTTAATGTGCTGAAAATTGTAAATGAAGGAAAACAAGGTTAAAATTGTGTAAAACAAACTAAACATACGTATTTTCTTTTGTTCCAAATTTTAAAGTTAAGCCTATTATGTGCATTTTTAATAGATTTATCTAAAGAACAATCTGTTCTTTTTAGATCAGTTTTATGCAATTAATTATGCTTTCTGTAAACCGGCTAATTTTTTTAAATAAGTGCCGGTGATGTACTGCACAGAAAATCCAAATTTATTTTCAGAAAAATTCTGTAGGCTTCTTTTCTTCTTTTTTTAAATAAATGCATTTTTTAATATATTTTTATATAAGCCAGGTTGAAATAATTATAGTTTTCTTAATAGAAATATTTGTAATTATTTGTTGATTGCTTTAAAATTGTAAGAATTAAATACATTGAATCTTTTTATTCTAAGCGTGAAATTTTCGGTCAAGCTTTTACTAGAAAAACGTTTACTCCTTTTTTTTTCTTCACCTCAAAAATAAAAGAAACACAATTTTAATTAAATGAATTAGATAAAATTAAAGGCATTTATTTAAAGCTGTTTTCGGTTAATGTTAAAGAATAGGATCCGAATTTGTGTGGAACATTTTTTTCAGATATAAAAGAAATGAAAAATTAATATATTCTCTGGCTTCACTATCCTTTAGAGAGCAGCATTTTTTATCATTAGTTTCTATTTTTAACCGAGTTCATTCATTTTTTCTGTTCAAAAATGTGTTTCGCATTTTTTATCCTATACCGTAATGTTAAATGGGTTTTGCCTTCACGTATTAAAACAAAAAAGAAAGTATTCACGGAATATTCTGAAATTTTTAAAAACACTGTATTATATAACAGAGGTACGAGTTATATAATGCAAATTTCCATGGAAATTGTGTCATTTTTCTGTCTGAAAATGTGCTTCGCATTTAGTTAAAGCTCTCGTACTTTTACCGAAGACAGCCTTAATATACATGTATTTTAATTTCAATTCGATTCTAGTAAGGCTTGTTCTTCAAGGTAAATTTTGTATTCTAGAAGTTTTATGTGATCTGAAACTTAACGCAAACGATTTTTAATATAAAATATGATTGAATAATTTTACGGATAATTCAACGAAAAACTGTTTTTATGTATTTGAAGTACACTCGTAAATAAAGAGTACAAGTTCTTGTTAGCATTTTTTTAAAAAAATTTTTAAGTAGATGTAAAATGATAGTAAACTTAATGAACTATTAGCTTAAAAATTTGGAAGAAATTTTTTCAGATTCTCAGAGTTTTTCTGTTAGAATATTTTTGATGGCTCTCAAACTATCTAGAAATTTTGAAACATTTATCTTTGAATACAATATTGTTCTGTTGTCAATCTGAAACAAAACACTGCCTTCTTTAGTAATTGAATGATGAAAAATCTGATAAAACTTAACATCTAAATCTGGTTTTTATCTAAATATTTTGTTATCGGAACGCTTTTGCGAATGTCTATATCTATGTAAGCAAACATTTTTCCTGTCTAAAAGCGGCACTGATAACTGACAATAAATAATTCCATTTTTATCAGTATTTACTTTTTTAATCTGTCTTGGAACAAAAACTTCGCGTTTCTTGTGTAAATTAGGAAGCCCGAGTTAAAAATTTATGTATTAAAAATTCTAGATTTGTTTGTATTCGATAGGGTAAAATTATTTAATCATTGACATGCATAGGTTTTAATATAAATAATATATGAAAATGTTTTATACACCCATTTGTGTGGTGTTTAGTTATGAAATTAGTCTTATGTATGCCCCAACATTCTTTTCTATGAAATATCTATAACTTATGGTTAGTTGTAGAGTCAGTAGCGCACACAGGATTTTTCCAGGGGGGGTCCGGGGTCGAAAGTTCACCATCCTTGTATCATGCTCTTTTTGATTTTTTCGATTTTCGGGAACAAAACCATAGTAAAAAACTAATTTTTTAATAAATAATTAGCATTAATTAATAAAATTAATCTTTAATAACAAGTAATGAATTAAATTTTACGTACTATATACCTAGAATTAACATCACTCGGAAAAAATATCAAGGGCTTTGGGGGGGCGGACCTTCTTTTGTGCGCCACTGGTTGTAGTTATAAATAATTTTACTTTTGTTATATAAAGACAAATAATAAATGTTTGCTGGATTCGTTTTAGAAAACTCGGTATACAGATAATTTTATTCCACAACGAAATCCAACTCATGTATTTTTATTGTGATAAAAGCGTGGGATGATCGATATGAATTTTTATAATTTCTTTCTAGTTCTATTTCGAAATGCAGAGCTAATGTAAAAATGTAGTGCTTTTACCGCAGTGGCATTATATAATTTTCTCATTAATCATTTTATTCTTATATTAAGAATTATTTTTTTTACTTTTCAATTCAATTCACTATAAAAGCGTGTTTTTAGTTTTTTTTTAACTATAATTTATTTGGTTTTCTGCTTCATTTGTAATTAGCAATCATATTAAACATATTAGATTCACCCTTATTTTAGAATTGCCCCATTCGAGTTTTAATTTGTAAAAAGTCTTATGAATATCAAACAGTTAAATTATATTTGTTTTCCCCCGTGATCTGATAATGATTTCGTACCATCTTTGCAACGGGACCAGACGAGGACGACCCGAGAAATGCAAATATGAGCATGAAATCTTATCCACTCCGTGACGTCTGCGTGCTTTTTGATCTATTGCGTATTTGCTCCAAACAAGGTTGTAGCTCGGGTTGATTCTTTTTTCATTGTTATTACAGCATGTTTTGCAGGAATACGATTTGAAAATCACGTAGCATGAGCAATGTTAATGATATTATGAAATTTATTATCTTTCTTGCGGTGAATTATTCGAAAAATGTCGTGTTACGTCACTTACTCTTGTATTAAATGATCATTAGCTTAATTGAGTAGATCGCCCACTAATGTTATATTTTTAATGCATCATATTAGAAGAAGAAATCATCAATCTGAAATTCATTTTTTTTTGTTATTGCTATGTGGAATTAACCTCTTTATTTTGCGTAACTAGGGTTAACAAATATGGTTTATGATCTCTTCCTAAATCAGGGGTGGCGAACCTTTATGTGGATCAACAGTCAACACACCATTTTTTTTCTAAAGAGATGTTTAATGAAGTATAGACGTGCCATCAAATAACTTCGATTTGTGATTTTTGTGGAAATAAAACTAAATACTCTTTATTTACTTTGAAAAATTACGTTTTACGCTGTAGAGTATTAAATGTTATAGTTATATACGTGCTATTCAAATCTAAGTAACATTATAGTGAGACTTCTGTCGTTGCATATTGGATGACAAATAACTTACCGTAAAATCCGGCGTATAGCGCGCACCCCATTTTTTACGAAGGAACCTGAAATGGTATGTGCGTAATTTCTTCGAGGTATTATACCAGCCTTTAAAAAAATATACAGTATACTTCTAGAACAACCCTTTAAGCTCATTAGGTGTGTCATTTCTTTTAAATAAACAATATTCCGGTCTAAAGTGTAATTTTTTTATGCTTTTTTAATTTTGAAGCTATCATTTTTATACCCGGCGTATAACGTGCACCCCTAAATTTCGATACTTTGTTGCTCAAAGTGCGCGTTATACGCCGGATTTTACGGTATATTAGGATTGTAAGATGTTACTTTTAGCTGAATTGGAGTCCTCTGCCTAACGGTTTCTGAGCGAATCTTTAATGTTATTCATCTCTGAAAATAGTGACTCGAAAGCATAGGAAGATGAAAATAAGGTTAAAATAGCGTGAGCCAGCTTCTTCAAACAGTTAAATGTATTTGGTACCGTTTTACAGGTTATGTTCTACATATAGTTGTTCCAGAACATAAAACACACACCACTTTGTCATCTTTACTAATCATGTCATATTTCTCGGTCCACCATGTTTGAAATTCTTTGTTACACTTACTGTCTTGCACTTGTTTTTTTTTTTTTTTTTTTTTTTTGCTGAACTGGCCAAAACGGTTAAAAATCGTAAATATAACAGTCTTATTTAAATACAGTTGTGAAAACGAAATTTACTATGCTGTGCGTAGACAAACTTCGCATCATCATCGGCAGCAGCAGTTGTAGTCCACAACGTAATTAAGGCAAGGCAGTAACAAACGAGTGTTCTCCCCTCCGCACCGCGACTAAACACTTGCGTTTGATTGTAATAGTTCTTAGTGAACTTTGTTATTTTGAACCGAAATGCAAAGCGTTTTGATTGGCGGAGTACCAAAATATTGCGTCGCGTGCCATTGGTTTGCCATCTCTGCCCTAAATTATAAAACAAAAAGTTTCAAAATTTTATCTTTTATTAAAATAATTTATAAATAGTGTATTTAACATAATTTAAAGCATTACTTTATAAATGCATTGATCCTCTTTGTGAATGGGTCTGCGGTAGCCTAGTGCTTATGATCAAGAATTCGTATCGCGTTTTCGTGTCCTGGTGCCACTCAAGACCCGCCGTGTAGGGGGCCGACGTTCGTTAAGAGGTCAAAATCCTCCCGTCGGCGTACATTTACAGTTACGGTTAGTATTTTTGTGAGTTTTGAAAAGGGGATGCCAGCTTAGGTGGCGTCCACGTCACTTGATCGAGGCTTAAAATTACGAAGGTCCGTCACCAAATAGCCCTCATGTTGAGTTATGGTGTGACGTGAATATATCTCTCACTCCTCTGAATTTTAAATTCTTTTACAAACCCACCACATATAAATAGGGTCGTAAAAAGGGCTTGTCGGTGGGTTAATTGTGAAAATTACGATTATTTTTCTCACAGTTTGCACTTGGACACGCATTCTAACAAATTTTATCCATTTACAAATTTCAACATTTTATCATCCAATCAGGTACCACAGCTCACATCTTTAGCCATTTTGGTTACAGTGACTTGTTGTATTTAGTTTATTTACGGTCAGTCGATGGTGGCCGCGGTAATCGAGTAGTCACGGTCACTTATTCGTGGGTGGCTTTGTCGAGTCACGGGATCGAATCCTGATGCACCTGAAGACGTGCTGCGATGCAAATTAAATTTGTAGGGGTTCCAAGTCCTCGTTGGTGTAGTTTGGAAGTGTTGGAGAGTGAGGTGCCGGGGCTCGGGTGTCGCCACTGGTGTAGCTAGTCCTGAGTGGGCTTTGTATAAAAAATTCCCTGGAGACCTGTTTTGGGCTCCTTTAATATTTCACTATGTTTTGCTAATATATGTTTGTGACGCTGTGGCTTAATTAAAATTAATTGACTGAAACTATATTTAAAGAATTACAGATACAGTCACGTTGGTTTCATTTTTAGCGACTTGCGTGAAAACTTCAAAAGATTTGTTTTCTCACGTTTCAAAGCATTCAGTTGAACTGAAATTTTATATACACGATTGTTTTGGATGACAATTCAATCCTTTAATGATACTGAATAAAAATTAATTGCCACTTAATATCGTGATTCTGTCACATGCATATACATATTTATATTAATTGTAATTATTTGATAAAAAGTGACTAAAATACAATTTTTCTTTGTTGACCAAAGTAGTAGTTAACAAGTAATATAATAAAATAAATTTTTAATTATATTACTTGTTTTTAAATATTACATACTTTAATATAATTTCCAAAAATTATCAAACGCTTTTACGTGAAGACAATATTCACCAGTTAAACATATCCCAAATTCTTTGCTCCTCGTTTTCCCCAAAACTATCTGTACTGCCCCAGACAATATTACTTTTACTCCCACCAGTGGCGCCTTGTTCTGTCAACTAGAGTCGTTCTAAATCAGAGGGATGTATATCGTTTTGCGATAAAAACGCAGAAATGTTTTTTCTTCGAATTTTTTCTGGCGCTTTTTATCGTTTGATCCATCAACAGGAATGGATAAATAAATTTAAATGGTGGAGAAAAGAAAAAATATTTACTTGCTGGCATTGAAAATGTTTCAAAAACTTTTATTGTGCAAGAAATGTTATGCATACATTAATTGGAACAAATATTTATTTTCTAGCACTTTAAATACCATTGCTTAATTAAGAAGCGAATGTAAAATGGATGATTCGGGGTTAAATGTGAAGAAATTCTTTTAACGAATAAATTATAAAATAAATACTAAAAGAGATTTTTATTTTGGGTTAGAAAATTCTAATGGGATTTCTTTTCTAAGAACGCTTCTAATTATTGGAAGTATCAAACTACAGTTTTAATAGGATCGAGAAGGACTATTTCAGAAATTAAAACAATATGTGGTATAGTAACCACATACACATTCTCTTAATTATGGCATTTGTAAAAAGTTTAAAAGATTTGTGAAACGGAATTTTTATTAAGAAAATATGAATTAAAATAATATCTAGAAGAATTATAAAATTATAAAGGGTGTTTTTTTAGAGGTATAGAACTTTAAATTGCAATAAAACAACGATGTATTATTCGATTGACATGAATTTTTTTTATTCGAAAGATAATCTTGTGGCATTACATTTTAAATGATTTCTTGCATATGACTGCCACCGCTGGCTCGGATGTAGTCCAATCTGGACGTCCAATTTTCGATGACTTTTTCCAACATTTGTGGCCGTATATCGGCAATAACACGGCGAATGTTGTCTTCCAAATGGTCAAGCGTTTGTGGCTTATTCTCATAGACCAATGACTTTACATAGCCCCACAGAAAATAGTCTAGCGGTGTTAAATCACAAGATCTTGGAGGCCAATTCACTGGTCCAAAACGTGAAATTAGGCGGTCACCCAACGTGTCTTTCAATAAATCGATTGTGGCACGAGCTGTGTGACATGTTGCGCCGTCTTGTTGGAATCACAGCTCCTGGACATCATGCTTGTTCAATTCAGGAATGAAAAAGTTAGTAATCATGGCTCTATACCGATCACCATTGACTGTAACGTTGTGGCCTTCATCGTTTTTGAAGAAGGATTCCACCAGCCCATAAAGCGCACCCAACAGTCAGTTTTTCTGGATGTAACGGTGTTTCGACATACACTTGTGGATTAGCTTCACTCCAAATGCGGCAGTTTTGATTGTTGACGTAGTCATTCAACCAGAAGTGCGCTTCATCGCTTAACAAAATTCGCTTATGAAAATCAGGAACAACGGCAATCTCGTTTTGGACCCATTCGACGAATCTACGCCTTGCTTGATGATCGTTTTGATGAATTGCCAAACCCAACTGAGAATAAATCACTTGACAGCTGTTAAATCGGTCGCCATCTTGGAAAGTAATGCCAACTTAAACTTCTATACCTGGAAAAAAACACTTTATAAGCAAGAGTATTTCTGAGTCTGTATTGTAAATTTAGAATACTAATTCGAAAAATTATGCCTCAAACAAAACTGATATTCGAATATCCTTATCAAGTAAAGATGGGAAGGTAAACCTATGTGTAATTGCCTCAAAAAGACTTACAAGGAAATAGTGTCAAAAGGTAAACCAGTCTAAAAAAGATAAACATGTTTTGTAGGAAAATATAAAAATCTTCTTAGTATGAGAACTTTAAAACCAGTTTTTGATATATAGATTTGAACTTCTGATGTAAGTTTGTATCAATTGGGATCTACGAAGAATAAGCAAAATAATAGAAGGTTAAATTAAATGGGAAAAAATTATCCTACCATGACCTTTGCAGCGAACACAATTATGGGTAGGCATTATCTGGTGAATTGAGGCGTCCTTAGGAATGAGAAAGTATTTGATTAACGAGTAGAGGTGTGTCACCCTTTTCGAATCAAAATGAAACTATTATTTTTTTTAAGACATTGTCTTACGTTAATCTGTATGTAGGGAAAAAAAAAAAAGGTATTCGGCAATCTTAACAATTTCAAAATCGCACAGAAAAGGGCCCCACTTGGTGTATAAATGTTTCGAAAATATTTACTATACCCAGTGGCGCACACAAAGGGGGGGAGTGTCCCGGACCCAACACCCCCCAAAGCCCTTGATTTTTTTTCCCGATTGATTATAATACTAAGTATATAGTACGTAAAATTTAATTAAGTATTTGTTGTTAATGATTAATTTTATTAATTAATGCTAATTATTTATTCAATAATTAGTTTTTTTACTGCAGGGGTGTTTGTGCTCCGGGGAAACCCCGGAATTCCGGGGATCGTCGTTCAAAAGGAAGTAGGAATAATAATGAATTATTTTTTTGATCTGGGTAATTTTGTTTGCTGGGTAAATATTTACATAAAATGTAGTAGTTTATATGTTTGAAAATTTATGGTTATTAATTTTGCAAAAAAAGTAATTCATTGAACTTTTATAATTAGGTCATTGAATATTTCATAATTGTGTGTGTGTGTAATATTTCGTTTCTCCCCCTTCTCGAAACTCCAAAATGTCGATAGTAAGTCCGTAAAAGTTTCAGGGGATTTTTTGGGGTCCCACAAACACCCCTGTTACTGTGTTTTGTCCCAAAAAATCGACAAAATCAGAAGGAGCAAGATACAAGAATGGAGAACTTCCGACCCCGCCCCCTTGAAAAATTCCTGTGTGCGCTACAGTCTGTACCTATAGAGGTAATACGGAATAAAAGTTGATGTAGAAGTTTAATTTTAGTAGTATACATTTTCGAAGCTAATATTTTGATTCACAACTTGGTCATGAAGATTGATAACACTATTTATAAAATTAATCAATTTGCAAAGAAAAAAGCGAACATTATGTAAAGGCACGCTCGTCTGTTTAACTCCAAATAGTAGTAAAATTTATCCTGATTAATCATATTTGTCTATAGTAATTAATACCCCGAACTTAGGCGATAGGTGGGATTGAGGGATAACCGCCTAAGTAGAATTCGCATAAGTCGGGGTATAATTTCTCATATCGGTACATGTTAATTATTTTTAGTTGGGACCGGAGAAGAGAAAAGTAACAATTTGGAAAAAAAAAGGTTTAAAGCAGTGTTTCTCAAACTTTCAATACTGGCGCCCCCCTTTTCAATCACAATTTTTATCGCGCCCCCCCCTTATACATAATAATTTACTGAATGCAATAATAATGCACTTTTACGATAAAGCAACAATATTTATTATAAACCGTACAAATTCATGACATAAGTATTAAATTTTGTATATGTTACTTTTAAGCAAAAAAAAGTTAAGTAATAGGATAATTACTAAGTTATTTTTCCTTTCTCTGATTTTTAAATTGGAACATATATTACAAAATGCGGTGGTTGCTTAGAAGACAAAATATAGATATCAGCTAAATATAGAAAATGAACTCAGAGGGTCAATTTCTTATCTTGAAACTCCTTTCAAAAACTTTGCTCTGTAAGACAAGCCCATGGAAGTAGCTAATAATTATTAAACTTGTTCTTAATTTAGTTTTAATTAATTAGTCATAAAATACTCTGTGCACCACTCATACATTAAAAGCAGTGTTTCTCAAACTTTCAATACTGGCGACCCAATTTTCAATCATAATTTTTGTCTCGCCCCCCTGTACAACAATAATGTATTTACTGCAATAAAAATGCACTTTGAGAGAGAGACGCTAAAGTTACAATACGATCTTAATAATAAACCGTACAAATTAATACAAGTATATTAAATTTTGTGTATATGTAACTTTTAAGTAATATATATTTTAAGAAAATTACTTAAAATATATATTACTTAGAATTATGTTATTTTTCTTTCTCTAATTTTTAAATTGGAACAGATCGCAAAATGATGTATTTAATTAAAGATTTATTTCCTTCAGCATTCATTTCTCAAAGTACAAATGTCATTAGAAAAATAGTCTAGTCAATGTCGCACACATCTGGCATTATCCATCACATCTGGCATTATAGGGTACGTTTGCGTGAGTCTGGGCAACCTATCGGACGTCTGCGCAAAACATGTAAAAATGCTTTTCCTCGTACAATTCCAGTCAGTTTTGGTCGACTCGATACTCCTATAGCTACCGAATCTAGCTTGAATGTACATTTTTTTAAATTTCCACGTTAATTGTAATTCACGGTAATTAAGTATTTACGGCAGTAGATTAAAACAATATCATACATACATTTTTAAGTCGTAAGCAAACATTCGACCATAATAAAGAATCAACAAGTACACAGACGAACGAGCATGGTTCCGAAAATTAAATAAAGGCGATCTTCTCAAAAATACTTAAATTTTGGATTTACTACTACTGAAGTAAATGATGGGAAAAAAGCCCCAGCTCGATATGTGTTAAAACTTACAAATCTGTAGAACAACATGTGAAAGTTGTTTTTAAAACATGTAAAATCATTTAGCTATGTTGGCAAAGAATTTTTAAAAGTATTTTCTGGATGAGGACAGCTTGGTAGCAAGTTACGAGTGGATTAGGGATCTATTTCAAGATACTCCAGAAGGGCTCTCAACTTCCGAAGAAGAAATCTTCATAGATTTCACAT
Organism: Trichonephila clavipes; assembly: GCA_019973935.1. Lineage (NCBI taxonomy): Eukaryota > Metazoa > Arthropoda > Arachnida > Araneae > Nephilidae > Trichonephila > Trichonephila clavipes. The sequence goes on from BMAU01021369.1 coordinate 1,895,752, forward strand.
CCAGTTAAAAATTAAAAGGCAATTTTGTAATAAATCGCTCTTTGAATTTGGGGTAGAGGTGGATGAGGAATTATCTGTACTGAAAACAAAAGCACTTCGTATACTATTACCCTTTTCAACATCCTACCTTTTTCAAACCGGATTTTCTGCAGTGGATGCCTTGAAGACAAAATATAGATCTCAGCTAAATATAGAAAAATAACTCTTTAAGTGTCAATTTCTGATATTAAACCTTCCTTTGAAAACTTCCTCTACAAGACAAGCCCGTGGAAGTCCCTAATAATTATTAAACTTGTTCTTAATTTAGTAATAAGATTGATTGATTGAATATTAACGTCACACTGTTCAGCTGCACGAGGGCTTTTGACGACGGACCACGTAATTTTGAACCATGGTCAAGTGACGTGGATGACACCTGAGCTGGCACCCCTCTCTCCTAACTACCACACCACACCAACGGGAAAACGTTTCAACTCTCAACAGATTTAACGTGCATCGCTGCCCTACACGGCGGGTCTTTAGTGGTACTGGGCTCGAACTCGTGACAAGGCAAGCCACGATCCGATACCTATACTACTCGGCTACCGCGGCCAAATTCAGTAATAAGAAATTATTTATAAAATACCGTCTTCAGTACTGATACATCAAACGTATACTGGCTGAAACACCGATTCTTCGCACGAGTTCATTTTTAAAAAAAAATAAAACATTATTCTTGATATAATAGCTGAACTGTAAGGAGAGTAAAACTGTGTGCACGACATTGTATACAAAAATGTAGAATGATTTTTTTAGATAAATGCTATAATTGTAAATAACTGTTTAAAAGAACTGTAATTTTAAACCTCACACAATTAGCATTTAGAATTAATGTTAAATTATGAAAAAGAATATAAAATACCGATGAAGAATATTTGTGTTACTTTTTAACATTTAAAGCGAGAAAGAGAGAGAGAGAGACTTCAAAATGTTTTAACCCGGGAGCAGGCGCGTACTCGATACTAACATTAATGGTAGTGCGGGGGGGGACTCAGTCACCCCAATCATTTGTTTAGAATTATTTTTACTGTACACGATACAAATCGGAATTCTAGTGAATATTTTAATTTATAGAAAGTATACTTACCTTCTTTCAAGGACTATTCAATTCTTTGATGATTTGAGAAAAATCCAATAAAACTGAACTAAAATGATTCAAAAGTACAAGAGACCATAATAAAGGACGCAAATTAGACATTTTCAATTATCCTACAGAAATGTTAAGCCAATTAATTCTTTTTCGAAATATCGCAAAACTCAATTATCTACAATTTCCCTAAGCGAAAAGCAAACGCATAAAAGATGGGAGGGAACTCTCTAATATTGATAATAACCATACCATAAGATTGAAGGTCAATCAAATGATTAGCAAACGTACTATGCAGCCTGGCTGAAAAGTGAATCATGACTTCCTTTTCTTTTCTACAACTAATGTACAGTATTTCAATAATAATTACAGGGGTGAATTGTTTATCTTCTTAGAATTTTTCTCAGGGTCTGTGGGTTTCGTTTTTTCTTTTAACGATTAATATTTTATGTTAAAACGTAATAAAAAAAATCTCTCATTGAGGAAATACAGCAAATAAAACAATGTTTTTTTTCTCTTTAATTTCGTTTTGGGATCAAAGATAGCTATTTGATGACGGAAAAAAGCCAGATAATAAACATAAATTATGTCAGTGTTGTTGTGTGTATTTTTTTTTATTATGGAAGAAAGCATTTTGTTTTACTTCTCTTTCCGGTTATTTTTTTTTAAAAAAAAATCTTTAAATTTTCGATACGCTCGCGCCCCCCTTGTAGGGTCATCGCGCCCCACACTTTGAGAAACACTGGTTTAATGAAATCTTGGATAACTTTAGCTTGGGCGATTACGTATTTGTGTTATTTTTATGTAGAAAGTTTCATAAAGTCGAAAAAGTTGTCTAGCGTAGGAATGGCGATCTGAGATCGATTAATCGAAGAATCGATTTCTCGGGCCAAAAAAAAATTGATTTTTTAAATTGATATGTAGCACTGAATCGATTCAGTGAATCGATATTTCATCCTAGTAAATCGGCATTCGATTTTTTTCTGTTTTGGTAAAAATCATAAAATGGTTTACAATTAGTTGTATGCACTACCTTTAAAACCCGTTATATTACGATGTGTTGGTGGTTAAAGGGTTAATTGACTGGCAAGAACAAAAAACTCTTATTTATCATTGCGTTCACTCAATAGCCATGATGTATATGAGTATCGTTGAATCATCTGTACCTTGTGAGCGCCTTTTTTTCAAATTCCGGCAACCTCGCAAGCGATGAGATCCAAGTAGACGTGACAGACCGTTGTTTTTAAAAAGCTTAGATATTAAGCATTGGGAACTATAAGCTATATATATATATATATATTATATATTTTCTAAACTTTTTAATGTAACAAATACATTTAGAAAATAAATGTCTTCTTTTATACCTGATACTTTGATATGGAAACAAAAGTAATAGTAATTGCCGAATTTCTTGAACTGAAAAATTCCCTGGTTTTACTGACACGAGATCGTTTATTATGGTATCTTTCTTTTTTTTTCTTTCAAAAAATGGATTTATATTTACATTGTAAATGCAGACTTGAAAAAAAATCAATTTTTTTTAGAAATCGATCTTTTAGACCTCTATTTTTTTGTGAATCGATTCATCCGGTTACGGTTCGAATCGATTTAAAAATTGATCTTTTTCGAAAAGAATCGCCATCCTTAGTCTGGCGACTCAGATTGTTTTTTCTCCCACAAAATTTCTTCGCAGCATGTTAATAATTTTTTAATTGTTTCGTTGGAAAAAATACGCCCTACGTTGGGGGGAGTATGTGTTTTCTAAAACCTGTAACCCTCTTTCAATTAAACTGAAGGCTTCTATCAAATTATCAACTGTCATTCGATCTCCTGATTGAAACTGGGTGTAAAAACTCTTCGATACCTTGATCTTGCTCATGCATTTCTATGAGCTCATCCATTGTCAGCTCCTGATTATGGGGATCCAGCAGCTCTTAAATGTCATCACTTCTTTTAAATTAGTTTGTCTGGTAGAAGCGAGAACAAATTATCAATTTCATCTGTCTCTGACAATAATTTCGCTTGAGTTTCAGTGATTAAAAAAACAAAAAAACAGAAGGACGAATCGACGAGATTTGAAAATTGGGCTACTCCGAATTCGCGTAAGTCGAGGTATTACTGTATTTTGATGTCGTTTTCCAGAAGATCGTTTAGTTTATTCTACAATATACGCCATTTCGTAAATGTTCTAACCGCACGAAATGAGTCAAATTGCGTGCGATTCTTTGCTTGAGTTTGTTTTCCTATCAAGTTGTTTCAGCATATAGTTTGTGGAATAGAGATAAAACGTTAAGAGTCAAAATCATTTTTATCCTAAGTTATGTTAAATCTTATTTTTAGAACTTAAATAAAGCTATTTGGAAACTAATAAATAGTGTACTTGTATAAAAAAAGATTTGTATCGCGCAAAAAATAATTTACTTGATATACCACATTAATTTTTTAAAGGGCTAAATCTACCCGAAATTTGACTAGTTCCTTTTCTCCCTGTCATGTGCCTGATACATTTTTTTAAAAATTGTCATTCATTTTAAATTGAGCTTCTTCGCGTAGAGTTATAAAGCTCAAAACGATAAATCACACACATTCAGTATTATGACTTTGCAAATCACGTTGCAGCATTATTCTTTTAACTTTTCTTTCCAAAAGAAAAAGAAATCGCTGAAGACGGTCGTATTTTATCTACCTGACAGTTGATTATGGTGAAAGGAAATGTGCTGACTATGTCCTTGTGAACAATATGATGCTGTATCCTTAGTGTTTGGTCACGTACACAACGATTCGTATCCCAAGCGAATCTCCTTATCTGGACAGTCATTAATTTATAAGCATGGGTTAGGGTAATGATTCGTTTGTCATAATCGAGGATGCAAAGTATATTTACTATTGATCTTTTTGTACACTAATATGTCTTGCGTAAGTCCTGTTTTGGAATTGGTGCGTGTGAGAGTTAAATCGTTCTATCGAAAACCCACCATATGTTTATAATTGGACACACCTGTAAGTAAACTTTTGCAGTTTATACCTATCTAAAATATTTATCGTTGATTCTGTTATGAATTTAATTATTAAATTGTTCATGAAACTTGTATTTTTAAAATCATTGATTATAACTTCAGAGTCAAGATTGTCTTCATCATTGTAATATAAGTTTAACTTATTTTTTAAAAATAATTATTAAATGTGAAGTGTGTGTGATCAACGTATGGATCGTGCTGTTTACTGTATTATAGGGGTGGGCAATTGTTTTTACTCGAGGGTCACACTGTGGAAGCGGATCGGACCGGAAATCCAGACCGTTTTATAATTAATGGATTAAATTTTTTTTTCATGACCACATGATGAATCCAATCATGTGTTCGACATGGATTTCAAAACTGACGTCATAGCTGTTTTATTTGTGAAATTTAGATAACATTTCAAATTTAATAATTGGGAAAAAATGCTCGAGTATATATTAAGACTCCTTAAAAGCTTTTTCAAGATTTAAAAAAAATATTTTTGTACGTGTAATTTGAAATCAAGTGCATTTGGTTTACCTCTGTGCATTTATTCTTGTTGACAAATATGTAGTTTTTAAAAGAAAGTTTTGGTAAAAGGCAAAAGTTGTCAACAACATTAATGATCTAATAGGCTAGAAGCGCGAATTGGGTTCAATTTATGACGGTCACATGGTAAAGACAAATTGGTCTTCTTCGTTGAATTCAAAGCAGACATGAAGCTAATTGTACTTGTTTTATTTGTAAAACTTGGGTAAAATTTCAAATTTTATAATTAGGTTAAAATGTTAAACTGTTATAAAAAAATTTCTTAAAAGATTTTAAAATTAAACTTATTTTATACATGTACTTTTAAATAAAATGCATTTTGTCTACCTATATATGTGCATTATTGTTGACAAATTTGTATTTTTTAAGAGAAAGTTTCTGAAAAGATGGAAAGTTGGCAACAATGAGGCGCATGAACTGATTAGCTGGAAATATATGATAGCTTTTATCTTGTGACTATGACGTCACATGAATTGGGCCCATTACATTTATGACATAACACGAATTTATGAACAGATTGGTTGGAGTCACGCGATTTTTATGTGACTATGTTGCATGAACTTAGCTGATTGTATTTGTTAATTTTGCATCTCTGAAAAGGTATAGGTTGTACCATAAAATTAGTAAATATTAGTTAAATAAAATAGAGACAGCTTTGTGCAATTCATTTATTGTACTAATTTCATTATTTACAACTGAAAGCACATTTTATTGTAGAATCAGTTTAATGAGACAAAGGAACCCTATAATCCTATTATACATTTTTTTAAAAATAAGGATCGAGGTGAAATTCTCGTCGCAACCTGCAATTTAATGTCAACCAACTTGCATCTGTATTTATTCATGTAAATCTTCACTCAAAACAAAAAACTTTGCTCAAAAATATATGCTGACCCAAATATAGGGAACATTTTCTCGAAACTTGGTATTTTGTTTTGGCGGAGCCCTATTTCCCTTCCCTTGTAGTATATGATGACTTATGGATTGCTTTAATTTTTCTTATGAATAAAGATCACTTTTAGCGCTAGTTACCGCGTATTCTTTTTAAAAAAATAAAATAGATGGAAGTATTTTACGTGAACTATCTATTCTGAAAAAAATTTCACACTACAAAACTATAAATTTTAGTACATTGTCATCGTGTTGTGTGTGTTGTGTGTAATTAAAATTATATTGTTTGCTCTCTGATTCAATGAAATGAATGTTTTTTGATCCTTTATAGCAGTGCTCCGCAAACTTTTATCGCTGCGGACCGGTCAACGTTTGATAATTTTACCGCGGCCTGCTGAGGGTGGGACACATTGAATGTTTATATTTGAGATTTTGATTTAACAATTTTAATTTAATTATATTTAAATATGCCTTCAGAATAAAATATAATTACATCAAAAATGAATAAAAGGGATTTAAAACGTGGAACATGAAGTGATTGCCGTGGAAAGTTGCGCAAATCTGAGAGAAATGCACCACTTTAAATAAAATGGCAATAGTTTAATGTTCTTTAGACGGCCTGGCACCATTTCATCCACGGACCGGGGGTTGCGGATTACTGTTTTAAAGTATAATGAAAACAACGTACATAAAAAAACATTTCCTACATTTTGCAAAATATATATATATAATCAATAAAACTTATTCTTTGCTCCACCTCTATCGTTAAATCAAAAATCTGACTTGAAGCCTACTCAGCTGTTGAATATTTCATTTTGTATGAATCTCTATACCGAGCATAAAGAAAATAAGTAATAATTTTACTTCAACCGCCAGATATTTTGTAAAATGCATGCAAATCTTCAAAGATAAGTGTTGTATTGAAGTCACGATATTTTAACGATACAATAATATCGCGATTTTTTCTTGTGTCTTCGATGCACAGCATCACTACAGACCGCGTCTTCCAGACATCACGTCTGCGATTGTCTAAGGCAGGAAATGCTTGCACGCACGATAAGCAAACGTGATGGATACATTAGATGTACTATAGTCGATAAACAAAGAAGGAGCACTGAATTTTTTCCATTTTGCTTTAAAATAAACCTTGAAACCACCGCAAAATCAAACAAGCATCATTAATATAGGGTGAACGAAAAGTCTGGATCTAATTATAAAAAGTCATTACAAAATGGCCGTTTAATAAATGTCCAAATGTTACAAAATGTACGAGCTTAAGGTATCAGACTACGTTCGGAACCGTGATTTTGCAAAAGCGTATAAATGGATAATATTTATGATGTTTAGTGTCACTTAGATTAGAAAACGTATATAAAATTGTTTTAAGAATATTATTACAATAAAAAATTATTTAAGTACAATATTTTGACAAAAAAAAAGAACATAGAATGACCCATTTTCGAAACATTCTCATTTTGTGAAAAATGCTCCTATTATAATACTATTTTGTGCCTGTGTATAGCTCAGACCTATGTACAGAGGCTCAAGTAGAATTTTTGAAATATATAACTTAGAAGTGGGTTTTTTCCATGTTTTACGACAACAGAGGGGAGAAGTTTTAAGAAAAAAAAACGCCGATAATTATTTCAGTGGGTTGTAACTCTGAAAATGTGAAGTTTTTAAAAAAATAGTTCAGACTCTCTGGAAAAGTCTTTACTTTATATAAGCAAAATCTTGTTATTTTAGAAGCATTTTTTTGGTAAAAGGAGAGCATTTTGAAAAGATTATTTTGGCAAAAAATGAACTTAGAATATTGTATTTAAATAATTTTTTTGTCAATGTCCTTAAAACAATTTTATATATATATTCTAATCTAAGTGACACTAAATATCATGAAAATTATCCATTTATGCGCTTTTTTAAAATCATGGTTCCGAACGTAGTCAGATACCTTAAATTTCCAAAAGTGATGACTTATTATTACGAGAAACTACCCATCATAATGTAATAAGCTGTTCATCCATAGATTGGAAAACTCATATTTTTGGATCTAGTTCGTCAACGCATTATTCAGCAAGTGCAGAAAATAAACTTGTTACACTGACTTCATTAGTACAGATGTTGACAAAAGATGCCGTGCGTGCTTTGATTAAGGAATTTAAATCAGTCACGCGTGTACAGCGAAGTATTCGAACACAATGGAATGTCGTTACTGGCTCGCCTAATAGACTTATCAGGACTCCTACAAAATGAATCACGTACACAACCAACATTGTGTCTTGTCAACAACTATCACGAAAACTTAAGGATACTTGTCAGATTTTGAGATACCAAAGTTCCCGTCTCCTTTAAAGTTCTTTTCTATTGGTGGATAGATTAGGATGTCGCAGGGTCAACATTTTAATCTGTTCGAACACGTCGCTGTACACGCGTGACTGATTTAAACTCCATTAACCAAAGTAGGCAATGCACCATTTGCTGTGGCGTCCACATCTTTACTAATGAAGTCAGTGTAAAAAGTTTGTCGCCTGTGATTGTCGAATAATACGCATACGTGCGACCGATCGGACTAGACCCAAAAAATCCTTGAGGGTTTTCCAATCCACGGATGAACAGTTTGTTACATTCTGATGGGTAGTTCCGTATTAATAAGCCATTACTTTTGGATACTTTAAGCCCGGATACCCTCTATGGCAATGTAACTTTTGTATCATTAGACAAATCGGGTTTTTGTGCAGTAAATGATATGAATGCTCCTCCAACTCAGGGGAACATTTGTAAGGAAGTCACCAATTTTTCGCCGTCAGGGCGTCGATTCAAGAGAAAGCCCAATGTGTGCTTTGGTTTCACCAAACGAAATCCTTAATTATTGCTCTGTGTAAATTTCGACATTGTTATGGAAACAAGTCTCCTGGTGCAAAATCATTAAATCAATGATATAAACTGAAACTCAGTGGCGCAACAGCTCATGAGAGTCAAGGCCTACTGTGCCTTGTTCTCTTCTTCTGTTATGTACTTAGTATGAGGCCGCGATAGTCTAGTGGCCAAGGTAACAGACTTGTGGCTGGCGTGTCATGAGTTTGAGCCCAGTACCACTGAAGACCCCTCCGAGTAGGAAAGCGATGCGCGTTAAACCGGTCGAGAGCTCAAACGTACTCCCGTTGGTGTAGTGTGGTAGTTAAGAGAAGGGGTGCCAGCTCAGGTGTCGTCTTCGTCACTTGACCATGCTTCAAAATGACGACGTGCGTCGCCAAGAGCCCTCGTGTAGCTGAACAGTGCGACGTTAATATTCACTCACTCACTCACGCATGCGTATAAAGTGGAAGAATGCAAAAACATGTTAAAGAACACTTGGTGGGAGCTGGAATACCGCTTATCGACATTCTCCGAGATACCAGGAAGGGGGGACGCACACTTTAAAATGTGCTGAGATAAATGATCTTAAAAAATTCTTTACAGTTCTTTCTATATATTCAAATAAACATATGGGGCTAATTTTAATAATTGGAGCACAATAACTATTTAAAATCAGGGCGAGACTTTGGCTTCAACCTAAACATTCTTAAGTAAAAAAAAAAAAAAAAAACCCGGAAAATTTTTGTTTCATCTATCCTTCCATTTATACAACTTTATTTTATTATTCTAAAAAACGTTATTTAATAAATTTCTTTGTTCCTTAACTTTTTTTTCGTACATTCTTTCCGCTGTATTTTGAAAAAATAAGTAGGTTTTAACCAAGAGGAGAAAAAATACGGCAAAAAAGACCATAACCAGCATTAAAGTTATTTATCGCATTATCTCGCGTATGTCGATTTACAATGTTTTTAAACAAAAAAAAAAAAAATAAAGAGTATTTTCCGTAACATTAAGATAAGCTTGATATATCAAAATATAAACTACTATACAATAAGTTTTTCAAAATGTTAAATAATCTAACCTTTCAGTGGGATATGTTTTTAATGTATTTTTAAAAAATTATAGAAAAAAGAGCTTGCCAACTGTACGTACTTAATAGTGATATTACGTTTTTTCCCCGTCGAAATAGGAATATTCTTTAAAGTACGTATGAAATGACGTTTTATGAAAATTCTAATGCTATTATCTTCAATAATATGATTCGGAATACTTGGTCCGAATCGTTCGTTTTTTTTTTTTTTTCATGTGGCCACGGTAGCCTGTCTGGTGGTCATGAGTTCGAACCCTAGTGCTACTGAAGACCCGACTTGTAGAGGAGCTGATTCACAGGCACGTTTTAAGGCTTGGGCCAGGGCCGCCACAATAGGGGCCTCGTCTCGTTTTCTATTCAACCTTAATAAAATCATAATTCGAATAATTTCAACAGTAAAAACTTATTTCAGGCTGTATTCTCCAAAAAACTGGGAATTTCGGACGATATGTCAATTGATTACGTGTGGTTACCGTCGTCCACTTACAGGCCTACCCACCATACATTATCATTATTCACTCAGTCAAAAGATGGAACTAATGCAGCGTTTGCTGTAGTTGGAATGGAATCCAATATGGCGGCCTAACGGTAATTTAACGATACATAATAATTTTAAAGAATTGTTTTGAAATACATTGAAATGTATTTCAAATGAAGGATATAGGAAGAGATTGAGAATAACCTAGATCAATAAATAATGAATATCAATAATATGTAATAAAAAGTAACATGTAGTATGAATAGTATTATAAGCAGCATATAATAATCTAATCTTATTTTATCGTAATTTTATATAATTTTCATATAGTGCGATTTAATAACAGTTATCAGAAATAATAATCGTATAATATAATTTAATAGGAATTATAAAAAAAGAATAATCGGGCGAATTGTAAATAAAAATAAAAATAATACGTAAGATTACTCGTATTACATAATTATAAATAAATAACATAAGAGCTTTAATTAAAAAAATAACAAAAATAGTTATAAATAAATAACATAATAATAAATAAATAACAGTAATAGTTATAAATAAATAAGAAAATATGTAATATTTATAAATAAATGTTAAAAAAACAATTATAAATAACAAATATCGGATGATTATTTAAAAAGTAATTGCATTTTTGTATTAAATAAAAGTAAACGATTTATAGCGATAATTTAAAGCACAACACTTATTCTTCTAAGAAAAAAATATTCTAGTACTCACTCATTTTAGAAATATCCATATTCGAAAATAGCACAGAATTATACAGAAGACGCTAACACTAGAAAAATTACACTGAAAATGGTTCAATTTTTACAGAAATTAGAAATTTTTATTAAAATCGTCTGAAATTAAAAGGGTTACAGCGTGAAAAACCAATAAAAGTTATTTCTAATATATGTTATCCCTATAGCAACCACATCGACAGACGATAAAAATATTAAGGTAACAATATTGTAATGTTATCGCCCATCTTGGCGAACATAAACAACTCGACGGTATTACCCCCGATATCAAACTAGCACCCAAAAGACGGTAGTCGGTCGAGTCGGTTTGTGCGATTTGAGTCATGCACATTTGTTTCGGGTTATTTGTACGAGTATATGTACTGTCTACTTTTGAGGGTCATAGTTTGTGTAGGGGCCCGTGGCCTCGAGAAGTCTTAAGACGTCCCTGCTGATGCTCGCTAAATCTGTGGAGGTCCTCGTGTTGTGTGAAAATTTGGAGAGAGGATGTCAAGTCAGGTATTCGTCCTCGTCTCTTGACCATGGTTCAAAATTAAAGGTCAGTCTCCATCAGCCCTCCTGTTACTTTATAGTGTGACGTTAATAAACACTAATTCACTTTTCTTCATATTTAAATATGTACACTTATTCAATGAATTTATTGCATGATTTGTAAGAAAAATAATTTAATTTAATTTTACAGATCCAATCTAAGTATGACCCTGCCTTGGCTAGTCAAATTCTCTTGTGGATGAAAGATGTCATGGGGGAGCCTCTTGCAGATATCGACACATCAGGTGAAAGAGAGCCTTTCTACCAACTCTTGAAGGACGGGCAAGTGTTGTGCAGGTAAATATAACGGGTTTTAAAGGATTTATGTGACAAACAAACGATGCATCCTATTTACAAAACAACCAGGAATCTTAAAAAAATATGTACTTAGAATATAGAATAAAATTTTTTTAAAAAAAGAGCTGTATAAAAAAAAAGTCATTGGCTTTAAATTAGAACTAAATATACTTGAAGAAGAGGGAAACGGTATGGCAAAAGAAAAGTAAAATTCATTGACGTTTTCAAGACGAAACAGTCACGCATATTGAACTGTACTGTTGGTTTAATGTGCAACTTATTCCAAAGGCATTGTAATTCAATTCGAAATGCTACTTATAGCCGAATCCACTTTCATTATGCCCACTGGAAAGGCTTGGCACATAGCGCACTATAGACTAGACAGGGCGCTGCTGTGAAACTTTGGGGGGCGATGGAACGGAAAGGACGAGAGAAGAAAGGTGGTCTCGTGTATGGAGATTGAGGAAGATGCCTTTAGTTCCCTATGTCATGTATAATTGTGCATAGAGTGGTGTAGTTTGAATAATAATAATAAAAACGGTAAATCCGCGGCAAATAAGATTAATATTTAATTCAACTACATGACGATACTACAACACTATCTATTGTGATACACTTTCCGACTTTTCTTTTGCCATACTGTTTTCCCCTTTTTAAGTGACCGTGATAGCCCAGTGGTCAAGGTATCGGATCGTAGCTTGCATGTCATGAGTTCGACTCCAGTACCACTAAAGACCCACCGTGTAGGGTAGCGATGCACGTTAAATCTGTCGAGAGCTCAAACGTCCTCCCATTGCTGTGGGGGGCAGTTCAGGTGTCGTCCTCGTCACTTGACCGTGGTTCGAAATGACGTCGCCCTCGTGTAGCTGAACAGTGCGACGTTAATATTCAATCAATCAAACCCGTTGGTGGGGTAGTTGGGGCAGTTCAGGTGTGCCAGTTCCGTCGTGTAGCTGAACAGTAGTTAATACAACTCTCACCCCCTCACTTTGGCGTTTGTGGAGAATAGATGCTCAAGTATCGTCCTCGTCACTAGACCATGACTCAAAATTACGAGGACTCTCACCAAGAGCCTACTTGTCTTAGTGTGGCTTTAAAACCTATTAATCAATCCGGTTACTTATTACAGTTGCCGTACGAGTATTAAAATTTTGAGTTTTACTCTCCTGTCGCAGAACACTTTTAAATGTGCTTAAATGATTCTTAAGTTCGGTTTAAAAACGTAATTAGTGTTTATAGATAAGTTAGTGGTTTAGTAAAACACAACTCTAGAGTAAAATTTTGAAATTTGTTTCTCAAGTGTAATAAATCAATAGTATTTTAATTTCTCTATTTCCTTTTTTAAAATCTAATAAGCTTCAAAAAAAGCAAAACTTGTTAACAACCGTGTTCTCATTTTCCAGATTGATAAATGTCCTTCAACCTGGTTCCATTCCTGAAAAGAAAATTAACAATACAAAGATGGCTTTCAAGTGCATGGAAAATATCAATCTATTTTTGGATCAGGTAAATGTGCTATATGTTTTTTTTCAATTAATCGTTAATATTTTTTATGAACTAATTTGATTTTAAGAATAAAATTAATGAAATGGGAGACATGCTTATTTCATTTATTAGATATTTATGTAACTTGCAGAAGGGATTAATTCATAGAACTAATATATGGTAATATGTGTAAATTTATATACACTTACACTTAAGGTTGTCTTCGGTAAAAGTATGAGAGCTTGAACTAAAGACGAAACACATTTTCAGACGGAAAAATGCCTCAATTTCCATGGGAATTTGCAACATTATAACTCATACCTCTGTTAACAATATAGTGTTTTTAAAAATTTCAAAGTATTCCGTGAATACTTTATTTTTTGTCAAATCAAAGCCCATTTAACATTACGGTATAGGGAAAAAAATCGCGAAAAACATTTTATATCAGAAAAAATGAAATCAACTCGGTTAAAAATGGATATATGATCAATAATGCTGCTGTCTAAAAAATTGTGAAGCTAGAAAAATATCATTAATTTTTCGTTTCTTTTATATTTAAAACAATGTTTCGAATTCGGGTCCTATTCTTTAACATTAATCAAAGACAGCCTTAACCGGCTAGGTCAGGGATGGCGAACCAATCGCACGCGACACAATATTTTGGGCACGCCAGCGATCAAAATAGTTTGCATTTTATTTCAAAATAACAAAGTTTACTAAGAAGTATTACAAACAATTGATTTTTAAGTGTTATTTAACACAGCTAATTCAGCGAAAAATAAATAAAAAGGGGAAGATAGTAAGTGCTAAAGAAAATTTCAAATTTGGTGAATCTAGAAATATGGCATTATTAGTAAAGGAGACAAAAGGTGTGTGTTTTATGTTCTGGAATAGTGGTAAGCACAGCATCGTCTGTAAAACGGCATTTCGAAACGCATCGCAAATCCACTTGTCAAAAAAGTGTACCACATCAAAAATAATTGTTTAAAAACCGATTGGCAGATGACTCCTACTGAGCATGCATTCTACTAAAAGTAATATCTTACAATCCTAATATAAGTTATTTGTCATCCACATACACACAATATCTGAAACAACAGAAGTTACGCTAATGTTACTTTAATTTGAATTACACGTATAACTAAAACATTTACAATTACACAGTGCAAAAGGAATTTTTGGAGTAAATAAAGAGTTTTGTGTTCTTTTAGAATTTAGTTTTATTATTATACTAATAATATCACAAGTCAAAATTATTTGGCAGCACGTTGGTACCTCATTAAACACTTCTTTAGAAAAAAATGGCACGTAGATCCATAAAGGTTCGCCCCCCCCCCGGGCTAGGTGAAGTAGTTGGTTAGGCGCTGGCTTTGTACGCCTAAGGTTGTCCAAATGGGTGTTCATACAACCCTGGTCCAATTATGGGATTCCTTGAGTGGTACAATTAAATTCCAGGTACAATTTCGTATAGTCAGAGCTCAGGTGCTCCCCTCCGGGTTGGAGACTTGGCGTCAAAATAATATTGTGGCAATTTGTATCCATCTATAAGGTGCCACACTAAAAAGTGATACCAACTCCTGGGGAATGTACTAGGTCTACAATGATAATTACCTAACTACAGCCCCTTTTGAAAAATACTCTTACACTTACAATGTAAAAGGAAAATATTCTGAAATGAGATTCTTTCTTTTTAGTTCTCGCAACTCCTGTTATAATTACATGCCAAAATAATCTTTATTTACCTTAAAAAAATGAATATTTGGTTGTACGAAATCGGAAGTTTTACGCTTGCTTAAAATTTATATAGTGGCAGTGGCGCACACAAGGGGGGGGGAGGGTCTGGACCTCCCCCCAAGCCCTTGATTTTTTTCCAATTGATCATAATTCTAAGTAAATAGTACGTAAAATTTAATTACTTGTTATTAATGATTAATATTAATTAATGCTAATTAGTTATTCAAAAATTAGTTTTTTACTGTGTTTTGTTCCCGAAAATTGACAAAATCAAAAGGAGCATGGTACAAGAATGGTGAACTACCCGGACCCCGGAGCATGGTACAAGAATGGTGAACTACCCGGACCCCCCCTTCTAAAATTCCTGTATAGTGGTATGCATATTATTTTTACTCGTGAACTGGTTTAATTTTTTTATTTGGTTCAATAAAACGGGTGCTCTTTTTGGTCATGGTCACGAACTTTTGTAGCCAACGTTTTCATGTCATAGTGCCACTAAAAACCTAGTCCTAGGGTCACAGGCTCGTAACCAGCATAGCATGAGTTAGAGCCCTGAGTCACTGAAGAACCGCCGTTTGAAGGGACTGATGCATGGAAAATCTGTCAGGCTCCGAGTCCTCTCGTTAGCCTAGTGTGGAAGTTCGGAGTGGGGGTGCCAATTCAAGTCTTTGTTTTCACCTGACCGTGGTGTTGCTTTAGAGTGTGATGTAAATTAAAATAAAATAAAGTCGCTTTTTTTTTCAAACTTATAATTTCCATCCTTACCCAGTACTGATACGTCTATCCAAGTTGCATCCTTTTTAACTATAAAACAATAACAAAAATTACTAAATTTTTTTATAACCAATAATATGAATAATTTAAATTATTGGATATATATTTATAGAAAGTTCTTATAATTTAAATAATAAATATGTATTTCATAAATCTGTTTTCCCTCTGAGAAATCACTCAAGCGTGTGCTAAATTTTCTTTTCATTTATGGTGCTTTAGAATTCAGAATTTTATGAAAAGAAACTATAAATCTGCACTGAAATGTACCTAAATTCCTTAAAATGTTTACAGTATCGCCCATCCGGTATAGTAGTTAGCGACTCTGACTGCTGTGCCGTAGGGCCTGGGTTCGAATACAGGAGAAGGCATGGATGTTTGTAAATGTATAGTGCCTTTACGGCATGGGGGTACTCTTAATAGCCGCAAGTCCTCTCCTGAGATGAGGTTGGTGGAAAGGGAAGAGAGGTGGGAGGCCCCTGACCACTTTAGGGTGTTCTGCCTCGAAATCGGGGTGGAACCAAGCCAAATTGTACTGTCACCTGTTTATTACTCAAACCTACGGGTAATGACAGGCATACATCTAGCCCTTTGCCGCTCGATCTTACATCGTCAGACAGGTGGCATTAGTAACAACAAAATATTTACTTGTGTAAAAAGTAGAATTTTTATAATGTTCTTCATATTTGAAAAAGTAGCTCTTTGTGTCTTGAATATATTTGTTTTATTTACAACTAGGAGGTAAAGAATAACATTTTTCTTCTCAATAGGTGAAGAAATTAGGTGTTCCAGCAGAAGAAACATTTCAGACTGTTGATCTGTGGGAGCAACAAAATCTTACATCTGTCCTCATCTGCTTACAATCCCTAGCCAGAAAAGTAATTAAAACTCATTCAGTACTCTCTTGGTTTTCTTTAGTAAATTAATGGTGTCATAATTAATAGATGCTTTCACAAAAACTTTAAACACTTGTGTTTCAGTATTCCATTGCATGGAACTCCGAAATTCACTAGATGCTCAAATCATTAAATTCTACTATAAATGAATAAAAAATGTATTTACTTTGAACAATCCTGTATAGGCATAGATGGCAGCAAAATACAGTCCGATTTAATTTTCTTTTTTGCAATAACTTAGTTTGCTTAACTCTAGTCTTTATAAATCCTTGTATGTGCAACAAATTTTGTTTATAATTTTTTTTATACTTAAGAAAATAGTTTGACAAAAAGATTTGATATTTTGTTGTCTCAACTACTACTCTTTTATTCTCTTAAACGTACAGCACATGAGCAATCATCAAATAAAGTTGGGTGTTCTATCATCCACAGAATCAAAATGGTAAATTCACATGCGTACTTACTCCTTTAGGCCTAAATAGATTGCCTATCTCTTTTTTTTGTTGAAATTCCCAACTTAATGGTAGTGTAACACAAAGGGTTAAACAAGCTTATCTAATCCATTTTTATTTCTGTAATTTTTTGTCCAACATGAAAAGCATATGATGACGATGGAACATTTTAAAACCTCTGCTAACAGTGTGCCAATGATTAAAAGAAAAAATATTACATTCTACATAATCTAATTGAGAATCAAATTAATTTTGATTGCATTTACATTTCTGTTCTAAAAACTATTTGTAATTTTTTATATTGAGTAATGTTTCCAGCTTACACAGAAATCCCTTTCATCAACAGCTAGCTCTTGATTGATAATGTGAACGTTCATTCTCTGAATAAATACATCAAATATTTAGGAAATTATATAGAACATTATATATATGTAATAATTCCCTCTAGCATCCTTTTAATTAACTCTTTTAATAATGTAATAATCTTTTAATTGTTTGGTTCGAAACTAACACCCTGATCTTAATCGTAGTTAATATTATCACATCAGAAATCCCTGTCCCGCCCATTCTACCCAATCAGAACTACGACTACGTAATCATCACACGCTTGCACTGTTGGTATAAAACCAAACTTCTTATGTAATCCCGTTCTCTTTCCTCTTTGTTGTCATCATGTAAGAATGTAAATAGCTGTTCTTTGTGTCGTGTCCTCCAAAATGTTGCTGTTGCTTGTCTCCTGTCCACTTTGCTTTAATATCGTCGCAAGTTTATGTGTCTCGTCAACGTTAAGATGTACAGCAATTTTGTCCTAAGCTTTTGATACATGTGCGTCACAATAAAGAAGTATGTTCACTGAAGATGTTTAATGAAAATCTACTAACACTCGACAAATATACAACTCGGCCAATACTTAACATACATATATATATATATATATATAATGTACATGACGCTTCCTCTTTAACCTTTTAATCAGATTACCATATTGAACTAGCACTTTACTCATTAAAATATACCTGGTGTATGAAAATAGTGACTGCACTTTTTCAAATATTAATTACAAAAAATATATTAAGTGATGCGACGCTAATTTAATTTATTAATTTTTAAATCAACCCAGGTTCCATAATTTCACATCGCATCATGACCAAAGTTAAAATAAACAAGAGTCATCAATTAACAGAAATAACTTTTAACATTTAAGATAAATTTATTTTAAGCACACTTAAAAGGATTTTTAATTTTACAAAACAAAATCAATAAAAATAAAACTTAGCTTGAGAGAGAGGAAGTGAAGATGGGGGGTTGGACATGATGGTTGCTCAGTCCGAGTTGGAAAGACTTTCTGCAAATCTGGGAGAGGTTCTCTTATCGAAATGAAATGACGCTGGATGTCACTGGGAAATGGAACGCGAAGCGTTGCTCCATCCCATATCGAGATTGTTGATGTGGCCTGATGTGGGTGGGCCTGCCTGAGAGAGAGTGTCCTTATTGGTGGATCGAACATGGCAAGAAGGCGTGGTTACAGGAACGGAGTTGTTCTTCAATACAGTTTCGGCGGGAATGTCCTGGTGATGTCAGAAAAGGCCCTGCTGTGATTGGTCTATGGCACTGTGAGAGTAGGCACTCAATTGGCTGCACTGATGCGTTGGAACAAATCAAAAGGGAGGTCTAGTATACTAATTTGGGTGTGTTCCCTTTTTATCCCGCACCTCATCACTCAAAATCCTGTAGCTGAACTCTTTACTCCCTCCTGTATATTTTCTCTGATTGGTCAAAGGCTAAGCGCAGTGTTACACCACCTCAAAATTTATGCGTTCACTGAACTCCAGTAACGCGGGAAACTTTTTGACACTTCCCCTACCAGAGGAATTTCACCACATCCGGTCGTATAAAAATCTGTAAATGCTGAGGGTCGATTTCTAAAAACCTGAACAATTCTGGCCTCCCGTCATAAGATATTCACTTTTTTTTCATAGAGAAAATATTTTCTGTCTTTTAACAATGCTTTATTGCACGATTTCAATATGCACGCTATTAGTTACACACAACGCATCAAGTCTGTATGAGATTTCTGGACACTTTCTATGTAGCATTGCAGGATCAACAATCTTAAGTGACGACTGTAATTCGACTTTTCATCAGTGCCACTTATTGTAGATTGGTAAACAATGTTTTTCACCTATCCCTACAAGAAGTCCGAAGGTGTTATGTCTAGAGATCTAAGTGGCCATGGTGTTGGGCTTCCTCTTACCCATGGAACTTTCCTTATCTCCAGTGTGGTGGTGCTCCAATCATGCTGTCCATGTATTGCAGATTTAAATTTGATAAACTGTACTTGTTCTTGCGGTGAAGCCGTTTTAAAACGAGAATGTTGAAAATGGGGGCATAGCGTCATCTAGTTTGCATTTCATTAAAATCTTTTCTTTATGGAACATTTGAAACTAGGTGAAAATCTTTGTTTATTTTTTATTAATTTTTAAAAGTGTAGTCATACTTTTTGGGTAAAAATGTGCCTGAGATCCGTTAAGATTATTGTAGACGTCTGTAAGTGAAATTTCATTCTAAAGCAAAGTCTAAAAATTTTATCAATACAAATATGTCTTAGTGTGATTTACTGTGAATCAAAGTTAAGAATGAGAGAAAAAAAAAACTAAACTTGAATTATTTACTTACTTGCATTTGTTATTTTAGGTATATAGTTAAGGAAATCTTTTCATTAGCATAACACATTCAATTTATAAATTACTGAAACTTGGGTTGATTATTAAAGCATTCAATAGAGGAAATTAAAAATCAGCCATGTATTTTTGAATTGATAAATCAGTGCAGGTTTACACTTATATATATTTAAAAATAAAACTGGTAATTGGTTTGAAAATCAAATAAAATGAATTCAGAAAAATATTATTTAAAACTTTATAACTCATTATTAAGCTAATATGAAATTTTAAAAGAATTTTGTAAGTTTCACGTAGATGAATAGTAAATTGAACTAAAAGCTAAGATTCAAAATAAGTTTACATTTGGGATCATCAGCTAAGTATTTTTAAGGAGTACTTTATTTTTTTTAACATAATGCTTTTTTTACAGGCATCTAAATTCGGCTTCAAAAGTATTGGTCCAAAAGAAGCTGAAGCTAATGTTCGCCAATTCACTGACGAGCAGTTGAAGGCAGGTCAAGGTGTTATCAGCCTCCAATATGGTTCAAATAAGGGTGCAAATCAGAGTGGTATCAATTTTGGAAACACCCGTCACATGTGAATGAAACTCATTGGAAGATTAAAAAAAAAGACTGCCAACTTTATGTTATTGTGCTACGTTTCTGTTTGTCTAATTGAAAAAAAATACTGACATATTTCCTAAACTTCCAAAAATCTTGCATGTTCCTACAGATTATAGCTTCTACAAAAGTGAATGGTTATTCTACTTTAGCTTGCTTTACCTCCAAAAACTTTTCTGTAATGATTTTTTGTCATACACGAAGAAAAGATGCAATTTAATAGAATTTTATGAAGCCTATTATCAAGTTAAAAGTTTGAATGATTGTATTAAAATAGCCCCAACTTTCATTTTGACATTATCCTATTCGGTTCTAGAATCGAATTAATTTTTGCGACATTCCTATATATGTATCATTGCACATGAAGTAAAATTATACTGAAAAAAAATTCAATTACTCTGATGTAAACTAAACAATATCTATTTGTTTACATGATATTTGTATGAAATAATTTTAATAAAAATGAGATGAAATATATGAATTTGTTATTTAATCAACCACACACAGTGGCGCACACAAGGGGGTTGGACCCCCCCAAAGCCCTTGATTTTTTTTCGATTATAATTCTAAGTATATAGTACGTAAAATTTAATTACTTGTTATTAATGATTAATTTTATTAATTAATGCTAATTATTTATTCAAAAATTAAGTTTTTACTGTATTTTGTTCCCGAAAATCGACAAAATCAAAAGGAGCATGATACAAGAATGGTGAACTTTCGACCCCGGACCATCGCCCTTGAAAAATTCATGTGTGCTCTACTGACCACACATGTATTTTTCTTACTGAAAGTAAACTCGAAATTTTTGAGAAGTAAAAATATAATAGAAGTGTTTATATGCATTAATTGTGAAGACCAAAAATATTAATTGGATACTTTTGATATAAAGTTTTCATATCTATGTTTTTTTTAGATTAGGAATTTTCTTCTTTTGTGGCAAAGAATTTAAAGGATTTCTAGAGCTTGAAATGCTCAGCCGTGGGAAAGAAAATAAATTACATTAAAATTTATATACAACAATAGTTGTACATTTAAAACTTTATTAAAGAACTAAAATTTTATATGTATGATTTTATTTTAATAATACCTGAATTTATTTTCACACTTCATAATTATGGAAATTTTAACTATCTAGTAAAATAAGATAAAAGTTGCAAATGCTTTATAATTAATAGTATTTTGTAATTGTAGAAATTTCTAGAAAAACCAACTTTCGAATGATGGGGGATCTCAGACCAGAATTTTCAAAAATTTTCCTATCTGATATAAATGCAGGTAGCAGTCTTAAATTTTATAATTACAAATATATTTTATAATAAAAATTATCTTATATGGCATGGATTCAAATTAAACTAAATAGTTTTAGTGTAGCAAACATATTTAACATTTATATATATACTCATTTTAAATGTTTTTTCATTGAAGATATAATGAAATTAATAATATTGCACATGTATAATCCTCTCTTGAATCTGACTGAAAATAACCATGAATGCTTAGATTAAGTTTGATAGTACTATATACTCAGCCAAGCTGTGTCGATTTACAGAAAACATATATATTTGTAATCTAGATTAAAATTTTATAAATGTGAAAAGAGAAAATTTTGCTGAGGAGAATTCTGATTACAATAACTACATAAATTTAGTTAGGATTCAACAGATTTATTTGAATGACATTTTATCAAGTTTTCAAATGTATTTTCCTCTGAACCAAAAGCATAAAATATTTTAATATTCTCGCATCAAATTAATATCCAACTGAATATGACATTTTTCTTTGTCATTTTGGTAGTTAAATGCACTTTCACTATTTTTTAATGATATTTGAAATTCTTGAATTGATTTTGGAGAAACAGTGTAATTTTTGAAGTTAGGCAAGGAAAGATGCATTTTTACAAATGTTTGATATCTTAAGAGCACTCCCAAATTCTGTAATAAGAATGTAAGCTCCTTTAGTTGTGCACAAGTACTTTTTTAACACTTGTGCAAACTATGTTTTAAACTAAGCATGTTAAACTCGTATGATATTACAGGCACAAGTTCTATTTTATATTAAGTTGAGGGCTGTGTGTTTTTAAAGTTAGGAAACGTGTGCATTTTGTTTAATAGCAAAAACCCTAGTATAATTTAGAAAAACCATTTAGCAAATTCTAGCTGTCTATTTGTTATTTTATTATATTATGTGCTGATATATTGGACCACAAAAATGTTCATGCTGCTAGTTTGACACCCTTGTTTTAAACAATTTCTTATGAGCAGTGTTCAGAAATGTTTACTTGGGCAAGGATATTTATGATAAATCCAGCTTATAATCTAAAAATGGGGATATTCTATAGAAACTTAATATTTATAACTAATAAATATTAAGACTTTACACAATGGCTTTTATTTTTAGTAATAGATTACTTTCCAGATTTTTGTAAGTACTAAATATAGTATAATATATTCATTCAATTAAAAACTTTATATTGCTTTTTAATTGGATATCAGTAGCTTTTTCAAACAAATATACATAAATCACTAGTGCATGAATTTTTTCAAAAGTAAATATTCAAGTACAGTATTTGCTATTAAACTCGTACTACAATTACATTATATTTTTCATAAAATAAATCTTGGAAAGAAATTTTTTTTCTTACTAGAAAAATATAAATTCAAATCTTTAATCAAAGTCGTCATAAAATAAAATTTTTATTACTAAAATGAACTACTAAAAACGTTTTTTCTGCAAATGTTATTCATTATTTTTTTACATGTAAACATCAAAATAATTATATTCCTTTATATGTCTGTAGAATGGTCTTGCTCTTTCTTTTCGTTTTTTACCATCTTCGAGAAGCTTAAGAACACTTGTTCTAAAAGCTGGTGGCCTCAATTCTTCTTCTAATGTACAACTTTCTGGATATTTTTTATATGTTTCAACAAACCCATACTTAAGAATATCTGGATCACAAACACATGCATCTTCTACATCAGCAAAAATCTTGGGTGATCCTGTAAATGCATAGGCAAAATAGCTAAGGAAAGAAAAAATGAATATTTTTAAAAATAAAACAACGGTTTTAATAAACATTTTTAACTTGTCATTTAAGAGTTATCCAGCAGTAATTCTAAAGTGAAATTTAAAACAAGACATTTTCTATTCACATTTATGCAACTTTTAACAAATACTTTGTTTCATATGTACTACTAAATACTTTTAAGATGAGAGACATGAATTACCATCTTTCCATTTTTAGCCATTGGTAACAAAAGATAAAAATTCATGTCATTTGCGGAGATGCCAACCATTACAAAATGTATTAACCATTTTTTTCAAAAATGTAAGATATGCATATTTTGTTTGTTGAATTGAAATCTGCTAAGAACGGGTTTTTCAGAAATACTCTTAAAGGGAGTTAACGGAGCACATTAATAATAAAATTCTGTTTTTGAACTATTAAATGACTTTAAATTTGGCAACATATTTATTTTGTTGATTAGAGGTCTACTAAAAATTAGATTTGCAAAAATCCACTTTGTGAAAAGGGTTACAGTAGTCTAAAAAGTAATTCTACTTCAGTTTTGGATATTATTTCAAAGTCCTGTCCTTTTTTTTTTTTGAAATCAAGGTGAGAGTTATGTTTTTTTAATACAATCAAATGGTTAATACTAGGAATTAGATATCAATAATTTATACTTATAAAAACAGTATATATTCATACAACATAAAATACTCAGCAAAGCAGGAGGGATTGTAATATTATAAATACGAATGTGATTTTGTTGGTTTGTTACATTTTCATGCATAAACCCCAGAACCGATTTTAAATTTTTTTTCACCAATGGAAATCTGTATTATCGGCGAAAACAAACTTTATCCCTGTATTTCTACGGGAATGGGAACTATGCGGGTTTATATATATATATACGATTTGAAATTTGGTATGCATGTTCCTCTCAAAGAGTAGTGATCTGCTAGGAACAGATTTTGCGAAAATCGACCACCAAGGGGCTTGGAAGACATTAACCATCACACAACAGGATGCATGTTTGTTTTGTTGAGTAGAGATTGACTAAAAAAGATTTTGCAGAAATCCACTTTGGGGAAGAGGGTGCAAAATATGATTCGATTTCAATTTTAGAAATTCAAGATCAGTTCTTTTCAAATTAAGAGGTGATAATTGTAAGAATGTTTGTCAATGCATTCAAATCGGATAACATCACGAAATACCCAGCGAAGCGGGCGGGTAACGGCTTGTAAATAAAAAAAAATACAGAATACATTTATTCTGTATTTCTAGAAAACGTAGTTTTGTATGTATTCTTTCCTAAACACAGATTAGGGGGAAAAAATCTTCAACTGGTATTTTTTTAATATTCAAAACATTTAGTGAAGAAATTATTCTTACAAAAGAATATTTTTGTTATGTCTTGTCAATTGAAATTTTCAAATACTGATTTGGCTTTAACTTTTTAAGAATTTAAAATAGCTTATTTTTAGGGATTTTATTTGATTACAAAACATAAGCATTCTCAGATATGCAGGAAGAGAAAGAAATTGAACATACGATCACCATTAAGTAAA
Organism: Trichonephila clavipes; assembly: GCA_019973935.1. Taxonomy (NCBI): domain Eukaryota; kingdom Metazoa; phylum Arthropoda; class Arachnida; order Araneae; family Nephilidae; genus Trichonephila; species Trichonephila clavipes. The sequence goes on from BMAU01021369.1 coordinate 1,920,523, forward strand.
ATCGTGGAAACTTGCAGTTTGCTACTAGTAAAAAAAATTATGCATGGCAAATTTATAACAGCAATGAGAATTTGTACCATAAATTTCACAGACAAAACTTGGCCATCCCATTTCTGATTTTTAAAAACAATTTTCATTTTTTAACTCCATTAATAACATTTCATAATGACTAAAATCAGCAAAATCTCAACTATGATTGAAAAAAAGAAACTTTAACACCCAACAAAAACCAAAAGTACAAATTTAGAAAACCTTACATTTGTTTAATGTAAAATTCTGGTACTCATCAATAATTTCTGAAATCCATTATCCCATACAAAGAAGTCCCCCCAAACATGTAACAAATACAGAAACTAATATGGGAAAACAAAATCAATTGAAAATAATAATCATATGTAAATTTTACAGCAACTATAATACAAAATGATAAAAATTAAGTTAACAATTATAATGTTATCACTAAACTTGGTGAAAATGTCTAGCAACTATTTGTTGGGTAGCCTATCGATAACAAAAAGTTACCTGTAATATTTCGCAATTACTTTCTACCCTTCTCCTTATAATCAACTACATCTCAACAGCCAGCACAATTATCTCGTTTCTCACTCCACATCCACAGTCCTCCATGTTAAAACACTCCCAAGAAACTCTATTCTTGGTACAGCAAAACCATGCGTCGGCTCTCAATCAAATTAACTCGCTTTCCTTAACACCAAATCCTGGTCAAGCGCTCTACGATTCCAAAAAACACAAGGGACTCTCTCTCTCTCTTCCTTTTCCACCAACCTCATCTCACGAGAGGACTTGCGGCTATTAGAGTACCCTCATGTCGTAAAAGCACTACACATTTACAAACATCCATGCCTACTTGAGGGTCAATCCCCTTCTACTCCAAATCACAATAACCCACCTCCGTAAATGCGCCAACATACTATAATCCACCGTTAACAGTGGTCAGACACTACATTACCTATTACTACAGGTAACTTTAATCTTATTGCAATTTCTTATGGAGGTTTTATTTCAATGATTAAATTTTTGTCTTAATCAGTTTCAACTGAATCTCTAATGTCAAAACTGATCAAAAGAAATTTTGCAAATCAGTTTTGGCGTTGTAAACAAATCTTCTTACATATTTAGACAACTTATGTCTTACTTTAATTACATCCTTATCTTTTCAGTAACAAAAAAAAAAAAAAAAACATGCTTCTTTGATTTCCAGATGAATAAGACACATCCCATCCAAAAAATATTGCACAAAGTTAAGCAAAAATTTTTAACACTAATAAACCTTGAAAGGTCAGCTGTCAAAATATATTTTTTTTCCAATGGGGCTGCATTTTAGCAGCTTAGCCTTAGCAGACACGGCAAGTCTCCAAATATGTGAGCCATTTCATGGTGGCACCATCTAGTGGCAGCCTTGTTACCAAATTTGGAAACTTGAATTAGTTTTTAACAAAAATTCTTGTCGGATGCTGAATATTGCTGTGATTTAATTTTGCCAAGAGTACTGGAGCCAAATTCATACTCAAGCGATCTTTTACTTGTCATATGACATGCATGCCTATGATTTTCACATTCAGAAAATCTATCGACTCCAGCCAGGGTCAAACCTGCAACCTTTAGGCTTATAAAGCGGGCACGCTATCTCTAAGCCATTGGAGCTGACAGCTGTCGAAATATACAATTGCAATACTACTTAGAATGAAGTTAAGCACTACCAAATATAGTTAATTCCTTAGTTAAAAAATGAAATTATTTTCAAAATCATTGTGAGAGTTCAGTCGAATTTTGTTACTCACATACTAAGTTTCTAACTTTTTAACCAATAAGAGAAAGATCTCCAATTTTATCTGGAACAATTCATTTTGAAGTTTTTAAAAGCCTCCAATATATTTGTTGGAAGTCCTTCATATGTCCTCATTGTTATGTATATACAACAATTTAAGATTATACGAACATTAAAAGAATTTTTTTAACAAAAGTAATAGCATAGACGATACTACAGAGTTCTCCCTCCGTAGTTAACTTATTTTGGGAATTCTATTGGGTTGTTAACTAAGAAATTACGGATTTTTTTTAGAAAATCAAAGAAAATTTTTTCATGGAACTAAACAACTTTATTCTGTAATGAATTGCCCATTTTGATCAATGACCTTTGGCCATCTTTCAGGCAGCATCATAATCCCACGTTCATAAAACTTCTGGTTTTTATTAGCAAAAAACTGAATCATGTACGATTTGACATCATCATCATTATTGAAATTTTTACCATTCAAGGAGTTTTGTAAAGATCGAAACCAAAAGTAATCAGATGGTGCAAGGTCATGACTATATGGTGGATGTGGCAAAGCATCCCAACCAAGCTCCAATAATTTTTGCCGAGTGACCAAAGACGTGTGTGGCCTTGCATTGTCATGATGGAAAACAACAACTTTTCGATTTGTCAATTGGGGCCGCTTTTCTTCAACTGCATTGTTTAATTTCATTAGTTGTTCAATGTAGACATCAGAATTGATCGTTCGGTTGGGTGGTAAGAGTTCAAAAGTAGACAATTCCTTAGTAATCCCACCAAACTGATAACATTGATGAATATCAGCTTTTGATGTTGTTTGAGTTGGTTCACCTGATCCACGATCTTTTCCGCTTGATATTGTTGTAAACAACCCATTTTTCATTGCCAGTTATCAGTCGTTTTAAAAATGGTCATTTTCATTACGTTTCTTTAGCAAATCGCAGCTGTTAATGCGTTGCATTAAATGCGTTTCTTTCAGTTCGTGAGGAACCCAAGTATCGAGTTTTTGAGCATAGCCAAGTTGTTTCAAATGATTTTCAATGCATGTATGTGATACATGAAGCTTCTCTGCAATCTCACGTGTTGTACTGTGATGATCCTAATTGATTATTGCATTGATTAGGTCGTCATCAACTTCAACTGGACGACCAGAGCGTTTTTCATCTTTGGGTGAAAAATCACCAGAACGAAATTTGGCAAACCAATTTTGACGCTGCCGTTCTTTTAAGGTTTCGTCACCATAAACAGCACATAAATTTTTCTGAGCTTTCGATGTGTTTTTCCCTTTACAAAAATAAAAAAGCAAAATATGGCGAAAATGTTCCTTTTGATTTTCCATTTTTCAACAAACGCCAAATGAAAACTACGCAACCGATCAAAAAGCTTTTTTTACTGATTGACAGCTGTATTGCCAACTATGAAATAACAAAATGTGTTTTACATTTGTACTACGTCTACAAACCTAAAAATTCAACTGAAGCCATCTATGAGTGAAATCCGCAATTACTTAGTTGTCAACCCAATATATTGAATAAAATTATTTTTCAGATTACGGATTCATTTAAACATAATACATTTGAATAGATGATGAAGAATTAGAGAAAACAATAAACAAAGCAATATTACCTTCCCTGTTTATAATATACACCCTCTTTTCTAATTCTGTAAGGTAAATTAGTTGTTCCAACATTTTGTATTTTCTGTAACACCACACCTTTGTCAAGTAGAAGTATTCCAACTCTTTTTAAAACAGCTGAAAGTTCTGGCTGTGAAAAATCATTCATTATTAAAAATTATGTCTCTTGAATCTTGAATTTTCATTTACAAATATATAAATCATTTTGGTTATTTATAACTAGCATATTTAATGCAACTACATCCCAAAGTATTGAAAATATTATGAAAATATTTTTCTATATGAAGTGAATAGTAAAATAATATACACCGCTGGCCAGCGTAAATGCAACACCAAGAAAGACAAGAGATAGCACAACAAAATTTATCTTGTAGATAACATGTTGACCAAGTGTTAAATGATTAAATTTATAGACTTCTGTGAAGTGTGGTTCCTGCCAGAATCAGTAGCCAGAGTAGCCGCCATCTGTCACTGCCATGCGCACAATTTGCCTGTACTCACGTGAAGTGGTGCACTGAGGTGGATGCAATCGATCACGCCAGTCCGTCGTACCCTCCTGCATCCAACGGTAACATATCCGCATTACAGTTGTTAGGTTTTGTCCAACACGACTACCGATTTCCCTGAATGATAATCCATAATCTCGGTAGGCCACTATCCTTCCTCTGTCGAACTTGGATATTTGATCAAAAGCTGATTGCTGTTTTCTATGAGACATAACTGATCATTTTTTTGAAAAAACCACAATTGCCGAAATCTCCAAGCCTTAAATAGCGCTTTGAGGTGGCGCCACAGGCGCGTGTGATGTGTGTCTGCGCTGAAATTCTAATCATTTGCATATCTCACCTCTGCTAATGCATGTTGAAAATTTCATGTTATTTGCATGCTTCCTTCAGGGTGTTGCATTTATGGTAGCCAGCAGTGTACAAAGAAAATGTTTCTAAAAGATATGGACCAGATAGAACAGATGGCTACAGCATACATTTTGAAATACAATTATCTAGAATCAAAAATACTAAGAACTTACGAGTTAAAGTAGATAACAAGTTAATTGTTTTAATCCAGAATTTAGTAATATAAATATTTTTTCCTGTATATTTACAATTAACATTTTGAAATGGCTTTTCTAATACTTCCCCTTGTACAACCCAACCACAATAAACTTGTTTATAACCAACATATAGAAATAAATTTTATAATATTTGCATGTGAATAACTTTCAAGAGCAAAAAATTGTATAAGCCTGAAAGAAAACTTAAAACTGAGATGATGAGGGAAAACCTTCAATACCAACCTTTTTTATTTATAAATATCAATGTACACAAACTTTTTCTTCTGAGAGACAGCATCCAACATTATAGAAAAGTATAAGTTTCAATAGAAGATCAACTAACATTTCTTATTTGACAGTTGACTAGTAAATTTATTGATCAAAGAGAATTTGTCACATACGCTTACTTTATAAAATAGTTCTTAAAAACCATGCAATAAAAAAAAGAGATAAATTTGTAAAGCAAAAAACAAAAAAGGATGCATTCTATTTTATCTAAAAACTTGGTGAGATAATAAACAATATATAATTCAAAACATTGAGTAAAAAATGATAAAAATCAAACCTATAAGTATTTATACATGCATGAACAGTTTTTATAATTGAACATATGTAATTTGATTTCTTTTAAATCTTTACTTTTTAACAAATTATAAAGTCAACTTTCCCAACACACTGTTTCAATCAAAAGCTGATGCTTCAAGAATCTATTAATTTTTCTATATACTAATAATTTTTTACAGTCTAGTAAAAATACCTTTTTTATAACATACAAAAATGTTTTCATAATTTTTTTTAAAAATTATTTTTTATTTAAATAAAACTACATGTTACAGTACACATATATAAAAAAACCCTTCCCTTATAAATTAACTGGACAAGTTTTTATTAATGAGAAAAAAAGTCACCAATGTTAAATAAATGTATTACTTCAAAATAATCATGAGAGAAGTTTATATAATTTTATTAACACCTTTTTTGATTAACGAATAGTCATTGGAAGTAGTCTACTAAAAATATGTACAATTTTTTATATAATTACCAACATTCATTCTTTCAAATCTGCCATTTCATGGTTATCTTAAACTTTGTAAAAAAGGTGGGGGGACACCTGACAATATAGCAGGTAATATATTGCTGTAACTGAATGCCTAGCAAGAGATTGTTGTATAGTTACTGTATTAAGTTTAATATTATTGTGTAAAAGAAACCATTGCTTAGAATCAAATGTTCATTTTTCTTAAATGCAAAAGTACTTCCTAATTCTTTGATTTTTAACAATAAATTCATGGCAAATTAATCCATAGTACATCACTGATTCATTTACATGCCTACTTCTTAATTCAAATTTAAGTAAAAAACAAAAAAAAGTAATATAAAAAAAAAAATTTAAGTCAATTCCTACTTGATCAAAAAAGAAAAAATTTATTTTAGCTACTTTTTATTAAATAGTTACAATTAATATATAAATATGTATATACATACGATAGAATCACAATATTAAGTGGTAATTACTTTTTATTAATTATCATTAAAGTATCGTATTGTCCTCCAAAACAAATCGAGTATATAAAATTTCAGTTCAACCGAATACTTTAAAATGTGAGAAAAAACCTTTTCAAGTTTTGACACAAGTCACCAAAAATGATGCCAATATAGCTGTATTTTCAATTCTTTAAATAATTAGTTTTAATCAATTAATTCTTATTAATTATAATTAAGTTATTGTATTGCCATCCAAAATAATCACGTAAATAAAATTTCAGATCAATTGATGGTCATTTGAAATTAGCAACATGTCAAAATTAAACATAAATCCAAATACAAGATATGAGCCCCCCAAATGTACATAAATTCAATAAGATTGAATTTTTCTAATGGTTAGAAAAGTTAATAAATTGATAAGATACAAGTAAATAGTAAATCTTAATTTAACTAAATTTAAAGTAGTTAATTCTTATCATTTGAAGGCATAAACCCATAGTTTTCCAAAGATCAAAATAGCATATATTTCGAAAATTTTTCAAAACTTCTAAGAATAAATTCCTTTTCTTAACGTGCAACTAGCTGGCAGTTTAAAAAAAGATCTGTTGATGAAACATATTTGACACGCCGATAACAGTAATTTACAAGTCAACCAGTAAGGAATCATTATTATATTATTAATCTTTAAATAACTGTACATGTAGAAGACTGTGAAGATGTCATTAAGGCTGTCGTTAATAAATAATATTGAATCTAACATTTTCAAATGAATATATGATAACCTACTGAATTATTAAAGTTTCTGATAACTTAAAAAAAATACATAATATTTAATCAAATCGTATATGCGACTAACAATTTTAGTATGGTTTATTAAAAGATTAATAGAATGGCGAAAATGATTATTATCTCTTTAGACAGTACATATTCGACGAAATCAACAATATTAAATTATATAGCATTTAATATTACCGCCACTTATATTAATATAAGACAAATATATATTTCCGTTAATCAGTTTGATAAAATTCAAAATTAATATTAAATTTTAAAACAATAATATTCCTTACTTTAGGCAGAACTTTTACCAATACAGAAAATTCATAAGCAGGCATTTTTGTTTTAGAATATTTTATAAACAAATTCCACAAATAACAACCATTGCCAAAATAGCTGTTAGTAAATGAAGTCATCCACCGCCTTTCTCAAAAGTTTAATTTTAAAAAAATCAGCAGAATAATTTTTTTGAATCAAGAAACACACATATATATATTTCGTATGAATTACAGATTTTTAATAGCTTTTATAGGAGTTTATATACTCATTTTTTTAGAATTGAAGATATTTTTGACGGGTCTCAAAGTACGATGGAATCTAACTATGTTTAAAACTGGCAACAGCCGATAAATATTTGTAAACACCGTAGCTAAGCAACAAGGAATACTACGTCACAGCCCCCAGCGTCTCTTCTAGTTTTTGGCTGGCTTCCGGGAAACAATGTACGATATACATTTTCGCCGGTGTTAACAACAGATTGAGAAGTATAATTCTTTCAAAATAAAAATAATTTATGCCTTATTTTAGCTCAGAAAAATGAACGTAGTTTTTACTTTCGGTAAATATATTAACAAATTATAAGTGTAAAGCGATCACAACGATATTTTTCATAAATAATTAGAATAAAGCGACCAAATTTGTCAAATATTAGAATGAAAATTGACTGGTATTTCAAATCACTTTTATGGAATTTTAAGTATTTTATACATTCTTGTAGAAATTTTTTCAAAAAATACAACAGGATTTATGGAGCCATCTGATAAAAATTTAAAGCTATTTTCTCGTTAAATGCTATTTACAAATAGGCATAATATTGTAGAGTTTATCAACTCCTCATAAGTTTTTCATTACGACCTGCGCACGCACAGATCGTAATGAAAAACTTATGAGGAGTTGATAAACTCTCAGTTAATTTTATTACTTATTGAAAAATATAAATATTTTAAAATTGAGCTATATTTTCGACAACCATTTAAAACATAGTATATAGGTATTGATATATAATTTTAAAAAGGCAAAATTTGTTGTGAATATCATATATTTTATATGAGAGAGAACGTCATAATGATTATCTAATGAGTGAGTTTACAGAACTTATAAGTAATTTTATGCGTCAATAAATTGTTGCTAAGTTTAAAACATTATTAAAAATATAAATAAATAAATAAAAATAACCTTAGAAAATTAATATTTGATGTAATTATTTCGAAAGTATTCATTATGTTCGTAACACATAATTTCATCAAATTTCGTGGAGTTATTAGACTGAACTTTTTAAAGAAATAACGATAAACCTCCGTTAAAGAAAATATAACTTTTAATCAAATTAAAAACAAATATTTGTTATCTCAGATATTAAGGCTGCTATACTTGAAAAGAAATTAATTACAGCATCAAAATGCCATTTGAATGTGAGGAATCCGACTAAAATAATAAAGCACTGACAAGTTTGAATTGTCTTACAAATGAAAAACCGTTTCAGTGCGAAGTGTGTAAGAAAACATTTAAAACTAAACGTAATTTCACTTCACATCTGGTTACCCATTCCAATATCATGAAAGACCGTTTAAAAGTTCGCTGTCATTTTCATACTAAAGAAAGGCCATATGAGTGTGAGATACGTGGAAAGTGCTTTCCTACAAATCAAGTATGTGCCAGACACGAATTTAGACACAGTAAAATAAAAAACTAAATTGAGCACTGCAATCTAGCTTTTCTTCGAAAATAGAACTACAGGCGCATAATGTTGTCATAACGAAAGCAGACCATATGTCTGCGATAAGTGCGGTAAAGCATTTAAGCGTAAGAATAGTTTGCGCTGTCATTATTCTGTTCACAATAAAACATATTCTTGTGACAAGTGTGAAGTATCTTTTACTGAAAAGGCAGCTTTATATATATATATATATATATATATATATATATATATATATATATATATATATATAAAAGAACATTGCCGCATTCATGAGGCCTAAAAGCACGTGTGCAGCATTTGCAATAAGGAATTTCAATCAAGGCAAGGCTTGAAGAGTCATTATCGAGTTCATACCCAAGAAGACCATATGAATGTGAACTTTGTAGGAACAAATTTTCTTGCTGTTCTAATTTAAACAAACGCAAACTCCATCACACGAAAGAAAAAAAGCATATGTGTGAAATTTGTAACAAAGCTTTCTCTACTAGGGCACATTTGAAGGAACATCTCCTCAGACATGTTGGCAACAAACAGTTCGAGTGTGATGCCTGCGGGAAGACATTTTTGTTCAAGGTCGAATTAAAAAAGCCATTCCTGAATTCACACTGCACAAAAACGCCTTTGTAAAATTTGTAACGAATCTTTTAGTGATAAATCTGCTTTAAATTCACATTATTTAGAGCCGGGCTGGGCATTAAGTCGATCGCGATCGACCGGTGGATTACAAAGACATTTTGGGGTGATCGCCTTCACATAAAATCTTAGACGCGCATACTAAAAGAAACACAGGTGGTTACCAAGATAATGAAAACACCCGTGAATAAAAATCCAAACCAAATTTGAGAGACGTTTTCAAGAATTTACTAGACTAGAATCCCACAAAAGTTGCATTCATGGGTTATTCATTTGACAATGTTGATGTGAAAAATATAACTAAATATACACTAGCTAGAAAAAGTATGCGTTCACGTACTATTGCTTACATGAACAATAAAAAAAGTTTGAAAATCGGAATTTAAAAAACAAATTTTAATTAGATTTTATTTAGTTCATTTTAAGTATTCAGAATAACAAAAGTAAATTTAGTTTGCCTTCATAGAGATTTTAAAATAAAGACAGGTTTGTAATGATAATAACAAAAATCAAGTAGAAAAAGTCTGCTTTCACTGTTTCAGTAGTAACTATAAAAATTATGTAAAGAGACAATAATGAGCTATTTAGTAGCTGGTTGGTTAATCTCATCATTTGTGAACCTCCTGAAGTCGTTTCGGCATTGAACTAACAAATCTTGGGTTTTTTCAGCACTTATCTTATATGCTGAAGAACACTCTTCAGCATATCCTTGCTAGATACATTGTGTTGACGAATCCTACGTTCCAACAAATCTCATAGGTGTTCTGTAGGATTCAGATCACATGACTGTGGGGCCATGTGCAGTTGATTTGGGACATTATACAAGAGCCAACGTTTCACAATCTCAGCGGTGTGCCTAGGATCGTTGTTGTGTTGGAAACGAAACGATTATCCTAAGCCGAGTTTGGTGGCACTTTCCTTAAAATTGTTTTTAGGACATCAAAGTAATCATTTTTGTTCATAATTGATTATTTGTACTCCAACTTGCCAACATCATTGCTCGCTATGCACCTCCACACCATGACTCCATCGCCGCTGTGCTTTACCGTTGGTACTATATGCTCTTTTTAAAGCACTGTGCAAGGTTCCTCCAGACTAATTTACAACCTTTTATGCCGAAGATACAAAATTTGCCCTCGTCAGAGAATATCACAGTCCTCCGGAACTCAAGAGGCTTATGTATTTGATCTTTTTCAAAAGCTATCCGCTTAAGCCGGTTGGTCATTGAAATGTAAAGCTTTCTGTGAACCACTCGACTATTGTATCCGGCCTTTTTCAAGATTTTTCTTACAGTATCCTCCCAAATATTTTTGTTAAACTGCTTGTGAATGTCTGTTGCTATTTAAGTTGCAGACAAACACGGATTTTTTTTTTCATCAATGATGTCATACTTCGTTTTTCTCTGATTGTGAGTTTAGATGGACGACTTAAAAGAGGTTTGGATGTGTAAACTCTTGTAGAATTAAAGTTATAAATAATATGCTGGATAGATGAATACTGTCGTCCAACGGATCTGGCTATATCCCGATGACTTTTTCCATCTTTTCATTTTTTCACATTGATTTTACTCTCACTGGCACTAATTTCCTTCTTTTTATTTTCCATGTCCTTGAATTGCTTCGTATCTCACAAAAACGTAACAATTATTGCGTCACCATTTTCTTAGTCTATTTTACTTGATAACTAAATGCAAAAACTGTGTTGCCCCCTCCTCTATTGATACAAATTCCAAGAACCAAGAATATTCAAAGAGTGAACGCAGACTTTTTCTGCCTACTATTTGTGTATTTTGTTACAAAACTCCCGTTATCCTAAGTAGTTTTAATTCAAAATTAACGAATTCTTGCATGCTCAATATTTAAGTAATAGTAAACAAATTCGTGAAATTTTGTTAGAAAAAAATTATATTTCTATTAAATTTTACCTTTGCTATATGATTTCTTATGGGTGAACGCAGACTTTTTTTAGAAAGTGTATGTTACATGTTTTCTTTATCTCTCGAGGAAAACGAAGCTTTTCTCTTTCAAAGGGGCGTAATTTTTAAAGAATAAATTTTGGAATCTATATTGCTCTAAGTAAAGTATCCCAATTTTAAAAAAGCTGGAATTCATTTAACATCGTTCTTTCGCTCTACCTACCTGTGGGAATCTACATTTTCAACAAAGAATATAATTAAGACAACATATTCCGGTTTCACAGACGACCACTTAGAATCCAGTGTAAGATTAGCAGTTAGTAATAATATACCGAGGTATATTCAAGATTGTGGGGGGGGCAGATAATACGACTAAGTCGTCTATTGAGACTATAGCTATAAAAACTAATTTTAAGGGAAAATTACTTAATTTGTGATGTATTGTGAATTGTATGAAAATGAATAATTTGATATTAAATTTATAGGTATAATTATTATGTTCGTATTTTGCGTTTTACTTAAAACGTAGTTTTAAAAGAGTAAGTTTTGTTTTTCTGCTGTAGTTATGTAGGTAATTATACATATTCTGTATTTATTATTGTTGTAATACAAATATTGTTTTGAGCTTCTTTTTTTTGTTGCTTATCACGACTACGTCACAGGGTGGACCACGACACCTTGAAAAAATTAAAAGTAGACCGTGCCATGTAAAAGTCTGCTCACCCCTGATTTAGAGCATACCAAATTCGAGGAGCAAAAAAAGAACACCGAAAAGGAAAAATCCGAATCTGATTCGCGTGTTAATAATAACAATAATACGGTTAAGAAACGATTTCCGCGTTATGTATGCAGCAAAACGTTAAGAACGAAAGCCATTCTATGGAGTCATAAACGTCTTCATACTCAGGGAAAGAGATTTGCTTGTGAAATTTGCGACAAAGCTTTTTCTCGCAAGGATAATTTTAAGAGTCATTATTACATTCACACGAACGAAAAGCCATACAGTTGTGATACTTATAATAAAGCTTTTGTTCAAAAAAGCTCTTTAATATCTCATCATCGTATTCATACAAAAGAAAAGCCTTATGTGTGCATATTGGGCCAAAAAAAGGTTTAACAGAAAGAATGCCCTGAATAATCATTACCTGACACACACACAAATGAAAAACCATACGAGTGTGAGGTATGTCGCAAACGATTTAGTTCTAAGCCAATACTTGATAGCCACCGTTTCACCCATTTTAAACATAAACGTCATCCTTGTAATTACTGCAAGAAAGTGTTTCATCGAAGGTCTGTTTTAAACGAACACCATTGTTCTGCAAAAAATCAAGTTTCGTCTTCGGCTGATGTGCAATAGTATTTCTTAAAATAATGTTCATTGCAATCATACTTTTTTACTCTAAATATTTTTTACTCAATGCCCATCTCCAAAACTTCCGGTCTTAAGTCGACGAGCAACGCAATACAATGATGAACGATGAAAACATAAATATTAAAATTTCCAGCAATTTATTGGTTTGAGAAATTAGTGTTTATATCCATCGTTTTTCTCTATATATTGGGATATATTTTTAAAATCGTTCTTCTGAACGTTCTTTCTCTTTTACCTTATTAATGATCCTTTTGTGTTGTTTCTAGTGCCACCTGTCTGCGTAGTCAGATCGAGGCCCACGAAATTCATCGTGGCAAGGGGCTAGAAGTACGCCTGTCGTTGGCCTTGGCTTTGAGCACCATACAGGTGACAGTATGAATAAGCTCGGTGAAATTCCCCGAAGGGACGATAGATGGCGACACCCCCGATTTTCACCTCCACAATTTAGGTATGGAACTGAAGGGGAGGGAAATATTCTCCAGTCCCCTGCTCTCGTGATTCAGCCCACAAGACTTCCGGACCCACTGATTTAACGAGCACGTACTCCGAGTGTCCTCGGAGGATATTTGATGGTATTGGGCATCAAACTCAGGCCTTCCGGTCTGGAGTCCGATGCTCTAACCCAGTGATTCCCAAAGTGGTCTATATAGACCCCCAGGGGTCTATAATCACTTGCAAGGGGTCTGCGCTAGCAACCCAATAATTTGGGGGTCGATGAGGTGTAAGTAGGGGTCTGCAGAAATGGCTAACCATGACTTTAATTTTAAAAGAAAATTTAATCAAGTGGAAACCAGATTTTGCCTATTTAACTGATTAATTTGTTAAATTTAATGAGTTTAATAAACATTTATAAAGTGAAAACCAATGTTTTATCGAAACAAGGGCCATCATTTCAGTGTTATACCTGTTATTTATTCAGAATCTTCGAACATCTTGAGAAAGCTTTTAATTGCTTTTCCTAATGAGAAGGCATTTCAGTGCGTTTGCAAATCTCCAAAAAGAGAGAGAGAGAGAGAAACAAAAAGACAGGACACTAAGGAGATTTAAACTTGAATAGATTGATGCCAAATGTATAGAAAAATTGCTATTGAAGCACCAAATTCATTCCTCTTATTAAAAGCAATTGATTGCTGCTCAGTTATTTTCTGTATATTAATTACATTTTTATTTAATTAATTAATATATGTTTCTTAAATTTTAATCTCACTTTGGTTCTCACTACAGTTCGAAATTTAAATCTTTTAAAGTTGTTCCATACCAGCTGACAAAAAGACCTTTAAGTTGATAAATTTGCAAACATTCAATATTAGGAAAACAGGGGTCTACCTAATCCAAAACAAAAAAAAAACATGGCAAGGGGTCTATGAGACAAAAAAGTTTGGGAACCTCTGCTCTAACCACTAGGCTACCCGCGGCCTCTGATCCTTTTCTGGTGTCAGTATATACAATAGATACAAAATTAAGACTCTTCACATTCTAAAGAAAATTTATGCTACCTCTCCAAATGTTTCACTAATCCCATATTTTTCTAAAATGTTCAGACAATGAACAAACATGCATCATATTTTACATTAGCATAGTTGTTTCTTTATCAAAAACCCCTGCATAAAGAAAAATCTGTATTTTCTGTTGAACTTATTTTGGGGCAATTTCTGTTGTTACTTCTAATGAATCGTGGGTATTAAAACAGACCCACTGCACGGATTAGGACTTTATCTCTTCCTGAATTGATGTACATTACATCTAAGAGGCTCATTGATGCGGTTTGGAAGTTTGAAGAGTGGAATATATATATATATATATATATATATATATATATATATATATATATATATCCGTTCAAGTTTCGTCCTTGTCACTTGACCAAGATTTAGAATTACGGGGTACGTCACCATTAGCTCTCGTGTTGCTTCCGAATTCGACACTAATAAACAATAAATGACATTAATTAATTAATTTGTAGCGGTATCTAAGTTAAAATGAATATTAAATTGAAAATGTTGTGTCAGAGAACCAGACGTTTATCTACATAAGCCAGTAACAGCTTTCGGATTGAAGTAATCATTTTGGTCTAATGATATGTTACGTGCTTACGGAACCGAAGGTCGCGGGTTCTGTGATCCGGATTTGCGCGCCACTTCATTGATGATCCTGGTTAAATGGAAAAGCGTAACCTTCTGAACTGTCGTGGCGCCATCTACCCTCAAAAAGAGCAACCAAAAACTCGTCAGACTCACTTGATGCCGCAAACAAATTCGTCCGACTCATTTGACGCAGCAAAATCATCAGACTCACTTCACGCAACAAAAACATCAAACTCACTTGACGCAGTGAAATCATCAGACTCACTTGACGCAACACTCCAATTAACAGCAACAACTCACATGTTCACCATAAAAACTATAACATTTGTTCGTCTATCCACCGACTCACTGGTGGGGGAGTGTGTAGCGGTATCACCTACATAAGCCAGTAAAAGCTTTTGGACTGAAGTGATCAATTTGATCTAATGGTTTGTTATGAGCTTACGGAACCGAAGGTCGCGGGTTCTGTCCTCAGGGTAAGAGCGCCACTCTAAATTAATTAATCATGTGATACAAATGTAGGATTAAAAAAAGAAGAAAGAAAATAGGGAAATTATGATAGTATCGTATGTGGTTTGAGAATATTTAAGCAAGAATATTACTTATATAAAGCCGATGCGATTAATAGTATAAATATTAACTTAAGGTAAATTACGCGCATAATGTACAATTATTTCAATTTAAAGTTTCTTAATTAAATTATTACTGCAGCAAAATCGGAGGCTTGATATAATTGATAGTATATTTTTTAATCAGTGAGTTGTGAACTCTGCTCCAAACTTTAGTTAAGGCCTTTATGTGAAATATAATATTCTCTCACAATTTATTTATACTTAGATAGTGAGGTATCTTCTCCAGTATCATCCTTATTGAGATATGGATTGAATTGTTAATGGTTTGTTAATGGATCAAATGCCTACTATTTTCATTCTATTAATTTTGTTGAAATAATTATAATGTTAAATATGTACTAAATATTAATCATAGAAGATGTGCTATAAAGTAAGATTTATTGGTTAATTTTTTTATGTATAAAAATTTAGGTACTTTTTTTCCCGTTAGACGAGCGCAAGCGAAAAATCGCCAAATAATGCAGAATTACGCCAAATTTCTTACAATCATAAAGGGAATGTTCGTTAGGGGCTGAATCCCTGAATTCATTCAAAACAAAGCACGTTTTCCTGTCTTTCTTCCATCTTAATTTTTGTTTTAAAAAATGATGAAAATTCCTCGCAGAATTTAACGAGGAGTAAACAACCCATTTCAGCAAATTCTCAAGGACATCACCGTATTCTGGAAAAACCGATAATTATAAGCATTCTTTTTGGGTAAAACTGTTTTATAGTTGAACTTGTTTTGTTTACTATTAATTAATATTTGTTTATAGTTGAACGCTTTCGACTTTTATTCCGTTGAGTATTTTGTCATTCGTTTCGCTTGGCGACTTGGCTCGATTGTGGTATTTATTTTAAAAATAAAACATTTTTAATTATATTCATTTCTTTTATTGAACTGTTAAAACCATATAACTGTTTATAAGTGTTTTGATGTTTAAATAAATATTCTCAGAGTGTCTGTATTTGTTTTGTTTAAAATGATTTTTATTGATTTCTCACTTTGTTGCTAAATAAACACTACTTCAATTCAACTTTCGTACATTATTACTGTATATTTGCAACAACTTCATTTTAATATGAAGTACATTGTAACGTAATGAAATAGTATTAAGATGCGGAACAAGTTTGAACCAGTTCAGAAGAATCAGTACGGATATTTCTTGTTGACTTCAATTGAATTGACAGTTAAAATGACACTAAAGTCATAGTTATTTTTTAACTCTTAATTGAACTGTTTCGTACTCAGAAGTTAAAAAAAGTTTGTTTTTAAATGATACCAGTTAGTTTTCACAGATACTTTAAACCATTAAGACTTAGAGCAGGGGTCGACATCCTATGACACACGAGTCACATGTGGCACACGGTGCATTTCTCAGTGGCACTCAGCACTAATCTACAAAGCTGTCAATTTTTGAGTGGATGGAAGTTGATAAATTTTTATATATAATGGACCTTTTTTAACAAATTTAACAAACATTTTCAGAATAATGAACATTTACAGAATTGCGAAAATACAGAATAGAGAAATCTGAAAGATAACTCTAAAGATAAATTTACAGCTCTTTCGTAAATTATTGAATATCATTACTGGAGAGATTAAATTATTTAAAGAGAGAAAATTGCATGTACTCTGCTTCCCCATTTTTGGTTCTACATATCAATCTTTCCTCATACGAAAAATATTTCAAGTCGGCAAATAAATTGTTTAAAAACTGAATGCTCAGAATCGTGTCAAATTGAAAGTCACGCATTATACCTCTGATTTTGCGATATGTAAGCAGAGCGGTGCAAATTCTAGGTTCGCTTTAAAAATTTTATTTACTTATGATGAAGGGAAACGCTTATATATTTTATGTTCCCTATTTCTGATTTTAATAAATACGTTTAAAAACATATATATGTACATTTTTTATTTTCTTAATTTTTGTTGACAAAGTAGTTACATTTTATGCTGTTTATTTTTAAGAAATATCTTTAAATGAAGCAAAATTAATATACAATAAAACTATAACTATCTAAATTATTGACCTATATTCTCTAATTCTGCATGCATTATCGCTAGAATCTCTCGAATTGTTTCAAAAACATTCCTACTGTGGGGCACGCTGAATCATATGGGTAGATTTCTTTGGCACGCCCCAGCTAAAAAGTTACCAACCCCTGATTTGAAACATAAATACACCTCACAAAACATTGTTAAATTATTTGAATTTCATCTCTGAATGCACCAGCTATATATGATGAGTATATTTGTCACTCATCAGTGAATGTACCCCTGATGTATATTGATTATATTTTTCGCTCGTATTTGAATGTACCACAGATATATTTTGATTATGTTTCTCGTCACTAAATGTACCCCCGATATATATTGCGTATATTTGTTTCTCGTCACTGAATGTACCCCCGATATATATTGCGTATATTTGAAGTCGTTACTGGATGTATCCCCAATATTTATTGAGTACATTTGTTAATCTGCACTGAATGTACCACAAATATATATGTTTAACTGTGCAGTATGTATTTGTAAAGCACTATTATATATGTTGAAATAATCACAATCATTTCATATTTGTCGTAATTAGATGCAATTAGTATATTTTTAGTGAAAGTATCTATATTCATCATGGTCTTATGTTTGCAAACTGAATCCATTATATTTTTTGTACAAGTGACGCTTAATGACACTTCATTCTTTGTGTTAGAGAAAAAAGAACGTAAGCTGGATAAACTTACAGAGAGATTGATAATAATAATATATTCTCATTTCATGAATTTATGAAAAACTGCATATTTAAGTATATTGTACATGTGTCTATCTAGATGCTCTTATTTAAAAAATACTTTATGGGCAGTTTCTTGTAAACTGAGTTAAAAATAAAATGCACACAGTACAAATATTGTGTATTTATTGTATATTCCTAACTTTCAAATTCGTTGTTATAAATGTATTTATTTCTTTTTCACACGAACCCATATTAATATTAAAGCAATTGACCATCTATAACAGTGCTCCGCAACCTTTTCATCGCCGCGGATCGGTCAACGTCTGATAATTTTACCGCGACCCGCTGAGGGTGGGACACGATAATTGTTTATATTTTAGATTGCTTTGATTTTACAATTTTAATTTAGTTACATTTAAGTATGCCTTCAGAATAAAATATAGTTACATTAAAAATGAATACAAGTGATTTAGCGTGGAATATAAAGGGATTTTCATGGAAAGTTGCGCAAATCCGAGAGAAATGCACCACTTTAAATAAAATGGCAATAGTTTAATGTTCTTTAGGTGGCCCGGCACCATTTGATTCACGGAACGGGGGTTGTGGATCACTGATGTATAAGATTCAATTTTACATATACCGTTGTATTCTTCTTTTATTCATTTGCGGTGTTAATACTGTAAGGGTGCTCTTCTCCTTGATTATCAGTGTGGGCTAGAGGTGTAGGAATAAGTGAAGAACTATAGTTGCCATGATCTTAATATGACTTTATTAAGATCTTTAATTTAAACGTCTAACAGATTAGATAATAATAATATATGTGAGAGAATCTAAGGTGGCTAAACACACAATATATATAATACCGAAATAACGTAACACGGACCACTGAATAAGAATAAGAATCGATTTAGAATTAGAATCAATCATGTTAATTGGATGCCAATGTATTTCGACTTACCGCGATCTTTCTTCCATGCTGGGACCTAAGTACATTTTTTGTAGAAGCTTGAGGAAAATATGAGTCATTGAGAAACACGCAAAGAACTTTTCCAGTCTATATTTTACAAAAAAAAAAACACGCACACCATTATATGTAGGAAAACATTGCATAACACAATCACAAGAAAACGATGCTTCCCCACACACGAATACGAATAGAATGGCATTTTCCCGCCAATTACAAATCCTTCTAGAATAAAAAAAGTCCCAGTTCGTGGCGTCATCTCTGGACGGCGAAAGGAGTCAACTGTTCTTAACATCCTCCGGGGGACGAGAAGATGTAGTCGATGGTGGTAGGGGCAAGACTGCAACTTGAGAGACTGGTCTTGTCATGATTCCACTTGAGGTCTGGATAGTGACGATACGACATATTCCGTCAGCTCCAGGATATGTGGCCACAATCCGTCCGGGAGTCTACATGGTGCTGAAAGAGGCTGGATTTTTTATGAGGACGAGGGATCCTACCGTTAGGTCTTTCTGGCCCTGCATCCATTTGGTTCGGGACTGCAGGGTGTGGAGCTAGGAGAGCTGCCAGCGAGACCAGAACATCTTTTTCATCTTCATCAGAAGAGACCAAATAGAATTAATACTCAAAGATTGGTTAGTCAGACTGTGATCAGGGAGTTCAAACAAGGGGCACCCGATAAGAAGGTGTCCGGGTGTTAACACCTGGCGATCCTTAGGGTCTGATGATAGGGGATAAAGAGGACGTGAATTTATGCACGCTTCGATTTGGCACAAGATGGT
Source organism: Trichonephila clavipes (assembly GCA_019973935.1). Taxonomy (NCBI): domain Eukaryota; kingdom Metazoa; phylum Arthropoda; class Arachnida; order Araneae; family Nephilidae; genus Trichonephila; species Trichonephila clavipes. Next base: position 1,940,344 of record BMAU01021369.1, read on the forward strand.
ATCAAACTCTTCAAAATTCAGCACAGCCGCCTTTAAGGTTTTGAGTAAATGCTGCTTTGTGAGTTTGACTGAGGTCTCCCACACACCTCCAAAATTCGGTGCATATGGAGGGATGAAGTGCCATTGAATGTTCTTGCTTGACGAATAGTCCTGGACATAGAGTTGTGAAGTAATTGATACAAGTCCTTCAAGTAAGCTGAAGCCCCAACGAAATTGGTACCGTTGTCAGAATAAATGTCTGATGGATAGCCACGGCGTGAAACAAATCAACGCAGTGCTGACAGAAATGCTGCTGCTGATAGCGAAGATACGAGTTCAAGGTGCACCGCTTTAGTACACATGCATATGAAGAGGCAGATGTAAGACTTGAAGTTATTCGCCTTGCGAGTATGTTGGCACTTTGTCGTGATAGGTCCAGCAATGTCGATGCCTACTTTTTCAAAAGCATGACAAGGGTTGATTTGTTCTATTGGTAGATCACCCATCATTTGAGACGCAGATTTTGCCACAAGTTTAAAACAGTCTATGCAGTTACGCAGTTATTTCTTGACAGCTGATTTACCATGAGGTATCCAAAAGTATTGACGAATGAGGGATAAAACTAGTTCCTGCCCAGCATGGAAATTGACCCTATGAAAATGTCTAATGATTAAACTTGTAAAATGATGATTTTTTGGTATGAGCATAGGATGCTTTTGTTTAAAATAAGAGTTTGCTGGAGACGAAGACGTCCTCCGACACGAAGAATTCCCTCAGAGTCAAGGAATACATTCAAAGACTGAAGTTTGCCAGATTTGGGAAGAGGCTTGTTACATTTCAAGAGAGTAAGTTCTGTATGGTATTCTCCATTTTGTAACAATTTGACTACCTTTTTGATTGAGGTTTCAAACTCATGTGTGTATAAAGGCCCAGTAACTTTGGACACTGATTTGGAATTATGGTAGAATCTGAATATCCACATGCAACGGTCCTGACTACTTTCCTGTATGAGGAAAACTTATCCAAGAAACTAAGAGAATAATCAACACCAGTTGAAAGAACAACAGAGTCACTTAATGATTCAGACTGATCAATAGGAACTAGTGGAACAGGTTGTTCAGAGAAAGGAATAAATTAATTGTAAGAAGGATGGAAATCATGAAGCCATTTTGGACCAGCTACCCACTCTGAATTTTCCAGAAGTTGTTTCGGGTAGAGGCCTCTTGTTGCCCAATTTGCCGGGTTTAATTTTACCGGAATGTGATTCCAAGATTCTTTTGAGGTTAGTGTGTGAATTTTTTCAACCCTGTGTTGCACAAATTGATTTCCTTTTACAGGTGGATTATTTATCCAACTCAGTGTAATTGTTGAGTCACACCATAAATATGTGTCGTGAGTGATGCTAAGAGATTTATTAAATGTATCTAGAAGCTCAGCCAGAAGCAGAGCACCACAAAGCTCCAATTTAGGCAATGATATTGTTTGTACAGGTGCCACACGAGTTTTTGAAGCCATTAAGAATAAGTGTGGAGAATCAGAAACAACACGTAAATATATTACGGCTGAATATGCCTTTGAGGAGGCGTCACAGAACCCGTGAATTTCACAGTGTTTAGCATTTTGTGTTTGAACATACCTGGGAACTTTTATTTGTTTGAGGCAGGAAATTTCTGCTTGAAACCGATTCCATCTATTAAGAATGTCTGATTATATCTCATCATCCCAGTCAAGCCCTGCCTTCCACAGGTCTTGAAGAATAATCTTTAAAATTATAGTTGAGGGAGAGACAAACCCCAGAGGATCAAAGATGCGTGCGATGATTGATAGCGTCTGTCTCTTTGTGGATACCTGGTTTGATACGACTGATCTTACTTTAAATGAATCCTCGTTTTAATCCCAGAATAAGCCAAGAATTTTCTGGGTAGACTCATAATCAAGTGAATGTGAGGAAATATTTGTCTTTAGAGTGTTTGGCAAGTCTGACAAGACTTCTGGATAAGTGCACGACCATTTCCGCAGCTCCAATCCACCGGCTGACATTAAATTTTGCAGTTCGTGAACAATTTTCCTAGTCGAGTCAAAGGAGTCAGCACCGGCTAATAAATCGTCAACATAGAAATGATCTTTTGCGAGCTTAGCTGCCTGGGGAAAGCGATGTTTTTCGTCCTCACATAATTGTTTCAATGTTCGGATGGCAAGAAATGGGGCACAAGATGTACCATAGGTAACTGTATTTAATTTGAAAATCCCTAATGGTTCCTCTGGAGACTTCCTCCAAAATATTTGTTGAAAGCATGCATCATCTTGCGATATTAATCTGTGTATACATTTTTACAATGTGAGCAGAAAAAGCAATTGGGAAGAATCTGAATTTAAGTAAAGTTAGAAAAATGTCTGACTGTAGTTTTTTACAAGTCAGCAGAATGTCATTCAAAGAATTTCCATTTGTACTTTTGAATGAGCCGTCAAACACCACCCTTAATTTGGTTGTGGAACTATTATCATTAATCACACCATGATGTGGTAAGAAATAATGTGGAGATTTTACATCTAAAGCGAGAGGAGTCATGTGACCAAGGTTTTGGTATTCCTTCATAAATTCTGTGTATTGTTCCTTTAATTGATTATTAGAGTGAAGTTTTCTTTCAAGAGAATAGAATCGTTTTAATGCACCCTCTTTACTATCTCCAAGACTTGAATCATCTCTAAATGGCAATTTTAGAATATATCTACCATCTGCATTACGAATATGAGAGTTTACGAATATAGACTCACATAGCTCATCCTCATCCTTTGACGAAATGTCCTTAGGAACAGATTCAAGTTCCCAAAAATGTTTCAAAGAATGGTTTATGTTTAAAAGAGTGTGACAGATTAGGGATGAATTTTGATTATATCGTGTATTTATGGTACCTGACAATAAATGACCTAATTTTGCTGGCAATGCTGATGGTGTACCTTTGGGTCCCATTATAGGAGTCCCTGAAATTAACGTCATAAAAACATCAGCACCTAGAATGTCTATTTCATTTTCAATATAAAACGTTGGATCAGAAAGAGTTAGATATTTTATATGAGGCCACTCATGATATTTAATTGGAAAGTTTGGCATAGCTGAAGTGACTTTCGATACGAACAAAGCTTTTACTTGAAATTTATCAGAGGAAACACAAGAAGAAAATTCAAAATTTGTCGAATATAATGAAGTTTCAGCAAATGTTTAATTTACACCTACTAATTTATGATTGGTGTGTTTTAATGGCAATTTTGAGCGATCAGCACATTGCTTGGAAATCAAAGAATTTTGAGAAGCATTGTCTATCAAAGCACGGCAAGTTATTTGTTGACCATGTTTAGATTTAACATTTATTAATGCTGTGGACAACAATACGTGACCTTCTGCCGATTGTGTGCAATTGTTAGACGCTGTCACAACAGAATTTGCTTGAGTATCTGCTGAAGGACTGACTGAATATATGTGTAATAATGTATGGTGTCTTTCAGAACAGTTTTTGCAAGAGAATCCTATTCTACATGTGTCAATCCTGTGGTTACTCCTTAAACAATTTGTACATAAATTACTGTTCTGTACCACTTTCCATCTTTCATTTACATTCATAGAATTAAAAGTTGGACATTTGAATAAGGCATGGCTTTGATAACATAGAATGCAATTGTTACCTTTAACAACATCTGGTTTTACAACTGATTTTACTTGGTTACATTTGACAACAGTAGTATTTACATTTCATTTGTTAAATGAATTTAATGGTTTAACATTACCTTTCTTAATGTCGGGTTTTACAAATTTTAACTTATTCAGACCACGAGCTTCTCTTTCAATGAAAACTCTAAATTCCTCAAGAGTAGTAATTTTATTATTTTCCAAAGATAATTCCCACCGTTGACTAATACATGCATCCACTTTTGAAATGAGAAAACTTATTATGATCAACTCTGTTAATGAATTTGTTTCTAAATCTAAAGTTTTCAAATTTCGAATGACTTCATTACAAATATCTATTATTTCCAAAAGCAATTTTGAAGTATTTGCCTTGGAAATCTTAATACTAAATAGCTTATTTATTTGGCTAAGAGCTAATAGTCATTTGTTTTCATACCGACTGCACAGTATATCCCAACAATTCTTAAAATTGTCCACAGTAATTGCAAAACCCCGAATTAATTTGGCTGCATCCCTGCGAACAGAAGTCTGCAGATATTGCAATTTTTCAAGATGACTTTCTGATTTGTTATCCAGAATAGAAGACTTAAATAACTCTTTGAATGAAATCCAGTTTTCGCAATTTCCATAAAAATGTGGAACTTCAAGCTTTGGTAGATTAACTACTGAAGAGACTTTACATGAATACTACTATTTACTTCCTCAACCTGAGATTTTTCTTCAAGGTCAACAACCCAATTGAACAGTATATCTTTATATTTCATATAAATATCAAATGTGATTCATCACTTTCATGAGTTGACAATTCACTGAATATTTCAGTTAATCTAGTTTCGTATTGCAACACTTGTGTTTTTAAAACACGTATGCGTGATTTATTATCATCGCATTCAGTGGTTGAGTGGTAGGGCATCGCGCTTCCACATTACAGGTCCGAAATTCAAATCCCGAGCTGTGCAAGGGGTCGATTTGCCTTTCATCCCTTCAATGGGTCGATAAATGAGTACGAAGCTTGCTTGGGAACTCAACACTGGGGATTTTGAGTCAGGCTGATCACTTGACCAAAACATCTGCACATGCACCCCAGCGCCTAAGGTCACGTAAGCTGAGAAAGGCACGGTAGACCTTGGCCCTCATGGGCGGTTGCACCATTGAATTCAATTCAGTATATATATATATATTAGGTTAGGGAAATAGAAATCCATTATTTTTTGGTAGAGAGCTGTAGTTTTGATATTTCGTGAAGTATTGATGAAACAATTTCAAATTTATGCTGGTTGTCAAGGTGATATTTCACACTAAAAAAATTATTTTGATGTTTTTGGTTTGGTGCATTCAATTGTGAGTTACAAAGTATTAAAAATGGAAGTCAACAAAGAGAAAATTCGGGACATTTTACAGAATTTCTTTAATAAAGGCGAAAATGCAAACAAGGTGGATGAAACTGTGAATGGTGTTTATGGTGCCGATATTGTAATAGCTAATTGCGTGCAATTTTGGTTTCATCGATTCCGTTCGGGCAATTTTTATGTTAAAGATGCAGCTCGCACAGACAGACCCGTCGTCGAAAATGTCGATAAAATCATAGAAATAATCGAAGTTGACCGGCGTATTAGTAGTCGTAACATCGGCCAGGAGCTAAAGATTGACCGTAAAACAGTTTTAAACCATTTGCTCAGAGTTGGATTTGGTGGGACTGGAAAGGAATAATTTATTATGAATTGCTTCCATGTTAAATAAAGTCTTGAATTGTATGCAAAAATAATGGATTTCTTTTCCCCCAACCTAATATAAGTATATATACATACATGTGCTTATGTACATGCGCATGCGTGATTAAAAGTTAAGTTATTTATTTATTTTATTAACAATATTCATATATTTAAATTAAAATAAACAATTTCAACAACAGCTTGATGTGAGCAATATAAAGAAGTCTTTTCTTAAACTTTCAGGGATATATTATTCCCATAGACTTAACTTCCGCAGTCTTCGTGTGGATGAGCTTAAAAGCTTGTGCTTTTTTACTGTTGACAAGAGCTCCACATTCACGTGTTACACGATCCAACACTCACTACAGATCATGAGCCTCCTGGGTTTAACACCCCTCTCCAGAATATGTGTATTCCAATTTGAAGACAACTGCTCTTAGTGGTGTACATAAGTATGAAACGAAGGGGTTCCCCCTCCCCCATACATCACAGATTTTTTAATTATTTGCATAAAGATTACGTCTCGATATTTTCGCTTGGGTTATTTTTTTTCAAAAATATGACCAAAAATTAAGGTCACAAATAGTTTTTTTTTTCATCATAATTTTAAATTGTCTAAAGAAAAACTTTTAGAGGTTGTTTTTTATACATGTTTAAGAAAGGGGGTAGTACAATATCAATCTTCAGTTTAGGAAAAGATGTTGTTCAACGTTAGCTTTTGCAGAATTACTGGATTGAGACAATTAAAGCATATGAGATTATTTCCTGTAGCTCCGTGAATATTGCATTAAAACAAACAAGTTAACCTGCTACCAGTGAGAATGACTTTTTATAATCGTTTAGATGATTTTTTTGATATGGTGAGTCGTTTGCAGGCTTGAAGCGGACCCGTGTCAAGCGGAAGTAGCTCGATCGTTACAATTGGCCCGAAAAAGGTATCCCGGCCGTGGAATCAATTCCAAACAAGGGGTACTGTCACCAGGAAGGTCAGCCAATGTTGCCACAGAGCATCAACATCTGCCCAGGATTGCTTCTGACTTCAAGCGCACGTCGACATAGGAGGACAAAGTATTCTTAGCTTGCTCGGGACCTTGCTGCTCCGTCTGGAAGAAGAATTTCCAAGCAAACGCTCTATAGTTGACCTGCAGAGACTGTCCTTTACACCTGGCATCCAGTCTTGCGTGTCCTTTTAACTGCATTCAAGATGAAAGACAGGATATTTGTGGAGCTACAAACATCGGTTGTGGACACCACAAGAATGGAGGCCTGTTCTTTTCAGTGATGAGCCAAAACTCCCCAGACTAAAGAATTCTCGTCGAGTCTTCATCTGGAGAGAGTGGAGCTCGCTTTCATCCCTTCTACATAATAAAAATCGATAGATTTCATGGCAAAGGAGTCCTTGTGTGTAGCGGCATAATGTGGGGTAGGCATACACCCTTGTACGTTTTCGATGTGAGTACTGTCTACTGACAGCGCTATATGGATGGGATCCTGGAAGCCTATATGAGTGTTTTCTAGGTACTATGGGTCCAGACTACATTTTTATGGACGAAAATGAGCATCTACACAGAATTCACATTGTTGATAAATTTCATTTGGAAGGGGATAGTCACCATATAGATTGGCCCTCGTGGTCCTTGGATCTAAATCCTATTGAACATATTTGGGATGGTCTAGGAAAAGCTATTTCTCTGCGTAGTCCCTTTCAAGGACCCCCTAGGAGTCAAAAGTCTTGCTTTTAAAAGAATAGTTTTTTTTGCCACAAATATTTATTGAAACCCTTATAAATATTATGACAGCTCATTATGAAGCTTGTATACCGGTGCACAGTGGTCACACTTCAAATTAGGCAGACTTTCAACGGGTTTAAGGCATTCTCTCGGATTCGTGATTCCACACTTTTTGATACAACCTGTACCTTAATTCAAAATTAAAAGCTTTTCTATGGTTATATTCCTAAATTCTTTCTCACTCTGTAATGCGTCTTTGTTCCGATTTTCGATGTAACACAGCGAATAGTTTATCAGTTTTTCTAGATTTTGTGACCTTGATTTTGGACGTGAGTATAGTATATAATAATTAGTATACTCCACTGAATGCTCTATGCTTGGAAATCTAAGACGCAAACATCTAACACTATGCAAATTTTTAGCATTTTCGAATATTTTATGATATAAGTAATGAAATCCTAGAGCAGGTAAGGCCAGCCTGCGGCACTGCGACTGAGTTGTAACAGTGGCACGAGTAAACTTATGACTAAACTTTAAAAATTTGATAGGATAATAATGAATATCAAGTTTTTACAGTTTTATTGAAATGCAGTTGTCTCAGACAAAAAGACCATCAAAATATATTTTAAACTACCTGCATGTTTCGACGTTGAGCGGGCTTCTTCAAGTGTGTAGCTATTTGCCTTGGAAATTTCCTCTTCCCCTCTTAGTGTCAGAAACCTCCAGGTGTACATGGATTTTTTCAATGGGTATAATTTTATCCCTATGTAAATTTTCCCTTTTTCTCTTTCTTTCTTGGACGCGAGCCCTTCTGGATGTGTGTGTACGCGTAATGTGAAAAATTTCTATATTTATGTAATTCAAATTCCGAAATTTCTTCCACTTCTTTTCTTTGTCACACACACAGACAGACAGCTTTCATTTCCCTCCGTTCAACCTGGCGTTGCACGGGCTCTTTCAAGTATAAAACTCTTTTCCCGGAATAAAATCCTTTTCATTATTCTAATTTCTATTTTTGATTAATAATTTACAACGCTAATCCAGTTTTATTCACAAGAATGTACGAGTTTATTATTAAATAATTAATTTAGTAATAAATAATAAAAATCAATGCAGCTTTAATTTTTTTTAAAGAAATATTACTTTTTATCCATTTTTGTTAACTAATTAATTAAAAAAATTTATAGCTAGCTATTGAAACGCAGATTGAAACGCAGATAAACAAACGAACCTATATTTATGTGAGGCTATCTTCTCACGAATCACTGAATGAAAAAACACGCCATAGGTATCAAACGATCAATATAAATGATCCAAGGAACCCATTTTTGACTAGTCAAATTCCGAAATTACAATTGTTTAAAAATATATTAATTAAAAACGAAAAAAAAAGCACAATTCGTCTACATTGTTGTAAAAATGCAGACCCGGTTTGGCCAGTTGGGAAGAAAAAATTTGTTTTACACGCCAACACTTACGTCATTTTTTATAAAAATAACGTTGTTACAACAATGCAGGTGAATATTGAGTAGAATGTTTTTCATGTTTTTATTTAATATCTTTTTAATTAATCGGAATATTGGAATATAAATGGTCAAAAAGAGATTTCCTCGGATCATTCCTATCTTTTGGTTTTTTTGGCGAGATTCCGCGTGGTGCGGATCGTGAGAAAATAGAGTCACACAGATAGATACATAGATACGTTTGTTTACCTACGAATTTTAATAGTGTAGATACACTATTTTTTAAAATTTTAATAGGAAATTATAATTGCAGAAAATTCTCTTCTATCGTTGTGTGAGCTGTCTTTCCAGAGGAATTGCACTCGTGAGATATTGAAATTTAAGGGAGTAAAAATACTGGAAGCAAACAATGAACTGGGGTCGAGTGTTTGCAATTCAAGAATGAAAATTTACTGCAGAATTTAGCTTTTTATACCGATACTATGGGACATTTAAAAAAATTAAATTTAGGATTCAAAGGAAAATGTTGTACTTTTTTTCCCTACCGTAATTGATTGTATATCTATCATATGATATTGCTCCGACCTATGATAGATTTAAAAGAATCTTTTTTTATCTTGTCTATTAAAACATTTATCTTGTAGGATTCATTTAGATTTAAGTTTCATGATTTTCAAAAAAAAAAAAAAAAAGATAATCCTTTCATACATCCTTTTTCATAATTTTTCTGCAAGACGTTAATTGTTAGCTACCTGAAATCCAAATCGAAATTATTGACCTGTAGGTCAATAATTTCGGAATTTCAGTGCACCATTAATCACTGAAAATTTTAACACAAGCAGCTTATTTCAGCTTCAAGGGATTCGAATAATGTTGAATTTAGAAATTTGTACCAAAAGGCAGGTTTTCAAATTTACACGATTTGGCAGTCAGATATTGTTGTAGGTTTGGATCAACATGTTTGCGAACAACTGTTTTATATTATGAAATTAATAAAATTTAAATATACCACTCAAAATTATCCGATGGACACCAAAATCAACCTAATTTTGATAACTTCTTCAAAACTAATTCTAATAAAGAAGATTTGAGAAAAAAAAAATTCAAAATTCAAAAACCACATTAAGAAAGTACTGATTGTTTAATAATATTTTAGAATTGATTAGTTCAAGTTACTCATTTTTATTTTATACCTAACCTAACAGATTTGTGTGTGTGAACTTGTAAAAAGTTTTTTGACAAAAAAATCTAAGTTTATACTTTTGTCTTATTTATTATATTATTTTTAAATTTCGACTGCTTAGACTTGCATCAAAAATTTACAATTTGTTTAAAAAAATGCATAACAAGCCAGTAGATAACATTTTTCACTTTTTCGTATTCTTTTTTTTCTTGTTGGAAAAGTGGAAGTAGCATGCGTAATTTTATTTTATAAGATAGTGGCACTCTTCCCCAAAAGAATGGCCACCCCTGTCCTAGATGTTATTATTCTAAGTAAAACCCTTGTGATACTGTGTAAGTGTGTACTTGTTTTCACAAATAAATAATACAAAAATAAAAAAAACAAATGCGTTTATTAAATATCAATACACATACATACAAAGCTATTACATTCATTAAAAATGTGACAAATTATGCAGGGTGTTTACATAAGCCTCTTACACACATATTGAAATTACAAACATTTAACAAAATAATTTATTTCTAAAAATTTAAAGAGCTAAGAAAAGATTTACAATTAATACCCAACCTTTAAAATTGTATAGAGTTTTACAGCAAAAGGTAGAGGAAAATATTAAATTTAAAATCTGCATAACTATATTCATTCTACCTCTAAACAACATTCAAAACGAAAACGCATTAACATAAAATAATAACTCGTTTTACTAAATTATCACCATGACAAATGTTTGAAAAAATGGAGGAAATTTTTAAACGATGTTAATTTTTTACCAACAATCTCAAAGAAACAGACGTACACATGAAAAATTGAGTGAATTTCTGAGTAGAAATTCAACATATTTAAAAAAGGGCCTCATTCACACACACCTACATTCACTAATTAACAAAAAGATGTGGACGATTTTTGTATTAAAAGCTGTGAAACAAAATACGAAATAACATTTTTCGATTTGTCATTTTTTTTAAGATGGACATAAAAAAGAGAAAACCCTAACAAAAATAAGTAAATTTAAGTGCACAATTACCTTGTCACCTACATTCACAAAATTAAAAAGAATAGAAGAGGGCAATTTATTCTATTATAATTTTGTTGGTGCTAAAAATTGTTTTATTTAGTTTTTTATATGTTTTTTTTACGACGGACACACACTCCCACTCTTCCGCACAAATGCACACAATTTAAAAAGAGACCAGGACACAATTATTTCTATTAAATTTTTTTGATACCAAACAAAAAGTGGCTTTTTGAGTTTTTTAATTATTTTTACGACGAACACACACACACACAAACAATTCTCCCACCCTCCCACCCACATTTATACAGTAAAAAAAGGTGCAAAAACAATTTTCTTCTATTTATTTATTTTTTTTGTGCGAAACAAGAAGTGACTTTTTTAGAATTTCTATTTTTTACAACAAATACAAAAGAAAAAATACTCCCACCCTCCCACCCCCATTCGCACAGCAGGAAAAGAGACGAGGACAACTTTTTCTGTTGATTTTTTTGGTGAGGAAAAATTGACTTTTTTAGTTTTACTGTTTTTTTGACGACGGATACAAAAACATGCACACACACACTCAAACATGAAAATACACAAATTTTTGCGTAAATACCTACACACACATTCACACTCCCACCCACATTCATACAACAACAAAAAAGACGATGACAACTTTTACTATTGATTTTTTGGTAACGAAATCGGCCTTTTAGTTTTACTATTTTTTTGACGATGGACACAAAAACACGCACACAAAAAAAAAACACATTGATACAAAAAAAAAAAAAAAAAAATAAGACGAGGACAACTTTTATTATTTTTTTTTTTTGGAGCCGAAATCGGCGTTTTTAGTTTCACTATTTTTTTGACGACGGACACAAAAACATGCACACTCCCACCCACGTTCATACAAGAAAAGAAGACGAGGACAGCTTTCACTATAAAATATTTTTGTGCCGAAATCGGCTTTTTTATTTTTACTATTTTTTTTGACGACGGACAAAAAATCATGCACATACACATTCATACAAAAAAAAAAAAATAAGACGAGGACAACTTTTATTATTCAATTTTTTTGGTGCCGAAATCGGCGTTTTTAATTTTACTATTTTTTTGACGACGGACACAAAAACATGCACACGCACACATTCACACTCCCACCCACGTTCATACAAAAAAAAACCACGAGGACAGCTTTCAATATAGAATTTTTTTGGTGCCGAAATCGGCTTTTGTATTTTACTATTTTTTTCACGACGGACACAAAATCATGCACACACACAATTATACAAAAAAAAAAAAAAAAATAAGACGAGGACAACTTTTATTATTCAATTTTTTTGGTGCCGAAATCGGCGTTTTTAATTTTACTATTTTTTGACGACGGACACAAAAACATGCTCACTCACACATTCACACTCCCACCCACATTCATACAAAAAAAAAAAAAAAAAAAAAAAAAAAAGACGAGGACAGCTTTCACTATAGAATTTTTTTGGTGCCGAAATCGGCTTTTGTATTTTTAGTATTTTTTTCACGACGGACACAAAATCATGCACACACACATTCATACAAAAAAAAAAAATAATAAGACGAGGACAACTTTTATTATTCAATTTTTTGAAGCCGAAATCGGCGCTTTTAATTTTACTATTTTTTTGACGACGGACACAAAAACATGCTCACTCACACCTTCACACTCCCACCCACGTTCATACAAAAAAAAGACGAGGACAGCTTTCACTATAGAAATTTTTTTGGTGCCGAAATTGGCTTTTGTATTTTTAGTATTTTTTTCACGACGGACACAAAATCATGCACACACATTCATTCATAAAAAAAAAAAAAAAAAAAAAAAAATAAGACGAGGACAATTTTTATTATTTAATTTTTTTGGTGCCGAAATCGGCGTTTTTAATTTTACTATTTTTTTGACGACGGACACAAAAACATGCGCACTCACACATTCACACTCCCACCCACTTTCATACAAAAAAAAAAAAAAAAAAGACGAGGACAGCTTTCAATATAAAATTTTTTTGGTGCCGCAATCGGCTTTTGTATTTTTACTATTTTTTTAACGACGGACACAAAATCATGCACACACACATTAATACAAAAAAAAAAAAAATAAGACGAGGACAACTTTTATTATTCAATTTTTTTGGTGCCGAAATCGGCGTTTTTAATTTTACTATTTTTTTTTTGACGACGGACACATGAAAAAACATGCGCACTCACACATTCACACTCCCACCCACTTTCATACAAAAAAAAAAAAAAAAAAAGAAACGAGGACAGCTTTCACTCTAAAATTTTTTTGGTGCCGAAATCGGCTTTTGTATTTTTACTATTTTTTTCACGACGGACACAAAATCATGCTCACACACAATCACAAAAAAAAAAAAAAAAAATAAGACGAGGACAATTTTTATTATTTAATTTTTTTTGGTGCCGAAATCATCGTTTTTAATTTTACTATTTTTTGACGACGGACACAAAAACATGCGCACTCACACATTCACTCCCACCCACTTTCATACCCAGCTTTCATACAAAAAAAAAAGACGAGGACAGCTTTCACTATAAAATTTTTTCGTGCCGCAATCGGCTTTTTATTTTACTATTTTTAACGACGGACACAAAATCATGCACACACACATTCATACAAAAAAAAAAAAAAAAAAAAAAAAAAAAAAAAATAAGACGAGGACAACTTTTATTATTCAATTTTTTTTGGTGCCGAAATCGGCGTTTTTAATTTTACTATTTTTTTGACGACGGACACAAAAACATGCGCACTCACACATTCACACTCCACCCACTTTCATCCCGCCCAAAAAAAAAAAAAAAAGACGAGGACAGCTTTCACTATAAAATTTTTCGTGCCGCAATCGGCTTTTGTATTTTTACTATTTTTTCACGACGGACACAAAATCATGCACACACACATTCATACAAAAAAAAAAAATAAGACGAGGACAACTTTTATTGTTCAATTTTTTGGTGCCGAAATCGGCGTTTTTAATTTTACTATTTTTTTGACGACGGACACAAAAACATGCACACTCACACATTCACACTCCCACCCACGTTCATACAAAAAAAAAAAAAAAAAAGACGAGGACAGCTTTCACTATAGAATTTTTTTGGTGCCGAAATCGGCTTTTGTATTTTTAGTATTTTTTTCACGACGGACACAAAATCATGCACACACACATTCATACAAAAAAAAATAAGTCGAGGACAACTTTTATTATTCAATTTTTTTGGTGCCGAAATCGGCGTTTTTAGTTTTACTTTTTTTTTGACGACGTACACAAAAACATGCACACACAGAGTCAAACATGAAAATACACAAATTTTTGCGTAAATACACACACATACATTCACTCCCACTCCCACCCTTCCACCCACATTTATACACTAAAATAAGACGAGAACAGTTTTTTGTATTGAATATTTTTGGTGCTGAATTTGGCTTTTGTTATTTTTACTATTTTTTGACTACGTACATAAAGACATGCACACACTCAAATATGAAAATACACAAATTTTTGCTTAAAACAACACACACACATACATTCACTCACACTCCCACCCTTCCACCCACATTTATACACTAAAATAAGACGAGAACAGTTTTTTGTATTGAATATTTTTGGTGCTGAATTTGGCTTTTTTATTTTTACTATTTTTTGACGACGTACATAAAGACATGCACACACACACTCAAGCATGAAAATACACAAATTTTTGCGTAAACACACACACACATACATTCACTCACACTCCCACCCACATTTATACAAAATAAGACGAAGACAATTTTTTCTATTGAATGTTTTTGGTGCTGAATTTGGCTTTTGTTATTTTTACTATTTTTTGACGACGTACATAAAGACATGCACACACTCAAATATGAAAATACACAAATTTTTGCGTAAACACACACACACATACATTCACTCACACTCCCACCCTCCCACCCACATTTATACAACAAAATAAGACAAGGACAATTTTTTCTATTGAATATTTTTGGTGCCGAAATTGGCTTTTTTATGTTTACTATTTTTTGACGACGTACATAAAAACATGCATACACACACTCAAACATGAAAATAAACAAATTTTTGCGTAAACACACACACATACATTCACTCACACTCCCACCCTCCCACCCACATTTATAGAACAAAATAAGACGAGGACAATTTTTTCTATTGAATATTTTTCGTGCTGAAATTGGCTTTTTTATGTTTACTATTTTTTTGACGACGTACTCAAAAATATGCACACACACTCAAAGATGAAAATACACAAATTTTTTGCTGTCTAATATAAAGTGCCATTTCCAGTTTCATAACTTTATATATTATTTTATGTGGATCTGAAAATATTAATACCTCTAAGAGGAACAATGGCTCGTCTCTTTTATTCTTACACAGTTAGAGTTTGTAATTCTTTTAAAATGCGTTTTCGTTTTGAATGCTTTTTTTTTTAAATTTATACTATTTTAAGCTATTTTTTTATTTTTTTAACTTTTATGTTTTTACGATGTCAACAAGTAACTTTTGAATCTAACAAAACGTGTCTTTTCCACACACAAAACACACGGATGTGTAAAACTTAAGCAACGGCTTGATTTTTCTCTCTTTTTTCCCCCTCCTGGTTTGGTTTCCTCTACGAGCAATCACCTTGGAGACATGGAACTCTTTACAAATGGAAAAAAATAATTAAGGATTTTTCGCAGAAGTAGCATCGGTGAAAAAATGATTGTCTTCTCCAGATGGAGAACAACAAAGAATGCTACTTTGCAAAAGAAACTATTTTCCGCAACTGGAATGGTTATCTTTCCGAACTCAACATTATATTATTCTCCAATTCTTGATGTAAAAGCTCCCCATTCTCCTTTGGTGCTATCTGGGGATATATTCTTGCCAATTGGTGTACACCAAAAAAGCTTTTCATACATCTTCTTTCTCTCTGGGGCATTTAAATCAGAAACATTAAATTATTGGTCTCTCCTCTCAGCATTAGCTTTCTAACAACTTGTCAACAGCAAGAGTCATGCATCACTTTCGTCATAGCCCGTTAACACGATGTTTGCGTTAGGTGCACCTTGGAACAAACGCATTAAAGAGGAAAATTGCTTAGAGACATCAGCGATTTTTAGTGACAATGCTGCGTTTAAAAATTCGAACCCTAAGCAACTCATTCATCGTAATCCTTTTATAACCAAGCACACCTGGATACCAGGTTCGCCGTAGCAATCTCTGCCCCTGAGGCTATTTGGTTAAAACAGTGACCATAGCAACTGGCATGTTGAGAATAGTTTGTGACGCTAAAGTAGCTTTATTTTATAAAGGGATGCAATTCAAATAAGGTGTTCAATCTATGTTCCTCGTATTGGCTTAAGCGACACCGCCGATGGCAGATGTCATTGGGATGCTGCATTGAGGATGGTGAGAGAATGTGTAATGTGTTTTTGAAGGTGTGTGGCTAGATACTTGTCATGCCATTGCATATACAGTTGATAAGCATTGCTGTTCGCTGACTGTAATAGATCTCATTTCGCCTGCAGGTCCTTATATAGATCATTTATTGACATTTCCTTTTTTTTTGTCAGAAACAACCAATCTTTCTCACAGTTGTGCCTTTCTTTTGGAAGGCGACATTTCTGTCACTTTTGAATTCTCAGACTGCATTTGTCAAGACCTCCCTCCACAAGCTTGCTCATTATGTAAAATCGATCGAAGAATAGTTTCCTCTGGCCATATTATACGAAAGAACTTAATTGAATTTTCAGGGAATGTCTTTCATAGCACCTTTTTTCCATCCATGTAAGTGCGGACAGTCGTATTTTTAGTGCTTTTACGTCACATATATGACATCTTGTTTCTCATATTAACTTTGTTTCATTTCACTGCTGAAATGAGTGTTTATTGTACTGATCCAACAAGTCCTTTTTTTCATTGATGTACGCTTAGGAATTATGTCGTTGCAAAAGTTTTTAACACCAGTGAAGATATATATATATGCGTGTGAAACACTACAATTTCATTTAAGGAAACACAGTACCTTTATTTTTTAAAAAAAATTGGAAATAGTAATTTTGAGAGTAGTTATTAATTTTTTTTACAATTTATAAAATGAAATTGATTCGAAAAGAGGCAAATTAACATGTAATTATTTTATTTTTTAAAAGAATTAAATTTTTAACGTTTAAAAAAATGTAGTTTTTAAAACTTTTTTTTGTTATTTGAATTAATTAATATATTTTTTTAATTATTAAGGGAAGAAACTGGATTGTGTAATTGAAAGTTTGGCTCTTTGCTGGTTTTTAATGCTTATTTTTGTAGCTTAATCTCCCTTCCTTTCACCTCAAAAAACATCACAATTCTAAGAATATTAACTTTAATGCATTTTTAAAAGAATAACTCGAGCCCTTATACTTCAATCCATAAAAATTATATACCTGAAATTATCTATCAATATACAAAGTTTTTACAATTAAACTTTCCAACTTAGAGTGAGTGAGTAGAACATCCTACAGACTAGAATGGCAAGAAATTTAAACCTCAGACACTTAAGATCTTGTACGCTAAAGATTCACAAAATTAAAAAAAAATCAGCACAAATACGTGGCGTTGTAGAGTTACAAGGAAGCTCTATAGATGTTCTGTTTGAGTAGTAATGGATGTGTGTAGTTTTCCACAACTCTCTTATATATGTCAAACAGTATATTCTGCACTCATTCATTGAATAGGCCGAATAATACAATCTTAGATGTGTTAATGTTGTGGATTGCTCTCGGTAGATTTCGTCTTTTCCATATCCTTTTCATGAGCAGTTGATGAGATCAGGCTAAAGTGGGGGCCTAGTTGTTGGAATACAAATGCTGATTATACGTTCTTCAGTGAAAGTTTGGTGTAACAACTATTGCCCACCACGATATTGCTGATGATCATGTTGTAGTTGTCCCAAGATATCCTAATACCATAGTCCGATGACGGAGCAGGTTTCAGGTGATTGATTCAAAAAATAATGAAAAATGCCGTGAAACTGCATTATGTGGCAATTTTCACAGTACATTGGGCATTTGATGAACAGCATGTGGATTTTGTGTTGCCCAGATGTGGCAGTTATGAGTGTTCACTTGTCTGTTTAATTGAACAGGGTCCTCTGTCACCCACAGAATAATCTATTGTCCGAGGCTTTGACTTTCATTAGGGTAAAAAACGACAGAATTATTTATTAAAATCCAGGATCCTTGTTGAAAAGCTCATAAAGTCTATGGATTTTATACGAGTGATTAGCTAGGATTCGCCTTATTACTCTCCAAACCGTTGAAGAAGGCAAGTCAATAGCGCAAAAATTTGTTGACTAAAAACACCTTGTGGAGAGCGGCCAGATGCTGCCACGACTACCACCAGTCACATCTTCTACGCATGCTGGGTTAACAGCATGTCGTCTTCCACCTGATAAAATATGCACAACTGCCCAGTTTTTTCAATTTTTTCATCATGTCACATTGAGTGGTGTTTATCATTGGTCAACGGGGTATTTTTTTCAGCCTATGAAAGGCTCTTAACGCAGCACGGACGCTCTCTTCAGTTTTGTAAAAAAGTTTTACTGATAATGCTTTGTCTTTTAGCGTTAGCATGATGCGACAGCAAACTGTTAATAGCCACCTTTTTATTGCGTGTTTGCACTTTTTTTTATCATGCTTTTCGTTTACATATGTTGCAGAGATTCTGTATTGTCACAAATCGCATTGAATGAGTGTCTAAGTGCTACCTATCGGTGAAGTCATACTACAAATTTTTGTTTCTTAAATCAAATTAGTATTACATTTTTTTTTCACTTTTTAAGCACTTATTTGCTATTCAGTTGCAAACACTAAGGTTCCTCTGTGATATTCGGGCAGGAACCAATGAACTTCTTGGTAATAGCCGGGTACCTTAATATCTTCGCCATCCCGACATCGAACATATGATCTATAATGTCTTTTTTTCAAATTCCATGTCAGTATGGCCCATACAACACGCCACCTATCAACGATTTTTGAACTAGTTTTCTACTTAATAAATCTCGAGCGCATAATCTCAAGTGTTTGTGGTCAAACTTTCCCGCTATTTTGGTCCATAAAATACCCTATATAGCCCTATAAGTTTAACAACCCCGTTTGAGAGTATATATATCAACATATATGAAGACATCTGCAAACATTTTAAGACTTTATTTAATAGGAAAAGGTTTCAGGGCGAAAAACCCTTGCATCGATAAAAATACAAATTTTTAAATTTTAGGCTTAGAGTATCTAAAAATACTCAAAAAACTTCAAATTTTTTAAAAGCTAGTTGGATGACAAATTTAAAATTTTGAGCTTAAATTTTCAATTAAATGGTCCACCAGAAAATTTAATTTTCTCTTTTTTACTTGTGATGTTTTGTTATTTTTAGGTACTGTGAGCCCTTAAACACAAAAATAATTTATGAAATGAATAAATTAAAAAATTTTAAGCAAGAATTAATAATAATACTACTAATAAAATTTAAAAAAAACATTTTAACATTTTAAGAAATCTTAAAAAATTTTAGAAGTTATAATTTTGAATTTTTACAACTAGAAATGCATGTAAAATTAGTAGTCATGCATTCACACTTACACATAAGAACATGAAATATTAAATTTTTTTGTTAAGCTATATATTCGCAATTATTTTTACCTTTTTGCTCGACTACTAATTCTTTTTCATTTTAATTGAGAGGTTCTTTGTGTCTTTGCTCTTTGGGGCCAGACATCTTTTGACAACTGCTTTGGTTTGTAGCTTTCTTTGTTCTTTAATTGTTCTTCAATGAGTTTTTATCTGTGCAATAATCTTTTCTTCTGTGTGTTACAATGTAGCGAATTCTACTATACCTAGAAACATCAATTTTTTTTATGGAAGTTGACTAAGCCATTCATTGCCCAGTGGTGTGAAATCTGTTTTTTTCCCTGAATATTTTCCATCTTTTAAAATTCTCTATTAGATTTTGTTGGCTTGGATAAATTCCCCAAAATTATAACTACGGTGTACATTTTTTTTTCTTTGCAAAGTTGTGATTTCTTGTGATCTATTCTGCTGCAGAACTGTGTTGTTGTACTGCAGAAATTGTTTGGTGTTTTCGTTAAATAAATATTTATTTCTGTGAAATTCCTTACAGGGTTTTGGTGATTTGAGTAGATTATTTAAGATTGTAAGGTCTGTTAGTATAATAGATCTTCTATTATAAAGTTGAGAATACCTTTTGGTATATATATATATATATATATATTTTCTTTATTTCTGAATGTGATGTTTGTTGATTAAGCTGTCTTTCACTGCAACAAAATCTATTTGATTTTTCTGATACTGAAACAGTAAGAATTCATTTGTGTCTAAAACACTTTACTGTATTTCGATCATTGTAGTAGATTGTGTTAGATTGTAGAAGTTGGCTGAAACCATTTTTTCTATTGCGAAATTAAGAATTCTTTGATTCTATTCTCCAATTGCTGCCTTTCTGCGAGTCTTGATTCTTTCTACTTAAGCTGCAATAAAATCTGTTTGCTTACTTTAAGAATGTTGTTTCTGTCTTTAGAATTCTTTTCTTGATTTTGTAAATTTAGATGTAGATGGTTTAATTCTAGAAGATCTGGAGGAAATCATTTCTTCTGCTCCGAAGTTCAGAACCGTTCTTGAAATTTATTTTGCTATTGGTGAATGTTTTGCTGCTTGTTTGAACTGTTTTCATGTGCAAAATCTTCCTTTCCGGTTTTTTTTTGATTTTCTCTTTGGAATCTTTATCACTCTGGGTTGTTTGATTCGAGAGTAGATTGTTTCGCATAGATATCGATGAGACCCGACCGCCAACCTCTCTCCAAATATGGCACCAAGTAGGGCGCTGTTGTGGTAACTTGTGGACGTGTTGTGGTAAACACTGTATTTGGCGAGAAATGATTTTTTGCCAAAAAAAAAAAAAAAAAATCCAAGATGGCGGCCGTCGGGTTTATAAAATACCTGTTCTCTCCTCCATTTCTTTAATTTGTTGAATTTAGCTTTGGTTGAATGATCAATTTTCCTTAGAAACAAAACAAGTTTAATTTTCCCTTTTTATAATCTTCGTCTCTGTTAGTTTCAATGCAGTATTTCGTTGATTTAAAAGCATTGTTCAAGTTTCTGACTTGAAGGAAGAAATAGATTCTCCATGTACATAAACCTTAAGTCTAATGGTGAAATAAGGGGAAACAAATTGCAATTATTTCCTATTATTTTGCTGCAAAACTTTTGGTTTATAATGACAGAAGTTTTAGGAATCAAAATGGAGTACTCAAAAGAAAAATAGCTCGAAAATTTCAGAAATCCAGATTATATTTCCAAATGAAAGAGAATAAATCTTTTTTGACGCAAATTTCACAAAATTTAATTTCGATTTGAGCTTATACTCTTATTGTTAGCAAACAATACTCAACTTTTAATAATGTTTGCACTGTAACAATGAATTCATTATGCTTTTCTGCGATAAAAATCGATTGTTGAGCACCTATAATAATCTGAAATAGTATATGTATGTGTCTCCATTGTTAAAGTTTTAAAGAATGTTTGTTAGAAATGAAATACGATTTGTAAGTGGTTTATGCAGGGTTCTCCATACATATAATAATCAAACTGTTTTGGAAATAAATAAGAGGGGGGCAAAGAAATACACTTTAAAGAAATGATAAAAATTAAGTTTTTTGAATAAAATTGAGAATTATTTTTTTTGCTCTCCTCGACAATGTTAAGGTTTGCATTAATAAAGATTTAGATCTTAAGTTTATTCTTAAATCATATAGGAGAAATGGAGCATTTATAGGAGAAAAGAGCATAAAAATTAGTAAATTTTCATGGGTAATACGTTAGATTTAGTCATAAAAATGAACACAAACACATAAAATAGTGGATATTCTCTCTGTCTTTCTTCTGAAAATATACCATACACTACTTCAGTAAAAACTAACCGAAAAAGAGACGTATTTGAGAAAGTGAAATTCACTCAATATCGGGATATTTGAGAGAAAGAAATTATTATTGAATACTGACACTTGACATACAGAGATGTAGTAATAGTTGAGAGAGAGAGAATCGAAGGAATTTGAGAAGACAAAGTGAGAAAATTAATCGGTGTAGTGACATTAGACAGAGAAATAATCGGTGCATTATAAAACTTGAGAGAGAAAAAAAATCCGTATTGTGACACTTAAGAGAGGGAGAATCAATCCAAATTGTAACACTTTAGAGAATGAGAATCAATTCGAATTGTAACACTTTAGAGAGAGAGAGAGAGACAGAAAATCAATATGAATTGTAACACTTCAGAGAGAGAATCAATCTGAGTTGTGACACTTTAGGGAATGAGAATCAATCCGAATTGTAACACTTAAGAGAGAGAGAAACAATTCGAATTGTGACACTTTAAAGAGAGAAAGAATAAAACTCTGAACTGTGACACTTTAGGGAGAGAGGATCAGTTTGAATTGTGGCACTTTAGAGAATGAGAACCAATACGAATTGTAACATTTAAGAGAAGAAGAATCAATCAAAAATGTCAGACTTTAGAGAGAGAGAGGGAATTAATCTGAATTGTAACACCTTAGAGAATGAGAATCAATCCGAACAATAACACTTAAGAGAGAATGAGAATCAATCCGAATTGTGACACTTGAGAGAGGGAGAATCAATCAAAATTGGGACACTTTAGAGAGAGAGAGAGAGAATCAATCTGAATTGTAACACTTCAGAAAGGCAGAAAATCAATCCAAATTGTGACACTTTAGAGAGAGAGAGAGAATCGACCTGATCTGCGACACTTTAAATAATGAAGAATCAATTCGAAGTGTGACACTTTAGAGAGATAAAATCCCCCATTGTAGTGACTTTTGAAGGAGAGAAATATTAGGTGTAATAAAACTTAAGAGCGAAATAGCAAGTCGTTGCAGTGACACTTAAGATAAAGAAATGATCCATGTAGTGATACTTGAACGAGAGAAAAGTAATAGGTGTAGAGACACTCGACAGAAAGAAAGAGAAAGAAGTAATTGGCTTCGAGAAACTTTGGAGAATTAAAGAGAGAGAATTGATGAAGAGACATTTGAGAGATAAAGAGAAGTAATTGGTATAATGACAACTGGAAGAGAGGGAGAAGTAGTTGGTGTAGAGATATTTGAGAAGGAAGTAAGTAGTGTAAGGATACTTAAGAGAGAAGTAATAGGTGTAGTAATAGAAGTAGGATCACCTTTCCGCTTGGGCGCAAAAGATTTTGGGGCACAAAAAATTGGTGGGCGAAAAAGGAGAAATAAAAATTATAGCAAGCGCACCTTGGCCAAAGTGAATCACGAGAGAAGCATTTCTGCCCTCAAGAATGAAGTTAGATCTACTATGGAAACAATAACCTAACAGTTTGATGTTGCTATGCACTCAAAATGATATTACTATTGAAATTGATTACAATGATGTCATTAATTATTTTTCAATGATCAAAGCTAGAAGAAAATCTTTGTTGTACAAGGTATTCAGTCCGCGATGCTGTAGGTAAGAAATAATCAAGATTGACCAAACAATGTCACTATCCTTTTTTTACAGCTGCCCGTTGGCAGTTTAGGATATGGTGGATTTACCGGTGGGGGATAATGGAAAGTCTATCCAAAGAGCAAGAACAAAGAAAGGGAAAAGAGAAAGAGATTCAAGGGAAAATATTTTGCAAACCAAGCCTGGCAAGGAGATAACTGAAGGAGGAGGGGGTACTCTAGAAATAGGGGGGGACGCAACAATTTGAAATGCTTGGGCACCGGGGAGATTAAAAACGACCCTGTATAGATACACTTGGGATAGAAAGAGAAATATTAGTGTAGAGACATTTAAAAGAGAGAGAGAGAAAGAAGTATTTGGTGTGTAGCGATAATTGAGAGAGAGAGAAATAATCGCTGTAGGGCAGTGTTTCACAAACTGTGGGGCGCGTCTCCCTAGGGGGCGCGAGCGTATTGGAAAGTCGAAAATAATAGGATAGTAATAGGATAATTTTAGCCCTCCTCTTTATATATAGAGGATTCACATATTTAATCACTTCTTTTAATTGCACGATGCAATTATGTATTCACAGTCTAATTAATTTCGCCCGATAGGGAGACATAAAAACAAAAACGTATACAATTTTGCTATGTTGGGAATCCCTGAGCATATAGGGGAGACAATTTTTAAAAATGTCTAGTAAATACCGAAAAAACGATGTTTGAATTTATGAATACCGGTATTACAAAATTCTACAAATGGCTCAAAATACCGGTATACAGGTATTGCAATCCTTAATTGTAATTTATTGTGTATTTAAGAAATAACACTTATTGTATCAAGTCTTAAAAATTAATATTTTTAAAAATATAAACATATATATGTACTTTTAATCCTATCTATACTCATAAAATAAAGAAGAAAACGTACACGAACTTTTATTAGTTTATGTTGTACTGTGGTAGAATCCATTGTTATTCATTTTTTCTTAAGGTTGTCTTCACCAAATGTACGAGAGCCTGAACTATACGCGAATCACCTTTTCAAACAGAAAACGGACTCAATTTTCATGAAAATTTACAGCATTATGATTCATACATTTATTTACAACATAGCATTTTTAAAAAATTTCAAAATATTCTATAAATACTTTATTTTCATTTGAGCACTTAAAAGAATAACTCCTTTAGCATTATGAAAAAGGACAAAAAAGAAGCACATTTTATACGTGTTAAAATGGTCTAACTCAGATATAAATGAGGAGTATTAAAAATATGCTGCTCCTTATATGATGATGAAGCTATATATAATGTAACATTAATGTTAGGTTAATATATAATGTTAATGTTTAGTTTCTTTTGTATCTGAAAAAATAATCTAAATTCAGGGCCTATTCTTTAACATTAAGAAAAGACAACCTTTCATGGAATAGGAGAAAATATCTTTAACATAGTCCAACGTTACATTTTTTACAGATGTTGTTTTTGCTTCTTTGGATTTTAACTGGCATTTTACTTCCAGTTTTCTGGAATTTATTCGTCAGTAAGTACTTTGGAAAATCTTTATTAACCTTTGAAACATCCATTTTTCTGTAAGAGGATTTCCTTAGAATAGAAAATACCAAATAGGCAACTGTTTTGTGCTTTCGAAAACCAACCAGACTTAGACTGCCAACACTAAATGGCCAATTGAACTTCTATGAAGCAATTTTGGTTGTTTCAAACGTATTTATGAATAGAGGCCAGTACCGTTTCCCCTCTCGAATTGAAGTAAAGTAAACTGCTGCGTGATTATTAAACAAGAAAACTCCATTTTTATATTCATTACAGGATGTGATGCACATTGGTACCGTCACTTGTTTTCTGATATCCTTTTTTATCCCTTGATATGGTTCATTCTACTATCGATACACTTCTTATTTTTTTCGAAATTGGTGATTATTAAAACAATTCGTTTGTCATTCCATCGAATTATTGCAACTTAGTTCTTTATGTTGAAATTGTTGTCTGAAGAGACATTTCTTACTTTTTGCATTGTTTTAGGGCACATATAGGAGCATTTACACGTTCTGTGTTCTCTAAATGTAAATGTAATAAAGAATGTTTTTCAAGAAGGATAATGTTTAACCACTTCCTACATGCGCAATTCTTTTGGGAGCCGGCAACTTGCTGGTATGGGCTGGTGTTTTGCGGTATCTTGGATCCTTCAGCAAGTACAATATTTTGATTTTGACAATGAAAAGGGCAATTCCCAACGTACTGCGTTTTACCCTGTGTTGTGTTCTACTTTATGCAGGTTTCTGCTTTTGTGAATTAATTGCTATAATTGCTATATTTTTCATCTTGAGAGGAAATGGACCTAGGAAAATTATTTTGATCAAAACCTATTGGAAAACAATTTTTCATAAACAGTATTTTACTATACTTATTTAAATCCATTTTGAAACCTTTTTTGTGTAATGTCTGATTGGTTAGTAGTTTTTCAGTAATCTTCCCTTTGAGATCACTATTTCTGTAATTGTGACTTCATTGTAATCAAATTTGATTGGTTGAAAATTAAATGATATATGCTGTGCAAAAGAAGTTAACTTGTAAAATTTAAAGATTTAAAATAACTAACAAAGAATAAAAATGTTTCATGGCATTGGCTAGAATGCACACTGTTATTCAAATTTAAGAAGATTTCCACTTTTACTGTTTATCTCTACAAGTATTTAATAGATTTTCATTCATTTAAGTATGTATATAGATTGATATTTCAAAAAAAAATTAAAATGGTTAAGGTACACATACATGGTCATGTGTACAAGTCATCAACACTGAAAAGTCTTAAAAAAGGTGCCACTGAAAATCTACCATGTAGATGGACTGATGCACATTCAATTTGCCATAGCTCAAAGTCCTCGTGGCAGTGTTAGGAGCATGGCATGGTGTGGAAGGATGCATGTGAAAATGCCAGTTTAAGTGTCAAAAATCTTTACCGTGGTTCAAAATTACGAGATCAGTTGCCAATAACCCTCATGTTGCTGCAGAGGGCGATGTAAATTAAAATTAAATCCCTGCACATGCGCGAAATCAGTTCATTGGTAAAAGAGCACTACCAGATACATCTTTAAGTTTCTCAAATTCAAAACTCACTCTTTTGAGTTACATCTGGATCGTAAATTTGTTGAGCCATAATTAACTGAAGGTATTACTGCCAACATCAGTCCTTTAGATGAGAATACCTGAGGTTATAATCGATTAAAACAGATGTTTTCGTAGCTATAGCCCACTCCAATAATACAAGTCTATCCATGATACAAAAATTATCAATATTCATCTTCAGAGATGAAAAGTTCAATCACTGAAGCCAATGGTGAATTGATTTCAACCTTATCAAGAGTTTGAAATGAAATACAATATCAGCAACATGATTTTTATTTTGTACGCACCAGGAGATTGGCCTTGAATGTTCTTAATATTCGACTCGATACTTTTTCTGAAAATTTTGTTGAATTCTTTTGTTTTGGTATCTATATCACTTAAGAGAATCTGAATTTAGCGTTTTGGATTGTTTCATGTCTCTTAAAAGGTAGATGAAGTGATTAACTATTTATTAACGTCATACTACAAGGTAAAATTGAGCTACTGAAGATGAACCTGGTAATATTTTGAACTACGGTCAAGTGACAAGGACGACACATGTGTGCTGGCACCACACTCTCCAAATGTAAGCATCGTATCAATGTGTGGACTTTGATCCTTGACAGGTTTAACATGCATCAACTCTTCTACTCTGTGGGTCTGTAATTATATTGGGGAGACCATGACTCACACACAACAGAAACAATGCTGACAGTGAGTTCGCGGCCACAAAATATAGGTGAATAAAGCAGTGTTTATTTCTTCTGAAACATGTCAGAGGTCAGTTGTTTAAGTTATTTTCTGTAGATAACTGTATTTTTTTTAATTAAAGTAACTCCCAGTTATTTTTAAGAATTCTTGTGATGATTCTAATTAATCTTTTTCATCAGCTGCCCCGCTGTGGTAAACTTCCAAATAATTTCGAGCAATACTGAATTTAAGGATGTCCTAGTTGATGGACTTTTATAAAATTTGTGCTATTGTTACTGCAAATCATTAATATTCTACCTCTATATGTGGCAAATCTCAGAATCTGATCTTTAGGTGATATCTTGGATTTAACTTCACATCTTAGCATCTTCCAGTCTTATTGCATTTAAAAATCCAAATCTCCTCTTAAATTACACATCAAGGTTTGTATCGGACCGTGGCTTGCTTTGTCACGAGTTCGAGCCCAGTACCACTAAAGACCCGCCGTGTAGGGCAGCGATGCACGTTAAATCTGTCGAGAGCTGAAACGTCCTCCCGTTGGTGTGGTGTGGTAGTTAGGAGAGGGGGTGCCAGCTCAGGTGTCGTCCACGTCACTTGACCATGGTTCAAAATTACGTGGTCCGTCGCCAAAAGCCCTCGTGTAGCTGAACAGTGCGACGTTAATATTCAATCAATCAATCACATCAAGGTTTGAACATCTACATATCCTGAGTGTAAGTACCTAGAACTTATTAAGGTGGGGTTTTTTTTTTGCTTTTGTTGTTGTTTCTAATGCCGTCTGTCTGACTTAGTCAGATCGTAGTCCCCGAAATTCATCGTGGCAAAGGGCCTTGGCCTTGATCACCATGTAGGTGACAGAACGAATTAGCTCGGTGAAATTCCCCTCTGGAACGATAGATGGCGACACCACCTATCTCCATCTCCACAATTTAGGCATGGAACTGAAGGGGAGGGAAATATTTTCCAGTCTCTGCACTCGTGATTCAGCTCACAAGACTTTCGGACCCACTGATTTAACGGTCAGGTACTCCGTGAGTACTCGGAGGGTATTTGGTGGCATCGAACCCAGGCCTTCCGGTCTGGAGTCCGATGCTCTAAACCAGTGGTCGCCAAACTTTTTGACCTCAAGGACCAGTAAATTCCTAATTTAAATACCGCGGACCACTAATAAGATTTTTTTAAAGTGTTAAATATACTTATGAATAAATTGTGATCTAAGAACACAATCAATGCATCTTAAAACATAACTTAACATACCACATTTTTCTGGGGATCAGCGAAATTTTCTCACGGACCACCATTTTGGCGACCTCTGCTCTAACCACTAGGTTACCCACGGCCCTTTTGCTCTTAGCATAATGTAACATGAGAAATTTTACATTATTGAGTACGGAAATACCCTTAACTAACGCTATAGGTGGGATTTAGTGATAACCGCGTGTCAGGGTATAATTTCATATATGAATACAAATAAATTATTTTATTTGGGGACGGAAACGAAAGAAAATAACAATTTCGAAACAAAGATGCTTAATAAAATCTTAGATAACACAAATAAAATTATAAGCAAAGGCTATTTTGATGTAGAAGATTTCATAAAACTTAACAAAGTAGTCTGCCAGCTCACAAAGATTTTTTTTTCTCTTGCAAAATTTCCTCGTACTGCGTTAATAATTTTTTTATTCCTTGTTTTCCTGAAAAAATACGCTCATTGCCAGAATCTGTATTCTCTAAAATTTGTAACCCTTTTTTAATTAAACTGAGATCTGGCAAATTCCCAACCGTCATTCTGGATCTAAAGACTCAAGTTTTTCAATGTCTTACTCTAGCTCAGGGGTGTCCAACACGCGGCCCGCCAGTACGTAAGCTGTGGCCCGCCGATTCTTTTTAAAAAATTTTTAAATATCAAGTTTTTAAAGTTTTTTCATTTAGAAATTTATGTAAGGGAAAATTTATATAATATACCGGGTGGGCAAAAAGTCCGTAAAAACTTTAAAAATTCATAAAATCCGGAGAAATGAACGAAAAAAAACTGTTTGCGGGATCAGCATTAGTATGTCACGGGATTTTTTAAGCTAGAAAAAAAAATTCGAAAATCATCCGGTAGGTGGCGCTGATGTACGCAAATCAAAGAAACAATGCATAAATAATGAACAGAAAACTTTCACAACTTTACTACACCAGAATATGTTCCACATGACCACCACCACAGGGGAGAAGACATTCCAGACGAGTGACAAATCCAGCAACGGCAGAGCGCAACATGTCCGGATGTATGGAGGATACTTCTCTGTGGATCGCATCTTTCAGTTCCGACAGACTTGATGGACCGGATAGATACACGCGAAATTTCAAATATCCCCACAACCAGAAGTCTGCCGGTGTTAAATCTGGAGACCGAGGAGGCCATGGGTACCTGCAGTGCCTGCTAACGATTCTGTCTTCCCCGAACGTCTGTATCAGGAATGCCTTAACCGGATTAGCAGTGTGACTGGTTGCTCCATCTTGCATGAACGTGACATCCGAAATCTGACCTCGTTAAATTAAACATGGCACGATAGTCTCCCGCAGAAGCGTTAGATAATGCTGAGCATTTACCGTTTCCATTATCCATCCATTTACTGGGCACTGCGTTTCAAAGAAAAGGGTCCTAAGATAAATGAACCCGTGAAACCACACCATGCTGTCACTTTTGGGGAATGCAATGGCTTCTGTGTATACTCACGTGGATTAGAGGTCGCCCAAATGCGACTCTTAACGTCACCATGAAGCGAGAAATGAGCTTCATCTGTCCATAAGATGTTAAAAACCCAGGTGGGATCCTGTTCCATTTTAGAGAAGGCCCACTTCGCAAATGCTTCCCTCTGTGCGGTATCTGCTGGCAAAAGTTCATGGCACGATTGCAATTTGTATGGGTACAGATGGAGGATTCGACGAAGAATATTGCGGACAGATGATGGTGGTAAGCCCAATCGTCTGGCAGCTTCAGGAGCACTGATGGTCCCTGAAGCTGCTTCGGATGCAATCGCTTCCATTTCGACAGCAATGCAGGGTGCACGTGCTTCTTTCAAGCATGGTCGTCCGGCTCGTGCTCGATCCTCCAACTTTCCAGTTTCCTCAAAACGTTTAACAAGCTTTAAGAGACCTGCAGGTGTTAAAGGGCCTTTTCCACCCTTCACATTTTTCTGAACTCGAAATTTACGCAACGCAATGGTCGCTGATTCCTCGTTCATGTAAAATAACTTCACCAACAAAGCTTTATCCGGTGCATTGAGCATTCTTGTTCACATTCACTGTTTGCAATGGTGGAATGAATGTGGATTCATTGACAGCAAAGGTTTTTATAGCCGTCTAATTTGCATATTTCCACCACAGACGCTTGTAACAGCGCCACCTATCGGATGATTTTCGAATTATTTTTTTTTCTAGCTTAAAAAAAATTCCGTGACATACTTATGCTGATCCCGCAAACAGTTTTTTTTTTCGTTCATTTCTCCGGATTTTATGAATTTTTAAAGTTTTTACGGACTTTTTGCCCACCCGGTATATAAATCTACAATGCATTTGCTTGTTACCTTTTCTTGTTTTAAAATAAATCCTTTATGATAATAGAAACATCCTTTAGATTAAAAAATAGATTTATATTTTATCAAACAGTTATACGTTCGATTTTACTATAAAAAATTACTTTTTTAATAAATTCCGAATTGGATTATTCATATCCCTTACTATGGATGGTACATGATTCTCTGTGTGTGCGACTTTCATTTCTCCTCCTCCTTTTCTGTTTGGTGTGCCCAAAATGCAAGAGGCAGTCAGAGATGTTTTTTAAAATTTAAAAAAATTATTCAGGACTGTTAAAATAAAAGGTAATGTTTACTTAATCGTTTGAGAATGACAGCACAGATCAAATTTCAACAATGAGCATCGAAAGATCAATTCAAAAGGAACACCGTAATTTTCAAGAAAATTGCATCTGTAATATTTTAAACATTGTTATATTATCTATGTCTGTATATATGAAAAATAATGAAAGTAATAATAATTCATTTCGTTTTTAAATTTTTACTCCAATAAATGTTTTTTTGTTTCCAAATCTGATGTAAATGTACAAATTTTTATGTGCGGCCCGCGATTTTATAATGTTTTTCGAAGTGGCCCGCAAGGTCATTTGGGTTGGACACCCTTGCTCTAGCTCATGCATTTTACGAGCTCAACAACTGTCGGATTTTTATTGTGGGCATCCAGTAGTTCTTGAACATCCTCTTTATCCACTTCTAAATTTATTTGTCTGGCAAGATCGAAAATTTCTTCAACCCCATTACCATTCTTTTTCGTTTAAACAAAAGACGAATTGACGAGATTTGAAGATCGTGTAACTTTGGATTCGCGTAAGTCGAGGTATAGCTGTATTCCAAAGAGTCTTACAACAGGGACATTTTCATTGTTTTATTCTGTTTGATTTAATTCATCTGAATTGTTAGTTACTGCATTGAATATTTTTCTCATTCGTTCCGGTATAACACCGGCGGTGTTCCGATAATTTTTTGGCTCGGTATACTCCCAAATACCTAAATATTTTTTACCCAAGAAAGTTACCAAAGTAACCCATTCGACCCTCCATTAATGACTCCTCCTAAACGGCAGGACCAATTTGGATGATATTTTTGTGTGGGTTCAAGTGGATTCGAGAATGATTCAGATTCACAATTCGGTCCGATATCGCAAATAGTTAAAAGTGCGCCAAAATTATGTAAGGGCGCGCGATTGTTCATAAAAAAATCGTGGGCAATATTCTTGAGGCCACTATTTTGAGCAGCAAACTTCAAGGTGAAGTTGTACTTCTACCACAGATCCCAATGATTCTTTCAGACTCACCTACCCATTCAAATGTTTGCAATTTCCAATTCGCTTGGTATTTTCTATGACCATTAATAAGTCACAAGGTCAAACAATGACAATTGGAGGCTTAGATTTAGAAAACCCTTGCTTTTCGCACGGCCAATTATATGTTGCATGCCCGAGGTTTATAAAACCATCGCATTTGTTTGTTCATACCTCTCAAGGATTAAACAAAAACATTGTACATTCAATGGCATTACGATAAATTTATTTTTTGTGCATTAAAAAAATATACCTTTTATGAAAATAGCTCGAGTTTTATCTTTTTTACCCTTTAATCAAAACAAGTTTAAGTTTCTATTCAAAATATGTTCTATATTCGACTTAGTTCATAATAAATGCATACTCACACGCAATCGATAGGTCGAATTGTGGTAACTGTAACATATGATGATGTCAGGCATTGTAAAAACTTTCTTTATAAAAAATTTCAGCAAAACGGTCCAGATTGTTACAACTTATTCAAAAAAGTTTGCACTTTTCGGATTTAAGACGTGTGTGCAGGACAACGTCTGTCGGGACCGCTAGTTTCTTATAAAAAATGTACTCGTTGTTGAAAATTGTGTCACGATTATCAATAAAAAGGTAAGTTAATCCATTTAAAAATTATTTTAATATACATAACCGCTTCCTAATATTTATTATAATAACAATCATTGTTATTTTGGTTCTCGTACGCACTAATGATTTTTAATTTTCAAATGCCATTAAAAATCTCAAATTTTACAAAACAATTATGGCAACATGATTGTAACCTTAGTAATGAAACATGTACGAACATTAAAACGCAAATGAGCTTCAATTTGGTAAACAAGGGTTATGAATGCCTTACCAAAAATAAGCACGGAAAAAATATCGAGAAAAAAACTACAATTATTAAAAGTCATATCTATCTTCTATTGTATTATTCTCCCCTATCTATACATAAATTTAGGTTTGATACATTGAACGGGGATTTAAAATTAGATTTGAGGTAAGACGACATAAAAATTTGTGTTTTGGCATTTTATAGGGATAAAGACAAAAAATGATTTTTTAAATTTTTTTTTTAAATCGAACATAATTATATCAAATGAGTGCATTTACCAAACACATGACTGAAGAGCTGATGACATACTGTAAGTGAAAAAAAAAACAAAAAGGGGTTTATTTTTTCAATGGAATCAGTGAAACATAAATAGTTTGTTACTGAAGAAATTGAATCTAAGATGTCTAAGAAAGAAAAACCGAAAACTGATGAAAAGAATAACGCTAGAAGCATCGACGATGACAAGAACACTAAAAGGGAACCTCAGGAGGAACAATTAGAAAGTGAACAAGATATTAATAAGTATCCAAGAGCTATCTTCTTCCTGCTTGGAAACGAATTTTGTGAGAGGTTTAGTTTCTATGGCATTCGCACTATACTCACCCTTTATCTAGTAACCAAACTAGACTACAGTGAAAATTTCTCCTCTAAAATCTTCCACGGCTCCCAGATTATTGTTTTTCTATCGCCAATATTCGGCGCCATTCTGGCAGATGTGTGGCTCGGCAAATTCTGGACAATTCTATCTGTTTCGATTTTATATGCTTGCGGAAATATGACACTTGCACTAGGAGCCATTCCTAATACTCTCACACTTATGAGAACTGTGTCGATAGTTGGTCTTTCAATTATAGGTATTGGAAGTGGTGGTATAAAACCCTGTGTATCAGCATTTGGCGGAGATCAGTTCAAAGAAGGTCAAGAAGAATTACGTCATCACTTTTTTGCCCTCTTTTACTTCTCAATCAATACTGGTAGTTTAATATCAAATGCTCTTACTCCCTTTTTAAGAGAAGACGTTAAGTGTTTTGGCGAGGATTCCTGTTTTTCGTTGGCGTTTTTTATTCCAGCTCTGCTGTTTGCAATTGCTTTGATTCTTTTTATTGTTGGAAGGCCTTTTTATGTCATAAAACCAGCCAAGGGAAGTGTTTTTATATCAGTTGTGCAATGTATTTGCAATGCATTCTACAACAAGGCGACAAAAACAGTTGAAAAGAAAGACCATTGGTTGGATTACGCTGATGATCAGTATGACTCCGTTTTAAAACAGGACATAAAACGCTTATCACGAATTTTAATTCTTTATGTACCTTTGCCACTATTTTGGGCTCTATTCGGACAACAAGGCTCCAAGTGGATTCTACAGGCTACTAAAATGGACGGTAAACTTTCAAGAGGTATATATATAAAACCGGATCACATGCTAATAGTTAATCCACTCTTAATTGTGGTCCTGATTCCAATTTTTGATTGGGGAATATACCCTCTCTTAAATAAAGTAAATTTGTGTACTACACCGTTGCAGAGAATAACGGTTGGAGGTCTACTGTCGGCGCTTTCGTACATCATTACTGCGTTCATTCAGCTCAAGATTGAAGCTGATCTACCCCAATCACCTCCAGAAGGAGAAATTGAAATAGTAGTTATTAATAATTCGCCTTGTTCCTTGGAAATGAGGAGTCCTCAAGTACATAATTTAAGTAGTTTCGAAGTCACGTCTCTCTCTCTACCGATGTCGAAGACATCTGATTGGACCTTTGTTCCAAAGGATTGCGATATAAGCGAAGTCAAGAAATTTACAGAAAACTTAAACGAAACTTTTAATTTAATAATGGTAACTTTTGATGATGATGACAAATTGGGGATTCACATTAGTAATGACAGTCGCAAAAAGCACAAAACTGGTGATTCTCTAATGAGATTGCTGTTTTCCATCGATTATGAATTTACCGAAAAGGAAAACGCATCTTTCTTGATTCAAGGACCAAGTACTCTTTTCCTATTTCCTGTCAAAATGATTCGACCAGGAAAAACTGGGATTACTGAATACTATTCTCTTATTCCTGGAGAATACGAATTATTTCTGCCATTGAATGAGATTGATTATGAAGAAGAACCGATTGGAAAATTTGATGTGGATACCGGAGGCAGTTATGCAGTTTTTATTCTCCAAAAAGAAACTAGGAATATTACAGCAATGAATACTTCAATAACTGTTTCGCCTAACTCTATACATCGCTTATGGCAGATACCACAATACATTATTATTACTGCCGGAGAAGTAATGTTTTCTATAACAGGATTGGATTTCTCATATTCCCAAGCTCCATCATCTTTAAAGTCTTTAGTACAAGCTATATGGTTACTCACTAATGCTATGGGTAATTTCTTGGTTATCTTATTGAATTTTCTGTCACTTGAAAGATATTCGTATGAGTTTTTTATGTATGCAGCTCTGATGACCTTAAGTATGGGGATATTCGGTATATTGGCATATTTTTATGAATATGCAGAATCTGAAGAAAAATAATAAGATTTATTATTATCGTTAATTTTTATTTGTATATGATCGAACTAAATCTTTTATATGTACTTTATTCTTTTATTGTGTATCTATATAGTTGTGCGTGAGTGTGCGTGCATGCGCTTTGTGTAGAATATTCATAAAATCTCTTGTATTGTTATATGTAAATAATTATTCTTTCCTAGTTTAGAAAGTATTGTGTGAAAGTGAGCAGATACCAGCTGTTATGTTTACCTCTTCTATCAAACCATTTTCAAAATGACGCGTTCGTTGTCAATTGTCCACTTTCTGTGTAAATTTAACGTTAAAGCTGATTTTGTGTACTGTTAAAAACTAGGTCTAAGATTTTTTTCTATGCTGAAAAACTCTTCTATGTTCTGACTCTTTTATTCCACAGATAACAGCATGCTTTATATGTTCGGTATGTTTGCAATAGAAAACTTCCAAAGTTGAAGGGCTTTTTGGACAAATAATACTGAAAGTAGCACTTTAAAGTTTATAAACTATAAATGTGCAATGTGACCACTATTAGAAACGCTAATAATATCCAATCGATAGAACTCATTCCACTATTTTTGGGGTCCTTTTTTTTCAATTCCTACTATTAGCTCACACTCGCTTTTATCCTGGTGGAATTTTCAATCGTCAGTAAAATACATTTTAAAGCGCTCGATTGAGCCGAAATTTTATATGCATGCTTATTTTGGATTACAATACAATAATTTAATTATAATTAATAAAAATGAAATGATTAAAACTAATTATTGAAAGAATTACGAATACAGCCACATTTGCATCATTTTTGGCGACTTGTTTTAAAACTTAAAAAGGTTTTTTTCTCTCGCGTTTTAAAGCATTCAGTTGAACTGAAATTTTATATACACGATTGTTTTGGATGACAATACGACACTTTAATGATAATGAAGAAAAATGAATTACCACTTAATGTTGTGATTCTGTCATATGTATACACGTATTTATATTAATTGTAACAATTTGATAAAAAGTAGCTAAGATAAAATTTTTCTGTTGATCTAAGTAGGAATTGACTTAAAGTTATTTTTTATATTGTTTTTTTTTTTTTCCTAATTAGTCTTATAAACATTTATGAATGTTCAAGCACAACAGGTTCGTAAGAAACCATAAAACTCGTGAAAAATTATGAGATTTTTTATTGAAGAGGAAAAACCTCATTTTTTATACGGACACAGGCTATTTGCGTTAGCCTTTTTATAAAAGAAATAATATATATATATATATATATATATATATATATATATATATATATATATATATTTGTATATTTTATTAAATCTATATTCACTTTAGATTGTAAAATTTTTGAAGATATTTTTGAGTGGGGTAATCGAAGTAAAACGAATCTGAAGACATGAAATATAATCACATTTTAATTGACATTTCTAATGTCTAAGTTTGATTCCGAACTAATACGCTTTTTCTCAGATACCAGGCCACTTTATTCGTTTTGAACTTAATTTGGTAAAAAAAAATTATTCTTAAAAAAAACTAAAAAACATGCTTTTATAGTTAATCGAACAAAAAAGTAGAAAATAATTCTTTATTTAAGAATAAAATGATTAACGAGAAAATTAATGTCATTGTGGTAAAAGCGTGGGGTGCTCGATTTCAATTGTTACAATTTCTTACTAGTTCTGCTCCAGAAAGCAGAGCTAGTGTAAAAATGTAGTACAAAGAACCCCACGCGCTTTTTCCATGTAACGGGTCTCTTCGCGGTTTTCCAGCTAATCTTCTTGGGGAATTATGTGTCTTAAAATATTATTCTATTGAAAACTTTCCGTCAAAGAAGACCCGATTATTCAAATCAAGGCTTGAATTTAAAAAATTAAACTTTCAAGTTTGAGGGAAAGCGGTTAGAAGCTAATAGGATTGTAAGTAGTAAGTATCGTAAAGTTAGGCGAGAGCGCTTCATACATAATTTAAATAATATCAAGATTGACGATTTGATCAATTAGCTGTTGAATTGGATTCAGGTGGGTTTGAGTTAGATTACTTTAGATATAATAAGGAGTATTGCCTAGACGTGCAAATGTAAATGATTCGAATTATTATTAAATCTCCAAGTATCGTCTACCTCGCTATTGTTCCCCATATTTATCCATTGGGGCATTTCTTCAATAGAGTTTGTATTGACTATGGCTCATCTTCCTTCTGACCCTCTCACACTAATAGATAGCACCGACCATCCATTATAACCACAATATTTTCCCGTTAATCATTTTATTTTTATATTAAGAACTATTTTTTACTTTTTAGTTCGATCTATATATATATATATATATATATATATATATATATATATATACAATAAAAGCGTATTTTTTTTAGATTTTCAAGCTATCGTTTAATTAACTTTAGGGTTGTAAAATTTTACACGCCAAATTTGGAAATGGAATATGGAATTAGTCACCAAATCTGGAAATGGGAAATCACTAATCCTGATCAGAATAATGGAACACAAAGTTACTAAAGTATTGTATTGTCATCCGTCCTTGACAACTGTGTAAAATTTCGTATTATACAAAGATTCCGTTACATACAAGTGAAGCTTTTAAAAGCGGGTTAAAAAGAAAAAAATATCATGAATGTAAAAACTTTAAGCGAACTGTCACATTAAGAAGAAAATGTTGACGAAGATTTAAAGATAATTTTTAAAAAAGAATTTTGTATCGTATGAAAGTTTAATTTGCATTAATAGTAGAGTATTTTTTTTTTATGAAATAACTCCCAGCTGTATTTTTTTAAATTGATTTCATGCCATTTTATTTTTATTTGAAAATATATTTGTAAGAAAACATAGGAAAACATCTAAAATGTTTTGATGTAATGTGTAACAAAATTAAACACATTTAATAATTCTTAACTATTTGCTTATACGTTATATTTTCACATTTTTTTTACTTTGCTTCTTGTGGACTTCGAGTAAAGTACTTAAAATTAACTTTCGTACCAAATTATTACATAATTAATTTAAAAATCTAAAATAAAAAAAAATTGAAAAATTATAAGATTTTTGCTTTTTTTTCTAAATGAATGCTCCCATAGTTATAAGATGTGAAAAAAACATACTAGCATGTGTGTGTGTGTGTTCATTCATCTTAAAATATTAAGACTATAACTCAATCTTTGCTGTCATTTAAAAACAAATAAATACTCTAATGAAAAATATTTTTATTAAAATATACAAATGAACATTTTAATACAAGAATGTAAAAATTAATAAATACATTAATGAAAAAATACAAATGAACAAATTATAACAAATACATAAAAATGTTCACTCTTTATCAGAAATTCTAAAGTAATGTATATCTTCCTCTAATTCTATCATAATGTTCTTTTTAATTTTAGATTTAGAACTTTTAAACTGTTTGTAGAACTCTATTTCATAACACCATTTTTTATCAGGAATTCGAACCAGAAAACGTTCGTTTTTCTCCAGTATTTTTTCTCCTGGCAATGAAGACATCAGAGGATTAGCTGCAGAGTTCAACCAATGTGCATACAGAAAACAACAATTTTCATTACTAACAGTGTCTTTCATTTCCATCCATCTCACTTGAAACACAGGATCTTTGTCTCTGAGATGTTTATACCTCCCAAGAGTCCAATTTCTGCCACGTTTGTAGTAATTCTCTATACTTTCCTTTATATTCAACTTAATATTTTCCCAATGAAAACATATATCTACCAGCTCTCTAACTTTTCCAAAACTCAGGGCAATGATATATATTCCAGTGGTGTCAGGGGCCTTTTCATTGACGCAAACATCCTCCAGGGATTTCCATTTCCCAAAGTAAGCATCACAAACTTCGCATGGTCCAGTCCAGTTACAGCTCTTGACCACCTCAACCACCTTCGGTGGCATGGACTTTGGTTTTCGCCAAAAGGCGTCTTTTTTGGGGTAACACCATTTCTGGAGTTCATTAGAGAACATCAGACTGTCTGTTTGCTGCAGAAGATTCAACCCTGGCCACGAGTTGAGGTACTTGGGCAACACTCCGTTGTTGTACCAGTGGGCACAGAGATTTATGACTTCTTTGTCAGTCTTTTGTTTAAATGTCATCCACCTAAAAAGGACAACAGATTTCGTGATTTTGGACTTTTTGTCAGCAACTCTTTCGTAAACGCGATCTATGCAGTTGTAGGCCTGTTTTTGAATGTCGTGCTCGTCGATAATTATGTCCACCACCTCGGTGGAGTTCTTGCTTTTAAGGCCCACTATGAAAATTCCTGGCTTGGTGGGGATCTTGGGAATGTTTTCTTCGTTTGATTCCTCCCACTTGCCGAATCTTTTATCGCAGAACTCGCAGGGATCTGCCCAGCCCTGGCAGGGGGCTACTAGAATATCGGTCTCTTTCTTCGATGAAAAATTGCCCGAAGGCATTTCTCCTTTCAGTTTTCCTAAAAGGATAAAAAAAAAATTTGTAGTGGTAACATACGAATTATTGCCTCTAATATGATTTTAAGCAAACTCTTTATAAAGGAAAAAAACTGATTCACACAACTGATGATAACTGAAACGAAAGTACGAGAAATTGTCATATTTCTATATAAATGACCAGTTCATTTTTATGTAAATGACAAGTTCAGAAACCTCAAGGTTTTTTTTTCAATTCCTACTATTAGTTCGCTTTCTCCCTATATATATATATATATATATATATATATATATATATATATATATATATATATATGTGGCATGCAGCCAAAAGCAAAACACCCAAAAGCAAAACACAGTCTTCGCGCGCAGGCGCATCTAAGTAAAAGCAGAACTGAAACTGTAAAAACAGAGACTCTTGAGAAAAAACTTTGAACATTAGAGAGAGAAAAGGAGAACGCGAGAGGTGCGCGAGCAGGCGTTGCCTTCTGAATATCATCGTCGAACTTATCTGTAAAAACTTATCTGCCTTTTTAATTAATTTTTGTTTAATGTTAAAATAAAATAGAAGAAAGACCAACGTCTTGGACCCCTTGTTGTCTCCCACAAATTATGGGGGCTCGGCCGGGATCGATAAACTTTCGATTTTGAACCAAAGTCTGGACAATGAACAACAGCGTCCGTGAAGGAGACGCTCCGCCATTTTTCGGAAACTTCGTTCAACCTGTGTAGAGGTTAAATTTTTCAACTTCATTCCGCCTGTGTAGAGGTCGGAACAAATAACAAAATAACCTGTGTAGAGGTATATTTTTCACAACGAACCATCGACAAATATTCCGCCTGTGTAGAGGTTGGAAAACCCATCGACGAAAATTCCGCCTGTGTAGAGGTTGGAACCACTCACAAACACCTGCGAAGAGGTGACAAATCGAACAATTTCAAGAACTATTTTTCATCTAACGATATTACCTGCGAAGAGGTGAAATCAGTGGAATCAACGTTTTTATTGGATACATCGTACGTGCGAGCAACAAGGGAGCCAGAAAAAAAAAAGATAGGATCTTTCCATTTCTAAAATGTATAAAAACGCTCTTAAAGAGGATCTCAAAAGAGTTGTTGAGAAACTAGACGGTATTGTCGAAAGTACTGACACTATACTTAAACTAAAGACTAAAATTGAGAACAGTAGTACATTTGAAAGTGATCCAGATTTCGTTAAAACTTTAATTCAAAACTGTATAGATGAGAGAGTATCGCAAAACGAAAGAGAGGTAACTTCAGAACAAAAAATTGAGCTCGCGAAACTTCAGTTGGCAATATTAGAAAAAGAAATCGAACTTCAATTAGCTAAAAATAAAACATTAAGTTTAAATCCTGCAGCTAAAGTCGAAGAAAAACAGTTCGAAACTAACATAGAAAATATGATAAAAAGTATAAAAACTTTATCTCTTCCTGTTCCCACCAGATCTGAAAATTTTAATCTGTTCTTCCAATCATTAGAACGCGCATTTTTAACCAAGAAAATAAATGACGAATATAAATCTGAAATTTTAATAAATCTTCTGGGCGAAAGAGCTCATAACGTCTTACTGTATATTAAAGAAGAGGAATTAAATGACTACGAAAAACTAAAATCTATAGTACTCAGAGAATTCCAATTAAACACTCGCGAGTGTTTAAACTCATTTAAAAATGCTGTAAAATCATCAGGCGAGACATACATCCAATTTGCTGCAAGATTGACGGCAAACTTCCAATATTATTGTTCGTTAAGAAAAGTTAATTCCTTTGAATCTCTATGTGATCTTATAATTTCTGATAAATTATTTGAAACTTTAAATAAGGAAACTGCAACTCATATTGGCATTCGAGAAGCAGAAGATTGGTTTAGGCCTATTGATTTAGCTAAAGAGTGTGATATTTATATTTCATCTAGAAGCGGATCACATAAAGAAATTCCTATTACTTATGGATATACCCAAGACCCCTTTAAAAATAGATCACAAAACTTTAAACCAAAGGTTAAAGAGAACTATCCCCAATATCTTGAAAGAAAAAATAAAAATTGCTATATATGCGGTGATTCATCTCATTGCGCAAGAGACTGTGAGAAGCGTTTTAAACCTAAAGAATCTAATGATCACATCCATAATAAAATAAACGTGAATACTTTGAAAATCGAGAACGAAAAACAAAATAGCGATGAATTCGCACAACAATTACAATACGTAAACATTTTTGTGGAAAATCAGTCCGTAACAGCATTGATTGATTCAGGTTGCCAGATCCCAGTTTTAAATTCCTCACTAATTAGAGTGCAAACACCTTCCGAAGAGATCATAACATTAAGTTCATGTTTTGGCGAACAGCGTATGGTAGAAGTTAAACCCATAAATATTTCTCTTAATCAACACTCTACTAGCTTAAGTGTGAGAACGGCAATATCACCGACCTTGACCGAAGAATTTATTATACATCCCAGTATATATTCTGAAATAGAGAAACTAGGCCACGCAAAGAGCGATGTTTTATTGAGTGAAAGTGGATCCTCTTTGAGTGCAGATTATGGTGTTTCTTTTCCAAATGTTTCTGTTTCAAATGTGATAGAAAACTCTAGTTATGATTTACCATATGTTAAAGACTTTAATACTAGAAATGATTTGAGTTCTCTAATTAAGGATTATAAATGTAATAAAATTAAGAGTACTAAGTTAAAATTGAGTATTGTAAGAGAAAAATGTTCTGATATAGTATTGTGTAAGAAAGCCAATGGTGCCATGAAAACGAGTTCCGTGGAATTTATCTCCCAATCTCCTAACCCTTTACCTATGAAGAGTAAACATCATCGGTTTGTGTTGCTCCGAAGGATCTTCCAGCCCTGGCAGTGGAAACGAAGGAAAAAGAGAAATCGTTTTGAACAGACGTCCAGAACTCTACAGAGGAAAATATCGATGCGTTCAACCAAAGATCAACTTGTTGAAAAAGATGTTCTTATGCCGGTGAAACACAATGTTTTCCTGTGGAACCTTCCGGATGTCGAAGAGGTGCCTTCACATGATGGAGAAACTGTCTAGTTCAGAAAAATTATGATATGTTTAATCTTTATATATTTTCGTATAGTCCTTGTCTGTTCCGTTTTTTTTTGTATGTTTCAGATTCTCCTCTGGTCTCCATGGAAATACCGCTGCGGACAGCGTACGGTCAGAATGGCCGTTGTGGCATGCAGCCAAAAGCAAAACACCCAAAAGCAAAACACAGTCTTCGCGCGCAGGCGCATCTAAGTAAAAGCAGAACTGAAACTGTAAAAACAGAGACTCTTGAGAAAAAACTTTGAACATTAGAGAGAGAAAAGGAGAACGCGAGAGGTGCGCGAGCAGGCGTTGCCTTCTGAATATCATCGTCGAACTTATCTGTAAAAACTTATCTGCCTTTTTAATTAATTTTTGTTTAATGTTAAAATAAAATAGAAGAAAGACCAACGTCTTGGACCCCTTGTTGTCTCCCCACACACATATATATATATATATATATATATATATATATATATATATATATATTGACCAAATTTTCAATCGTTAATAAAATACTTTCTATTCACACCCATTCAAGTTCAAATACATTTTTTTAAATTTGTGGTGGATGACACTTGACGTTAATACAGTTTTTCAAACATCAATTCATTGATTTAATTGAAAAATGAACAAACAGTAATAAACAAAAATAATAGTCCAACAGAATATATAAAAAAGAAAATCGTTCATTATGTCCCTGTAGCGCAATAAATAGCTCGTTGAACTTCTAATCCAAAGGTCATGCGTTCGAATCCAACCTGGGATGGCCTAATTTCTGAGAATGTGATTTCTGTTTTACTAAACTATTTTATTAGAATAATTAAATTTAATTAATGAATAGTCAAACAAAAAATAGTAGAACACCATACATAGAAAGGAAAATGGAAAATTGCAAGGAAAATTTCTTT
The DNA here is from genome assembly GCA_019973935.1 of Trichonephila clavipes. Lineage (NCBI taxonomy): Eukaryota > Metazoa > Arthropoda > Arachnida > Araneae > Nephilidae > Trichonephila > Trichonephila clavipes. The sequence continues at coordinate 1,984,139 of BMAU01021369.1, forward strand.
CTATTTTGTCTTTCGATGTTGTGATTCTGTCATATGTATATACATAATTGTATTCATTGTAACTATTTAATAAATCATTCTGTCACCTGTAGGATGCCTAAAGCTATGGCTAACGACAGGCGTCACTTAGCCCTTTGCCATGATGAATTTCGTGGACGTTGATCTGGCCTTTGCCGATCAGGTGGCATTAGTAACAACAAAAACAAAAGGAATTGACTTAAAAATTTTTTTATATTACTTGTTTATAAAAAAAATAATCTCAATTCAAGTTTAAGGTCACAAAAGACACAAAGAAACTAAATTTTCAAAAACAATTTCTGGTTAATAATTATTATAAAAAATTTCAACAAAAATTAATCAATCAATTTTTTAGTCATTTTCTGAAGCTAATTTCTATTTTCGATCAATTAAATTTTAGTGTCTTTTTGCGTTAAGAATTTGGTGATTTTAATAGTTCTTCGTTTTCATTGAATTTAAAAAAATCATAGTAATCAATCACAATTACAAATTCCTAAAAATAACAAATTTAAATTCAAAATGTTTAAACAAGGTAATTTTAATTTATTTTCATAATTTTTGAAATTTTTTATTTTTCTAATTTTTTAAAATTTACTATTAAAAGAAGTATTCTGAATGTTTTTCTTGAAATGCATTGCAAAATTTAAAATTTTGAATCTCTAGCAACGAAGAAATTTAAAACTCCATGTTTGTAATTCTTTAATTTTTAAGAGAATTTATTCTCTAGATTATTTTTATTTTATGAATTATTTTATTTAAATAAGAATAAGAAATCAAATTTTTGAATTTTAAAGTAAAAAAGGAAAACTTTTAAATAAATTTGAAAAAGCGATGAAAATTTTCAATAATACCTAGCAGTATGTTTAATCTTTTACGAAAAAGGCCGTATTTTCAAAAATAAAAAGTACGAATATAATGAAATTCTCAAATATCATTTAATTAAATTTATTTTGATTTATCTTTAAATATAGCACCTGTAACATTTGCTTTTTTTATGCAGAAAAAAAATTATGCGCAGTTTGTAAAATTACAGTTTTCAAATAAAATCAACAGAAATGGCAAATTTTTCTTGAAAGAAATATTTCAAAATACTTTTTATGATAATTTTTTTTTTTTCTTGCTTTCTTTATTTTTGTACAAAATAAACTTTTATTCTTTTATTATCGCTATGAATTACTTAGTAGATTTAAGAGTTATCAATATAGGTAGTAGCTTGATTTAAATTTATTAAAAGTTTATTATTTCTAAAAGCGTAATAATCACACTCTTTAAATCACCTAAAAATTATTTATGATTTGGAACACGCCAATAACTTTCACTAAAATCCCATAATCACGTTAAGAGAAGAGGAAGAAATGGCAAAGGGAAAAATACAGGGGAAAAGAGCAAAATTTGGAAAATTCCTATTTACTCAAAAATGATTTATTTTTACTTTTAAGAGTCTCAGGGATGTTGATTTTGTCTCGAGAGGTGAAAATATAAACAATTTTCAAACAGGTATAATTCTTTTAAATATGAACTAAATAATTCAAATCTTTTCCACATTATTTACAAAAGATTATGGTTTTAAAAAGTACAAAATGTTTGAAATATAATCATAATTTTAAAAATTATAAGCACATGAAAATAATTTTTCAATTAATATTAAGTAATTTTTGCGTTGCGCTCGCTATTTTCTAAAAGAGTAGCCCCTTTGATGTATATAAAACTTTATAGAATTATAAAATGTATCATACTCTTTAAACCTTACTTAATTTAAGAATAGTTTAGCTTTTGTATTTCAAAGTATTTGAAAAATATTGAAATTTTAGACAGAATTTTAGATTTAGAAGACAGTTGAAAGTGTTATTTTTTTTTAAATATTTATTATTCTATTTATTAAAAATACTACAGCGTAATAAGGATATACATTTAACTTTATAAATCAACGCATTGCTAGTAATTAAAGCTACTATTTTAGAAAATAGCACGCGCAACTTAAAACTTTGTTTATATTTCTTGTAGAAATATTTCTTATTTTCATATGCTTATAAATTTTTTAAATTATGATTGTATTTGAAAAATTTTGTACCTTTTTGAAACCATAATCCTTTGTAAATAATGTGGAAAAGATTCGAATTATTTAATTCAAATTTAAAAGAATTATACCTGCTTGAAAATTGTTTATATTTTAGCTCCTCAAGACAAAATTAACACCCCAGAGACTTAACTCTGAAACTAAGAATCTGATTTTTCATCGCCATTTTTTTTTAATATATACATCTCTCTGCTGTCAGGTGAATGTGGAAAAGATTCGAATTATTTAATTCAAATTTAAAAGAATTATACCTGCTTGAAAATTGTTTATATTTTAGCTCCTCAAGACAAAATTAACACCCCAGAGACTTAACTCTGAAACTAAGAATCTGATTTTTCATCGCCATTTTTTTTAATATATACATCTCTCTGCTGTCAGGTGTTGATTATATACCTGATTATTACCTCCGTTTTTATGTATTTCGAGATGTTCTAATTAGAGTGAGAATGAAGATGGCTTTGAGTTGTTTTTCTTGGGTTTTTGAGAATTATATTACTGCAAAATAATTAGAGAATTTGCATCTATTAGAGTTGTACGCCATTTATACTTTATGAGTAACATTTTTGAAAAGTTAAAACAAGAGATTGAAGTGACTCATCGCGAGTTCTGATGTGATATTCCAAACAGAACACTTACGATATCATTTTTAGTTTATGATGTTGAAATTGATTAGAAATATTTAACTGTCAAAAGAGAGTACTTGTAGTGAGAGAGAATATTGATTGTGTGTTATCATTGATATTCATCGTCTGCTTGGAAGAAAACATCGCACATAACTAAGTATTTAAATCGTTTGAAGTTATTTTGTGATACTTGAATACACACACGATCAGATGTGACTGATGATAAAAATCATTAGGAATAATCAGAGCCCTTTTGATTTGTCTGCTTCTTCAAATTAATGTTGTTTTTTTTTTTCCTTTTCTTATTTTAAAAAACCTCTCTCATTACATACAGTGGGCCACAAAAGTATTCGTACACTTGCAATTTCTTATAAAATTTAATGTTTTCGACTAATAAAAATTAATATATTGCAATTATAATTTTTTCATGATATCTGCAACTTGTTCGTAATGGAATGACATAATTAATTTTTTAAAAATAGTATAACTATTTTTTAAAAATATTAATTATCAAAAACCTACTAAAAAATTACGCCACAAAAGTCTTCGTACACTTAACAAAAATTTCAACTTAGCTTTAAATATTGTATTTCTTTCTTAATTTAGTACTTAGTAAGATATCTTTTAGTGTCCACAACAACTTTTAAACGTCTTGGTATAGATTTAATAAGTTTTTTTTGTAATTTCCGCATCGATTTTCCGCCATTCTTCTGTGATTATTGTTTTTATTTCACATTTTGTATTTATTTGTCCTGTTTTCTTTTTTTACGTCAAAATCTCGCCAAATATGTTCTATTGGGCTAAATAAAGTGATCGAGGAGGTATTTTCATAATTCGGGGACAGTTATAGAGACACCAGTGGCGTACAATTAATTGAGAGCAGTGCGCTTGGCGTCATTACCCTGTTAAAAAATTAAGTCATCTCCAGTATCCAAATTTTGGGAGGATAATTTAAAATTTCTCTTTAAAATATTTAAATAGAGCTCATGATTCACAATATCAACTAAGAATACCAAATCATCTAATTCTGAAGCCGATTTACATCCCCTTTTTTATCCAATTAGATTCTTGGGATTAAGTTTCAGAAAATTCAAAATTGACAGCAAGTTGATTGGGATGGCAGATAATTCAACATTTTTGGTTCCGATGGGCCAATAATAGCTTGTATATTAAAAAATAAGGAGTTTAATCCCATGAATTTATAAATGCGGAACAAGAACTCCCCCACCTCCATGCTTCAGCATTGAAGTGAAGGTGTTCTTGCGTGGGGGTGTAAATCGGCATCAGAATAAGATATTTTGGTATTTTTTGATGGTATTGTGAATCATGAGCCCTATTTAAATATTTTAAAGAGGAATTTTAAATTATCCTCCCAAAACTTGGATATTGGAGACGACTTAATTGTTTAACAGGGTAATGACGCCAAGCGCACTGCTCTCAATGTACGCCACTGGTGTCTCTATAACTGTCCCCAAATTATGAAAACACCTCCTCAATCATTTTATTTAGCCCAATAGAACGTATTTTGTGAGATTTTAATGTAAAAAAAAGGAAACATGACAAATAAACACGTAATGTGAAGTAAAAACAATAATCACAGAAGAATGGAGGAAAATCGATGCGGAAATTACAAAAAAAACTGATTAAATCTATACCAAGACGCATAAAAGTTGTTATAGACACTAAAACATATCCTACTAAGTATTAAATTAAGAAAGAGATACAATTAATTAATTGGCAACGGAAATCGTAAAATGTTTATTAAATATTTATTTTGACATTATTCCAAAAATCTAAAAAATTAAATTTTTGTAAGATACATTCAGTGTAAGATTATATTTCTTTAATGTTCATAATATTGAGGTTTTTAAATAAATTATAAATTAATAATTTTGCCTCCTAATTGTTGAAATTTAAATCAAGATTAATAGCAAAAGAAAGAAAAAGTATATATGTAAGGAAATTTATGTTATAAAAAATATACATATTCACCATAATTGATAGAAATTAAAAATATATATATGCTTACTTCTAATAAATGATTATATAACAAAAAAATCATGCTTAATAGTTATATTGGTCACAAAAACTCCGAACACGAAGAAAAATATTCCTTAAATAATTTTCTTAACTAAACATGATCAATAGTTTCAACTTGTTGGCATAGCATTTATATTTGACGAATCAAAACAAAGCATACATCAATAGTAATAATTTTTCGGAAATCAGTACCATCTTTTTCAGTACAGTGTGTGTGTGTGTATCATCAGTTATAAACAATAAAAATAAAACAAGAATCATTTTCTTAAAATAATCCAGTATCCGGCACTGTTGTGGAAATAAAACAAATAAAACGGAAAAAAAAAAAAAAGATCGTAATAATACTCACCCATATTAGAAGGAACCTATTTCAACAACTCTTTCTTAGTGTTGAAGCACTTATGCAGTTGTCAAACAACTAAATTATAATACATGTGCTCTGCCTGATATAAATACTATGAGAGGAAAATATTGCACAACGTTGCGTGAAAGTTCATCTTTTCAGCTTAGGGTTACTGTTACGACGTAACGTTGTGCAATTCTTTTCTACTATGGTTATCTGAAAATTATCTTTATCGCTCTTTTGGCGTAATCGGCGAAATTTGTAATTAAGTTTAGCATGTTAGTTTTACTGTGAAAGTCACCACTGGCGTAGTTTTGAGAGGACACTGTATGAAATTTCCTTGGGGGCCCCTTCTAGAGAATTTTTAACATTTTCTGATTTTTTGCTTAATGTTTTGGGTCACCCAAGGCTTGGGGGCTTTGTATCATTGATACGGCGGTAGCTGCGCCCTTGAGTTTTAACATAAATTAAGGAAATGTTTAATAAGTGGGATAAGTGTCTTTACAAATTTATTTAGATAATAAATGTCTTTATAGTAAAATGAAAATTAATATAACATGCTAAAATTACTTTTTGAGGTAGATTGGATGTTTATGTCGCTTTGTGTGTTGTAATTTTAATTGAAAAATTAATTATTGTAATTTTGTAATAAATGTTTTTAAACTAAAAAAACATCATTATATATATATTCTTATTTGCATTTAATTTTCATTCATAAAATTTCTATGGCATTAATAAATAATTAATCAATTTTCTTTTCTTTTCTTCTATTCAAATTCAAATATATTTTTTAAAACTTGTTGTGGATGACACTTGATGTTAATACAGTTTCTTCAAATATTAATTAAATTAAAAAATGAATAAACAGTAGCAAACCAAAATAATAGTCCAACGAAATATATAAAAAGGAATTGTTCGTTGTGTCCCTTTAGCACAATGGATTGCGCGTTGGACTTCTTATTCAAAGTTCGTGGGTTCAAATCCCACCTGGGATGGCCTAATTTCTGAGAATGTGATTTCTTTTTTTTACTGTGCTATTTATTAGAATAATTAAATTTAATTAATAAATAAACCGTAACAAACAAAAAATAATCCAACACCACGTATAGAAAGAAAAATGGAAAATTGCAAATAAAATCGCTTTCTATTTTATCACTTAATAGGGGGATTCTGTCATATGTATGTACATATTTATAATTACTGTAATTATTTAACAAAAAGTAGCTAGAATAAAATTTTTCTTCGTTGATCTAAGTAGAAATTGACTTTAAAATTTTTTTTATTTTTCTTGCTAAACTGTCAGACTATGTATTTTGGTATAAAAAAATAATCAAATCAGAAAAGGGGGCCATACAGTTTTTTAATCCTTTCTAAGACCGTAGTAAGTATACTTACCACCAATTACATTAATTTTTAAATGTCTATAGTAATCTATTTTATTATATAGGGTTATCAGAAAAGATGGATCATATCATGGAAAAAAATCATTTAATGGAAACAACTGCCCATATTACAATAAGTGACATATGAATGTCAAAAGGAGTATACCAAGTTCATATCAGCTACAAATGTTGGATGTGTGATCCTTTTGTTACAAGGCATACATCCAATACGTAATCCATTTCGTTTCATATATTTTGTAGCATCACTTTAACAAAATGATTTGTAACGCTGCACAAATGCTTTCTTATTGTCCTTTGCTATTTGTTGTATCAATTGCCAATGATGCGGCTTGAAATTTGATTATTTTTGTAAAATTTTCCATACATTTTTCTGGGCATTCCAAGTTCACAGGGGGCAACTCTCGTATGCAAAAACTCTTTGTTACTGTCGCCCTGTTTGAATTTTTAATCATAGCAACCTTGAATGTACTGCAACCTGTTGATCATTGACAGGCAAAAAACTTGGCATATTTCTCTTTACATTCATATATCACTTATTGTAACACATGCAGTAGTTTCAATAATATGATTTTTTAAAATCAAGTCTGTCTTTTATGATAACCCTGTATTTCATTTGTGCTGTCATCCATTACTAACTTTAGAAAATTATGAGCTTTCTTACATACTTTGTCACCAACCCCCTCGTGACCGCGGTAGCCGAGGGATCAAGGTATCGGGTCGTGGCTGGCCTTGTCACTTGTTCGAGCCCAGTACCACTAAAGACCCGCCGTGTAGGGCAGCGATGCACGTTAAATCTGTCGAGAGCTCAAACGCAACCCCATTGGTGTGGTGTGGTAGTTAGGACCGGGGGTGCCAGCTCAGGTGTCGTCCACGTCCTAGACCATGGTTCAAAATTACGTGGTCCGTCGCCAAAAGCCCTCGTGTAGCTGAACAGTGCGACGTTAATATTCCCACCCTCAATCACCCCAGCCCCCTCCCCCATTTAGTAACAGGATTAAAAACTTCCTCATTGGTCTGGCAATTTCATGAAAAATAATACTGTAAGTTGTCATCTATGAATAAAAAAAAAAGTTTTGTATATAACATACAATTTTTTCCAGTTTGTAGTGTTTACAAAATATATTTTATAAATATTAAAAAAAAGAAATAAAAAGAGCATTATAATTTCCGTCTTTTTAATAGGCCCCGATGGGCAGGCGTAAATATACTTGCTACCCAAAAGGTGGTGTTAAAAATCAAATTCAATTTTTTTTAAAATCTAATAAGCTAAATGAGAGAGTGTTTTTCTTCTTAAATCAATCTCAATCCCACAATATTTTTAATATACCTTTAATAACGTTTAATTTTCAATATTTTAATATACCTCTACTAGAAATAAATGACCTGATAAAGAGTTAATATAAAAAACATCGGAAAATGTGCTAACATTAACAGATTTCTTTGAGGCGATATTTCACACTTTCACTAAATAGTTTAAAATAATTTCTTAGCGTTTTCCACCTAGCTGAGAAAATATACTAATTAGATTTCTTTACATTCTGATCTAAATTTTATTAGATGTTTATATATCGTTAAATATGTGAAAGAATTGAAAACTTTCAATCTTAAATTATTCCTCTTGATTTAAAAGTTATTCGATTCCTACTATTAGCTCACACTCTCTGTTTATTTATTTATCTTCGTGGAGTTTTCAATCGTTAATAAAATACATTTTAAAGCGCTCAATTGAACAGAAATTTTATATACATGCTTGTTTTGGATGACAATACAGTAATTTAATTATATATAATGAAAATTAATTGATTGAAACTAATTATTTAAAGAATTACAAATACAGCCTCGTTGGCATCATTTTTGACAACTTAGTGACCCTCTTTATGATTTGTGTCAAACCTTGAAAAGGTTTTTTTCTCACGTTTTAAAGCATTCAGTTGAACTGAAATTTTATATACACGATTGTTTTGGATGACAATACGATACTTTAATGATAATCAGTAAAAATTAATTACCACTTAATGTTGTGATTCTGTCATATGTATATACATATTTATATTAATTGTAACTATTTAATAAAAAGTAGCTAAAATAAAATTTTTCTTTGTTGATTTTTGTAGGAATTGACTTAATTTTTTTAAATATTATTTGTTTTAAATTCTGTCTCTTCGATTTTTTTGATTTATTTTAATTGATGTCACACTCTGACGCAACATGAAGGCTATTGGCGACAGAACTCTTTATTTTGAACAACGAGGACGGTACCTGACCTGGAATCCCACTCTCTGAATATCGGGGATGAAACTTCTCACTTCGGAGAGGTGCGAAAGTTTAGAAAGTCGGGTTGCAACTCAGATGTCATCCCCGTCACTTGACCGAGATTTAGATTATGAGATCCGTCCCAATATATCTCTAGTTAATTAAAATTCGTAGGTAAACAAACGTATCTATGTATTGTACCCTAACTTCTCACGAACCGCAAGACGTAGAAACGCGCTGAAGGTACCAAAATTTTGGAAATGATCAGAGGAATCCGCCGTTTTGGCCATTTATATTCCGATATTCCAATTAGTTAAAAAGGTATTAATTAAAAACCTTAAAACGTATAATTAGTGCTATTTTTCACCGCCAGGGACCAACTTCAATTCCTTTTTTTTCAGGCGTTTTTAAAACGCGATCTAATTTTTTTCATGAGACTCAGACAAAAAATAATTACAGATTCGGAAAGATCATTTAATTCGCCACGATACGGTATATTTTATTTTACAGAATAATAATTTTTTCTATTTTTTACGATTTTTTTAAAATGAGTCAAAATCGATACGTCTTTATGAGTAGGATTTCTAAGTCATTTTGAAAAAGAGTATTAGAAGTGCTGATTTTGAGAAGGAAAAGGAAAATCTATATATAAAAGTAGAAAAAGCCCGTGCAATGCCGGGCCATGCAGCTAGTTTCTAATTCATTTCAAGATTCAAGAAGTGATGTTAATAATTTTTCTCGTCGATCAACAAGTGAGAATACGAGCACTATAAAGCTACACTAAGGCTACTGGCTCGTCATTTTAAATCATGGTTAAGTGACGAGGACAAAACCTGAGCTGGATCCTCCCTCTCCTAACGTTCACGCCACATCAACGGGGAACTTTTGACAAAGTAACAAGTGTCGGAGATAGTTGTAAACACACATACACAGAACATTCTAATTCGACTGCTTAACAAACCTGTTGTTGTGTTGCTCTTTATGCCACCTGATATCGACTGAGTCAGATCGAGGCGCACGAAATTCATCATGGCAAGGGACTAGATGTACATCTGTCGTTGGCCTTAGCCTTGAGTACCACACAGGTGACATTTCAATTTAACTAGGTTCTACCCCAATTTTGAGGAGAACACCCTGGGGAGAGGCAGAGACATTTCACCCCCTTCCAACGACCTCACGAGAAGACTTGTGAGTCGACGGCTATTTAGAGTATACCCCCATGCCACAAAGGTACTGTTGTTCTTTGTGAAATTGCTTCCACTCAGTTATCTCTGGACATCACATTTATTTATATACAAATACGAAAGAACGATCACGGATACTGCACACAGCTAGCAAGTCTGACCGAAAAGCACACAGGTACAGGTCAGCTAGTGAACCACGTAGAAGGAATGCGCGGGAGTGAAGCGGGAAAACCACGCGTGGGCGGGTCCCACAGTTATCCTTCCGCCAGAAAAAATAGTTCACCCCGACAGGTACTATACATTTACAAGCATTTATGTCTTATGCGAGATTTGAACCCACAGGCCCTACGACACGGATCAGAGTTGCTAGCCCCTTTACCAGATGGCCGACATTTAACAAATCTCTAAGGTATCTGGAAATTATAAAATTGCTTGGCTCTTAGCTGAGTGAGTGAGTGAATATCAACGTCGCACTCTTCATCTACACGAGGGCTTTTGGGGACGGACTTCGTCATTTTGAACCATGGTCAACTGACGAGGATGACACTTGATCTTGCACTCCCTCCCCTAACTACCACACTACACCCTTGAGAAGACGTTTTAGCTCTGGACAGATTTAACGTGCATCCCTCCCTTAAACGGCGAGCCTTCAGTGGTACTGGGCTTGAACTCGTGACAAGCCAGCCACGATCCGATACTTTGACCAATAGGCTACCACGGCCACTGAAAAGGTCTTAAAACTAAACCCTACTGAACAGTAGTCTTGAAATCACTTTAATTATATTATATCGTGATGTCGAAACGACGGACGCTTAAGGGTAATTGAAATTCCGCACGTTCTAGTGTTTTATTGCACAAGGTGAATCGAACCTCAACTGTAATACCCTTAAGAGAACTGAAGCAAATAAAACTTTTAAACCAGCCTCTCTTTTGCAGCCGCTCTTAGGGCGCTCAAAATGAAAATAAAAAATCCGAGACTTCGCCCTCCCGAAGAAACCCCCCAAACTAACGAAAATAATAGTGATGAAAATTCTTTCGGATTCAAAGACGCGATTATCGAATTAAGAAAATATTTCCTCGATTACCCTTTCCTCTTGGAAATGGGCAGAGAGTTCAGAAATGCAAAAGGTGACGAGAGGATTGATATCTTTTATCAACATCTCATTAATAGTTATGATCCAAAGGCCTAAGATCTCAGGTCCCTAATTTCTAAACGATTTTATATATATATAAATAACCCAAGATATTCCTAATGCCGTTCGCGTGAGATTTTTGTTTTCTCTCTGTCAACTCCCCCTTTTCTTCCGAGCGACTCGTTCTTCCAATGGGAGATGAGCAGCTCGACTAATGGGGAGTGTTCCTCTCCCGCCTCAGATTGCATTTCTTCCCTGCTAATCCCAATTCCAAGACCAAGTCGAAAGCTCGCTCGTCCATTGGTCGAGCGAGTCACTCAAAAAGATCCTCGGTATTCTCGACGGCCCCGCTGATTTAGCAATCCAGTACATATCTCTTATTACTTTAAATTTTTAACAAGGGCAAGTAAAGAATTTCAATGCTATTCCCTAAGTGTTCTGACAGGAGATTAAAATCTCTTCTGAGATCAGGAGCTCCGATGGAAATGTGTCAACATCTGCACCGTTAACGAAAAGTGTGTTAAGTGTTCAATGAAAAGTTCATAAACTTTAACTATGAATATTTTTGTGTAATTGCTTATTATAGAATTTCCAAACGGCTAAGTGCAAAAAAATTGTATTTTGTTTGGACCCCGTTATAACGAACAAAATATTTGTTCCCGATGAATTCGTTAAATGAGGGTCTGATAGTGTATTTATGCAAGCCTGCCCGCTGCACTGGACACCTTTCTACTATCTGTACGTGTATAAGTACAGAAAAAAAGAATGAAAAAGGAAGATAGATTTTTTTTGTAAGTATCACAAATACTATTTGAAGAAAATAATATTTTTCAGGTTTTTTTTTTAAATCGGTTGAGACCATAAAGCAAAATTTAATCTAGAGGGATAATTGAATTTAAAAAAATCAAGAAAATGAAAGAGACAGAAAATGGTACTTTTAAACATGTAGCACTAAATTTGTGTCACTTCAAACTTTAGCAAGTAAAACGAACACTTGTGGAAGAAGCTTTTAAAAATTAGTATCAGGAAAAATTCTTAAAAATTTAAATAAACATTCTTATACGAAATTTGTAACAATAGACACTTTCTTTTTAAAAACGATGCACACACTCATGGACAAAAAAAATTAGCGCACCAAGAAATAATTGCGGGATCGTAACGAAACTTGGCATGGGTACATGTCGGGAAGATATGCAAATGATTAGAAATGCAGCGCGATTGCGCATTACATATTACCGGTAGAGGGCGTTTAACGTCGTTCTCCGTGGAGTATAAAACAGGTAACCAAAGCTTGTTTGAGTATGCTTCCCAGCCCCCAGGGCAGCCAATTGGAGTCAATGATCACTTTACCAAGCATTCAACCAGAGAGCAGCCTCTAAGCTCTCAGTCATGCCAAAAAACCTCGAAAATTTCCCACCCTGACGAAGCACGTTAGCCACGCCTCCCTGATTCCATCGTCCAACCAATTGCCGCCATGCCACTCAGCAGAATGAAAAAACCCACTTTCGTCAAGCCCCACATCCAAGTTCTATCAGGACATGGGATTGAGGACTGTGTTACAGTCCGGATGCCCAAAAGAAAACGCCTACGCCTGTTTGAGTATGCTGAATCGTTTACAAAGCAAGAGCTGAGGTAGACATGCCATTACGCCATTTTCGAAGACAATATGAGCAGCTGTCGCAGTTTGAGAGGAGGAGTATCATCGGCATGATGGAAGCTGGTTGGTCAGCTAGGCCAGTAGCTCGTCAATTAGGCCGCTCTGATTCTGTTGTGAGGAGGTGTTGGGACCAGTGGATGCGAGAGAAGTCATTTACACGAAGACCAGGATCAGGACGCCCTCGACAGACCAGTCGTTGAGAAGACCACCACATCGTAAGAAATGCATGCGTACAGCCAACTGCTTCATCAGCCGCCATCCAAGCACAAGTAGCATCTTCACTAGGGGCCGCCGTGTCTTCTCGAACCATACAAAGGCGTCTGGGTGAAGGACATTTGGGATCGTGGCGCCCATTACATGTGCTACCCTTGACGTCCATCCATCGACGCCTTCGTTAGGAGTAGTGCCGCGCACGAGGAAACTGGACTGCAGCGGAATGGAACGAGGCCGTCTTTAGAGACGAATCCAGATTCAATCTCAGCAGTGATGACATTCGTGTTCGTGTGTATAGACCCCGTGGTGAACGCATCAATACTACCTTTGCTTTGCACCGACACACCGCTCCCACAGCTGGCGTGATGGTATGGGGTGCCTCTGCGATACACGGTCACCTCTAGTAATGATCCGTGACACCATGACATCCTGCAACCACATGTGTTGCCCCTCATGCAACGGCTCCCAGAAGCCATTTTTCAACAAGACAATGGTCGGTCTCACTCGGCAAGGGTCTCACAAGACTGGCTCCGCACTTTTATTACCTTTCTTTGGCCTGCCCGATCCCCAGATTTTTCTGCAATCGAGCATATCTGGGATAATTTGAGAAGGCGAGTTGGGCGTCCCACGAGTTTGAACGAACTAGAGACAAGGTTACAGCAAATATGGAACGAAACGTCTCAAGACACAATGCAGAACTTGTATGCCTCCACGCCCAATCGTATCGCATCGTGCAATCGCGCTTGAGGGGGTTCAAAAGGATATTAAACCCTACGTTCTTTCGCCTTTTCCTCTGAAATAAATGATCCGTTTTCTTTGATTTTCTAATCATGTACTTATATCAAAGTAGTCATTACGTAAGTAAAATTTCGTTTCATTTTGACGACTCCTTCTTGTCGCGCTAATTTTTTTTGTCCATGAGTGTATATATAAATAAAATTTTCAGTTTTATTGACTAGGATGAGTTTTTCAGATACTTGTGGTTATAAGCACTTGGTAGAAAAAGTGAATCCATTTTACTCACATAATTATAATTTCATTTTCGATTTTTCATTGTGACTCATGGAACTCCTTGTGGAGCCCCAGGGTTAGGTGGAACACTGTTTGAAGACCACTAGTATAGAAGAAAAATCACTTTAAGGGCAGTTGGAAAACTAAAATCTTATTTTTTTTGACAATTTCAGATTTTTACATTTTAAAATAGTATAGGTTTTAACCTTTCTAACAACACCTTACTTTAACCTCTAGGGCAATTAGAAGCCCTTAAAACCTATTTTTAAATAATTGTTGAAATTGGGCCACGCTCATTTGAATGGCGAAACATGTACACAAAGTACTTCGTTTTTGCTTAAAAGTTGAACGTCTGATATAAACCAAAACATATATCTTTTATTGTAAATTGAGCCTTTTATTTCTTTATTTAACAGCCGATTAGAAGCCTCTCTCACTGTATACATTAAAATCAATTTATCTCAAAATGCAAATCTTGACGTTCGATGTACCTTTTCTGAGAAACTATTGTTCACAGGTATGTAAATTTTTTATGATATATTTATAGTGATAGTTAATATATACTGAAATGAGCTTTTTGTAAAAAACTCGAAATTTATTTTTTACAAATTGTTTATGGGAAAAATGGGTCGAATTTCATAATGTTTTATTAAATACTTCATAAATTATTTAAAAAACCAAAAAGGTGCTAAAAGCTCATTTCAGTATAATGAGAAAAGTGTAATTTAATTGTATGAAAAATTTCAAGAAAGTACATGTAACAGATTTTGAGAAAAGGTACACCGAAAACAGCCAATTTAACATTGTACGTATAACGAGAGAGAGACAGAGGTTTCCAACTCCCCTTATCAGTTAGCGAATTATTAAATATTAGTTAAGCGGAAACTTCAAAATACTAACTAATACTGTGTAAAGCATTCTCCGGTGGGTGATGCCTTACTTCTAAGTTATCTTCGTGACCTAGGAGTCTGGGAGTGAATGAAGAACCAGGCATTGCATAATCTTAAAATATCTTTATTAAGATCTCAACTTAAACACTATACAATGATAATATTTATATATTTAAACTTAGCGGATATGAGGTGAGAAACACACAATACGTATTACCAAATAAGCGCGACCTAATCACTATATTTAACTTTACCACCTGTTTCTTATAACAGTAAATACACAGTTCATAGTATTAACTTGATTGAGCCTACCTCTATATCCTAGGTAGCAGCAACACTTTCGAATCTTCGATGTTATTTCCTTATCTCGCGTGGAGTGGTATCCACCTTGCTTGAACGCACTTTCACGGATATCTGACGTTGGAATATCAGCTTACTTTAGCTTAAACGCTTAAACTCCGTCCAGCATAATCACTTCCCAAAAGACCACACCGTTTACGCTAAACTTCTGCTATTTAAAAGGTTCCTAATTTGAATTATCACGCTTCTCTTCTGGATTTGGTTGGAAAAGATTTGCCTTTTTCGGCCCCAAAGAAACCAAGAGGAAAATTAACAGAAAGCGCGATGAGCCCGTCACAACGCATATCGATGTTTAACGATCTTTTTGATTACTGACTCGAAAGAGTTCTTTTTCGACTTTATGCTGAGAAGAAAATGCTGCATCATTTACATCGATCTATATGAGTGATATGATTTCATAGTTTCCAAATAATGTAAAGCATTAGAAAATGTAACAGTTTTAGTTGGAGTTTCATTATGAATTTCTGAGGTAGAATCTCTATTCATTGGCTCCGACAAATCAACAATTTCCTTAATTTCAGTTAGGCAGTCCGTCCTCAAATATAACATGACTTTTTAAATCTAAAAGTATCCCCTGCGTTGGGGATTGGGATGTGATAAGAAAGGAATTTGCTGTTCCAATTCAAAACTCATGTGATAGGTCACACGCATGACCCATCATTTGTATTGTCTAATAATGGGTTGCACCCCTTGCCGCCGAAAAATTTGCTGATAACTAGAAAAGTCTTTCTGTTACGGACGAAAAGTATATGTCATTCTATAAAAAAATCCAATTTTTTCTAATATAAACTAATAAAAAAAAAATTACCAGCTGTTGAAATAATTCGTTAATTTGGAGAATTATTTGTTAAATAGTAGACTTTGCCTTCCTTTTAATCGGGAAAACAGAAAAAATTCATTAAATCGGGTTAGGACTGTATGTATATATATATATATATATATATATATATATATATATATATATATATATATATATATATATATATTGTACGCATTCATTGGAATATATATGTTTTTTTTGTTCAAGTTGGTATGTGATTACTCGTGATGTCTTGAACTCCCTCAAACCCGTTATATATGCCTTTAGGTAGTGTGACAGATTGACTTTGACTATAACTTATTTATTTTAATGTATCAGAGGGGCTCAGTTGTGAGCCTTTCAATGGGACAGCTGATAATTTCAATATTGCGTTCTGTATAAGACTTGTTACTTTTACTTGTTTAAAGATGGATATTTCTGCGAGGAACAATTCTAAGATAAATCGCTCTCAATGAACACACTGTTATGACTGTGAGGGATATATTTAGGGCAGTTGATGTGATAGAATTAAGTGTTTTAAGAGCATTTCAAAATTCTGGATCATCGTCTCCAAAAAGAAAAGAAAAATGTGGCACAAGTGGAAAACTACTCCAAGAATTAATAAAATTTTAATAAGAAGTAGCAAGATAAATCCAAAAAAGACTTTCTAACTCAGAAAGTTAACTTTTGGTATTTCTAACTCAGAAAAACATGAAAAAACGTTTAGCATGGGTAAAAAAATACCGATCATGGACTGCTAACGACTGGAAAAAGGTGATTTTGAGTAATGAAACATTTATTTGTGCAGGAATGCAAATCAAATGTACTTAGACGAAGTGAAGTTAAAACTTTACTACCAGATCATTGCCAACAGATTACAAAACACCCTTCTAAACCGATGTTTGGGGGTTTTTTTTCACAACAAATGATCCTGGAAGCTTAGTTCCTCTTAAGAGGAGTTGGAAACCTCTATACCGGCATTGTTAAATTGGCTGTAATTGGTACCTTTTCTCAAAATTTGTTATATGTACATGGTTGAAATTGTTCATATAATTAAAGTACACCTGTGAGGCACCAACCCTTGGGTGCCTCATTTCTACATTATCTACGCGACCTGTATCTGTAGGAAAGAACGATGAATCACGCAAATCTGTTATCTTAATATCTGTTTATTAAGATCTTAACTTAATCACAATACACAACAATAATACTAATCAAAGTAAGTAGATCTGGAATGAGAAGACAAAACTCGTATTACCAAATAATCGTGTAATTGAAAACTATATCTAACTTTACAGCTTAATTTTAATCTCATTAATATACACAGTTTCCTTACATCTTAATTTAAGATGCTTACCACTATATCCCAGGTAGCAGCTATTCTCTTGTTCCTAACTGACGTGGCTTTACTTCTTGTGCAATGGTATTCACCTTTACCTTGAATACACAGGTACGGGTAGATTAATTCTTGAACTTGGAATTTCCTCTAACTTTAAACTAACTTTATCTAATCATAAACATAGGCCTCACATTCCAAATTCACATAGCCACCTCGCGAACGCTACAATTCTTTCTAATTTGCATTCTCACGTTCTCGAGTTGGTTGGAAAGAATTGCCATTCTGGCCCGAAAGAACCCCAAGAGGATATTAATGGAAATTGCGATGAAAACCCGTCACGCATCTTTCTCATTATATTGAAATTAACTTTTAACTAATTTCGAATTTTTTCATAATTTATAAAATATTTTATTAAACATAGTGAGATTTGACCCATTTTTTACATAAAAAAAATTTGTAAAAAATTTTTGAGTTTTTTACAAAAAGCTCATTTTAGCAGATATAACCAACCATTATAAATATGTTATAAAAACTTATATACTTGTGAACATTATTTTCCCGTAAAAGGTACATCGAACATCGAACTCTTCACGTAATACAGGAATCACTCACCACCAGCCATGCCCTGTCCTTTCATTCGTTACAATAGCATCCACTCGACCAGATAAATTATGCCACACTATAATTTTAAATATATATATATATATATATATATATATATATATATATATATATATATATATATATATATATGTGTGTGTGTGTGTGTGTGTAAGCTCAGTGGTTGAGTGGTAGGGCATAGCGCTTCCACATTACAGGTCCGAAATTCAAATCCCGAGCTGTGCAAAGGGTCGATTTGCCTTTCATCCCTTCAATGGGTCGATAAATGAGTACGAAGCTTGCTTGGGAACTCAACACTGGGGATTTTGAGTCAGGCTGATCACTTGACCAAAACATCTGCACATGCATCCCAGCGCCTAAGGTCACGTAAGCTGAGATAGGCACGGTAGACCTTGGCCCTCATGGGCGGTTGCACCATTGAATTCAATTCAGTATATATATATTAGGTTGGGGAAGTAGAAATCCATTATTTTTTGGTAGAGAGCTGTAGTTTTGATATTTCGTGAAGTATTGATCAAACAATTTCAAATGTATGCTGATTGTCAAGGTGATATTTCACACTAAAAAAATTATTTTGCTGTTTTTGGTTTGGTGCATTCAATTGTGAGTTACAAAGTATTAAAAATGGAAGTCAACAAAGAGAAAATTCGGGACATTTTACAGAATTTCTTTAATAAAGGCGAAAATACAAACAAGGTGGCTGAAACTGTGAATGGTGTTTATGGTGCCGATATTGTAACAGCTAATTGCGTGCAATTTTGGTTTCATCGATTCCGTTCGGGCAATTTTTATGTTAAAGATGCAGCTCGCACAGACAGACCCGTCGTCGAAAATGTCGATAAAATCATAGAAATAATTGAAGTTGACCGGCATATTAGTAGTCGTAACATCGGCCAGGAGCTAAAGATCGACCGTAAAACAGTTTTAAACCATTTGCTCAGAGTTGGATTTGATGGGACTGGAAAGGAATAATTTATTATGAATTGCTTCCATGTTAAATAAAGTCTTGAATTGTATGCAAAAATAATGGATTTCTTTTTCCTAACCTAATATAAGTATATATACATACATGTGCTTATGTACATGCGCATGCGTGATTAAAAGTTAAGTTATTTATTTATTTTATTAACAATATTCATATATTTAAATTAAAATAAACAATTTCAACAACAGCTTGATTTGAGCAATATAAAGAAGTCTTTTCTTAAACTTTCAGGGATATATTATTCCCATAGACTTAACTTCCGCAGTCTTCGTGTGGATGAGCTTAAAAGCTTGTGCTTTTTTACTGTTGACAAGAGCTCCACATTCACGTGTTACACGATCCAACACTCACTACAGATCATGAGCCTCCTGGGTTTAACACCCCTCTCCAGAATATGTGTATTCCAATTTGAAGACAACTGCTCTTAGTGGTGTACATAAGTATGAAACCAAGGGGTTCCCCCTCCCCCATACATCACAGATTTTTTAATTATTTGCATAAAGATTACGTCCCTCTTTGTGTCAGAAACCTCCAGGTGTACATGGATTTTTTCAATGGGTATAATTTTATCCCTATGTAAATTTTCCCTTTTTCTCTTTCTTTCTTGGACGCCAGCCCTTCTGGATGTGTGTGTACGCGTAATGTGAAAAATTTCTATATTTATGTAATTCAAATTCCGAAATTTCTTCCACTTCTTTTCTTTGTCACGCACACACAGACAGCTTTCATTTCCCTCCGTTCAACCCGGCGTTCCACGGGCTCTTTCAAGTATAAAACTCTTTTCCCGGAATAAAATCCTTTTTATTATTCTAATTTCTATTTTTGATTAATAATTTACAACGCTAATCCAGTTTTATTCACAAGAATGTACGAGTTTATTATTAAATAATTAATTTAGTAATAAATAATAAAAATCAATGCAGCTTTAATTTTTTTTAAAGAAATATTACTTTTTATCCATTTTTGTTAACTAATTAATTTAAAAAAATTATAGCTAGCTATTGAAACGACTGCTGATATTTAGTTAGTAAAACGTGATTTTGGGGTGTGTGTTTTTAAAACCGCAGATAAACAAACGAACCTATATTTATGTGAGGCTATCTTCTCACGAATCACTGAATGAAAAAAACACGCCATAGGTATCAAACGATCAATATAAATGATCCAAGGAACCCATTTTTTGACTAGTCAAATTCCGAAATTACAATTGTTTAAAAATATATTAATTAAAAACGAAAAAAAAAGCACAATTCGTCTACATTGTTGTAAAAATGCAGACCCGGTTTGGCCAGTTGGGAAGAAAAAATTTGTTTTACACGCCAACTTACGTCATTTTTTATAAAAATATCGTTGTTAGAACAATGCAGGTGAATATTGAGTAGAATGTTTTTCATGTTTTTATTTAATATCTTTTAACTAATTGTAATATCGGAATATAAATGGTCAAAAAGGTTTCCTCGGATCATTCCCTATCTTTTGATTTTTTTGGCGAGTTTCCGCGTGGTGCGGATCGTGAGAAAATAGACTCACACAGATAGATACATAGATACTTTTGTTTACCTACGAATTTTAATAGTGTAGATACACTACTTTTTAAAATTTTAATAGGAAATTATAACTGCAGAAAATTCTCTTCTATCGTTGTGTGAGCTGTCTTTCCAGAGGAATTGCACTCGTCAGATATTGAAATTTAAAATAAATAAATCGCTCTCAATGAACACACTGTTATGACTGTGAGGGATATATTTAGGGCAGTTGATGTGATAGAATTAAGTGTTTTAAGAGCATTTCAAAATTCTGGATCATCGTCTCCAAAAAGAAAAGAAAAATGTGGCACAAGTGGAAAACTACTCCAAGAATTAATAAAATTTTAATAAGAAGTAGCAAGATAAATCCAAAAAAGACTTTCTAACTCAGAAAGTTAACTTTTGGTATTTCTAACTCAGAAAAACATGAAAAAACGTTTAGCATGGGTAAAAAAATACCGATCATGGACTGCTAACGACTGGAAAAAGGTGATTTTGAGTAATGAAACATTTATTTGTGCAGGAATGCAAATCAAATGTACTTAGACGAAGTGAAGTTAAAACTTTACTACCAGATCATTGCCAACAGATTACAAAACACCCTTCTAAACCGATGTTTGGGGGTTTTTTTTCACAACAAATGATCCTGGAAGCTTAGTTCCTCTTAAGAGGAGTTGGAAACCTCTATACCGGCATTGTTAAATTGGCTGTAATTGGTACCTTTTCTCAAAATTTGTTATATGTACATGGTTGAAATTGTTCATATAATTAAAGTACACCTGTGAGGCACCAACCCTTGGGTGCCTCATTTCTACATTATCTACGCGACCTGTATCTGTAGGAAAGAACGATGAATCACGCAAATCTGTTATTTTAATATCTGTTTATTAAGATCTTAACTTAATCACAATACACAACAATAATACTAATCAAAGTAAGTAGATCTGGAATGAGAAGACAAAACTCGTATTACCAAATAATCGTGTAATTGAAAACTATATGTAACTTTTTACAGCTTAATTTTAATCTCATTAATATACACAGTTTCCTTACATCTTAATTTAAGATGCTTACCACTATATCCCAGGTAGCAGCTATTCTCTTGTTCCTAACTGACGTGGCTTTACTTCTTGTGCAATGGTATTCACCTTTACCTTGAATACACAGGTACGGGTAGATTAATTCTTGAACTTGGAATTTCCTCTAACTTTAAACTAACTTTATCTAATCATAAACATAGGCCTCACATTCCAAATTCACATAGCCACCTCGCGAACGCTACAATTCTTTCTAATTTGCATTCTCACGTTCTTCTCGAGTTGGTTGGAAAGAATTGCCATTCTGGCCCGAAAGAACCCCAAGAGGATATTAATGGAAATTGCGATAAAAACCCGTCACGCATCTTTCTCATTATATTGAAATTAACTTTTAACTAATTTCGAATTTTTTCATAATTTATAAAATATTTTATTAAACATAGTGAGATTTGACCCATTTTTTACATAAAAAAATTTGTAAAAAAAATTTTTGAGTTTTTTACAAAAAGCTCATTTTAGCAGATATAACCAACCATTATAAATATGTTATAAAAAACTTATATACTTGTGAACATTATTTTCCCGTAAAAGGTACATCGAACATCGAAAATTTATATTTTGAGATAAATAACTTTTAATGTATAATTACTTTTTTATCGAAACACATTCCTCCCCGTTCACCATATGATCTACATTTCTTTTAATTTCATCATCCTCTCTCTTCTTTTTAAGTCTTTATTCTTTCTTAACTTCCTTTGTTTTTTTAAACATGAGTATTTAGCCTGTAAAGAACAGTTTTTGTGAAGATTTTTCCTCACTAGAGATGGCTGCACCTGTCAGCTGTTTCCGAAACAGCGAAACAGATGGTATGTTGCGAGATAGTCCGAATTAATTCCTTTCTAATAAATGTTAAACTTAAATAATAAATGTTAAACTTATTTTGTATAAATGCACTTAATTACTGTTAAATTTTAAAAAGATCCTCATAATTTATATTTCAGTTTTATATTTTTACTTGTGTACCTCTATCGATTATACATATGTTTAACTGTACCAAAACTGAACTTTTTGTGTAACGTGACATTTTTGTACAATGTTTTTTTTGAGACTTGCTTTGCTGACGTTTTCGAATGGACACGCATAATAAATTTCCAGTAGTTGTTGCTAAAGTTTGAATTATGAAAGTTTGAATTTTTGAAAACTCAACACGCTGAGTATCTATTAGAGTGCTAATAAACAAGCTCCTAATAAGCCCTTAACAAAATCTGTCGCGGCACTCCATTGCCTGTAGCGTCTAATCACTAGGTTCAATAAAGTTTTCTCAAAATTTTCCCATATTAAATAATGAAATTGCATCTTATACACCCAATGATAATACTTCTATTTGTACAAATATTTTCTTCGGTACACGAGACCAAATTATGTTGTTTACACTTTCATTGAAATTTTGTGTACCTCCATGTAAACACTTTCTTAGGAATTCTGGATTAAATTTTTTGATTTCCATCATTCATTCAACTTTTAAGCAAAAAAAAAAAAAAAAAAAATCTTTGTTTAAATTTTTCGTCATTTAAAAGGGCGTGGCCCAGTTCCAATGATTATTTAAAAATAGGTTTTAAGGGCTTCTAATTACCCTTGAGGTTAAAGTCAGGTATTTTTGGAAAGGTTAAAATATATGCAATTCGAAAAAGGAAAAAAAATCTCAACGTTGCCATATTAAGAAGATTTTAAGCTTCCAACACAACTTAAATACACGATGAATTCTTTCAAATACACTCTGTCGCAAAAAAATATATGCACCCAGAAGAAATCAAGCTACAATCACGAAACTCGGCAAGAATGTAGTCTGGTAAGAGATATGCAAATGATTAAAATTTCTAAGCCAATGAGACAAGGCTAAGTGTGCTATGCGCATATTAGTTGCGCAACTGGGAGAGTTTAAAAGCATGAGTACGAGTGCCGTACGGCTATCCAAACGAATCTGATGACTTTGATAGACGATATTGAGACTTAGGATGCCTCTAAGACGTAACCGGCGGCAGTACGAGCAGCTGACGGACTTTGATAGGGGCCGTATAATAGGCCTCAGAGAAGCAGGTTGGTCGAATAGACGTATCGGCCGCCCCTCGGTCGGAGCGATATGGTAGTTGCTCGGTGTTGGCAACAGTGGATCACAGAAGGTAGAGTGTACCGTCGCGGAGGGTCAGGACGTCCCAGGAACACAAATGATCGCGAGGATCGTGCAATCAGAAGAGTGGCCACTTCGGCACCAACAACGTCGCTAGCATCGATTCAACGCCACTTACCTCCTTCCAGACATCCAGTGCCATCAAGAGAAACCATAAGGAGACGACTGACCGAAGTTGGCTTGAGGAGCCGACGTCCGCTAAGACGCTTACCACTGACCCCACATCATAGGCAGTGTCGACTGGATTTTTGCCGACCTCGGGCAACTTGGAGTGTGACAGACTGGAGACGTGTCATCTTCAGTGATGAATCCCGATTCAGTCTCAGTGCTGATGACCACCGCACACGTGTCTGGAGGTGCACCAGCCAGCGGTCCGATCCGGTATTTATTGTCGAGCGGCATACAGCAATTTCACAAGGTGTGACAGTGTGGGGAGCAATTTCTTGGGACACACGATCATCTTTAGTGGTCCTTCAAGGCACTTTGACAGCTCGCAGATACGTGGACGATATTTTAACGCCGATTGTGCTACCCATGCTATCAAGTCGCCCAGGTGCCATTTATCAACAGGATAATGCTCGTCCACATACTGCGCGACTCTCCCAACAATGTCTTCAAGGATATGACGTCCTACCATGGCCTGCCAGGTCACCAGATCTTTCGCCAATAGAGTATGTCTGGGACGCGCTGGGAAGGCAACTGCAGCCGTCCCGAGATACAGGAGAATTAACTGCGCAGATGCAAAGACTATGGCAGGATCTTCCACAGGGGGTCATAAGTGATCTAATTGAATCGATGCCACGCCGAATTTCGGCTTGTATAGCTGCCAGAGGTGGCTTTACAACTTACTGATTTTTAACCTTTTGCAAGCTGTAACCGCTTAATAAAATGATATTTTGTTCTGAATTTTTAATCATTTGTTTATTTTCATATACACTACATGCATACCAAATTTCGTGAATGTAGCTCAATTTCTTCTGGGTGCATATATTTTTTTGCGACAGAGTGTATATAGAAGTATTATGTAGTAGGATTGTTCCATTCATGGAAACATTTTTCGGAACATTTCAACATGACTTAGCCCCTTGTCACAACTTGAAATTGGTCCATACTTTTATGCGGAAAATAAAATAAAAGTGCTCGATTGGTTTGAAAATTCCCCAGACTTCAATCCTACTCAAAACTGATGGCATATTCTCAAGAATCGTTTCGCTAAGATTAATCGCACGACAACAGATCTACGGCCTAGCTGACGGAAATGGACGTGCTGCTGTTTGGTTGTACAGGGAAAGGTATCCAACGAGGCGGCAACTGAATCATCAAACGTTTGCTCGGGTGCATCAAAACCTGATAGAACGTGGATCCTTCAGAGCTACGATTGAAGGTACTGGACGGCGGCGAATAGTGCGAACACCCATATTCGAAGAAGGTGTGTTGCATGCTGTGGGCCAAACTCCCGGCACTAGTGTACGGGCACTTGCTGCTTCAACTGGAAGATCTCCAACAACTATCCATTGTGTACTGCAGGGTGCAGCCTTCCATCCTTTTCATGTACAGAGAGTGCAGTCATTACAGCCAGATGATCCCCCACGACGTGTCACGTTTGCACAGTGGTTTCTTAACCAAATTGCGGCAGACATGCACTTTGCAAGTTCCGTGTTGTTCTGTGATGAAGCAACCTTTTCACGTGAAGGTGTGTTCAATACGCACAATGCGCACATGTGGGCCTTAATTAACCCACATAGCACCCGACCACGAGTCATGTAACAACGCTTCACTGTTAATGTGTGGGCGGGTATCGTGGGTGACAGTTTACTCGGCCCATACATCTTACCGCCTCGACTGGACTCTCACAAGTATCTCGTCTTTCTACAGGAGGTACTTCCAGAACTGCTTACCGATGTCCCCGCACCTATTCGGCGCCGCATGTGGTTTCAACAGGACGGAGCGCCATCTCATTATGCAAGACATGTACGTGAGCATTTAGACCGGACATTTCCAAACAGATGGATTGGGCGTGGTGGTCCCGTCGCTTGGCCTCCTAGATCCCCAGATTTATCCCCTCTGGATTTTTTTTCTCTGGGGTGCTATGAAGGGCCTCGTGTACGACACGCCTGTCGTTTCCGAAATGGACCTGGTCGCACGGATATCCATCGCTGCTGCTAGGATCCGTGAAATGTCCGGTATTTTCGAAGATGTTCGGCAATCCATGTCGCGTCGGTGCCGTGCGTGCATACATGCCAATGGTCACAATTTCGAACACTTCCTCTGATGCTTTCACATCATACTTTTCATTTATTATTGGTTTTTTACTTAATAAAGCGTTTTGCAGTACATTTTGTGTTGTGGCGTTACTGTCTTTGTGTCTCTTTATCTCGTTAG
Source organism: Trichonephila clavipes (assembly GCA_019973935.1). Taxonomy (NCBI): domain Eukaryota; kingdom Metazoa; phylum Arthropoda; class Arachnida; order Araneae; family Nephilidae; genus Trichonephila; species Trichonephila clavipes. Next base: position 2,010,221 of record BMAU01021369.1, read on the forward strand.
GGTTACGTTTCCGCCCATGCTTTCTTATGTAATTTTGGCTCCTCACGATGTTCTCTACCACCCCTCCAAGTTTGTACACGACATTCGGGGACACCCTGTAGATAGGTGGAGTGAAAGAAAGATGTTAAATGAATTGCAACTTTTTTTGAAATTGGGATTCTTTATTTCGTCTATTAGATTCCGAAAGTTATTCTTTACAAATTACGGTCTTTTGAAGGAGAAAAAAAAGCTTCGTTTTCCTCGAGAACATGCAACATATTTTTAGTTATATTTTTCACATCAACATTGCCAAATGGGTAACCCATGAATGCACCTTTTGATTTTAGTCTAGTAAATTCTTGAAAACGTCTCTCAAATTTGGGTTGCAGTTTCATTCACGGTGTCTCTTTCATTCACGGGTGTTTCCAATAAACCACCTGTGTTTCTTTTAGTGAGTGCCTAACATTTTATGTAAAGGCGGTCACCCTCAAATGTCTTGGCGGTCCTCCGGTCGATCGCGATCGACTTAATGCCTACCCCGGTTCTACTTCATCAAAATTGCTTTCAAAAGTTATACGAATCCTTTATTTCCGTAATGTAAATCACTGAAATAATCCATTATAAAAAAAATGCATTACATATATTTTTTTTTCTTACCTGAGTTCAAGAAGATTTAAAGATAGTCTTAAAAGTAAGAGAGAAAAAAATAATTTCTAGATTTTAATACAAAGAAAGTCTGAAGATGCATTGTTTTCATTTATCTGAATATAAAGACAAATATAAAAAAATAGTTCGTAGTTTCTTGTGGAAAAGAAATAAGATGCAGAATTCGCAAGAACAACCTTGGGGTACATCTACAACTTACTTATACATACCGGGTATTATATTTTTATATGTGTACAAACATTTTTTATTACTACACTGGTGTGCAAAAATTAAGGACGAAGTCAAAAAATTAGCATATCAGCTGAACGAAGAGGCAGAGCGGATAGAAAGACCAATCAGGAGATTAAGTAAGGTGATGTACGGTAGCACATGCGCAGATATGCAGGTAGACGTAATGGGGGAGTGTCTGAGCAGTATAAAGCATGTTGTCGGTGTAAGATCAGTATTTCTGGCAAAGAGATTGCACGCCGTATAGCAATTAAAATCCCACCGAGTTGCTGCCTCAGCGAGAAATGGTGAATAATCAATCTGTTAGATGACATCTGGATGCTTTTTCCCCAGGTCGAATCATTGGGAAGTTGGAGGAAGGCCGCAGTGTGACATGTGTGGCTGCAGAGTTCGGAATTGCTCACAGCATCGTTTCACGACTTTGGAGAGAATTTCAAACTACAGGAACAGCTATCCGGGGGCTCAGTAGTGGTCGTCCACGAGGAACCACACCCGCAGATGACCGGTACATTGTCTTACAGGCCAGAAGAAACAGGCGGCAGACAGCGGGAGAAATCGCTAGACACACGACACAGACGACTGGACGACCGATATCGCGTTTTACTGTAACCAGAAGGCTGCACGGTGGTGGTCTGTTTGCACGATGCCCTGTACGGTGTGTACCTTTAACGCCTGCCCATCGGAGAAAGCGTTCTCTGTGGTGCCGGGAACACCGGAATTGGAGAGATAATGAATGGGGACGAGTACTCTTTACAGATGAGAGCAGATTCAGTTTGAGTAGCGATTCTCATCACATACTCATCTGGAGAGAGCGGGGAAGCCGCAATCATCCCTCGAACATCATTGAAAGGGACAGGTATGGAGGTCGCGGTGTTCTCGTTTGGGGAGGCATCATGCTTGGTAGTCGTACAGACCTTCACATCTTCGACGCAGGTTCAGTCAACGGGACCCGTTATTGTAACGAGATTCTTCTTCCATATGTGCGCCTTTTTAGAGGCGCTATGGGTCTGCAGTTCCTTTTCATGGATGACAATGCACCATGTCATCGCACAGTAGCTGCCGAACAGCTCTTAGAGAGTGAGGATATTGAACGTATGGATTGGCCGGCACGATCTCCGGATCTCAATCCCATCGAGCATGTATGGGGTTTTCTGGGCAGACGCTTGGCAGCTCGTACCTTACCACCAGTAACGATTCGGGAGCTTCGATTGGCGCTGCAAGACGAATGGGCAGCAATGCCTCAACAACTCATTGACACCCTCATTCTCAGCATGGGCAGACGCTGTGAAACCTGCCTAGCAGTCAGGGGAGATCATATCCCCTACTAAAGACCGGATGTTTCTTGCTGGACACCCATCACAGGGATGTTTCGGCCTTCAGTCGCATTGCACTCCATGCTACTTTTTCAATCAAGCTTCTTTTTATCCCTCTGATTTCTCTTTTAGTAAGTGTTGCTTACATTACACATGTCCTTACGTATTGGGGATCTTACGGTATTAAATGTGTTGATTTGGAAAGCTTTTGTACAAAGTTATATTGAAATAACCGTCTCGTCCTTAATTTTTGCACACCAGTGTATATCTGTTAATGTCATATAATTAAGAGGACTTGGCACCCTTTGAGCAAACTTCTTTATTTACGTATTTAAAAATTATATTTTAACATTTTATACAATGTTTCTATTCAAGAAAATGTTACCAGATGAAAATTTTCATATATTATTCACACAATTTTAAGAATTTAAATTTTTTGAAGAAAATTGGGAAAATTTTAAAATCCTACTCCTTTTGTAAAAATTAATTTTTTGACCTGAAATTTTTTTATAATATTCTTATGGATGTTCTTAACAACTTTAGGGATCGATTTTAGAATAACTTCATTCGTTTTCGAGAAAAAAATTAAAATGTTGATATACAGGCTAAAAATCAACGAAAAAGTCAACATGTCTTACATTTTATTTTTTTTTAAAAAAAGTATTCAGTTTATAGCAAAACGGATCCCTAATTTTATTACATGCTTTATTTTTAAAATGCAGGGAAAAAATTGAAGGGATTGGTAAATAATTGTCGAAGGAGTAGCATTTTGAATGCACTAAGGTTTCGAAAAACACAAACTGAGAAAAACCACTTTAAAGTTTATAATTCTGAAAAAATAACTATTATAAGCTTAATTATAAACTTAAAATACCACTTTAAGATATTACTTATACGTTTTTCTTTAAAATAATTGCATTTTCATATGTTTTCAACCCACACATTTTTATAAATGATCAACTTTTAGAGAGTACTAATTGCACAAGAAAACTCAAGAAAAACTTTTAAAAATTTTTTTTCTGTCACGACAGAAATTTTAGCTGTTTTTCTTCTTATAATATTAAAGTATTACATTTGTATGAAAAATATATCAGGAAGAAGAACTGAAATTATAAAATTATTAATATAAAATGCCTTAATTTAAAAATTTTACATGCACACATTTCACAAGGAAGAAAAATTACATTATTGTATTGCCTCGGAAATATTCTGATTTTAATACTACACATTCTTTTTTATAGTTATTATTTCTATTTATAAAATAGATTTTTTTTTTTTATCATAACGCATTTTTTAGCTTTTTTTTCTAAAAAGGGGGTGTGGCTGAATTGCCTAATTTGTTTTCAAAGGAAGTTTTATTCAACTTCTAACTTTCCGACATGCACAAGTGATATATCAATCGAAAGATAATAATGCAAAGAATAAGATTAAATGAAAATAAAAAAACGATAAGTTTGTGATTTTTAGGGTACCAAGTCTTCTTAACGCACTTTTCGTCAATGTAATAATCAGTTTCTTTATTGTATATCATATCTCATTCTTACGTATTCATTATTTTTTTAATATAGTTAACTTTTATAGCTTGTATTGTTCAGCCTGTATAAGTGTTATTAATGTATTATTTTTATCATGAATTTATTTATCTAGGAACTAAAATGTATTGTCATTATGAAATTATTTTACAGAGTATATAGGCTATGGCATCCTCTGTTTATAATACAACATATATTCGCTCCTCGTCTTTTTTTTGTTAATTATTCTGAATGAGCTCAATTCATGACGGTCACATGATAAAGACAAACACGTAATCTTCACTGGATTCAAAACGGACATTTAACTTAATGTACTTGTTGTTCTGTTTGTAAAACTTATATAAAATTTAAATTTTCATAATTGGGAAAAGATATTCAAGTGTTAAAAAAATTTTTAAACATATTCTAAATTTTTTTTTAAAAAAATCATATTTTATGCACATATTTTTAAAATAAAATGCACTTTGTATACCTATCTGCGTTATTATTGTTAACAAATATGTACTTCTTAAGAGAAAGTTTCTACGAAGAGCAAAAGTTGGCAACAGCGAAGCTTATGAACTGATTAGATGGGAGAGAACACATGATTTCTTTTCTCGTGCGACTATGACGTCACATGAGTTTTTTTAACTCATTGGCTGGAAACACGTTGTTATCATTATCATGTGACTATGACATCACATGAATTGAGCCCTTTATGCGCTACCAGACACGCTTTGCGTGCTGATAAAATGCGTATCCCTAGTTTGAAAATTTTAGAGCTTATAAAAGAATATGAACTGTAATTATCTATATTAATCTTGACACTTACGTTAGCAATTAGTTCTAACGTAACAGAGTGTAAATAAAACCGTTAAAAAGAGATCTGTTCCATTTCTCACAATACACTACTTGCTATTAAAATTGATACACCAAGAAGGCGATGGGTTACAGACGAGAAATTTAAGCGACAAGAAGAAGGTGCTGTGATATGCAAATCAGGAGCTTTTTAGTGCATTCAGACAAAGCAAGCGCTGGTAGCGTCACCTTCAATGTGTTTACATGAGGAAATTGTATAGCCTGTTCCTCATACACGAATTGCATTTGAATATTGTTACCTGGTGAAACGTTTTTGTGATGCCTCGTGTAAGAAGCAGAAATGCGTGTCCACACGTATCTGACTTTGATAAAGGTCGAATTGTAGCGTACCGGGATTGCGGTTTGTCACAGTATTGCTGCTCGTATCGGTCGAGATCCAATGACTGTTAGCAGAATATGGAATCGATGGGTTCAGGACGGTAATACGGAATGCCGTGCCGGATCTCAACGGCCCCCTATCACTAGCAGCCGCGAAGACAGGCATGTTACCTGCATGGCCTTAATGTATCGTGCAGCTACTTCACGAACCCTTAGTCAAGAATTGGGGTCGTTTGCAAGACAAGTGTCTGCACGAACAGTTCGGCGACGTTTTCCCGCAGCATGGACTCTCAGCTCAGATATCATGGCTGCAGCTACCCTTGACGCTGCATCACAGATAGGAGCATCTTCAATTGTAGGATAAACGACGAAGCTGGGCACACGAATGGCCAGACGTCATTTTTTTCAGATTAATCCAAGTTCTGTTTATATCCTCAAGATGATCGCATCGTATTCAGTGGCAGAGTGATGAACGCATATTGTCAGCGTGCATTCGTCATCGCCATACTGACCCATCACCTGGCATGATAGTATAGGGTTCTATTGGATATACGTGTCGGTCACCTCTTGTTTGCATTGACGGCACTTTGAACACATTTCTGTTGTGTTACGACCCGTGGCTCTACCCTTTATTCGAGTCCTGTGATATCCTACGTTTCATCAGGATAATTCACGACCGCATGTTTCAAGCATTGTACGAACCTTCCTTGATACGGAAAATGTTCGGTTGTCGCTCTGGCCTGCACGTTCACCAGATCTTTCACCATTAGAAAACGTCTGCTCTATGGTTGCCGAGCGACTGGCTCGTCACCATACGCCAGTCACTACAGTTGATAAGCTGTGGGATCATGTTGAAGCTGCACGGTCATCTGTACCTGTACATGCCATGCAATCTCGGTTTGACTCAATGCCAGGCGTATAGGTTCTGTTATTACTGCCAGAGGTGGTTGTTTTTGGTACTGATTTTTCATGATCTATGCACCCAAATTTCTTGAAAATTTAATCTCTCACTTGTTATTTCTAGTATAATATACTTGTCCAATAAATATTTTGTTATCTGCATTTCTTCCTGGATAGCAATTTTAATATCCAGTAGTGTATATTCAACTCTTATTAAAATAATAAAAAAAAGTCAACAAGAGGTACAAAAACACACTTTGTACAATTATTATTTAGTTCTATAGTTTTTTTCCGCATATATGCTTTGATATATTGCATCTTGGTAGGATCTTAGCACTATAGCTTATCACATGAATTCAAGGAATTGAAATTTTTTTCGATAAATATGAAATCATGCTTATTTAATTATTAATCACACATATTTGTATGTCATCATTTACTCGAATATGTATACATCATCTCTTAAGCACGATAGTTTTTTCTTTGTTATTATAAAGATGTTCACACACATTACTACCATACTTCGCAAGCTGAAACGTTTATACGAATATACATATTCTCGTTGATAAATTTAGATAGATATTGAGTTGTATTTGTCACTTATATAAAAACTTGATTTAATCTGAGCAATATATTTATATCTATATAATAACTATTATCTATTTATTATTTCATAAATAGGTTTTACATTTAATGTATTATCCACATAGTCACTTTTAGTATATTTCTCAGATTTGACATTATATTGAATGTGTTTCGTTTTGTTGCCTTTTTATCTCTATAGTTTTTATGTTCGAATCAAATTATGTGTAATATATCAAATGAGATAAAGGTAAGACATTTCCCTAAATGTATTTAAAATTGATGATTATAATGAATTTATGATGTTTTTATGTTTACAGGTGCATGATATAAATCTAAAATTAAAGTAATATCAGGTTATCAAACTTATTATGACCTCATATCATACGGTTATTTAGTAATATATGAAAAGTCATCTAAGAGAATATTTGTAACATATATAACTATTTCTGTTAGTTTATATTTCTAAAAGTAGTTTTTATTTATATTTCAATATTTGAGTCACCATTCTCTTACTGAATAGTTTCATAACTGTTTACTAGATTTCATTAAAACGGTAACCGTTTGATACCACATCTTATAAATTGCATAAAATATATTTTATAATTAGATGTAATTTTAAAAACCTTAAAATAATTTCCTTTTGTATTATTATGCTTATTTTTTTCCAAAAAGTATATATTTAACAGGTTATAATTAATGTAAAATATTTTTATTAATGTAAAATATATTAATGTGAAATATTTTTATATCATATCCTTAATATCTTTTTTTTTCTCAATTGCTTTAATAAATTATTCGTTTATCCCTCCCCACCCCCTCTTCCACTTTAAACTTTCAGTGATTGCGATATACAATTACATATCAATATTTTCAAGCACATTCAATAATTAAAATTTGTTAGTTACTTTTTTATGTAGCTATTCAAGAAATTTTTTGGGAAGGCACACACATTTATATCTAAAATGTTTTTATGTTATACTATATATATTTTGTACATTTATTTTCTTTGTACAAAAAATATTTATTATACTGCTTTTGATAATTGATACTACAAAACAAAGTTATATGTATCTATGGATGTTTATACAAATCACATGCACACATGCTTTTTTTGTGTTTGATTGCATATTTCTTGTTTAAATAAAAACGCATTTGAAAAAAGCACTCATGAGTTATTTAAATTTTTTATTCTAGAAATAAAAAAATATAACAAGCATACATGTTTTTTTAAACTGTAATATGAATTAAAAATTCGGCTCCAAATTTTCAATCATGTGAAAATTACATTCTTCCTACTGAGTTAGTTTCGAAAACGGACAATGAATGATTACTCTACACAGTTAAAATAAAAACAAATACACCTACAACTGAAGTATAAAAAGTTAGAAAAAAATACGTATACATGTTGTTCTGAAACATCAAAAAATTCCTAAGCCACATATATTGAAATTCGCTTTTTACCTTGGAAGAAATAAAGTTCGTTCTTGATTTAAAATATCAATATAGCATTACAATAATAATGTTTGTGTAAATATAAATTTCTGTCGATCAAGTGAGATAAGAAACAATATAACAACATATAAATATAAGCATGCACACTTTAATTCAAGGTATTTGATACAAATAACTGCATAACATATTTTTATTGATTAATATGATTCATTATATTTGCTTTAATTAGTACAATATGAAAATAAATCAATAACATTTACTTTATTTAATTATTTAGTCCCTGATTGTCTTTATTGATTTTAAAATCGCTTATGGTAGTATTAATAGAAAGGTTCTTATAGCAGCCATGAAAGAGTTTAAAATCCCTGATAAGTTATTAAGGCTGATAAGTCTGTCATAAAGCGAAACCAAGATCATGGTGAAGGTGCAAAATGATCTTTCGGACCCATTAGAACTAAAAAAAAAAAAAAAATGGCTTTCAACAGGGAGATGCACTAGCGCGTCTTCTCTTTAATCTAGCATTAGAAAAAGGGGGTAAGAGATTCTAATATCTATCTATACCAGGGAAAATATCTTTAATAAATCAATACAGTTGTTAGCTTTTGATGGCGATATTGATATCATTGCTCAAACACCCACCGCACTAAGACAAGCCTTCTTATCTTTAGAGAAAGAGACCCCCAGGATGGGATCGAAAATCAATGAGAATAAGACCAAATACATGCCCTGCACTAAATCCTGTTTTAACAATTCCCACTTTAAAATTGAACAGTATAATTTTGAAATTGTTGATAGTTTCAATTATTTAGTCTCGGAAATTAACAATAGAAACGATGGTACAACTGAAAACCAAAAGAGAACTACTATGGCTTATAGATGTCTTGATGGAATACGAAAATATACGAAATCGAATTTAATCAAAAGAAAAGCAAAAAGGTTCTATTGCATAAAAGTCTTTTAGGATCAATATTAACTTATGCATGGAAAACTTGGTCCATGTCTTGAACAGATGAGAACGTGATGAGTATCTACGAAAGGAAAATTTTAAGATTTATTTTTGGTGGAATTCAAGGAAAAGGAAACGAGGTGAAGAAGATCGAATTTCGAGCTTTATCTGTATAAAGAATCTGACATTGTTAATTTGATCAAAATGCAACGAATTAAATGGGAAGGTCACGTTGTCAGAATGGACGAAAACCGCACCACTAAGAAAATCTTCAATACCCAACCAATTGGCGCATGAAGAAAGGGCAGGCCCAATCTTAGATGAATTGATGGCCTAGAAAAAGATTTCCTAGTTCTGAGATCTAAGAATTGGAGAACACTAGCAAGAAGAAGGCTGGCCTGTAAAAGGCCTCTTGAAAAGGCCAAGACCCACCCTGAGCCTCAGAGGAAGAAAGGAAGTCCCTAATTGAGTATAATAAAGTATATAAAGCAATTATAATGAATTACTAATATCATAGTTATTTGTACCAATATAAGCATGTAGTGTTTGATTTTAAAGGCAAATTGCTGTTCCATTTCAGAACTTCTTGGATCCAAGATTTTATAAGAAAAAAAATCGGTCCAAAGATTTCTTTCTATTAAAGCTGTTTGTCTTCGCCAAAAGTACGAGTGCTTAAACTGAACGCTTTTCTGGCAATGTCTTAATTGTCATGAAACTTTGCTGAATTGTAATTCATGCATTTATTTATAATATAGCGTTTTTAAAATTTCAAAATATCATAAATAATGAAGTTTTCCTTTTCACATGTAAAGGAAGAGCTCATTCGTATTATGGCATAAACGAAAAACTGGCGAAAAATAGTTTATACTAAAAAAATTGGTCAACTCAGACAAAAATGAAGTGTGTAAAAAAATACGCTGATCTCTTTAGAACTGTGAAGCCAGAATGTAATACAAATGATGGAATTTTTTTTTATCTGAAAAAATACTCGAAAGCTGTGAATCCTGTTTTTTAGCATCAAGCTACCTGTATGCATAGAAGTTAAACTCTATAATTATTTTACAAAATAGCAGTATAAGGCGTGCAATGATTTTAATAGAGAAAAAAATATTTTTAATATACAAGAGAGTTTTTGGTGTTATGCAGTTCATTAAGATATCCGACTACCCTAAAATCATGATTTTTTTTAAAAAAATGACAAATTTTTTTATAATTTTATTTTATAGGCCATTTTATTAGCTTTATAAAAATCCCACGTTTTTTATTCTCCATTCACTGAAACAAAAACTACAAGTGTTTTAGTCAAAGCAGATGCCATAACTTTACATAAGATGTCAAACTTTAAAATGCGTTTTACTCAAAATGTTTTTTTTTTAAAAGTTCCAACGGAGACAGCGTCTTTTCAAAAAGGTTTTCAAATAATTTGTTGAAGTTTTTTGTGTGAATTTTCTGTATAACAGTAGAAGTGTTTTAACCTTCATATTTTTCAATCACTGTTTTATTACAAAATTTACAGTTCTTTATGTGAATATAATCACTGTTCTTTTAAGCAATTTTATATAATAGCAAAGATAAAAGGGTCTAGTTTTTGTAAAAATTAAAAGATCTCTTATCCTGAAAGTTATTTCAAAACGAAACAGCAAAGTAATACATCAAAATTGAAAAATTGAGAATTTGTTCATTTACTATTTGTACAGAGCGGGCCCCGTTTATGAAATTTTTTGTCAATTTTTGCCCCTTTTGTCCCATTTTAGTAGTAATAGTTTACTTTTATCTTCTCTATTTTAGCCTTTTTTTCTTAAAAGGTACTAAATAAATCTGAAAACCACAAAAAAATCTCCATTTTTTTTTAAAAAAATTGTCGTAAGTATTCGGATACCTTAATGCATTTGGATTAAAATATCGTACTGCTCTTCACATTTACGGAGAGATGTACCTAGATAATCAGAAATAAATCAGTCATATAATTTTAAATATTTTTGAAATTCTTAGTTATTCTTTTTTAAACAAAATTAGTTGCTTCTTAAATTTTCAACTTCTTTTTTGTCTAGAGAAACTTATATCTATAATCACGTAGAACTCAATTCTTCCACTTAAATAAACTTCGAAAACAACATCAAAGATACATCACATACATTCTATATAAACTAAAATCAAGTAGAATAAAATTCTCGAACACTACCATCGTATTCTACAGAATTATGAAAAGCGTGATGAAGAGTACGACGAGCGAAAGACGAGCATGAGTGGCTGCTTGTGTGAGCCTCTCTGCCTCTATCTGCTCATCTGTGCACTGGATTATTGATTGCTTTCCTTCCACCCAGAGAGCCACAGCATTGGAAGGTTCACCAGCGTTTCCAGCTTCATCTACCGCTCGGATACCTAAGTAATACAAGCCTCGTTCTATCTTAGGAATCTCCAGTAGATGATGAAGGGTTATACCATATTCTGCCAAAGGAGTGGTTTTTATGATTTCTGAATGAAGTTCTACTTCAGAATCAGAGAAGCGGTTTCGAATCAAAGACCTGTTACGCAGCAGTTTCAGTTCGTATGCTGCAGCTGAAGGAAAAAAAGAAACAAAGAAAAAGAATTGAGGGACGAGAGAGAGAATAACGTTTTGTATAATGCACATACTTGATCTAAGAACATTTACAAAAAGCTGTGAAGTACGGGGTGAACCCAAAGTATTGCCCAGATTATAAAAATTGATTACAAAATAACCGTTTGATATAACAATGTAACTTTCGTATCATTGAATAGGTCAATTTTAACAAAGGTTTGTGTGTGTGTGTGGGTGTGTAGTACACGCTACAAATGCTCCTTCAAGGGTGACTCGGGAAAGCATTTGTACGAAAGACACCATTTTTGGACGAAATGGCGCCGATTCAGTAGAAAGCCCAATCTGTGTTTCGGCTTCACTGAACGAAATAGCTCATTAATGCTCAGGGTAAATTTCGACGTTGTTATGAAAGCTAATCTCCAGGTGAAAAATCAATAGAGCGATGGTATGAAATGTTTAAAGAAACAGAGAGAGTTAAAGATTTTTCTGAAAGTGGCAGGCCTAGTTTGAGTGAAGCAATTGTTGAGCATGTTTGGTAATCGTTTCAACGGATTCATAAATAAACTTGAGAAGCATCACCTGAATTTCAAACATCGCTAGCAAGTCGGATATAAATTCTTCATAAAATGCTTAAGGTATACGAATACGTTCGGAATCGTGATTTTAAAAAAGCACATAAATGCATAATTTTCATGATATTTAGTGTCACTTAGATTAGACTACATGTATAAAATTGTTTTAAGGACATTTTGAAAAAAAACCCAATTATTTAAATGCAATATTTTGGCAAAAAATTAACTTAGAATAATATTTTTTTAAAATGTTCTCCTTTTGGGAAAAATACTTCGATTATAATAATATTTTGCCTGCATATAGCTCAGACCTCTTTACAGAGGCTCAACTATAATTTTTGAAAAATTCACATTATTTTCAAGAGTTACAACCCATTGAAATAATTATCGGCGTTTTTTACTTAAAATTTCTCCCCTCTGTTGTCGTAAAATATGAATAAACCCACTTTTAAGTTATATATTTCAAAAATTCTAGTTGAGCCTCTGTAGAGAGGTCTGAGCTATATACAGGCAAAATATTATTATAATAGAAGCATTTTTCACAAAAGGAGATTTGGAAAAAAGATTATTCTAAGTTATTTTTTTGCCAAAATATTATATTTAAATAAGTTTTTTTTTGTTAAAATGTCATTAAAACAGTTTTATGCATATATTCTAATCTGAGTGACACTAAGTATCATGAAAATTATCCATTTATGTGCTTTTGTAAAATCACGGTTCCGAACGTAGTCGCATACTTTAACTTACTTATTTTGTAATTTTATATTTTTTTGTTTTAACGTTTTGAAAAAATTTTGTACTTCGAATCTGAGCTTGTTTTTTTACCGCACATTTAAATGAAATATGTATAATTTATTCAAAAATTAGCAACATTTTAATATTTTTATGTGTAACTGAATTTTTTTATAACAATAATAGGAGGTTTTGAGGGTGCTATTATTTACTCCCCCCACCATTTTCTTAGAGTGCCTGAAAAAAAGAAGCTCAGTCTTCAGGAGGCTTTGACTTTATTACAGAACCTTCCATCTGAAAGCAGTGATGCGCTAATAGATGATTCTTCAGATGAAGAAGTCCCAGCCAATTATCTGCTGGAATTTTCGTTGGATTCTTAAGATGACGATCAAGAGAATGAACAAGACTCAAGGTACAGTTGTTCATATTCAAAAAATACAGCATTTCTTACCCAAGGCTGCAGTGCTTTAAAAAACATTCAATCGAAACCTCACTCAAAATGCGCAACGTATAATAAATTTTTGTGTATTAATGAAAAGAAACACCGTTTCCTTGAATATCATCAAATTGATTTTATGGATAAAACCTGCTTTTATGTGTAAAAAAAAGTAAATAAATTTTAAAAATTTCATAATTTTCAAAAATAAATTTTTTGGGCTGTAGAATATTAGTGTTTTTTTTAGGTTATTTAGCATTTTTAACAGTTAAAACTGCGTTAAAAAAGTCATTTGGTCTTTTTGTATTGTGAGAATATTTTAGACCTTTGTATACTGAGGGTACTTTAAAGAACCATTCTTATTAATTAGCTCAAACGGATTAAATTTTCCAAAGTTAAGTATTTTATTTATGTATGTCCCTTAATTTTCAATGTAGTGATTCAAAAAAAATACTGCATTAAAAATTGCAGTAAATCATAATGCGGTAGATAAAGTGTTAACTAAGCCCCCTCTCTCTGATGCCTTCATTGTTAGTTCACTATAAGGAGCATTGAACCAAACCTTCACCTTTTCAAAGGTTATTTTATAATAGATAAAATTAATGTATTCACCGATGACTTCCAAACATAAATTGGAAATAATATTTTGCTCTACTGAAAATATCTGTTCTTACCCACTCCGGCATCAAAATCATCTCCAACAGCTGTCCATTGCAAAGCCACCATCTGATCATACCTTTTGGTGATGCGAAGGTCTGTCACTTTGGCAGGAGGATATGAATCCTCCCGGTCGGAGAGAGTGGTCACTTCGAATGTTGCAGGGCCTGCTTCTCGCTGGAACTGACCAGATGGACTTTGGTCATTAGAGATGAAAGCTGATCCACAGCAATCAGACGATGGACCTAAAGAAGTTAGATTATAGGAAATAAATGCCGAAAGTTTTGGTGTGAAGAGATACCTTTCGTGAATACCATTACACTAAAATAGCATCCCACTAAAGGTTGATAGAAGATATTTAGTTGTTTCAAGATCTTTATCTTTTTTTTTTTTTCGTTCTGCAACTTCATTTATAACTAAAGTGAAGAGGACCCCTCTTCAGATAGAGCCCCCGTTTCTCGTATTTCCACCTTCATAGGTGTAGGATATTCCACGGAACTATTTTGAAAAAGGTTAGACCAGGGGTACTCAACCTTTTTTTCTGCTGGGCCGCATACATATGTCAGCTATTTCACGCGGGCCGCAACATGAAGATAAATGGGGGGGGAGGGAGGGGGAAATGTTTTAAGATCAAGATAACACACATTAGAAATTTAAAATGTGGAAAATTGGTCAAAATATTCTTTACTCCTGTTTTGCTTTTTTAATTATTATTGTTTATATTTTTTATTTTTGTCACTAACACTAAATTGGAAGAAATTAAGAAACACTCTTTCACAATTTATACATCAGTAAACGGTTTCATATGATTACCAATAATATAACCAACGTCATAGAATGCCTTTGTTACCGCTGTGATATTACCACTGACAAAGTACTTTGTTGCTTTTGCAAAGATTATTCAAGAGAAAGCTTGTTTATCACCTCTTGAAAGAGATCCTCGAGGAAAAGTGTTATTGAATGATTCCTGTTTATTGGTATTTTTTTAAATACAGAACTCACGAAACACCGACATAAATAATATTTAATCAGAGGCCTACTAACCACCGTTCGATGAAGACGTTCAGCGCTTTTGCACATCCGAAACTCGTTAACCAATCGGTAAGTTTCAGTCACATGATGCGCTTTTTAGATTTCTAACGTTCTCCAAGAGGGAATTATCTAACTTTCTCTTCCTTTAGTACCTCCATGTTTTAATTCTTATTGCTCTGTAAATACTCCTTCTGTAAACATTGCCTATAACACAAAATAAATTCTTTTATTTTCAAGAAACCTCTTCGCTTGCATTATTTTGATTTGAGTTGTGAAACTGTACCCGTAAGTATAAAAAAACTATAAAACACCTTTTTATAGTTAATTGAAATAAGTTGCAACTTAATCTTTCAGTTGCCAAATCTGGAAATAGTTAATCGAAATAAGTTGCAACTTAATCTTTTAATCGCCAAATCTGGAAATAGGATCTGAAATGAGTAGCCAGATGCGAGATGGGATGTGAAACTGGGATTTCGTTAATCTTGATGATCCTGATTAGGACAATGGAACAAAATTATGAAATTATTGTATTGTCATCGGTCCTGGACAAGTAAGCAAAATTTCGAATTAATCTGACCTTTTAAAGAGGGTAAAAATTGAGTTCAAAGATTCCGTTACATAGAAGTGAAGCTCATACAAGGGTGTTTTAAAAGACCCCTATACACCTCGCCACTGAAACCCAGTTATCTGAAGAGTCTAACTTTTTAGGGGGGGTGATTTCGATTTGTCTCCCTCATATATATATAGTATTAGCTAAACTTTTTACAAGACAGTCGAATCCATGTCATAGAAATATGTATTTAACCAAGTTAAAGTTAGAATTTCCAATTGCTTACATGGAACCTCTTTTTCAAAACACTAATTTCCTCTTAGTTTCAGCCGTTGAAGATAAATTATCTATTTTCATTAATAAGTTTCAGATACACGTTATTTTTTTAATTTTGTAATTTCATTTAGGTAATATTGATGTTTTTTCAAATATAAATTATGTGATTATAAAAATATTTGGGCATGTTCACTGGCGTAGCACTGCAAATGGGTTTTAACAATGTGTTAGAGTATATTTTAAACAAATAAATAATATGTAATAACTTATATCTCATTGGAAGTAAGTACATTTATTATATAGGGTGTTTTAAGTTGAAATTGTACTTCTAACAGGCATGCCAATGTAAAATCGTTATTATTCATATTACGTAAGAAAGCTAAGCTTCTAATATCACAATAATTTTTACTAATTTTGAAACTGGATCTTAAATTTATTCTCTTGCAAGGAAAGATAATTAGTTGATTTATTTTTCCAATGATCGTATCTAAGAATTCTTACTTCATGTTATTTTGACAATTCAAGTGAATACAATAAATAAGATCAAAATACCAAAAACTATTCTAAAGTAGTTGACATGAATACAAATTAGAAAACTACTTCGTTCTACATAAATATATTTACAAATAAAGTGATATCTTTTGATGGTAGTGTTATATAAATGAGAAATTTTAGATTTACCTCTTAATACAGTGGAATAATCATTGAATCCTCCTGTAACTTTTATATAAACATTGTAAAAACCAGTTGAAGTGAAATTTGTAAAGTGGTGGCTATAAATGCCATCGTCTTGGGTGATGTCAACATCTGCAAAAAAATTTGCGTAACATAGTATAGGAAAACGATAAATTATACTTCTAGATATTATAAATGCACTTTGAAAACTCATATAATTTTGAAAAACGTCGAAAAGTAATAACAAGTAATATAAAAAAATTAAATCAATTCCTACTTAAGTGAACAATGAAAAATTCTATTTTAGTTAGTTAAATTTAATTGATGAATTAATATTTGAAAAAAATGTATCAACGTCAAGTGTCATCCACTACAAGTTAAAAAAATGTATTTAAAGCCAAGGAAAAATTCGTTAGAAAAACTTACTGGCACCATCTGTTGGTGCCATTTCTAACTTCGTTAGAAATAACGCAGAATAAATTTTAAAATTAAAAAATAAAACAAAATTAACTAATTAGTATTTGAAAAAACTATTAAAATCAAATGCCATCCACTATAAGTTTAAAAAAATGTATTTGTAGCCAAGAAAAATTTGTTAGAGAAACTTACTAGAGCCATCTGTTTGTGCTATTTCTAACTTTGTCAGAAATAACGCAGAGTAAATTTTAAAATTAAAAAATAAAACAAAATTAATGAATTAATACTTGAAAAACTGTATTTACGTCAAGTGTCATCCACTACAAGTTTAGAAAAATCTATTTGTACTTCAGTGGATGAATAAAAAGTATTTTATTTACGATTGAAAATTTGAACAATATATATATATATATATATATATGAAATGCTTGTGCAATAATTCTGTTGAGTGGTAAATATATTGTAAGACGTGGCGAGTGGATGCTATTACTGTAGGTAACCAAAGATAGGGCGTGGCCGGTGGTGTGATTTTCTATTTTGCGTGGAGCATGGTCAAATACGGTATTATCGAAGAGGCACTCCTGTGAATCATTATTCTTTTATTTCACATCTGGAGACACATAAAGATCCAGTAGGGACGGCATTACACATACAAGAAGCAGACATCACATCACAAGCACAAATACAAACAAAGATAAACATAGAACGCGTTGCAGCAGGCTGATTACATGATGAAGGCAAGCGGACAAAGAAGAGAGCGCCATTACACAAGATTTTGGCTTTTATACTAGCGGTGGTTATTACGTAATAGTAGTTCTGATTGGACAGAATGGGCGGGACAGGGATTTCGGACTAGCCGATTACGATTAAGATTACAATGTTAATTTTAAACCAAAGAGTTAAAGTTATTTTAAATATTAGTACAAAGAGTTAATAAAAAGGATACTAGAGGGAATTATTACATATATATATATATATATATATATATATATGTAATAATATCTCAGTGAGATATTATTATATCTCATATGATATATATATATATATATATATATATATATATATATATATATATATATATATATATATATATATATAGATAGATAGATAGATAGAGAGATAGAGAGAGAGAGAGTGAGTGAAGTAACAGTAAGAATTTAATTTTTTTTTAAATTATACTACGATTATCCAAGTTTAATTCAGAATTTTGTAAAAATGAATGTTAATGTTCAAAATATTAATTTTTTCTAAACGCACATGTAAATGTTTTTACAAAAAACTTCGTATGATTGAATCAGAAAGTTTTACAAAGTGATACTGTTAAGCAAATTTTACTTTTTAAGGAATGGGTGTCACTAATTGGAAACGTGGTGTGATTGCCATGGACGTCTTAAGACTTCTTGAGGCCCTGGGCCCCTACACAAATGTAGCACCCCCCTATGATCCTTAACAGTACATAACATACGTTACCAAATACAAACAATTACCCGAAACAAATAACTGCACATGACTTACCATCGTAGCAAACTGGCTCGACCGACTGCCGCCTTTCCACTGCATGAGTAATGATGGTGTATGGTGGTAGGCCTAGATCTGTACGTGGACGATGGTCATCGCATATAGCCAATTGATGTACCGGACGAAATTCCTAATTTTTCGGAGAACACAGCCGGCAATAACATTTGCCTGTTGAAATTCTTCGAATCATGATTTTATCAATGCTGAATTGAGAACGAGCCATTGTAGCCGAGGCCCTGGGACCAGTTGGTTCATGCTTTAAGGTATTCGAGTACGTTCGGAATCGTCATTTTACAAAAGCGTATAAATGGATAATATTTATGATATTTAGTGTCACTTAGATTAGAAAATGTACATAAAATAGTATTACAATAAAAAATTATTTAAGTACAATATTTTGACAAAAAATGAACATAGAATGACCCATTTTCAAAATATTCTCCTTTTGTGAAAAATGCTTCTATTCTAACAATATTTTGCCTGTATATAGCTCAGACCTCTGTACAGAGGCTCAACTAGAATTTTTAAAATATGTAATTTAGAAGTGGATTTATC
Source organism: Trichonephila clavipes (assembly GCA_019973935.1). Classification (NCBI taxonomy): domain Eukaryota; kingdom Metazoa; phylum Arthropoda; class Arachnida; order Araneae; family Nephilidae; genus Trichonephila; species Trichonephila clavipes. The sequence goes on from BMAU01021369.1 coordinate 2,028,978, forward strand.
CATATTTTACGACAACAGATGGGAGCAATTTTAAGAAAAAAACGCTGATAATTATTTCAATGGGTGGTAACTCTGAAAATAATGTGAAGTTTTCAAAATTCCTAGTTCAGACTCTTTGGAGAAGTCTTTACTTTATATAAGCGAAATATTATTATTTTAGAAGCACTTTTATAAAAGGAGAACATCTTGAAAAAAATATTATTTTAAGTTAATTTTTAGCTAAAATATTGTATTTAAAAAAAAATTTGTCAAAATGTCCTTAAAACAATTTTATGCATGTATTATAATTTAAATGACACTAAATATCATGAAAATTATCCATTTATCCGCTTTTTTAAAATCCCCGTTTCGAACGTAGTCGGATACCTTAAGACGTCCCTGATGGTCGCGGTAGCCGTGTGGTCATTTTCACGAATTGGTTGCATGCGTTGTCGAATCCTATTGTCACTGAACACTCCGTAGCTTAAAAATTTTACTTCACAGTAGAACGTCGTTTATCGGAACGTTTATTATCCGGAGCGTCAAACATCCGGACCAGTTTTTTTTCAACTACATGTACTGTATATGAATACGTTTTCGAACAGTGCAATGCTCAGCAGCTGTTTCGCGTGAGGCCAAAAGTGATGGAAAAACCCAAGGTCAAGGATATTTGGGGAATTTCAGTTGTGTGATTTGGTAAACATCTGCGTTGGATAATAGGTCAGTTTGCTCCCAAGTGAGGGGGTGTATACGTGCTCTTTTCTTGAGCTGTGAACTGCTATGGCTTCGGATTCAAAACGGGAGCGCAACGTCTTGAACATAGAGACAACACTTGAAATATTAAACCGTCTCGCGGAGGGAGAAAGTGGCGCGTCTCTACAACAGTTTTATAATGTTGGAAAGTCAACAATTTCTGACATAAAAAAACAACAACGAAAGTAGCAAGGGTTCATCAAATGCTGAAGCGTTTTCTGCGTTAGAGACAGCTATGGAGTGGTACGAACAACAATCAGACTTCTCAACTACTGCTGCTCAAGAGAATAAGAGTCCTTGCAACGAAAAAACGAAGTTGTACAGTGGTAGAAAAATAAGTGATTATTTTCTACAATAAAGGTAAAATTTCGACATATTTTGCACCTACTTTGCCTTTTCTTCATACACGTTTCCCGCATGTGATGATTTTAAACATTCGTATAGTGTCTGGTTTCATATACTACATGGATTGCATTCGGTTTTCTGTTATCCGAATAATCGCGTATCCGAACGGTGTCCAATCCCAATTGATTCGGATAAACGACGTTCTACAGTATTTTATTTTCCAGTACAGTGTAATTTTGAATTAAAAGCAAAACTTTACTTCCAAGTCCATCATCCAACAGAGGAATTTCGGATACATCTCCGCTTTGAGGATGGTATACATAAGCAATTACAGTTGCATTCTTGATTGGATAGTTCCCTTTTCTAACTTCTGCAAAAATCTGGACGGGTGGTGGTGAAATCTAAGCATAAAGAAAGATTCAGAAATTTTAGCTTAATTTCATTTGAAAATGAAATTAAATTGCCTTAATTTATTTTTATTCTGTATATAGAATATAAAATTTAAAATTGTTTATAATTTTCCTTATTAACATTCAAAGATTTACTTTTCACAAATTTTTTTGCCAATTTATAAAGAAAGGCAAAAAAAAATAAGAAAATAAAGATGCTACCCAAAAATGTATAGGAATTTTACGTAAACGTATTATTTATTTTTTAGAAAAGATTTGAACTTTTTCTCAAAAGTATACTTTTTGCGAAATTATGCATGTGTGTATGTTTGTTGATTACTTATGAGAAGAATATTAATATTAAATTACAGTATATTACATTTTACATTCACTTTTGGTACTATACCATACTTAACTATATATATAACTCTGTATATAATCCTAATCTCAAAAGAGGTTACTTTAGAATAATATTCAACAGGTGGTTGAAATTCGGAATATAAAGAGTGTTTTTTTTCCAGGTATAGAAGTTTAAGTTGGCATTACTTTCCAAGATAGCGACCGATTTAACAGCTGTGAAGTGATTTATTCTCAGTTCGGTTTGGCAATTCATCAAAACGATCATCAAGCAAGGCGTAGATTCGTCGAATGGGCCCAAAACGAGATTGCCGTTGTTCCCGATTTTCATAAGCGAATTTTGTTTAGCGATGAAGCGCACTTCTGGTTGAATGGCTACGTCAACAAACAAAACTGCCGCATTTGGAGTGAAGCTAATCCACAAGTGTATGTCGAAACACCGTTAGATCCAGAAAAACTGACTGTTTGGTGCGCTTTATGGGCTGGTGGAATCCTTCTTCAAAAACGATGAAGGCCACAACGTTACAGTCAATGGTGATTGGTATAGAGCCATGATTACGAACTTTTTCATTTCTGAATTGAACAATCATGATGTCCAGGAGCTGTGGTTCCAACAAGACGGCGCAACATGTCCCACAGTTCGTGCCACAATCGATTTATTGAAAGACACGTTTGGTGACCGCCTAATTTCCCGTTTTGGACCTGTGAATTGGCCTCCAAGATCTTGTGATTTAACACCGCTAGACTATTTTCTGTGGGGCTATGTAAAGTCATTGGTCTATGCGGATAAGCCACAAACGCTTGACCATTTGGAAGACAACATTCGCCGTATTATTGCCGATATACGGCCACAAATGTTGGAAAAAAGTCATCGAAAATTGGACGTCAGATTGGACTACATCCGAGCCAGCCGTGGCAGTCCTATGCCAAAAATCATATTTAAAATGTAATGCCACGAGATTATCTTTCGAATAAAAAAAAAATTCATGTCAATCGAATAATACATCGTTGTTTTATTGTAATTTAAAGTTCTATACCTCTAAAAAACACCCTTTACTTTGGGAGAAAAAAAATCTCCCGATTGTAATATATATTTGCGCTTTTAGAACTCATCCAATATCATTCTGGTTCATTAAATTATAAAAACACATTTTATTAAGTTGTAACAACTACATTTAAACCCTGCCTTCCCTTGATGATTAGTGGCAGCCAGGGGGCACCACCTGTTCTTTAGAGAAGCGGGAACTCGTTCCCCTCGCTCTTCTGCCCTGGATCGCTACCGGGGAAAGATGTGTACACGTGGAGTCAGGGAAAGCCTGTTTCCCTCCTTTTAGTCCTTAAGCCATTTTCTGTAACGATAATGGATGTGTGTTGTTTTGTTGTTTTATTTAAGTGACCCCTTGTGTTGTGGAACGTAAGAACATTAAATAGTATTTGTTCCAGTAATGAAAAGGCTTCTTCATTTCAACACAATGAATACACGACATGGGGGATTGTCATAGTGGCGCCCAACGTTCTAACCGGACCAGGAAACCGAGATGCTGATCAACGCTTCCTTGAGTGTACATTTTGTTTATCTTCGACCAACTGACCACGTGTATGGAAATTTTAGTGTGTGTCGCCCCGACAGTCAAAGTTAAAGGGCTCGTCTTTCAGAAAATTGTCAGTTTTAGTATCATCCCGATGCTAAGGTGAAAGTGCTCGTCTTTCAGAAAACTGTCAGTTTTAGTATCATCCTGATACTAAGGTGAAAGTGCTCGTCTTTTAGTTGGAAAATTATCGGTTTAGTATCATCCCGATACTAAGGTGAAAGTGCTCGTCTTTTAGTTGGAAAATAATCTGTTTAGTATCATCCGGATACTAAGGTGAAAGTGCTCGAAAAGTGAGGAAATAATCCGAAGTGAAATTGTGTTGCTTTATGTGTTATGTTTTGAAGTGCGCGAGTGGTGTTTACAAGATATCTGCTATTTTGAAGAAAAACAATCTCTTCCCGAGATTATGTGTTACTGAAATCTTTACCTGTATTTGAACAAGAAAACGGAAATTAAATCTGTGAGTAGATGTAACAAATTTTTTGTACAATAATATTGAGGAATATGATCATTTATCTTTTTTGAGATATTAGTATTTGTATATTTTGCTTCTATAATGCAATTTTTTTTAATTATAATTATTTCAATCTACTGTTGAAAATAATTGTGAAATTCAAATAGTGAAAGATCATTTCTGCTTTCAGGAAGAAGTAACTGATATAACATTGTTGATAAATATGTATTGGTGCATTTTAAAATAATTGCTATATAATAATTTGCTGTAAATAATTGCTATATTGAGTAAATGGTGAAATTCTTGGTTATTATTATTATAAGGATCTGTTGAATATATATATATATTTATTAAAGTTAAATATTGAAATAAAGGTAATTTCTGCTATCAAGCTGAGGGAGAAACCTCATTTAATTATCAAACTTTGATATATGTAATGTTTTCAGATTTTGATATTTTTATTGTTTAATATATTTCATGAATCGATATATTTATAGCTTTCAAAAAAGTTCTATTTGGTGATTTTAAATTTTATGTTTCTTGAGAATAGATTTGTTTAATTTGCATGAGTCACATCCTGTGATAGCGGAGTACTTGTTTAGTTTGTGTATTTTATTCATTGCATTTCCGGTGTTTTTTTGAATTACGTAAGGAAGGTTTCATAAAATATATAAGTATTTCACAAGAAATATTTCTTTTTTTTTAAAAAAATGATTATTAAATAATCTTATATTCCTAATTGAGTCACAGTGTGATACATTTAGCTTTTAAATGTTTTGTACTTATTAAGTATATATATATATATATATTTCACAACATAACATGTAATCACGTTTTTTCAATATGCTATTGTGACTCATGATTAATTTTATATTTCATATACAGTTGAATTTATGGTATTTTATTTAGATTTTCTGAAGATCTTTTTGTAAAATAATGTTTTGTTTATTCCCTTTATATTGAATTTTTTTTTTCTTTATATGTTTTTCTCTGCAGGGAAGGTAGTTGTTTAATGATTAGTTAATACGTATCCATTGATATTAGGAAAACCAGTTTAATTTATAACTTCCTGTATACTTTAAAACCTGAATCTAGTTTTAGTTTTAAAGACAAATATGGCTTTTCTCTCAAAAGGCAAGAAAATAGACCTCTATAATTTAGCAAGTGAGCTACGAGTCTCTGTGACTTTAGAGGATAAAATAATTGACTTACGCGAAAAAATCACTTCATGTACATTCTTTCAGAATAATGAGCAGTTTGTGAAAGAGATGCTCGATAACATTGTTGATGAACGTAAATCGCTTGAAATCGAAGCCTTAAAGAAAATAGAACGGGAGGATAAGTTCCTTGCTGATCAGAGAGCATTTGAGCTTGAAAAGCTTAAATTACAAGCGCAAAATCCTCCAGCTTCCGTAGGTATTTCTTCTCAAATGGATTCTAACCCCATGAGGCTGGATTTAAAAACAGTCTTGCCCACATTCATCCCTGATAAAGATGACATATCACTGTTTTTAACAATGTTCGAAAGACAAATGAAGCTCCTAAATGTACCTGCCGATTTTTGGGTATCACACTTAATTGGAGTCCTGCCAAGTGATATTGGCAGGTTAATTGCAAGAGAACCGGAAGAGATGTTTAGGAATTATGCTCACATTCACAATATTTTATTGCAAAGGTTCAAACTGACAGCTGACCGTTTCAGAGTCCTTTTTTGCCGACACCAGAAACAGGATCATTCCACGTGGAAAGATTTTTTTTGAGCTAAGAACCTTTTTCGAAGGTTGGCTAAAAGAATTAGATATAGATTCATTTGAAACCTTGAAAGATCTTATCATAGCAGATCAAATAAAAAAAAGGTGTCCACCAGATTACAAGAATCATTTCCTAGACACTTGGGAAATACTGAATGATCCCGTTGTGTTAGCTGAAAAGCTGGACTCATACGAAAATGTTAAACCCTCTTCGCAAAAATTAACAAAACTAAGCAACTCTCGTTTTTCTAGGAACACAGGCAATCCGGAGTTTAGGAAGTCTCACTCATTCAAAGTTGAAAAGAATGTTTCGGGTAACCACAATAGTGCTTTTGCTAACCCTAGCTACATACCAGCTCGGAATACCAACACCGGTTTTCATCCACCTATTTCTTGCTATGGTTGTGGCAACCCTGGAATTATAAAATCGAAATGTCCAAAATGCTCACAAAAAAAAGAGAGTGCCTCTGTCAACGCCATACACATGTTTACTTGTCTTACCTCCCCAGTAGCTCTACTTGACATCGAAGTCTATGAGGCTACAGGCACAGTTTGTGCTGATACAGGAGCCAGCCAGTCACTCGGGGGAGAATTAATGTTTAAATTCTTGAGAAATCGTGGACAAAAATTCTCAGAATTTCATCTTGCTATGTGCCTAGCTGATGGTCAACAATCCACATCCCTTGTTCAAAAAGCTACAGTACCAATCACCGTAGGTGGACGAACTTTCCAAATCGATTTAATTTTTTTACCACATGCAAAAGGTAACCGCACTCTTCTAGGTGTTGACTTTTTAAGGACATCAGGAATCGTAATGGACATGCGTAACAATTTTTGGTATTTTGGTGACAAACCAAGCTTCAGGATACCTTTTTCAAAAGATGTTCCTTTGCCTGTAGACGACAGTCCTGTCGAAATAAATAGTAGTTCTTGTCCCACGAATTCGATTCCCAGTGAAATTCCATTACATAGCAACACTGTTAAAGAAACTGAGACAAATGATCTCCATTTGCGAGAAGAAGAAGGACAGGCCCTAAATGTAGAAGAAAGAAATGATTTGACGGTCCTGCTTAATGAAAGTAAAGATGTTTTCAGACTAGGGGGAGAACCAACTCCATTCGTAAAACACTTTATAAACACAGGTGACCACCCACCAGTTTCAACTGCACCTTATAGACTATCTCCAAACAGGAAAGAACACTTAAGGAAAGAAATTGATAATCTTTTGGCTCATAATAATATTATAGAAGAATGCGAGTCCCCATACGCAGCCCCAGTAGTTTTAGTACCCAAGTCTAATGGAACTGTTAGGTTGTGCATAGATTATCGTAAACTAAATGCGATTACTATACCTGACAAATATCCACTGCCCCTCATGGATGTTCTTTTACATGATGCTAAATCTACTGCTTTTATGTCTGCCCTTGATAAAAATCCGGTTATCATCAGGTAGAGGTCAATCCAGCGGACCAGGACAAGACTGCATTCGTTTGCCCTTTTGGTACATTTAGGTACAAAAGAATGCCATTTGGACTTCGCAATGCCCCAGCAACCTTTCAGCGTCTTATGGACCAGTTTCGTAATGGATTGCCAAATGTAAATATCCTGGTGTATTTAGACGATATCGTTGTGTTGTCTGAAACGTTTGAACAACACATTGAGGACTTAAGAATGGTCTTTGACAGACTTAAAAAAATTTAAATTATGTGCTAACAGAGAAAAATGCAAGTTTGTTTGCTCTCGCGTAAAATACCTTGGACTTTGGATAACTCCTAAGGGAATAGAGGTAGATCAAGATAAAACTGCAGCGATACAAAACATTCCTTCCCCGAGAAACCTAAAGCAGCTACAGTCATTTTACAGACCTGCTCATGGTATAGAAAATTCATCCCGAATTTTTCAGATATTGCTAGACCCCTTAGCAACTTGTCAAAGAAAAGTACTGCTTGGAAATGGAGTGAAATTGAGCAACAAGCTTTCCAAACCCTAAAACAATGTTTAATAACCCCGCCAATATTGAGACAAGTTGATCCTAAAAAGCCTTTTATCATCCGAACGGATGCAAGCAGTTACGCCCTCGGTGCAGTTCTGTTACAAGGAGAAAGCCCCACCGATGAACAGCCAGTAGAATATGCCAGTAGACTCTTGAGTTCTGCTGAAAAAAATTACTCGACAACAGAGCGAGAAGCCTTGGCTGTAGTCTGGGCCTTAAACAAATTTAGAGGATATATTGAAGGGGCAGAAATTACAGTGGCATCTGACCACCAACCTTTAAAGTGGCTGATGAATTTAACATCACCAACCGGAAGATTAGCCCGATGGGCACTTCAAATACAATCTTACAATCTGAAGATTGACTATTTTCCAGGGAAATGCAATTTTATTGCAGATATGCTTTCCAGGCCAGAGTATAGAGATGAAGAAATTTGCGAATTAAAAACTATAATTATTGATTTCCCGACGAGAACTGCTAATGAGCTAAGAACAGAACAATTGAAGGACCTTGAGCTAAAAAAGATAGTTGATTGTTTTGAAAATCCCAACAAGGGAGTTGACTTTGCCAATTGGACTGGGAGAGGGTACGTGATGAATCAGGGAGTACTGTACCGGTACTCACCTCATGCTGAAGTTGAAGAAGCTCAACTAGTTGTCCCTACTCATGAGAGAGAAGATATTAAAATTGCACCATGATGCTCCCACCGCTGCACATTACGGTGCTGATGGTACCTTTTCAGAATTTCCTCGAAATATTACTGGACTGGTATGAGGAAATTTATTGCTGATTATGTGAAGAGCTGTTCAGAATGCATTAGATACAAAGCCACGAATCAGAAACCTGCAGGTCTTCTGCAGACCCCTGTTCCAACTCAACGATTTGAGAGCATAGCTATTGATCTTTTTGGTCCCTTACCAGAAACGACCGAAGGTATGAAGTGGATTTTCATAGTGGAGGATTACACAACAAAATGGGTAGAGTTATTCCCATTAAAGCAAGCTACTGCTAAAGAATGTGCCATGACACTTCTAAATGAAGTCTTCCTAAGATACGGAGTGCCCCGTAGACTAATAAGTGACAATGGGACTCAATTTGTGAGTGCGGTGATGCAACAGTTATGTTTTGTCTTGGATATCAATCAAAGTCTCATTCCCGTATATCACCCACAGGCAAATCCAGTCGAAAGGAAAAATAGGGATTTGAAACCTCGTTTGGCAATGATGGTAGGTAACAACCATACATTATGGACTGAAAAGCTACCAGCTATTAGATTTGCAATGAATACTTCAAAATGAGAGTCAACAGATCACACGGCAGCATACCTAACCTTCGCCAGAGAACTACGAACTTTGGACCAAGTAAATACTGATCTACGGTCCGTCATCCATAACGATAATTTTGTGCCTGAATTTACACCCTATTTAAAACGTTTTGAAAGATACATGTCACAAATTAAAGAAAACATTGAGATGAGTCAAGATCGTCAAAAAACATATGCAGATAAATCACGCAGACCAAGTCCTAACTATAAAGTTAATGATCTGGTATGGGTAAAACTTCACCCATTAAGTAAAGCGAGTCAGAACAGGAGTGCAAAACTCATGCCTAGGAGAGACGGGCCGTACATTGTGCTATCCCAGAGATCTCCTACTACCTTTGTAGTAGCCAGTTGTGAAAAACCTGACGAACCTTTAGGTGTCTACCATACATCAGCTTTAACACCCTTTCTGAATGGCACAGAGACCCAGTCTCCTGTAGTGCCTCTCAAGAAAAGAGGAAGGCCACGCAAACAGCCATTGGTTCCTAGAGGTACTGCCGGAGAGAATGCCATAAGGTCTGCTAGTACACCCCCTCGCCGAGACGGTCTTCGGCGGTGTAGGGGGAGAATGTAACAACTACATTTAAACCCTGCCTTCCCTTGATGATTAGTGGCAGCCAGGGGGCACCACCTGTTCTTTAGAGAAGCGGGAACTCGTTCCCCTCGCGCTTCTGCCCTGGATCGCTACCGGGGAAAGATGTGTACACGTGGAGTCAGGGAAAGCCTGTTTCCCTCCTTTAGACCTTAAGCCATTTTCTGTAACGATAATGGATGTGTGTTGTTTTATTTAAGTGACCCCTTGTGTTGTGGAACGTAAGAACATTAAATAGTATTTGTTCCAGTAATGAAAAGGCTTCTTCATTTCAACACAATGAATACACGACATGGGGGATTGTCATAAAGTTGATTTACTACGTTAGCAAATTCAAAAATGTGTTAACCACTTCCCAGTATTACCCGAATGCCCGAAATGGCACCCCTGATTTGAACGAGCACCGCTCCGGCAACACTTTTTTTCTACTCTAACCCTCTGATTTACCTGTATTTTTTGCTCGTTTAGTGTGCAATGCTTCTAACAGATGTCTCTAATATGCAAGTAAAGTTAGTATTACAAAGAATTGTCTGAACCGGTTTTAAGGTTAGGTTTTACTGCATGTTTTTAGACTAGATAAGGTGGGAATTTTCTTTTTACTAGATCGGTGTACCGCAAACTACGAACACTATTTCTTTTAAATTGGGAGTTAAAAGTAGAAGAAAAATAAGTGATTATGAAAAGCTCTTAATAGAAAATAATTCTGGCATTGACTCAGGTAGTGAGTCTAAAATTTCTGTAAATGATTCTGGAAATAATGAAAGTTTGTTATCGGACTTCTCTCTCTTGTGGTGTAGATAGATTTGGATCAGCATCCTCTAAATTACCCAATAACAAAAAAGAGGCAAGAAATAATACCAAAAAATAATCTTCCATCTTTTAGGTACATCATTGTGGAATACTTTCGTTTTATATCAGAAACTTGGAGAAAAATTATCTCATTTGAATTTCAGGCTGAATAGTATAGATTGCTGTATTGAAAGACATGGGGCGGTAAATGAGAGAAAAAAGAACGACCAGGAATTTTGTCCAGTTCCTTACGATTGACAGAAAAAAAAATTTTTAGAAGTGATTCTACTCACCGATAAAAAATTGAGACTGACAAGGCAATGTTTTGTGCAGTGTTCGAAAAGAAACGATTTTGGAAAAAGGGTGAAAAAAATATATTTTTTCCCCGATTGCGATACTGGACTATGCTTGTCTCTCTGTTTTAAAATTTACCACACAAAAACATAATTTTCAGAGTATATTTATATATCTGTAAGTACACTCATAGACAAAAAAAATTAGCGCACCAAGAAGGAGTCGTCAAAATGAAACGAAATTTTACATACGTAATGACTACTTTGATATGATTAGAAAATCAAACAAAAAGGATCATTTATTTCAGAGAAAAAGGCAAAATTAGGAGGAGTATTTAATACCCTGTTGAACTCTTTTTAGCGCGAATGCACGATGCGATATGATCGGGCATTGAGGTATACAAGTTCTGCATAATGTCTTGAGACAGTTCGTCCTTTTTTTTTTGCTGTAACCTTGCCTCTAGTTCGTTCAAACTTGAGGATGCCCAACTCGCCGTCCCAAATGATCCCAGATACACTCGATTGGAGACAAATCTGGGGATCAGGCAGGCCAAGGAAGGGTAGTAGCAGTACGTAAACAGTCTTGTGACATCTTTGCTGTAAAGCCGAGCGTTGTGTTGTTTAAAAATAGCTCCTGGGAGCCGTTCCATGAGTGGCAACCAGTGGCGCCCACAAGGGGAGAGGGGGTCCTGGGGGTCTGGACACCCCCCAAAGCCCTTGATTTTTTTTCCGATTGATTATAATTCTGAGTACATAGTACGTAACATTTAATTAAGTATTTGTTATTAATGATTAATTTTATTAATTAATGCTAATTATTTATTCAATAATTAGTTTTTTACTGTGTTTTGTTCCCGAAAATCGACAAAATCAAAAGGAGCATGATACAAGAATGGTGAACTTTCGACCCCGGCCTCCCCCTTGAAAAATTCCTGTGTGCACCACTGATCGTTGGTAAATGTGAATATGAAGATTTTTTTTTACAATCATATACACACAATTTTTAATTGTGAATTTAATAAGTTTTTCTGTTCGGTTCTTAATTATGAGAAGAAAATGTAAGCCAATGCAATAACTAAGTTATATGTGTAATTAATTTCATTTTGAGTATAAAGGCAAATATACAGCTTCGGTGTATATTTTATATGATATATTTTGTAAATAAGTACAATATAGTTAAATATTTCCTATTCATTACAAGCCTTAAAAATACTTTTGAAGAGGTTAATATGATTATTTATATTAAAATCTATAGAGAGATCTACAGTTTTATTTTGTATTAGGTTCTGTTTATAAATCTTTTTTTATAATTCTCTTCCAAGAGATTGGCACAATATTAAATTAACACTTTCTTAAGGCAATAGGAAATAATAATGAGATAAGAATCAAAAGATTTATTTGTTTACACAAAAGCATGTTTTATAATAAAAAATAAACATAAGTACGAAAAAACAGCTTTACAACAGAAATAATAAATACCATGATTCAAACTCCACTAACTCTTTGAAAATGTTTGTTTTAATCAAATACTGTTAGTGAAGATCAGTTTTTATAATTTAACATACAACTGATTTCACAAGAAATCTTTAACACACATTTCGAGAAACTTTAAAACGTATATTTCATAGACTTTTTTTAGTATAACTTCGAAAGTCTAAACTCCGCGATGAACAATTTTTTAATCCCATTTTACTTGTAATTAATTGATTATCACGTTTTCAAATTTAAATTTAAACTTAAAATACTGAGAATTACACTTTTTTAAATATTAAAAATTCAAAATATAAAGCAAGCTCCATAACTTTGTTTAAATATTTCTTGATATAGCAAATACTTCGAAATAGAATAATGCCTTCCATCGTACACTCCTTATTACCAAACATAAACGCTAAAATATTCATCACCCTTTAATTTTGAAGCTCTAATCTTTTCGAAGAATCTCCCTAATAACTTAAAAATAACTATAACAAACAATCCGAATCCACGCTACAGGCGATCTCTGGCACAGCCAACCTTCTTTGCATCAATAATTAATGACATGGAATTTTCAGCAAGTGCAATCCTTCGAACAATAGCAGTCGTAGGCTGGCTGTGCCCATTGATGAAATGATCGTTCGGCTTCGACATCTTTTCCCTCCAATCCGAGGACGAAAATGCGCGAGGACGGTAGGTTGGAATTAAATAACCATTTGAAAACAATTTGCATCGGCTGTTCTATTGACTCGGACATTAAGAGAACTTCAGCGATCGGTCGGTAAGCCAAGACTCAAGCAGGAGTGGGTACTTGGATTCACTGGTGAGTCATTAGCGGGGGTGGGTCGGAGCTTTCGTGATTCATCGTTCTTTCTTTCACATTTGGCCCTCATCACAAAAGCTTCCCCGCGTCTATTTTTTGGCAGGACCTTCCTTTCATGCATTTTCTTTGCGTCTTTTTAGGGATTTTTTTCTCCCCTCCCCTCTTCGCTTTCTATCTTGACCCCAGTTTGACCGACAGGGAGTAATAGTAGGCAGGGCGGCATGTATAATGGATTCTTCTGAATTTTCCAAGGATTCCAGAGACTTTTAGGCAAAATGTGTGCATGGGATTTCAGGTATGAGATTTGATGGTTTTGTGATGAAGTATGTTTCAATGATTGATGTATGTATAAAAAAATGAATATAGTGTTTTGCTCTTCAAATTTTATTTCACTTTCATTTATAATGGATGTCTGAAAATTTGAACAATTGTTCAGTAGAAAGAAGTAGATATACATCATATAAAACTATATAAATGCTGAAATATTTATATATATATATATATATATATATATATATATAGAGAGAGAGAGAGAGAGAGAGAGAGAGAGAGAGAGAGAGAGACAGTTGTGCACATAAGGGGAGGGTATCCTGGGGGTCTGGCCCCTCCTCCAAAGCCCTTGATTTTTTTCCGATTGATTATAATTCTAAGTATATAGTGCGTAAAATTTAATTAAGTATTTGTTTCTAATGATTAATTTTATTAATTAAAGCTAATTATTTATTCAATAATTAGTTTTTTACTGTGTTTTGTTCCCGAAAATCGACAAAATCAAAAAGAAGCATGATACAAGAATGGTGAACTTCGACCGTGGACCCCCCACGCTTGAAAAATTCCTGTGTGCGCTACTGGTGGCAACACATATGGTTGCAGGATGTCATGGACATACCGCTGGACTGTCATGGTGCCACGGATCAATACTAGGAGTGACCGTGTATTGTAGGCAATGGCACCCCATACCATCACACCAGCTGTGTGAGTGGTGTGTCGCTGTATAGCAAAGACGGGATTGAGGCGATCACCACGTAGTCTCCACACACGAACACGATTGTCATCACTGCTGAGATTGAATCTGGATTCGTCTCTAAAGATGACCTGGTTCCATTCCGCTGCAGTCCAGTTTCCTGGAGTGCGGCACCACTCCAAATGGAGGCGTCGATGGGTGGGTGTCAAGGGCAGCACACGTAATGGGCGCCACGATCCAATATGTCCTTCAGCCAGGCACCTTCATATGGTTCGAGAAGACACAGGGGCCCTTAGTGAAAATGCTACCTGTGCCTGGATGGCGGTCGATGAAGCAGTTGGCTGTACGCGTGCATTTCTTACGATGTGGCGGTCTTGTCGAGAGCGTCCTGAGCCTGATCTTCGCGTAAATGACATTTCTTGGATCCACTGGTCCCAACAATCAGAGCGGTCCAATTAACGAGCTATTTGCCTAGCTGACCACCCAGCTTCCATCATGTGGATGATGATCACTCTCTTAAACTGCGACAGTGCTCATATTGTCTTCGAAAACGGCATAATGGTATGTCTACCTCAGCTCTTCCCTTGTAAATGATTCAGCAAACTCAAACGAGATTTAGTTACCTGTTTTATACTCCACGGAGAACGACGTTAAACGCACTCTATGTGCTATACGTAACGCGCAATCACGCTGCATTTCTAATCATTCGCATATCTCCCCGACAGGTACCTTCATGCCAAGTTTCGTTACGATCCCGCAATTATTTCTTGGTGCGCTAATTTTTTTGTCCACGAGTGTACAATATTATCTTTTTAAATCTAATGTACATTTTTGTAAAGTGTTCTTTTGAGTTCGCTTATTTCTTCGGAAAAAAGCCAACTTTAAGAAAAAACATGTTTTTTGAATGAAAATAAAAAAAATAGCATAATTCTTTAAATTTAATATTTATAACATTTCTGACAACTGATTGAAGTTTATACAATTGATTTCATTTTAAAAATGTTTATAAAACATATGCTTATTTTTTGACATAATATGGCAGAAAAAAGAAACCGTTAAGTGGTTAAGCGGAAAGTATAAAAGACGAATTACACTAGCAGGATTCAAAAGTTTCCAGACTGAGCGTATAACGTGGAAATTTTTTGCAGTAGAGCGACTACAATAACATTTCTGTGTTATTACCTTCTTTCCCTGTCCTAAAAAAAGGTTTGTTCCAAATTACCTGGTCGGTGGGTCACTACGGCGTTGTATTTATTCGTCGGCTATATGTATTTATTCATCGGTGGATGTATTTATTCGTCGGCTATATATTGATTGCGTTTGCTGAGCGGATAATGGATATTAGTTTTTGTGTTCATTTGAGAAAAAGTGCTACTGAGTCTTACGAAATTTTGAAGCAGGTGTAAGGCTGTGATACATTATCGCTAACGTAAGCTTTTAAGCGGTACCGACGCATCAGAGAAGGCAGGGAAAGTGTCGAAGACGACAAATGCTCTGGACGTCCGTAGACTTCTCGCACCGCTGAAAACATCGAAAAGGTTTCTGCAGCGGACGTAAGAACAGGCTTAGAACAATAGCAGAATCAGTTGGAATATTCTCGGCCACATGTCAATGGATACTAATTAAGGAACTTAACATGCATAGGGTGCAGTGGCGCACACAAGGAGAGGGTCCTAGGGGTCCGGACCCCCCCAAAGCCCTTGATTTTTTTTCCGATTGATTATAATTCTAAGTACATAGTACGCAAAATTTAATTAAGTATTTGTTATTAATGATTAATTTTATTAATTAATGCTAATTATTTATTCAATAATTAGTTTTTTACTGTGTTTTGTTCCCGAAAATTGACAAAATCAAAAGGAGCATGATACAAGAATGGTGAACATTCGACCCCGCCCTCTCCCCCTTGAAAAATTCCTCTGTGCGCTACTGATAGGGTGTGTCAACATATCGTTCCCTGCATGTTAAACGAAGGCCAATTTACAATTTACAGATGAAGTTAAAAGTACATCGGGGGTTGAATTAAAGGGCATGGCTAAAAATGGATTACAAAAATGTTTAGATGACCTTTACAAGCCATGACAAAAGTGTGTTTCAGCAGTATAATTGGTAATATTTTTTAAGTTGGAGACTCAGTTCGTGAACTTTTGAATCCTTTTACGTATAACATCTCTCATAATCCCTCCTTCCGAAAAAATGACTTTGATAGAAATTATCCGTATGATAAAATACTATGTTTTTTCATTTGTGAGTTAAACCAAAACATTTGGGACATTTTTCTTTCTAAAAATAATAGTCCGTTTCTATGTCTTATTTTTTGACATTAACCAAAGAGAGCCTTAGATATTGTGCATTGTTCGCGTCTACCAAGCCCAAGCAGTATCTAACGGATTAGATTATATCGATTACTTTAAACGCAATCGATATCCTAATGATATCGTACGTATAAAAAACCAGACTTTTCAGGGGGCCCTAATAATTTCCATTACGCCACTTCACGATACTCCTATTCCGTCAGCATTAGATATATCGATTGACTTACTTGAACATAATCAATATCCAAATGATACTGCACGTAAAAAAATGCCCTCCCTCAGGAAATGATTATATACCGATATCACCTTTCACATTGGAAACGATTTCATCTTCCAATCGCATATTATTTCAAAGCACAAATACAACGTATTATTAGAAGTATGTTTGATGAGGGAATTATTGATTTGTGTGGTTGTGCATGGTTGTTTTTGAAATAGTAAGTTAAAAACAAGTAAGATAAAAAAAATTTCTTAACGTCACAATGCCTACTTAGATCAACCATTTTTTTATTTTAAATTCTTTTCATTAAATAGTTACAATTAATATAAACATGTAAAGGGTGTTTTTTTAGAGGTATAGAACTTTAAATTGCAATAAAACAACGATGTATTATTCGATTGACATGAATTTTTTTTATTCGAAAGATAATCTCGTGGCATTACATTTTAAATATGATTTCTGGCATATGACTGCCACGGCTGGCTCGGATGGAGTCCAATCTGGACGTCCAATTTTCGATGACTTTTTCCAACATTTGTGGCCGTATATCGGCAATAACACGGCGAATGTTGTCTTCCAAATGGTCAAGCGTTTGTGGCTTATCCGCATAGACCAATGACTTTACATAGCCCCACAGAAAATAGTCTAGCGGTGTTAAATCCCAAGATCTTGGAGGCCAATTCACAGGTCCAAAACGTGAAATTAGGCGGTCACCCAACGTGTCTTTCAATAAATCGATTGTGGCACGGGCTGTGTGACATGTTGCGCCGTCTTGTTGGAACCCAGCTCCTGGACATCATGATTGGTCAATTCAGGAATGAAAAAGTTAGTAATCATGGCTCTATACCGATCACCATTGACTGTAACGTTGTGGCCTTCATCGTTTTTGAAGAAGGATTCCACCAGCCCATAAAGCGCACCAAACAGTCAGTTTTTTTTAACGGTGTTTAAACATACACTTGTGGATTAGCTTCACTCCAAATGCGGCAGTTTTGTTTGTTGACGTAGCCATTCAACCAGAAGTGCGCTTCATCGCTAAACAAAATTCGCTTATGAAAATCAGGAACAACGGCAATCTCGTTTTGGGCCCATTCGACGAATCTACGCCTTGCTTGATCATATTTAAAATGTAATGCCACAAGATTATCTTTCGAATAAAAAAAATTCATGTCAATCGAATAATACATCGTTGTTTTATTGCAATTTAAAGTTCTGAACCTCTAAAAAAACACCCTTTATATACATATGATAGAATCACAATATTAAGTAGCAATTAACTTTTATTCATTATCATTTAAGTATCGTATTGACATCCAAAACAATCGTGTATATAAAATTTCAGTTTAACTGAATGCTTTAAAACGTGAGAAAAAAAAATCTTTTCAAGTTTTGACCCAAGTCGTTAAAAATGAAGCCAACGTGACTGTATCTGTAATTCTTTAAATAATTAGTTTCAGTCAATTTTAATTTTAATTAACACTTATTTAATTACTGTATTGTCACCCAAAACAATCGTGTATATAAAATTTCAGCTCAATTGACCGCTTTAAAATGGGAGAAAAAATATTTTAAAGTATTGACCCAAGTCGCCAAAAATGATACTATTGTAAATTAAATTCTTTAATACAGATGGCGCTGCAAGTCAGCTAAGAGTATATATACTTTGTTTGGCTTGACATCAATGAATATGATTGCCTAACTGACCCATGGAAATTAGGATTTAAGGAAAACAGCATTAGATGCGAACATGGCTGTAATTTTTTGAATAATTAGTTTTAATCAATTAATTTTTATTCACTATAATTAAATTACCGTATTGTCATCCAAAATAGTCGTGTATATAAAATTTCAGCTTAATTGAGCGCTTTAAAATGTATTTTATTAACGATTTAAAATTTGAACAAGATAATTATAGGGAGAATGGGAACTAATAGTAGGAATTGAATGCAAGTGTGTACGTTATTTAATGAATGACAGGTCACAGATGAGACAAACAGCAAACATGTTGCAATTTTCATGATAGATTTTCAAATGGCGGTTTTCTTAAAGATATTTATTGAAGTAGGATTAAATCAAACATGCGAACTACATCTTGATAAACATTGTCATTTTAGATTTTTTTTTTTAAAAAAAGTGTCTCCCTTCAACAATAAAAGTTACAAAAATCTGATTCTTTCTTATCTGAAAGAAAATTAGTTTGAAACTTTTGAGAGTATAAAAGTAGAAATGAAACTTACTTTGGACTCCAAAATTTCTACCCAAACACGTGCGGTAACAGGATCTTCTTTTATTGGGGGTGTTCCGTACACAGAAACCATCACAGGACTTTTCGCACCTAATCTCCTTCTGGTTTTCAAAGTGTAAGTGCCAGTCTAAATTTTTAAAAAATGTTCAATTACATATGGAAATTCTAATTTTATCTTTTAAATATTTTAGCTCTTCTTCTTTTCTTATTTAGCACACACACATATATTAGATGAGATCTTTTTTTAAATATCAAAACAATGAAATTTGTTTAATATAAGAAAATAAACTATCACAGTTTATTTCAAACTGCGGTCAAAATAGTGGATTTCCATGAAAAAGAAAACGAAAAAATCCGAATAAAAACCTCTATAACTAAAAGTAAATATAATTAACAATTTAATAGGTGATTTAAAAAATATTATTCCGTTCAGTAACGCAGAACTGAAATAGCTTGATCCGTTTCAGAGCACATGAGACAGACATCCACAAAAATTTATTGCAGAAAAAAAAATCAGTTACATAGAAAAAATGTTCGCGCACGGGAAAATTTACTTTTTTGTGAAATTTATCATATTGTTTTTGAATTAAACTCTGAAGGGAAAAAAAACTTAATGAATCCGAAATCGATATAAAAAGATAAAGAAATTCTGAAAAAGAAAAATCTACACTATGTAAACCTTTTAAAAATGTGCCTAGAAAACAAATTACCATAATATATATCTGTAACACTTAACTTAATATGAGTTTAAAATTTTATATATAATCTTATATTTTTTTCTCTAAATCATAATCCCGAACACCATATTTCGAAACGCAAGTCTCATTTCATTTCGCATTAAAGGGATTAAAATCCATATTTTGACAGATTTATTTGCAATTCCCTATTTTTTTTAAAAATTTAGACCTTGTATTCTGACACACATTTATTGGCGATTTCTAGAAAAAGAATACCTAAATAGCTTACACATTGCTTACTGAGCGCGATTGAGTTTTCCTCAAAAAACTTCCATAATTTCTAAAAATAACTAGTATTTCACTTCACTTGAACACGTGGTTTTATTTTTTCCATTATATTTTCCAGTGTGAATGAAAAAAGGAAAGGATCGATACAGCGCTAATGCACCCAGATTGTTTTTTTAATGCAATGCTAGCGCTATCTGTTGCGCAATATGAAAACGAAAATAATTGAATAGCCTTACTATTTTTGTATCGCTGTATTAGTTGAACGAGTTCTGCTGAAGCTCTCTTATCGCATTTTTTTTTACATTTTGGATAATTTTTATTTATAGTTTCTTGTTATAATTTTTTTTGCCTTATTTTGTTAATTGTTTTATAAACTTTCTTGTTATTTTAATTGTCAACTTATTTTTTAATTTTCTGCAATCAACTTTTTCATATTTATTGTTTTCTTAAATGGAGGCTAAAATGAATGTGCATAGAAGAGACTTAATCTGCTCATTTTATGATCAAGTCATCATTCGACCTTTCTGTTTCAAAAGGCATTTAAAAAAAGGAGGAGCACAATAACAAAATAATTAAAATGATGGAGTTCTCGACTATAAATATAAAAAATAAGATTGAAAAAGAACCTGGATATTTCTCTACACGAAGAAAAACATACACTGCCGGTACACTCAGAAATTCAACTACTGGAGAAGTAGACAATATTAAAGAATTGCTGTTAAATTCACAAGAAATTACATCCATCAATACAGATTTTGATCATACTTATTGTAATCAAAGAAAAAAAGTTCCTAACTGGAGGCTCCTGCTCTCAGTTTAGTTAATAATTAAGAATTTTTTTTCATTTTTGTGGTTCTTTATTCTTGCAAGTCATTCACTTTTAACTGCTGGCATAAATATACAATTAAAATATGTGTGATATCCAGGTGATTATACTTGATCTCAATATATTGTAATGTGTGTGTTGGAAAAAAAATAGCTTAAATGTTACATTAATATAATATTAATGGATGTACATATAGATGTATTAATATTATATTATAATGATAAAATTATTCCTAAAAGGTACTTTTAAAAAAACTACTTGAAGTTGACATATTATACTTACTTCTTTTGAAAAAAAGAATAGAATTTAAATCTAGGAGAATTAATTTACATGTTATACATAAACTAAGGTTATATTTCTAATATTTCATGCTTATTTTTTCTTCACGCAAAGCAAAAGTGTAGATATTTTAATGAAATTTACATAATTCATTATATTTGGCTTTTCCAGTCATATTTATTTTATAAAACAATAAATAATTTATCATTAACTGAATTAATTGCACAATAACCTGAGGTTTGATAAAAAATCAGGAGATATATTAACAAAAAGAAATAATAGTTTAGAGAACAGATAGCGCTAGCATTGTATTAAAAAAAACTATCTGGGTGCATGAGCGCTGTCTTTATCAACTCTTATGAAAAAAGGGGTTATCCTGTCTCCTTGGACAACTGTTGGGAAATGTTGTACAAAACTCGCTGTCTCCTAATGTTTAAAATGAGCACTTTCCTGGTATGTCTACTCAGCAATTTGTCTTGCTACTATTATAACATTTCCATTAAAAAAATTAATACGTTACATATATTATGGCACATTACACAATAAAATATATAAAATTACCTGTGGATTCGAAACATGGAAGTCCCATGAGGGCACAATTTCTCGCTTCCTTGGGTAGATAAAGTTTCCTTTAGGACCCTCCAGTTTCGTGTTAAGGTACCCAAGGGGTGAAGAACCGAACTCAGGACCAGAAAGAGATACTTTCAGATCCTGGGAGAGGCTTTTATCCAGGAAGAATTTGAACCAAATATTCTCTTCATCAAGAGTTATTAAATATGCTTGAGATATCTGCATTTAAATAAAAATAAAAAATTTAAAATCTATATAAATAAAAGTGAATGTTTGTGTGTGTATCTGTGCGTCTCTTATACCTTCCTAAATCGTTCATCCAATTGCGATGAAACTTTGGGGAATAGTTGAAAGCATGCCTGCAAAGGTTTCTTAGTTAGTAAAATTGATCCCTAAGGGCCTTCAGAGATATATATTCCCGTTTTTGAACTATTAGACTTACAAACTTGAAATTTAGTAAGCATGCTCTTTTCAAGGAGAAGAGATCCGCTACAAAATGATTTTTACGAAAATAGACTCCCGGGTGGCGTTGCGGGGGCTTAAGGGGCGTTATAGGTAATTATTTCCATTTTTAAACTATTAGACGTACAGTCTTGAAACTTGGAATGCAGATACCTTTTATGGAGTAGAGGCGGATAACAAAATAGTTTTTACTAAAATCGACTCCCAAGTCGCGTTGCGGGGAACTAAGGGGTGTTATAGATAATTATTTTCATTTTTAAACTCTTAGACGTACAGTCTTTAAAACTGATAAGCATGTTCCTTTCGTGGAAAAGAGTTCCTTTAATAAAGAGTTTTTTGAAAATCGACCCCTAAGGAAGTTGTGAGGGGTCAAGGGTAGTTATGGGAAAAAAATTTCCTGTTTTTGAATTGTTAGATCTACATACTTGAAGTTTATTAAGCATTTTTCTTTTGTTGAATAGAAATCCACTAAGATTAGATTTTACGAAAAAAACTTGTTTTGAGTTATTCTTTTGTTGAATTGAAATATGCTAAGAACGGTTCTTTTAGAAATCGACTCTCAACAGGGTTATGGGTGAATTGATACTAAAAATTCCGTTTTTGTGATCTATTAGATTTAGACTTGAAATTTGGCAAGCATGTTTATTTTATTGAGTAGAGATCCACTAAAAATGGGTTTTACGGAAATCTACTTTGGAGGGGATTACGAGAGAGTAAAAGGTAATTCTACTTAAATTTTTGAAATTATTAATTGGAAGTTTTGTCCTTTTTAAATAGAGAATTATAAGAATATTTTTCAATGCAATCGAATTCTTTAATGCTAAGATATCAATAATTTATGTACACACTGCTGTTTGCAAAAAATGCAACACCATGAAGGAATCATCAGAATTAAACGAACTTTGCAGCAAATATCAATTACATGATGTTACGTAAAATAGTAAAGTTTCAGAGGCACCACGCATGCGTCCTCTGAACTGCTGCTGAAAGCGTATAAGTAGAGGGCTGTAGCGGGATTTTGAAAATAATTTATTTTTGTTAGTGGCGAACATTTAGTGAGACCTAAATATGCCTCCACGACGAAATAAGGAGAAATTCCAACAACTTACGAAGTTTCAATAGGGGAGGATTATTATCCTTCGAGAGGAAGGATTTCCCTATCACGCAATAGGAGCTCGTGTGCAGTGGAACAGTTCCACAGTGATGCGATTTTAGAAGCAGTGGACCGACGAGCACCGAACAATTCGAAAAACCGGCAGTGGGTGACGGAAGGTGACGTCAGCGCGTGACGATCGACACCAGCTCCGCATGTCGGTGAATGACCGTACAGCTTCCTCCAGGCAGTTGGCAGCATGATGGTTTACTGCTACAGGTGTATTAATGTCCACTTCGTCAATTCGTCGACGTCTGCTTCACCGTGGATTGTGTACAAGGGCGTCTATACAGGATCCTCCTCACGGCAAACCATCGACGGCTGCGTCTGCAATGGGCTCATGAGCACATAGCCTGGCAAGCTGATCGGCACCAAGTTGTCTTTTCAGATGAATCCCGCTTCAATTTGTGGGACTATGATGGCCATATTCGTGTTACACGCTATGCCGATGAACACTGCCTTCCAGAGTGCGTTATCGAACGACATAGGGGGCCTAACACCCAGTGTTATGGTTTGGGGTGCGATTTCGTATCATGGACGATCTAATTTGCTACGAATTGAGGGTAATCTCAATAGCAACAGGTACGTCCAGGAAGTGTGCTACAGCCTGAAGTCGTTCCCTTCCTTCAATGCATCCCCGGAGCTATCTTTCAGCAGCATAATGCTCTCCCACATGTTGCAAAGACTGTTCGTGACTTCTGTTCAGCCCAACCCATGCAATTTCTTCCTTGGCCTGCTTATTTGCCGGATATGTCGCCTATTGAGCACATGTGGGATTTGGTTGGTTGGTGTCTCGCTCGTGATTGGCTTCTTGCAACTTCAAAAGACGAACTTTTGCTGCGCATACAAGCAATATGGAATTCTCTTCCACAAGCAGACATTCAAAATCTGTTAGACTCCTTGCCATGTTGTATAGCATCACTTATTGCATCGCGTGGTGGTTACACCAAATACTGATTTTGGACACTTAATATTGTTTTTTTTTGTTTTGAAAATTTCGTCATTTATTTGCACTAATACAAGTCGATTGTGCCTTAAATTTCATTTAATTCTGATGATTCCTTCTTGGTGTTGCATTTTTTACACAAACAGCAGTTTATAAACAGTACATATTCATATAACATCCTGAAATAACCAGCGAAGCGGGCGGGTAACGGCTGTATAACAAAACAATAGGACAGGGGTGACGAACCTTTATGTATCAACGTGCCATTTTTTCTGAAGAAGTGTTTAAAGAGGTGCCGTCAAATAATTTTGATTTGTGATTATTGGGAAAATAATAAAATTAAGTACTGACAACTCAAAACTATTTTTTTCGAAAAAATACATTTTGCACTTTATAGTAGTAAATATTTTAGCTATACGTGTATTCAAATTAAAGTAACATTAGTGTGATTTCTGCTGATGATGATAAGATGAAAAATAACTTATATTAGGATTATAAGATATTACTTTTTTAGCACACAAAATGCATGATGAATTTGAGTCATCGGTCAAACATTTTCTAAGTGAGTTCTTCATGCTATTCATCTCTGAAAATAATGACTATCAGGCTTGGTAGATGAAAATATGGTTAAAATAGCATGGCCGAGATTCTTCAAACAGTTAAATGTATTTGGAATCGAATTCCATTACATTCCGAAATTTCATTATTAGCATTTTTACTTATATTGCTTGTTAATCTCTTTCCGTTTCAATCACACAATTCCAACTTTCTCCTTTTTTCAACAAATTTTGGAAACCATATTAAACTAAACTAGAAATTAAACAGTTGCATTTCAAAATTTTCAGTTTCCAACCAATCGAATTGGGACAAGTAGAATTCATTATATGTAATCAAATTAGGGTACATAAAAAATTGAATGCGTTTCCGATAATTCTTTTAACTGAGAAAATCTCACTGAAAACTGTGACCGATTACTCGCGTTTATACGTAATAATTCATACTGAACTTTATTATTTTGAATTAAAATTCAAACCGTTTTGATCAGTGGCGTGCCCAAAATATTGTGTCGCGTGCCATCAATGGCACGCGTGCCAGTGGTTCGCCATCCCTGCAATAGGTATATAAAAATCATGATTAAAATTAAAAGAACGGGACTGTTTTTACAATATCATAACGACTAGGTTATCAGATGATACACGGTATAGTTCCTCGTATAAACCGATAATTTTTCAAAAATTATTTATGATGAAATTAAGGGGGTCGGTTTATACACAGATCCGCTAACCTAGGCGGAAATTAATTTTGGAAAAGTGGCTTTTGGTAACATATCCTGTTAGCCATGTGCAAGTAATTTTAATATTTTTAATTTTTAGGTGCTTTGAGTGGAACTTTTATTAAACACTGCTAACAACACAAAATACAACAACTGAAGAAAACAAGCAAACCATGTGGAATATACATCATGCTTTGATAGTGATGAAATACGCAAATCATTAGCATTATAGGGCAGACGCACATCACAAGTGACTGTAGCGCCACCTGCAAGCGCTATATAAAAAGAGAACAGATTGGCGATTTGAAGTACAATTGTTTTTCGTACGTTTTTTTGTTGTGTAAGCTGTTAAACTATGCCTCATGAAAAACATCGAGCGTCTGTTGACCATGTTTCTGAATTCGACGGAGGAAGAATAGTAGCCTATAGGAATTGTGGATTATCCTTCAAAGAAATCGATCGACGTGTTGGACGAAACCAAGCAACTGTGATGCGGATCTATCATCGCTGGACGCCGGAAGAAACGACAGATTGATGGGGCTGATCACACCCACCTCGTTGCACTACTGCTCGAATGCTGAGGCATGGAGCAGCGGTTATAGCCAAGAATAGCAGCTACACTAACTGCTGATTTTGTCATGATCCACACTTCACAGGAGGTTGTAATTTCAATCATTTGATATTTGTACAACATGTTATCTGCCAAATAAATTTTGCTGGGATATCTTAGGTCCTTCTTGGTGTTGCATTTTTTGTGGTCAGCTGTGTAAAAGAAGGGGGAAAAAGTCACGTAAATGCTTCAAAATCAATGTCAGAAATCGAGTTTCCGGGACTGGTCGTAAAATTCACATTTGTTCATTGAGATATCTGAGTGCATATGAACATACAGCGGATTTCTTCTCCAGGGCATGAAACATAGGTAAACGATTTTGCGTTGTATACGAATTTCTTTTTCAGAATCAAATCCCAAAAAAGAATTATAAGCGTATTGAAATTTAATGAATGAATCAAGTGGTCACGTAGCCCCGAAAAAGGGATGTAAATAAAAGAGAGACGGGAAAGCAATTCAGCTATAGAAAAATGGTTATTGAATTGTATCAGAAATTTTTGCATCTATGTATTTGACTGCAAGAAACTAACCTTGTATGAGTTATACGTTGTACGATCCAAAAATTTGAGGACTGCGGCCATTGCTGACGACGAAAGCCTGTACCTAAATTTAAACCACTTGAAACGGATTCTTTCAATCCTCCCCTACCTGGCCAGGTTGGTTTATTTCATATCCTGTTATTTTGCGAAGCTAGTTAGCTTTGTTCTGCGATGTAAGAAAGCTGGCTTTTCTTAAACAGCGTTGAACAATAAATTCTGTCAATGCTTAGGTAAAACTCCAGTGGAGACTTTGAAAATACTAAGTAAGGTGTATAATGAATCTACCATAGTGAGATCCAAGATTTACGAATGACATCGGGGCTTTCAAGAGGGCCGAGAATTCATCGAATGCGATGCACACGTTGGACGACCGACTTCCTGGAACAAGGAAAATATTCCGTTGGTGTCGTCAAACACTAGCACAAATCGCTGAGATACACACTTCTAGAAGACGCCGTTTGAGGGAATCCCTACATTTTTAACGGCCTCAGTTCTGGCTGGGTGACGACTAGTATATTCTGTATGACAACGCACCAGCACATCGATCCCAATTGGTAAAAGAGCTCCTCACCAAAACTCGCACTAACATTCTTCTATATCCCCCCAATTCGCCAGACATAACCCCGTTTGACTTTTACCTGTTCCCATCAATGAAAAATCATTTACAAGGACGCCGTTTTGTGTCATCAGATAAGGCGAAAGAAGCATCGCAAGAGACCTTAGGGGAGGTTGAGAAAAATGGCTTCCAGCTGTGCTTCTAGAAGTTGTATGAACTCCGGCAGAAGTGTATTGTTGCCCAATGGGACTACTTAGAAGGTGGATGTGCTTCAGTGCTGTGAACTATTTAGGGTAAGGTTTCTACACCTTGTCCCCGAACTTTTTTGGATCATACTATATAGGATTTGTAAGTAGGCTTATTAGTTCAGAAGATTTCCTTCCAATCGAAATGTTTTGTATAAGAACTTAAGAATACGTAACATCATAACACTACTATTACTTAAGATTGTTGGTGAAAGTCATTCTCACTTCATAAAATAATTTTATGTTATAAGGAAATCATTACCAATTGCATACTCCGATGTCCGCCGATGGCTTGAACAAAGCTTCTGTACATATCTTTGAGAGGATCACTTCCCACATAAACTAACTGATTACCACTCTTGGAACAAAGATCTGTAAACATCGATTGAGGTGGCGAATTGTTCTGAAATACCATGGCCGTCAAGCGCATTTCTGATTGTTGCAGAGACAGTTGAATTGCATCATATCTTTCAGGATCTATGTATTGGGTAGTGGTGAGTAAGATGACATTGGGTGCAGAATTGAAGGTGCTATTCTCATTTTCTGTTAACTAGAAAAGATATGTGTTGAAAATATGTTAAAAGAACAATAACTCAAAGAAAAAAAAGGCATAACATTTTCTTAAAAATATTTCGTTAAATTTATAAGATGAGGTTTTCACTAAAAGCAGAACACAGGAATAATTTTTTTAAAAAAATTTACATCAACATCCTTATCTGGCATCATTAGTATGGGATGCTCGATATCAATTGTTATCATTTCTTATTTGTTCTATTCCGAAATGCAGAGTTAGTGTAAAAATGTAGTACTAAGCGCACCCCACGCTTTTACCACAATGGCATTCATTTAATCATTTTCTCATTTTATTTTTATATTAAGAATTATTATTTTTTTTTTATTTTTTAGTTCGATTGACTATAAAATCCCGTTTTTTTGGAAGGGGGGGGGGGTTAAACTATAATTTATTTTTCATTATTTAGTTCGATCTACAATAAAAGCGTGGTTTTTTTAGTTATTTAAACTATCCTTTATTCATTGATGAATTAATCTTAAATGCGCCATTTCTTTTAGAATCTGCAATACCCATTGGCATCCTAGCAATGTGTCGATACAGCCTGGTTTGAAAAATGTAGGATCAACCAACTGAAGGAAATTTGGAAGAACTAAGTTTGAAATATTTAATGTAGAAGAAAGTGTAGTCAATGATATTTTTCACTAAAATGATCACTACTTGTATTAACCATGAGCTTTTTCACTTTAGGGTTGTAACTTAATCTTTTATTAATCAAATCTGGAATTATTCGCTAAATCTGGAATTAGTCACGAAATCTAAAAACTGGGATCTGGAATTAGTCACGAAGTCTGAAAGAGAAATCGTTGATCCTGATGATTCTGCTCAAGGCAATGGAACAAAATTATTAAATTATTGTATTGTCACCAGTCCTTGACAAGAGTGCGAAATTTCGAATTAATTTGACCTTTTAAAATGGGTAAAAATCGAGTTCAAAGATTCCGCTACATACATGTAAAGCTAACAAAAGCGTGTTTGAAAATTACTGTATTTTCACTAACTATTAATTTTGAAAAAATTCACTGTGTGATCCAAATGGTTTTTCTATTTTATTAGAAATGTTTGATGGGTTAAAAGAGTAATTGGCACGTAGGTGTGATTCTCGTTTTTTTCTGATTAACTTTATGTACGTAGGGGTTTCAAAAAGCAAGGTAACAAGACTATTTAGAGCAAATGTTTATTCAGGAAATTAAAAAAAATGTACACAATGTAGGAATGCACAGATACATATTATTTACTTACTTACTCCCCGTACTTATTGAGACAAATTTTTCATCGATACACCAAACATTTGAAATCAGAATCGTAGAAATTAGCTTCAATATTGTACAACCACATCAAGACGGCTTACTGAACCTTACCATCAGTTCTGAAGTGCTGACCTCCCCAATGTTTCCTTAAAGATTCGAAAAGGTGGAAATAACTTGGTGCGAGGTTGGGACTATAAGGAGGGTTGCCCTATACCTTCCACTGAAAATGCCTTTGCTTTATTTCACGCATATGCTCTGTCAAAACCACAGTTGTGACATAACACTTGGACCATATACTTCTTCCCGCATAGATATCCATGAGACCAAACCACCAACCTCTCCTCAAGTATGGTGCCAAGAAGGGCGCTTGTCATTCTGTTGTGGTAACTCGAGATTCTCCCCCCCCACACACACACGAATAACAGAAAGAATAAAGAAATAACATAATACTTTACTTCTATAATATCTTCCAGGACACAATGTAGGCAGGAATTTTCTTCGTCCAGAGGTTCTTCGGGTAGAGGTTGACCTTCCAAATAGCGTATCTTGGATGCATCATCTGTCAGTACAAGAGATGAGGTGATCAGAGAATAGTTGCCATCGCCTCCAAACGTAATGAGACTCAATTCGGAACCGGAAGGCAAAATGTTTAATACGAAATGGGAAAAGGCGTTCTTTATTAAGGCATATCTATTCTAAAAAAGGAAATGGTAACTAAAATTAATCATTGTGCTAAAAAAGGTAAAAAATTTTTTTTTTAATTTTCTAAAAGAAACTATTAAGTTAATAGAAATTCAGATTTTTTCACAACTCCTACTATTAATTTCACACTCTCTCTATATGTATTTCTTTATAGATCGTTCAAATTTTCAACCGTTGATAAAATGTATTTTATCCGTCCACTGAAGTGTTCAAATACATTTTTTAAAAACTTGTAGGGGATGACACTTGATGTTAATACAGTTTTTTTCAATTATTAATTCATTCATTGAATCTAGTTAACTAATTATAGTTTAAAATATATATTTCAATCGATATTATTCCTCTAGATTGTCGTATCATTGGATAAAACAGCTTTTGTTAAATTTGTGACGAAGATTTAACTTTACCTAAATGATAATATGCTAGTTAGACATCAGCATTTCTTTTACACTGGTTTTAAGATAAATTCTTACCTATTATATTCAACTTTTATTAAAAAGTGTAATTACAAATTTATATTGTGGTTAAAAAGTTTTTAATGTTAATTTAAAAAGTGTTTTGCCACTTATTATTGTGATACTGTCATATATATGTACATATATATATTAATTGTAATTATTTAATAAAAAGTAACTAAAATAAAAATTTTCCTTTATTGACCTAGGCAGGAATTGGCTTAAAAAATTTTTTTTTTACATTGCTTGTTTAATAGAGACGTTTCTGAAATAAATATTTTAAGATGTATCAAGTGTGTGAAATGATAAACATAGCAATCCTACACACTATTTGTATTTAATTTAGCTGCATGCATTAAAAATAGAAATATAACATAAATTAAATTGCGAATGTTAAATGAAGCTTGTAATAATGGTTATATATTAATTTTATATTTAATTGTTTATACATCCTACCAAGATTGATCAATTTGTTAATTTCCTTAAAATACGGTAATCCAACAAAAATCAAAAATTTCATAATATGTATTAAGATACCTTGAAATAAGTTTAACACGAAAACGTTTAACACGAAATAATGGTTAACACGAAATAATACAACAGTCCCGACAAAACTAACATGTATTTTCGTGCACTTCTTTTCTCTTAACATGAAACAAAAAATCACTTAAGGTATCCGACTACGTTCGGAACCGTGATTTTGCAAAAGCGAACAAATGGATAATTTTCATGATACTTAGTGTCACTTAGATTAGAATACATGTATGCAATTGTTTTAAGGACATTTTGACAAAAAAAAATTATTTAAGTACACTATTTTGGCAAAAAATTAACATAGTATAATTTTTTTCAAAATGTTCTCCTTTTGAGAAAAATGCTTCTTTTACAATAATATTTTGCCTGTGTATAGCTCAGACCTTTCTACAGAGGCTCAATCAGAATTTTTGAAATGTATAACTTAGAAGTGGGTTTATCCATATTTTACGGCAACAGAGGGGAGAAATAAATTTTAAGTAAAAAACGCCGATAATTATTTCAATGGGTTGTAACTCTTGAAAATAATGTGAATTTTTCAAAAATTATAGTTGAGCCTCTGTAAAGAGGTCTGAGCTATATGCAGGCAAAATATTATTATAATCGAAGCATTTTTCCCAAAAGGAGAACATTTTAAAAAAATATTATTCTAAGTTAATTTTTTGCCAAAATATTGCATTTAAATAATTGGGTTTTTTTTTCAAAATGTCCTTAAAACAATTTTATACATGTAGTCTAATCTAAGTGACACTAAATATCATGAAAATTATGCATTTATGTGCTTTTTTAAAATCACGATTCCGAACGTAGTCGGATACCTTAACACGAAAAGATTTCCCTTCTGGAAATGAACAAACTTCGGAAAGCACAGCCGCACAGGCGAGATTTAAAAAGGACGTGAAAGGAAAAAGAGATGGTTTCACATGTTTCGTAGAAATAAAGCTGATTTGGTTTTGAAATATCCTCGGAAGAGCCTGTGACACGAGTCAGTTTGGTTTCTCTAAGCTACTTTCACCCTCCACTCCTACAAACGCCACACAAAAACATCTCATGTCTTATCAGTTGGTTTTAGAATTCGGTTACGAGTATATCGCAGTGTGGGTTAAAATCAGGGAATTTGGTTAGCGTGGTTTATTTTTCATTTATTTATTGTTTTAATTTTTATTTTAGAAGATTTTTTTTACAAGCACAATGACAAAGAGCTCAGCGGGAAAGCAAACTTCTATTTCGCTTAAAATGAAGATGGAGCTTCTTCAGACTCGAAATCAAAAACAGATGAAAATTTGGTATTACATATCATTAAGTTCTTGTGAATTTTTTTGTTTTTCATTGATTTCTACTTAATATATACATATCTATGCACCCATGTAAAAAAAACATATTCAAATAAACTTAATTTTTGTTACTTATATGTTTTTTTTATTTTTACTTATCTATTATTATTTTTATTATTATTTGCAATATCTTTTAACACGAATTTTTTTTAAAAACGAAAAAATATTTGAGTCTCCTCAGTTTTGTATTAAACGATTTTCACTGTATTCTGAATGTTTATAAGAAGAAAAGATAATGTTTATATATATATATATATATATATATATATGTATTTATCATGAAAAATGGCTATTTGCTGCTTCTGTTCGCTGTTGAATTTGAAGTCGTATCACTAACAATTGACACAACAAATAGCAGAGGGCGACAAGTAAGCATTTGTGCAGCATTACGAACCATTGATAGAGAGATGCTACAAAAGGTGTGGAACGGACTCTGTTACAGATTGGACGCATTCCGTGTAACAAGAGGTTCACACATCGAACATTTGTAACAGAAAAATAAACTTGGTATAATTCTCTTCACATTCATGCGTCACTTATTGCAATATGTGTGCAGTAGTTTCGATAATATAATTTTTTTTCAAATCAGGTGCATTTGTACTCAACCTGCATTCTATTTTTATTACATTTAAAAAGCAATTGAATGAGGAAAAAAAATCCAACCTCTTCAGTCATTTTTGAAGAAATATCGATAGCCACGATCACTTTGGGAGCATCAATTTCTTTTACAAAACGAAAAGACAGAGATATGTCAGCAAAGAACTTGGGAGCAGCATTCCTGAAAAATATTATTCCATCAAAATGTATTTCTTTTGTCACATATGGTGTTTTTCATAGACTTTTAGAATTCAAACACATCGTAACAAACAAACAAAATATACATTAATATACAGAATACGCCAAAAGTGTGTTTGCTTAAACTTTAAAAATTTATAAAAAAAAGAAGAAATGAAAGAGAGAGAGACGATAAAGAGGTGCGGTTTGCAAGAAAGTTATCACAAGAAAGTCGGATTTTTTAACTGGGAAGCACATTTTTAGCTAAAAATATCCCTGATAGAGGACGTTGACGATGATTTGAAACACAATGTACAGGACAAAAGTATGCTACATTCAATTATTATACCAATAACAATTGTTCAACATACCTCCAGAATATTGTCCGACACAACCTAGGTGGCGATGCTATTTTTTAAATTCGAATTCTATTTTTTAAATTGCTGTGCATATCCATCACATAAAATGTACTTTACTATAATCCTAGATTTGTTAAACTACGAAATAAATGGGAATATTTGCAGTAAGCAAATTAAAAGTCGAATATAAAGAAAATAGTTCGCACTTTATAGAAACGATTTAGTAGTTTATTTTCTCGTTTGCATTTTGAGATAAAATTTTAGCAATTTCAGAATAATTGTGTGCTAATTTTTTCTTATGACTGAAATGTAAAATAAAAGACTTCTATTGAAAATAGCTCCTAAAATTTGTAGATGGCAAAAAGACAGTGGCGTACACCCCCGCTTTGCGGGAGGGTCCAAGGATTCCAGGGGACTCAAAGCTTGACTGACGCCAAGTACGTATTTGGGCTTGTCGCCCAAAACCTGACTTTGCAGTGGGTCCTAATGTTTTCCTGCTCGAAGGTTACGTAATTACGCTTTCCAAGGAGAAATATTTGTATCAAAAAACTATAAAGAGGTGTAAAAATCTTGTTTACTGTATTTAAAAAAAATAGGAATTTATAATATATTAAATTTGAAAGGGAAAAAAACGTCTAACTGGGAAAGTAAAAATGAAAACATGACCATGGAACCTCATTCTAAGACTGTTCGATCGGAGGTAACCATCAAGAAAGTGAAGTCTCTGATCCTAAAAGAAAATTCGCCTACTCAAAGATCTCTATACATAGAAACTAAGAATATATAAATACACTCAGGGACATTGAAAATAGCAACACAAGAAGAGAGCATCGGATTGAAATGAAATTTAATACACATAAAATGACACAGATGAGAGATTCACTTGATCTAAAAAACAAGACAATTAAACGAATACGAGGTGTGCAACGACACAAGTACTGGGCAACTTCAATAGTGCGTTGAACAACCTCCAGCTGCAGTACATGCCGCCACACGGTCCGGCATTGAGTTGATTAGACACCTTATGTTGTCCTGAGACAGATGGGCCCACAAATCTTGAACAGCCAACTCTAAATCATGTACAGAGTGACGCGATGGCATCTGCCGTTTTAGCTGATCCCACACGTGCTCTACAGGGGACAAATCGGAATGGAAGAGTCTGAAAATGACGTAGGAAGTTTTGAGCAACTCTTGCTGTATGCGGACGAGCATTATCTTGCTGGAAAATTGCCCCTGAGAGACCATTTAAGAAAGGTCCTACATGGGGTCGAAGACTATCATCAACTTAACGTTGGCCCGTTAAGGTTCCACGCATCACAATTAAAGTGGACCGGCTATCATAGGCTATGGCCCCCAGACCATTACACCAGATGTGCTGGCAATGTGACGTAGAACAGTGTTTTTTTTTTTTGGGGGGGGGACTGTACCGCTCACCAGAAGGCCTCCACACCCGTACATGGTTATCATCTGTCCCCAAAACAAACTGGGATTCATCAC
The DNA here is from genome assembly GCA_019973935.1 of Trichonephila clavipes. NCBI lineage: Eukaryota > Metazoa > Arthropoda > Arachnida > Araneae > Nephilidae > Trichonephila > Trichonephila clavipes. The sequence continues at coordinate 2,063,526 of BMAU01021369.1, forward strand.
TAAACACAACTTTTTGCCAATCTGTGACATTCCTCAGTGATCTGGCTTGGCACCACTGTAGACGCAGTTGCCGATGTTCTGGTGTTAAAGGGAGTGCACGGAAAGGGCGCTTGGATTTAAGATTTGCTTCTGCAAGGTGTCTGGAAATTGTTTGTGGAACAATTGCTACGCCTACGTCTGCTCGTATCGTTGAACGAGTCACTGTGGGGTCCACAAGTGCTTTCCGCACGATCCTTCGATCCTCTCTCCTCGTGGTCTTCCTGGTCGCTGCAGACCCGGCTTTCCGCACGTGGGTACCTTCTCGTGTCCACTGCTCCCAACAATTTCTAACGGCACACTCCGAACGATCCAACTGGCCAGCAACACGGCGCGTCGACTAGCCTGCAGTTTTCATCCCGATGATCAGGCCTCTCTCAAAATCGCTTAACTGTGAGAAATGTCTTCTAGCACGTTTACCTGGCACGTTTCGTTTACCAAAGTCTTCCTACAATCGGCGGGTAATCGTCACGTTTATGAACCTTCGAATTTGCGCTGGCTTATATAGCACCCTTTTCCTGATTGTAGCGCCACCTCGGCGTGTATGAACATGCGTATTGACATAAAACTTGGATCATTTGCATATCACATTATGCTGTACTTATTTGCAAAGTTTCGCGATTGTACTTAGCTTCCTTCTTGGGTCGCTATTTTCAATGTTCCTGAGTGTATATATCATTGCATAGAAACTAGGAATATCTTCCGGCACTGTAAGTAAAATCATTCATTAAAATTTAAAGTTAAAAAATATGCTTAAACCTGAAGTTTTTCTGCTTTTGCTAAAACATATGGATGAAAGAAAAACAAAAAGTAAAAAGTTATTTGAAAAACACCTGACTGCTGCAAAATGGAAATTTGTCGAAACACTCGATAAGGCATGGGTGTATTCAAGAGACTGTAATAAATTTTCTATTGCTCAACTCACAGGAATAACCATACAAAATGGTTTCGTCAGGGTATAGAAAAGTTCTTAAAGTCATTCATGATACTTGTAGGGTTTTGTTACAACGACAAATTGAAAATCAAAAAAGTCTCAAGTAAAGCCAAAATAAATTCACGCTGCTATTCATAGAATATTTTAGAACCAATTTTTGAAGAAGAAACTCCACCCTTATATGGAAAAGGACATTGATAAAGTCGACCTTCATACGGAAAAAGCCTCTAATCACACGTCTAAGTCAACTGCCACTTATTTAACAAAAAAAGAATCAGAAACAGGAATAAAGTGTATCTCATTTGAAGAAATACTTGTAAAATAACCTGACGCTTCTCCAATGGACTTTTGTGCTTCCGGTTTATTAAAACGAGCCTTAGGAAAACGGCACCCAAGAACATTGAATGGACTTCGGAAAACGATTTGAGAGGAATGGAGTAAAATTGACGTGACAGTACTAAGAATAATTTACTTCCAAGGAAAGTTCGAGCTACAGCTATTGTCAGGAACCATGGCTATCAGTTAGAGGCAAATCGTCCAAAAAAATACGGCATTTATAGATAAAAATTATTTATCAAATTCGTTTCCGTCAAGTGCAAACGACCTTCCGTATATTGCTCTCAGACACCAAACAGGGCATGAGGAAATTAAAAGTGAAGTGGAAAAGCGTGAGTGTGTGAGGTTATTCTTAAATTTAATCTCTCTTTCTATAGATATATATATACAGGCTGTCTCCTAAAGCCGTGTGCAAACTAGGAGAGGATGTAGAGAACATCGTGAGAAGCCATAATTACATAGGAAAGCATGAGTGGCGGAAAGCGATAGCTGGCGCTGTACGTGGGCTCACAAGATCGGTACATGTGGTTTCCTCATTTCAGACATAGACAGAGTGCGATGAACATGAACCGTTATACGAACGCCGAGTTGGCGGATATCCACTTCAACTATGGCCCTGCCGATGGAAATAGACGTGATATTGTTCGATTGCATGGGAAAAGATATCCAATGAGGTGACCACCGAATCGTCAAACGTTCACTCGAGTGCAACATGGATGGTGGTGCAACATGGTGCAACATGGATCTTTCAGAGCCACGATTGACGTCTCGTCCGTCAAATCTGAAATGGATCTGGTGGCATGAATATCCATATCTGCTGCTGCGATCCACAAAATGACTGGTATTTTCGAACATGACCACCAATCCATGTCGCGTCGACGTCGGGCGTGCATACATGCCAAAGGCAGCAATTTCAAACACCTCTTAGGAGGCTTTAATGTCATACTTTTAATTTATTATTGCCTTTTGTTTTTGTGATAAAGCGTTTTACACTACATTCAGTATTGTGGCCTTGCCGTCTTTATGTCTCTTTATCTCATTAAGGTTACGTTTCCTCCCATGCTTTCCTCGGGAAGTTCTTTACCTCCCCTCCAAGTTTGTACACGGCTTTCGGATATACTCCCTGTATTGACTCAACTTATTCATTTCTTATATTCTACAATTGGAATAATTGCTTTCTCTATCAAAACTATTTTAAAGTATTTTTATATATTAAGGCAGTGTTTCTCAAACTGTGGGGTGCGCCCCCTTGGGGGGGGCGTGATAACTCCACGAGAGGGGCTCGAGCATATTGAAAAATCGAAATCAAAAGATTATTTAAAAAAATTATTAATTAACTGAGAAAACAAACAAAGTACATTCTGGCATAATAAAAAATAAAATACACATTTACACTGATATAATACACTTATAAATGTATCAGTACTGCACACAATGTATTTTATAATTAAGTTAACAATACTGAATTAAGAAAAAGTTTACTAATTACTAGTGAGCCCATGGGCTAGTCATGTTAAAAATTATAACCAAAAATTAATATTGATCTTGATAGTTTGTACGGTTTATAATTAATCCTTTAACTGCCGATTAAAAGCTCCGCGATTCGCTCCCCAATGCCACTGTTTTCCACGTGAGCACACCTATGAGATGTATTGGGGGGGAAGAGAAAAGGAATAAATAAGCAAATCCTCCGAAATAAGTAAATCCTTCGCAAATACTGTCACGGTCCTTTTATTCCATTCTAAAGCCTTCAGAATGAATTTATGTATTGCAGTGCACAGAAAGGATCATACTTTGGGAAGATATACATATACGTCCGGGACAATTAACGTTTTGGCTGAGTGAGACGTTTATCTACGCCGGGGGTACTTAACAGATTAAAGTCGCGTCAAAATATAGTACTATTTAATTCAATACATTGTTATTCTTTGGAGAGGGGGTCGCGATGAAAATTATGATTGAATATTGGGTCGCAAACTTTGAAAGTTTGAGAAGCACTGTGTTAAGGTAATCAGTGTGTCTCTTCATTCTATTGTCAAGTTTCCTAAAATATATATAAAACAATAGTATTCGAAGAAAATTATCTGTATACTTACTTCCCGTGTTTGAAATCTGGACTCCTGAGAACTGTAAACCAGGTTCCTTCTTCGTTACATAACAAATTATGTTTCGATGGGGAATTAGGATTATGATTTGGACCTAGACTCAGACGTCCTTCACAGAATGAAGCAGCCTAATTATAATGACATTTTTTAAAACTATTTAAATAAATTAAATATACGGATAAATATCAACAAAAAATTAAAGCAGAAATGACGATACTGAGAAATAACTTGTTTGAAAACGTGTTTGAGACTTCAAAATTTTCTTATGATAAATGATTAACAATAAGTATTGACAATTATAAAGGAAGGGGAATCTAATCTATGTATATATATATTAACCTTTTCAAAACAATTCATTGGGCAAATTATATTCGTCTAACTACTTTTGTAATGTGCTAGCCTATTTTGTCGGAATAAATATTATATACATTTAGACACAATCTCCACAATAACAATACGTTTATAAGGCTTTTATTTTTCTACTCTTTGATGTATGCTCTATTTATTCTTTCGAAAAATAATTTGTCTTTTTTTCGTCTATTAGCTAAGAAAATCTTCATAGTTAATTAATGAGATTATCTCCAATTTTTTCAGAAAGTTGAAACAATTTGATATAATTTGTTGCGAAAATTTAACTTATATATATATATATATATATATATATATATATATATATATACATACATAAAAGAGTTTCATTGTTGCTGCTACTAATGCCACCTAACCATCAAAAGCCAGATCGAGACCCTCGGAATTCATCATGGAAAAGAACTAAGTGACGCCTGTCGTTAACCATAGCTTTGAGCACCTTACAGGCGACACTGCACTACTATTCTGCAGTCCAAAAGCCCACAGATATCCTCGCATCTACATTCTATATAAAAAGTAATGAATTCCTACTTCAAAATAATTTCAATTGATCAATATTTTTTATATTTAGGATATACAGTAGAACGTCGTTTATCCGAACGTTTATTATCCAGAGCGTCAAATATGCGGACCAGTTTTTTTTTGTCAACCACATGTACTGTATATGAATACGTTTTCGAACAGTGTTTCAGTCCAACAGTTACTTCGCGTGAGGCCAAAAGTGACGGGAAAACCCAAGGTCAAAGATATTCGGAGAATTTCAGATTTAGAAGGCGAAAAAGACTTCAATGACGACCACAGGGAGGAGATTACCGACTTTGTCCAATCGATCCCAGGATTTCAAGAATGCGATGAAGAAGATATAGAAACCTAGATGGCATGTGATGCAGAAGACTGTTAAAAATATTTAGGATACATTATACAAAGTTTGAACTAAAGCATACGGACCTTACTCGGTACATTCTGGTCCATAAGAGAAGACACTATTGGCTCGTTTTTGCATTTGCCTTTGCATTTTTCTTTGCATTTTATTTCACACTCCTCTTTGCATTCTTCCCTGCACTCTTTTTCACAAATGGTGTTCCCATCGCAATCATCCTGTGGTCTAAGAAATAAAAGAATTTTTTTTTTCAATTCCTACTGTAGCGCAATGGATAGAGCGTTTCACTTATAATCCGAAGGACATGATTTGGCGTATTGGGTACGAAAACACAGTCTGGCTAGAGATATAAATATTTAATTTTATTTACAATAAAATCTAAATCGCCATCTTACACTCAGAACACGTTTTTGCTCTCTGCCTCCAGCCGAGACCTTCAAACGGTTCTCGCGCATGTCCTTTCTTAGAGGAGTCTATCTCGGAACGTAGGGGAAATGGATTGTAGAAAACCCTTCTCTCCTACTATCTCAGGCAGTAACACCATCCGCTCTTGGTCTCCAGCATCATCATCTGGTGTCATAATAATAATCTTTACAGTGGGTTCGAATCTTACCTGTGATGACTTACTTTTTGAGAATGAGATTTATGAATAAAAAATAGTTACAAACAAAAATAATAGTACAAACCCATATGTAGAAAGGAAAATCACTTTCTATTTTACCATTTAATAATGTGATCCTGTCATATGTATATACATATTTATATTAATTGTAATTATTTGATAAAAAGTAACTAAAATAAAATGTTTCTCTTTGTTGGCCTAAGTAGGAATTGACTTAATTTTTTTCTTTTATGTTACTTTTTTTTATCCAAATAGCATTATTATTCTGATATTATTGTTATAACAGAATTAATTCGAAACTAGTTATAAATTATTTCATTGGAAAATTAAAAATTTGTTAACTTTATCAATAATCATTAAAAAAATTAGTCTTTATATAGTTCCTGAATCATTAAATGGCGAAACAAAAACTGATTTCGAACTTTTATCAATTTCACATTAGTTTAAGCTTGATATATGAGTATTCTTTGGATAATTTTTCCTCTTATGACTACGCTTTTCGAGTCCATTATTACCAAAAATATTTTTGCGGTTTTATTATGAATTTCATTTCAATGGACCGTTCACAGTAAATAAAAAAATGTAATAAACTACTAAGAATCATATTCTTTTCAAAGATAATAATTTTGATACTTTTATTGCGTTTTTGTAAGTAGAGTGCCATTCTTTTGTTACAAATTGCTGAAACTAACTTATTCGATGGTTTAAGCTAATTTAACCATCAATAAAAATTAAATAATTAAATTTGAAGCAATATGTTTCAAGATTTCATATAAATATTTTATTTTATAATGAAGAAGAGGAAATATTGAAAGAACAAATACAGTCGGACCCATTTAACTAATTTGGCGATTTAACGAATTTTTCTTTCTCCAAGATAAAAATAAAGCAAAAACCTCTATTTAATGAATTATTTCAACAGTCGAAAATTCTTTTTAGTAGCTTATATTAGAAAAATTGGACTTCTTTTTTTCAAATGATATCCTTTCTATCCAGAACAGAAAAAAAAGGATTTTTCTTGTTAGTAGCGAATTTCGACAGGAAAGGTCCAGACCCTTATTAGACTTTACAGGTGTAAGAGGCCCGCGCACCTAGATGTGAGAGGGGAAGGGAAGAAACACTCAACAGGGTTTAACTGATCTATTTATGTCAACACTAAGGACAAACACAATTTCAACCAATAATATTAAGAGAATGTCTCAATGAAAACCGTGAAAGTGGAACAACGACTGTAACACGTGAGCGATTGGGCGGCTAATAAACTTGATACGTTATACATTTATAATGATGGCTAATATATACTGAAACGAAATTTTTGTAAAAAACTCAAAAATTTACTTTTTACAAATTTTTTTATGTGAAAAATGGGTCAAATTTCACTATGTTTTATAAAATATTTTATAAATTACGAAAAAATTCAAAAGTATAGCTAAAAGCTCATTTCAGTATAATGGGAAAGGTGTACCCTAATTGTATGAAAAATTTCAAACATGCACATATAACAGATTTTGAGAAAACGTACATCGAAAACAGCCAATTTAACATTGTCAGTAGAGAGGTTTCCTACTCCTCTTAAGACAATTGCTACTTAGGTCAACAAAGAAAAATTTTATTTTAATTACTTTTTATTAAATAGTTACAACGAATATAAATATGTATATACATATGACAAAATCGCAATTTTAAGTGACAAAATAAAAAGCGATTGGCCTCGCAATTTTTTCCATTTTCCTTTCTGTATATTGCGTTGGACTATTTTTTTGTTTGTTACTATTCATTCATTCATTAAATTTAATTTTTTTTATAAAATTTTATAGTAATAAAGAAATCACAATCTCAGAAATTAGGTCATCCCAGGAGGGATTCGAACCCACAACTTTTGAATTAGGCGTGCAACGCGGTACCCATTGCGCTACAGGGACACAACGAACGATTTTCTTTTGTGACGGATTTGTACGGCACTTTATCACTAATACTCTTGGGCGTCTTTGGGGATTGTAAATTCGCGTATATTTCAAACCAACTCTAAAAGAAGAAACCGGGATATGCAAATTAGTCAAAGTATTTAAGGAGAGTGTTGTAAGTTAGCAGTAGAGGCTATTACGCCAAGAGACAGGTTGACGGAGTTCTAGGAAGTTTCAATTTGATTGTGCGATTAGCGTCTCGCTGATTATTAGGCAGCGATCTACAATTGAAAGGTTTGATCCGCCTGGAAAGTGAAGAAGTAAAAGGCAGGAGAGATTTAAATTTAGATTATCGGATCATAAGAGTAAATATATAATAAAGCTTGTGGAAAGTTAATGAATGCTAGTAGTTCACATTGCGTGTATCTCTCGGTCCTCTTATTCCGGTAGTCCCGTTCGATATTGAGTTTAATATTTGATAAGTATCATATTTCGTGATTTAATTAATAGTAAGGTTCAATCACATTGACGTAGACATCTTTGTAATCAGATGGTTGATAATTGATTCAAGTGAATAAGTATAATTTGCTATTGTAAAAATGTCGTCTGGTCGTTCTTTGCCTCAATTCAATCTTGGTGTCCAGGGTGGAATCCAGGAGGATTCCCACGCCTTTTTATATAAACTATTGGACTATTATTTTTGTTTGATACTATTTATTAATTTTTTAAATTTAATTAATGAACTAATATTTGAAAAAACTGTATTAAAATCAAGTGTCATCCATTAGAAGTTTTAAAAAAGGTATTTGAACTTGAATGGATGAATAGAAAGTATATTTTATTAATGATTGAAAATTTGAATAATATATATATATATATATATATATAAGCAGAGTGTGAACTAATTGTAGGAATTGAAATAGAGTAATAAGAGGGTCAATATAATGGATGAAGCGTAAGGTTATGACTAAAAATTGATAAAAAAAACATTTATTAACTGTTCAAATGAACTTGAAAAAAGGGTCTTAAATGCTTTAAAATAACTATAATCCCATTTAATATGAAAATAAATTAAAATCACACACACAACTTCACAAATCCTACGCATACAAAATTATGAATTCTTCTCAGCAATGATTATAGTAAAACATTATTGTCGTGATTCTTGATTAGTTTTTCTTTTGAAGAAAAAAGACATGAATATTATTTAATGCTAATAATTAAAAAGATTTTTTCCCCAGAAATTCTAAAAACTACTAAATTAAACAAAAAAAGTGATCAAAATTTTAAGAACTAATATACAATTTAAAAAAAAGATACAAAGCGACAAAAATAGTTGAATAAGCATGAATATAATAATTAGAGAAAAAAAATCTCTAATAAATCCCAGTATGCATAAGTTAACAATGTCTGTGGTGTGTGTATGCTACTTAAAAAGCATATCATTATATTCCATACACGGTTCATGAATAACGGTTGATAACATGGAGGACGACTCAAATCAGGGACAAGATTTGAGGGCAAGAATTATTTTTCTCCTTGCGCAAGTGACACGTTGAGGCCCAAACAAAAAAAAAAAACTTGAAAATAAATAGAAATTTTTATTCTGTGTGTGAGTTCTGAGTAGAGATTGCAATACCGGTATACCGAATACCAGTATTTTGAGCCATTTGTTCAATTTTGTAATACCGGTATTCACAAGATTAAATAAAGTTTTTGCAATATTTACGAGAAATTTTGAAAATTGTCTCTACTATATGTTCAAGGATCGGCAACATTGCAAAATAGTATGTGTTTTTGCTTTTATGTCTCCTTAATGGGCGAAATTAATTAGACTGTGAATACAAAGTTGCATCGTATAATCAAGTGAAGTGATACAATGTGTGAATCATCCAAGAAGGCGTGGCAAAAATATCTTATTACACCTCAAGGCGATTCTGCACACGCGCAGGATTCGTAGTCTGATATTCGTATCTGGAAAAAAGGTTGTAGTTGTGAAGAAAGTGCGTAATATTTCGATATTTTTTTTAATTGAGGAGTTAATTATTCACATTGTGTTTGCTTATTATACTTTAGGGTTCAAAATATTTTCCAGATTCATTATATATATCCTCATAAATAAGGAAATAATGAATAAGAATAACTTTAAAGAACACAAAATATCTCTTAATATTTTGGTTTGGTTTCATTATTTATAGATGAAAAGCATATGGTGGCACACGATGTAAAAAATGTTCAAGAGATATTAAAGTGAAGGAAGGGAGTACAAGCGGATTCCATATACATTTAAAAACGAAACATTATGCAAATTTGTTACAGAGGAAAGAATCTAATTACGATGAAGATCCAAATTTCAGCGTAGTTTCTAAGACCAAGCCATCGGGATTTTGGATTATTTGGGGGGGGGAGATATTTGCACTCTCTAATAAAATTGGCAAATAAAACAAAGAAACACTCGTGCTTTCTTTATTTTTCTAAAATTTCTACTACCGGTACTAAAACCAGAATCCTGGCATTAATATCTAAAAATACCGAATACCGGTATTAAACATTTGATCCGATATTGCAATTCCTATAGTTCTGGGTTAACATGTGGATTCATATTAATACTTACAAAAATAAGTGCATAATAATTTTCCCTTACCCTTTTGGCTCAGTTTTACATTCTGTTGCTCTGTCCACTTCTTCATTAGGCATTCGGTACGCTGCAGGATACTTTTCATCTTCTGCAAAACCTCCTTCCGGAAATATACCATATCTGAATTCAGACCACAAGCGAATGAAATCTCTACCTTGAAAGTAATAAATTTAAATAACACAATTAAATGATTTAGTTTTATTTGTGGATTTAAATTATATATTCAGCTAAAATATGCATCAAACACATACATATAGCGTATTCCCAAATGTCGTGTACAAACTTGGAGGGGAGATGTAGAACATCCTGAGGAACCATAATTACATCGGAAAGAATGGGCGGGAACGTAGCCCTGACGAGATAAAGAGACACAAAGGCAGTAAGGCTACAATACAGAATGTAGTGTAAAATGCTTTACTACAAAAACAAAAAAAAGTAATAAATTAAAAGTATGACATTAAAGCTTCATAGAAGGTGTTTTAATGACATGTATGCACACACGACGCCGACGCGACATGGATTGGCGGACATGTTCGAAAATACCGGGAGTTTCACGGATCGTAGCAGCAGCGATGGATATTCGTGCCTCCAGATCTATTTCAAAATTGACGGGTGTGTCGTCAATCCTGGCTCTGAAAGATCCATGTTCTGATGTACCCAAGTGAAAGTTTAATGATTCGATTGCCACCATGTTGGTTATCTTTCCCTTTACAACCCGAACCGAAGCACGTCCATTTTCGTTGGCTAGACCGTAGATGAAGTGAGAATCCGCCAACTCGGCGTTCGTATAACGATTCATGTTAAACACTCTCTGTCCATATCTGAAATAAGGAAATCACATGTGCCGACCTTGCGATCTCACGTACAGAGTCACCTATCACTTTCCGTTCATGCTTTCCTATGAAATTATGGCTCCGCACAATGTCCTCCTCCTCCCCTCCAAGTTTGCACATAGTATTCGGGGTCACCATGTATATGTAATCATTAATCAAATACTGAATTGTCTTAAGCCTATCTTAAAGCTAAACTGTATATAGAAAGTATAAAACAATAATTAAGATCAAAGTTGAATGGCCACAATAATATATACACAAAAGTTAGTCTTAGGAACTAAGACTAAGGCTAAACATATTTTTAAGCACAGCCAACCTTTCCCTGCCTTTATACACTGCTGGACAATTGCTAAGGACGGATCACAAATTGCTTTGTAGGATAACATTAAGCGAGACATGAGGCCTAGTAGGATAAAATATAGTTGCCACACTGTTCAGACATTAGAATAAAGAATATTTATTGTTCTGGAAAGTACAAAAGCTGTGAAACATCTGAAAGAAAAAAAAATGTTCATTTGATCTGCGTACGGAGAAATGGAACAATGCATCTAAAAGTCAGCAGGCACCTTAAAGAAAGGTATCAGTACGGGATATGTCCACCGTGGATTGTGATGCAACATTCCACACGTCGTACCATACTTTGCACAACATTATCCAGCAGCTGTTGAGGTAATTTATCCCATTCCTCTGTGAGTGCACGGATGAGGGTGTTCTTGTTTGTCGGAGGATAGTTTCCACCAGCAACTTGCCTCCCCAAAGCATCCCACACATTTTCAATGGGGTTTAGATCTGAAGAATGCGCTGGCCATACGAGACGTTGAATACCCTCGCTGTCTAGACAATCCTGAACAGCGAGTGTTCGATGACGTGTTGCATTGTCGTCCATAAAAACAAATTTATCACCGACAGCACCACGGAAAAGACGAACATGAGGAAGTAGATCTTCATCAATGTATCGTCGACCCGTCATAGTCCCATTCGCAACCACATGTAGGCGCGTGCGGCCATTGATCATGATGCCGGCCCACACCATGATACTGCATGTCGGATATCGGTCCTTTTCCTGGATATATTCTGGACGATTAGCAATACCACTCTCGCGCCAGATCAGTTGGCGTCTACAATCCGATGATAGACTGAACCTACTCTCATCTGAGAATAGCACGCATGCCCAGTCCTGTTCAGTCCAATTGTGATGCTCACGACACCATTGCAAACGGGCAGTACGGTGCTGCCTGGTCAATGGGACACACACAACAGGTCTGCGTGCGTATAGTCCTCCTCCCCTCAAACGTCTGGCAACAGTTTTTCGGGAGATCTGCTTTCCTGAGGCAGCAATAAACTGATTTGCCACCTACTGAGCTGTGGCGCGCCTGTTACTTTTTGCTGATAGGACGATATATCTGTCTTCTGCAGGCGTCGTACTTCTAACACGACCTCCCCCGTGCCGTCTACTACACATTCCAGTAGTTTTAAATGACTTCCACGGCCGTGAAACAACACTGTGAGCGATGTCGAACTCCCTGGCAACATCTGTTATTTTTCGCCCTTCTTCGATCTTTCCAATAATTCGGCCACGCATAAAATCATCTATGTGATGTCGGGAAGACATGCCAAAAATTTTAAGTTCGTCTATTAAATCTTTTCTGTAAAACTTTGACTTGAAACAACAACTGTCCACACGCGTCAAAACCTTTAAAGCTCTTATGAACGCTATCACGTGATGAACAGACGTGGAAAAAAAATTTGCATACTCATACTTCTTCTTACTAATATCCCGCACTTATTCTAATTTTCCACATTTTCCTTCCTTTCACTTTGTGGTTGCTATGGATGATAGTGTTATCCGTTCTTAGCAATTGTCCAGCAGTGTATATAAAGCTCCAATGATCACTAATTCTAAATAATCAAAACTCAACCCTCAAACAGCATAGCTTAATGCCTCTTGTAGCTCCTTAGATTCAAGTATTCTAAAAAGCTATAATGGATTCGTTTGAAAGAAGTGTACAGAACAGTGGCGTAGCTAGGTATCTAAAGGCCCTGGTTCAAAAAACAAAATGAGGGCTCTATCTTGGCTGGATTTAATCAAGTAAAAAAGTAAAAATACATGAATATTTTAAATACACGAAGCTACAATTTTTATTTACTATCTTCTCTATCTTGGCATTCTTTGCGCTTAAACGCAGCACTTGGTTCCTTTTTTTTTATCCATGATTTTAGTTTTATAATTTATCCAATACAATTCGTATGTGCTCGAATACTTACTCACGTTAAAAGGAAGCCGAAACGTAATGCTACGTTACAAAACGTCGTTGGGGAATCTCTATCTATTATATATTTATTCGGTATGATCGAACTTATATCTACCAGAGGGCTTAGAGCTACAAAATGGGTCACCGAGATAAACAGGAAATGATTCTAAAATATGCATGAACAAGAAAATACAATATTAGTATAATTATTTTTTTAAAAAACCCTCTGTAAAAGAGCAGAGGAGGGAGGACAAAATTGCCTCATTCTACTGCAGAAACGAGAAGACTGCGAAATATTGAAACAGGAAACTAGCTTACTTTAAATCATATTGTTATCATATAAAAATAGAATGTAACTAGGAAGAAATTACTTCTTGTGTAGGTTTTTTAATTTGTAAAATAAGTATGGTAAGATATTTCATGGAGCTTTCAAGTAAAGGCCTTATCACACGTGCACGTTTGTGTGTAGCAATTCTCCAATCAATTCTGATCAAGTTCTACCTAGTAACCATGGGAATGGCTCCGAACAACTTTTCCCAATGAGCTAAAAAAGTTGTTCCAAATAAAAGTTGCTTGAAATTAAAGCCAATGGGTTTCTTCGGCACCCTACATCATAAACAAGATGGCACCTTCGGTTTCGTCAAACACATCAAATATGGCGTATAATATTTTGAACAGAATGGTGCTCCATTTCTTTTTACGCTCATTAACAAAAGCGCGAGCGATAATAAAAGAAATAATATTTGATATTCGTTTTCCAAAGTAGAATACTCGGTGAGTAATTTTTCAATGTAGAGATAGAGCGCGGCTGACGTCAGAGCATGTTGTTTTGCTTACGGCAACCCTTCATCCTCAGCTGGGTGAAAAATTGTCTTAAACGGTTGCTCCAAATATGCGTGTGTTTTAGGGCCTTAACAGTTTATATTCCTGTAGAAGTTTATAGAAAAATGAAAAAAATTTAAATAATATAAACTTTTCAATAAGTGAAGTTCGCAACACTAAACAAACAACATAAAGAATTAAAGTGAATTCCTTGTAAGTTCAAAATTACTTTCAACTGAATTGCCATGATTACAGTTACGTTGAAATCCTTTATATTTATATCTAAAATTTTGGAGGAAATATCTCAAGTTCGGCTTGCTTGGTGGTCAGGGTCCGAGGGCTCCCATGACCTTGAGATCCCTGATGCACCGCCCCGCCTATCCAGTTGGTAGCAACTCAACTGTTCTTATAATGGTAAAAAAGATTTGAAATCATGTATACTTACCTCCAGTTACGAACCATTTACATCCTACACAAAATATGATAACAGAGCTGAAAATATAAATACATACCACCCAACTTCTGACCGCTGCCCATTAAAGAGTTAGAAGGCAAATAGATCCTCAATCCTGATCTTCCACATCCTCCTTGGTGCAAAGCATACGGGTAGTCATTTGCCTTCGAAGTTGTTACTATCACGTCAGCATTCTCTCTGCTCAGAGCCGCCCCTGCATTTTCAAAAGTCGTGGAATTGTCTGCCTTTGGAAGCCACCTTTGGATGTCTCCCCATGACTTGGGAACTAGGAATGTGACAGAACGAAAATAAGCCCTTCCCTTGGTGGATATTGACAAAATTGAAGACGAGCTTTGGAGTAGATTCTGAAAAAATAATAGAGCACTTTAAATAAAGAGTGTTTTTTTTTCAGGTATAGAAGTTTAAGTTAGCATTACTTTCCAAGATGGCGACCGATTTAACAGCTGTCAAGTGATTTATTCTAAGTTTGGTTTGGAAATTCATCAAAACGATCATCAAGCAAGGCGAAGATTCGTCGAATGGGCCCAAAACGAGATTGCCGTTGTTCCCGATTTTCATAAGCGAATTTTGTTTAGCGATGAAGCGCACTTCTGGTTGAATGGCTACGACAACAAACAAAACTGCCGCATTTGGAGTGAAGCTAATCCACAAGTGTATGTCGAAACACCGTTACATCCTGAAAAACTGACTGTTTGGTGCGCTTTATGGGCTGGTGGAATTCTTCTGTTGAATTCCACAACGTTACAGTCAATGGTGATCGGTATAGAGCCATGATTACTAACTTTTTCATTCCTGAATTGAACAATCATGACGTCCAGGAGCTGTGGTTCCAACAAGACGGCGCAACATGTCACACAGCTCGTGCCACCATCGATTTATTGAAAGACATGTTTGGTGACCGCCTAATTTCACGTTTTGGACCTGTGAATTGGCCTCCAAGATCTTGTGATTTAACACCGCTAGACTATTTTCTGTGGGGCTATGTTAAGTCATTGGTCTATGCGGATAAGCCACAAACGCTTGACCATTTGGAAGACAACATTCGCCGTGTTATTGCCGATATACGGCCACAAATGTTGGAAAAAGTCATCGAAAATTGGACGTCCAGATTGGACTACATCCGAGCCAGCCGTGGCAGTCACATGCCAGAAATCATATTTAAAATGTAATGCCACAAGATTATCTTTCGAATAAAAAAAATTCATGTCAATCGAATAATACTTCGTTGTTTTATTGCAATTTAAAGTTCTATACCTCTAAAAAAACACCCTTTATTTCTCTCTAGTGTATAAAGAGACCCCGATCGCCTTGTGATTCATGATGCCCGTATTATTACACCCGTCGAATCTTCGATTTAAATCTGATTCCATCAAAGGTCATTATGCGTAGTAACAGGAGTCACTGCTTCACAATATGTTTAACTTTGGTGAGAAAGACAAATAATGTATCAAAGGTCACCTTGGAATTTTACCTTGGTACAAAATGCAAGATCTACTCTAATAGACCATTGTATTGTGTTCTGGTGACAGTACACAATACACTACTGCCCATTAAAATTGCTTCACCAAGAAAGAGACAAGTTACAAACGTGAAATTTAAACGACAGGGTGTTGTGATGTGCAAATGATTCGCTTTTCAGCACATTCAGACAAAGCAGGCGCCGGTAGTGACACCTACAATGTGTTTTAATGAGAAAATTGTTTAGCCGGTTTCTCATACACAAATTGCATTTGAACTTTGTTGCTTTGTGAAAAGTTGTTCTAATGACTCGTGTAAGAAGCAAAGATACGTACCAGCACGTTCCTCATTTTGATAGAACCCTCATTGTAGCTTACCGGGATTGAGGTTTATCGTTTCGCAGTATTGCTGCTACGTCGGTCGAAATCCAATGACTGCTGGCAGAATATATAGAATCGATGGGTTCAGAACGGTAATACGGAATGCCATTCTGGATCTCAACGGCCCCCTATCACTAGTGGCCGAGAATACAGGCATGTTGCCCGAATGACTTTAATGGGTCGTGCAGCCACGTCACGAGCCCTAGGTCAAGAATTGGGGTCGTTTGCAAGACAACATGAACAGTTCGACGACGTTTGCAGCAGCATGAATTCTCAACCCAGAGACAATGGCTGCTGCTACCCTTGACGTTGCATCAGAGACTGGAGCGTCTTCAATGGTGTGATCAACGACAAACCTGGACGCACGAATGGTGAGACGTCATTTTTTCAGATGAATCTAGGTTCTGTTTACAGCATCAAGATGGTTGCATCCGTGTTTAGAAGCATCGGGGGGAACGCACATTGGCCGCGTGCATTATTCATCGTCATACCTGGCGTGACGGTATGGGGTGCTATTGGATACAAGTGTCGGCCACCACTTGTTCACATTGACGGCGCTTTGAACACATTTCTGTTGTGTTACGATCCGTGGCTCTACTCTTTATTTGAGTCCTTCGAAGCCCTACGTTTCAATGAATAATGCATGATCGCATGTTGCAGGCATTGTAATGAACTTTCTTGATACTGATAATGTTCGGCTGTTGTCCCGGCCTGCACTTTCACCAGACCTTTGACCATTAGAAAACGTCTGGCCTATGTTTGCCGAGGGATTGGCTCGTCACCATACGCCAGTTACTACAGTTGATGAGCTGTGGCAACGTGTTGAAGCAGCATAGGCATATGTACCTGTACATGCCATACAATCCCTGTTTGACTCAATGCTCAGGCGTATAAGTTCTGTTATTACTGCTAGAGGTGATAGTTCTGGGTGATTTCTGAGGATCTACGCACCCAAATTTCTTGAAAATTTAATTACTTGTTATTTCCAGTACAATATACACTGCTGGACAATTGCTAAGGACGGATCACAAAGTGCTATGTAGCATAACATTAAGCGAGACATGAGGCCTAGTAGGATAAAATATAGTTGCCACACTGTTCAGACATTAGAATAAAGAATATTTATTGCTCTGAAAGTACAAAAGCTGTGAAACATCTGAAAGAAAAAAATGTTCATTTGATCTGCGTACGGAGAAATGGAACAATGCATCTAAAAGTCAGCAGGCACCTTAAAGAAAGGTATCAGTACGGGATATGTCCACCGTGGATTGTGATGCAACATTCCACACGTCGTACCATACTTTGCACAACATTATCCAGCAGCTGTTGAGGTAATTTATCCCATTCCTCTGTGAGTGCACGGATGAGGGTGTTCTTGTTTGTCGGAGGATAGTTTCCACCAGCAACTTGCCTCCCCAAAGCATCCCACACATTTTCAATGGGGTTTAGATCTGGAGAATGCGCTGGCCATACGAGACGTTGAATACCCTCGCTGTCTAGACAATCCTGAACAGCGAGTGTTCGATGACGTGTTGCATTGTCGTCCATAAAAACAAATTTATCACCGACAGCACCACGGAAAAGACGAACATGAGGAAGTAGATCTTCATCAATGTATCGTCGACCCGTCATAGTCCCATTCGCAACCACATGTAGGCGCGTGCGGCCATTGATCATGATGCCGGCCCACACCATGATACTGCATGTCGGATATCGGTCCTTTTCCTGGATATATTCTGGACGATTAGCAATACCACTCTCGCGCCAGATCAGTTGGCGTCTACAATCCGATGATAGACTGAACCTACTCTCATCTGAGAATAGTACGCATGCCCAGTCCTGTTCAGTCCAATTGTGATGCTCACGACACCATTGCAAACGGGCAGTACGGTGCTGCCTGGTCAATGGGACACACACAACAGGTCTGCGTGCGTATAGTCCTCCTCCCCTCAAACGTCTGGCAACAGTTTTTCGGGAGATCTGCTTTCCTGAGGCAGCAATAAACTGATTTGCCACCTACTGAGCTGTGGCGCGCCTGTTACTTTTTGCTGATAGGACGATATATCTGTCTTCTGCAGGCGTCGTACTTCTAACACGACCTCCCCCGTGCCGTCTACTACACATTCCAGTAGTTTTAAATGACTTCCACGGCCGTGAAACAACACTGTGAGCGATGTCGAACTCCCTGGCAACATCTGTTATTTTTCGCCCTTTTTCGATCTTTCCAATAATTCGGCCACGCATAAAATCATCTATGTGATGTCGGGAAGACATGCCAAAAATTTTAAGTTCGTCTATTAAATCTTTTCTGTAAAACTTTGACTTGAAACAACAACTGTCCACACGCGTCAAAACCTTTAAAGCTCTTATGAACGCTATCACGTGATGAACAGACGTGGAAAAAAAATTTGCATACTCATACTTCTTCTTACTAATATCCCGCACTTATTCTAATTTTCCACATTTTGCTTCCTTTCATTTTGTGGTTGCAATGGATGATAGTGTTATCCGTCCTTAGCAATTGTCCAGCAGTGTATTTGTACTATGTACTCTAGTGTGGATCGCGATTATGCGGAAAAAAATAATTGTTATTAATTGGAACCTATGTATGTGCTTAAAAGATGTTCTATGATATAAATATTAGGGGGAAACTAATTGTTAAAAATAATTTCTAAATTTACAATAGCCTCAAAGGGGTTAAATTTTCGAAAATAATGGAAGTCTTAATTTTGGTTAGATGATTTTAGACACAAAATACTTATTTTTCTGCAATATAATTAACTAAAAATAATGATTACTGATAAGTGAAAAATTAGTAATGAGTAGCACAAAGTACACTGCAAGATTGCATATCTAAGCTCTCTCCTCTTCCGTTGAATCAGGCTGTGATCCAAGCATTTTTCCATCTTCCACTTTATCGTGCGCAGTCGTTTTGACACACACACACACAATAGTCTTTTTTAAAAAAAATTAATATTAAGGAACCTGTTAAATGTACCGGAGGGAATTTTTTATTGTAACTATTTAGTACGTAATCTTTCATTGTGAAAAAAGTACTAAAATGATTGTTTCAGTTTAACAAAAATTACTTTTTGACTTTTTATCACAAACAGGCTCCAACACCAAAACATCCTTCCCCTTATGCTAATACTTAATATAAAAGTTAACTTCTTTTTAATTTTATTTTTCCCTTCATCTTTATGCTATGGAACATCTTTTTGTCGCATAGATAGGTTTAGAAACTCAAAAAAAAAAAAAAAAAAATTTCGAAATCCCTCTATTGTACATACTTTTAAATATCTGGAAAAGTAATGCTATTAAATGTTGATCCTTTTATTAGTGATTGTTAGGATTTTTGATGGTTTTATTATCAATTTTACAGATTTTTTTGTTGAGATCAATGTTAAAAGTAAAAAACCCCAAAAAACAATGAGCATTTTTTAAAAATTTAAAACGTTTAATTTTTTAGATATTATATTTTCTTACTCTTTGTATTAATTATACACCACCAATAATAACGAATTAAGGAAAATAAAAACTTTAGAATAATTATACAATTAAATTGTTTATTTTTAATTATGTACTAATTTACTATCATATTTTAAAATAAATGTACAGAAAACTGAGATATTAACTTCTTACTACGTTTGCAAATTATATGATTCCAATACAGAGCTGTATATTATATAAATACACGCAAACGATTACATAACAGAGATCCATGAAATTAAAAGAAATTAATTGCGTGTTACAATTTGGTAAGCGTATTGGATAAAATTTTAACATTGTTTTTAAATTATATAGACGTTTATAAACCTGAATTTTCTAATGTTCTCAATAAAAAATTCAACATGGAAGTATTTATTAACTGCTATAAAATGTAGTGGGAAGTATATAATTTTTTCTAGATAAAAGTATGCATTTCCATATCGTTTTCAACCATTTTTTACTAAAAATATTCATGTAAAATTCTCGTAAAAGATATGCGTTTTTTAATTTTTAAAACTAACTTGATGCACGAAGTTCAATTTTTGGTTATATATATATACAGTGGGCCACAAAAATGTTCGTACACTTACAATTTCTTATAAAATTTAATGTTTTCGACTAATAAAAATTAATATATCGTAATTGTAATTTTTTTAGGATATCTACAACTTATTCTTATTAGAATGACATAATTATTTTTCTAAAAATAGTATAAATATTTTTTTTAAAAATTAATAATCAGAAAGTTATTAAAAAATTACGCCACAAAAGTCTTCGTACACTTAACAGAAATCTCAACTTAGCTTTAAATATTGTATTTATTTCTTAATTTAGTACTCAGTAGGATATCTTTTAGTCTCCACAACAACTTTTAAGCGTCTTGGTATAAATTTAATCAGTTTTTTTTTGTAATTTCTGCATCGATTTTCCTCCATTTTTCGGTGTTTATTGTTTTTAGTTCACATTTTGTGCTAATTTGTCATGTTTTCTTTTTCTTTTTACGTCACAATCTCACCAAATATGTTCTACTGGGCTAAATAAAGTGATTTAGGAGGTGTTTTCATAATTTGGGGACAGTTATAGAGACACCAGTGGCGTACATTGAGAGCAGTGCGCTTGGCGTCATTACCTTGTTCAAAAATCAAGTCAGCTCCTACATTCAAATTTTGGGCGAATAATTTAAAATTTCTCTTTAAAATATTTAAATAGAGATCATAATTCACAATACCATAAATTTTCATAGCGATGTTCGAAGATAGTGTATATCGTTTTATAGCATTTTATATTTTAAATTATTCATAGTTTTTCTTATATGGATGTAGTGTTCGAAATCCATACGTCACTTTTATTCGTTTATTGCAATAACGGGCAAAATTCTATTTTATGGTTTTGGAATAAAATTGTATACAACTTTTAATGGTGTGTTATATAGTTACTTTAAAGGTACCAGGACACGCTCGAAAGTGTAAAATGCCAAAATTAAGACTCTTTGCTTATGGGACATATACCTTTAAAAATTTCCAATAGAGCGCAGATTTTTTTATGTGTTCTTATAACAAAGATGTTTTAATCATTCTGTAGAAATACGAAAATAGATTTTAGTTAACTTTTTTTTCTGTTGAATTTAAGTTGGACATACTCTTTGAGATCTCGTTATATATGATTATGTTTAGGTACCAAAAGAAAATATGTAAAATATGTTTTGCACGTATATAAAATATTACACAAAATATAGTGAAGCTATTTTTTTGGTAAAATACAAGATAGTTTCTTTTAAAAAATTATAAAACTTCGTAATTTTGAAAATTTCTATTTATTCCCCCTTTTTCACACATTAAATTATTTCTTAATAAACTATGTACCACTTTGACTAAAAAAATTAGTTCACTATATGTACAGTTATCCTGTGTAGAAGTATAAAAAAAAATTCGAACCATATAGTGCAATAGTTGTTGTTTTTATTAAATTGTACCAAAAGCAAAAAATTATGCTTTGGAGAAAAAGTGAAAAAACTAAACATTTGTAAACGTTTGTTTACATTTTTATCAATGACTTTTTACATATTTTAAGGTTATTTTATCAACGATCATATACGTGCTATATATTTTTAGATTCAGAAATATATACACTATTTTTCAATACTAAAATTTAAAAATCAATTTTTTGAATGTGTATGATGTCCTGGTTCCTTTAATATAGCAAAAACGAATCTAATTTTAATATATATAATATCATCAATATTAGGACTAACAGTTAAATATTTTCTGAATCTTCTTACTTTCAAATGTAAAAACCAAAAAAAGTTATCAAACAATCCAAACGAAATGTTAAGAACACAATACTTCAATTTATTTTTTTAAATTCGTATTGATTATAAAAATCTACAGTCCACACATTTTATTAATTGATTTATATGTAATATAGTTCATATAATACCCCTAACATTAAAGCAAAATATTTAAAATATCTATACTATCTCATAGCAACCGTAATCCTGTCTTCTTAATTAACATAACCAAATACAACTTATCGATAGTAATATTTCAAATTACCTGGAGATAAGTGATTACTTTTATCCAATCTTGAGGTAAAGTCTTCGGATCCAACGCAATGAGGATATCTTCATATCCATTTTTCACAATCTTGAGCTTGGATGTACTTACAGGATACAAAATACACAACGCAAACAGCGAAAGCAAAAATGCTTTCTCCATTTTTACAATATCACTCAACGTTAAAAAGCGTTAACTGTGAAAGCTTTATCAGTTTTTACCTGAAGATAATGGGATGCGACGTCACGATATATTTCAGCAAAACATTTTTTTTTTCGTTCTTTTTTCCTTTTTCAAGGTATAATTTTGTTTGCATCACGTCCTTCAATTGATTTTGAGTTACAGAATATTTTTTAAGGTATCCAACTACCCTAAAATTGTACATTTTGCCAAAAATTAACAAATTTCTTTTATTATTTTATAGGCTATCTTATTAGCTTTATAAAAATACCAAGTTTGTTATTTTCCATTCACTAGAACAAAAACTACAAGTGTTTGAAAAAAAAGCAAGTACAGTTGGACCTCTATTTTCACGAAGTGACTAAATCCCCCCAAAAAGTTCGTCATATAGAAAATTCGTTATATAGAGGTTCATCTTTCAATATACATTGCTGGCCACCGTAAATGCAACACCTTGCAAATAACATGAAATTTACAACATGCATTAGCGGAGGTGAGATATGCAAATGATTAAAATTTCAGCGCAGACACACATCACGCGCGCCTGTGGCGCCACCTCAAAGCGCTATTTAAGGCTCGGAGATTTCGACGATTTCAAGCTCGGCAA
The DNA here is from genome assembly GCA_019973935.1 of Trichonephila clavipes. Taxonomy (NCBI): domain Eukaryota; kingdom Metazoa; phylum Arthropoda; class Arachnida; order Araneae; family Nephilidae; genus Trichonephila; species Trichonephila clavipes. The sequence continues at coordinate 2,086,398 of BMAU01021369.1, forward strand.
TTGTGTTTTACTTGTGGTTTTTTCAAAAAATGATCAGTTATGTCTCGTAGAAAACAGCGATCAGCTTTTGATCAAGTATCCGAGTTCGACAGAGGAAGGATAGTGGCCTACCGAGATTGTGGATTATCTTTCAGGGAAATCGGTAGTAGTGTTGGACGAAACCAAACTGTAATGCGGATATGTTTTCGTTGGATGCAGGAGGGTACGACGGACCGACGTGGTCGATCGCATCCACCTCAGTGCACCACTTTACGTGAGGACAGGCAAATTGTGCGCATGGCAGTGACGGATCTCTCAGTCGCATCACGAACCGTAGCACTGCACATTGAGTCTGTAACGCATCATTCAGTGTCTCCTCAAACCATTCGTCGTCGTTTACAGCAGAGTGGTCTGTCCGCAAGACGTCCATTTCTTGGTCTACCCTTGACGCAGAACCAAATGGTGCGAGAAAAGAAGGATGTGGGCTTCAGAATGGAATGAAGTTGTCTTTACTGACGAGTCGCGCATCTGTCTGCAACATCACGATGGTCGGATTCGAGTCTGGAGACACCGTGGAGAGAGGGTGCTGAACAGCTGCGTTATGCACTGCCACACTGGTCCTGCACCGGGTATTATGGTATGAGGCGGTATTGGATATCACTCTCGCATTCCTCTAGTACGCATTGCCGGTACTTTAAACAGCCAGCGCTACATCTCCGAGGTGTTGGAGCCAGTTGTCCTTCCTTACCTTCCGGGCTTAGCCACAGCCATATTTCAACAGAATAATGCGTGACCACACGTGGCACGCATTGTCCAAAGGTTCTTCGTCAATCACCAGATTGAATTACTTCCCTGGCCGGCTCGCTCTCCGGGATCTTTCGCCGATAGAAAACATGGACTCCATGGTTGCTCAACAATTGACCCAGATTACACCCCCAGCTGCCACACCAGATCAACTTTGGCAACGTGTGGAAGCCGCTTGGTCTGCTGTACCCCAAGAACACATCCAAAGTCTCTTTGAATCAATGCCGAGGCGTGTGGCAGCGGTAATCTCCAACAATGGCGGCTACTTTGGCTACTGATTCTGGCAGGAATCACACTTGACAGAAGTCTATAAATTTAATCATTCGATACTTGGTCAACAAGTTATCTACAAATAAATTTTGTTGTGCTATCTCTTGTCTTTCTTGGTGTTGCATTTACGGTGTCCAGCAGTGTACTTTAGAAACCACACAAAACAAATTTAAATTTATAAACACTATAAATTAAAAAAAGAAATCATTCACTTCTTTTTGTAAATTAATATCTATTTGTTTCATATATCTTACCTGTAATGAAGAAGAGAGAAAGAAAAACTGCAAGGAAAACAAGAAAAAATAATGTCGAGAGTTACACTCCATTTTCAACCTTAAAAAAATTATATTATAATTAATGAATTTTAAGGACATTTTCTAATTTAAAGCATACAAATAATTTTAAACATAACATTATTTTATAACTGTAGATTCTTATCATACATAACCACATGAATCTCCTTAAATTTAATTACTCATAAAACCTGTTAATTTTGTTTGAATTTTTTGTTTGAAAAAGTGCTTTGTGTTTTATAATGTACGCCTCGCATCTTTACAATGCACTAAAAATCCCTTCACAAGAAAAAAAAGTTCGTTATATAGAAAATGCTCACGTTATTAGGAGGTTATTTTATAAAGAAGATCGTAAAATGTTCTTGGTTCCAGGAAAAAGTTCGCAATATAGAGGTTCGTAATATGAAGGTTCGACAGTACTTTAAAGTACATTTTACTCGAAATATGCTTTTTCGAAAATGTTCAAACGGGTACAGCGATTCCTCAAAAAGTTTTGAGAATAATTCACTGAAATTTTTTGTGTATGTTCTGTGTAATAGTAGAAGTATTTGAACCTTCAGATTTATCAATCACCGTTTTATTACAAAATTAACAGTCAATCATGTTAATATAATCACTGTTTTTTTAAGGTTTCATATACTAATTGTTAAGATTAAATGCTCTAGTTTTTGTAAAAATTAAAACATCTCTTATCCTGAAGGTCATTTCAAAAATGAATAGCAAAGCAACACATTAAAACAGAAATTTTTTTCATTAACTTTTGTACAGAATGGACCCCATATTTATCTAAATTTTTGTAAATTTTTACCCGTTTTAATAATAATAATTTCTTTTTCTCTTCTTAATTTTAGTATATTTTTCTAAAAAAGTACTAAAAAAATCTTAAAACCACAAAAAGATCGTCATAAATCCATTTTTTTAAAAGTTGTCGCAAGTAGTCGAATACCTTAAAATGAAGATTTATGTAGAAGATGAAGAGGCAAAAAATACATGAATTCTGTTTGATTTCAAGAGAAATTGAAATCAAACAGATTATTCAAAGAGCTAGTGAATATTGAAAACAAGACGACATTTATATATATTACAACGAAGAATATTGTGAATGTATACCACTGTACATGCCTATTTTGGCAAAAAAATTAATTAATTTCCAAAAATGTTGTTTATTACAACAATTACCGTTACGCATTAAATGGTTTTCTTTTATACATGAAAGTATAAAAGTTGTCGTATATTTTACATATACAACTACTGATTCACTTTAAAATACTTTAGAATTATAATGGATCTGGGATTTGAATATATATATATATATATATATATATATATATATATATATATATATATATATATATATATAACGAATTTATTATTTTATTTTTATATTCTGATATGAAAACGGATTTTAAAAAATGAAAAATTAGTTTAACTAGAAATTGTAGTATGTCACTCAAATTATATGGATTTCATAAATTGTATTTTATTTCAAGGTTTTTCTTTTGTATTTTTAGATTTTAATAATCTTTTCATCTATAAGTAGTCCTCTTTCTTAAATATTCCTCTCAAAATATTGAAAGTAACTCATATCATCCCTTGGAAATTGTTGTAGTAAATCATTTTAATGATTCACTCTATAACAAATCAATTTATGTTACTTTAATAAAGGATTTTTTTATTTAGTTCGAAATATTGTTAAATAGTATTTTCAAAGCTTAAATGTTTGCTTTCACAAAAAAAAAAAAATATAAATAAATAAAATTTTATTTCTTTAGATTTTTTCATAATATATTGATATAAAATATATTTCATTGATATATTTTTTTTCTGTATTTATATCCGTATTGAGAAGCTAAATTGATTGGATATCACTTCAAACATAAAAAAATTATTATTAATATTAGAAAATCATTGTTTTAATAAATATGAAATTATTCCTGCTGAATTTGTTAAATAAAATAGAACATTTGACCTTGTCTGGGTTTTTATTATGCTTCCAGCATTGATAAACTTAAACTTCAAAAGTATTTACAGCAATTAAGAGATTCTCTTTTGGACTGAAGAAAAATTCATATAAAAATCAAGTATTTTTTACCTGTTGATTCATGTATTAACTGAATTTATTTATAATCACACACAATGTAATTCAAGAAATGTCTAAAAAGAGTGTCGTATTGTTCCAGATGTTGGTAATTTATCTCGAGATATCCAGTATATTACTTTTAAATTTGTCTTTCTTCTCATCATAAATTTGCAATTATAAAGTTACTGCAATGTAATTATTTGTTCTTTCACAACTTTTTGAAGTCAATGAGATCCCGTTTTTAAAGTTGCAAAAATTCCATGTCATATAAAATAAACATTATCCAAAAATGGTACTTATTCTAATAATTTTTATAAAGGGTGTTTTTTTAGAGGTATAGAACTTTCAATTGCAATAAAACAACGATGTATTATTCGATTGACATGAATTTTTTTCTATTCTCTCTGTCTCCTTTAAGTGTCCCTACGCCAGTGTTTCTCAAACTTTCTATATTCGCGACCAATTTTCAATTTTTATCGCGCCGCCCTTCCCCATACAATGACAATGTGTTGAATGCAGTAAAAATGTATAATACTTTGATGCAAAAGCTACGATACGACCCTAATTTTAAACCGTACAAAGTATTAAGATAAGTATTAAATTTTGTCTATGATAAGCCCATTGAAAAATCACTAGTAATTATTAAACTGGTTCTTAACTTAGTATTGATACTTAGTATCTCAAATATATTTTGCTGTACTGATGCCTTTATAAGTATACTACATCAGAGTACATGTGTATTTTTTTGTTGTCAGAATACATTTTGTTCCCCTTTAGTAAATTGATAATTTTTTAAATAATCTTTATTTTCGACATCCCGATACGCTCGCGCCCCCTAGGGAGACGCGCCCCACAGTTTGTGAAACACTGCCCTACAGCGATTATTTCTCTCTCTCTCTCAATTATCACTACACACCAAATACTTCTTTCTCTCTCTCTCTTTTAAATGTCTCTACACTAATATTTCTCTTTCTATCTCAAGTGTATCTATACAGGGCCGTTTTTAATCTCCCCGGTGCCCAAGCATTTCAAATTGTTACGTCCCCCCCTATTTCTAGAACAACCCCCTTCTCCTTCAGTTATCTCCTTGCCAGGTTTGGTTTGCAAAAGATTTTCCCTGAACTCTCTTTCTCTTTTCCCTTTCTTTGTTCTTGCTCTTTGGATAGTCTTTCCATTATCCCCCACCGGTAAATCCACCATATCCTAAACTGCCAACGGGCAGCTGTAAAAAAAGGATAGTGACATGGTTTGGTTCTTACCTACGGCATCGCGGACTGAATACCTTGTACAACAAAGATTTTCTTCCAGCTTTGATCATTGAAAAATAATTAATGACATCATTGTAATCAATTTCAATAGTAATATCATTTTGAGTGCATAGCAACATCAAACTGTTAGGTTTTTGTTTCCATAGTAGATCTAACTTCATTCTTGAGGGCAGAAATGCTTCTCTCGTGATTCACTTTGGCCGAGGTGCGCTTGCTATAATTTTTATTTCTCCTTTTTCGCCCACCAATTTTTTGTGCCCTAAATTCTTTTGCGCCCAAGCGGAAAGGTGACCCTACTTCTATTACTACACCTATTACTTCTCTCTTAAGTATCCTTACACTACTTACTTCCTTCTCGAACATCTCTACACCAACTACTTCTCCCTCTCTTCCAGTTGTCATTATACCAATTACTTCTCTTTATCTCTCAAATGTCTCTTCATCAATTCTTTCTCTTTAATTCTCCAAAGTTTCTCGAAGCCAATTACTTCTTTCTCTTTCTTTCTGTCGAGTGTCTCTACACCTATTACTTTTCTCTCGTTCAAGTATCACTACATGGATCATTTCTTTATCTTAAGTGTCACTGCAACGACTTGCTATTTCGCTCTTAAGTTTTATTACACCTAATATTTCTCTCCTTCAAAAGTCACTACAATGGTGGATTCTATCTCTCTAAAGTGTCACACTTCGAATTGATTCTTCATTATTTAAAGTGTCACAGATCAGGTCGATTCTCTCTCTCTAAAGTGTCACAATTTGGATTGATTTTCTGCCTTTCTGAAGTGTTACAATTCAGATTGATTCTCTCTCTCTCTCTCTAAAGTGTCCCAATTTTGATTGATTCTCCCTCTCTCAAGTGTCACAATTCGGATTGATTCTCATTCTCTCTTAAGTGTTATTGTTCGGATTGATTCTCATTCTCTAAGGTGTTACAATTCAGATTAATTCCCTCTCTCTCTCTAAAGTCTGACATTTTTGATTGATTCTTCTTCTCTTAAATGTTACAATTCGTATTGGTTCTCATTCTCTAAAGTGCCACAATTCAAACTGATCCTCTCTCCCTAAAGTGTCACAGTTCAGAGTTTTATTCTTTCTCTCTTTAAAGTGTCACAATTCGAATTGTGTTTCTCTCTCTTAAGTGTTACAATTCGGATTGATTCTCATTCCCTAAAGTGTCACAACTCAGATTGATTCTCTCTCTGAAGTGTTACAATTCATATTGATTTTCTGTCTCTCTCTCTCTCTCTCCAAAGTGTTACAATTCGAATTGATTCTCATTCTCTAAAGTGTTACAATTTGGATTGATTCTCCTCTCTAAGTGTACACAATACGGATTGATTTTTTTTTTTTTTCTCTCTCAAATTTTATAATGCACCGATTATTTCTCTGTCTAATGTCACTACACCGATTAATTTTCTCACTTTGTCTTCTCAAATTCCTTCGATTCTCTCTCTCTCAACTATTACTACATCTCTGTATGTCAAGTGTCAGTATTCAATAATAATTTCTTTCTCTCAAATATCCCGATATTGAGTGAATTTCACTTTCTCAAATACGTCTCTTTTTCGGTTAGTTATTACTGAAGTAGTGTATGGTATATTTTCAGAAGAAAGACAGAGAGAATATCCACTATTTTATGTGTTTGTGTTCATTTTTATGACTAAATCTAACGTATTACCCATGAAAATTTACTAATTTTTATGCTCTTTTCTCCTATATGATTTAAGAATAAACTTAATATCTAAATCTTTATTAATGCAAACCTTAACATTGTCGAGGAGAGCAAAAAAAAAGAATTCTCAATTTTATTCAAAAAACTTAATTTTTATCATTTCTTTAAAGTGTATTTCTTTGCCCCCATCTTATTTATTTCCAAAACAGTTTGATTATTATATGTATGGAGAACCCTGCATATACCACTTACAAATCGTATTACATTTCTAACAAACATTCTTTAAAACTTTAACAATGGAGACACATACATATACTATTTCAGATTATTATAGGTGCTCAACAATCGATTTTTATCGCAGAAAAGCATAATGAATTCATTGTTACAGTGCAAACATTATTAAAAGTTGAGTATTGTTTGCTAACAATAAGAGTATAAGCTCAAATCGAAATTAAATTTTGTGAAATTTGCGTCAAAAAAGATTTACTCTCTTTCATTTGGAAATATAATCTGGATTTCTGAAATTTTCGAGCTTTTTTTCTTTTGAGTACTCCATTTTGATTCCTAAAACTTCTGTCGTTATAAACCAAAAGTTTTGCAGCAAAATAATAGGAAATAATTGCAATTTGTTTCCCCTTATTTCACCATTAGACTTAAGGTTTATGTACTTGGAGAATCCATTTCTTCCGTCAAGTCAGAAACTTGAACAATGCTTTTAAATCAACGAAATACTGCATTGAAACTAACAGAGACGAAGATCATAAAAAGGGAAAATTAAACTTGTTTTGTTTCTAAGGAAAATTGATCCTTCAACCAAAGCTAAATTCAACGAATTAAAGAAATGGAGGAACAGGTATTTTATATACCCGACGGCCGCCATCTTGGATTTTTTTTTTTTTTTTTTGGCAAAAATCATTTCTCGCCAAATACAGTGTTTACCACAACACGTCCACAAGTTACCACAACAGCGCCCTACTTGGCGCCATATTTGGAGAGAGGTTGGCGGTCGAGTCTCATCGATATCTATGCGAAACAATCTACTCTCGAATCAAACAAACCCAGAGTGATAAAGATTCCAAAGAGAAAATAAAAAAAAACCGGAAAGGAAGATTTTTTGCACATGAAAACAGTTCAAACACAAGCAGCAAAACATTCACCAATAGCAAAATAAATTTCAAGAACAGTTCTGAACTTCGGAGCAGAAGAAATGATTTCCTCCAGATCTTCTAGAATTAAACCATCTACATCTAAATTTACAAAATCTAGAAAAGAATTCTAAAGACAGAAACAACATTCTTAAAGTAAGCAAACAGATTTTATTGCAGCTTAAGTAGAAAGAATCAAGACTCGCAGAAAGGCAGCAATTGGAGAATAGAATCAAAGAATTCTTAATTTCGCAATAGAAAAAATGGTTTCAGCCAACTTCTACAATCTAACACAATCTACTACAATGATCGAAATACAGTAAAGTGTTTTCAACACAAATGAATTCTTACTGTTTCAGTATCAGAAAAATCAAATAGATTTTGTTGCAGTGAAAGACAGCTTAATCAACAAACATCACATTCAGAAATAAAATATATATATATATATATATATATATATATATATATATATATATATATATATATATACCAAAAGGTATTCTCAACTTTATAATAGAAGATCTATTATACTACCAGACCTTACAATCTTAAATAATCTACTCAAATCACCAAAACCCTGTAAGGAATTTCACAGAAATAAATATTTATTTAACGAAAACACCAAACAATTTCTGCAGTACAACAACACAGTTCTGCAGCAGAATAGATCACAAGAAATCACAACTTTGCAAAGAAAAAAAATGTACACCGTAGTTATAATTTTGGGGAATTTATCCAAGCCAACAAAATCTAATAGAGAATTTTAAAAGATGGAAAATATTCAGGGAAAAAAACAGATTTCACACCACTGGGCAATGAATGGCTTAGTCAACTTCCATAAAAAAAATTGATGTTTCTAGGTATAGTAGAATTCGCTACATTGTGACACACAGAAGAAAAGATTATTGCACAGATAAAAACTCATTGAAGAACAATTAAAGAACAAAGAAAGCTACAAACCAAAGCAGTTGTCAAAAGATGTCTGGCCCCAAAGAGCAAAGACACAAAGAACCTCTCAATTAAAATGAAAAAGAGTTAATAGTCGAGCAAAAAGGTAAAAATAATTGCGAATATATAGCTTAACAAGAAAATTTAATATTTCATGTTCTTATGTGTAAGTGTGAATGCATGACTACTAATTTTACATGCATTTCTAGTTGTAAAAATTCAAAATTATAACTTCTAAAATTTTTTAAGATTTCTTAAAATGTTAAAATGTTTTTTTAAATTTTATTAGTAGTATTATTATTAATTCTTGCTTAAAATTTTTTAATTTATTCATTTCATAAATTATTTTTGTGTTTAAGGGCTCACAGTACCTAAAAATAACAAAACATCACAAGTAAAAAAAAAGAAAATTAAATTTTCTGGTGGATCATTTAATTGAAAATTTAAGCTCAAAATTTTAAATTTGTCATCCAACTAGCTTTTAAAAAATTTGAAGTTTTTTGAGTATTTTTAGATACTCTAAGCCTAAAATTTAAAAATTTGTATTTTTATCGATGCAAGGGTTTTTCGCCCTGAAACCTTTTCCTATTAAATAAAGTCTTAAAATGTTTGCAGATGTCTTCATATATGTTGATATATATACTCTCAAACGGGGTTGTTAAACTTACAGGGCTATATAGGGTATTTTATGGACCAAAATAGCGGGAAAGTTTGACCACAAACACTTGAGATTATGCGCTCGAGATTTATTAAGTAGAAAACTAGTTCAAAAATCGTTGATAGGTGGCGTGTTGTATGGGCCATACTGACATGGAATTTGAAAAAAAGACATTATAGATCATATGTTCGATGTCGGGATGGCGAAGATATTAAGGTACCCGGCTATTACCAAGAAGTTCATTGGTTCCTGCCCGAATATCACAGAGGAACCTTAGTGTTTGCAACTGAATAGCAAATAAGTGCTTAAAAAGTGAAAAAAAATGTAATACTATTTTGATTTAAGAAATAAAAATTTGTATTATGACTTCACCTATAGGTAGCACTTAGACACTCATTTAATGTGATTTGTGACAATACAGAATCTCTGCAACATATGTAAACGAAAAGCATGATAAAAAAAAGTGCAAACACGCAATAAAAAGGTGACTATTAACAGTTTGCTATCGCATCATGCTAACGCTAAAAGACAAAGCATTATCAGTAAAACTTTTTTACAAAACTGAAGAGAGCGTCCGTGCTGCGTTAAGAGCCTTTCATAGGCTGAAAAAAATACCCCGTTGACCAATGATAAACACCACTCAATGTAACATGATGTAAAAATTGGAAAAAACTGGGCAGTTGTGCATATTTTATCAGGTGGAAGACGACATGCTGTTAACCCAGCATGCGTAGAAGATGTGACTGGTGGTAGTCGTGGCAGTATCTGGCCGCTTTCCACAAGGTGTTTTTAGTCAACAAATTTTTGCGCTATTGACTTGCCTTCTTCAACGGTTTGGAGAGTAATAAGGCGAATCCTGGCTAATCACTCGTATAAAATCCATAGACTTTATGAGCTTTTCAACAAGGATCCTGGATTTTAATAAATAATTCTGTCGTTTTTACCCTAATGAAAGTCAAAGCCTCGGACAATAGATTATTCTGTGGGTGACAGAGGACCCTGTTCAATTAAACAGACAAGTGAACACTCATAACTGCCACATCTGGGCAACACAAAATCCACATGCTGTTCATCAAATGCCCAATGTACTGTGAAAATTGCCACATAATGCAGTTTCACGGCATTTTTCATTATTTTTTGAATCAATGACACCTGAAACCTGCTCCGTCATCGGACTATGGTATTAGGATATCTTGGGACAACTACAACATGATCATCAGCAATATCGTGGTGGGCAATAATTGTTACACCAAACTTTCACTGAAGAACGTATAATCAGCATTTGTATTCCAACAACTACGCCCCCACTTTAGCCTGATCTCATCAACTGCTCATGAAAAGGATATGGAAAAGACCAAATCTAACGAGAGCAATCCACAACATTAACACATCTAAGATTGTATTATTCGGCCTATTCAATGAATGAGTGAAGAATATACTGTTTGACATATATAAGAGTTGTGGGAAAACTACACACATCCATTACTACTCAAACAGAACATCTATAGAGCTTCCTTGTAACTCTACAACGCCACGTATTTGAGTTGATTTTTTTTTAATTTTGTGAATCTTTAGCGTACAAGATCTTAAGTGTCTGTGGTTTAAATTTCTTGCCATTCTAGTCTGTAGGATGTTCTACTCACTCACTCTAAGTTGGAAAGTTTAATTGTAAAAACTTTGTATATTCATAGATAATTTCAGGTATATAATTTTTATGGATTGAAGTATAAGGGCTCGAGTTATTCTTTTAAAAATGCATTAAAGTTAATATTCTTAGAATTGTGATGTTTTTTGAGGTGAAAGGGAAGGGAGATTAAGCTACAAAAATAAGCATTAAAAACCAGCAAAGAGCCAAACTTTCAATTACACAAGCCAGTTTCTTCCCTTAATAATTAAAAAAATATATTAATTAATTCAAATAACAAAAAAAGTTTTAAAAAACTGCATTTTTTTAAACTTTAAAAATTTAATTCTTTTTAAAAAAATAAAATAATTACATGTTAATTTGCCTCTTTTCGGAATCAATTTCATTTTATAAATTGTAAAAAAAATTAATAACTACTTTCAAAATTACTATTTCCCAATTTTTTTAAAAAATAAAGGTACTGTGTTTCCTTAAATGAAATTGTAGTGTTTCACACGCATATATATCTTCACTGGTGTTAAAAACTTTTGCAACGACATAATTCCTAAGCGTACATCAATGAAAAAAAGGACTTGTTGGATCAGTACAATAAACACTCATTTCAGCAGTGAAATGAAACAAAGTTAATATGAGAAACAAGATGTCATATATGTGACGTAAAAGCACTAAAAATACGACTGTCCGCACTTACATGGATGGAAAAAAGGTGCTAGGAAAGACATTCCCTGAAAATTCAATTAAGTTCTTTCGTATAATATGGCCAGAGGAAACTATTCTTCGATCAATTTTACATAATGAGCAAGCTTGTGAAGGGAGGTCTTGACAAATGCAGTCTGAGAATTCAGAAGTGACAGAAATGTCGCTTTGCGAGCTTCGAAAGCCTTCCAAAAGAAAGGCACAACTGTAAGAAAGATTGGTTGTTTCTGACAAAAAAAAAAGGAAATGTCAATAAATGATCTATATAAGCACCTGCAGGCGAAATGAGATCTATTACAGTCAGCGAACAGCAATGCTTATCAACTGTATATGCAATGGCCTGACAAGTATCTAGCCACACACCTTCAAAAACACATTACACATTCTCTCACCATCCTCAATGCAGCATCCCAATGACATCTGCCATCGGCGGTGTCGCTTAAGCCAATACGAGGAACATAGATTGAACACCTTATTTGAATTGCATCCCTTTATAAAATAAAGCTACTTTAGCGTCACAAACTATTCTCAACATGCCAGTTGCTATGGTCTCTGTTTTAACCAAATAGCCTCAGGGGCAGAGATTGCTACGGCGAACCTGTTATCCAGGTGTGCTTGGTTATAAAAGGATTACGATGAATGAGTTGCTTAGGGTTCGAATTTTTAAACGCAGCATTGTCACTAAAAATCGCTGATGTCTCTAAGCAATTTTCCTCTTTAATGCGTTTGTTCCAAGGTGCACCTAACGCAAACATCGTGTCAACGGGCTATGACGAAAGTGATGCATGACTCTTGCTGTTGACAAGTTGTTAGAAAGCTATTGCTGAGAGGAGAGACCAATAATATAATGTTTCTGATTTAAATGCCCCAGAGAGAAAGAAGATGTATGAAAAGCTTTTGGTATACACCAATTGGCAAGAATATATCCCCCAGATAGCACCAAAGGAGAATGGGGAGCTTTTACATCAAGAATTGGAGAATAATATAATGTTGAGTTCGGAAAGATAACCATTCCAGTTGCGGAAAATAGTTTCTTTTGCAAAGTAGCATTCTTTGTTGTTCTCCATCTGGAGAAGACAATCATTTTTTCACCGATGCTACTTCTGCGAAAAATCCTTAATTATTTTTTTCCATTTGTAAAGAGTTCCATGTCTCCAAGGCGATTGCTCGTAGAGGAAACCAAACCAGGAGGGGGGAAAAAGAGAGAAAAATCAAGCCGTTGCTTAAGTTTTACACATCCGTGTGTTTTGTGTGTGGAAAAGACACGTTTTGTTAGATTCAAAAGTTACTTGTTGACACCGTAAAAACATAAAAGTTAAAAAAAAAAAAGAAGAGCTTAAAATAGTATAAATTTTAAAAAAAGCATTCAAAACGAAAACGCATTTTAAAAGAATTACAAACTCTAACTGTGTAAGAATAAAAGAGACGAGCCATTGTTCCTCTTACAGGTATTAATATTTCAGATCCACATAAAATAATGTATGCAGTTATGAAACTGGAAATGGCACTTTATATTAGACAGCAAAAAATTTGTGTATTTTCATCTTTGAGTGTGTGTGCATATTTTTGAGTACGTCGTCAAAAAAATAGTAAACATAAAAAAGCCAATTTCAGCACCAAAACTATTCAATAGAAAAAATTGTCCTCGTCTTATTTTGTTCTATAAATGTGGGTGGGAGGGCGGGGGAGGGTGAGTGAATGTATGTGTGTGTGTTTACGCAAAAATTTGTGTATTTTCATGTTTGAATGTGTGTATGCATGTTTCTATGTACGTCGTCAACAAATAGTAAACACAAAAAAGCCAATTTCCGCACCAAAAATATTCAATAGAAAAAATTGTCCTCGTCTTATTTTGTTGTATAAATGTGGGTGGGAGGGTGGGAGTGTGAGTGAATGTATGTGTGTGTGTTTATGCAAAAATTTGTGTATTTTCATGCTTGAGTGTGTGCATGTCTTTATGTACGTCGTCAAAAAATAGTAAAAATAAAAAAGCCAAATTCAGCACCAAAAACATTCAATGGAAAAAATTGTCTTCGTCTTATTTTGTTGTATAAATGTGGGTGGGAGTGTGAGTGAATGTATGTGTGTGTGTGTTTACGCAAAAATTTGTGTATTTTCATGCTTGAGTGTGTGTGTGCATGTCTTTATGTACGTCGTCAAAAAATAGTAAAAATAAAAAAGCCAAATTCAGCACCAAAAATATTCAATACAAAAAACTGTCCTCGTCTTATTTTAGTGTATAAAAGTGGGTGGGAGGGTGGGAGTGGGAGTGAATGTATGTGTGTGTATTTACGCAAAAATTTGTGTATTTTCATGTTTGACTGTGTGTGTGCATGTTTTTTTTGTATGAAAGTGGGTGGGAGTGTGAATGTGTGAGTGTGCATGTTTTTGTGTCCGTCGTCAAAAAAATAGTAAAATTAAAAACGCCGATTTCGGCACCAAAAAAATTGAATAATAAAAGTTGTCCTCGTCTTATTTTTTTGTATGAATGTGTGTGTACATGATTTTGTGTCCGTCGTCAGAAAAATAGTAAAAATACAAAAGCCGATTTCGGCACCAAAAATTCTATAGTGAAAGCTGTCTCTCTTTTTTTTTTTTTTTTTTTTTTGTATGAACGTGGGTGGGAGTGTGAATGTGTGAGTGAGCATGTTTTTGTGTCCGTCGTCAAAAAAATAGTAAAATTAAAAGCGCCGATTTCGGCACCAAAAAAAAATTAAATAATAAAAGTTGTCCTCGTCTTATTTTTTTTTTGTATGAATGTGTGTGTGCATGATTTTGTGTCCGTCGTCAAAAAAATAGTAAAAATACAAAAGCCGATTGCGGCACCAAAAAATTCTATAGTGAAAGCTGTCCTCGTCTTTTTTTTTGTATGAAAGTGGGTGGGAGTGTGAATGTGTGAGTGTGCATGTTTTTGTGTCCGTCGTCAAAAAAAAGTAAAATTAAAAACGCCGATTTCGGCACCAAAAAAAAATTGAATAATAAAAGTTGTCCTCGTCTTATTTTTTTTGTATGAATGTGTGTGTGCATGATTTTGTGTCCGTCGTGAAAAAATAGTAAAAATACAAAAGCCGATTTCGGCACCAAAAAAATTCTATAGTGAAAGCTGTCCTCGTCTTTTTTTTTTTTTTTTTTTTTTTTTTTTTTTTTTGTATGAACGTGGGTGGGAGTGTGAATGTGTGAGTGAGCATGTTTTTGTGTCCGTCGTCAAAAAAATAGTAAAATTAAAAGCGCCGATTTCGGCACCAAAAAAATTGAATAATAAAAGTTGTCCTCGTCTTATTTTTTTTTTTGTATGAATGTGTGTGTGCATGATTTTGTGTCCGTCGTCAAAAAAATAGTAAAAATAAAAAAGCCGATTTCGGCACAAAAAAATTCTATAGTGAAAGCTGTCCTCGTCTTTTTTTTTTTTTTTTTTTTGTATGAACGTGGGTGGGAGTGTGAATGTGTGAGTGTGCATGTTTTTGTGTCCGTCGTCAAAAAAATAGTAAAATTAAAAACGCCGATTTCGGCACCAAAAAAATTGAATAATAAAAGTTGTCCTCGTCTTATTTTTTTTTTTTTTTTTTTTTGTATGAATGTGTGTGTGCATGATTTTGTGTCCGTCGTGAAAAAAATAGTAAAAATAAAAAGCCGATTTCGGCACCAAAAATTCTATAGTGAAAGCTGTCCTCGTCTTTTTTTTTGTATGAAAGTGGGTGGGAGTGTGAATGTGTGAGTGAGCATGTTTTTGTGTCCGTCGTCAAAAAAATAGTAAAATTAAAAGCGCCGATTTCGGCACCAAAAAAATTAAATAATAAAAGTTGTCCTCGTCTTATTTTTTTTTTTTTTTTTTTTTGTATGAATGTGTGTGTGCATGATTTTGTGTCCGTCGTCAAAAAAATAGTAAAAATACAAAAGCCGATTTCGGCACCAAAAAAATTCTATAGTGAAAGCTGTCCTCGTCTTTTTTTTTTTTTTTTTTTTTTTTTTGTATGAAAGTGGGTGGGAGTGTGAATGTGTGAGTGTGCATGTTTTTGTGTCCGTCGTCAAAAAAATAGTAAAATTAAAAACGCCGATTTCGGCACCAAAAAAATTGAATAATAAAAGTTGTCCTCGTCTTATTTTTTTTTTGTATGAATGTGTGTGTGCATGATTTTGTGTCCGTCGTGAAAAAAATAGTAAAAATACAAAAGCCGATTTCGGCACCAAAAAAATTCTATAGTGAAAGCTGTCCTCGTCTTTTTTGTTGTTGTTGTATGAACTTGGTGGGAGTGTGAATGTGTGAGTGAGCATGTTTTTGTGTCCGTCGTCAAAAAAATAGTAAAATTAAAAACGCCGATTTCGGCACCAAAAAAATTGAATAATGAAAGTTGTCCTCGTCTTATTTTTTTTGTATCAATGTGTTTTTTTGTGTGCATGATTTTGTGTCCGTCATCAAAAAAATAGTAAAACTAAAAAGCTGATTTCGTTACCAAAAAAATCAATAGTAAAAGTTGTCATCGTCTTTTTTTGTTGTTGTATGAATGTGGGCGGGAGTGAGAATGTGTGTGTAGGTATTTACGCAAAAATTTGTGTATTTTCATGTTTGAGTGTGTGTGTGCATGTTTTTGTGTCCATTGTCAAAAAAATAGTAAAATTAAAAAAGCCAATTTTTCGGCACCAAAAAAATCAATAGAAAAAGTTGTCTTTGTCTCTTTTCCTGCTGTGCGAATGGGGGTGGGAGGGTGGGAGTATATTTTTCTTTTGTATTTGTTGTAAAAAAAAAAAAAAAAAAAAAAATTCTATAAAAGCCACTTCTTGTTTGGCACCAAAAAAATAAATAAAAAAAAATTGTTTTGTACCTTTTTTACTGTATAAATGTGGGTGGGAGGGTGGGAGAATTTTTTTTTGTGTGTGTGTGTTCGTCGTAAAAGTAATTTAAAAACTCAAAAAGCCACTTTTTTTGTTTGGTACCAAAAATTTAATAGAAATAATTGTGTGTGTCTGGTCTCTTTTTAAATTGTGTGCATTTGTGCGGAAGAGTGGGAGTGTGTGTCCGTCGTAAAAAAAACATAAGAAAACTAAATAAAACAATTTTTAGAACCAACAAAATTATAATAGAATAAATTGCCCTCTTCTATTCTTTTTAATTTTGTGAATGCAGGTGACAAGGTAATTGTGCACTTAAATTTACTTATTTTTGTTAGGGTTTTCTCTTTATGTTCATCTTTAAAAAAAATGACAGATCGAAAAATGTTATTTCGTATTTTGTTTCACAGCTTTTAATACAAAAATCGTCCACATCTTTTTGTTAATTAGTGAATGTAGGTGTGTGTGAATGAGGCCCTTTTTTAAATATGTTGAATTTCTACTCAGAAATTCACTCAATTTTTCATGTGTACGTCTGTTTCTTTGAGATTGTTGGTAAAAAATTAACATCGTTTAAAAATTTCCTCCATTTTTTCAAACATTTGTCATGGTGATAATTTAGTAAAACGAGTTATTATTTTATGTTAATGCGTTTTCGTTTTGAATGTTGTTTAGAAGTGGTATGAATATAATTATGCAGATTTTTAATTTATTATTTTCCTCTACCTTTTGCTGTAAAACTCTATACAATTTTAAAGGTTCGGTATTAATTGTAAATCTTTTCTTAGCTCTTTAAATTTTTAGAAATAAATTATTTTGTTAAATGTTTGTAATTTCAATATGTGTGTAAGAGGCTTATGTAAACACCCTGCATAATTTGTCACATTTTTTAATGAATGTAATAGCTTTGTATGTATGTGTATTGATATTTAATAAACGCATTTGTTTTTTTTATTTTTGTATTATTTATTTGTGAAAACAAGTACACACTTCCACAGTATCATAAGGGTTTTACTTAGAATAATAACATCTAGGACAGGGGTGGCTAACCTTTTGGGGAAGAGTGCCACTATCTTATAAAATAAAATTACGTATGCTACTTCCACTTTTCCAACAAGAAAGAAAAAGAATACGAAAAAGTGAAAAATGTTATCTACAGGCTTGTTATGCATTTTTTTAAACAAATTGTAAATTTTTGATGCAAGTCTAATCAGTCGAAATTTAAAAATAATATAATAAATAAGACAAAAGTATAAACTTGGATTTTATTGTCAAAAAACTTTTTACAAGTTCACACACACAAATCTGTTAGGTTAGGTATAAAATAAAAATGAGTAACTTGAACTAATCAATTCTAAAATATTATTAAACAATCAGTACTTTCTTAATGTGGTTTTTGAATTTTTAATTTTTTTTTTCTCAAATCTTCTTTATTAGAATTAGTTTTGAAGAAGTTATCAAAATTAGGTTGATTTTGGTGTCCATCGGATAATTTTGAGTGGTATATTTTAATTTTATTAATTTCATAATATAAAACAGTTGTTCGCAAACATGTTGATCCAAACCTACAACAATATCTGACTGCCAAATCGTGTAAATTTGAAAACCTGCCTTTTGGTACAAATTTCTAAATTCAACATTGTTCGAATCCCTTGAAGCTGAAATAAGCTGCTTGTGTTAAAATTTTCAGTGATTAATGGTGCACTGAAATTCCGAAATTATTGACCTACAGGTCAATAATTTCGATTTGGATTTCAGGTAGCTAACAATTAACGTCTTGCAGAAAAATTATGAAAAAGGATGTATGAAAGGATTATCTTTTTTTTTTTATTTTGAAAATCATCAAACCTAAATCTAAATGAATCCTACAAGATAAATGTTTTAATAGACAAGATAAAAAAAGATTCTTTTAAATCTATCATAGGTCGGAGCAATATCATATGATAGATATACAATCAATTACGGTAGGGAAAAAAAGTACAACATTTTCCTTTGAATCCTAAATTTAATTTATTTAAATGTCCCATAGTATCGGTATAAAAAGCTAAATTCTGCAGTAAATTTTCGTTCTTGAATTGAAAACACTCGACCCCAGTTCATTGTTTGCTTCCAGTATTTTTACTCCCTTAAATTTCAATATCTCACGAGTGCAATTCCTCTGGAAAGATAGCTCACACAACGATAGAAGAGAATTTTCTGCAATTATAATTTCCTATTAAAATTTTAAAAAGTAGTGTATCTACACTATTAAAATTCGTAGGTAAACAAACGTATCTATGTATCTATCTGTGTGAGTCTATTTTCTCACGATCCGCACCACGCGGAAACTCGCCAAAAAAACCAAAAGATAGGGAATGATCCGAGGAAACCTTTTTGACCATTTATATTCCGATATTACAATTAGTTCAAAAGATATTAAATAAAAACATGAAAAACATTCTACTCAATATTCACCTGCATTGTTGTAACAACGTTATTTTTATAAAAATGACGTAAGTGTTGGCGTGTAAAACAAATTTTTCTTCCCAACTGGCCAAACCGGGTCTACATTTTTACAACAATGTAGACGAATTGTGCTTTTTTTTCGTTTTTAATTAATATATTTTTAAACAATTGTAATTTCGGAATTTGCCTAGTCAAAAAATGGGTTCCTTGGATCATTTATATTGATCGTTTGATACCTATGGCGTGTTTTTTCATTCAGTGATTCGTGAGAAGATAGCCTCACATAAATATAGGTTCGTTTGTTTATCTGCGGTTTTAAAAACACACATACCAAAAGCACGTTTTACTAACTAAATATCAGCAGTCGTTTCAATAGCTAGCTATAAATTTTTTAAATTAATTAGTTAACAAAAATGGATAAAAAGTAATATTTCTTTAAAAAAAATTAAAGCTGCATTGATTTTTATTATTTATTACTAAATTAATTATTTAATAATAAACTCGTACATTCTTGTGAATAAAACTGGATTAGCGTTGTAAATTATTTATCAAAAATAGAAATTAGAATAATAAAAAGGATTTTATTCCGGGAAAAGAGTTTTATACTTGAAAGAGCCCGTGCAACGCCAGGTTGAACGGAGGGAAATGAAAGCTGTCTGTGTGTGTGTGTGTGTGACAAAGAAAAGAAGTGGAAGAAATTTTGGAATTTGAATTACATAAATATAGAAAATTTTCACATTACGAGTACACACACATCCAGAAGGGCTCGCGTCCAAGAAAGAAAGAGAAAAAGGGAAAATTTACATAGGGATAAAATAATTCCCATTGAAAAAATCCATGTACACCTGGAGGTTTCTGACACTAAGAGGGGAAGAGGAAATTTCCAAGGCAAATAGCTACACACTTGAAGAAGCCCGCTCAACGTCGAAATATGCAGGTAGTTTAAAATATATTTTGATGGTCTTTTTGTCTGAGACAACTGCATTTCAATAAAACTGTAAAAACTTGATATTCATTATTATCCTATCAAACTTTTAAAATTTAGTAATAAGTTTACTCGTGCCACTGTTACAACTCAGTCGCAGTGATGAGGCTGGCCTTATCTGCTCTAGGATTTCATTACTTATATCATAAAATATTCGAAAATGCTTAAAATTTGCATAGTTTTAGATGTTTGCGTCTTAGATTTCCAAGCATAGAGCATTCAGTGGAGTATACTAATTATTATATACTATACTCACGTCCAAAATCAAGGTCACAAAATCTAGAAAAACTGATAAACTATTCGCTTTGTTACCTCCAAAATCGGAACAAAGACGCATTACAGAGTGAGAAAGAATTTAGGAATATAACCATAGAAAAGCTTTTAATTTTGAATTAAGGTACAGGTTGTATCAAAAAGTGTGGAATCACGAATCCGAGAGAATGCCTTAAACCCGTTGAAAGTCTGCCTAATTTGAAGTGTGACCACTGTGCACCGGTATACAAGCTTCATAATGAGCTGCCATAATATTTATAAGGGTTTCAATAAATATTTGTGGCAAAAAAAAAACTATTCTTTTAAAAGCAAGAGTTTTGACTCCTAGGGGGTCCTGGAAAGGGACTACGCAGAGAAATAGCTTTTCCTAGACTATCCCAAATATATTCAATAGGATTTAGATCCAAGGACCACGAGGGCCAATCTATATGGTGACTATCCCCTTCCAAATGAAATTTATCAACAATGTGAACTCTGTGTAGCTGCTCATTTTCGTCCATAAAAATGTAGTCTGGACCCATAGTACCTAGAAAACACTCATATAGGCTTCCAGGATCCCATCCATATAGCGCTGTGAGTAGACAGTACTCACATCGAAAACGTACAAGGGTGTACGCCTGCCCCACATTATGCCGCTACACACAAGGACTCCTTTGCCATGAAATCTATCGATTTTTATTATGTAGAAGGGATGAAAGCGAGCTCCTCTCTCCAGATGAAGACTCGACGAGAATCCTTTACTCTGGGGAGTTTTAGCTCATCACTGAAAAGAACAGGCCCCATTCTTGTGGTGTCCACAACCGATGTTTGTACCTCCACAAATATCCTGTCTTTCATCTTGAATGCAGTCAAAAGGACACGCAAGACTGGATGCCAGGCGTAAAGGACAGTCTTTGCAGGTCAACTATAGAGCGTTTGCTTGGAAATTCTTCTTCCAGACGGAGCAGCAAGGTCCCCCGAGCAAGCTAAGAATACTTTGTCCTCCTATGTCGACGTGCGCTTGAAGTCAGAAGCAATCCTGTGCAGATGTTGATGCTCTGTGGCAACATTGGCTGACCTTCCTGGTGACAGTACCCCTTGTTTGGAATTGATTCCACAGCCGGGATACCTTTTTCGGGCCAATTGTAACGATCGAGCTACTTCCGCTTGACACGGGTCAGCTTCAAGCCTGCAAACGACTCACCATATCAAAAAAATCATCTAAACGATTATAAGAAGTCATTCTCACTGGTAGCAGGTTAACTTGTTTGTTTTAATGCAATATTCACGGAGCTACAGGAAATAATCCCATATGCTTTAACTGTCTCAATCCAGTAATTCTGCAAAAGCTAACGTTGAACAGCATCTTTTCCTAAACTGAATATTGATATTGTACTACCCCCTTTCTTAAACATGTATAAAATACAAACTCTAAAAGTTTTTCTTTAGACAATTTAAAATTATGATGGGAAAAAAAAACGTATTTGTGATCTTAATTTTTGGTCATATTTTTGAAAGAAAATATCCCAAGCGAAAATATCGAGACGTATTCTTTATGCAAATAATTAAAAAATCTGTGATGTATGGGGGAGGGGGAACCCCTTGGTTTCATACTTATGTACACCACTAAGAGCAGTTGTCTTCAAATTGGAATACACATATTCTGGAGAGGGGTGTTAAACCCAGGAGGCTCATAATCTGTAGTGAGTGTTGGATCGTGTATCACGTGAATGTGGAGCTCTTGTCAACAGTAAAAAAGCACAAGCTTTTAAGCTCATCCACACGAAGACTGCGGAAGTTAAGTCTATGGGAATAATATATCCCTGAAAGTTTAAGAAAAGACTTCTTTATATTGCTCACATCAAGCTGTTGTTGAAATTGTTTATTTTAATTTAAATATATGAATATTGTTAATAAAATAAATAAATAACTTAACTTTTAATCACGCATGCGCATGTACATAAGCACATGTATATATACTTATATTAGGTTGGGGAAAAAGAAATCCATTATTTTTGCATACAATTCAAGACTTTATTTAACATGGAAGCAATTCATAATAAATTATTCCTTTCCAGTCCCACCAAATCCAACTCTGAGCAAATGGTTTAAAACTTTTTTACAGTCAATCTTTAGCTCCTGGCCGATGTTACGACTACTAATACGCCGGTCAACTTCGATTATTTCTATGATTTTATCGACATTTTCGACGACGGGTCTGTCTGTGTGAGCTGCATCTTTAACATAAAAATTGCCCGAACGGAATCGATGAAACCAAAATTGCACGCAATTAGCTGTTACAATATCGGCACCATAAACACCATTCACAGTTTCAGCCACCTTGTTTGCATTTTCGCCTTTATTAAAGAAATTCTGTAAAATGTCCCGAATTTTCTCTTTGTTGACTTCCATTTTTAATACTTTGTAACTCACAATTGAATGCACCAAACCAAAAACATCAAAATAATTTTTTTAGTGTGAAATATCACCTTGACAACTAGCATAAATTTGAAATTGTTTGATCAATACTTCACGAAATATCAGCTCTCTACCAAAAAATAATGGATTTCTATTTCCCCAACCTAATATATATATATATACTGAATTGAATTCAATGGTGCAACCACCCATGAGGGCCAAGGCCTACCGTGCCTGTCTCAGCTTACGTGACCTTAGGCGCTGGGGTGCATGTGCAGATGTTTTGGTCAAGTGATCAGCCTGACTCAAAATCCCCAGTGTTGAGTTCCCAAGCAAGCTTCGTACTCATTTATCGACCCATTGAAGGGATGAAAGGCAAATCGACCCCTTGCACAGCTCGGGATTTGAATTTCGGACCTGTAATGTGGAAGCGCGATGCCCTACCACTCAACCACTGAGCTTACACACACACACACACACACACACATATATATATATATATATATATATATATATATATATATATATATATATATATATATATATATATATATATATATATATATATATATTTAAAATTATAGTGTGGCATAATTTATCGGGTCGAGTGGATGCTATTGTAACGAATGAAAGAACAGGGCATAGCTGGTGGTGAGGGATTCCTGTATTACGTGAAGAGTGGTCGATTACTGTAGTATTGAAGAGGCAGTTTGGAAAGTTAATCCAGTTTATTCGCCTCTTGAAGCACATAAACATATTACAAACATAAATCATGGATGACACTACACATAACAAAGACAACAAACAAGCACACAACGTGCGGCAGCCGGCTGGCTACATGTTTACAGAGAGAAGAGTGAAGAGAGCACGGGCTTTCCAGAGTTTCGCTATATACATTCATTGGGACATCACGTGTTTTTGGAGGTGGATGGAAATAGTTTCAAAAGTCCTCGGTAGGCGGGTAACCAATTAAAATAATTACACGGTTGTCCTGAAGGACTGTACCTTAAATAATTCAAGAGCTATTACAGATTAAATTATTGGAATTATTACGTTTATATATACTATACTGTTCGAATTAATTGGGACAAATGGGAAAATAGTGATTTTTTTTCTAAAATCTTAGCTTTTTATCATTGCATACATTAAATAGACTGAAAAATCTGTATATTAGTACGAAGTATGTCTTTCTTTAGCAGAAATTACGTTTTAATCCGTCTGGGCATTGACTCCACAAGAATAGCACACATGTTTTTTTATTTCATCATCTTGGAAACACTCTAGTATAGCCCTTTTTATCATTTTCTCTGTTGTCGTGCGATTAATCTTAGCGAAACGATTCTTGAGAATATGCCATCAGTTTTGAGTAGGATTGAAGTCTGGGGAATTTTCAAACCAATCGAGCACTTTTATTTTATTTTCCGCATAAAAGTATGGACCAATTTCAAGTTGTGACAAGGGGCTAAGTCATGTTGAAATGTTCCGAAAAATGTTTCCATGAATGGAACAATCCTACTACATAATACTTCTATATATTTGAAAGAATTCATCGTGTATTTAAGTTGTGTTGGAAGCTTAAAATCTTCTTAATATGGCAACTTTGAGATTTTTTTCCTTTTTCGAATTGTATATATTTTAACCTTTCCAAAAATACCTGACTTTAACCTCAAGGGTAATTAGAAGCCCTTAAAACCTATTTTTAAATAATGATTGGAACTGGGCCACGCCCTTTTAAATGGCGAAAAATTTAAACAAAGATTTTTTTTTTTTGCTTAAAAGTTGAATGAATGATGGAAATCAAAAAATTTAATCCAGAATTCCTAAGAAAGTGTTTACATGGAGGTACACAAAATTTCAATGAAAGTGTAAACAACATAATTTGGTCTCGTGTACCGAAGGAAATATTTGTACAAATAGAATTATTATCATTGGGTGCATAAGATGCAATTTCATTATTTAATATGGGAAAATTTTGAGAAAACTTTATTGAACCTGGTGATTAGACGCTACAGGCAATGGAGTGCCGCGACAAATTTTGTTAAGGGCTTATTAGGTGCTTGTTTATTAGCATTCTAATAGATACTCAGCGTGTTGAGTTTTCAAAAATTCAAACTTTCATAATTCAAACTTTAGCAACAACTACTGGAAATTTATTATGCGTGTCCATTCGAAAACGTCAGCAAAACAAGTCTCAAAAAAACGTACAAAAATGCCACGTTACACAAAAAGTTGTTTTGGTACAGTTAAACATATGTATAATCGATAGAGGTACACAAGTAAAAATATAAAACTGAAATATAAATTATGAGGATCTTTTTAAAAATTAACAGTAATTAAGTGCATTTATACAAAATAAGTTTAACATTTATTATTTAAGTTTAACATTTATTAGAAAGGAATTAATTCGGACTATCTCGCAACATACCATCTGTTTCGCTGTTTCGGAAACAGCTGACAGGTGCAGCCTTCTAGCGAGGAAAACTCTTCACAAAAACTGTCCTTTACAGGCTAAATACTCATGTTTAAAAAAACAAAGGAAATTAAGAAAGAATAAAAACTTAAAAAGAAGAGAGAGGATGATGAAATTAAAAGAAATGTAGATCATATGGTGTACGGGGAGGAATGTTTCGATAAAAAAGTAATTATACATTAAAATTTATTTATCTCAAAATATAAATTTTCGATGTTCGATGTACCT
This sequence comes from Trichonephila clavipes, assembly GCA_019973935.1. Lineage (NCBI taxonomy): Eukaryota > Metazoa > Arthropoda > Arachnida > Araneae > Nephilidae > Trichonephila > Trichonephila clavipes. The sequence continues at coordinate 2,111,481 of BMAU01021369.1, forward strand.
TTTACGAGAAAATAATGTTCACAAGTATATAAGTTTTTTATAACATATTTATAATGATTGGTTATATCTGCTAAAATGAGCTTTTTGTAAAAAACTGAAAAAAAAATTTTTTACAAATTTTTTTTATGTAAAAAATGGTTCAAATCTCACTATGTTTAATAAAATATTTTATAAATTATGAAAAAATTCGAAATTAGTTAAAAGTTAATTTCAATATAATGAGAAAGATGCGTGACGGGTTTTCATCGCAATTTCCATTAATATCCTCTTGGGGTTCTTTCGGGCCAGAATGGCAATTCTTTCCAACCAACTCGAGAACGTGAGAATGCAAATTAGAAAGAATTGTAGCGTTCGCGAGGTGGCTATGTGAATTTGCAACGTGAGGTCTATGTTTATGATTAGATAGTTAGTTTAAAGTTAGTATAAATTCCAAGTTCAAGAATTAATCTACCCGTGTATTCAAGGTAAAGGTGAATACCATTGCACAAGAAGTAAAGCCACGTCAGTTAGGAACAAGAGAATAGCTGCTACCTGGGATATAGTGGTAAGCATCTTAAATTAAGATGTAAGGAAACTGTGTATATCAATGAGATTAAAATTAAGCTGTAAAGTTAGATATAGTGGTCAATTACACGATTATTTGGTAATACGAGTTTTGTCTTCTCATTCCAGATCTACTTACTTTGATTAGTATTATTGTTGTGTATTGTGATTAAGTTAAGATCTTAATAAACAGATATTAAGATGAACGATTTGCGTGATTCTTCGTTATTCCTTGTGTAGATAACGGAGAAATGGGGCACCCACGGGAGGGTGTCTCACAAATTTCGATTTACTTTGAAAAAAACCGTTATATGAGTGGACCTTTCCTCGGCATCTGAATATCATTGAACTACGTAACAGTATTCAAAAAGAGCCATCAATATAACCCAGATCTTTAAGTTCCACCATAATTGGTTTTATAGGCTATGCAATTCCATATTCTGTTCGCAGTACATAAAATATTTCCGAAAATCTATTTTTTTCTCTCCAATTATAATTTCTTATTTTTGTAAGATCTTCCGACGTCAATTTTTTTATAAGATTCTAAAGTACAAATTAATTCTGCCACGTGTAATTATGAAATTATAAATATTTTAGCACCACAAAGGCATCAGATATTTCCAATATTTTACAACTGAAACTAATTCACAGAATTTTAAAAAGAGAATTATGTATATTATTTGGTTTTTTCATTATTTTAATGTATTGTGGTCAATATATTTCTTTGAAAAAATACTCACCAATATCTGCATAAAACAGTAAACAATTAATCATTGCATACATAATTTCAGACATTCTTTGGAATATTCCAGCTTACGTTACATATAACGTTCAATATACACTGCAGCTTGAACTTTAAAATGAAATTGGTGCTTTTATTTTTCTATAAATTTAATTATTCAAATCAAAATAAATATTTAATCTTTAGAACGTTTCCCCTTCTTTTTACAGAGTAAAAATACAAAATAATTTATTTGAAATAATATCATGAGACTAAAAAAATCTTCTCTGAAAATGCTTCAAAACATATTTAGTCTGAAAGTGATAAATGAAAAGTTAAATCGTATTGCAAAGTGTCAGCATGTGTGTGCTGGGTTAGAATAACATCAAAATGATATTAGCTAATGTGCCTGCATGAAAATGGGACTTTACGTGCGTTTTTTGACCTTATAGACACCATACAAAACAAAATGTGGATGAAAGACACAAACGCAAATAATCATTTTTTAAAAAAAAAATAATTATTTTATTTATAACTTTAAAGACAGAAAGCGTAACTATTTTTTGAAAGGTGGAAGACCAAACTGTTCTGGCCGAAAATCTTCCATAGACTTTAAGACTTGGGTAGCTGTTTTTAAATGTTCCGCTTCTAGACGTGGGTCGGGCACCATTACAACCTGCATTCCTGCTGCCAAAGCGGCTTCCACACCATTGGGGGCATCTTCAAATACCAGCACCTAAAATAAAGAATAAATCACAGTGAGACATTGAGTATATGACAGTTTAATCAAAGCTTAAATTTTTGTACAATAAAAATCTTGTTTTGTTAGATTTTGTTTAGAATACAGTAGAAACTGTTTTTGTGCGGTCCTTTTCTTATGTGATTTTATTTTTGTGCGATTTGTTTTGTACAATTTTTTCTGTGCGATCTTTTTTCTGCGATACATGGATTTCAACGGCTTTGGCGCATTGTAATGTTTTCTGTCAATGTACTAGTGGCGTGACGGAGAATTTTAGGGCACCCCTGCAAAAAGTCAGGTTTTGTCTCTAATATTTTATAAATTGGGTAAATACGTTCTTGGCGTTAGTCAGGCATAGGGTCCCCTAGAGCAGTCCTCCGCAACCTTTTTTATCGCTGCGGACCGGTCAACGTTTGATAATTTTACCGCGGCCCGCTGAGGGTGGGACACGTTGATTGCTTATATTTTAGATTGTTTTGGTTTAACAATTTTAATTTAATTACATTTAAATATGCCTTCAGAATAAAATATAGTTACAGCAAAATGTATAAAAGTGACTTAACGTGGAATATAAAGTGATTTCCGTGGAAAATTGCGCAAATCCCAGAGAAATGCACCACTTTAAATAAAATGGCAATAGTTTAATGTTCTTTAGGAGGGTCCTGCACCATTTGATCCACGGACCGGGGGTTGCGGATCACTGCCCTAGAGTCTTGGCCTCACTCCGCGAGGCTTGGGTGTACGTTACGTCACTGCAATGTAAATATATACACTTAAAGACGCTCTGTTCATTTGTTATAAACAGTCGTCGTTTGCCACGAAATTTCGTACTTTCTCAATAATTTCAGGTGTTCTAGATGAAATTGAGCTTCCATTACGCTGATCATCTTCTACCGTATCACTTTCATCCAAAAAACGTTTGTGCTGCACAAAAACGTTTTACCTACTTAAAGAACAGTCACCGTGAACTTGTTTCATGAGTTGGTATGTTTCCGAAGCACTTTTACCAAGTTTTGCGTGAAATTTGATTACAGCTCTTTGTTCTGTCTTAAAAAAAATTCAATTCTGTAATATATAAACGCTTGTCTTCTCATAACTACTTAACTAATTGCTTTCAACTTGTTGACAGTGTACCAGAAGACCATGGGCATTATGACACATGCACATTTGCACTCATGGCGCCATTACAGCGTGCTCTGGGACGAGTCTTAAAACTTATTTGCCGCACTGTGTGTATAAAAGTACAAAAACAAATTAATGTTTACATCTAGACACTTGATATCTTTTTTCTGATGCTATCTTTCCAAATTCGGGAGAATTTTTAAAAAATTTTATTATGTATTATTGTGTGGGGATATATTGCCCGTGCCCTAAAAATGTTCGTTGTGGACCACATGCGGCTCGCGGGTTTGACATCCCTGTAGTATATATAGGCATTTGGCGAAAATAGTCAACGAGCTCTAATACAAATATACACATTTTTTTTTAAATACACTCATGGACAAAAAAATTAGCGCATCAAGAAATAATTACGGGATCGTAACGAAACTTGGTATGAAGGTACATGTCGGGGAGAAATGCAACTGATTAGAAATGCATCGTGAATGCGCATTACGTATAGTCGGTAGAGGGCGTTTAACGTTGTCCTCCGTGGAGTATAGAACAGGTAACCAAAGCTTGTTTGAGTGTGCTGAATCGTTTACAAAGGAAGAACTGAGGTAGACACATGCCATTACGCCCTTTTCGAAAACACTATGAGCAGCTGTGGCAGTTTAAGAGGGGGAGAATCATCGGCATGATGGAAGCTGGGTGATCAGCTAGGCGAGTAGCTCGTCAATTAGGCCGCTTTGATTGTGTTGTGAGGAGCTGTTGGGACCAGTGGATCCGAGAGATGCCATTTACACGAAGACCGGGCTCAAGACGCCCTCGACGGAACAGTCGTCGAGAAAACTGCTACATCGTAAGAAATGCACGTGTGCAGCCAACTGCTTCATCGGCCGTCATCCAGGCAAAGGTAGCTCCTTCATCAAGGGGTCCCTGTGTCTTCTCGAATCATACGAAGGCGCCTGGCTGAAGGACATTTGGGATCACGGCGCCCATTTCGTGTGCTGCCCTTGACGCCCACCCATCGACACCTCCGTTTGGAGTGGTGCTGCACACGAGAAAACTGGACTGCAACGGAATGAAACCAGGTCATCTTAAGCGATGAATCCAGATTCAATCTCAGCAGTGATGACAATCGTGTTCGTGTGTATAGACCCCGTGGTGAACGCCTTAATCCTGCCTTTGCTTTAAAGCAACACACCGCTCCCACAGCTGGTGCGATGGTATGGGGTGCCATTGCCTACAATACAAGGTCACCCCTAGTACTGATCCATGGCACCATGACAGTCCAGCGGTATGTCCATGACATCATACAACCACATATGTTGCCACTCATGCAACGGATCCCAGGAGCCATTTTTTAACAAGACAATACTCGGCCTCACACGGCAAGGGTCTCCACACTGTTAGAACGGCAAAGGTCACAAGACTGTCTCCACTCCGTTAGTACCCTTCCTTTGCCAGCCCTATCCGCAGATTTGTCTCCAATCGAGCATATCTGAGATCATTTGGGATGGCGAGTTGGGCATCCCACAAATTTGAACGAACTAGAGGCAAGGTTACAGCAAATATGGAACGAAATGTCTCAAGACATCATACAGAACTTGTATGCCTCAATGCCTGATCATATCGCATCGTGCATTCGCGCTAGAGGGGGTTCAACAGGATATTAAATCCTCCGTTCTTTTGCCTTTTTCTCTGGAATAAATGATCCTTTTTCTTTGATTTTCTCTAATCATTTACTTATATCTAAGTAGTCATTAAGTATGTAAAATTTCGTTTCATTTTGACGACTCCTTTTTGCGCTAATTTTTTTGTCCATGAGTGTATAAAAAAACCAAGTTTCGAATTGGGCTACACGTTTCGATAGTAGTCAAAGGCAAACTGATCTGAAACGCGCTTACTTTTGTTACCATATCATTTATAAGATTAAGTAGTCACACTAAAAAAAAACCTATACATTCTTTGGCCTCTATGTTATAATTCTTTTGCACAAATTAGTTACAACAGTTGCGTAACGTACACCCCCCTCAACCCCTGCATCGCAAGGGACTCAAAGCCTGACTGACACCAAATACAGCTTGGGGCACAAAACCCAACTTTGCTGGGGGATCCTAATATTCTAGGTTACACCACTGAGTTACAGAGTTCCGAATGGGATGCGAGATACCTGAAAACCTAGAATACATTAATTAGTATATTGGCTGAAACGTAAGAGAAAAGAATCTGGTACCTTTTCTGAAGCTGGCTTGCTCTTAAACCGCTTAGCACACACAAGAAACACATCCGGGGAAGGTTTACCCCTCTTCACTTCAGGATCACTGGATCCACATACAACGTGGTGGAAGAGACCGATTAGAGCCTGGTGATTCGTTGTTTTGATATCGAATGTTTCCTTTTTGGAACTGGTGGCAATGGCGATAGGAACTTTGTTCGCATGCAAGTGTTCAATCAGTCGCTTTACGCCTGAAAATACCGGGTTTAAACTTGAATTTATATGAAATGATTCGTATAACAGAGGATATTCAAAATAGAATTAATTTTACATACCTGGTAATACTTTAGTCCTCAGAAACTTTTCTTTACACAATGCGTCAAAAGTAGCCTTGAATTCTTCGACAGATATGGGAAGATCTAGTTCTTCGATGAAAGTCAACGCAGCCTCATTGGCCACTTTGCCCATGCATTTGATTTTCACCTCCCATGTAAATATCTTATCATACTTATTGGCAATTTCTTGGTGTATTTCTGTGTATATGTCCTCAGTGTCTGAAATAAAGCATATCAATATTTATTAGCACTCCACATAGATTCTCTTAATTCAAAAATATACAATTAGAATCAAAGATCACGAAAACAAGAAAATGCAACGACCGTTGGATATTAAGCATGAGACGTGGGGTTCCACGAAACACAATAAAAGATCGAAAAGAAAATTATAAATATGTATACAAAATGGATTCACGTTCTTTACGAAGTTTATACAACCTTAATTTTATACTCGTTACTGTATGTTTTGCAAAACTAAACAGTTTTCAAATGTATATTACACCTTTTTTTTTTTTCATTTTTGGAGAAAAAAAACACACTTTTGAAGAAGGAGAGAAAGCAACTTACTGATATCAACAGATTCGAAGTTAAAATCTAAACTTATGCAAGAATAGTTCCTAAATTTTAGATTGCAAATTCATGCAAAGTACACAGCAATAGACATTTTTATGCAATTCAAAATAAAAAATATATATAAGCAAAAAACATTAATCTCTCTTAACGTGAATGGCTACAAAAACAAAATATAAGAACAAATTAAACGCAGAATATGAAATATTGCTGCAGATAATTTCAGTAGACCTATAGGCTTCTACAGTTTGTGTAAAATTATTATAGTTTAAAGAAAACTAAAAAACACGCTTTTATAGTGAATCGAGTGATTGAGTGAATATTAACGTCGCACTGTTCAGCTACACAAGAGCTTTTAGCGACGGAACATCTAATTTTGAACTATGGTCAAGTGGACGGCACCTGAGCTGGCACCCCCTCTCCTAACTACCACACCACACCAACGGGAGGGCGTTTCAGCTCGAAAGATTTAAAGTTCTTTCTGGACATTTAAAGTTGTTCCCTCTTTTAACACATATAATGGTGGTCATAAATCTTGAATTGGTTTTATTGGATCCTAACTCGCCGAGAGCAATAGAGTTCTGGACGTTTCGTATAAAAAGTGCAACCTTTAGCTCCCATTGTCCAGTTCATTAGAAACATCTTCGATACCCCCTTTCACACTCAGTGGAGTTGTCCCGTGTTCTAGTTATAAAAAAATGTATATTTAATATTACTTGTATGCTTTAAATTAGAAAATGTTCTTACAATTCATTAATTTTAATATAAAATTATTTTCTCAGTCTTGAAAATACACAGTGACACATTCTCGACATTCTTTTTTCTTGTTTTCCTTGCAGTTTTTCTTTTTTTTTTTTGAAGGGTAAGATATATAAAATAAACATTAATTTTAAAAAGGTGTGAATAATTGCTTTTTTATAGTGTTTATGAATTTAAAATTTGTTTTATATGGGGTTTATACAGTATATTAAAAGGTGAACCTCTATATAACAAGTTTTCCATATAACGAACTTTTTCCGGGATTTATGGACTTCGTTACATAGAGGTTCGACTGTACTTACATGCACCTGTAATTGCCCTGTCCGACGAACTTTTTTTCCATCGATTCTCAGCCGCACCCGATTTTCCGCAGCATTGACATTGGGAAATAAAGCGCGGCTTAGATTTGAGTAAATACGGTATATTTTCTCTTCTGCTATCCAATAACTTATTCAGTTGATTTCAGAATTGAAAAATATCTACTAAATAAGCTAGTATCAGAGCATTAGTGAAATAATCTTGCTTATCGTTGTTTTGGAAAATATACAAGTATTTCACCCTTTAGCTCAGCAGGGGCGGCTCTAGGGCCGGACAAACCGGACTCCTGCCCGAGGCGCCATTTGGATCGAATTAGAAAAATATTTTTTTTATTACAAAAAAAATTATATATTTTCCGAAATATTATTGGGTGTGAATTTGGTATTTCATTAAGCGCGCGTGTATCTTATTTCCTCACTTTGTATGTTTAATGTAAGTTTTCTTTTATGTTGAAACTTGATGGTTTCGAGGCGGGAGTATATGTTAAATAATCAAATTTAATATGTTTACGCATTTATTTCATTAGTAACTTTCTCCCCATCCCGAATTGAGGTCACAACGGACATTCCTTTCACCCTAACGATGTCCGGTGTCAGCTATCCAAAAGGGGACAAAGATAATAAAAGGTTTTGGAAGACAGAGAACCACTGGAGATGTTTTATTTTAGTCTTGAATCAGTAGACTATTTTTCGAAGAAATTGGCCTGCTAACATGGATGATTCCTTCTCTTACATTTTACTCGTTCGAAATAAGAACAAGCAATTATGTCCTTAACTTCGAATTATTTTCAATTTTTAAGACTTAAAATAATAATAATTATTATTATATAGTATAATAAAATAAAAGTGAAGAAGTACTAGAACCTACAGTGATAAAGAAGTAAGAAATTGGAATTCAGCAGATACAACAAATGCAGATACAAAAAGTCATTGGACTAAACTGGAGACCTATTATGATTTCTAAAGCTGTCGCTGAATTAGGCCAGCGAATTAGGGTTAGCAATGCTTTGTGGATCCAACCTTCCCCGTACAGCAGAAATTTTCGACATAATAGAGAGGGGGGGAAGAGCCGGGTTGAAAAATTAAGCCTAATACAACACGTGGATGAAGAACCTAATATATATATATATATCATAATTTTTTACTTTGGAGAGGGGCGGCATTTTCCATTTTTGCCCGGGGCGGCAAAACTGCTAGAGCCGGCCCTGAGCTCAGTGATTTTCAAACTCTGTCGACTCACCGAACCTTTAAAACTGTAAGGAGTTTCCGGGGAACGGCATCCAAAAACCTTAGAGGAATATATCCAAAATAATATTTAAAGTAGATCAACATATTATGGGCATTTTAAGTAAAGACAAAGAAAAATACTCTATCCTTTATTAAAAATTTTTAACATAGTTTGTAATGTAATTTACTCATTAATAGCATTAACTCGTATTCCAGATGTCATTTGCCCTTGCATCACTGGCGTAGCTAGTACTGAGTGAATACTGTTTGAAAATTCGTTGGGGGCCCCTATGCGGGGCCTTTTGATATTTCTTGATTATATTCTTACACATAAGGGGCCTCTGTAGCGTGGGGGCCCCGTATCATTGATACGGTAGTAGCTACGCCCCTGACTTGCATTATACATACATATTTAGAAAATGGGATATGTTTCCATTTTTAACACGCTTTATAAGTTTGACTTGTATGTAATGGAATCTTTGAACTCGATTTTTGCCCACTTTAAAACATCAGATTAATTCGAAATTTCGCACACTTCTCAAGGACCTATGACAATACAATAATTTCATAATTTTGTTTCAATGTCCTGATCAGGATCCTTTTAAGTAAGGATTTCGAGATTTGGCGACTAATTCATTATATCGTTTCCAGATTTGGCGACTAATTGCATAAACCATTTTCAGATATGATGACTAATTCCATATGCCATTTCCAGATTTGGCGACTAAAAGATCAAAGAGCAACCCTAAAACCGCAAATAAGCTTGTAGTTAATACAAATAAAACAAAAAAAAGTTTTTTCATTATGTGAACAAGAGTAGGGTGGGTGCATAGTTTTTCTGAAAATGGAAATAAAAAAAAAGACTCGTGCATGTAAATAAAACTGATTTATGCGCTTACAACTAAATATTGTTTTATTTTTATAAAACAATATTTATATGTTTAGAAGTGATGATACGAATTAACATTATAGCAAACGTTTAAAAGGTGATAAATGCATGTTCTAACTCCTAAATATTGTTTTTATTTCGATAAAACAATATGTTTAAAAGTGATGATACGAATTAACATTATAGCAATACGTTTAAAAGGTGATAATACGATTGACATTTAATATTTCTTCTTGACACACTTTTATTAGTTAGACCTGTATCTATCGAGACGAAATCTTTGAAATATAACGATATGAGATTCACCCGATGCCCCGTAAGCGGAGAGAGAGAATAAATACCCTTCAGACCCATAATTAATTAATATCCAGTGAAGAGCAAGACTAATTCCAGCTGCCACATAATTCCGGTTCCAAATATCAAACTCATGGATTAATTCAACAAAGAATAAATGATAGTTTTAAAAACTAAAAAAAAAAGAGGCCTTTATTGTAGATCGAACTAAAAAATGTAAAATAAAGTATAGTTTAAAAAAACTAAAAACCACGCTTTTACAACGAATCGAACTAAAAAGTAAAAAAATAATTCTTAATATAAGAATAAAATTCACGAGAAAATTAATGCCATTGTGATAAAAGCGTGGGGTGCTTTGTACTACATTTTTACACTAACTCTGCACTTCGGAATAGAACTAGTAAGAAATTATAACAATTAATATAGAGCATCCCACGCTTTTATCCCAATGACATTAATTTTATCTTCACTCATTTTATTGTTTTCTTAAATTTTTTTTTTTTACTTTTTAGTTCGATTCACTATAAAGGGCTATGGTAGCCCAATGGTCAAGGTATCGGATCAGGGCAGGCATGTCATGAGTTCGAGCCCAGTACCTCTAAAGACCCGTTAAAGCTTTAAGAAACACGAAAGAACGTTAAATCGTTAATCGTTTAGCTAAACAGTGCGGCGTTAATATTCACTCACACACATGCCTGGTCTTGTGCAGTCGTGGGTTCGAATCCTGGAGCTATTAAAGACCCGCCATATGAATGTCCTGGTGAGCGTTAAATCTGCCGAGACTCAACATTATTATGATGTCGAGGGAGTGAATATTAATGTCGCACTGTGTTCAGCTACACGAGGGCTTTGGCGACGGACCTCGTTATTTTGAACCATGGTCAAGTGACGAGGACGACACCAGAGCTGGCACCCCCTCTCCTAGCTACCACACCAACGGGAGAACGTTTGAGCTCTCGACAGATGTAACGCGCATCGCTCCTCAAAACGGTGGGTCTTTAGCGGTACTGGGCTGGAACTCATGACATGCTAGCCGCGATCCGATACCTTAACCAGTATGCTTCCGCGGCCGTTGTGATGTGGAAGTTTGGAGAATGGGATTCTCTCCAGCTCATGTATCATACCTCATCACTCGACCGAAGTTCAAAATTACTAATTCCGTCCATAATAGTTCCTTCTAATTTTGAACCATGGTCAAGTGACGAGGACGACACCAGAGCTGGCACCCCCTCTCCTAGCTACCACACCAACGGGAGAACGTTTGAGCTCTCGACAGATGTAACGTGCATCGCTCCTCAAAACGGTGGGTCTTTAGCGGTACTGGGCTGGAACTCATGACATGCTAGCCGCGATCCGATACCTTAACCAGTATGCTTCCGCGGCCGTTGTGATGTGGAAGTTTGGAGAATGGGATTCTCTCCAGCTCATGTATCATACCTCATCACTCGACCGAAGTTCAAAATTACTAATTCCGTCCATAATAGTTCCTTCTAATTTTGAACCATGGTCAAGTAACGAGGATGATACCCGAGCTGGTATCCCTCTCTTCTAACTTCCACACCACACCAACCGGAGGACATTTGAGCCTCGACATATTTGACGTGCGTTTCCCCCCTCTGCACAGCGGGTCTTAAGCAGCAATAGGCTCGAACTTATGACACGGCGGCCACGAGACTGTTACCTTGACTACTAGGCTACCGCTGTCACCAGTGACGCTTCAGACTGCGACGAAAAAATAATCGATCAGTCATATCATATTGTTTACATGTCATATGATACGCTTCAATTACTGTCGGGTCTAAAAAGAGAAGATGTAAACAAACAAATTTCACGTTTTATTGTATCCTACCTAAAGAAGCTGTCCACATGATTTAATTTTAATTTGCGTCGCAATGTGGAGCAACACGAAGGTTATTGGTGTCGAACCTCGTCTTGTTGTTGTCACTAATGCCACCTGATCGGCAAATGCCAGATCCAGGCCCACAAAATTCATCATGGCAAAGGGCTAAGTGACGCCTGTCGTTATCCGTAGCTTTGAGCACCAGACAGAACGATTAGCTCGATTTCACACCAATTTTGAAGAAGAACACCCTGGGGATGATTAGGGGTCTCCCACCTCTCTTCACCTTCGACCAACTTCACGAGAGGATTTGCAGCTCGACGGCTATTTAAAGTACCCTCATGCCGCGAAGGCACTAAACATTTACAAACATCCATGTCTTTTCCGGGATTCGAACCCAGGCCCAGCGGCACAGCAGTCAACATCGCTAACCACCATACCGGATGGGCGACTAACCTCGTCTTTTTGAATTTTGGAAGAATGACTAGGATGACACCTGAGCTAGCATCCCATTCTCCAAACTTCTACACCGTGCCTGGGCCTCGACTGATTTAACGCGTGGATCAGATCCTCTACCCGGCGAGTCTTCAAAGGCACCGAGACTCGAACTCGTCGCCATGATCACTAGGTTACAGCGGCCACATTTTATTTTGTCTGTTGCACAGCCGATTTTAAGGACTAGTCCCCAATTTTTCAATCGAGTTTCAAACTGTTTGGACATCTAGCTACTTAAAGATCGAAAAATATTATGCAATTGTGCCACTTTTATTATCTACACTTAAGAAGGGTTAAAGTTATGAAGCAAGAGATAGAAATACGGTGGTTAGATAGGGTAGGTAGAAAGATGCAAAGTGCACAACTCTAAGATAAAATTATCTAATTGAAAGATTCAAAAGAAAGTTTTACTCAACTGAGCACACAATCACATTTTATCAGATGGTGTCCCAGAAGAAGAAGAGAGTGTTAATTGATTATTTGTATTTGAAAAACTGTTTAGTGCCTCAACATTGATCTTCGATTAAAATATAGTTCTGAAAACATTCTGAAATTATTGTATTGTTATATGTAACTTTTTAAATTATTTAGATTTTCAACAAAAAGAAGTATATTTTAATTCAGTTGTACAATAGATTTTTTACTTATTATAAGGCAAGGAAAAAAGAAATACCAATAACAAATAAATACAATCAATTATCTATACATAACAACTTCTGTAAGTACACATCAAGAAGCTACAAATAGAAAAAGTAATCAAAATAGAAATAAAATACATCAAATATTTGTTTTTCTATTTTGTTACAAATTTTAATTTTATTTTGACCACTTATTTCATAGAAGAAAAAAATGTTTTATAAAAAATTAAAGAATTATTTTGTCAAACTACTTTTAAATTGATGTGTTTAAAGCGAAATAAAAATATGATAAACATATAATCATTTTCACCAATAAAAAATAAAATTTTAATTTTCAAAAATCAGTTATCAAAATTAACACTTAAGTCTGAAAAATATAAATTCTGAGTTTGTTGTTGGTATCATTTTCTTTTATATGAAAATATACACATTAATATAGATAGCTATTAATATAGATTTATAGAATTAGATTTTTTTTTTAAACAAATGATATAGTCATTAAAACCAATTAGATGAAACACAACAAAAAGTTTCCAAAACACTTCAAGATCAAAGGGTAAAAATACATCCACGTATATATATATATATAAGTACACAAATAATAACGAAATAATAACCATAAAATTGCTTTTCTGTACTCATACATTAACACGTGAAATTTTGGTGAAATTAGTTTGGATTTACTTCATAGAAACATTTTAATATTTCACAAAAAAATATCTAAACAAAAAATGAACGGTTGAAACATGAGTGTTGGCAAGACACCACATTTAAATTCTAACTTTTTGGAAAAGTCTGAAAAAGCAATATTCATACCAAAAATTAATCCATCCATGTCGAAGACGACATGAGTTACCGGCTTGAAAGTCGCCATTGCTACTGCTAAAAAATAATGATTATTTACTTTTTCATTCAATAAAAGCGCTCACAACTGAATACAAGCTAGCATGTGCTACCATCTGGTGGTTATTATATATAACAATTGAAGCAAATTGTCATCCAAACATTTCCTTTCCTTTTTGAAGCTTCCTTTACTTTAATTTCTAATCAAATAAAACGTAGGTTTCCAAAGTGGTTTCCTGCTGACCTTGGGGGTGTTATTTATTTCTGTGGGGCTCCGCTGAAAATTAAAATTAATTTGAGAGAACGTGGACAACGTTAGGAGGTCTGCGAAAGTTTTAATATAAAGTAAAATATATGTAACTAATTTATGTTAAGAAAATTTTAAAAAATTAGTAATGATTTCTAAGTGTTTCGAAATGTAGAGCAAAAATTAAAAATTTTCAATAGGTACACACAGTAGCGCACACAGGAATTTTTCAAGGGGGGTCCGGGGTCGAAAGTTCACTATTCTTGTATCATGTTCCTTTTGATTTTGTCGATTTTAGAGTACAAAACACAGTAAAAAACTAATTATTGAATAAAAAATTAGCATTAATTAATAAAATTAATCATTAATAACAAATACTTAATTAAATTTTTCGTTCTATATACTTAAAATTGTAATCAATCAGAAAAAAAAAATCAAGGGCTTTGGGGAGGATCCGGACCCTAAAGGATCCCCAGGAAACACGAAAATATATTTTAGTACCCTCAGTTTCGTGTTAAACGACTTTCACTGTACATAGATCTGCCCGCTTATATGTATACCCCATTTTCCAGTTGAAGAGTAATTTCATGTAATCTTATCCACTTAGCCTAGTGCTTCTCAAATTTTCAACATTTGCAATCCAATATTTAATCATAATTTTCATTGCCATATTTTACCTATAAATCGGACGAAACAACTTTTCATAGAACATATCAGTAATGAGGCAATGTACTAATTAGTTTCAAGTTTTGAATCTCATTTGTGTTTGTAATGATATTATTTAAACCAATTTTTACATTATTTGCTTATGTGTTAAAAATAAATATTATGCCTAGTTAAAAGTATCTAAAACGCAAACACAAATTTTTTTAATTAAAAAAATAGCATTTTACATTTAACGTACTTCGAATGCTGAAATCTTCATGAAAATAATTTAAACGAATAATGTAGATAAATAAAAAAATTTCGTTAAGAAATAGTTATGTGAACTATCAAACATGTGCATAAAACCTCTGCAGTATAGTGAAATGAAGTGTATGTAAGGAAGTACGTGTGCTTTGAATAATATACCAATCGAAAATTTAATATTTAATTAAATAAAACAGGGAAATATAAAAAGCAGCATTAATCTATATATGTAATTGGCCTTAAATTTCCTTATTTTTCAATTATCCTTCACCGTTAAAATTTCTTCACTGCGCTTTTTTGAATAATTATTTATGCATATATTACCGAACGTAATGAATTTTTTTAAAATATGAAAATGCAGGTGTGTTACAGTTTACGCAAGGTGAATGAAACGAATGCGAGACATTCTACAACTCATGTAATTCCAAATATGTTTCTGTTATGTTTGTAAACAAGATAATTGGCAATCAACTTTAAGAAATCTTGATTCGAATGTTTTCGATATTAACAAATTAAAAATGAAATATTTTTTATGTTGAAAGGACTTTCATGACAATATATATATATATATATTTGCGGGCATTTTTAAATCACTTCTGTCCAAAAGTCTCAAATGTTTTGTCCTGATTTTTCTGAATTGAAATTGATCTCTTTATCTAAAATAATTATATATTTGCACAATCGCGGGGCATTAATATATATTGTGCACACAATAATCCTCTATGTACATTAAAACTTTATATTCATCTGTTGAGATATCTTCTGATTTATTTGAAATGTTTAATATTTCGTTGAAATCCTTGACATCTACTTTAACATTAAATATCTTTTCTGAATGATTTGAAATTAAATTAAAAGTGAAATAGTACCACATTTATCCTAGTGCAAAGGTAGCATGCTTTTTACGCGCAATTATTTTTCAGCTAGCAAAAAATTTCCTACACATTACACACACAAATTTTAATATACTTTTCTTAAAAATTAATGGTCATAACATGAAGAGGAACAGAAATAATAAAGAAGATTTCTTCAAAAACATTTATGTATACCATATTAAGAATATTTCGCTATTCACTAAAATATATTAATCAATATGTTATCTTATTCAAATAGTCGTGAAAATGTTAGGATATGTATTTTATTAGATGAACAGTGTCGGGTACATAATAATAACGAGGCATTACTATAAAATGTGCGGTTTTACACGTTATGTTTTTGATGAATTTTTTAATATTTTTAAGATAATAGGATTTGTGTGGATAGAATAAAAAAATATAAACTTTAAGACTAGTTTCTCATATAAAAACAAAACATCTTAATTTACAAAGAAAAATAAAGATTTACAATAAATATAAATATCCTACCAAATATTTCTTTTTGTATCCAGTTTCATCTATAAAAAACGAGATAACATGAAGCGCTATGTCAGGAGCCACAAGCTTTAATGGAAGACTGTTAAAGTGATGGTTAAACCAGGGGAGTATCCTTTGGTCACGTGAGGGGGTCTCTATCTCAGAAGAAGGCCTTGGTTATGCTTGGTGGAACCCCAGGGCTAGAGGTCGTATTTGCGTTGTGAGAAAAAACTGAGGTATGGGTGGGCAGCCACTAATGTTTTGAGAAACAGAGGAAACAAACACGTTTTTGCACACTTTTTTGCAGGTAAATGATACGTGCAATTGTACACACCATGGATTTTACAAACATCCTGTGAGATCTTAACATTTTAAAAGCAATCTTGCCTATACATTCGCACATATCAGCGCATTTTTCCTCCGATCTTACGTAAACAATATGCATTTACTTCTAATTAAAAAAAAATATGTGAAAAGGGGTTTGCTTCTGGTGGCTGTCTTCTGTCCGAAACACTTGAGAAGTTACGAATTTGTAGTTTCAACAAACATTTCTCTAATTAATTTCGCACCGTCGAACCAGGACGATTTTGCACAAGCAATAATTCTACTAAATTTTGTCTTAAAAATAACAAATGATGATTTGTTTTTCAAAAAAGTTTCCCGTAAGCTGTGACCCTGAGTGAAACAAAGCATTTTAATACAAAAAAAAGGCTAGAAATTTATATTTAATTCCTTAGTTTAGTGCTTCTCAAACTTTCAATATTTGCGACCCAATATTCAATCATAATTTTCATCGCGCCCCCTCCTTTACAATAACAATGTTTTGAGTTCAATAATACTATACTTTGACGCTAAAACTACAGTAAGACTTTAACCTCTTAAGTGCCACCGACGTATATAAACGTCTAGCTCAAACAAAACATTTATTTCCATGGACATATATATACGTCTTCCCGAAGTATGATCTTTTCTGTGCAATGCTATCCAAAAAATTAATCCAAAGGCTTTGAAATGCAATAAAAGAACCTTGACAGTGTTTGCGAAGTATTTACTTTATCTCAAGAAATTTGCTTTTATTTATTCCTTTTCTTCCAACCCCCTCCCCCAAATACATCACATGCACATGCCCATGTGAAAAAAGGTGGCAATGGGGAGCGAATCACGTAACTTTTAACCGGAAGTTAAGGGATTAATTATAAACCGTACAAATTATTAAGATAAGAGTTAAATTTTGTATATAATTTCATAAGTGACAATTCCATCGGATCACTTGTAATTATTAAACTTGTTCTTAACTTTGCACTGATACATTAATAAGTGTATTATATCAGCGTAAATGTGTATTTTATTTTTTATTATTTTAAAATGTATTTGGTTTGTTTATTTTCAGTGAATTAAAATTTTTTTCATAAATAATCTTTTATTTTTGAGTTTCTAATATGCTCGCGCCACCCACCCCTAATGGGGCACGCCCCACAGTTTGAGAAACGCTGACTTGGCCCCTTACCGTGTCAACATGTTTACTATTTTCTCTATATTAGCAGAAGTTGTCTATCCAATGTCTCTTCATAACATCTGCTGTATGCATCACGTTTAAGACTGAATTTATGAAGCTGTGTTAAATTGTTTCCAAATATTTTGCCTGATACACTCATTTATAGGTTAAGTATCAAAATTGTCTATTACTGTCGGTTTTGGTATACGGTCAGATCATTCCTTTATTTTATTCAGTGCTGTAAAGTTTCAGATGTATTTATTCATACAACAGGTTTAAATACTTTAAAAAAATAATTTAAATTTTTTTTTTTTTCTCCGCATTTAGAGATAGGCTATAAATACACTCAGGAACATTGAAAATAGCGACCCAAGAAGGAAACTAAGTACAATCGCGAAACTTTGCAAATAAGTACAGCGTAATGTGTTATACAAATGATCCAAGTTTTTGTGTCAATACGCATGCTCATACACGCCGAGGTGGCGCTATATAAGCCAGCGCAAATTCGAAGATTCATAAACGTGACGATTACCCGCCGATTGTAGGAAGACTTTGGTAAACGAAACATGCCAGGTAAACGTTCTAGAAGACATTTCTCACAGTTAAGCGAGTTTGAGAGAGGCCTGATCATCGGGATGAAAACTGCAGGCTTGTCGACGCACCATGTTGCTGGCCAGGTGGATCGTTCGGAGTGTGCCGTTAGAAATTATTGGGAGCAGTGGACACGAGAAGGTACCCACGTGCGGAAAACTGGGTCTGCAGCGACCAGGAAGACCACGAGGAGAGAGGATCGAAGGATCGTGCGGAAAGCACTTGTGGACCCCACAGTGACTCGTTCAACGATACGAGCAGACATTAGGCGTAGCAATTGTTCTACAAACAATTTCCAGACACCTTGCAGAAGCAAATCTTAAATCCAAGCGCGCCTTTCCGTGCACTCCCTTTAACACCGGAACATCGGCAACTGCGTCTACAGTGGTGTCAAGCCAGATCAATGTGGAATGTCACAGGTTGGCAAAAGGTTGTGTTTAGAGATGAATCCCGGTTTGTTTTGGGGACAGATGATAACCGTGTACGGGTGAGGAGGCGCCCTGGTGAGCGGTACAATCCTCCCAAAAACACTGTTCTACGTCACACTGCCCGCACAGCTGGTGTAATGGTCTGGGGGCCATAGCCTATGATAGCCGGTCCACTTTAATTGTGATGCGTGGAACCTTAACGGGCCAACGTTACGTTGATGATATTCTTCGACCCTATGTAGGACCTTTCCTAAATGGTCTCCCCAGGGGCAATTTTCCAGCAAGATAATGCTCGTCCGCATACAGCAAGAGTTGCTCAAGACTTCCTACGACATTTTCAGACTCTTTCTTGGCCGGCACGCTCCCCCGATTTGTCCCCTGTAGAACACGTGTGTGGGATCAGCTAAAACGGCAGATGCCATCGCGTCACTCTGTACATGATTTAGAGTTGGCTGTTCAATATTTGTGGGCCCATCTGCCTCAGGACAACATAAAGTGTCTAATCAACTCAATACAGGACCGTGTGGCGGCTGGAGGTGGTCCAACGCGCTATTGAAGTTGCCCAGTATTTGTGTCGTTGCACACCCTGTATTCGTTTAACTGTCCTGTTTTGGAGATCAAGTGAATCTCTCATCTGTGTCATTATGTGTATTAAATTCCATTTCAATCCGATGCTTTCTTCTTGAGTCGCTATTTTCATTGTTCCTGAGTGTATGTATGAAATAATCTGTTTATACAGTCAACTTTTTTTAAAAATCAATTTAACATATTTCAGATATACTATTTGGAGTTTAGGTTTAAAAATTTGCTTTCCAGATTTAACGGTAATTGCAACAAAAAAAAAAAAAATATTTCTAATGAAAAACTATTTAAAATTATTTTCTTAATTTTATTATTTTTACCTTTACTTGCATATTAAAAATAAAGTGATATTTTTCAAGCTATGAAAAATCACTTTAATTTAACGTAAATGAGGGGGAAAACATTTTTTGAAAATTTTTTTTGTGAATTTCAAATGGATTTATTTATTATATAAGAATTTTTAATATAAACTAGAGGACCCGACTAACGTTGTCCTGTACACAATTCTTAAATTCAAAATTTTTATGAATAAGCTTCAAGAATCTGACCGTTCTGAGTAAAAATTGAGTAAAACTTCAAACACTAATTACATCTGAATGTAATAATTTAATTAACACACGATTTATTTCTAACAAAATAATAACACGAAATGACAAAATATTTTCCTGAAATGATCACAGCACCAACTGTCGGGACCAACTTGAATTATAATAAAAGATTTTGAATATTCGATACTGCGATCGTAGCGTAGTCTGCAGGATCCAACGTAAAACATTCCAAGATCAACAATTTATAAATAAAAATTAATTAAATAAACATTTCTAAACCGAATTATAAATCTAAACTATTCTCGAGTCCACTAGAACAGACAAAAACTTTTATCAAAATCGGTCCAGCCGTTTAGGAAGAGTTCAGTTACATACACACGCACAGAAGAATTACATATATAAATATTATTTAAAAAGATATTAATTAAAAACGCTAAAAAGCGTGAATCGCGTCAGCATTTTCGTAACAATAAAGACCGGGGTTTGGACAGTTTGGCCGAAAATCAATTTTCGACGCCAATTTACGACTTTTCAATTCCTACTATTAGCTCACGATCTCTATACATATTTTATTTGTTTGTTTATTTATTTATTTATCTTGGTAGAATTTTCAATCGTTAATAAAATACATTTTAAAGCGCTAAATTGAGCTGAAATGTAATGTACATGATTATTTTGGATGACAATAAAATAATTTAATTATAATTAATAAAAATTAATTGATTAAAACTAATTAAAAAATTACACACATACAGCCACATTGGCGACTTACGTCAAAATTTGAAAAGGGTTTTTTTTCTCACGTGTTAAAGCATTCAGTTGAAAGGAAATTTTATATACACGATTGTTTTGGATGACAATACGATACTTTAATGATATCTAATAAAAATTAATTACCACTTAATGTTGGGATTCTGTCCTATGTATGTACATATTTATTTTAATTGCAACTATTTAATAAAAAGTAGCTAAAATAAATTTTTCTTGGTTGATCTAAGTAGGAATTGATTTGAAAATTTTTTTATATTACTTGTGTGTGTGTTTATAACAATAGCGTAGTTACAACAATGCAGGTGAATGTTGAGTTGTATTTTTTTAATGTTTTTAATTAATATTTTGTTTAACTAATTGCGATATCGGACCGAATTGTGAATCTAAACCATTCTCGAATTTACTTGAATCCACACAAAAAATTTCATCAAAATCAGTCCAGCCGTTTAGGAGGAGTTTAGTGACATACATACGCACAGAAGATTTTTATATATAAAGATATTGCACAAACACACTCTTAATATTACAAGCTATAATCCATTTCAATATTTGCCAGCAAATATAAAGTCATTAACACGAGATGAATTTTTTACATTGAGTACATTACGACTCATACATTGAATCTAATCGTTAATGACGTTGCCAGCTCCATTGGTGAAATTTCTGGGTTTTTTTTATATGGTACAAGAGGTTTGTAATTATTTTTCTGCATCCCCATATTGATGGTATTTACCAAAAAAACACGTGAAAAGTCAAACTTTAAAACCTCAAGGAAGGAAGGTTGTATTAATGCTATTAGACCTCTTAAACAAGACCTAAAAAATATTATTACCGCATTAAATGCCTTAATTGAAGATACCATTAGACACAGAAAAATAATTTAAACATTTAAGTTTTTGAACTAAATTTTAATTTGGCATGATTTATACCCATGTCCATAAATTACGGATAATTCAGAATCACACAGAAATTGAACTCTAAAATAAAAATTTCACCTGTAGAATTATCACACACATCTTGAAGAAAAAATATGCAAATTACAGGAAAACCACCATATGACGCGGATAGTACGTCACAATAACGAGAGTGTAAGAGAGGGATATATAAGGAATGGTGGCAAAGAAGTAATATTGTTCACAAGGGCTTTAAAACCTTTAACCTTTTTTCACATTACCAAGATGATGGTAATGTGAGTAGATGCTACAGCACAGGTCACCCTTGAGTTACAACGCCGAATGAGGACCGGTATTTGGCAGTTACTGCCAAAAGAAAAAGACGGAGCACAGCATCAGACCTGTCTCGTCAGCTCTCTTCAGATACCGGTTGGACAGTTCCAAGGCAGACCGTGTACAGACGCTTAGGCACATTGGTCTATATGCTCGTAGGCCTGTCAGATGTGTTCCACTTTTACCACAACTCACTGTCGCCTGCGATTAACCTGGAGTAGAGAGCAAGCATTGTGGACACCACAACAGTGGTCTTGTGTGATGTCTTGCGACGAGTCCAGGTTTAGTTTTGCAGTCTGATTTTCGCCGGACTTTAATATGGAGAGCGCCAGGTACCCATTACCACCAAGAGAACACCATTGAACGACATCGTTACGGTGGTACAAAATGACTCGTTCGGGAAGGAATTATTCTTGGTTCCAGAACAGCCTTGCATGTTCAGAGTGTAATGATGACAGGCCACATCTATTGGGATGTCATTCTGGAACAACATGTACGTTCGTTTCGAGGCGCCATGGGTGCTGAATTTCTGTTTATGGATGACAACGTCCGTCCTCACCGTGCAAACATTTTAGACGAATGCCTTCAATCGGAGAATATCACCCGTATGGATCGGCCAGCATACTCACCGGACTTGAATCCAATAGAGCATGTGTGGGATATGCTTGGCCGACGAATTGCAGCCCGTCAACCCTCCCACCTGTCTTCCGGAACTTCGGAGGGCATTGCTTGATGAGTGGTTTAATATTCCCAAAGATCAGATCGATAATTTGATGCTCAGCATTCCTAGACGTTGTAAGGCCTGTATTGCATCGTCGGGAGACATACTCCGTATTAACCATCATACTAACAATGTTATACTGTTTTTTGAACATAGGTTCTTTTTTGAAATTTGCTCCAGGGAGGCAAAATCGCAATTTTTATTAATTATGTCAAACATATAGCATCTTTTTTCCTCTTTACCTTTAGTTTAATAATTAGACTTTACAAATAAGTCAAATTTGTTTTGATTCTGTCTCTTTCTTTGCCTGAACTTCATTATCCTTAATTTATGGACATGAGTGCATCATCATGAATTTATGTATTGAGTAAAACGATTCAAAATCCTAAATTCAATATTGTGGAATGCATTGAAGGCGTAGATAATCTTAAACAATATTTAATTTCCCAAATATCTGTTGATAACTTTAAAATATCTGTAGATTCAGTAACAACACTTGGTAGAGTTTCAGGTATTGATTCCGAATTTCCCATCTCAAAGCTCAGGAAAAAGGTATATTTATTTGTTTATGAGGGAGTGATGAACCAGCTTCAAATTCCTTCCTGCATTTCGTGATCCTTCAGCTAAAGGACGATTTACCTTGTGACGAATCTGTACGGAACCTTTCCACTAATCTTCTTAGGCTTCTTTCTGGGGAATATAAATTCGCGTTTATTTCCAATCAACTCCAAAAAGAAGTATGGGATATTTAAATTAGATAAGGTATTTAAGTCGAGGGTTGCGAGATAGCAAGAGAGATGATGGTAGGCTATTGAGCCAATAACGTTAAATGCAAAACTAGAAGATTCAAAGAGATTAGATTCGTGAAGACGTCGAGCTGCTAGACGTACCAGAAAGCTGATATAAGCCAGCGGTAAATATAATTCACGTACGCTTAAAGTAAGCGTCAGTTTGAGCTACTTAGTTAAAGTTAATGACAGTTAAGAATTCGAATACTTGTGTTTCTCGCATCTCCTATTTCGGTAAACCTTACTTCAGTTGAGCTAGATTAGTAATTAATTGTATTCTTAGTAATTTAATTTAATATAAAGGCAAATCCCTTTAAACGACGTAACATTATTATATTATATGTTATCAGAGATTTTTGAGGAAATTATAACAAAATAAATAATATTATTATTCAAAATGGCTCTTGGTGGTTCTTTGCCTCAAATTAATCTTGGTGTTCAAGGTGTGACCCATGGGGGTCATCACAGTGTCGCCCAACAAGTAAATCCCGAGTTTACAGTCAGATCTAATTTTCGAATCATCCCTGAGCAGTATTTTTCGGGGGGTGGAGAATGTGGTGGAATTTTTGGAAAATATGGATAATAACTTAACATATTACGAGATACCCACACAACTCGTTTGTGCATATTTAAAGGGTTATCTCAGAGGACGGGCACTAGATTGGTTTGAGGTTCTAGGTTATAGGGTTGTTGAAGACAAGGCGACGGATTACGCGCACTTAAAGCAAGCGTTGTCAGAACAGTTCCCCGTGGTTAGAAATAGGTCGGAGCTAGAAACGCGTTTCTATTCATCATCTCAAAAGCATAACCAAAAATCGTCTGATTTTGTGTATGATTTGTTGAAGATTCACAAAACCTTAAAACTCGAAATGACGGAGGAAAAATTGATCGATCATATTATTAGTAGGTTAGAACCTTAGATTTTGGATTATGTAGAGGTTAGGAATCCGCAAACCACATCTAACCTCCTACAAATTATTGATAAGTATGAGGAACGGTTTCTAAATAGAAAGATCAGAGGTTCGAGTTGGGAATCCCGAGATATAAAACCAAACGAGAACAATCGTTTCCCTAACAGGAACCGACAAGAAAATTGGAGGGAAACGAGAGGTAACAATAGATATGCGGACAATAGTAGACCACGGAGAGAGTTCAATAGATTTGAGAATTAAGGGGTTGTGGATAATCAGAGATTCGATGGTCGACGCCGAGGTGGTCAATCGGATCATAGGTTCCACAATCAAGGCGGTCGACAGGGTGGTTCAAGGAATAGTACTTTCAGGGGTCAGAATGATCGAAACAGATATTTAAACTTTTAAGCGATCGATGCGAGTATGGGGGTGATCGATCGCGATGCACGGAAAATCCTCCAGACACAGAACACCAAACTATTAGGGTACCCTCATTACGAATGACTCCAGTAGACTTACCGTGTGTCCCTATTCTTTTAAATGAGACATTCATTACAGCCGTTTGGGACACGGAGGCGGAGAAATCTTTCATATCGGAACAGGTCTATTGCAAATATTTTTCGTATTCGCCTCGCTAAAAGACGAAATATAGAGTAGTTGACGGTGCAAGGAGCACCGTGTTGCCACTTAGGTCGGGTCGAATTACAGATTCGGATCCGAGAATTCCAGAAAACCTGGGAATTTCACATTCTTAACAATATGCAGTACCAATGCATTTTAGGCATTGATTTTATGAAGGAGTCCAAGTTAACTTAAGATTTCGATCAGAAATCACTGATCATTCCAGATGACTAAATTAAGCAGTTACCAAAAGCGGAAAAGTCGGTCGAGATTGATCTATCAGATACAAAGCTCGGTGAAGGGCAAAAGCAAAAGTTAAGGAATTTATTTAATGGTTTTAAAGGGCTATTTTCCGATCAACCGGGGTTAATTCATATTTTATACCATGAAATCGATACTGGGGACAAGGGACCGGTAGTGTCAAGACCCTACAGATACGACAGGATCAAACAGGGAATAATAGATTATCACATTGAGAAAATGTTGCAAGAGGGTAGAATCCGTCCTATTCAATCCCCATACGCGTCACCAGTAGTTTTAACGCGCTAGAATAATGGACTTCCTCCAGATTCTCCTGAGGCGTATCGATTCGCGATTGATTATCGCAAACTTAATGCAATAACTAAATACCCCCGATATCATTTACCGGTAAATGATGATCTAATAACAAACATTCCGCATACCGGAGTGATGTCCACATTGGATTTAAAAAGTGGCTATTTTCAATTGGCGATTAGTCCAAAAGATATAGCGAAAACTGCCTTTATCACTCGCAATGGCACGTTCGCATTCCTCAGAATGCCTTTTGGCCTTTCAGGGGCGGCGCCAAATTTCCAAAAGGCCATTGATACGATCTTAAAACCTGTTATTGGGCGTTTCGTGTCGGTTTATATGGATGATGTTATCGTCACATCTCCATCGTTTAATGAACACTTAGATCATTTGAATCAGGTATTTACATTGTTGAGAGACGCAGGGCTAACATTAAATAAGGATAAATGCCACTTCGCACGTGACAAATTGAAGTATTTAGGTCTCGTAATTAGTAAAGAAGGGATCGAAACAGACCATAGTAAACTGAAGGCAATCACAGAAATGAAACTTCCTAAAAATAGTAGGAAGTATCGAAATTTTTAGGGATGGCGGGTGGTATCAGAAATTTATACCCCAGTATGCAGACATATGTGAACCATTATATCGGTTGAAGAAAAAGGGGGCTAAATTTAATTGGTCTACAGAAGCACAGGATTCTTTTGATAAGATAAAACGAGTATTAACTGAGGCACCGATTTTGCAATTGCCGAATTTTACAGAACAGTTTAACTTATTTACTGATGCTAGTGGGGTCGGAATTTGTGCTGTGCTTAATCAAAACCACAGACCGATTGCATTCGCGTCTAGAACCCTCAATAAGGCGGAATGAAACTATACTGTTACTGAACGCGAATGTTTGGCAGTGATATGGGCCTTAAATAAGTTTAAAACTTATTTCGGATCCCTGCCGGTGAAGGTAATCACAGATCACGCGGCATTAACAAAGCTAACGAATGGGAAAAACTTATCTAGTCGAATGATTAGATGGGCACTCGCTATCCGAGTTCAACATAGAATGGGAACATCGACCGGGGTCCAAAACGTTGTCGCGGACGTTTTATCTAGGAATCTAGTAGGCAATCTGGATGGATCACAAATTTCGTGCGCAGCTCTTCGAGCCCTAGCCTTAAACTCACGAGAACAACTCATTCGAGAACAAAGGGGAAGATCCTGAGTTAGGACACATCTATCGTTATTTAGAAAACCCAGACGACGGTTCCGTTAATGTGACTATATGCAAAAGTTGGTCCCAGGATTTTAAACTTATAGATGGTCTACTCTTTTACGCGAAATATTATACAACTCTTGAAGAACTAAGAGTGTATATTCCTAGATCGCTTCGCGAAGCAATAATGAAAGAATTTCATGATCTGCCCTTAGAAGGCCGTCTAGGAAAGAGGAAGACCTATTTAAAATTACGAGACACATGTTATTTTCCATATATGAGGAAATATCTTTTGAATATGTTTCAACCTGTGACCGGTGTCAAAAATTTAATTACAAAAACGCGCTACCAGCTGGTCGTTTAATTCCGATAGTATCGAATTACCCCAATGAAATTGTAACGTTAGACCTATTAGGCCCCTACCCCGCATCCCGACCCGAAAGATATAGATTTTTATTAGTAATATAACTGATCATTTCACTAAGTGGAGTGAGCTTATTCCTTTACGAAAAGCTTCGGCCCAGGTCATAATTAATAAACCACGCCCTTTTTGAGAATTATATTTCACGTTACGGAGCTCCGATTTCTTTAATTAGTGATAACGGCCCCCAATTTATATCAGAGGTATTTGAACACTTAAGTCACAGGTTGGACATAAAACATATGAAAACGGTAACATACAGGCCACAGGCGAATTTAACGGAAAGAGTTAATCGCAATTTAGTCCAGATGATAGCCTGTTTTGTAAAAGAAAATCACGAAAACTGGGACCAATTTCTTCATGAATTCGCTTTCGCGCTGCGCACTTCAGTGAACGAAACAACAAATAAAACTCCGGCTGAGTTATTCTTAGGTAGAAAGATTATAACACACCTTTTAGTAAATTAATAAATGTCACAGAGGGTGCTGAATATGTAGGAAGAAACATTGAGAAATTATTCGATGAAGCAAGGCAGAATAGGCGGAAACAACACAAACATTGGGAAAAATATTATAATCGGAAAAAGGAGGGAAGTTAACATCAAAGTAAATGATTTGGTGTTGGTACAAACTCATTTTATAAGTGCTGCGGGTAGGAGTGTGGTTGGAAAGTTTATGCCTAAGTTTGAAGGGCCATATAGAGTGTTGGAGGTTTGGAATAACAATTTAATTATTTTAAAGAGGGGTAAAAAGGTAACAGTTAATATTGACCAGGTGCGTGTGTACCGTCCATGACAATCCGACACGATTAGTTCGGACAGTCATGTGGAGACACTGTATGAAGGACAGAGGTCGAGTGATAGGTCAAGTAGATCGTAACCAGGGAAATTCAAAGGATCTAGGAAAACCTCCAGTGAGCAGAAAGCGGTCATACATCAAGTAAGGGTAAGATTCAAAGAGATTAGATTCGTGAAGACGTCGTGCTGCTAGACGTCGTGCTGCTAGACGTACCAGAAAGCTGATATAAGCCAGCGGTAAATATAATTCACGTACGCTTAAAGTAAGCGTCAGTTTGAGCTACTTAGTTAGAGTTAATGACAGTTAAGAATTCGAATACTTGTGTTTCTCGGATCTCCTATTTCGGTAAACCTTACTTGAATTGAGCTAGATTAGTAATTAATTGTATTCTTAGTAATTTAATTTAATATAAAGGCAAATCCCTTTAAACGACGTAACATTATTATGTTATATGTTATCAGAGATTTTTGAGGAAATTATAACAAAATAAATAATATTATTATTCAAAATGGCTCTTGGTGGTTCTTTGCCTCAAAGGGGGTCATCACAACCTTATTATCTGAGTGCTATTCGATATTCTTCTTTCTGTATGTTTCACAATATTTCTGAGGATGATCTCATGAAAACCTGAGATGAACTTGAATATTGAGTTACAGGTACAGGAGGAAAGAAATATATTGTGAAAGATATAGACGGCGTACAACCCTTTAATGAAACGACTTCATTCAAAGATATTTATCCAGGTAAAAACAGCCAATTGAGGCATTAGAAATTATAGTCAAGAATGATCTCCAGATTTTGCTCAAGTAATGAGAATTTTTTAACCTTATCTGTTTCTCTAGCTTCAGAAGAAAGAAGTTTTTGAAAATGAAATATTATTAAAAATTACTCGAGAAATAATATGACGCAAGAAAGGTTTTCTGATTTAGCCATCATCTCTATTGCATCTGAAATCTCGGAAAAAATGGATTTCACCAAAATTATTGACAAATTTGCTTCTTAGAAAGCCATAAAAGTTATTTTATAGTTAATTATTAGGTAGTCTTTTTTTGTGTGGAAGGATTGATTTATAAACATTTCATTTATATGCCTTAGTACTTTTTTTTATTGGATTATATTTTCTGAGTAAATACAATTTTTTATTTCTAATTATAAATTTTTAAAGGTAGTATTTTTGTTTGTTTATTGATTAATTAAATCATTTTTTCGTTATTATGACATTAGTTAGTAAAAAAGGGGGTTCTGCACTTATGAAATTGTATTTACATTTTATTAATGTTTTACTTTTTAGTTTAATACAGGTAGATGAGTTTATAGCGTCAACATTAAGTATTAGTCAAAATATGAAAAATTCTCTGGAAGGTGGCACATTACGTCTTTGCACGCGGGTGGCCAACACCCTAGGATCGGCCCTGCCGATAGCACAGCATAGTTTAAGAAAAACAGAATGTTAGTGCACAGTGTGTAGGTTCACGCAAATTGTCTATTAATGTCTACTTTTTATGTACATCCTTCATTTGATAGGAAAGTTCGTGCCAGAGCTGGCTATACCGCAATAGAAAAGATTTTTTTTATTATTATCAGCGACATTGGCAACGCACTGTGGATTGATATTTAATAAAAGCGTCTCACAAATTTGATTTTTTCGAAAGATGCTTTACGAAAATACACTCTGTCGCAAAAAAATATATGCACCCAGAAGAAATTGAGCTACATTCACGAAATTTGGTATGCATGTAGTGTATATGAAAATAAACAAATGATTAAAAATTCAGAACAAAATATCATTTTATTAAGCGGTTACAGCTTGCAAAAGGTTAAAAATCAGTAAGTATTAAAGCCACCTCTGGCAGCTATACAAGCCGAAATTCGGCGTGGCATCGATTCAATTAGATCACTTATGACCCCCTGTGGAAGATCCTGCCATAGTCTTTGCATCTGCGCAGTTAATTCTCCTGTATCTCGGGACGGCTGCAGTTGCCTTCCCAGCGCGTCCAAGACATGCTCTATTGGCGAAAGATCTGGTGACCTGGCAGGCCATGGTAGGACGTCATATCCTTGAAGACATTGTTGGGAGAGTCGCGCAGTATGTGGACGAGCATTATCCTGTTGATAAATGGCACTTGGGCGACTTGATAGCATGGGTAGCACAATCGGCGTTAAAATATCGTCCATGTATCTGCGAGCTGTCAAAGTGCCTTGAAGGACCACTAAAGATGATCGTGTGTCCCAAGAAATTGCTCCCCACACTGTCACACCTTGTGAAATTGCTGTATGCCACTCGACAATAAATGCCGGATCGGACCGCTGGCCGGTGCGCCTCCAGACACGTGTGCGGTGGTCATCAGCACTGAGACTGAATCGGGATTCCTCACTGAAGATGACACGTCTCCAGTCTGTCACACTCCAAGTTGCCCGAGGTCGGCAAAAATCCAGTCGACACTGCCTATGATGTGGGGTCAGTGGTAAGCGTCTTAGCGGACGTCGGCTCCTCAAGCCAACTTCGGTCAGTCGTCTCCTTATGGTTTCTCTTGATGGCACTGGATGTCTGGAAGGAGGTAAGTGGCGTTGAATCGATGCTAGCGACGTTGTTGGTGCCGAAGTGGCCACTCTTCTGATTGCACGATCCTCGCGATCATTTGTGTTCCTGGGACGTCCTGACCCTCCGCGACGGTACACTCTACCTTCTGTGATCCACTGTTGCCAACACCGAGCAACTACCATATCGCTCCGACCGAGGTGGCGGCCGATACGTCTATTCGACCAACCTGCTTCTCTGAGGCCTATTATACGGCCCCTATCAAAGTCCGTCAGCTGCTCGTACTGCCGCCGGTTACGTCTTAGAGGCATCCTAAGTCTCAATATCGTCTATCAAAGTCATCAGATTCGTTTGGATAGCCGTACGGCGCTCGTACTCATGCTTTTAAACTCTCCCAGTTGCGCAACTAATATGCGCATAGCACACTTAGCCTTGTCTCATTGGCTTCGAAATTTTAATCATTTGCATATCTCTTACCAGACTACATTCTTGCCGAGTTTCGTGATTGTAGCTTGATTTCTTCTGGGTGCATATATTTTTTTGCGACAGAGTGTATTTAATATGGTTAATATTACCTTAGACATAGGAGTACTAAATTCAATATGCATTTGGGAAACTAAAATTTTCAATTTAATAATAGCTTAACAATTGAGAAAAAACAAAACAGAGGAAAGAAGTGATTGTTTTACTAATGGTTTTACAACGCTCCTTAACAGCGCTCATTTCCCTTTTTAGTAAAAATGTTATACTTTCGTTATAAAAGGTAGTTTCTTGTAATTATATTTGGTATAAAAATATTTGAGAAAAAATCTTGCATCTCATTTTGTTTAAATAATTTTCATTGCAAAGCCTGTTTGAAAAGCACTTCAATATTCACATAGTATTGTTAATGAAGTTTACCGAAGTTCTAAATCTTATTTTATGTTGTAGGTACTTAAGTACTTTTTTAAAAAAAATTGTGGGATTTATGCTTTTTTTTTAAAGAATCCCAAAATGTAACAAGATGCTATGTAATTAAATAGGTACCCTCAGTTTCGCGAGTTAAACGATTTTCATTGTACACAGTTTCACTCGCTTTTATGCATACCTCATCTCCCAGTTGAAGAGTAATTTCATGCAATATTATCCACTAAGCTCAGTTTTGCGGACCCCCCTGGGTTCCACCCTAGACACCAAGATTAATTTGAGGCAAAGAATCACTAAGAGCCATTTTGTATAATAACTTGTATTTATTATATCAATTCAAATCTCAAAAAACTCTAATAACATAATATTTCTATGTTACGTCAAACAAAAGGGATTTACCTTTAATATTAAATTAAATTACGAATTATGAAATTAATCAATAATTATGCGCAAGATCAAATAAGGTCTACCGAAATAGGAGGTCCGAGAAATACACGTACTCGAATTATTAGCTTTCATTAAATTTAACTAATTTTACTAAACTAACGCTTATTTTAAGCTTAAATAAATCACAGTTACCGCCTGGTATATCAGCTTTCTAGTTCTTCAGTAGAATAGCGGCATTAAGTCTTCACTAACGTAATCTCCTGGAATCCTCTAAATATGAGGCTACTGCTGCTGGCTCAATAGCCTTCATACTTGCTAGCTTACAACGCTCTACTTAAATACCCTATCTACTTTGCATATCCCGTTCACTTTTTGGAGTTGATTGGAAATAAACGCGAATTTATATTCCCCAAAAAGGCGCCTAAGAAGATTAGTGGAAAGGTTCCGTACAGATTCGCCACAAATATTTAGTTTCCCAAAGATCTGATGATAATTTTAAGATATCTGTCGAAGACACAAGAAAGGCTTTTAGTTAAGCCATTATCTCTATTGAATCCTAAATCTCAGCAAAAAAAAAGGATTTTACCGAAACTATTGACAAACTTGTTTCTCAGAAAGCCAGAAAAGCTATTTTATAGTTAATTATTAGGTAGTCTTTTTGTAGAAGGTCTGATTTATATACTTTTCGTTTCACGAGATTTATATTTTGGTTTTTTTTTTATATTGGATTATATTTTTTTTTCTGAGTAAGTACAGTTTTATTCTGTATTTCTAATTATAAAATGCTTATTTTTATTTTAAATCTAGTATTTTTGTTTGTTTATTGTTTAATGAAGTATTTTGTCGCTATTGTGCAGTATTAGCTGGTCAAAAAAAAAAGAGGGGGGTGCACTTAGAATTGTATTTACATGTTATTAATGTTTTACTTTAATACAAGTAGATGAATTTATAGCGTCAACGTTAAGTATTAGTCAAAATGTGAAAATTCTTCTTCTGGGGCGGCCAATTAGGTCTTTGCTCGCGGGCGGCCGACACCGTAGGATCAGCCCCCTGTCGGGTCCCCCAAAATAATTTTATACTCGTTAGTTAGCACAATATCTTGCAAAACTAAGCTGTTTTCTAATGGAAAGTGTACCTTTTTACATTTGTAGAAAACAACACTAAATGAAGGAAAGGGAATAAAATATCAACAGAGTTGATGTTAAAATCTAAATTTAAACAAGCCCAGCTTCTAAATTTTAGAATGCAAATTTATATAAAATACACGAGATTTCTCACACAACTATCAACATTTTAATGCCATTCAGAATATTGTGTTTAAATGAAATACACTCATGGACAAATGTGGCCGCGGTAACCGAGTGGTCAAGGTTTCTGATCGGGGTTGGCCTTGTCACGAGTTCGACCCCAGTACCTCTAAGGACCCACCATGTTGGGGGTGCGATGCACGTTAAATCTGTCGAGAGCTCAAATGTCCTCTCGTTGGTATAATGCGGTAGTTAGGAGAGGGTTGCCAGCTCAGGTGTCGTGCACGTCACTTGACCATGGTTCAAAATTACGTGGTCCGTAGCCGAAAGCCCTCGTGTAGCTGAAGAGTGCGACGTTAATACTCGCTCACTCACTCATGGACAAAAAAAAATTAGCGCACCAAGAAGGAATCGTCAAAATGAAACGAAATTTTGCATACTTAATGACTACTTTGATATAAGTAAATGATTAGAAAGTCAAAGAAAAAGGATCATTTATTCCAGAGAAAAAGGCAAAAGAACGGAGGATTTAATATACTGTTGAACCCCCTCTAGCGCGAATGCACGATGCGATACGATAGGGCATGAGGCATACAAGTTCTGTATGATGTCTTGAGACATTTCGTTCCATATTTGCTGTAACCTTGCCTCTAGTTCATTCAAACTCATGGAATGCCCAACTCGCCGTCCCAAATGATCCCTGATATGCTCTATGGACACAAATCTGCGGATCAGGCAGGCCAATGAAGGGTAGTAACATTGCGGAGACAGTCTTGTGACACCCTTGCCGTGTGAGGCCGAGCATTGTCTTGTTGAAAAATGGCTCCTGGAAGCCGTTGCATGAGGGGCAACACCGATGCTGGATGTCATGGACATACCGTTGGGCTGTCATGGTGCCACGGATCAGAACAAGGGGTGACCTTGTATTGTCAATGGCACCCCATACCATACCGTTGCAAACGGCTGTCATGGTGCCACGGATCAGAACAAGGGGTGACTGTGTTATGTGTACGTACGCAATGCCTTTATGTTTTGAAATCATTTATTCAAAGTATTATTCCAAGATTTAGAAAAAAAAATATTGTGTGCTTCTAGGACTATATATATATACAACCCATTAAGTTCATAGGGAATGTCATTTCTTTTAAACAAACAGTATTTCGATATATACAGAAGTCTAATTTTTTTCTATGGTCATCTTTTTATTTTTATTTTTAAAGCTCTCATTGTTATACCCGGCGTATAAAGTGCCCCTGAAACTTTCAATCTCATTTTTTTTTGTTTTTAAAAGTGCAGGCTATTCGCCGGATTTTACGGTATGTGTATGACTTTAATTGTAGTCACTAGTGTAGCTTGTCCTGAGTGGGACCTGTATCAAAATTTTTCGGGGCCTTTTCTTTTTTTGGAAAATAAATGAAAATGATCGTATTAATAAAACTTATTCGAAAGTGTCAAAATAAGTATACGTAGATATACATATTAAAATACAATTATGAACAAATCGAAATCCGGTGTTGATGAAAACGTTCATTTTTGTTTTACAAGAAGAGAAGAGATTTCTTAAACATTCTTTTTTAAACTTTTTCACTTTCTAAAATTTCCCTGTTGATATAATATAGATGTATATCGCACACACACATATATATATATATAAGATCGCGCTCTTGGCGAGTGTAAGGAATTTCCTTACCTGGGCCATTATTTAGATGGTTGATGTAACATGTATGTTATTGACGAGGAATCTTTTTGACACATACTCCAATTTATTATATATTTAGACACACACAAATAAAGATGGACGACACAAAGCACAGATGAGACACACGCGCGTACTATATTGCGCGGTCAGGAAGCGAGCATAGAGATTTTCCAGTCTCGGTTTTTATACAAACGGCACCGTAAGTGTAAAAAACTCACATGGCTTCCATGGATGGAGCTTGTGATTGGTGGAAAGACATCGTACAAGACTCTCTTATATAAGTCTACTTTAAATAAGCTGGGGTTTTAATTTTTAAGATATACGTTTACCGTTATTCCCGTCAAGCGGGCAGCCAATAATTAATTATGTACTTAAGAGACTTGAAGGGTAAGTAAGGACCATCACGAAATAAAATGTTATTTATGATGAAATTAAAAGGAATTATTACATATATGTCGCTAATCTGGCGAGTTATAGGTATTGTTGGCCGGTGGTTATAAATGTTGGAGGTTTCTTGAAAAACAGAAAGCTTCTGGATTAATGTAAATCTTTTATTCACAATCACAGACATATGAAATTCAATGTCATTTAGAATAATTAAGTAAATGGGACGCACAGACACCCTTAGTAGAAGCGGTAAGCTGCAGCAAGCAGCGACATTTCACAAGACAAAGACAAAGATGGTGAGTACAAAAAAATACTTTCACTTTTATACCGGTTGTGAAAATCGCGTGACTCCTTTCTAACAGGAGACGTGATTGTTTAGCACGGGCGGGAGTGAGTATTCTGATGCAATGTTACTATTCAATTACGATTAAGATTAACGCGTTTGTCCTGAATGAAAGAATTAAAAGTTATTTAAAGAAGATTATTTAAAAGGATACTAGTGGGAATTATTACATATATATACATAATTCCCCATTTAAGCTTTTTTTTCGATGGATTTCCTTTAATTTATGAGAATCATGAACCCTTCAAGACAGCGCGTGATAATTAATTCTTTTCGCTTACCCCCTAAAGGAGAATACCCTTTTAATCACAACTTTATCTCCTCAAAAATTCCCACGTTGACACATTTCATCGTAAAATGATGCATCAGCCTCGGAATCTAACCAATCAGCGTATGGAACCTCAGAAATCATATCGAAGATTCGAGAAACTTACGGCAGGAAAAGGTATAAAAGCTGACATCTCTGCATAGAGATTATAAAAGAACGCTTTTGTCTATTGTCAAAACTGGGTGTGTGTTTGAGTTGCTGTATTTTGCTTTGTATGTGTTTCTCAATAAAATGGGGAACTAAAATAAAAAAGTTTCTTCAGTTACTCGACTGCAATAATACACTGCTGGACAATTGCTAAGGACGGATAACACTATCATCCATAGCAACCACAAAATGAAAGGAATCAAAATGTGGAAGATTAGAATAAGTGCGGGATATTAGTAAGAAGTATGAGTATGCAAATTTTTTTCCACGTCTGTTCATCACGTGATAGCGTTCATAAGAGCTTTAAAGGTTTTGACGCGTGTGGACAGTTGTTGTTTCAAGTCAAAGTTTTACAGGAAAGATTTAATAGACGAACTTAAAATTTTTGGCATGTCTTCCCGACATCACATAGATGATTTTATGCGTGGCCGAATTATTGGAAAGATCGAAGAAGGGCGAAAAATAACAGATGTTGCCAGGGAGTTTGACATCGCTCACAGCGTTGTTTCACGGCTGTGGAAGTCATTTAAAACTACTGGAATGTGAAGTAGACGGCACGGGGAAGATCGTGTTAGAAGTACGACGCCTGCAGAAGACACATATATCGTCCTATATCAGCAAAAAGGAACAGGCGCACCACAGCTCAGCAGGTGGCAAATCAGTTTCTTGCTGCCTCAGGAAAGCAGATCTCCCGAAAAACTGTTGCCAAACGTTTGAGGGGAGGAGGACTATACGCACGCAGACCTGTTGTGTTTGTCCCATTGACCAGACAGCACCGTACAGCCCGTTTGCAATGGTGTCGTGAGCATCTCAATTGGACTGAACAGGACTGGGCATGCGTACTATTCTCAGATGAGAGTATGTTCAGTCTGTCATCGGATTGTAGACGCCAACTGATCTGGCGCGAGAGTGGTACTGCTTATCGTCCAGAAAATATCCAGGAAAAGGACCGATATCCGACATGCAGTATAATGGTGTGGGCCGGCATCATGATCAATGGCCGCACGCGCCTACATGTGGTTGCGAATGGGACTATGACGGGTCGACGATACATTGATGAAATCTACTTCCTCATGTTCGTCTTTTCCGTGGTGCTGTCGGTGATAAATTTGTTTTTATGGACGACAATGCAACACGTCATCGAACACTCGCTGTTCAGGATTGTCTAGACAGTGAGGGTATTCAACGTCTCGTATGGCCAGCGCATTCTCCAGATCTAAACCCCATTGAAAATGAGTGGGATGCTTTGGGGAGGCAAGTTGCTGGTCGAAACTATCCTCCGACAAACAAGAACACCCTCATCCGTGCACTCACAGAGGAATGGGATAAATTACTTCAACAGCTGCTGGATAATGTTGTGCAAAGTATGGTACGACGTTTGGAATGTTGCATCACACTCCACGGTGGACATATCCCGTACTGATACCTTTCTTTAAGGTGCCTGCTGACTTTTAGATGCATTGTTCCATTTCTCCGTACGCAGATCAAATGAACATTTTTTTTTCTTTCAGATGTTTCACAGCTTTTGTACTTTCCAGAACAATAAATATTCTTTAGTCTAATGTCTGAACAGTGTGGCAACTATATTTTATCCTACTAGGCATCATGTCTCGCTTAATGTTATGCTACATAGCAATTTGTGAACCGTCCTTAGCAATTGTCCAGCAGTGTATAAAGTTGTCTCCACACCATGTTTGATTGTAATGAAAATACTACACGCACACGCACACATGAACATGCAGACGCATGTACACATGAACAAGCAGACACACGTACACATTGAACATGCAGACATACCCACGCACGCACACACACAGACACACCCACGCACATACAGACACACGCACACACTCCATATACGATGTTTCATGACATGTGCTGTGATAAATTTCAAATATTTTCTCAAAAGAAATAATTGCATTATCGATTATGAATAGAAAATATAGAATTTGGAAATATTCTTCCAGGATAAAATCTGCTGGTCGATAACTTTATGACAAAATTATTTTCCTTTTTTTTCTGTTCTTTGACTTTTGTGTGTGAATTCAAGTATTCAGTTCTTCGGTTTTTTCTTCTTTTACAGCCATAACAGAAGAGTTGAATCCCGATTCGTTTTCAAGAACTTTAAATAACCTTTGAAATGTAAACTTGCTTTACTGATAATTATATTGGAATTTTTTGAAATATCTTGCTTACAACATTTGCAACATCATTTTCATAACCAAATTTAATAAAAATTCAAATAAGACATTACACATGAATACTATAAGCGATGATATTTGAATCTAAGTAAATTCAACTTAAGGTAGGGAAGAAAAATGAAGCGCCATTTTGATTTTGCAAAATCAGTTGGCAGCATGATGTCTTTAGAAACGTGGGGGGTCATGTGCGCTCACACTATTCGCAATCACCCTTGGGCTGGCCCTGCTGTGATAACGAAAGTTAAAGTAATAAAAAAAAGCAGAAGAAAACAAGAAAAACCTAAATTCAAAATCAACGGAATTCGTCTTACATTAATGTATGAGCAGTTGATTATACTAAAAATTACTGCATTTCATTAAAAGAAGTAAATGTCGGTCAAATGCGCTAAAAGCATTGGGAAAATGATTGAAAGAGAGACTCATAATCCTTTTTCCAAAATGAAAGGAAAATCGAATGTTGAATCAAATTCAAGATGAACACATATAAAGGGTGTTTTTTTGAGAGGTATAGAACTTTAAATTGCAATAAAAAAACGATGTATTATTCGATTGACATGAATTTTTTTTATTCGAAAGATAATCTTGTGGCATTACATTTTAAATATGATTTCTGGCATATGACTGCCACGGCTGGCTCGGATGTAGTCCAATCTGGACGTCCAATTTTCGATGACTTTTTCCAACATTTGTGGCCGTATATCGGCAATAACACGGCGAATGAAATGGTCAAGCGTTTTTGGCTTATCCGCATAGACCAATGACTTTACATAGCCCCACAGAAAATAGTCTAGCGGTGTTAAATCACAAGATCTTGGAGGCCAATTCACAGGTCCAAAACGTGAAATTAGGCGGTCACCAAACGTGTCTTTCAATAAATCGATTGTGGCACGAGCTGTGTGTGACATGTTGCGCCGTCTTGTTGGAACCACAGATCCTGGACATCATGATTGTTCAATTCAGGAATGAAAAAGTTAGTAATCATGGCTCTATACCGATCACCATTGACTCTAACGTTGTGGCCTTCATCGTTTTTGAAGAAGTACGGACCAATGATTCCACCAGCCCATAAAGCGCACCAAACAGTCAGTTTTTCTGGATGTAACGGTGTTTCGACATACACTTGTGGATTAGCTTCACTTCAAATGCGGCAGTTTTGTTTGTTGACGTAGCCATTCAACCAGAAGTGCGCTTCATCGCTAAACAAAATTCGCTTATGAAAATCGGGAACAACGGCAATCTCGTTTTGCGCCCATTCGACGAATCTACGCCTTGCTTGATCATATTTAAAATGTAATGCCACAAGATTATCTTTCGAATAAAAAAAAATTCATGTCAATCGAATAATACATCGTTGTTTTATTGCAATTTAAAGTTCTATACCTCTAAAAAAACACCCTTATATATATATATTGTGTGTGTGTGATATAATTCCTAATCTCATACACTAAATTATACTAAATATCTAATAAAGCAAAGAAATATATAAAAATATAACACAATACAGGTTTATTAATGTATATAAAATAATAATAAGTAAAATAAAGGATGAGCAAATAAAACTTTCTACAAAACAGAGAAAGCCTCTAATTAGGGTTGTCGTTATATTTTAGTTACCTTACTTAAGATTTAACATGCAAAATTGATTGATTTTACATGAAGCCTACAAATGGCTGTAATATTATGTGAGTGTAGTATCCGTTGGTGGGAGCGGGTGGTTTTGTCGAACATTGAATAACGTCACTAGAACAAATATGGGAAGTAACATTCAGGGTAATATGGGCAGCATTAAAATTTGATGAAGTAATGCTTACCAACCCTACTCCTGGACCATCCTCTCGTCCTACATGTCCTTTGAGTTCATTTTCCTTCCACCAACCTCTTCCTTATAATAATTTACGCCACATTGAAGCCCCACATGGCTCATGTATATTGTCACTTTTGAATTCTCCCAGTCTGCAGCAGCATTTTTGGAGGAGCTGAGTCAAATTCCAACATTAAAAACCACCTGCGGAAATCGCGTAAGACTTAAAAATGGCGCAAGAGAGCTAAAAAGAGCAAAAGGTCAGGCTTCTACGACGAAGAGAGTTGCCAACGGAGGTCGTAAAGAAGTTGTGGAGGCAAGACGCTGAGCAACAACAAATGCCGGCAAACATAATGCATCCTGCCTTTGTCCTGTTTGTAATGCTAACCATTATGATGAAAGTTAAAGACAGGAATGAGTGCGTTGTGGTTGTTTTTTGTCCTGGTGCCATGAGGAATGTGCCGAGTTAGAGGGTGACTCCTATTGTAATGAGTGTAGCGTATAATAAAGGGCAAATCCTCATTAAATGTTGGTTTTCTTTAAGTTTATAATAGTTTGTTTTAATTTTATAGTTTATATGACTTTCCTTATTTAATTAATTTTAATTTATAGATAAAAAATCGGACATTTTTTGTTTGTGATATAATTTGTTCAATTGCAAATGTTTACATTTACTTCTTATCATTTGCCAAATGTGTAATTTGTGTAAAAATGCATTTTCGTTTGGAAAAGGTAAATGCAGAGATGAATTTTTATCTTGCCTTTTTTTTTTTAGTACAACCTGCCCATATTACCTAAAGTTTTGGCCAAATATAGACAATTGCGAAATTTGTTTTGGAGCTTCGTTATACACACAGCAACAAAAGTTAGAGGTTTGTTCATATACCATTAGAAAGACCCTACGCTAAAGTTAAAAATATCTCAACTTCGGGAAAATGGATAGTATATTAGTGTAGCAAATTTTCAATTAAGTGTTTTGGTGCCCATATTTTTCAAGTTTACCCTATATATTGCCTTTGATCAGGTGCTTATTGATTTTTCTCCCCTTAAAAAGAAATGAAAATTCTGTCAAGGGAAAGGAGTTTAGATGTTTTTATTTTGCATTAACTCTGCTCTTATAGCAGTGCTTCTCAAACTTTCAATATTTGCAACCCAATATTCAATCAGAATTTCCATCGTCCCCTCCCCCTTCCATACTATAACAATGTTTCGAATTCAATAATACTATACTTTGACACTAAAGCTACAATACGATTTTAACCTCTTATGTGTCACTGACGTATATTTACGTCTCACTCAGCCACAGCATTAATTGTCCTGGGCGTATATATACGTCACTCTGAAGTACGATATTTTCTGCGCACTGCTATCCATAAAATTATTCCGAAGGCTTTAGAATGTAATAAAAGGACTTTGACAGAGTTTGCGAAGGATTTACTTATTTCAAACGATTTGCTTATTTATTCCTTTTCTATC
The DNA here is from genome assembly GCA_019973935.1 of Trichonephila clavipes. Lineage (NCBI taxonomy): Eukaryota > Metazoa > Arthropoda > Arachnida > Araneae > Nephilidae > Trichonephila > Trichonephila clavipes. The sequence goes on from BMAU01021369.1 coordinate 2,152,638, forward strand.
CCCCTCCTTCCAATATATCACAGGCGCCACATAGCGCGTCTACGAGGAAAACGGTGTCATTGGGGAGAAAATTGCGGATCCTTTAATCAGCAGTAAAGGGATTAATTATAAACAGTACAAATTATTTAGCTAACTGTTAATTTTTTATAAAATATATTATATGACAAGACCAGGGGGTCGCTGGTAATTATATAAACTTGTTCTTAATTTAGTATTGTTAAATTAATTGTAAAATATATCGGGCGGTACTGATACATTTATAATCAGTACTGCATCAGTGAATTATATCAGAATAAATGTGTATTTTATTTTTTTTTTTTATTATGTCAGAATGGAGGGGTTTTTTTGTTTACTTTCAGTAAATTAAGAATTTTTTTTAAAATAATATTTTGTTGTCGACTTTTCAATATGCTCTCACCCCTCGTGTAGAGTTATCACGCCCCCTAGGGGGTGCGTCCCAAAGTTTGAGAAATGCTATCTTATAGAAATATCAAAATTTCAAATTTTAAATCAGGGGCTACATAAAAAGGATTCTTTTACTGTAGAAATGAAGAACGTTTGAGAATATAATTGGAAGCTATTTAAAAATTACTTAAAATTTTTTTAACATTTCATTTCATTTTGAATAAAATCGCATCAGAAAATAATTTTATAGAAAATTGTCATATTTGAGGAGACGCGAAATATGTTCCACCGCTACATACCAAAAGCAATAATTTTACTAAGAGAAAACGCAGCTTCTGAAAATTAAATTCCTCGAGGAGTCAATTAAATCTTTAAATTAACCATTGGAGGACGAAACTGCAATTTTTAATAGCCTCTCATTTTCCATTACATGCTTTAAAGCTTGTTACTCGAGTAAAATACACCTCGGAAATGGAATGATGTTCCATTTTGCCATATTTCAGTAGTTACGCAAAAGTTTTTAAAAGGTTCTTGGGAAACTACTTCGCGAAATCAATACGCGATTGCTAGATGGAACTGTATAGTCGAAATCGATCGTTTTCGTTAATTACTTTTTTCCCTTCCTTATTTATTCAGAATATCCTCTAAGCCTTGTGCAGGAGAATATTGATGTTTTGAGATTAGTACATTCTATATGAAAACAAGTAAACAGCAGATGGCATGCCATGTAATTCAAAAGATTTATTTTCTTGAATAATAAAAATTAGAGTATCATAACAAGAGGTAATATTTGATTATTTTTTACGATACTGCTATAAAGAAAACATTACAAAATGCAAAATAATCACTTATTTGGATTTTTTTTTTTTTTGCTTTCTTTTTGGAAGGTTTAGTAACAATACAAAAGCGAAATACAATCCGACATTTCAATAAAACTGTTTTGTAATGAATTTTCTTTAACGATGGATATATTTTAATGGTATGTTAAGTTTTTTTTTCTTTACATTTAATAAAATGATTTTCTAAATAAAATAATTATAGAAATCACTACTACCGTAAAATCCAGCGTATAACGTGCACCAATGCTTTCAAGCTGCATTAATTAATTTTCAGGTATATTCGCCGTATAACGATCACCCCCTTTTTTACGAAGGAACCTGAAATGTATGTGCGCAATGCTCTTACGTTTTCAAGTTATTTATTCGAGGTATTATTCAAAGCTTTAGAAAAGAAATAGCATATTTCTAGAACTACAGCCTTTTAAGTTCATAAGGTATGTCATTTCTTTCAAATGAAAAGTATTTCGATGTTCTAACTTTTTCTCTATGCTCATCTTTTTTTTAAAGCTCTTATTTTTATACCCGGCGTATCACGCGCACGCGAAAATTTCGATCTTATTGTTTATGTTAGAAGTGCGCGTAAAACGCCAGATTTTACGGTATATGTGTGAGTATGCCGAATTTTTTTCTGAACTATTTAAAATTTGTTGAACCATTTAAAATTAGTTTTCTATGTTCTTATTCAATATAATTTTTGATGTGTAACATCTTTCCTCTCGGTTGCTGGATATTTGTTGGAAGTGATTTCATGAAAAGGGACGGATGTGTGTAACAGGATGTGACGTAAACGTGCGCTACTTGATTTCACCAATGAGAGTGCGTGTCTGTGTCGTTTCGCTACCCTCGCATGGGGGTCCTTGGTCTAGTAGCCATCAAGCACTCGAACGCTTGACTCTAAATACGTTAGTCACGATATTGGGGGACATAAGTGCGGCAGAATGCTTATTTGAAAATAGACAAACAGTGATTTCGGTGGTCGTATACATTTCTTCGAATCAAACGGTTAAAAAAATTAAAGATTTCCTTAATTTTGTACTTTTACCATAGACGAAGGTGGTTCTGCTCTTTTTAAAAAATTATCCCTCGCTTCCCCTGATTTTGAGTGGTGATTTTAACCTTAACTTCAGTTTGCCAAAAGCTGAGCCGCTCATGGCTTTTATGAATGATGAACTCAAGCTCGAAATTAACACAAATTAGAATGTTTCGACTGCTAACAGTGGTACTGTTATTGACGCTGTTTTTCAACGGTTTTTAAATACTTTGAAATCACAAGTATATTTTAGTTATCATAAGTCTATTGTCTCCGCTCTTCCCCAAATTGAATAAGAATAATTATTTTTGATAAAATATTGTATTTTTTTACTCCTTTTGTTAATTAAATACAATGTTCATTAAATATATAATTATTCGATAGAAATTATTTCCAATCATACCCGATTCATATTTCTTTCAAGAAAAAAGTTGATACTGCATATTTACCACGATAACATGTCAGATGTTACACATCATATGCGACTACTGTAAGTATCGTTTCTTTTTTTGTTATGTGTGTGTGAATGCTTTTCCAAGTAAAATGTTTGTTTGTTTTTTGGCTCTTTTTAACTGCTCCTACATCTTGTTTTTTTTTTTGTTTTTTTTGCATTATTCCTTGACGAATGTAAACTTCCTCTGATTGTTAAAGTGTGTGGTAGGTATTATAAAAGGTTTTAAAACAAATTACTTTAACATGAGGACATCTGAATATTTCCCATATTTAATTTGTAATATATTTTATTAGCAAAATATATGCAGGTTTTTATTGTATGCAATCAACTCTTTTTTTTTGTTTTCCTTTCTTTTTTTAAGCAATTTTTTTACACAATTTTACAATAACATATTCCAAAAAAAAGTTGTCTTTTTTTGCAGATTTAATCTGATACATTTTAGGATTGCTGCTTGTTATGAAATTACTCAGCAGTATGTAACAAATCCTTTTTTATAAGGTTTTAACAATTGTTAAGGAAATCCTATTTCTTAAAAAAATGTATATAACAAATTTTCTGGTAAAAAAGTTAATATTGAAAAATATATCTTAACACTTTATCTACTGCATTTTTTTTCATGCAATATTTTTTTTAATCACTATATTGAAAATTAAGGGATATACATAAACAAAATACTCAACTTTGGGAAAATTAATCCGTTAGAGCTAATTAATTAATTAAAGATATTTGACTGTAAAATTAATTATATCACTGTTCACTCAAAATAAAAAGTCAAACCGTTTTCTAAGGTCTTTATTAACGCACAAAAAATAGTAAATAAAAATAAAAAAAATAAGACACCTTTTGACGTTAACTATTTTTTCGGAACAAAAAAGACAATCTTCGCAATCCGCTAAAAATGCTGAAACGCGACTTCTGGGTGGACTTAAAAAATATTCCTGCTAAATATCGTCAGAGCATTTGTAAAAATGGTTATTCTATGTAATTTTAAAGGGAGTGGTACTTATAAATACCATCAGTAGATAAGGGTTAAGCAGTTTATATCTTACTGGGCAAAAATATTCTTTGGATAACAATTGATGTAATACATATTTCTAATGAAAATAACGATTTTGATTTATTTTGTGCTGCGGTATTAGTATTGAAAGAATAATATTAATTCTAGTATTATTTTATTTTTCATGGGATTTTATTTAATACTTTTTTAAACTATTTCACATGAAAAATAGTAGTTTTAAACGGGGAATTTGTTTACTTGTGTATTTCAAGGATTGTTTTTCGACAATAAATTTCTATCACACTCCTGAAGAACTAACTGTCTTACTCTTTGAGACTGATTGCATAAAATCCTCTAACCCAGATCTACGTAACAATATTATATATATTCTGGCTACGCTATTCTATAGGGTGCAACAAATTTTATCATACTCCTCGTTTTTATCTGAGTTCATCCATTTTCGCTGATATAAAAGGTTTTTCAATTCCTACTATATTTTAGCTCTCTCTCTCTCTCTCTCTATATATATATATTTATTTATATATAAACCAAAACATAAAAATACACAGATAGTTAGAACCTAAGATAACTATACTAAATAGGAAGAAATAGGCACAGTAGTACAATAACAAACTCCTGACCTTAGGAAAAAAGATTGCAGGTTTAAACAAGTTTTAGGGCTAGCCAACCTTCACCTGTAGTTTGTCATACTACGTACCAAGAGGAAAGTAAAGAATAACATTTGGAGGAATTTATACATTATAATAAAATCACTAAACTAATAAAATATAATTATGAAATTATAGCCTACTAGTATTCACATTATAGATTTAAATTCGATGCAAAACATAGATAGTAAGACTTACTTCGGGAGTGTATCAACTAGTTATGTTTCCCGCCAAATACGAGAGTTCAGCATAAAGTTAAATTATGATAGAATAATATAAAGTTTATATATATATGTGTACTTTTAAAAATCATAAATACATATTGATATAAATATTAGTGTAAAATATAAATGAATCCTAGAAATACTTAAATAATATTATTGAATTATTAAACATGTGGCGCCATCTATTTAATAAATGTATAATTAGTTTAAAAAAACACCATAATGTTAATAAGTTAATAATACAAATTGTATATCATTGAGAACTATTAGAAATATAATTGTAAAGAAAGTTAGCAGGATATCCATGTCCAATACATTGTTTAATAAAGTTATTAATGTTTAAATGTTTAAGTTATTAATGTTTAAATAAGGCCAGGAATTTGTTATTGTACTACTGTGCCTATTTCTTCCTATTTAGTATAGTTATCTTAGGTTCTAACTATCTGTGTATTTTTATGTTTTGGTTTATTTATATATATATATTTATCTTTTTACTTTCTATTCATCCAATCAAGTTCAAATAAATTTTTTAGACTTGTAGTGCTTGACACTAGATGTTAATACATTTTTTTCAAATATTAATTCATTAATTAAAAGTAATTTAATTAATTACTGGTTTTCGACGCCAACTTAGATTTGTCTCAATTGTTGTAACAATGTAACTGTTAAAACAATGACAAAAGTTGGCATCGAAAACCGATTTTTCAGCTAAACTAGCCGAACTGGGTGTGCATTGTTACAACACACACAAGGCAGACAAATCATGCTCTTCTTTCAATTCCTACCGTTAGTTTACTCTCCCTATATATATACATTTATTTACTTAAAAAACACATCGTTCAAATTTTTAATCGTTAACAAAATACTTTCTGTTCATCCATTCAAAGTAGGAATTGACTTTAAAAAAAATTTTATATTACTTGCTAATTTTTTCTCCTATACGTAATGCTAAATGAGCCATTTCTTTAAGTATTAATATGAAAATAACTAAATAAACTGTCATGGACACTTTGAAATTTTAAGAAACACTTTATTATAAACAAATGTATGAATTACAATGTTCCGAATTTTCATAAAAATTGAGACATTTTTATCTGTCTGAAAATGTGCTCCGCTTTTAGTTCAGACTCTGTTGTATATTTGGCGAAGGCACCCTTAAAATGAAATCTCATCAAAATTTTACTCTATTTTTTTTCCTGTGGTTACATTTTACTTTCTACAACAGAGGTTCCCAAACTTCATTAACCCATGGACCCTTTTTTATAGTCAACTTGGCCACCGACCCCTTTTTAAAGTCAAAACTTTTCCACCCCCAACCCCAAGTGAAAAAGTTACATAAATGAATAGTATAAAAATTAAAAATTAAAAAAAAAACATTTTGTTGAAGAATTAGTTCTTGAGATTATAACTTTAGTTTAAAATGAATTTAAAAAACTTATGAGTTATTAAAAATATTATGAGTGTATTTATGTCCGTCTCAATGGTTGTGATTAGCAACCGTAAATCCCCACGAGCACTAGTTCATAGTTGGTTTATTTGTGTGTGTGTGTGTGTGATCGGTTTTTAACGGCACTGAACCACGTTCTACCAAATTGGAAGATGGGAAAGTAATTAACAAATTTTATAAAATAACCCATAATATAGGATATAAAATTGGATTCTATTTTTGCAACCAGAATGTGTGGTATTCTTGTTCAAACATTGGTTTAATCTCTCATTTGGGGACATTTCAATAAGATGCTCATGTAGCGGTATCTATATAAACAAGTACTAGACACCAGGCGAAGACGATCGTTTTGGCGTGATCGATAAAGTATTCGCGTTCGGAACGGAAGGTGCCCCGTTCGAAACTCCCCACACTCCTGTATTAGTGTGGATTCATCTGTGTTTGGGATTTGAGTTAGTCCACGCGAAAAATGTTTCAATACCCAGTCGGGAATATCCACGTGAATAATTATTTATTTAAATTTCCATAAAAATAAAATGGAGTAAATTTTTTTTTATATTAAACCTTGCGCGGACGCCCTGACATTGTTCAGGCACCCCATATCAATTTTTATTTTCCACGGAACCCCTGGATAATATCGGGGACCCCTGGGGGTCCGTAGGGACTATTTTGGGAATCAATGTTCTACAACAGTGCTCCGCGACCTTTTTATCGCTGCAGACCTGTCAACGTTTGATAATTTTACCGTGGCCCACTGAGGGTGGGACACGTTGATTGTTCATATTTTATATTGTTTTGATTCAAAAAATTTAATTTAATTACATTTAAATATGCTTTCAGAATAAAATATAGTTACACCAAAAATGAATAAAAGTGACTTTAGGTGACTGCCTACCTTGAAAATGTCGTTTTTCGTCTACATTGGACATTTTTTTTATTTCAAAATCTTATAGTTTGAACATTTTTCTTTCCAAAACAGTTTTTCTTTTTCCTTTACGCGAAATAGAAATAAAGTTATAGTGATTTTCAAAAAACATCACTCTCTGCAAAAGGGCAGTAAGATAAAACTTTAAATGAGTTTTTCTCAAAATTGTTTTCGAAAGAAACACTTTACCAGATACATGATATCTTAAGAACTAAACCAGATGACTTTCGAAATTTAGTGGGAATGTTTATTATGTTACTTTTTTCATAGAGTGAACCATAAGTTTTGTTGTAGGCTAAATATTTTTCATTGAGGGTAGTTTTTATGAAGAAAAGACTTAAAAAATATCAAAATTTTCCCATTCTTATGTATAATTGCCTGTAATTTTTTTGTATTTTAATATTTCTCTTAGATTTTAGTTCATTTTGAAGTGCACCATAATATGTATGTTGTGTATAAAGAAAATGATGATAATTGTATTAGAAATTTTTATACAGTGTTACCTGTTTTAGTAAAAATTTGGTAAAATTTCCTTGAAAACAACCAATTTTTCTAAAAGTACAATATTTATTTAAAAAATTTTATGTGTATTTACATATTTTTTTTTTCATTTTTCTTCCTAAAAACACTCAATTTGTTTCAAAAATTTGTTTTTATAAAAAAAAAATTGGGTCCGAAGCTAGGCAGTCACCTTAACGTGGAATATAAAGTGATTTCCGTGGAAAGTTGCGCAAATCCGAGAGAAATGCATCACTTTAAATAAAATGGTAATAGTTTAAAGTTCATTAGGCAGCCTGGCACCATTTGATTCACAAACCGGGGGTTGCGGATCACTGTTCTAAAGATTATTAGGCAAAAATGAAACCGCGTTATTTTTTGAGAGAGGGAAAGAGATCAAGGTTTATTACTTTCTCCTTGATTCCCAGCTGAATGGGAAAGGGGAAAAATGTCTTTTCTTCCCACCTTTCAAAAAAAGCAATGGGAAGTATCCTTCTCTCCTTTCATTTATCATTCTTAAAAGCGGATGAAGAAATGAGGTCAGAGAGGACAGACATCTTTTCCTCTATTCAACCTAAAATTCTTTTCTGGGGTTTTTGCTTTTAAACGTAAGTCTCTACTTGATTGAATTTTATTTATTTTAAGGTATATGACTACGTTCGAACCCTTGATATTAAACAAATTATAGTTATTAGGAAACTTGCTTTTATGGTTAATAAAGAACTAAAATGTAAAAAATAATTCTTTATTTAAGAATAAAATGATTAACGAGAAGATTAATGTCATTGGGGTAAAAGCGTGGGGTGCTCGATATCAATTGTTACAATTTCTTACAAGTTCTACTCTGAAAAGCAGAGTTAGTGTAAATATGTCGTAAAAAAGTACTCCCCGCTTTTACCACAATAACATTAAATTTCTCGTTAATCATTTTATTCTTACATTAAGAGTTATTTTTTACTTTTTAGTTCGATTTAACTATAAAAGCGTGTTTTTTTTTTTAGTTTTTTTAAAACTATAATTTATTAAAAGAAAGTTTCTGCAAAAAGCAAAAGATAGCAACAGCGAAACAGTACGAGCTTAATTGGGTGGAAACGCGTGCTTGCATTTATCATGGGACTGTGACGTCACTTAAGTTTATGAACTGATTGGCGACGTGTTTGCAGTTATCATGTAACTAAGACGTCACATGAATTTAGCCCATTAGCTTTCTAAATCTGTATTTGTTTGGATTGTGCGATAATTAGAAAGGATTTACGAGTATTTTAAAAATATTACTACATCTTCTATAGCAAACCTTTTTTAAAGGTTAAAACGAATTTATTCTTTCCTTCAAAATTTTATTCTTTTAAGTTGACAATGAAAACATCGGTGAAAAAATATGGAATAATGTGGGGAAATCTAAAAAGAAATTTTTTTATTTAAAGTTGTGCGAATAATCTTAACATCAGTTATAATGGAGTTTTTGTTGCTCATTGTGAATTTCTAAGCTTCTTACAAAATGCAAAACTATGAATAGGTTAAAAGCAGTGTAACACAATGGCAAAATGGCGCTATTGTTTTGGCCAAGAACACGCACATAGCTATAACCCTTTGTGTTTCACTGCCCTTAAAAGTTGGAATTTCAAAAAAAAAAGGTAGAGGCAATCTATTAGGCCTAAAGGAGAATTCGGGTAAATTTTTATGAGCGTTGCATGTACGATTTTGATTCTGTGGGTGATAGAACACCCAACTTCATACCATAATTGCCTATGTTCTTTGAGTATAAGATATTAGAAATAATGTGGAATAAGTAGTTTTGCAGAATTGAGCATTGGAGATAAGCAGGGTTTAATTAATGCAATAAAAAAAATTATATCGGACTATATTTTGCTTCTATCTATGATTATAAAGGATAATTCAAAGTAAATTACAAATATATTTTAATTCATTTATGAGGGAATTTAACGGTATGAGCTGCTTGTTGATTTAGGTGTTCCATACAGTGGAACATTGAAACACAAATGGTTATAGAAATGGCAGAATTTAACGAACTTTCTTCTTCGTCAATAATATCAATTTACAATGGTAAAAAAAATTGTGTGTGTGTGTATATATGTTTATATACTATATTAATCATTAATTATGTATTAAATTTTTATGAAAAAAACTAATTTAAAGCTAAACAAAATACATAAGAATATAGTAAGACAGAGCATAAACTGCTGTAAAATGTCCTTAGTAATATACTAGCAAACTCCTTAGGGTTAAAATTATTTATGAGGAGAAATCCGAGGTTTTTGATATAGAAGTAACCGTTAGAGAGCATATACTCCACCATGTGTCAGAAGGACCAGCAACAATATTTCCAATAATGACTTTATTTACAGTCAGCAGACGATTTAAGTTGAACTGCCACAGAGAGGTTACTGTCAGATTTGTATTCAATAACTTATATTCAGCCGGTTGAAGTTCAAGGTGGTTAAGTGAGATTTTACTGCAGAGAAGGGCATCAAGTAGATCGCGATTGACCCGTGGATCACCAAGGCATTTTTTGGGGAGGGGGGGATTACTGAATATTAGAGTAAGTACCATATTTATTTGAACCTAAACCAACGTCGATTCTAAGCCGCACCCCAAATTTTCATCAAGCTTTTGTGAAAAATGAAAAATTGTGTAAAATGGTTTTTCGATATACAATTCTACGAAATTAAAATAAATTTAAAATGAGAACTAAGAAAAGGGAATAATTAGTTATTTTATAAATATTATAAACCTTTAAATACATACATGAACCTGTAATTGCCCTAATTTCCTCGTTCAACGAATTTCTTTTCCTTCGATTCTAAGCCGCACCCTATTTTCAGTAGCATTAAACATTGGAAAAAAGTGTGGCTTAGATTCGAGTAAATACGATAATTATATACCGAAATATTCAAGATTGGCTGACAGTATGCAGACAAACTCTTTTACTGACTATAACTACGAAAACTATAATTTTAGATTAAAATGTTTTATTCTTTCTGTATTTTGAATTGTTTGATAATAAATGCATCATTTGATTTTATTATATTTTTGATTATTGTTATTATGTTTGTCGCGTTTTTCTTTAAACGCGGTATTAAACGTGTAAGATTTTTTTTATAGTAGTTATGTAGGTAAGTACATATTCCGTATTTATTATTAAGTTATAATAAATAGTGTTGACCCTGACAATTGAATAAATTACACACTTCAAAAAGTTTGCCCCCCTGTTTTACAAGCCTCCTCCATATATATATATATATATACACTCATGTCCATAAATTAAAGATAATTGAGAATCACACAGAAATTGAACTCTAAAATAAAAATTTCACCTGTAGAATTATCACACACATCTTGAAGAAGAATATGCAAATTAAAGGAAACCACTTGATGGCGCCGGTAGTACGTCACAATGACGAGTGTAAGAGAGGAGTATATAAGGCATGGTGGCAAAGAAGTAAAATTGTTCACAAGCGCTTTAAAAGCCTTTCAGTGCAATAACCGCATAGTTATGGCACAAAGGAAGCATTTGGATGATTTTTTAAGTGGTAGAATTATTGGACGGCTGGAATGTGGACGTACCCAGCTGGAAGTATCCGAGGAACTTGGAATCGCCCAGAGTGTCATCTCCAGGCTTTGGCAACGATTCCAAGATGATGGTAATGTGAGTAGATGCTACAGCGCAGGTCACCCTTGAGTTACAACGCCGAATGAGGACCAGTTCTTTGCAGTTACTGCCAAAAGAAACAGACGGAGCACAGCATCAGACCTGTCTCGTCAGCTCTCTTCGGCTACCGGTTGGACAGTTTCAAGGCAGACCGTGTACAGACGCTTAAGGCACATTGGTCTATATGCTCGTAGGCCTGTCAGATGTGTTCCACTTACCGCAACTCACTGTCGCCTGCGATTAACCTGGAGTAGAGAGCATGCATTGTGGACACCACAACAGTGGTATTGTGTGATGTTTTCCGACGAGTCCAAGTTTAGTTTGCAGTCTGATTCTCGTCGTACTTTAATATGGAGAGCGCCAGGTACCCGTTACCACCAAGATAACACCATTGAACGACACCGTTACGGTGGTGCAGGATGGCTCGTTTGGGGAGGAATTATTCTTGGTTCCAGAACAGCCTTGCTTGTTCAGAGTGTAACGATGACAGGCCACATCTATCGGGATGTCATTCTGGAACAACATGTACGTTTGTTTTTTGGCGCCATAGGTGCTGAATTTCTGTTTATGGATGACAACGCCCTTCCTCACCGTGCAAACATTGTAGACGAATGCCTTCAATCGGAGGATATCACCCGTATGGATTGGCCAGCATACTCACCGGACTTGAATCCAATAGAGCATGTGTGGGATATGCTTGGCCGACGAATTGCAGCCCGTCACCCCTCCCCCTCCCACCTGTCTACCGACACTTCGGAGGGCATTGCTTGATGAGTGGTGTAATATTCCCCAAGATCAGATTGATAATTTGATACTCAGCATGCCTAGGCGTTGTAAGGCCTGTATTGCATCGTTCGGGAGACATACTCCGTATTAACCATCATATTAACCATGTTATACTGTTTTTTGTACATAGGTTCTTTTTTTTAATTTGCTCCAGGGAGGCAAAATCGCAATTTTTATTAATTATGTCAAACATATAGCGTATTTTTCGCTCTTTACATTTTGTTTAATAAATAGACTTTACAAATAAGTCAAATTTGTTTTGCTTCTGTCTCTTTCTTTGCCTGAACTTGATTATCCTTAATTTATGGACTTATAGACATGGGGGTATATATATATATATATATATATATATATGTATATGTATTTAGGAGAAAGTAACTCAGACACACTCCCTCATTCATCCACTCATTACGAATCTATTAGACACACAGACAGTTGCATAGCTACTAATAGGCTAGTCGGTGTCTTACACTGGGACTGTGAAGTTCAGGGGCCCCTAGGACCCTGATCACCATTCAAGATGAATTTGCAATAGCTTCACCCACACATTTAAGATATAATGTAAAAGGATGCAATACAACTATAATCAAGGCAACCCAGGTGAAATTATAACCCTTAACTTCAGAATTTTTTAAATTTCTATGAAAAAATTATATCAGCTAGTTCTCAAGTAGTAATAAAAGGGAAAAATGTGAAAAAAAAATTAAGCAGTTTTAAATCGAATTTCAGTCATTTTTTTTTGTTTGTTGCAGAAGTGCAACATTGCACAGTAGTGCTGTAAATTACAAAACTTTTTTATATGAGTATTTTATCATTCATCATAAAATGTTTAAATTTCTTACCTGGTAATTTATTTCGTCAATAAACAAGAGGAAGCATAAAATATAATGGATTCTTTTTATAGCAAAAACACAGTTCTTGAGGCATCAGAAATTTCTATAATTGTTGTGATTTCTAGAAAAAATGTGCATCCACCTAGTGAAAATATTAGCATGTATTTCGTCGAAGTAATCTTTTTTTTTATCAGATATGTGATTTGTAGGTAATTTAAAAAATATTGAGTCTTAAATTAAAATAAATCATATGTTGCAGAAATGCAACAGTGCGAAGTTAAGTGTTAATTTCGAACTTGCAGGGAACTTCCCTAAATTCATTCCGTTATTTATATAGTGTTGAAAACTTAACTTATTGAAAAGTTTATTTTATTTTCGATATTTTTATTTCTTTTTATAAACTGTTGCTTGAAAATAGACTCCATAAAAAGTCTTATCATACTTATTATGACATCTTAAAAATCCTACACAGGAAGTAATTCCTTCCTAGTTACATTCTATTTTTAATGACAATATGATCTATAGTAAGCTAGTTTCCTGTTTCAATATTTCACAATCTACTCGTAACTGCAATGGACTTCTATAATTTTGCCCCCACACTCTTCAGTTCTTTTGCAGAGGTTTTTTTTTAAATAATTATAATAATATTGTATTGCATTTTCTTGTTCATGCATAATTTTTGTACCATTTCCTGTCTTTGTTGGTGGATTATTCTGTAGCTCTAAACCCTCTTGTGAGGGAGTTCGATCTTCCCGAAAAAATAAATAAATAGCCAAGGATCCTTCAATGGCGTTTCGTAGCATAATGCTATAGCATTATTATGTTTCTCGTTCCTTTTAACGTCAGTAAGAACTCGAACCCTTTCGAATTGTTTTGCATAAATTCGAAAACTAAAACTATGGATAGAAAAAGAAACCCAGTGATATACGTTTAAACACAAACAACCCGAAGAAAAACAATATAGCAACAGAGCCGGCTCAAGCAGTTTTGCCGCCCCGGACAAAAATGAAAAATGCCGCTTTCTCCAAAGCAAAAAATTATAATTAAAGAAGATGAATTGTTCACAAAGATACACACCTATAAAACTTGAATAATTCTTGGGTATTATTTTAATTTTTACAATTCGCAATTTAATTTTCCATAATTCGCAATTAAGGACATGATTACCTGTTATTATTTCAAACGAGTAAAATGCAAGAGTAGAAATTGCCATTTTCAGCAGACCAATTTCTTCGAAAAAGAGTTTACTGATGGTGGGGATCACAGACGTTTATTTTAATTTACAGTAACTACACTCGAGACTAAAATAAAACATGTCTTGTAGCTGTCTATCAATCAGAAACTCATTACTACTACCCCGATCTTTTTGGATAGCAGACACAGGACGTGGTATAGTGAAAGGAATGTCCGTTGTGACCCCACTCCTGGATCGAGAGAAAGTTAAAGATGTGTAAACATATCAAATTTCCTGATGTAACATATTACTCTCACTTCGAACCCTTCAAGTTCCATCATAAAAGAGAGAATATTGATATTAAACATACAGAGTACAAAATAAGATAGAAAAATAGTAAGTATATCAAAGTCAGAAAGTATATCAAATTTTTTGTATAAAAAAAAACATTTATATATTTTTCAAATCCAAATGCCGCCCCGAGCAGTGGTCCGGTTTGTCCGGCCTTAGAGCCACCCCTGATAGTAAACAAAAATTGCCCAAAATTGTCAAATTTCTTAGTCAGCCTTCTACGAATACTACGAGTGCCGTGGTGTCAAATAGAAACTGGGCCTGTTATAAAACAGCTTTGTATATTTAAAATATTCATATTTTTTACTTTTTTTACTGGATAAAACTCAACCAAGCTAGGGCCTTTTTTTTTTCACCTGAGCCTTTGGATACCTAGCTACGCCAATGCACACAGACTTGAAATTCGGCCAACATACTTTTTTTGTTTTAGTATTTTCATGTCAAAGGGAACTAGGCAGTGGCGTAGCGAGGGGGCCATGGCCCCGGGTGCCATACGACAGGGGGCGGCGGCAAGCACCGCAATATTTAAATTCAGATAATATTTCAAACTCCAAATCCCGCCCGCGCGACAAAACTGAAGAAAACAATTGAAAGCTTTGATACAGATGCAGGAATTTTATTAGTCACTATGCAATCGCATTCGTTTTTACGTTACTTAGGCTTCTGGCAACCAGTACTGTGTGAAGTCAATGAGGCTCAAAATTATTTGCAAACAGAGGGACTAAATATCCATCAATGTGCTCAAAAAATACGTGCTTTATAGGCCATATTAGAAGCAAAACAAGAGGAATTCGCGGATGACTCTTCAATATATGTTAAAAGTTTATGTGCAGAGTTTGAAATTTCTTTTGGACCCCCAAGATGAATCAGAAGCGACGAAAGTAAAGATGTTCAGTTATCGTATGAAGATGACTTGAGGCGAACACAATGTTTTTTTTAATAGATAGAGTAACTGTGCTGAAATTCGAGATAAATTTCAACAGTTGCAGAATCTAGGGCAAAAATATGCGTTTTTTTTTGCCTGAAATGATATTGAGCATGGACGAACCTAACTTTGATCAATCTCCGCAAGACATCGATAATGAAGAATTCCAACTTGAGAGCGTACGTCTATCAGCTTTCGTAACTGCAACAGACCCAGGCTGTAAAAAAGAACTCATTAGGTCCGGCTCTCTGGGTTTATTAAAATATATTATTGAGACCAAACTTGAAGATTCTAAACATTGTCATAATGTTGAGAATTTTTTAAACATCTGCCATCAGTAATGCCAGCTGCGAGAGAAGCTTCTCAAAGCTAAGATTAATCAAAAATTATCTCAGATCGATTATGTCCACGTTAAGTCTAACAAATTTAACTATTCTGGCAATTGAATATAACACATACATATTGATATTGACAATTATATAAAAGATTTTGATATGAAAAAAACACGGAAAGTGCATTTTTAATCAATAAAAAAATTTAAAGCTGCTTTTTTTTTTACTTTTACTTTTTTTCTTGGCTAATAATTAAAATAGAGGAGCGGCAAATTTCCGGTCGGCCTCAGGTGGCGAAGGCCCACGCTACGCCACTGGAACTAGGACTCTAAAATCTTAATCTCGTCAAAGTGCAGAGCTGCGAATGTCAAAGATACGACCAATCAAAAGCTTTAGAACGAGTCAGTCAAATGACGAAGATAACGATCGCCTCAGCTTTATAATGTTTGGATTTACCTTTTTCTGCTCGTTCAATAATCAAGTGAAGCGTGCCCAATCGATCAATGAGTAATTTTAACGAAATAATTGGATTAAGAAAAAGGATTTCATTTCGCCATGGGACTTGATGCTTTTCGCTTACGTGGAAATGAAGCTCCAATAATATAATCTCCTGTATATTCACTGTTTGTAAATTTTTTGTTATACATGTGTTTGTAAAGAATTTTGCAACGAAAAAAATATTTTTCTTTCTGATTTAGTTTGTAATGAATATAAATAAAAGATATATATATTACAGAACTTCTAGTACAGGGGTACTCAACCTTTTTTCTGCTGGGCCGCATACATATCGTCGGTCTACTTATCAGACTGCGTAACTCCATCTGGGATGCTAATTTGATACAGTAGGGCTTCGGCGCCAAGTTGTTATTTATGTTCGCAAAAGATAGGCGATAATATTACAATGTGGTTTACTTTGATATTTTTATCGTGCGATAATGTGGCTGCCAAGGGGATAACGTATATTAGTGTTAGTTTTTTGTTTTGGTTTTTTTCCCCCGCGGGATCTCTGCTCAGCAAAAGTAACACATTGTTACAAATTTTGTGTAATGAACGCTTAAAATAGTGTAAATAATTTATATCTGGAAATGTAATGCATTAATATTACTTTCTGTTGTATTTATTTTATTTTAAAATCTTACCACCACCTCTCCCTTCGAAATCTAGTTTTATTATGAAATAAAAAAAGTAGTGATTACACTGATCGAGGAATAAAATAAAAGCGGGGCACGCACTGAGGCATGGCGTAGACAAAACAAAAGGATTAAGGAGAGGCGGCGTTGCACTCCTATATCAAATCAGTTACACCAGTGGAGTTACGCAATCTGATAATTAGGCCGACGATATGTCAGTTATTTCACGTGGGCCGCAATATGAGGATAAATGGGGAAGGCGGGACGCTTTAAGACCAAGATATCATTGAAAATTTAAAATGTGAAAAATTGATCAAATTATCATAACTCCTGTTTTGCTTTTTTTAATTATGATATTTTAAATATTTGTCGCTAACACTAAATTAGAAGCATTTAAGAAAAACTCCTTCACAATCTCTGCATCAGCAAACGGTTTCATAATAAACTTCATAGGACATGACTTAATTAGTGCTGAGATATTATACCGATGTGACTAAACACTTTGTTGCTGTAGTAAAGATTATTCAAGAGAAAGCTTATTTATCACCTCTTGAAAAAGATCTTCCAGGAAAAGTGTTATTGAATGATTCCTGTCTATTGGTATTTTTTAAATACAGCTCTTTCGTCACAAATCAAATAATTACTCATCCATGTTTGTTTTTCACTACAAAATAGTCAACCTCCCAATCGTCTTGAAACGATACATTTTCTTCGAATATTCTTCGCTTGCAAGATATGAAAGATAGTTAAAAATTAGTTCCACTCATAAAATTGTCGCTACACAACTGTTGTCTGTTATCTCTAACCGTAACCGTTCCAAATAGAAAAAGAATATCAATTCATACCCATACGACACCGACAGCAAAAAGCAAAATTGATAGATCTGATTTCTTGATAGAAAATTTCCCACCAAGTTTTTAATACCATGTTCATATATAAGTGAATTTCTCAGAGCAATGGGTTATGACCGGGCCACTTAAAATGGCTCGGGAGGCCCGCAGGTTGAATATCGCTGTTCTAGTCTAACGAAATGTTTTTAGATAAGTATACATGCTTTAATGAAATGTGTTATTAATATTTTATTTCAATATTATTTCTTCGTAAAGGATGAATTTTATTTTTGATTATACTTGCTTGACAGTATTTTAAGTTGGTCCAGTTTTTCATACCATACTTTCGTGTTGTTATGAAGTATGATGTTGAGTAGTACTTGTGTGACGGGCTCACACGTCTTTTCTTTAACATGTCCTTTGGGTTCTTTGGGCCAGAATTAATGGCAACTCTTTTCCAACCAAATCCAAGAAGCGAAGTGTGAATGAAGGATGCAAATTTGCAAGCTTTTAAATATCGGGACTTAGAGTAAACGAGATGGCAATTTGATGGCAAGTAGAGGAATGTTAATATAGTTCGTGGTTCAAGTTTGGATAAGGTTACGTGGCGGTGATTAGAAGTTATAAGTGATAAAGATATAGAGAATCAAGGTGCATACCAGTGCACGCAAGTGAATACAAGATTGCCCTAATGATATTAGGGATTGATCCTTCAGACTACAACGAGGTAGGATTGACTATTTATATTAGAATCAGTGATTGTATTAGAGTTGAGTTTAGGTGATTTAGTTATTGATAGTGGTCCGAGTTAGGTTAAGTCGTTATTATCTATATATATATTGTGTGTTGCGTATTTTGCCATCGTGGATTCTCTCACATTAATTATTATAATTTAATTTGCTAAAGATTTAAGTTGAATATCTTAATAAAGATATATTAAGATAATGTTTGATTCTAGTTCTTTCGTTAATCCTACGCCTCTGACTCACGCTGATACTCCGAGATATATTCTTCCAAGGGGGGGATATCACACTTGCTCCTTTTTTTCTCGCAAAAGATTAAAATGTCTTTTAATTTATAAGTACACACATTTTTTAAGAAAATAATAAAGACGATAATAAAGAATACTCTATACCAGAGATGGTGATCCAGTCGCACACAATATTTTCGGCACGCTAGAGAGATGAAAATGATTTGTATTTTATTTCAAAATAACAAAATTCAGAATGAAATATTAGGAGCAAACGCGGGTGATGAGTCGCGGGGCGGCGGGGGCACACTCGTTTGTTATTGTCTCTTAGTTATTGCCTTAGTTACGACTTGGACTACAGTCGCTTATGAAGTAAAATTTGTCTACGCATAGCATAGTCAATTCGTCGACACAACTGTATTTTAAAGTTTATTTGAGTTATATTTACGGTTTTTAACTGTTACTGAACATGGCTAGTTTAGCAAAAGCACAAAATGTGCAAGATAGTAAATGTAACAGAAAATGTCAAACGATGAATCTAGAAATATGGCATGATTAGTAAAGGCGACAAAGCGGTGTGTTTTTTATGTTCTGGAACAGTGGTAAGCAGAACATCGTCTGTACAACGGCATTTTGAGACAAATTACAAATCCTCTTGTCAAAAAAGTGAGCCACAGCAAAAATAATTAATTCCTTAGAAACCATATGGCAAATGACTCCAATTCAGCATGCATTCTACTAAAAGTAACATCTCATAACCCTATAATATGTTGTTTTTTTTTCATCCGCACGCATACAATCTACAACAACAGAAGTGCAAAAGGTATTTTTTCGTAGTAAACAATGAGTTTTGAGTTGTTAATATTTGATTTTATATTATTTTCCCAATAATCACAAGTCAAAATTATTTGACGGCACGTCTATACCTCATTAAAAACTTCTTTAGAAAAAAAATGGCACGTTGATCCATAAATGTTCGCCACCCCTGCTCTATACCATCGGTTCTTAAAGTTTAGATCGCCCCTCCCCCTTTATGACATCACGGACCCCCAAAATTTTGAGCATCTCTCCCTCACACCCAACACATGGCTGAGTGATTTACAGGTTTCTTAATAGTCCTATGGTTGCCTCTGCTGTTTATACAGACTTTTTTGACACTTCTTTTTTGTCCCCCTTTATAAGAAAACAGTGAACATCTAATCTTATATGTATATAAAAATATTACAAAATACTAGTTTGAAATAAAAAATGTAGGCGGAATTCCATAAGGAAATAAAGGTGGATGCAATCCTTATCGTGATGACGCGCTGCGTGAATTCAATTCTTATTTTTTGCACATGTGTTTCTACTATATATTTCTAGAAAATATTAAGTTTTAGTAATGGCTATGTAGTTGCAAACAATAAAAAAAACTGAATTAATATTCTTGATTTGAATACATGTTCCAGTAAAATAGTTTTATTAGGGACAATTTTGTGATCTAGTGTAGGATGGCATATATTTCCATTTTTCCAACGTCTTTTAGAGTATGTAAAAGATGGAAATCTTAACGTTAGACGAGACCTTCACGGACCCGCTAGAAAAGCGCTGCATACCACAAAATTTAAGAACCGCTGCTCTATAAATATACACATCTTCCTCTGGGACCTTAAAAGAAGCAAATCTTGGTGGCAAAACATTCCAAGGAGTAATTTAAAGCGATTCCTTTTTTTGACGAATCATTAGAAATGGGACGTCTTTTAAAATGGTATTGGTTGAATGTTCTATCAGTCACCTCTGAAGTACTTCACACTTGACGAGAATCATTTGAGGAATCATTGGGTATAATGGACGATCTAAGAATTGTTGGTAAACTAAACAGCATCTGGTATTCAGAAAATTTTGATGTTCAGAGAAAAACTCTGGCATCTTTTCAATACATTCTTGGAGTTGTATTTTAACTGGATAATGCTTGTTCACGTATTACAGTAAAACGTCGTCTATCCCAATCAATTGGGACCGGACACTGTTTGGATACGTGATTGTTCGGATTTCTGAAAACCGAATGTGATTCATGCATTATATGATACCGGACACTATACGAATATTGAAAATCATCACATGCGGGAAACGTGCTTGAAGAAAAAGCAAAATAGGTGCTAATTGTCGCAATTTTATTTTTATAGTGGAAAATAATCACTTATTTTTCGTTGTACACCTTCGCTTTTTCGCTGCACAAGGTCTCTGATTCTCTTTTGAGAAGCAGTAGTTGAGTAGGACAGCGCTCTGATTGTTGTTCGTACCACTCCATAGCTGTCTCTAACGCAGAAAACGCGTCAGCATTTGATGGACCCTTGTACTTTCGTTGTTGTTGTTGTCCTCATCTTCATTCGTTTCATCGTTGACAGGGTCGGATTCTTCTTGTACGGAAGTCACAAACTCGTCATCATTTAGCATTTGAAATCCTCAGAAAACAAACTGACCTAATATTCTGCGCAGATGTTTACCAAATTACACAACTGAAATTCCCCATATATTCCTGACCTTGGGTTTTCCCGTCACTTTTGGGCTCAAGCGAAACAACTGTTGAGCATTGCAATGTCCGAAAACATATTCATATACAGTACATGTAGTTGACAAAAAGAAATGGTCCGGATATTTGACGTTCTGGTTAATAAACATTCGGATAAGCGACGTTCTACTGTACTAGGAATGTGTTCAAGTCTTCATTAGAAAGTACAAAATAAAGCTTCTTCCTTGGTTTGACTCGTCGCCGAGTTTAATATTTGTCGAAAATGTCCTGCAATTTCATCGAACAGTGTTTGACTCATACCATTCATCATGTGGCTGGTAAGTATGAACTTTGGTCTCGGATAGAAGCTATCTGGAATACTTTTCCTCGGGTAGGGATTCAAAATCTGCTCGGTTCAGTGCCACTTAGTATATATATATGTAATAATTCCCTCTAGCATCATTTTATATATATTATAATTGACTCTTTTTTAATAAGCTTTAAATAAGTTTTTAATACTTAGGTTCAAAACTAACGCCCTAATCTTAATCGTAATCAACTAGTATTATTACATCAGAAAATCTCTTTCCCACTCACATTTTAACCTTGATGCTACAAAGAAGTCACGCGATCTTTACTGCCGGTATAAATAGCGAAAGTCTTGTGCTCCTTCTTTTATGTCTTTGTGTTAGTCCTGTAAAATGTCACCGCCGCTTGTCGGTTCTGTTATATGTGTAGTGTCGTCCACTGCCTGTTAAGTATTTACGATGGGAATGTTTGAATGCCTCACCATGTTTAATAAACAAGATTTCCTGCCGCAAAGGACTGCCTCATCAATCCCATCAACATAGAACAGCAACCATCATAAATAACCATCGACAAATCTACATACAAGTAACCAACACTCGGCTAACGCTACTTATGTAGAGAGAAGGATTTTGGATATAAATCATCTGAAATTCTCTCTTTCCATCAGGTTCGGATTCAAGTGAGTGTTTATTAACGCCATACTACAAAGCAATACGAGGGATGCTGGTGACGAACCTCGTACTGTTGAGCCTCGGTGAAGTGACGAGTACAGTACGGCACTTGAGTTGGCATCCCCTCTCTAAGTAATCATACCACACCAACGGGAGAACATTGAGCCTCGACAGATTTAACGTGCATCAGCCTCCTCTACATTGTGAGTCTTCAGTGGTACTATACTCTGTTCCACCTCAAGTTTGCAGCGTTGGGAAAGGTAGGGAATGTAACAATCAGCTTGAAAAAGTAGTTCCAACTTGTTTTGGAATTTAAATCAAAGCAAATGCACAGAAAATTGTTAAAAAGTATCATGTATGTGGCATGCAGCCAAAGCCAAGCAGTCTTCGCGCGCAGGCGCAGCTAATGAGAACCGAAACCTGTGGACTTTTAAGAATTAGAGAAAGAGAAAAAGTGGAAAGGAGGAACGACGGAGGTGCGCGAGCAGGCGTTACCATGAAAACATCATCGAAACTTATCTGTTAGAATAGCTACCTTTTTAATTAATTTTTTATTAAGTTTAAATAAATGTAAAGAAAGACAAATGTCTTGGACACCTTGTTGCCTCCCACAAATTATGGGGGCTCGGCCGCGATCGATAAAATTTCGATTTTGAACCAAAGTATGGACAATGAACAAAAGCGTCCGTGAAGGAGACGCGCCGCCATTTTTTGGAAACTCCGTTCAACCTGTGTAGGGGTTGAATTTTTAAACTTCGTTCCGCCTGTGTAGAGGTTGGAACCATCGACGAAAATTCCGCCTGTGTAGAGGCCGGAACTATATTACCTGCGAAGAGGTGAAATCAGTGGAATCAACGTTTCTCTTCAATTATTGGATACATCGTACGTGCGAGCAACAAGGGAGCAGAAAAAAAAAAAAAAAAGGTAGGATCTTTCCATATTTTTCTAAAATGTATAAAAACGCTCTTAAAGAGGATCTCATAAGAGTTGTTGAGAATCTAGACGGTACTGTGGAGAGTATGGACACCATAGCTAAACTAAAGACTAAAATTGAGAAGAGTAGTACATTTGAAAGTGATCCAGATTTCGTTAAAACTTTAATTCAAAACTGTATAGATGAGAGAGTATCGCAAAACGAAAGAGAGGTAACTTTAGAAAAACAGAAAATTGAGCTCGCGAAACTTCAGTTAGCAAAATTAGAAAAAGAAATCGAACGTCAAACGGCTAAAAATAAAGCATTAAGTTTAAATCCTGCAGCTAAAGTCGAAGATAAACAGTTCTAAACAAACATAGAAAATATGATAAAAAGTATTAAAACTTTATCTCTTCCTGTTCCCACCAGATCTGAAAATTTTAATCTGTTCTTTCAATCATTAGAACGCGCATTTTTAACCAAGAAAATAAATGATGAATATAAATCTGAAATTTTAATAAATCTTCTGGGCGAAAGAGCTCATAACGTCTTACTGTATATTAAAGAAGAGGAATTAAATGACTATGAAAAACTAAAATCTATAGTACTCAGAGAATTCCAATTAACCCCTCGCGAGTGTTTAAACTCATTTAAAAATGCTGTAAAATCATCAGGCGAGACATACATCCAATTTGCTGCAAGATCGACGGCAAACTTCCAATATTATTGTTCGTTAAGAAAAGTTAATTCCTTTGAATCTCTATGTGATCTTTAATTTCTGATAAATTATTTGAAACTTTAAATAAGGAAACTGCAACTCATATTGGCATTCGAGAAGCAGAAGATTGGTTCAGGCCTATTGATTTAGCTAAAGAGTGTGATATTTATATTTCATCTAAAAACGGATCACATAAAGAAATTCCTATTACTTATGGATATACCCAAGACCCCTTTAAAAATAGATCACAAAACTTTAAACCAAAGATTAAAGAGAACTATCCCCAATATCTTGAAAGAGAAAATAAAAATTGCTTTATATATGCGGTGATTCATCTCATTACGCAAGAGACTGTGAGAAGCGTTTTAAGCTTAAAGAATCTAACAGCCACATCCATAATAGAATAAACGCGAATACTTTGAAAGTCGAGAGCGAAAAACAAAATAGCGATGAGTTCGCACAACTTCAATATGTAAGCATTTTTGTAGAAAATCAGCCCGTAACAGCCTTGATTGATTCAGGTTGCCAGATCCCAGTTCTAAATTCCTCACTAATTAGAGTGCACAAGCCTTCCGCAGAGAGAATAACATTAAGCTCATGTTTTGGCGAAAAGCGTATGGTAGAAGTTAAACCGATAAATCTTTCTCTAAATCAACTCTCTCCCGGTCTAAGTGTTCGAACGGCAATATCACCGACCTTGACCGAAGAATTTATTATGCATCCCAGTGTATATGCTGAAATAAAGAAACTAGGCCACGCAAAGAGCGATGTTTTATTGAGTGAAAGTGGATCCTCTTTGAGTGCAGATTCTGGTGTTGTTTCTGTTTCAAATATTTCTGTTTCAAATGTGATAGAAAACTCTAGTTATGATTTGCCATATGTTAAAAACTTTAATATTATAAATGATTTGAGTTCTCTAATTAAGGATTATAAATGTAATAAAATTAAGAGTACTAAGTTAAAAATGTGTACTAAATTGAAAAATGATATTCCTGTGCGTCAGAGAGCCAGACGTTTATCTTGTTCTGATAACCCTTCACCTATGAAGACTAAACAAAGACGGTTTGCAATGCTCCGACGAATCTTCCAGCCCTGGCAGTGGAAACGGAGGAAAAAGAGAGATCGTTTTGAACAGACGTCCAGAACTCTAGAGAGGAAAATATCGATGCGTTCAACCAAAAAACTTATTAAAAAAAGCGTTCTTATGCCTGATGGAACTGATAAAGACCAAGATAGCAAAATAAATGATTCCGTTCATCCTACCGTACTATCGTCATCCCAGAATCATGCCATGCCTATGAAACACAATGTTTTCCTGTTGAACCTTCCGGATGTCGAAGAGATGCCTTCACATGATGGAGAAACTGTCCAGTTCAGCAGAATTATGATATTTTAAACCTTTGTGTATTTGTTGTATAGTCCTTGTCTGTTCCGTCTTTTTTTTTGTATATTTCAGATTCTCCTCTGGTCTCGATGAAAAAGAAAAAAAAAAGGAGGACGTACCGCTGCGGACAGCGTACAGTCAGGTTGGCCGGTTGTGGCATGCAGCCATAGCCAAGCAGTCTTCGCGCGCAGGCGCAGCTAATGAGAACCGAAACCTGTGGACTTTTAAGAATTAGAGAAAGAGAAAAAGCGGAAAGGAGGAACGACGGAGGTGCGCGAGCAGGCGTTACCATGAAAACATCATCGAAACTTATCTGTTAGAATAGCTACCTTTTTAATTAATTTTTTATTAAGTTTAAATAAATGTAAAGAAAGACAAATGTCTTGGACCCCTTGTTGTCTCCCACATGTATTATAGAAATTGTGGGTTTAAAGATATATTTTAAGTTAATTACATCTTAAAAGCCTTTGTTCTTTAATACCTGTGAACGAATACAGTAGAAAACAACAATTTGACTTTTGGCTGACAACAACATATTGCTGAAAAAAACCGGTTTTCAAGATTACATTCTTCCAAAGTATTCGCTTCAAATCAACGCCATCTGTTGGGCGACTTGCTAGTTAATAAATCGATATTTTTAAATATATTGAAATGCAAACTCTTAAATATATCGATTAAAAAAAGGGTTTATGCTATTATATAAAAAAATACCTTATTCAAGAGCATTTTTTTTGCTCGCCAAATATGGAGAATTTATTTGTTCTTGTCACACTCTTCTCCTCGAGTAACCCCTTAGTGGCTGTGATTTGGTCATCGTACCCTTCCCAGCGCTATCAACTTAGGTGAAACGGAGGCCCGAACTTCGCGGGAGCAGGTTCCCGCGACCACAGGTTCAGATTCAGACTCTGTTCGAATCAATGCCATTTCGTATAGAAGCATTTATTGCAGCACGTGGAGGCCTCACCAAATTTTGATTTGTAATCAGTGGTGTAGTTTCTAAAGGGCTAGATGGTGTCGTGTACCGGGGCCCTCAAGCTTAGGGGAACCCTGATCACCAAGTAAGCCGAACCTGCGATAATTTTTTTCTCCCACCTTTTTACGCTTCAAATATTCATATATTTTGATTCTTTACTTAATAAAACCTTACCAGTTTAGATAGGGCGCTCATTTTATAGTTGCATCTGGGTCTTTGGAAACCTAGCTATGCCTCCCCCCAGTGGTGTGGCGGAGGCTCTTCCAGTTTAACTACAATTATGGAGCTATCCGCAGGTACGCTGTTTTAAATGCAAATATATAATATTCCATACTCTCTCTCTCTTCTCTTTTTGGTATATTTTGTGTGTCAGTCTTCAGTGCTGTAATCAATGTACATAGCTAACCGATTAAGTACATAGCTAGCCGTGTCAGCTACTTCATTTGCTACGGAAAAAATGGCACCCGACGTAGTGCCCGATTCCAATATCCACTGGATAAATAAGTAGTATTTTTATATGATTTGTCATCTAAACCTTGAGATGAAGTTATTATTTAAGTTTAAATGTAGAAATTCTCGTAATACTTGTTTCTGAAGTACACAGTCTGACCTCTATTTAACGACGTCTCGAAATCCTGAAAAAAAAATTCGATATGTGGAAAATTCGTTAGAGGATTCGTTTTCCCATATATATTTTATATCAGTGCTTACCAAACTTTCAATATTTGTGACCCAATTCTCAATCTTAATTTTCATCGTCCTCCTCCATACAATAACAATGTATTGAATTCAATACGATATTTTGACGCTAAGGCTACAATACGACTTTAACCTCTTAAGTGCCACCGGCGTATATAAACATCTCACTCAATCAAAGCGTTAATTGCCCCGGACGTATATATACGTCTTTCTGAAATACGATATTCTCTGTGCACTGCTATCCATAAAGTTATTCCGAAGGCTTTAAAATGCAACAAAAGGGACCTTGACAGTGTTTGCGAAGGATTTATTATTTCATAGAAGGTTTTATTTATTTTTATTCCTTTTCATCCCCCCAATGCATCACATACGCGCGCCTACGTGGAAAACGATTGCATTAGGGAGCTATTCCCGTAGTTTTTAACCGTCAGTAAAGGGATCAATTATAAACCGTACAAATTATCTTTTTGTAAAAATTTTATATATGACAAGCCATGGGGCTATTGTTCTTAACTAGTCTTGTTAAAAAAATTACTTATCAAATACATTGTGCAGTACTTATACATTTGTAAGTGCATTATATCAGTACAAATGTGTATTTTATATTTTGTCAATATGTATATATACACATTTTTTATATTATGTCAAAATGTATTTTTTTTTACTTTCAGTAAATTAATAATTTTTTAAATAATTTTTTGTATTCGACTTTTGAATGTGCTCGCACCCCCCTCGTAGAGTTATCACGCCCCTTTAGAATAGGGCGCCTCCCAGATTGAGAAACGCTGCTTTATATTTTTGGTTCCAGGAAAAAGTTTGCAAAATAGAGAAATTCGTATAATATTTAGAAGTTAAAATGGAGGACCGACTGTATTTCCTTTATTTTGTATGTATTGGAATAAAAAAATCATTTTGTTTTAATATTAAATTCTCGCCTGTATACGCAACCTTGCAAATAAATCCGGGGATTTCAATGTTTTAAATTATTTTCTGGATCACGAGGCGCTGAGGTGCTTGAGGTCCCCGCCTCCCCGAACGAGTTATCTCCGTCCCCTCCACCCCCTTCCCGCGGTTCTCCCCTATCCAACCCTTCCGGCGTTTCCCTCCATCCACCCCTTCCAACCGGTCCCTCCGATTTCGTCCTTCTTCATCCGTGACACTTTACACCCCCTTTTCCCTTCTATTTTCTCTTAGCGGGATATTGCATAAACAATCAAAATAGAAAAACAAAGCATAAATAATTTTAGGCTAATAATTTTTTTTTCTGTAGGCTACAATACTGAAATATTGCTTTTCATTTATAGATATGATTAAATATGGGAAGATAGATTTCGTAAATAAACCATATTGAAAAAGCGCGTTTTTTTTTTTCTTTGTGAATCTGATTATAATAGTGATGTCATATGACTAGTGACATCAGTAATTTTTCTACCAATCAGTTGCTTCCAAAGTTACGTCATGAAAATGAACCAATCAGCTTACTGTTGCCACCTTGTAATACTCATTCATTTTTTTCTTTCTGTGTATCATTTCTTCTCAAGCTCTGAGTTGGTAGAATACTTTGCTTCTCGATAAAGAATTATCACGTTCCAACCCTACCACAAAATTTCAAGATATTTTCTTTCGTGATTAGTAAATTGAAATTTATTTAGTTAACCATGAAACATGCTACACCTCTCGCCTTCTCCCATCCTCGAGCCAAAAGAGTGTGTTTTGATAAAGACAACGGGAAAACTTCTTCGTTTAAACCAGATGCTGTTCCTGAGAATCATTTCCATTTAGGAAGTCACAACTACGCCGTTGTTTCTGATTTTGCAGACGTTGCACGAATTCACTTGCGCCGATACAAGCTCGATGCCACTGGATCTCTTTTACCTACCAAAGATGGAATCACTGTAACACCTTCCGTATGGTTAGCCCTCGTAAGAGAATTTTCTGCAATCGATCAAGCCTTTGAGGATGGAAAAGTATTTGTTATCAAGGATTGTCTCTTACTTTCCCGAACTGTTATCGAGAATGTCACTCATATCATAATACAACGTTATTTCCAACGAAAGGACTTTACTCGTAAATTTTTGACTCCAGTTTCCATGCTAAAAGAAACGGAATGGAATGTATTAAAAGATATCCATAAGCAGATCACGTCGAAAACTGTTTCAATCATGTTCGGGCGTGTTTTTCTGAAACTTCTGAGGCAAGAAGTGGCTAAACACATTCCTTTTCCAAAATCTGACTGCATCGATTGTATCGACGCAGAAATGGTTCTCACTACATCAATGGTCGAACTCTTATGTAACCATATCGAAGAAAATATTTCATCATTGTTCGTATGCTTCGGATGTTTGGAAGGATACGAAAATCAACTAGGTCATGAATGTATGACATATTCAAACGGACAGAGAATTTCCGAATATGGTGATTTAGCCATATTAAACATGGACTGGGATAAACTGGTTGCAGATTTTGTCAATCGAAACATCCAAATGGTAAATTACATGAATGAGATGTTTCTCAATAAGTTAAATATGAATGTGCTGATAGAAAATGCTAAACAAATGTATGTTGCTAGAGATTCTTTATTATTATTGTAAATAAAAAGTATTATTTTTCTTCAAAGTGTATTTCTTATTTTTTTTTTTTTTTTTTTTAAGAAAAAGTGGTAAAGTACACACACAGAGAGATAGGTACACAATTCGTACAAATGTATTATTCTCATTAAATTTAAAACCTAAGATTGTAAAAATGATAAAAAATATGCTCAAAATGTATTCATTTCTAAGGGTTTTTTCATCAAAACAAAGCTACAGAAAGGTAATTGATGCATTTATGAGATAGAAAGAAGTTTTACTTGTAGACATTACTAGATTCTAAGGTAAAAACTCTAAGGATTGAGGAACCAGAAAGCCGAAACCATTGAATGAACTTTTAAAAGATATTTATTTTTATCGGCACATTTAAAGGAAAAATACAAAGAGAGGCCGAAAAAACATTTATAAATACTGTGTTCCCGAATACCTTTGAAAATATAAATAAGGTAACTGAAATTTTTAAATCAAATCAAATGTGGGGAGAGGTAATCATTCCTTTTAAAAAGAGATTGTAAAGTAATATACACATCAATGGGCTTTTTAGAAAAGAGTACTGTGGTGGGTCTAACCGTTGAAGTGTGAGAAAGTTGAAACTATCCTATTAAGTCAAAAGATGTTTTCCAATCTAACAAAAAAAAAAACACCGGTGGTTAGAAAAAATTCTCACGTAAAAACATTTTGAAAGAATCTTCGAGAGCAAATAAAAAGTAATTGGAACTCTCCCTATGACATAGACTAAGAATTTTATCTCCATAGGGTAGCAATCAACCCATTCATAGGTATGTATGAAAAAAAAACACGTGTGTAAGAATTTCAAGATTGTAACAGTTGTAAGTCTAACTATTGAAGAATAAATTGCGAAATTATCCTATTAGCTTGTAAAAAAAAAAAAAAAAAAAATCATTTGTCTGAGTATCTCTTTCAAAAAGCACAAACAGATTTTGCGAAAAGTCCACACAAAACATACCCTTAAAGCAGACTTTGTGTGTGTGCGAATATATCAGTACAAAATAAAAGAAACTTAACAACTGTACAATGGAAGAATTTGGTTTACCTACAGGAGGTAGTAAAATCGCATTCTTTAAGTCGTGGGGAGAAAAGTGTGGCTGTTGTGAGTAAGTTTGAAGTAATTGGAATTTTACAGCTTTTGAAAGTGGGAAAATCAGTTTACCTACAGGGAGGTAGTAAAATCGCATTCTTTAAGTTGTGGGGAGAAAAGTGTGGCTGTTGTGAGTAAGTCTGAAGTAATTGGAATTTTACAGCTTTTGAAGGTGGGAAAAATCAGTTTACCTGCAGGGAGGGGGGTGTAAAACCCCATTCATACGGTTGAGGGGAGATGCCAAATACTTTTAGAGTTAAAAAGAAGATAAGCCCCGCCCTTTCTTTCGCTATTCGTTACAAAAAAATACCTTTTAATTATTTTTCACTGTATTCCTACGCATAACGATTGATTCCGTATATAAGCAGATGAGGCGAATGAACCAATTCACTTCTAGCTCGAAATTTTTTTCTGTGTGCACTTCATGCTTAAACTTTTTACAATGGATATCGAAAAAATATTCGAAGAGACTGATTTCCCTATCAACGACAAGGTTTTGGCTTCTGCGGATTTTGGAGACTTATCCAGTGAGTTAGATGAACCCTTCGATGGCGTTTTAAGAGGAACATTTTCATGCGATAAATGCGATAGTGTTTTCACGCATCGTCGCAGTTTAGAAAGACATCGAATTTCAATTCACACCACTTCAGCCTTATTTTATTGCAAAATATGCAAAAAGAGATTCAATCGAAAAGATAACTTCGTTCGACATTCAAAAATTCATAAATTAACACCGATTATCATGAAACTGTCTCGAACAGCCAATGGAGAAGAAAATTCCTCTGCGAACACATCCTCGGAAGCCGCACCCGGTCCCTCTACCGCCACGGAAACGACTCTTTCCGATCACGGCAGGACTTCTATTTCAACTGCACCATCGCGAAAACGAACTGTTTCGCCCACTAGAAATGCATGTTTGGATACTTTTGAAGTGTACACATTCTTTCCAGATACTTCAACATCGAAGGACTTAACTGTGAGCCTTCACAGCATTAAGACAGAAATTTTGAAAAAAATTAAGGAAACAGCGTCTTCAAAGCAGGGTGTGAAGTGGTATCTCAACAGCTGTGTTCACTTCATCCGAAAAATTACTACAGAGGATTTTGAGACCTGTACATCATATTTTAGATCAAGATGTGCTATTACATTAACCGAGGAAATTCCTGACGTTGAAACAAGCATTGCAAAGGTAACAAGTTAATTTTTTTTTTCTTTAAAAATAATAAAATAAAATGTAAAAGAAATTTTAAAAGAATTTTAAGAAAAAGTTATTCAAATAACTATAAAATATATACTGTGGAAATATATTTCAGAATTATTTTACATCGAATGTGATTATAATTTGAATTTATTATTATTTTTTTAAAGGTTATCACATCATGTAATGAATTTGAAAATAGAGGATCGGGATGGGAATTCCAAGATGTGTTGAAGAATGAACTTAAGATTGCTATCTACAAGCCCTTAGCAGCAGCTTCTTACATTCCTCTTCCACCAAAGCTGATAAAAAAAAAAAAGGCGATATTAAACATCAGAAATGAGGACCAACATTGTTTTTTATGGTGTGTGTTAGCTCATCTTCATCCTGCTCAAGCCAATGCAAATAGAGTGAGTACTTATTTAAAATTTCAGAATGAATTATGCACGAAAAACCTTACATTTCCTACTCCATTAAATCAGATTGAATGCTTTGAAGAAAAAAAAATAAAATATCAATTAATGTGTTCGGTTTCGAGAATGAAATATTCCCCTTGAAAATAACAACAAAGAATTTTGATAAACATGTAAATTTGCTTTTGATCTCAAATCAAGAGAAAAGACATTATTGTCTTATTAAAAATTTAAATCGATTACTTTCAGACTTAACACAACATAAATCAGAAAGTTTTTATTGCAATTATTGTCTTCACAGGTTTGTTAAAAAATCAATCTTAGATGCCCATATAGTAGACTGTAGGAAACATAAAGAACAAAAAATAAAAATGCCCGAAAACAAATGGTTAGAATTTGAAAACTTTAAATTTAATTTGCCTGTTCCATATACTATTTACGCCGACTTTGAATCCCTTATTGTGAAAATCAACTCATGCGCGCCTGATCCTGAAAGATCTTCCACTGTACCAATAGCAAATCATATTCCATGTGGTTATGCGTATGTGGTGATTGGACCTGATGGAAGTTTTAAAAAACCACCTGTTGTTTATCGAGGAGAAAATGCCGTTGACCATTTTTTAAAAAAACATTATTAAAGAAGAGGAAGATATACTAAATATTTTGAAAAAAAAAACTGAGCCGATACTTTTTTCTGATGAGAATAAATTACATTTTAAAAATGCCACTTTTTGTCACATATGTGAAAAACCTTTATTGGGGGATAGAGTCCGGGATCATGACCCTCTCACCGGTTTATACCGGGGTGCTGCTCATAATATTTGTAATATTAATTATACATTGGCTAAACATATCCCTGTCGTAATTCACAATTTACGAGGGTATGATTCCCATTTGATCATGCAGAGTGTTGGGAAAATAAAAAAAAAACAAAAATCTTACTTGTATACCTTCCAATAGTGAAAATATATATTTTTCACTCGGTTCTCTACGCTTTCTCGATTCGCTGCAATTTTTAAATGCCTCTCTCGAAAAGTTAGTTTCGAATTTAGAAAAAAATGAATTAACACTAACAAATAAATTTTTCAAGGAAAAAACCGATCTGATGCTTCATAAAGGAATTTACCCCTATGAATATATGGATACTTTCCAAAAATTTAATGAAGGATGCTTGCCCTCTAAAGAAGCCTTTTTAGCTCACTTACAAATGAAACTGTAAGTGATGATGATTATGCACATTGTCAAAACGTATGGAAAAGTTTTAATCTTAAAACTCTAGGAGAGTATCACGATCTGTACGTGACGAGTGACGTAATTCTACTTGCAGACGTTTTTCAAAATTTTCGACATTTATGCTTAAATTTTTACAAACTAGATCCATGTCATTGTTACACGGCCCCCGGACTCGCTTGGCAAGCATGTCTTTACATGTCGCGAGTCAAACTGGAGCTTTTTACAGATTTAGACATGCATTTATTTGTCGAGAGAGGCATAAGAGGTGGCATTTCAATGATATCCCATAGATTTAGTTCAGCTAACAACAAATATTTAGACTCTTACGATGAAAACAAACCATCTAAATACATCCTTTATTTGATGCAAATAATTTATATGGATGGGCAATGTCCCAACCCTTACCTACTCACGGTTTTGAGTGGATTACACAGCCAATTGATTTTATGGAAATTCCAGATGAGTCAGACATAGGTTATATTTAGAAGTAGACATGGATTATCCACAAAACCTACACAATTTACATAATGACTATCCCCTGGCCCCAGAAACATTAAATGTGACAAATGATATGCTGTCTCCATACTGCAAAGAAATAGCGCAAGAACATAATTTAAATACCAATAGCTGTACGAAATTAGTTCCTAATTTAATGAGTAAAAAAGGATATATCGTTCATTATAGAAATTTAAAACAGTATGTTTCTCTAGGTTTAAAAGCAACTAAAATCCACAAAGTACTTAAATTTCACCAAAGACCTTGGCTTAAAAAATATATTGATTTTAATACGGAAAAAAGAAAAACGCGAAAAGCTCATTTGAAAAAAATCTCTTTAAACTTTTAAATAATGCCGTATTCGGTAAAACCATGGAAAACCTACGGAAGCGCACAGTAATAGATCTTGTACAGGATCAGAAAAATCGAAGAAACTCGTTGCTTCTCCAGCATTTCATAATTTTCGTATAATAACAACAGATTTAGTTTCGATAGAGAGAAAAAAAAGTTTCCCTTTTATTAAATAGACCGATCTACATTGGTTTCTCCATTCTAGACATATCTAAGATTCTTATGTATAATTTTCATTATAAGTATATAAAATCAAAATACGATACCAATGCAAAATTACTTTTTACTGATACTGATTCGTTGTGCTATGAAATTGTAACACAAGACGTGTATGAAGATATGCAGAAAGATCTACATTTCTTCGATACTTCCGATTATCCCCAAACTCATCCCCTATACTGCGAAATAAATAAAAAAGTGCTTGGCAAGATGAAAGATGAGTTATCATCCAGTTTGGCTCTTGAATTCGTTGGGCTCAAACCAAAAATGTATAGTTTAAAAAGTGCTGAAATGGAGAAAAAAACGGCGAAAGGAGTCTCAAAAATTATTATCCAACAACAAATTAGACATACAGACTACAAAGAGACTTTGTTATATCGTCGTCGTGGATTAGCCAAAGCTAAAAAATAGCAAGTCACAATCACATTGTGCAAACTGTGGCTTATCAAAAGTCAACTCTGAGCCCTTTTGATAGCAAAAGATACATTCTACAAGATGGAATAAATACTTTAGCATATGGTCACTTTAAAATTTAGTAGCAAACTTATGTTATTTTCACTAAAAAAAAAAAAATTCACCATGATGAATGAGTAAATATGTTGATGGTAAATACGTTATAGATAAATACATCTCAAAATTATGAGTTTTTATATTTTGTAAAAATTTGGGTATTTATTTATATATATTTGTATTAGAGTGAAACATTCCTTCACCCTGTCAAAATGTTGCTTTGCCTATGAAAAGATTATGTAAATGAAATTATTCTGTAAATGGTATATGACCACTTCTTAGTTTTTGTTTTTTGAAATAAAACAAAAAAATAATTTAAAAAAAAAAAATATCGATGTACTATTACATTCCATATGTGTGGAGGACGGATTCTTTATTTACATTGAAATGTTAATGCTATATCATTTACTCTAATCAATTCAGTTTCATTATTGTTGGAAATATTGTTTGTTGTATCTCTGTACATTGTTATTATTTTATTGTAAATAAACAGTTGATATAAAAATGTTTTTGTTCAATCTCAATTATTTGGTATTCATAGTTAAATATTTTTATGCAAGTAAAATTATAAACATATTTACAATATAAATAGTATGAGAAATTTACAAATCCTTGCATTTGCAATGGAGTTTCCAACCATACAACATCCATCATCTATGCTAATAAGTGGTCCTTCCAATTCTGGAAAAACTTACTTTGTCAAAAAGTTGTTGGATTATGAAATGTTTAAGCCAACTCCTTCAAAAATCATTTGGTGTTATGGTGCTTATCAAACTCTGTTTGATGAAATTTCTAATGTCGAGTTCATTGATGGTTTACCCTCAGATCTTAGCCAGATAAGTAATGCATTAATCATTATTGATGATTTAATGTCCGAATTAGAGGCGATAAAAAATTATCAAATTTATTTACAAAAGGTAGTCATCATAAGAATATTTCTGTTATATTTATTGTTCAAAATCTTTTTTATAAAGGGGCAGAATTTCGAACTATTTCATTAAATGCATCTTATATGTGTTGCTTTAAAAATGTAAGGGATAAAATGCAAATGGCTTCATTAGCTAAACAAATGTATCCGAGTCAAACCAAGTACTTTCAAGAGAGTTTCAAGGATGCAACTTCAGTCGCATATGGTTATTTGTTTATTGATTTAAGGCCAGAAACAGATGAAAAATTACGTCTTCGCACCGGATTATTTCCAGAAGATGAGAATATCTTCTATCAACCCCGATAACTCAAAATTGGTTCATTTCCAAATAGTCAATTTTTCTCGTGGGATGGATTATAATAGTTTTTAAATATAATTGATCGTTAAGAAATCAAACTTTTAAATTAAATTAGATACTTTATTATAGTAGATACCTTCTCAAAAATTACTGTAACTGGAAAAAAAAAAAGTTTACATGAGGTAAAATAATTAAGTTTTAAAAGTTATTTAAAGCTTGTTATACAATCATTTTTTTCATTTAACTTAAAGATGTTAGCGAGTCAACATATTAATCATTTGAAGCAACTGGCTCGAAGCAAAAGCAAAGCTGCTCTTTTACGAAACTGTACAAACTCCCTCATAAAGGCTTTGTGCGAATGTACCATCAACATTCTCAAAGGAAACGTCCCTTTGACAAAACATCGAAAGTCTCGGCTGTCCCCCTACAAAAAAGTGCTAAGAAAATTAGCAAGTAGGAAAGTACCATTATATAAAAAAGGAAACTTCTTGTACAGAAAGGCGAAGGTTTTCTGAGCTTCCTCATACCTGCAGCAGTTTCTGTTATATCTTCATTACTTCATGGAACACACTAAGAAATTCGTCCTTGTACCTGAAGAAAGACTTCGACAATTCGCTGAAATTCATTTAACCGATTTAGATAAGGAAATGCACAAAATTCTTCGAAAACCTAACTTAAGCGATCAAGAGAAAGCTACTTTATATACTCAAATTCTTCAAAAGTATACAAATTTTCCTCTGCCAACCCAGAACATAACAGAACCAATACATGAAGTTAAATCTGAGGACTTTAATACAAATGAGAAAAAAGAATTTGACCGAATGAATTCCTCTGATGAAATACGAATAAATATCGAAAATGAAATTTTGAATCAGATGCCTCTGAAAAGAAGATACCAAGCTGAGAAAATTATGGAACTTCTTCAACAAAATAGTGCGTCATTATCATGGACTAATGAGAAAGAACTAATGATCAAAAATAAGATACTTCCAAATACCAACATTGTAGACTTGGTAGCGTTTTTGTTAAAAGATAGAAAAACTGAACCGAATGGACTTCGGAATTTTATTGATATTCTAAAAGAGTTTGATTTTCCATCTCAGTTAATAAAAAACAGATATTTTAAGTACGAGACTATGTATGCAAAACCTGCTACTTGATTCAATATTAAATATTTTATGTATGCTTGATATTTTAAATAAAGCTTTTTTTTCATTGAAACATTGTGTGCGTTTTTATTTATGATATGATTAAAGAGGGTTAATAAAGCAAAAAAATTTTAATTAGTGTATTTACTGTTGAAATGCAAAAAAAAAAAAAAAAAAAAAAAAAATAGATATATGAATTGAGAATTAATTTAAAAAAATGAAGGGGAACAATAAGAGAGGGGTCAAAGAAAATTTAAAGAATAAAGGATAGGAATAGAAAATAGTGTTAACTTGTTTTTAATTAAATGTTTATAAAAAAGATAATAGTTTAAAATTGTAATTAGAAATACTTATCGCTTGATAAAGACATATGGAAAACTTTAAATAATAAAGACATATGGAAAACTTTAAATAATAAATAGAATGTATATGTGTGATAAACTATAAAAACAAAAATCAATTTTTTTTTTTCTTTAATATTTTTTTTTTTATTTCTTAAAAACCATCTTTACATTATAAATTTTTTTGAAATACAAATACAGTCTAAAATCATTTTTCTTGCGGTTAAGAAAGCGTCCCAAAATGTCACTCATTGAATGTCCTTTACACCTTTTAAGAAGATAGAATATACAATATTGTCCACAAACATTGGATGTGAGGCTTTGTAATGAAGTTTCATTATATATTACGTTTGGAAATAATTTCACATATTGCGAGATATGAGGCTCGTATACCGATGGTGGAAATCCATAAGAGTCAAAAAATTCGATGGTCTTTTCATCTTGAATATACATAGCTAACCAATGAGATCCTTCTTCATCATGGGGGTCTGTATTTACCACGAGTGCTGCTTTTTTCTTGACCTTGGGTATTTTGTCAGAAGGATACACACCTAAGAAATCTCTAGGAGCCTCCTTTGATAAAATTTTACTTATCTGAGAGGTGAACATTTAATTCCCAAAGTCAAATAAAACGTTTCGTGTCTTGTTTATTTCAATCAGTGATTCAAATTCGGCGAATACAATAAGTGAGACAGTTTCATTCAGAGCCTTATTAAATTTTAACTCGACTCTCAAATTGCTGTGACGAATGAGATTAAAATGCTCTCCTTCACAAAGATCTGGGGATAAATCAAATAAAAAAGGGAATAGCCTTTAGAAAATTCTGATCTAGACAAATGAAGTCCTTCAGAATTTAAAAATAAGTTATTGTAAGCTTGAATATAATTTCCTTTTTCAAAATCTAGCTCTAGGGGTTGATGGGGAACAGGTTGACCGTCTACGTACACACCGATAAAATTCACATCATAATGTTTGAATTCGAAAGGAGATTTTTTATAATTCCCATTGAAGGCATCATTATCTACACATGCTATGACAATACGCTTAGGCATTTGTCCAGAAAATACATTATCTTGAATGAAAGAATAACTAGATTGTGGGATTGAAAACACCTTGCAGCTAACTCGATCAATTGGGTATTTCGCCGTTGTTCTTTCTAAAGCTTTCGCATGACCTATAACAACCGCCGGATTAACTTGTACTTTTCTTACATAAAGGGAGACATGTTCAAAAATCACGTTGTAATCTCCCTCTCCCATCAAACAAAATGATGGTTTACTTCGGATGAGTTTTAGTTTCACATCCACTAAATTTAATAAAAGTCTGTCTTGGTTAAATAAATCCACATGTAGTCGTCCAACCATATCAACAGTTCCACTTCCTTTAATGAACTTCACGCGGCTTTTGAATCCTTCATTCGGTTCCTTATCGTTTTCATCATAAACATTCATCCTGCCAGCAGTGTCTTTATAATAAAGTTCAGATGTCAGCTGAGAAGTTTTGCTGTCGTACCCATGATTTAATAAAGTTTCTATTATAGCTCTATAGGGATATGTATTATTGCTAGAGGAAACTGTTCTTTCGTTTAAGCAAACGTCTACTTGGGAAAACAAACTGTGCAAAAATAAGTTTACAGGTCCAACTTTATTTTCATTAGTAATTACTTTACCATCGCTTTTAAAGATTTTTGCTCGAACATGTAATTGGGTCTGAGAGAGATCTAGGTAAGCATCACCACTTCCAGGTATGAGGAATTCAATAGGACCTCCATCTGCAACATTAGTAATGGGATGGAATTGTACCCATTGACCTTTTTCTATTACAGTTTGGGTAGGAGGAGCTAAAAATAAATTCAGCTCAGATTTAACACATTCAGGAGACTCCTTTAATAGAAAAGCCATCACTCCTAATGATCGAAAATATCTCGTCCTCTTACTTTCTTCGATTTGGAAGAACTGGTAGCTTTCATTCCTTTCTTTTATACCTTTGATGCTTCTTACCACGCCCTATCATTTCGTCAGCTTTTTGATAGCTTTTTTTATTAACTTTTTCCAGTTTCATTAGTCCTTTGTCTAGCAGACTCTGGAAAACTCTGCCCCTCCAACATATCATTTGCAATTTGTGTGCTTGTTTTCAAAACTTCTTTTCCCACTGATTTAGCACCACTCTTAAGAAAAGGTAAAGCTGTACGGAATAATCGTTTGAACCATCCACCAATACCATATCCTTTCTGAAAAGATTGTCCAGCGTAATATGGGAGTCCATTTCCTGTTTGTGAAATGTAATAGTCTTCAAATTGCTTTGTACAACAATTATAAGGAACAAGCATCTTTACTCATTAAATTTCTTTCAAGAAATGAATTTTATATTTACTCACATCTTCTTTTAAATGATTTGTCTCAGCCTAAAATGTAACACAGCTATCACGCGACCTCTCTCAAAAGGAACTAAGTCACCAGAATGTAATCGCAGAATCATTTCAATCGTTTGGAACTGTTGTCGAATAACAGGTACGTAGTGAGGTCTTGTATAGTGAGCATTGACTACTTCTCCGTCTTTCCCTTCTACTTTTATAATTTTCAGGAGTGGAGCTTGAGTGTGACCGACGATCTGAGGTTCAACGAGATCACAGTAGGCATAGATGATAGGAAATGATGCTGTAGGATCAGCTATGTATGGACTTTCCACTGATTTTTTATATTCACCAGGTTCAAAACCTAATAATTCAGCTAGGCCTTTGTATAAAACGACTCTAGCCTGATCACCAAGCTTTATCTTTACCTTCTTTGTCACAGAATGATAAATAAACTCGATTTTATTTTGATGCAATTCCAAATGCATTCCTTTTAAAATATCTGGCACAGTTTCATAACAACCTGGTGGAACTCGTCTCACAAGTAATTCTCCATTACCTACATCAAATCCAAATATATTATTATCGTTTCTTATGTTATACCATGTGTGTGGATATATTAAATCTACTAAGCCAACTTCCCACTCTCCATTATTCAAAGTAACGGGCAATGGAAGTTGAGTCATGAAATGGGATATTTTGTTTTCTGGAAAAAAAAAGCTTGGAACTGTCACTAACTAGTGTAATGTAGAATGACATCTTTCAAACTAAGGAAAGAGTATTATGCGCTCCCATTTATATCATTCTGACATCACTTACCCATGCATTAAATTTATCTGGGTATCCCTGAAATTTTACTAAATATTCGCTTTTACCATTCCTTTTCCTTGTTCTAATAACTTTTTCAACAGGATAAAATCCAGAATCGGATACTTTTTGCAGTTTTGGGGATAAAAGGTGCCCTGAATAATTTCACCAGATAAATCTTTTACTCTGTAAACTATTGGATTTCTAGAAAGGATTTGGTGAATCGTGAAAATTTCTCTCGTCCAATTTTGTGTATAACCTTTTTCAAAATTAAGTTTTTCTCTGCTGATTCGCACGGTATCACCCACTTTGAATATGGATTTTGATTCTTTCAGAGACTGTCCGTACAAAGTTAGCCACACTTGAGTTTGATTTCCTTCACTTACCGAGCTAGGTTCCATGCGAATGCTCCGATGCCACGTATGATTATAACTGTACACTAATTTTCCAAGGACATCAATGTAACACTTTGTGTTCATCTCAGTAAAATACTTCCACATTTTAGTCTTCAAAGTACGATTGAATCGTTCTACAATGGAGGCCTTTGCCTTATTATTTGTTGTAAAAAATCCAACTTTCATTTTCTTTAGATATTTTTGGAACACAACGTTCACAAATTCTTTCCCAGCATCTGTTTGTAATTTTTTTGGAATGCGCTCAGAAAAAATCTTTTTTAAAAGCCGATACAATAGATTCGGATTTTTTATTCTTCAATGGCATAGCCCAAGCATACTTCGAAAGAACATCGATACAGGTCAACAAATATTTGTAACCGTCATTAAAAGAAGATAAGGATTGCATATCGACTAGATCTGCCTGAAATTGCTGATTTATTCGACCAACGATTACTCGATTCGTATCAATTTTTTCTAACTGGTTTATGTAAAGTGTATGATTCCTTTGTTTGTAACCAATTTTTTATATCTTTTCTGAAACCTTCCCTTTTAGAGAACGATGTACAGCATCGATACCACCGAAACTACCTGCGTGTTCGGGAACCCGATAAATGTTTTTCCACTCCATGTTTAATTCAAATACTGGTTTTAATCATTAATACCGTGTTAACTTTTGAAATTTTTTTTTAGATATGATTCAATTTGGGAATAATTTTAATATTTATAAACACGAGAGCAAAGACAAGGGAAGGGGGGTAAAGTGCCACGGGTGAAGAAGGACGAAGAGGGAAACGCCGGAAGGGTTGGATGGGGAGAACCGCGGGAAGGGGTGGAGGGGACGGAGAGAACAATGTTTTGAATCAATATGAAAATTCATGTTAGCCTTGAAGAAAAAACCCTTAGAAATGAATACATTTTGAGCATATTTTTTTATCATTTTTACAATCTTAGGTTTTAAATTTAATGAGAATAATACATTTGTACGAATTGTGTACCTATCTCTCTGTGTGTGTACTTTACTTTTTTTCTTAAAAAAAAAAAAAAAAAGAAAAGAAATACACTTTGAAGAAAAATAATACTTTTTATTTACAATAATAATAAAGAATCTCTAGCAACATACATTTGTTTAGCATTTTCTATCAGCACATTCATATTTAACTTATTGAGAAACATCTCATTCATGTAATTTACCATTTGGATGTTTCGATTGACAAAATCTGCAACCAGTTTATCCCAGTCCATGTTTAATATGGCTAAATCACCATATTCGGAAATTCTCTGTCCGTTTGAATATGTCATACATTCATGACCTAGTTGATTTTCGTATCCTTCCAAACATCCGAAGCATACGAACAATGATGAAATATTTTCTTCGATATGGTTACATAAGAGTTCGACCATTGATGTAGTGAGAACCATTTCTGCGTCGATACAATCGATGCAGTCAGATTTTGGAAAAGGAATGTGTTTAGCCACTTCTTGCCTCAGAAGTTTCAGAAAACACGCCCGAACATGATTGAAACAGTTTTCGACGTGATCTGCTTATGGATATCTTTTAATACATTCCATTCCGTTTCTTTTAGCATGGAAACTGGAGTCAAAAATTTACGAGTAAAGTCCTTTCGTTGGAAATAACGTTGTATTATGATATGAGTGACATTCTCGATAACAGTTCGGGAAAGTAAGAGACAATCCTTGATAACAAATACTTTTCCATCCTCAAAGGCTTGATCGATTGCAGAAAATTCTCTTACGAGGGCTAACCATACGGAAGGTGTTACAGTGATTCCATCTTTGGTAGGTAAAAGAGATCCAGTGGCATCGAGCTTGTATCGGCGCAAGTGAATTCGTGCAACGTCTGCAAAATCAGAAACAACGGCGTAGTTGTGACTTCCTAAATGGAAATGATTCTCAGGAACAGCATCTGGTTTAAACGAAGAAGTTTTCCCGTTGTCTTTATCAAAACACACTCTTTTGGCTCGAGGATGGGAGAAGGCGAGAGGTGTAGCATGTTTCATGGTTAACTAAATAAATTTCAATTTACTAATCACGAAAGAAAATATCTTGAAATTTTGTGGTAGGGTTGGAACGTGATAATTCTTTATCGAGAAGCAAAGTATTCTACCTTTCAACTCAGAGCTTGAGAAGAAATGATACACAGAAAGAAAAAAATGAGTATTACAAGGTGGCAACAGTAAGCTGATTGGTTCATTTTCATGACGTAACTTTGGAAGCAACTGATTGGTAGAAAAATTACTGATGTCACTAGTCATATGACATCACTATTATAATCAGATTCACAAAGAAAAAAAAAAACGCGCTTTTTCAATATGGTTTATTTACGAAATCTATCTTCCCATATTTAATCATATCTATAAATGAAAAGCAATATTTCAGTATTGTAGCCTACAGAAAAAAATTATTAGCCTAAAATTATTTATGCTTTGTTTTTCTATTTTGATTGTTTATGCAATATCCCGCTAAGAGAAAATAGAAGGGAAAAGGGGGGGTGTAAAGTGTCACGGATGAAGAAGGACGAAATCGGAGGGACCGGTTGGAAGGGGTGGATGGAGGGAAACGCCGGAAGGGTTGGATAGGGGAGA
Source organism: Trichonephila clavipes (assembly GCA_019973935.1). Classification (NCBI taxonomy): domain Eukaryota; kingdom Metazoa; phylum Arthropoda; class Arachnida; order Araneae; family Nephilidae; genus Trichonephila; species Trichonephila clavipes. The sequence goes on from BMAU01021369.1 coordinate 2,196,263, forward strand.
ACCGCGGGAAGGGGTGGAGGGGACGGAGATAACTCGTTCGGGGAGGCGGGGACCTCAAGCACCTCAGCGCCTCGTGATCCAGAACCCCCACTTGTGTGACCAATGACTTTACATAGCCCCACAGAAAATAGTCTAGCGGTGTTAAATCACAAGATCTTGGAGGCCAATTCACAGGTCGAAAACGTGAAATTAGGCGGTCACCCAACGTGTCTTTCAATAAATCGATTGTGGCACGAGCTGTGTGACATGTTGCGCCGTCTTGTTGGAACCACAGATCCTGGACATCATGATTGTTCAATTCAGGAATGAAAAAGTTAGTAATCATGGCTCTATACCGATCACCATTGACTGTAACGTTGTGGCCTTCATCGTTTTTGAAGAAGGATTCCACCAGCCCATAAAGCGCACCAAACAGTCAGTTTTTCTGGATGTAACGGTGTTTCGACATACACTTGTGGATTAGCTTCACTCCGAATGCGGCAGTTTTGTTTGTTGACGTAGCCATTCCACCAGAAGTGCGCTTCATCGCTAAACAAAATTCGCTTATGAAAATCGGGAACAACGGCCATCTCTTTTTGGGCCCATTCGACGAATCTACGCCTTGCTTGATGATCGTTTGGATGAATTGCCAAACCAAACTTGGAATAGACTAAGATTTTTGAGGGAACTGGAATCTAGTCAGATTCCTCCGTCCCTGATCTGGGTTGTCCGGTGAATGGCGTTGTTAACTTGGATTGGATGGAGAGGAGGTGTGGCCACTAGGTGGAGGGACCAATGGCGTGAAGGCGCACATCGTCGGCAGTGGAGGAACGATCCAATTGGTTTGAGAGCTCAGGACTTTGGAAATTTGAATGATATTGCAATTAAAGTTAAATACAGCTATTAAAACATGCCCGAAAGAAAGAAAAATTTAAATCTTGAAATTAAGGGTGAAATTTATGTATCCTAGCAGAATTGGGCAGAAAGTAGATTAAAAATCTAATTCCAGACCGCTTCCAATAACATACATAGTTGCTTTTGACAATCATTTGTTTTCTTGAGATCTGGCATTATTTGCTTAAGTTTAGGAAATTGCTTAAAAATATTGGAGACAATTTTGAATAGAGCTAATAAATCTTGAAAATCAGATGAATTAATTTCATCTGTAGGAGGGGGAGAACGATGACTTTGTCTTTCCGTGTTGTTGCTATTTGTACTAGAGGGTTGGGGGTCGGCATTTTTGGGTTTTCCAGAAACCATGCTGGCGAAGGAAATTCCTTCTACAACATTTTTACTAATGAAGGCTTTTTTATTTCTATTTTCAATGGGGTTGCCTAGTCTGGGTTTGGGGAATTTAGGGCATTTTGTGTAACAGGCAGTATGCCCGTACGTTTCACAATTAATGCAAAAGGGGTTGTCTTGTCTCTCTTTGATATCGCAGTTTTTGGTTAGATGTTCTTTTCCACACTTCAAACATCTAGGGGGCATATGACAATTGGCTGCTGTGTGGAAGAAGTCGTTGCAATTAAAACATTGGGTTGTGCCTTTAACGGAGTATCCTTCTATTTTGACTTGCATGTGACCAACATGCTTAATATCAAAAATGGTCAGGTTTTCGGTATTTCTTGGTAAGGTTACTAGGTAAAATGGGAGTGGGAGTTTAGTTCTTTTTGAGATGAGTTGATTACAATTACATTCGCTATATCCTTGATGTTCTAGGTCATTAATAATGTCTTCGGTTTTGGTGCATCCTGGGAGTCCTTTTATTACAATTTTGATGGGTTTTTTATCCTTGGGGGGTATTACGTAAAATTGATAAGCTTTGTCTAGGTCCACGAAGTCGACAAGATCTTTTTGGGCTTCGGGGGAGTCTAAGTTCAACTTGATATATTTACCTGAAGTTTTAAACTTTAGTTCGGGGAATTTTTCAATTAGTAGGTCTAGTTGCTCTCTATAATTATCTTTGATTTTTAGGTAAATTGGCTGTGGGGGTTGTATTTTGGGGGTTTCTACTGTATTATCAGTAGGGAGATCAGGGTCTTGCTCTAGATTTACAAAAGAGTTGTTAACTGAGATTGGCGTAAGTACTGGCGTTGGGGTGGTCGGGCGAGCGGTTTTATTTGGGAAGACAAAGTCATCCGCGTTATTCTTGACATTTTTTCTCTTTTTCTGAGGGGGTTTTTAGGTATATCTACTTGGGGTAATTTAACTTTAAGTTCGGTATGATCCGGGCAACTTTGATCTAAGCATGGGGGCATGGTCCTGAGCTCACTTACCAGTTTGTTTCTTGCGGCAATGGTTTCCTCGAGGCTTTCTCGGAGTTGCTTATGAACTCCATGCTCATCTTTCTCTTCCTGGACGGTTGTCAGATATTTACGATAGCCATCGATCATGGTCTCTTGGTTCTTAAGACGAATCATGGCTGCCCTGCGTTTGCCGCAGTCGGTGGTAGGTTCAGCTGGTAATGTGATGGGAGTGACCGGTCTGGATATGCGCTCTCGGTATGAATTATATGAACTTGCTGGCGATGGCGGATCCATTTCGATGTCGCTCATGATGTGGTCGGCAAGCCCTAAAAGGGCTTAAATGGATATACGAGTAATCGCAGGCAATAACTCAGTGTAACACAGGAATTCGTATGCGGACGTGCTAAACACGACCGGCCGCTAACGTGTCACAACTGGGAATCCGATCGATCAAACTTGGAATAAATCACTTGACCGCTGTTAAATCGGTCGCCATCTTGGAAAGTAATGCCAACTTAAACTTCTATACCTGGAAAAAAAACACTCTTTATAAAAAAAAAAAAGAGTAGAATTAAAAAAAAACGTTTAACGAATTTTACTGTCTTATTTTTATTTTGCGTTGTTATTGTGTGCGATATATTGGCCGGACCGCAAAAATAATCGTTGTGGCACGCGTATATCTTGTAATCAAACAACCTTGAACCCCTCGCCCCCAAAAAAAACTCACCAAAAGAAAAGCGTACTCAACGCCAGGTGGGTGTATAATTTCCTTCAAGGTTGGCTTTATGAAAAAGATAATTTTTTGCGCTTTTTTTTTTCATCGTGTGATTTGCATTTTAAATTTATTGTATTACCATTCTTCAAGCATTGCATTCCATTGAATAAAAGATTACTTACTAGAAAAATTATATTTTTCCAGAATTTAGGATATTTTATTAAGGAAGAAGTTGATATATTCACACACACACAAATAGTATTGAAATGAAATATGACTGATATAGAATCGCGTCAAGTAGGTGTTTTGCAATATTTTATTTGTTTTTTTATGAGTAAATTTATACCACTATATTTAAATAATTTGCAGGCAATGAAGAAATTTCACTTTTCGTTATGTTATAAACTAAGCTACAGTATAAACTAAGGTTAGTTTTGGAATCAATAAGTCATATTTGATTATTTCTTTTACAGGAAACTTTTCAGAATGAATGATGATTGCTTGCTATTAATGAGGATAAAAATATGTGGAACCGTTATTATATAAATTATTATTCTGCAGTGAATGAAAGTTTAGGTCTAGTTAACAAACCGTTAAGGAATTCATGATTAGTTTTTATTTACTTTTAAACAAGTGTTTCTGTGAATATTTTTTAAGTTAAGTTTTTAAGTCCAATATTCTATGAAAGCGTATTTTTTCCGAATTGTGCATTTTGTAATGAACTGTGTCTTTCTTTTTATCATCATGGAAATTTTTTGAAAGTGTTAAATTTTAGTATTTTGATTATAGTTCTCAAAATTCAGAAGTATTTTAATATGATTTGAATTCAATGTCATAATGGAATGGAAATTCTTAGAAACGTTAGGCTAAAAATTTAAGACTATGGGACAATGTAGAATGTATTTTTTTAAATTCTAACGTAAACAGTAGTTGGGGTTTAGAACAATATGGCGTTCCTACAGTGAAATAACTCTTGCATTGGAGCTTGGCCTGGCTGTGTCGGACAACTTAGTAGTTAGATAAAAATTATGAGGAAGAGCTCCTAAAGAATAGGCTGACACCAGTGGCGTAACGTCCACCCCCGCATTGCGGGGGAGCAGGCTTCTAGGGGGCCCAAAACCTGACTGACGGGAAGTACATATCCTTTATAAAATTCGGCTTGGGGAAGCCGAAGCTTGACTTTGAAGGGGGGCCCTAATATTCTCCGTTACGCCACTAGCTCACACCTATAATTGAAGATCGCCTAAAAAGGGAGAATGTGGCTGAGGAAAAAGAGGGATTACTTTTAACGCACACACACACAAACAGGCCCAAACAGAATGAGATAAAATACAAACCCGAGTACTTTTTTCATAAGGTGATCATTTTTTTTTACAATGAAAAGGAGGACGAAAAATTATGACTAAATATATGAAACATTTTATTAATTCACACAATAATGCACTAATTACGTTTAAGTAAGTAATTAAAAGGGATATAATACCTTTTAATTACTTACTTAAACGAGTATTTTTCCATTGAATGAATTTTTTTGTCAATATATCATTTTCTAATGTTCCGGAAATTTCGGATCAAGAAAAATCCTTCATATTGAATTTTACGGTAAGTTCTGTAGCTATATAAAGTATCAACATTTAATCTTCATTCTTATGTAATTGGAATAAAAATTGAATTAGTAATGTCCAATAATTATTACCAATTGAAAAAAAAATTTCTTTTAACTGCTACATTAATCTCAGGATAGTACAATGTAAATTCCACAAGAATAACTAAATTTTCATGTGGTATGTGTTCATTTTTGAAATGGTTAAATATTTCAACCATCTTTTATCAATTTTAACACGCTGATTTTCCTATTGTTCTTATTTATCAGAATTTAAATACAACCTCTGACAATAAAGTTCAGTGAATAGTCCTGTAACATTAACGTAAATGAAATATTAACGAATGTTACCTTACTTTCCTTTGAAATAGTCACCTCCCATAACTATGCACCGCTGAGATCCGTTATACATGTCCTGGAAATTTTGCAAGAAGTCTTCTTTTGGAATGGAGTTCAAAAACCTCGTCACGTTTCCTTGGATATCAGGAATATCAACAAATTTCTTTATTTTCAAAGCGAGTTTGAGTCCTGGGAATAGGAAGAAGTCTGGAGAATTGAGATCTGGCGAATATGATGGATGTTCAATTTGCCCCCCCTTTTTTTTTTTTAAAGAACTGTTTGATTATATTGATTGAGTGAGGGTGAGCATTGCCATGAATCAAAAACCATGAACCGTGGTGTGCGCAATGGGGCCGTACCCTGCGTAGACGTTTCATAAAACGGGTCAAAATTTCAACCTACCTTGCAGCACATTCATCGTCGTTCCTTCAGGTAGAAATTCCTTGTGGATAATACCTTGACTTTCAAAAAAGGCATCGTTTTGATGCGTGATTTTTCTGTTCTAAACTTTTTCCGACGTGGTGATACAGGAGAACGCAATTCCATGCTTTGTCTTTTCGTTTCAGGGTTCATGGACTGAGCTTGATCTTCACAACGCGTAGCAGCATCTCATAAGTTTCTTTCGGTGTATTGCCTAATTTAAAACAAAACTTTAAATTGATCTTTTGTTCGTTCATTTTCCTGTTCTCAGTTAAGAATCAACGTACTAAACAAGCACTTTGTAAAAACAAGTCTTACACGGAACACAAACAACGCTCTACTGAGCAACGGTGGGAGAAAATGGTCAACAAAGATTAACAGATAAGTTTTAAAATACTGTAAAGAAAGACAAGTAGGAGAACACTGTTCGAGGAAGGACAGAATAGATAAAAGTAGGACTGCCCTTCCTAAAGGAGGACGATTGGTAACCTAACTGTTTGGCTTCCAACTCGAAACAGAAAAAGGTTTGTAATTCGGATGTTCCCATTCATACCCGAAAGAAAAACTTAATCGAAATATCCTTAATTTTAACTTAAAAGCAGATGAAATAGGGATGTTAGGGCACACATAAAATACGTTTTTATAAATTACAGTCCGATCTCCCTATAATGGACCTCTATTTTGCAAACTTTGTGATGTTCCTCCCCTTGGAAGTACATCTCTCGAAGCATCAGCGTGAGTTAGAGGTGTAGGATTAGCGAAAGAACTCGGATCAAACATTATCTTAATATGACTTTATTAAGATATTCAACTTAAACCGTTAACAAATTTAATTATAATAATTAATATGAGAGAATCTACGATGACTCAATACGCAACACACACAATATATATATATATATATATATATATATATATATATATATATATATATATATATATATATACAGTCGACTCTCGATAATTCGAAGTTGGAGGGACCAATGAAAAACTTCGAATTATCAAGAGTTCGAATTATCAAGAGGGTAGGAAAAAACTCACAAAATACACGAAGAGAAGTTTTTTCTAACACATTTAAATTTAAAACTATGTAATAAAGCAACAATTGTTCAAAAAATTTTAAAGTACATTTTATACAGTATAAAAATAAAACAGAAGTTAAAAGTCCTATATTAAAAAAATACACTTATGTCTTGAAAACAACTATTAAAAGAATATACATACTATATATAAGTAATCCTTTTTGTCAAAAAAAATCTGTTATCTTTTTTTGGTTTAAAACATTCAATCTAACTTTGTCAATAGATTTTTCTAGAACAAATTAATCCTGTAAAATGTCTGCATCAACATGATTTTAAAGGGAAACGTTGCGTAGTTTGTTTAGTGACACTTTAGCTTCTGACAGAGTTACCGGAGTCAACTCCTCCGATTCGTCTTCATCACTTTCTGTATTATTGTGGTCCAAAGCCACAATTTCAGCGTCCGATAAAGCTCCCCATACAGCAATGTCCGTGGTAACCAACTCGTAGTCATCAAACGTCAAATCTTGTTTTGGAAGAGCTTCCCTAAGGGATGGTTCAGCATTCAATTCAGTGAGTGTATCGTCCACATCAACCAGATTCGGCGAGGGGAAGCCTGACTTTTTAAAACAGCTGTGAATTGTCAAAAGAGTAACAGCTCTCCAAGCCTTGTCAATCATGATCAAAGCTGTTAAAATAGATATAGTAGTTACATTCTGCTGATTTTCGAGGTTATCCAAAACGCTTTTAACGATTTCACGCCGATAAAAAGTTTTGAAATTATGTATGATGACCTGGTCGAGTGGCTGAAGTTTTGAGGTTGAGTTTGGTGGAAAAAATTGTAGTTTCACATTTCATACGGGTGGTGCGTTATTGTGCACAGTACAGTTGTCTAAAAATAAGAGAATATGTCGTTTCTCTCTTTTCACATTCGAGTTCAGTGAGACCAACCGCTGATTAAAGAGTTCGGTGGTCCTCCATGCCTTCTTGTTTGAGCGGTAGTTGGTAGGGAACGAGTTTATGTCCTTGAAACACCGAGGTTTTGCAGATTTTTCTATGATGAGAGGATAATCTTTTCTGAGTCGCCCATGTTTACAGCCAGTAAAATAGTTAACCTCTCCTTGCTATGTTTTCCCCCATCGCATTTTTCTTTTTTGAATGTAAATGTTTTTTTCTGGCAAACACTTGAAAAAGAGTCCGGTTTCCTCCGTGTTGAAATAGTTACGTGGTTCGTACTCCTTTATTAGATCCGAAAGCGAATTCTGCCACTTAGAACAAACGTTAATGACGACACTTGAGCTTTCCCCGCACATTTTTTTGAAGACTATCCCATTCCTTTTCTTAAAATTTGTAAGCCATCCCTCGCTAACCGAAAACTCGATTCCTAATTCTTTGGCGAATGCCTTAGCCTTTTCCTTCAATAAAGAGCCACCCATCGAAATATTCTGTCCTCGACACTGTCTCATCCACGAAACTAAACACTGTTCAAGACGTGGAAAATTACCTTCACTAACGCGTTTTCTCACTTTACTCAAAGATGCACTAAAGATTTTCTCTTTATTCCTTAGAATAGTGGAGAGCGAGCTTAGTGGGATTTCAAATGCTTTGGCTACATCAACCTTTCTCTCACCTTCTTCAACTGATTCTATCACCTTTTGCTTTTCAGAAATTGTTAAGCACTTGTACTTTTTAAAAGAAGACATGTCGTTCCTTTTACGTGATAAGTCGACACTGAGGTGAGGTGTAAAGTAGTGGCCCAAGGTTTATCGAAATTAACTGGTAGGAAACGTAAATCACCACAACTTTAGTACAATATAATATTTCTAATTTAAAATTTTGAATCTAAAATGGACTCAAGGCGTATTCACTGTCCACACTCAGCTACGGGGTATACTTAATAGCAGGGGACGACAACTATGGCACGTGGAGCAATTCTTAGTCGCTAATTACCGCTCTTTTTTTTTAAAAAATAATAAAGGGTGTTTTTTTAGAGGTATAGAACTTTAAATTGCAATAAAACAACGATGTATTATTCGATTGACATGAATTTTTTTTATTCGAAAGATAATCTTGTGGCATTACATTTTAAATATGATTTCTGGCATAGGATTGCTACGGCTGGCTCGGATGTAGTCCAATCTGGACGTCCAATTTTCGATGACTTTTTCCAACATTTGTGGCCGTATATCGGCAATAACACGGTGAATGTTGTCTTCCAAATGGTCAAGCGTTTGTGGCTTATCCGCATAGACCAATGACTTAACATAGCCCCACAGAAAATAGTCTAGCGGTGTTAAATCACAAGATCTTGGAGGCCAATTCACAGGTCCAAAACGTGAAATTAGGCGGTCACCAAACGTGTCTTTCAATAAATCGATTGTGGCACGAGCTGTGTGACATGTTGCGCCGTCTTGTTGGAACCAGCTCCTGGACATCATGATTGTTCAATTCAGGAATGAAAAAGTTAGTAATCATGGCTCTATACCGATCACCATTGACTGTAACGTTGTGGCCTTCATCGTTTTTGAAGAAGTACGGACCAATGATTCCACCAGCCCATAAAGCGCACCAAACAGTCAGTTTTTCTGGATGTAACGGTGTTTCGACATACACTTGTGGATTAGCTTCACTCCAAATGCGGCAGTTTTGTTTGTTGACGTAGCCATTCAACCAGAAGTGCGCTTCATCGCTAAACAAAATTCGCTTATGAAAATCGGGAACAACGGCAATCTCGTTTTGGGCCCATTCGACGAATCTAAAAGCGTTGTTCAGGCGTGAGTCTATTCATGATGAATTGCCAAACCAAACTGAGAATAAATCACTTGACAGCTGTTAAATCGATCGCCATCTTGGAAAGTATAGCCAACTTAAACTTCTATACCTGAAAAAAAAACACTCTTTAGAATAAAGTTAAATCCCTGTCTCTCCTGTCTTAGCCCGTACATTATTTATATAAAGGTTTTATTTCTCGCTTTCAATTCTCTGCCATAAAACGATTCTGTAACGATTAAATGTAGTTTGAGTGCTTTATTTTTTTAAAAAAAAACATCTGTTTAAACGTGACTCATTATTATAGTAATAAATACTCAACGCAAATCAAAATTATTGTGCAATACTTGTAAAAGGAAGCATCACTCATTACTGCACAGTGAATAAAAAAGAAAGCAGCTTTTCCTTTATCCATCTAAAGCGTGGGTATCAACGGAAAAAGAAAAAACAGATGGCTTAGGAATAAATCAAAATTTTGCTTTGCAAATACCGGAAATATAATAAACAAAGTAAGTTATTCTATCAACATGTACAATTTGGACTGAAAATAAGTTCAGTAAAAAAACCGCTCGTGGGATAATTAGGTACAGGAAGTGAATCTAACTTCATAATATTGAAGGTTCAAATTATCGAGAGTTTTATAGGATAACTTCGAATTATCGCGTGTTGTAGTCTGGCCAACCACAAATTTTACTTCGAAATATTGAGAGTACCAGAACGTATGGTTTTAGTTCGAAATATCAAGAGTTTTTCTAGGGGCTGAGCATATACTTCGAATTAGCGAGAGGTCCGTATTATCGAAAGTTCGAATTATCGAGAGTCGACTGTATATATATATAATAAGATCTAATCCAATTCAGACCAATCTCAATAAGAGAACCACCTAATCCTCGATTCTAATATTAAGTAATCAATCCTACCTTATTATATCATGTAATAGCACTTGTCTTTATCTGCAATGGGATGCAGTTTTACGGCTAACTTCTAGTCGAACACCAATATATATATCCATGTCACACAGAACTTATTCAATCTTGAACCACGAACTGTAATAATCATCAACTGCCACAACGCACATCAATTGTCTAACATTCCTCTACATTGCCATCTCGCTTACTCTAAGATCCGATATTTAAAGTCCGTTTATTTGCATCTCTTATTCACATCTCATTTCTTGGATTTGGTTGGAAAAGAGTTGCCATTAATTCTGGCCCAAAGAACCCAAAGGGCTTGTTAAAGAAAAGACGCGTAAGACGTCACAACTTTTTTCTGGAACCAAGAACATTTTACTATTTTCTTCGTAAAATAACTACCAAATAGCGAAGTGTATCTTCTTTTTCTCTTGTGATTAGATTTTTTCTTTCCTTTTTGAGAAACATTTCAGGACATTTTTCAAATTATTCTCTCTTTTAGCACATTTTATGACAATCAATTGCCTTAAATGGGTTCTACCAGGTGCCTAACTCGCCTAGAGCAGTAAAATTAACGTAATTTTTCAAACACACAAAAGGACACGTGTGGTAGTGTAAGCTTATAAAATTACTGGTTATAAAACAATGTTAGTTTAACATTACTAACACTACTTGTAGGCTTAATATTAGAAAAAAGTCATTAAAATATTCATTAATTTTAGCATAAAATTGTTTTTCAAAGTTGAAAATACAGAGTATTCCTGGACAATGTTTTTTCTTGCGGATTTCTTTTTGATGGGTGAGATACATAAAATAGACATATATTAATTTACAAAAAAAAAAGTGTGAATAGTTACTTTTTAAAAATAATATATAGTGTATTTTTATGAATTTAAATTTTGTTTTATGTGTTTCCTCTAAAGTACATTAAAAGTGGAACTCTATGTAAAAAATATTCCCTATAACAAACTTTTTTCAGGAATTAACGACTTCGTTAAGTAAAGATTGGACTGTATTTTCAAACGTCCATTAAAAGGCATGGATATCCCAATCATCATATGGATATCATATCTCTTAGGTTCCTTACCAGATGAAATTAGCTTGCTTACTCACGAAAGAAGGTTAGCAAGAGGCTCAAAATTACCTAAAGGTAAAAGAAATGCTTCAGAGATTTACAGTCACTACTGTAAGTTTCGACAGTTATTTTCCCAACATAGGAAGAGTCATGATAAGACATGAAGGAACGACTACTTTTTCCTTATTTTGAAGGTTGGACAAAGGAAATGAATATCGCAACCTTTAATCGACTCAAAAAAGTTTACCAGTAAATAACTACTAACCAGATTAAGAAGAGGATTCCATCAGACATCAAATATCACTTCAGTGGAGTTAGTTGAAAAACTAGATATGTAAGAGAATATGCTTCACAGAGCGAACAAAGACACGTAACCCAGAATCAAAAGAAAACATACGACAGGGATGTATATAGATAAGGTGACCAATTTTTTTTTTTTTTTTACAATGAAAAGGAGGACGAAAAATTTTTTAAAAAAAGTAAATGTATGCAATATTTTATTAATTTAAACATAAATACACTAATTACACTTACATCCCTTTTAATTACTTACTTAAATGAAGAAATAAGTAATATATATTAAGAAATTGAATGAAAGTTTGGACCCCTGTTGTATCAAAATACTTATTTTAGAATGCGTCCCCCTTTTGTAAATAGAGATGTTGTGCCGAAATATTGGCAGATGCACACTCATTTCGATTGGATATAATTATGGACATTTGCTTCGTTTATAATTCGTCACAGTTGTTTCATATACATCAAGTAAAAATGTTGGTCTTAAGAAATTGAACATTTGACAGACTGCCCTCATATCAGTAAAACGTGTATTTAATTGAGCTAAAATTGTGTCTAGTACCTTATTGAAAATGATTGTATAAATATTTCTTCCCTGGTTTGAAATCGGTGATCAGAAGCTAATTTATCAATATGTTTTTTAAGTTTCCTTTACTTTTTTTTTCTTTTCCAAAATGGGAATCTATAGCATATTTTCTAGCAGTTTCTTGCACTTGAATGATCCGAAGTCATTTCTGAAAATATACACCTTTGCTTTCGTCTCTGCTAAAGCTTTACTTGCCTCGTCTAAATCAAATATCGCACGCACTCTTGCAAAATTTTGGATGCATTATAAATGGCATTCAATATACAGTGCAAGAATTCGCAAAGCATCACGAACCCTAAGTTTAGCATTTTTGTTTTAAAGCTGTTTTCGGTAAAAGTACAAGAGCCCTAACTAAACACTAAACACATTTTCAGACAGAAAAATGCCTCGATTTCCATGGAAATTTGCAATACTATATCTCGTACCTCTGTTAACAATATAGCGTTTTTAAAAAATTTCAAAATATTCCGTGAATACTTTCTTTTTTGTTTTAACACGTCAAGGCAAAGCCCATTTAACATTATGGTATAGGATAAAAAAAATGCGAAACATATTTTATACCAGAAGAAATGAATCAACTCGGTTAAAAATGAGAAGTATGATAAAAAATGCAGCGCTCTAAAGGATAGTGAAGCCAGGATATCATATTAACTTTTCATTTCTTTTATGTCTGAAAAAAATGTTCCAAATTCTGGTCCTATTCTTTAACATTAACCGAAAACAGCCTTAATAATCTCTACTTCACGACTTTTATCTTTACTGGGGCTCTTGAGAACTGTTTTTGATAATGCTTTGATTATACTTTTAAAAAATGAAGTTTTATTGCAGACATCGTATTAAACCTTCTGGACCATCTAGTTCAGGGATGGCGAACCATTGGCACGCGGCACAATATTTTGGGCACGCCACCAATCAAAACGATCAACCGCGATTGATTCTTCAATCAAGGAATTTTCGGGGAGATTCATTCAGCTCAAAGAATTATCAGAAACGCTCAAGTTTATTATGTACCCCGAAGTGACATCATTTGATAAACTGAACTTGCCCCAATTCGACGTTGGAAATTGAAAAATTTGAAATGTAACTTATTGATTTCCAGTCTAGTTCAATATGGATTCAAAAATTTACTGAACCAAGGAAAAAGTTAGAATTGATTGAAAAAGAAAGATTAACAAGCAATATAAGTAAAAATGCCAGTAACAAAATTTTGGAAACATTTAATTCGATTCCCGTTACGTTTAACTGTTTGAAGAAGAGCAGGCTTATTCTTTCTCTATTTTAACCATATTTTCATCAACAATATTTTCAGAGATGAATAGCGTTAAAGACTCGCTAAGAAACCATGTGGCAGATGAACCCAATTAAGCATGCATTCTGCTCAAAGTAACATCTTACCCCCAATCCTAGTATAATTTATTTATTATCTAATCTGCAACAGCAGAGAGATGAATCACACACTATTGGTACTTTATATAATTTAAATTACACGTTTAACTAAAACATTTACTACTATAAAATACAAATGTATTTTTCTGTAGTAAATAAAGAGGTTTGAGTTGTTAGTATTCAGTTTTATTATTTTCCCAATAATCACAAGTCAAAATTATTTGACGCCCCTCTGTAAAACTCATTTAGCATTTCTTTAGAAAAAATGGCACGTAAATTCATAAAGCTTCGCCACCCCTGATCTAGTTGGATTTTTTTTTTTAAAAAAAAATGATATCCGATTCGCCAGTGAATTTTGACAGCAGTTCCCAACCAGTGCAGGTTTATCCATCGGGGGCCCGGCAGGGCCCAGATAAGCTGGACTTAACCGGATCCAAGAGCCTCTCCTTGGATCCGCCAGTGTCCCGTAGATGTTCTGTGCCCAGGGCCCGAAATGAGCTTAAACCGGCACTGATCCCAACGCTTAAGGCTATTCATAAAAAAAGTTACAGAAGAATTGCAACGCTGTGAAAAAAAAAATCTGTATCGACACAAGCGCTAACTGTGTGCATTATTTATCAACAACTTTAAATTGAGTGGCGCAATGTACGTACTTAGCGTATAGACTGAATATTCTTAATTTGTTTTGTACTTCATTATGCATACCACTTATCACACTGTGGCTCCATCATAACTTTAAGTTGATAAGTAATGTAGTCACCTGGTTGACGAAATCTGCTACACCCTGTCTTAAAGGTGGGGAAAATTATGTCAAGTTTGGTGGATTATTCGAGGGGCCCGGTGCACAGCACCGCCTAGCCCTCTAGAATCTACGCTATTGATAGCACCATTTTCAAAGGGTTCACTACGTGTAACCATTGGGATTAGTCACTCGCCGTAGGACAGGTTTCACTCCGTTCGTTTCAAACATTTTACTTTTTGACTTCATCAAGGACTTCCCCTAATCACACATTACATTTTTGCAAATTGGTTTTTCATACAATCAATTTAAAATAAGAGTTTTTTTTTAAATACAATATAGAAGTCAAACATAACTTCCATATTGAATTATTTTTTAAATATATGTCTCACGAAGACTCAGTGCCACAAATTCAAACCAACCTAACGCTCGTATTCACCGCTAACTTGACCGTCGGTTAAGATAGTGAGTGAGTATTAACGTCACAATGTTCAGCTACACGAGGGCTTTTGGCGACGGACCCTGTAATTTTGACCATGGTCAGGTGACCGAGACGACACCAATCCCCTCTCTTAACTACCACACCAACGGGAGGACGTTTGAACTCGCGACAGATTAAACGTGCATCGATCCCCTACAAGCCTCGAACTCATGACACACCGGCCACGAGTCCGTTACCTTGACCACTAGGCTACCGCGGCCACAGAACGTCGGTTAAAGGAAGAAAACTTGGGTTTTGTCTTAAGTTTGTTTAGGCATCGCAAATTAATTTTTGCCCAACGAAATGTTACTGTCACAAATTACTTCTGAATATAATTAATTTTTTTATGTTTTTACAAAAAGCCTGATTTTTGTTATAAAATATCGCAAAAAATTTTTGCAATAAAAAATTTATTTGCAAAAAACAAAGGTATACTATATTCAAATTACGATTTTGAAATTTAATTGAGGACTTTCTTTCAATGAAGCCAATAGTTTCTTTTACAACTCAGTTTCAGATTTTGCTAATTTAATCTGTTCTCTCAACAACTCCATCCGCAGTTCGCGTCCCTGTACCTCCCTCCTTTCTTTCATCTCCATATATTCATGGTCTCCTGACGTTCAGTTTCTATGCAAGCAGCTGCGGAGAGAGCTGTCGGTTTTTTAGAATGTTTTGGGAACGTCGTCAAGGTTTTCTGTCAGTATTTGGAGCTTCCTTTGTATTTGCTTCATGTATTACGTCATTTTCGGTATTCCGACATTCCATAATCTGCTAAATAAAAATTTACACGTTTAATAGAAGTAAACTAGAATATTTAATTTAGAACTATATAGAATTTACAAACCACATGATATTTGTAAAATTCATCAAATTAAAGAGACTTAAGTGGTCTGGCTAGAATGAATGAAGATCATTGCTGTAAGAAAACTTTTCTGGCAAATAGACCTCGCTGCAGACCCCCACTAAGAGGGATTGATTGCATCGAAAAATATCTTAATATTTTACAAGTTAAAAATTGAAAAACAGTTGCCAAAAGTAGGAGAAGACCAAGACCCACCCAGGACTGTTGAACCATTGAAGAAGAAACAAACTATCGTAAAATCCGTCCGTCCACGCACCTATACTTTCAAGCTGCATTTTTTAATTTTTAAGTATATTCGCCGTATAACGCGCACCCCCTGTTTTACGAAGGAACTTGAAATGTGCGTATACAATGCTATTAAATTTTGAAATCGTTTATTCGAAGTATTACCTTAGGTTTTTGAAAAAATACACTGCTGGACAATTGCTAAGGACGGATAACACTATCATCCATAGCAACTACAAAATGAAAGGAAGCAAAATGTGGAAAATTAGAATAAGTGCGGGATATTAGTAAGAAGAAGTATGAGTATGCAAATTTTTTTTTCCACGTCTGTTCATCACGTGATAGCGTTCATAAGAGCTTTAAAGGTTTTGACGCGCGTGGACAGTTGTTGTTTCAAGTCAAAGTTTTACAGGAAAGATTTAATAGACGAACTTAAAATTTTTGGCATGTCTTCCCGACATCATATAGATGATTTTATGCGTGGCCGAATTATTGGAAAGATCGAAGAAGGGCGAAAAATAACAGATGTTGCCAGGGAGTTCGACATCGCTCACAGCGTTGTTTCACGGCTGTGGAAGTCATTTAAAACTACTGGAATGTGTAGTAGACGGCACGGGGAAGGTCGTGTTAGAAGTACGACGCCTGCAGAAGACAGATATATCGTCCTATCAGCAAAAAGGAACAGGCGCACCACAGCTCAGCAGGTGGCAAATCAGTTTCTTGCTGCTTCAGGAAAGCAGATCTCCCGAAAAACTGTTGCCAGACGTTTGAGGGGAGGAGGACTATACGCACGCAGACCGGTTGTGTGTGTCCCATTGACCAGACAGCACCGTACTGCCCGTTTGCAATGGTGTCGGGAGCATCACAATTGGACTGAACAGGACTGGGCATGCGTACTATTCTCAGATGAGAGTAGGTTCAGTCTGTCATCGGATTGTAGACGCCAACTGATCTGGCGCGAGAGTGGTACTGCTTATCGTCCAGAAAATATCCAGGAAAAGGACCGATATCCGACATGCAGTATCATGGTGTGGGCCGGCATCATGATCACTGGCCGCACGCGCATACATGTGGTTGCGAATGGGACTATGACGGGCCAACGATACATTGATGAAGTTCTACTTCCTCATGTTCGTCTTTTCCGTGGTGCTGTTGGTGATAAATTTGTTTTTATGGACGACAACGCAACATGTCATCGAACACTCGCTGTTCAGGATTGTCTAGACAGCGAGGGTATTCAACATCTCGTATGGCCAGCGCGTTCTCCACATCGAAACCCCATTGAAAATGTGTGGGATGCTTTGGGGAGGCAAGTTGCTGGTGGAAACTATCCTCCGACAAACAAGAACACCCTCATCCGTGCACTCACAGAGGAATGGGATAAATTGCCTCAACAGTTGCTGGATAATGTTGTGCAAAGTATGGTACGACGTGTGGAATGTTGCATCACACTCCACGGTGGACATATCCCGTACTGATACCTTTCTTTAAGGTGCCTGCTGACTTTTAGATGCATTGTTCCCTTTCTCCGTACGCAGATCAAATGAACATTTTTTTTTCTTTCAGATGTTTCACAGCTTTTGTACTTTCCAGAACAATAAATATTCTTTATTCTGTCTTAACAGTGTGGCAACTATATTTTATCCTACTAGGCCTCATGTCTCGCTTAATGTTATGCTACATAGCAATTTGTGATCCGTCCTTAGCAATTGTCCAGCAGTGTAGTATACTTCTAGAACTACAACCATTTAAGTTCATGAAGTATATATATGTCTCATTTCTTTTATTTTTTTTAAAGCAAGCATTTTGTATACCCGGCGTATAACGCGCGCCCTTAAATTTCGTTCTTGTTTTTTGTGTTAAAAGTGCGTGTTATACGACGAATTTTACGGTAGTTCTTAAATCAGAAAGAACGATGTATATATTTACTAGGTTAAATAAATAAATTTAAAAAAGCCTTATTTCAGTCAGGTAAAATCTATATTTTGTCTTTATTCAATAAATTAAAAGTTTGTAATTGAAACTACTCAGTAACATCACTGTGATACGTTGTGGTAAAATGTATAATGTTGTTATAGTTTTCCCCAACAGAGAGACGTATTTTACGGACAGCACTTTTATTCAATATAAACATGTAAATTTTAAAATTAAAGTACCCAAGCGGGTAATGTTTCAAAATGGCCTCCGACCTAACGCGCCGGTGCCGAGAAACTCTCTCTTTATACAAGAAAAAACACATTCTTACCGGAGAGGAGCACAGTGTGCCTCCTGGTGAACGGAGGAAACACTACAATCACTAAAAACCAGAAAAAGCAATATAGTTCATAGCTTTATCTTTTGGTACCAACAGCTCATTACCACAAATAACCAAATATTTTATCCAATCTATTTCAAATGAAAGTTTTGATAAATTTTACATTAATGCATATTTCAATAGTAAAATATAGTTATGTTTTTTTTAACATAAACATAATCCTAACTAATTTCTGTCATGCATTAAATTATACTCTAATCATCACTACACTTAAGTTTGACGTTGTATAAAATAATTTTTCATTTGTATCTCAGACAAATTAATAAACTATACTATTGATTTTAATGTGTGTTTCATTACTTTTAAATTACTAATGTAACTACATTTAAACCCTGCCTTCCCTTGGCCATTAACGACAGCCAGGGGACACCACTTGTTCTTTTGAGAAGCGGGAACTCGTTCTTCCCTCGCACTTCTGCTCTGGATCGCCACCGGGGAAAGATGTGCACACGTAGAGTCAGGGAAAGCATGTTTCTGTCCTTTTAGTCCTTAAGCTATATTCTGTAACTATAATGAATGTGTGTTGTTTATTTAAGAGACTCCTTGTGTTGTGGAACGTAAGAACATTAAATAATATTTGTTCCAGTAATGAAAAGACTTCTTTATTTCAATACAACGAAGACACGACATGGGGATTGTCATAGTGGCGCCCAACGTGGGGCACACATATTTGTAACATTGAAGGAAATAACTACAAAAGATTTTCTGGATTAATGTTTTTTCATATAATGGCAATATTTATTAAATATAATTTTTGTGAACTAAGAAAATAAATTTTTTTTCTACACAATAGTTATCTTTTATCAATAAAATCTGAAATCTACAACATGGAATCTATCAGAATCAAGTATGACAAACTCAATAATAAATGTAGTTGAAATAAACAAGGTTTATATTTATATAAGCAATTAAAAAAAACTTCCAATTTTTTTTTATGCAAAAATGTATTTATATTTTGAAAAAGAGCACAATGATGAAAAAATCTAGACATCTATTAATTACTTTAAAAGAACTGACTCAAAAAGAAGACAATCATTCTGGATCTGAGAAGAGATTTTTTAATCATTACTTACATCAATAAGCATTTTAAAAATTGGAAGATCTCTCCTTTGAATTCTAAATAAATTAAAAACAAACTGCAAAATATTTATCAAACACAGACAAACTTTACACATAACAGAAAATTGCAAAAATTAAGCTACAAACTATTCATTAATAGATTTAATACATACTATTATATAAACTGAGTCATAATTTGACAAGCTTAATCTATACAAGATTTGAAAAGATTATATTCTTGATTGGTAATTTTAATGACTTAAAAAATTATGAGAATTATGGAATGATATAATTGTGTTGCCTTTTATAGTATTTTTTCTCATGACTACAGAGTATAAAGAAAGGTAATTGTTAAACTCGTACAAATTATTCTAAAAAAAACTACAAAACAGTTATTTTTAGTACATACTAAAGGTATTCACTTATAGGAAAATATGCAGTATTCAATTAAAATTCATAAATATCAATATGCTGTTTCCGATGACACCTGATTGGAGGTGTCAGATTGAGACCCATGAAATTCCTTGTAGCAGGGGGCTAGTTTTTAACGTCTGTTGTTATCCACAGCTTTGAGCACTATACAGGTGACAGTATGATTGGGCTCGGTTCCACCTTCATTTTGAGGAAGAACATCCTGGAGGGGGGAGGGGCATCTCTCTTCCACTTCCACCAACCTTTGGAAAAGACTTGCGGCTTGATGAATATTTCGAGTGTCCCCATGCCACACAGGCATCATAAACTTACAAACATCCATGCCTTTTCCAGGATTTGAACACAGACTCTATGTCACACCAGCCAGCATCACTAATCACTACACTGAAAAATGGCAGTAGTAAATATTAATTTAATCCACCTTAATCATCTTCAAGGAAAAGGATGGGAAAGCTAACAACTCCTGAGTTGTCAAATGTGGGCTTGTGAGTATATTCAAATTTTATAGAAGATATCCTTTAATTTCATCAATCAAATCCATTACCTGATTATCAATTACAACATAAAAAAATCTATTCTAAAGTACTTTATATATGAATAAATAATATATCTCTTCAACTCAAGCTATCCCTCTAATATCACATACCGTTTTTTCTTTCAAATTTGTGGAAACACACACACAAGATGATTCCCTATCAGAGAAATAAACTTGCTGGAGGAAGTAAGGGCCCAAAGATGCTTTAGAATTGCATAGGATAGCAAGATCAAAAGACAAGAGCAGAAATAGGAATACATCAGTGTAACAGAAAACATATTCATTATAAGTTTTATGTTGGTAAAAAGTACACAAATTATAAAAGATGCCAAAATTTTGACAAGTATTCACATCAGCATTTGAGGAATTCATAACATTTCGGAAGATTTTTGACCTGTTTCAGATCTTTCCTGCAGCTGCAGAGATACAAGGCCTTCAACAGAAGTTTTTATACAACCAGAGGCATGCACAAGGGTGGGTTTGGGGGCTCAAATTTTTCTCATAGATCACTAGATTAATTTTTACTGTAAAGATTAGGTCTCAGTATTTTCATTTATGTTTTTTTATAAATGTTAGCCTTCCATTGAAAATAAGCTGAGTAGACCAGTACAAGAAACAGTGACTTCATATAGCTCAAACAGAAGTCCAGGCATGATATGTCTTGTTATCTAACAGGTCAATGTTTTCGACCACTACAAATGATCTGATATTCAAGTGTAGCATTTGGATGTTGCTGGACTTCATTAGTGCAAAAGGAAGGAGAGAGAGCCCTATCATGTTGGAATGATAATTAACAGCACAATAATCATATTGTAATGTTATCGCCTAACTTGGTGAACATAAACAACAACTTGGCGCTTTCCCCTTGATACTAAACTAGCATCCAAAAGGGCATTAATTAATGATAAAATATTTAAAAAGCTGAAATAATGTTTTTTTTTAAATTTCTTATATGTGACTAATATAAATCATTCAAGGTTTGAAAAAGGACAAGGTAAAATTGCTGAAAAATGTGTGTGCATATATGTAATATATTTAAATATAGAAACATCTTCAAGAATGTACATATGTGGAAAAAAATTTTGTAATAAATAGTATCTTTTCAGATAAGAAAATACAAATTTTGTAAATATGAAAGATTTTTTACAACATTTAGTAACTGATGATTAACTCATCAAAAGACAAAATGATTCACTCTGGGTTGAGATTTAAACGACAGATCATCTTGGAAATCATTTGAAGAATGAAAATTTCAAAGGAACAATGAAATGAAATATATTAAAACATGGAAAGATATTGAAAGCTAAAATTAATTACTTATGTTTTGTATTTAATCCATATCAACAACAATACATTTTTAAGTTACATATGCAAAACATAACTAAAATTATAGTTACTAATAAGGAATCCAAAAATAGTAAAATAGTCTAAGTTTATAAGATCAGTACCTAGGTTTCATGTTTAATATTCAAATTTATTTGCAAATTATAATATCAAGAATAATCTGGTCATCACTAAAGAGGCAAATTAAAATAATGCAATACATAACTTCTTTGCTAGAAGCACAGTTATATGTTAAACTTATATATAAAAATCAACATTTTAAATGATAAATAAATATTTTTATTTACACTATAGGTCTCTTTCAAAAAAATTCAAATCTAAAATATCTTTTGAATAATACTTAATACTTTAAAAAATCTATAAAGATCATTGTTATATAATCACAATTTTTAAACTTAAAATTCAATAGCAAAATAACTAAAAACAGCTTATCTTTCTTTGGTTCAATATTCATGCAGTTGGCCTTCTATATAACTACCTATCAAATAAGTATGTAAACCAAATATGCAGATAAAATCTTTGCAGTTTTTTGAGTTTTAATAATGAAAAGAACAGATTAAATAAGACTTTCATATAGATTTATCTAAAAATCTATTCACTTTTCCATTTAACCACAACTTTATACATAAAACAAAATATCTGTGGACAGCATTTCCTTAAAAAAGATAGTAAACTTCTTAATATATGTTTTTGCTTGTTCTTACAACATCCATAGAAAATATGGTACTTATGTATTATTACAACCTATTGGTGACATTATATGAAACAAAGCACCTAGTTGCCAATTCAGCACACACAACAGATAGGAAATCGGAGTTGTCAACTTGATGAGTTATTAATAGAGTTGGGGATTGTTGCGATAGTATACACTTTGTATCACAGTTTGTAATACATTATTTTCAACATTTTGAATATTAAAAGTAAGATGAGTACTTGAGTATTTGCATCATTTGTGCCATGTGAATCTCATGATGATATCAAAACAGAAAGATTTTTACGTCATTCATTTGAAAAACAAAAAAACTAATCAATTAGATATTTAGAAGGAAAATGGGTCAATTTATGTGGTACAAATTTGGCTGAGGTAACATTAATACTTAAGTACCCTAGGGACAGAGATATAACTGACAACATTAGGAACCCCCTGCAAAATCAGATTTAATTTTTATTTTACAAACTGGTTAAATACCCACCTGGCATCAGTTAGGTTCTAAGCCCCTGAAGAATCATGCCCCCCAACAATGTGGGAGTGTTTGCTATGCCACTGCCTAATATGCAACATGCATTTCAAACAGAGGTGTAACTACTACTGTATCAATGATACGGGACCCCCAACATATATAATACAATAATATCATAAAATGCTAAGGGGCACCAAAAAGGGTGTCCAAGAAATTTTGATACAGGACCCACTCAGGACTAGCTGCATGTGATTTCAAAACTGGCTTTCACTTTTTATACAACAAAGTAAATTAATTAATAGCCAAAGTGGCTATTAATCATTTTAGTAAGCTGACTACAGGGATTCAAAAGTATAAAAAAAATTAGTTATGTATGGCAACAGAACATGTAATTTAGACTTTTAATGAACTTAAAATAGAATAAATAAAACCACCATTCAAGAAATGTTTTACTCATCACATTAAATTTTTAGGATGAAATAGGAAAGTTAAAAAAATTATTTGAAGTAATTCTATTTTGCACTAATAATACAAAAGAGAAACTAAGCATTTAAATTAATTTGATTTAAATATATTAATCAGTCCACTTTTGTTAACCAGTTAAAGATGTAAAGTTCAAATATTAAATCTTGGTTGTTTGATTTTGAAATTTTTTTCAAAATACTTAGCTCAAGAAAGATGCAGATTTAATTGTTTTGCTTTGTAATTATCTAAAAGTTTAATATATAATTATAGCAGCTCAGAGAAGCAAATTGAGCAGCAGATTTCTCATATCTGACAAGTATACAGTTAAATTTAGCAGAACTATTGAGGAACATCATTGAAAACTTAAAAATAAATCTAAAAAGAAGAAAAGCTTTAAACAAAAAATTGTCTTAGATTATAAATACTCTAAAAAGTTTAGAATTCAGAAATTTGATACAAGTATGACTAAGGAATTTAAAATTGTGTTAAAAAAGTTTATTTTTCTCTCCTAGATATCTATATTATATGCAAAGAATTTCACTTAAGGAGCACAAAAGATTCTTTTTTATAGAGTATATACAACCTAAATATAATTTTACTTCCAGTAGAATTCTCATGTATAACACATGAATCAAGTTTAAAAAATGTAAAATAAATTGAAACCTTATAATGCAAAATAACTACAATACATTTTTTCTTACATATATTTGTATCTTAGTTTCATGTATATAGATTTAATGATGTTTGTAAATATTTATTTTATAATTTTACAGTTTTCCTCTAGGATATATAAATACATTTTTATTAATATCATATTCAAATATAACATTTGCAATCTATCAGTTAATTTTTTTTATTTTCAATTTTTGAAATTATCGTAGTGGAATTTACTGCCCTTTCACCCCCGAAAAAATTCTAAAAACAAAATTACGAGATACCAGTTTTTAAACGCCAAATTTGGCGATTACTCCTTGTCCTTACGACGCCCCCTGCGCCACCATATCAGTCAGTATACTTCGTATAAGTAAGCATTATTGCGAAAAATGTTATGTCGTTGGCTATGCGAATATGTGTCTTAAGATTCCTATAGAAACAATCATCTGTAATACTGAATTCTGTCCCGCGTCTTGGATCTCAGAATTATTGAAAAGTTTCTTCGAAATTTGTGTTCATTATCGACTGAGTGAATAATTATGATGCAGAAACAAATTGTGATATTGAGGTATCCTGTAACCTTGAATTATAAACATTCCACGGATATTTGTTTATGGATTCAAATACCTTTTTATACAAGAAGAGTATTTCATCAACGGTATTTATTACTTAAAAATTGGATCATTCAAAAACTTTCGTGGCCTTCTTGATAATGCAGTGTGCGTAAGGGTTCATACCGAATAATTTGAAATTATCTTGGAACATGAAAATGTGTTATTTTAAATTATCAGGTAATAATTTTAAACGAATTATTAAAGATTCAGACATTCACCTTTATAACTGCTCAGCTACATGAAATTTTTAAAAAATGGATCAAGTGATAAAATAAAAAGTGTAAGTCAATAAAAGTAAGTCTTTTCACTTTGATTCAGGTTCTACTGAAAATGCATTTAGTCACTAATTATATGTAAAGAACAAATGTTTGCTATAAAAAGAAACCCCGTACGTTTATTACATCTTGTAGAATTTAGATTTAACAAGCAATGAAGAACGATATCGTAAGGCAACGGTTTCATTTGACTGCTAGTTACTATACAGCAATTTAGGGGATATCCACAAATTATACATCGTTACGAGCAATCTTAATTTTTTTTTTTTTTGAAATTTTAATAAGTATAAGCATGATGCAAAAAAAAAAAAAATCCAAATTCTTGTTTGCTCCAAAATACCTTACTTTTTACAAATGATATAGTATTTACATAATTTGTATAACAGCAATGGTGGACATATATTAAAAAAAAAAAGAATATATGAAATGCCTTTTATTTTTGAATTTTTGCTGTACTATTCAAATTTTCCAAATGTTCTGGGGCTTAATAAATTTTAGCCCAAGTTTATAAAATTTCTTTTCTTATTGATATTTAAAATGGGAAATACTATGCACATAACATTGTACGTTCTTTTTTAAAACAATTTTTAATGAATTTCTGTTGTATCAAAATCTAAAAAAAGAAGTAGAAGAGATATGTAAAGGATTATACGTTGTTTTTTTTTTAGATAAATTTTAAAAAGTTCTTTATTAAGGTCCAAACTGCACTCTGTAATTTTTTGACGATCTGTTCAAAAATTACGAAACTGTATCCGAGTAGAATAGTTTATTAGTAAACAACTAACCTCTACTCGATCGTTCTTGCTTGAGAATTATGGGAACGCCACTAAGCTCTGTTGTTATGAAGTTTATTTAATTTTGAACTGTTAAGGATCTGCAACTTAAAGTATTTCATCAACTTTAAAGGTTTCATGAATTTGTTTTTTCAATGAAATGTCCGACAGTGTTTTGGTTCTAACTGAACTGAAGAGTCAATTTCATAACAAACGCCGTTTATAAACATTACTTTTAAATTTCCTAAATAGGTCTTCGACACCGATCATAGATGTTTTAATTGCTAGTAACTGTTTCAAAATTAATATTTTTAAGGTCTATTGGAGGAATTTGCGCTTTTTTGTTTAAAGAGGATGATTCAATAGGTGTGTTTTTAATTCGTCAGGCATGTTTTGAAATGATATTGGCTTGATCATTTGGCGGTTTTTCTAACTTTTTCTTTTTATCTTTTCCAGGTATCTGAACTTATATTTCAAAATATGGTAAGTAAACAGTTGGAACTCAATGAACGTAGGTAATAGTCCTTGTTTGTAAACAAATAACAAGGCCTAGTATTCATGTGTTCACTTAATTTTTACATATAAGTAAAGCAATGAAATAGATTTTGAAGCATTGAATTTGTAACTGGAAAGAAATTGTGACCAATACTTTTAAAGAACTCTTGTCAAAAATAATTCAATGCTGAAATTAAAATATTTGTTTTTATCTTTAAAAAGAGAGGTTTTTGTTTTCTTATTTTTATTTCCAAATATAACTTCATTGTAAAAAAAAATTTCTGAATAGTTTATTCTTTGGATTAAAATTTAACATAGATGTTAAGTATTGTTTTCAAAATGATTCTTAAAAATTTTCATAATTTGTTGGCAGAAATTATTCCTTAAGTGAAATTTACAAAAATTTATAATTGTTTTCTTCAAGTTTTGTTCTTAGTGAGCAAAAGTTTACCATTTTTCTAAGCACAAGATGCCCATATCTCCCCCTTCCTTCCTGTTTTTCTCAATGATTATTTTGCTTTTATATCCCAGGAAAAGGAGTTTTTAGAGCATACAGAATTGTACAAAATATTTAGGTACTTGCATATTAACGTCAACGCAGCTAAATTTACACCATGTTAATCATGCTTTTTTCTTCCAAAATCTGATGCATTGTTTTTTTTCCCCAAATAAAATACGTAAGAATACGTTCTTATTTTTCTATTTTGTTGTTATATCTCAGTGCTATCTGCATGATGTAAATTTGGCTGCAGTGACATTAATACATAAGTACAAATATTCCATGTAATTAAAGACATATGATAATTTTAAATATTAAATTTCAAACATGTTAGTAAGTTTTTTAATGTTTTATTTATTTTAAAAATATATTAATTCTCAAATTAACTTAGAATAAATTTTTATTAACTATTGAAAAAGGCTGTTAAATTGTTTACCGTTGCTTGTTTTTTTTGGCTAAAGTGTAGAATAGGAGACCCCTTGGATTTGGCGATGTTTAACTAGATGCCAGAATGAATACAGCTCTTCATTAGTTCTCCTTTGCTTCATTACTCTTGAAACACTTATCTCTACATATAGATTGGTTGGCGACTGATTCTGGTCGCCAAAACATTAGCTTTGCCAAGGGGCCACTTGTTCTATATTTTAATTGTTTTTTCAGTATTTTTCCACTTTGGAGGCACACTTTTTTTTGGTTGGAATTTTTTTTCTGTACTTGCGTATTATCACAACCTATTGGCAACATTATATGAAACAATTCACGTGGTTGCCACACAATTCAGCACATATGACACATAGGAAACTGGGGTTGCCATTTGGCGAGTTAATTTAAACATTAGCATTATTGCAAAAATACGCAAGTACCGTTTTTTTCTTTCTAGGTTAAACGCTTAAAAGGTGTTTTTTCTAAAGTTGCATTCTACATATGTGTGTGCACCATAAGCATTCAAATTCGTGAATTGTGTGGTAGGTGTACCACAATTAATAAGTTTTACTGGCATTTGGCAATTTTTTTTGTTGCATTTTTATGAGCCTCCCCTCCCCCTTTCCAAACAGAAAAATAGCTTTTTTTCAGTACTTAATGATTATCCCCATGCCTTTGGTAATTGGCAAATTTTATGCAGTTGTCTTTATTGTGATTTCAACTCATAAAATATTTGGATAGTAATCACTGATATGAGGTTAATACATAAATATTGGTTAATGTTACATTCAAAAATAGTATGTTATTAAATGTCATGAATTCTAATGGTTTATGCATATCATTATGCTAAATAAAGCTGTCTTTTTTCATAAAATTAGCTCAAAAGTTTAATTCTTATGTTAATTATGATTAGATTCTTTAAATTAAAAAAAAAATTTATTATGTATGAAACTCTTAATATCTTATATGTTAAAATTAATATAAAAGTTTTTTTTTAGTACTTACGTTTAATACTAATGACAATTTTCTTCAAATCAAAAGACGTTGCCAAATGCTGTGATAAGCAACCAATAGTGGAAAAATCTTCTGTGTATTTTCTGAAACAGTAATATTGAAGATGGCATTTGGAGACGTTTTTGAATTCATGACGTCTTTTTATTTAGAAAAATTGGTTGATGGTGTAATATGCAAGTACTGATTTTTTTAATAATGCATTAGGTTTTAATTCTTAAAAAATTGTAGTTTACATTTAGCAATTATGTCAACAAATTTTAAACTGTATATTTTGATATTTTAATATAATCTGTAATAATTGAGGTATAGATTTCTTTTTGTTTACATTAAAGTATTTTTCCATTACTTATTTTTAGAGGTACTTTTCCGTTTTTAGGGGGGTGGCATTGGTGACAGTTAATTACTTGTTTTTGCCAAATTAAACACAAAAGTTTTTTAAGTTATATTTTTGCATATGTACCATAAGCACTCAAACTTGTGTATTGTGCGTTAGGTTTACTACAATTGACAAATTTTTCCTGGAATTTGGCAGTTTGTTCTTTTTTACATTTTTATGGTCCTTTGAAATGGAAAAATAACTATGTAGATGTTAATATTTAAAAAAATATCGTTATTATTGAGTATGAAATTCTTTTTGCCATAAATGTATTATTATTTATCAGTTATTAACGCTGAAAAAGCTCTTTTTTTTCCCCCTCTGTTAAATTTTAAGTTAAAATGAATTCTGGTAGTTATATATTATTTAAAATATTATGTACATGTTTCAAAATGTATTTATTTACTTAATATTTTTGAGGGGTTTTTTCTTATCGAGCATTAGTACTAATATTTATTATTCTTGTCTGAAGTTTGATTTTTTTTTTTGCATTGAAGCAACTTATCCAAATTATCTGAATGTTTAAAAAAGAAAGCATATCCTAAGTATTCCTTTTTTAATCTAGTATTATGATTAAGCTAATTTTAATTTTGAACCTCTTTAAGGTTGTGTTTATTGTATACTTTTAACTTAACTATTAGCAACTCTCTTGGTGGCTGAGTGAACTGGCATTGCTTCTTTTCAGTATTAAGTTCATTTCATGTGCCAGTAAAGACCCGCTGTATAGAGAGGATAATGTTTTTTGAATCTGTTGAGGTTTCAAGTCCTCATTTTGATGTGGCATTTGGAAAGTGGGATCCTGACTCAGGTACCATTCTCATTACAGGGTTATATGAATTATGAGGTCTATTGTCAATAGCCCTTGTGTTGGTTTAGTAAGATTATCTTGCGATATTTTTTTATGAGCATTCTAATAGGGTTTTTTTAAATTACGGTGTATGTATGTCTTTTTGTTTTTAAATGTTCTTTTTAATTGTATTTTCTTCCTTTCTTTTCAATTACACTTCTGTTGAAATTTGTTAAAATACTCTGAACTTACTTTTCCCTTTAAGTGTTTAAAAATTAGGTTCACTCCTAGGAGAGCCCACACCCTTGGCACAAATTACTTTGGTT
Source organism: Trichonephila clavipes (assembly GCA_019973935.1). Classification (NCBI taxonomy): domain Eukaryota; kingdom Metazoa; phylum Arthropoda; class Arachnida; order Araneae; family Nephilidae; genus Trichonephila; species Trichonephila clavipes. Next base: position 2,225,478 of record BMAU01021369.1, read on the forward strand.
GGCGATAATTGCGCCATCTAGGTAACCCTACTTTTAAACACTACATATGGCAACCCTAACTATTTCTAGCATTTTCGTATTTTGTGGGCGCGCATTTCAAATTTCATTTTGTTGTTGGGCTCCAGGCTGGCTGCATGATGTGAGGGAATATACTTTAGAATTTTTTACTTTGTTGAATGCGAAAGGTAAGAAATAATTGATTGAATAGTGTATGAAGGAAGGATTGTTTGCTTTGAGATATGAATGTCCTAAATGTAATGATTAACATGATGTAACATGGTCGGCAATAAAACGCTTTCTTCGAAATCTTACCAGCCACACACACGCCAAATGTATGTTTGACCATTACCTCACAGAATAAATATGGCGGCGCTCACACGATCATTCACTTAGCGATTAGACCTGTAAGGCTTTTTTAAAATCTGTTGTTACACTGTACCCTCCACTTGGAAAAGATCAGCAGTAAGAAAATAAGTGCTGTTTTTATATTTTTTACCTTAAATGTTTAATTTCTGTATTGTTTACTTATATTTTCATTACGCATCCACTTTATCTCGCTATATTCCCTCGCCGCCATTGTCGGTTTCGCTTGGCGCCATCTTGTCCTGGCTTGGCGCTTTTTTTGGTTTGTCACCAAGGGTGTGGGCTCTCCTAGGATTTTACCGAAAATATTGAAAAGTAGCAAAGTATCAAGTTAATGACTAAAAAAAGTAATTGATAGTTTACTTCAGCCAGAAAACCAAACTTCATCAAAATTTTGTTTATTCACTTTAATAGTGAGTGATGATAAATTAGTAATTAAAGGGGTTTTTAGTTTATCGCAACGGTAAACTCCTAGGAGAGCCCCCACCCTTGGCGCCAAACCAGAAAAAGCGCCAAGCAAACCCGACAACGGTGACAAGTAAATATAGTAGTATAAAATGGATGCGCAATGAAAATACATGTAAACAATACAGAAATTTAACATTTAAGATAAAAAATATAACAACAGCACTTACTTTCTTATTGTTGATCCTTCCCAAGTGGAGGGTAAAGTGTAACAACTGCTTTTAAAAAATTCTGGAAAGTCTCTCGCTGAGTGAGTGATCGCAAGAGCGCCGCCATAAATACTCAGCGAGGTAATGGTCGAACATGCCTTCTGCATGGCTGGTGTGATTATGGAGAAAACGTTTTATTGCCGATTAACTTACTATTGGAAAACCACGAATTCTTTCTTATACTTCTGCAAACATCATGCGTATTCACACCTTTTTTCGACATCTCCATTCAAATCCATCCAAAACAACACTCTTTCGTTCATTTAATCCCATTTGCTCATTACATTTAGGACATTCATAACTTGAAGCAATTAATGCTTCTTTCATACACCATTCAATCAATTCTTTCTTGCCTCTAGCATTCAATAACGTAAAAAAATCTAACGTGTATTCACTTACAAGCGCAGCCGTACTTTCAACCCGGTGCCCAACAACAAAATGAAATTTGAAATGAGCGCCCACAAATGACGAAAATTCTAGAAAAAGTTAGGGTTGCCATATGTTGTATTTAAAAGCAAGGTTACCATGACAGCGCAATTATCGCCAACCAAAGTAATTCGCGCCAAGGGTGGGGGCTCTCCTAGGAGTGAACCTATCGCAACTGTATTGGCAACATTATATGAAATGAAACACATGATTGTCACAGTTCAGCGCATACAACTCATGCGAAATCGGGGTTGTCTGTTTGGTGAGTAATCTTGAATGTTGGTATTGTTGTGATAATACGCAAGTACTAATTAAAGCATTTTATATATAAGTCAACTTTATTGAAAAATCCGGTTAAAATTCAGTTTAATTTTTATTAATTTTATGTTTTAAAATATTGAATTTAAGAATTTGAATTTATTTCAATGTGAAGTTTCAGTGGTTTTAGTGAAAAATATTTTTATTTTCATTCTGATTTTAGTTTATGTATTTTAAGTTTTAAAATTTGTGATGTAAAATACAGTTAATTACATCTTTTTTCCCTACTTAGGTGATTAATTGTTGTCAACATTTTGCTTACATGTCCATGAAATGCTAAACTCATTTGATATTGAAAAGCATCAACTATCCAAGTTGTCGATATGTTCAAAAATTTCTGGAAGAAGAAACTGTATGAAATTTATAATAGATGAGTTTCAACTCAACAATGTGTAGCCTACTTCATAGTTGTTCATTTGAGTTCTGTATTCAACAGTTATTAATTGCTTGGTGCATATTAAAAGAAATAAAGGTAAATATTTAATTTGTAAATTTATGGTATAAATATCTAATTTCTCATTTCCACAATGTTTTATGCGTGTATTACAGAATTATTAATTTCGTGTTTTCTGTTGATGCAAAGTATTATGGGAACTTCGCAATAAAAAAAAACTACAATACTATACTTTTTTTATTAATGAAATAATATATTGCATACTAATTTTACCTTTTAATTTTAAGATTATAAACATGAGCTGTATATTATGTAATATCTTTAATTTTAATCTTAAAAAATATTTCTTTTCCTTTTAATCCCCCAAAAAATGAGGAATTTGTAATTCGCATATCAACAAAGTGCAAGGTATTAAATATATTTCTAATCTTCTAAAACTATGAATCTAATTTTGTTGCAGCAGGTTTAAGTATAGTTTGCCTTCTAAATTTAAAGCCTAAAATCTTGACCTTTTTGTATGTTTCTTTCATTTCAGAGCAGCGGAAATTCATATCTGTGAATTAGAAATATTTATTTCATTCTTCTGCTCCCCTCTCCTCCTTTTCTGTAAATAAGGAAATAAATGGTACTTATTCATTTCACCATTGCAGGTGATAAAATTGTCAAAAATGATACAATTGATGCCAAACAGAATATTCCCACTGGTCACATTTTCAAAGCATGTCACACCCATTTTGAAAAAGATTTTACGATATTAAAATGTTTATTCCTTGAAAGTAATAACTTCTTGGAAAAAATATTTATCAGCATTTTTTTTATGTGTGTTGTTGCCAATAAAGTTTGCTTAGTGAGATTTGCACTGTTGAAATGGAAAAGTACCTATTAAGTTGTGTTTACAATTCCTTTTTAAGTAATTCATCTAGGTATTTTTAATGGAAGTATTAAGAACCTTGAAATATGTATATATTTAGAGAATATTATTTTATGATGCTTGAAAGATCAATCCAAATTATTGCATGGAATTAAAAAAATATTGTGTTAGCAATATATAAAGGAATTTGACTCTAAAGGCCCTATCACACATGCATATTTGGAGCAACCGTTTAGGACAATTTTTCACCCAACTCAGGGTGAAGGGTTGCCATAAGCAAAACAACATGCTCTGACATCAGCCACGCTCTTATCTTCTCATTGAAAAATTACTCACAGATTTTTCTGCTTCAGGAAACGAACATCTTATATTATTTCTTTTATTTTCACTCACGCTTTTGTTGATGGGCATAAACAGAACTGGAGCACCATTCTGTTTAAAATATTATACTCCGTTAAAATACTATACACCATTGAAATATGCACCATATCTGATGCGTTTGAAGAAACGAAAGTTCTTGACCATTATCTTGTTTATGATGTAAGGCAGGGGTGTCCAACACGCTGCCCACCAGTACTTAAGTTGCGGCCCGATGACTATTTTTTTTAAGAAATTTAAATATCAGGTTTTTAAAGTTTTTTTCATTTTGAAATTTATTTGAGGGGAAATTTATATATTTATATAAATATGCATTGTATTTGCCTGTTACCTGTTCTTGTTTTAAAATAAATCCTTTCCGATAATAGAAATGTCCTTTAGATTAAAATAGACTTATATTTTATCAAACAATTACATTTCATTTTTCTGTAATAAATTCCGAATTGCATTATGCATTTCCTTTACTATGGATGGTACATGATTCTCTGTGTGTGCAACTTTCATTTCTTCTCCTCCTTTTCTGTTTGGAGTGTCCAAAAAGCAAGATGCAGTCAGAGATGTTTTTTAAAGTTTAAAAAAAATATTCAGGACGATTAAGATAAAGGGCAACGTATACTTAATCGTTTGCCAATGACAGCACTATCAAATTTCAACAATGAGTAACGAAAGATCGATTCAAAAAGAACATCGTGATTTTCATGAAAATGGCAACTGTAGTATTTTAAACATTATTTGATCATTGCTTATTATAGTATATAAACATAATTATATTATCTATCTCTGTATGCATGAAAAATAATGAAAAGAATAATAATAATTCGTTCCGTTTTAAATTTTTTAAAACAGAATGCAGTAAATTTTTGTTTTCCAAATCTGATATAACAATACATATTTTCATGTGTGGCCCGCGAGATTATAATATTTTTCTTTGAAGTGGCCCTCAAGGTCATTTGGGTTAGATACCCCTGGTGTAGGGTACCAAAGAACCCCATTGGTTGGAATTTAAAGCAACTTTTATTTGGAATAACTTTTTCAGCTCACTGGGTAAAAGTTGTTTGAAGCTATTGCTATTGCAACCGAGTAAAAATAGTACAAATTGGACGAAAACTTGCTCGAAATGTGTATGTGTGATAAGGTTTTAAGTATTTGTATCTGTGCTTGGTATTATCACAACCACATTTGTAAAATTTGTGAACTTTACCAAGAGAAGAATACTTTATATATAAAAAAAAAGTTATATTTATATAAAATGTTAGTTATAGTTACGTTCTTAGTTTTAATTATTTTTTTATATGTTTTAAAAATATTGCCACAAAATTCTCTGCATTTTCAGATGAAATTTTATTGCAATGAATTTCAGAACAGCATTGGGAATTTTTTTAAAAATATTTTTCTTGATCTTGTTGCTTCATACATTCAACTAAATATTTTTCTTAAGATGGCTTCAGGCCAAGATGTATGGCCGTGATGGTGTAGTAGTCAAAGTCACACATTAGTGGCTGGTGTGTCAGGAGTTCGAGCTTGTACCGTTGAAGACCCACTGTGTAGAGGAAGCCGATGCATGTTAAATCTTTCGAGACTCAAATGTTCTCCCATTGGTGTACTGTGGAAGTTAGGAGTGGGGAGTGCTGGCTCCAGTCATCCTCCTCACTTGACCATGGTTCAAAATTACGAGGTCCATTACCAATAGCTCTCGTGCAGCTTTGTAGTGCGACATTAGTATAACTCTCTACTCTCAGGCCAAGAAAGATTCAGTACTAGTATGATACCAATTCCTTAATCAATGGTCTTGTATGGAATTTACAGTCCCAACCTTTTTATGGTCTCCTTTTATATATGCACATCAGTGCTCAGAGTAAATTATATGCTCCCCTATTTAATTTGCTCTTTAATTTTCATTAATGTTGCTGCACTCCTATTGGGAATTGCAACCAAGAACAATTCCTTACCTGTATATTTTCAGAAAATCCCTTAGGGTGTTAGAATGTGACCAGTAATGTTGTTTCTCAAAAAGGGATATTTATTAATTTTTAGTAGCCTGTTTTTCCTCCGCCAATTATTTGTTCTCCCTCAGCTTCAACTACAAGACAGATCTTTTTTCAAGTAGCTGTTCCAGTCAGTTACTGTTTTGTTTGACATTATCAATTGTTAACAGAATTTAAAGCAAATTAATTCATTATACATCAACAGTATATAAATCTAACAGCTGTGAGAACTTAATTGCTGGATCGAATCCAATTGTGGTTATTACAATTTTTTACATTGCATTGCCAAAAATCCTGTTTCTTGAAATAATAACTTCATGTTAGGCAAATTTGAAAGATTCATTTCTAATGTAACAGCTAGACTCTTGAAGCAATTTATCACTTTTTCTTTTGTTATAGGGAAACCAACTACCTCATTTTTAGAACTCTGATTTATACAAATATATGTATAAAAATGAAAAAACTAAAATCTGATGAAAATGGTGTCATTGGTTGCTGAAACTAAGCCGGATGTTACCTTCATTGGCCACAGGTTAACAGACTTTGGTGTATATTTTAACTTAAGTGATTTTTACTTGTGTGGTTGCAATAATATACAAGTACTAAAAATTCTTTACAGAAATAATAGGCTTGAGACATACTGTTATAAGGTATTGATATGTTTTAATTTTGTAAACAGTTTGCCAATATTTTTAAAAAATATTTTTTTGCATGATCTTTGACTGAAGAGTTTACTGATAAAAAAAATATATGACTTATCTTATGATGGCATGAATGAATTTATAAAATTTATTAATTCAAGTTAGTTTATCTATATCTTTCATATTCAATTTGAAATTGCATAAAAATGTTTTTATTGAATGCATTTTATAAGTTAAATTTGAAAAAAATTCATTTTTCACAGAAATGAATGGAATGAGGCCTGTGCATGGTGATCCATCAGAAAAAAAGAAGCGAAACTACAAATTGATAATTGACCCAGCATTGAAAAAAGGACCAGAAAAAGTATACAGATACGATGGAGTTGTTCCAGGTGTAAGTTGTGTGAATTTCATTTTTGCAGTTTGTGTGCTGATTTTGTATTCCTTTTGATATACTTAATTGAAAATTTGAAAATGCGCTTAATGGTTATTTGCAATATGGACAGTTTGATTATATCCTTAAAATTAGGGGTTTTTTTCACCATAGCGATTGTGCTGTTTTATTTCATTTTAAATAAGCAGTACACTTAGGTTTTTTTTTCTTTATATTGTAACTTAAATAGCTATAAATTCAGTAAAATATGAGCCAAAACAATTTGATACTTTTCCATTTCGCCAACACAAATCTTGCCAAGTTGGCATTATTGGCAACAACACACAATATACACATAAAAATATTTATAAATATTAGTTATCTTTTTAGTTTTTCATCCATTTTTGATGTATTACTAAAAAGAAGTTACTGATAAGAAAAAACTCGACTTGTTTTGAAAGTGTCTTAAAGGTTACCAACGGGAATATTCTGTTTGGCATCGGTTGTATCAATTGACTTTTTTCTCTTGCGCCTGCGAAATAGAAAAGTACCAAAAATTTATAAATGTATTTGCATCTAAAGATTTTGTATCTTGGAATTTATTTATTTTATTATAAAATTTATTTATATGTTAGGATAGCTGGTTTATTAAGTAATTATTTTTTTGTTTAAATTGATTATTAATACAAATAAATATGTTACTTGTGTATTATCACAACTGGTACTGGCAACATTATATGAAATGAAGCATATGGTTGCCAATTCAGTGCGTACTACTTTGGCAGCCTCCGATCCCGCACACGGCGACGGTACCACTCCCGGGACCAAAGTCATTACATTAACTCAACTACCAATCAGGAAGCTCCCTCTCGCAAACATGGGAGAGAGCAGTCAAACTCAAATTTCTACACACCACACAATGCAAACACGAAAAGCTGCCTCCCCATTGGACAGGTGATCAGCGGGCCTCGGGAAACTCAAGCTAATGTAAAATTCTTTAATTCAGTAAATGTATTAGTAACTATTATTCAATATTTTAAACTTAAAATTTAAAGCAAATCCTTTTTATCTTTCATTAAATTATTAATTTTCTTAAAACCTTTAAATAAAATGGGCAATGTAATTAAGTTATCCTCATGTTTTTAATTCACCAAACAAGAGATCAAAGCCCTAGCGGGCTAAGTGCTCTAGGTACGTAACCCAGCTAAACATGCAATATTAGGGTTGCCAACTTGGCGAGTAATCTTGAACATTGTCTTTGTGATAGTACACAAGTACCATAAATATTTGTCAGAGTTAATAAAAAAAAATTGGTTAAGTACTAAAATACTTTCAAATTATTTACTTTTTGCTTCAATTTTTAAGTAAAAAAGCTTAGTACTATTGAAACATTTTATTTTATATTGAAGAAACATTTAAAATAGATTATTGCTAAATGAAATATTTTATTACTATTTTAAAATTTATAGTGAGCATTCATCAAATACATATTTCCAAAAATGATATTAATTACATAATTTATTAATTTTAAAATTTTTGTAAATTGTTCTTAGAAAGAATAAAATTTCAATTTTATTTAAAATTTCAAACAATTCTCAAAAAAATCTTTTGAAATCTATAAAAAAAGATGAAAAGTATGTTCAAGATTGGATGTACTAAGCATTTTAATCTTTCGGTTAAAAATACATTGTGTGATAGAAAATAATAATTGTTTTATGAGATAGCCTTTTTTGAACATTGATAAAAAAAAAAATTTTTACAGCTTGAAAAGTATTATCCACCAGTTCATGTCAGAGATCCTCGCTCACGACTTTCCACTTTGTGGGCCAAAAGTGAGCCTGCTGATCTTATTATTCCTCGATTTAAGGCATGTATAATTTTTATTTCTATCATAGATATAAATTTCTTAAATATGAGACAATATGATTTTTAAATTAAATAATGCTGCTTTGAAGTAATTTTTGGAATAATATAACTAGAATAAATTGACATCAAATTTTTATGTTGTAAAGAGTACTAGTTCTCAGTTTTTTGGGAAGTAGGTAAAATATGCTGTCGGATATAAGTGAAATCTCTCCTAGTTTTTATATTTTATTGTTTATTTATGCTTTTACTGAACCACTGAGTCTATTAAAATATATTTCATTCGTTTATTAGCAAAAAAGAATTTTTTTTTCCTGAATGAAAAATTTTTACAAAATTGTGGTCTAAACAAAAAGTATTTTTTCTAACTTGTTTATCAAAGAGGATAACTCTTTGAAGCCAAGAAAGGTGGGAGGAGAAATTGATCAAATATGACAAAGTAATCCATTGTAATAATTGTATTTAGTGTTCATCATTTCTTTCACCTTTTGAACCAAATCAAGGATAATTTCTGTGTGAAAAATTCAGTTTGGTTCACTCTTAAGAGAGCTCACACCCTTGGCGCGAATTACTTTGGTTGGGGCGATAATTGTGCCATCTTGGTAATCCTACTTTTAAACACTATATATGGCAACCCTAATTATTTGTAGCATTTTCGTATTTTGTGGGCGCACATTTCGAATTTCATTTTGTTGTTGGGCTCCGGGCTGGCTGCGCCTGTGAGGGAATATACTTTAGAAATTTTTACTTTGTTGAATGCGAAAGGTAAGAAAGAATTGATTGCGCGCTTCGAGTTATGAATGTTCTAAATGTAATGATCGGCATGATGTAACATAGTCGACAATAAAATGCTTTCTTCAAAATCATATCGGCCACGCCGAATGTATGTTCGACCATTACCTCGCAGAATAAATATGGCAGCGCTCACAAGATCATTCGCTTAGCGATGAGACCTTTAAAGCTTGTTTAAAATATGTTGTTACGCTGTACCCTCCACTCGAAAAAGATCAGCAGTAAGAAAATAAGTGCTATTTTTTATTTTAAATGTTTAATTTCTGTATTGTTTACATATATTTTCATTATGCATCCACTTTATCTCGCTATATTCCCTCGCCGCCATTATCGGTTTCGCTTGGCGCCATCTTGTTCTGGCTTGGCGCTTTTTCGGTTTGTTGCCAAGGGTGTGGGCTCTCCTAGGATTTTACCTTCGGTTTTTTTTTAATTTTCTATCTAATATGTTTTTATGTATGTGTATCAGTTGAAATTGTATTTCTGAATTTCTGTGCCAATGTATCTTTGCTAGATGAGAGATATTAAACTTAAGTTTCTAAAAATACAATTTATATAAAAGCTGCTTGTTGCTTTATCCTGGTGACTTTCATGTATGAGAACAATCATAGAGGGGATTGGTGCATTTTCTTAGTTGTACAAAAATGAAATTTTTATGTTAATATATATTTAATTAGTCTTTAACAGAATTGTATCATTTTTGTATCCTCCTCCTCTTTCTAATACAAAATTAGGTAGAAAATGGTCTAAAAACTCACTCATTCAAATCAGATTAATTCCAGACTTATTTAAAGCAAACCATTAAGAAGTTACATATGAGACAGCTTTTAACAAAAGTCATACAATGTTTTCCTGACATGTTAATTTATCAATAATTAAGATTTGTAAACTGATAAATAGCTCCTCAAAACTTTATTACTTTTAATCATAAGTTTTGACTACAAATATTTCCTAAATTAGAAGAAATTGTGTATAATTGTGCTTTTAAGAATTTTATAACATAAGGAATCACAGTTGTTAAACATGACATTGTGGGATCCATTTTATCTAGTAACTGTTAATAAATCACATTTTTAGTAATATTGCACTTTTTTAAAAAATTGGAAAAAAGATGATCTATTGTACAAAAACTTCAAAAAAAAAATGCTGAGTAGGAAACTTTTTGTCATTAAAAGTTTAAGGCACTCAATTAACAGAGACCCATTTTTTAAACATGTTTGAAAACTTTGATTTAAAATTTTAAATGTTGGTTTTTATGTGTCTGTGATGTGAAGTTGAGTGCACAAAAGTAATGGTGTTGATAGCGAAATAGTCTAGAAGTTAATCTATCAACATCAAAATTTTGTTTCCCTTGAGCCATTTATGTTGTAATCAATTTTATCTATCTCCAGAGGGACATCTTTTTTTACTTCATAAATCATGGAATAGTTGTCGTAAATCTGTTTGTTTTTGAATCTTTCACTCCATGATTTATAGCACCTTATGTTTTCATTTTGATGTATTATACAATGTTGCATATTTTTATTTCATCGAACGTATAAAGTTATCATTAAAAAGAATTCAATATATTAAAAAAAATCTGTTAGAAAATTAAAAAGTTTTCTTAAGATATTTTTTGTTGTGATTTTTCACTGTATTTAATTCTTGTATTCATATTACAGATCGATGAAAACTATATTGGCATTCCCCCGCCAGTACAAGTCACGATTAAAAACTTAAATGATAATATCAACAAACAGTTCCTTGACGATATGTTGAAGAAATACGGAGAAGTAGAGCAGTCTCAAATATTTTACCATCCCAAAACTCGCAAACATTTAAGACTTGCTCATGTAACTTTTACTACAATCCATGCTGCAAAATTGTGTGTTGACAGATTAAATAGAAGTACTGTAATGGGAGATGTGTTGAATGTTTATTTAGATCCATTTGGTAAGTTATCGATATTATAAAAAAAATAGAGAGAAAAGAGATTTTTTTAAATTTTTTTATATACATATTCAATATAATATGAATGTAACGTTTTTATTGCTTTCTATGCATGTTGCATGATTATTTAATAAAAAAAAAGTTACATAATTAATGAGAAATTGGAAAAATGTATCAAGATCAAATTTTTGCTCTGATACTCATTTTAATGAAATTAACTTGAATGTGTGTGTATTATTCTCTTTGTAGTACTTAAAATTTTTAGAAATGATCAAATTATTGTTGAAGAAAATTTTTTCTTATTCAAAAACCGATTTAAATAGAAATTTTTTGGTAAAAGGTTCAGGCAAAAAAAAAAAAAAAAAAGATTATGAGTCAGAATTTATCAATTTTGATTATTTTAATTATAATTGTTAATTTTGATTTTTAGGTATATTAATTAATATGAAAATGTTTTCTGTTGTGTACAATTATATTTCTTAATCTTTTCTTGCTATTAAATTTTTTAAATTCTGTCAAATGTAGTTTACAAAAGCAATTAATGTTGCAAGTGCTATATCTCATAAATTAATTTGTTTTCATGGTTACTTATCAAATACTTCTTATTTTGTATTTTTTACAGTTATAATCTGTGTTTTTGTTTATCATGTGTTTTTTTATTTAATACTTTTATTTGAATAATGCATCATTTATTTAATTTCTTTATGAAATATTTTTCTGCATAAATATATGAACAAAATTATATGAAAATTCTGTATGCTATTTGAACTTTTTATAATACTCAACTGCTTGAAAATGAACGATTATATATGAACTGTTTGAAAATTGTAATTCAGTCACTGATTTTGAAGGATTTATGACCCTCTCCCCTCCCTCTCCCTTTAGAGTAAGAGTTTGACTTAAATTTCGCAAAAAGCTTAAAGATTAAAATTACTTGCTCTTGGCTAGCAGAAAATGTTGGGGGGAGTTTAAGCTATGTTTTCCAAAATTAACAGATGCATATATCAATCAACCCCCTTACTATTTTAACTTTAAAGTAGTTCTAAAAATTCTTGGCTTATGCATGGAAATGTAAAGTTTTTATTATAACAATATAATTATCAAAATAAGTTAAGGTTTTATGATTTTATTTCTTTCAGGTAAAGACTGTATGACTACATATGATGAAATTGTCTCTGGCAGGACCAGAACTACTTCTACTGGAGAAGAACCTCCTGTCATTTGTGATCCAAGAAGGAGGCTACATTCTTTTGACAAGTCTTCTGAAAAAGATTTTAATGTGTTGAATAAACCTACTAGAGAGCATCCTCGAGCATATAATCAAGATACGTGTACACCATTAGGTTCAGACTTTGGTTATGGTTCTGAAAGTTTACTTAGTAGTCGAATGTCAGACAGAAGTATGAGTGTACAATCTGATGTTAGTTATCAATCCATGCACTCAACTCCCAGTCAATTGAGTTATGATTCTGGATTTGGCTACAAGTATGGTGTTCAGAATTCTATGTGCCAGAACAAACCACCAACCCCAATCTCTAATGCTGTTGGAAAAAGTAATACTTGGGATAAGATACCATCCTCCCATTGGGGTGAGGCATCTTCTCCTTGGGAAGGTAACAGTTCTCCCAGTTGGGACACTCGAAGTACAAAAAGACATGTTACACCACCTACCACTCCAGTTTCTGTGCCAAAACAGAGTCCTATTAGAGAAAGTTTAGATACCAGAATTGAACTTCTATTAAAACAAAGTGAAGGAAAAGCTGGTTTCTTGGGACTTGGTGCAGTTTCTGCACAACTAGGTGATGTTTCAATCAGTTCAGATTCTTCTACTAATGATGACAAATCTATAATGCAACCACCTATGCCGCCTTGGATGCATGAAGCCCCTCCTCTACCTCCAGACTCTTCACCTCTACCACCACTTCCAGAATCTGATGAACCACCACCTCCGCCTCCAGAAGATGATGAAGTTGTTCTTCTTTCAACTCCACCATCTCCATTTCTAAGTTTTTCTGAATATCACAAATGGGCTATAGTAACAGCTGATATTGATTCTGGAAAAGTGACTTCTCTTGAAGACATAGTCATTCGTGAAGAGTCTCACTTAGAGCATCCGATATCTTTGAAAGGTGTCAGGTTATCTGGTATTAACTTAAAAGGAAGTAGCATAACAACAGAAAAACCAGATGAATCTCCCATTTTACAGGACAAAGGAGATTCGACTCCTGTGAGAGATGAATTACCTGTTGAGGAGGAGGATGATGATAAAATGTCCTTATCTTCTCTGAGTGATAATGAAAACAAATTAGAATTACATATCCCTACTATAATTGATGGGGCCATTCAAGGCCCACCAGTTCAACAAACTTTGAGTGCTACACATAGTTCTGCCTCTTCTTTATATCCATCTCAGAATGGCCCAAATTTATACGGAGTTTCGGAAAACAGATCTACATATCCTAATTATGCGGCTGCAACATCTGCTACTTATCCTGTTCCACCTACCAGTGCTTTGTTTCCTGCAACCCAAAGGCCTTCTTTTCCTTCTCAGGCTGTGTTTGTAGCACCACCTGTTCCACCTCCTGCTTCAACACCATCTGTCGCAACTGTTCCACGAATGCCCCCACCTCCTACATTAAGTTTCCTTCCAGGACAAACTTCATCTAGGTCTCAGCCTGCTCCATCAAGCCATCCAATGTATCCAAGTGAACAAGTACAACTAATGGCACGCATGGGCATTTGGAAACCTGGCATGGGATCTGGAGTGACAACTCCTACATCAACTTTTAATACTGTTTTTCCCCAAAGTTCATATTCTCCTCGTGATAGCTTCTATAGTCAATCACAAACCTCAGCATTGCCTGGTGCGACATTTTCTATATCTTCTGTACCTATGCCTCCACCTTCAAAAATAGCTGAAATGGTAATGAGGCCGCCTCCAGGATATCCTATTGTTTTACCACCAATTCATATTCCTCCACCATTTAGTACTGCTTTCCCACCACCTACACTTGGAGCTATAGATCCTCATGCACCTACAATCAGTGGAGTCTTAGCTTGTGTTATCAAAGAAATGAAACAAGTCATGAAAAAGGATATCAGTAAAAAGATGGTAGAAGCTACAGCTTTCAAGCGTTTTGAGCAATGGTGGGATGAACAGCTTCATCAAGAAAAAGTGAGTAAATGCTTTCAACAATTTTGAGTGTTATGGATATCCCAAATATCTGTTCAAATATTGTTTTCATATGATTATTTAATATTGTTTGAGAATTTTCATTTTAAAAACATTTATATTGAATGCATTATATATTATAATTATTTATTAAGTTCTATATCAAGTATTTTATGTAGTGAAAGATTTCTCACTCCTCAATGGATTCTTTCATGAATGGGATAATTGATTTCTATAGGATCTAAATTACAATACACTTTTTGAAGAATAGTATAATTCTGTCCAGGGGGTGCTTTATAGAATATGAACTTTAAAGTAACAGGATAGACTTTACAAAAGAGGATATATATTTATAATAAATGGCAAATATATTGTTTTTTCCCCTTCAATGGATTTCTCATTAACTTTCACATATTGATTCTTTATTTTCCTCCAGTTAAAAGCATGGTGCAGTTTATTTTCTGATAATTGCTTTATCATGCATGACACTTACTTTTTAACAGCCTTCAATAACTTGAAAAATATTCCTTTTAGTACATATTTCATTTTGGAAAAAAGGAATAAGTTGTACTATAGAATATGGAGTATTTTTCAGTGTAACAATATATATATCTGCTTTTCAACTAAAAACTGTTTTTGTGGATTATGGAGGAACCTTGTCTTGATGCAGAACCATTTTGACACTTAACTTTTTTTCATATTGAGATTCTCCCTCAAAATTTTTACACAGTTTCTTAGTCAGTGTTGATAATTTCAGCATAAGCATTGATACTTTTTATAAACATTGATACATTAAAAATTTTAATGTACAATGCTTAGTTTACTCTTTTAATTTGTTATTTTGCTCTGGTACTCTCGGCAAAATTAAGTTGTGGGAATATTTAGCACCTGTTAAGAGTTTGAATTGAATATATTGAAACATCAAAAACTTAGGTAGTGAGAGTCACCAATTAAATGGCTCTTACACTTGGGGACTTGCCATATCTGCAAAGGCTTTAAGTATCCAAATGAAGCCTATTTGAGGAAAAAAAAATTATTTTAAAGAATAGCATCTCCAATCATGTAAAAAATATGAAATGCAAAATAATCTAATGAAGCATATAAGTAATTTGGAACAAATATTTGAAAATCCATTTGAATATATTATGAGCTTGTGACACCTATTTAGTATATTGTAGACTTCAATCCATTGAGCTTTTGGTAGTATATGAAACACTGGTAGATATGATTTCCCAAAAAGAAATTGCTGTTGATATGAGTTAACTATGTAACAATATAGGTTAAGGTATTACAGTTCTTGAGTACTATTTCATGAGAAATATTGTTTCTTTCTGTATATAGTATCGTTCTTTTCTCCATAATGCTTTGAGTACAGATTGATTTAATTTACATATGTGTGCAACAGTATATAATGATTGAAATTTGAATTTACATTGTTGGAATGTATAACTGGAAACTGCATCAGAGAACATTAAAAAAGGGTTGCAATTGGTTAAGTTTTGTCTAAAGTCAGCTGCAATATTTGGCAATTCATTGCCTACATTTTATTAACAAAAGGACACCATTATTTCTGCTGCAGGGATTGTTGTGAAATTATTATAGCATTGGTGGTAATAATTAGTCTTATGCTATTTCTGGTATCATAAAATGTACTTGGTACATGATATCCACATACTGACCATCTATATGTATTTTAATTATTATGTAGCTTTAACTAAAATAAATGTAGTTATTAAAATATTTGGTTTTAGCATGCCAATAATACAATATTATGTAAAATTTTTCAAATCAGGTGTAAATTTTATTACTTTTGATATTCTTATAAGTATCTTTATTTATTTATTTATTTTTACTATTTTGTTCAGATTAATTTAAACATAGAAATGGTGTTTTGCTTATTTTCTAAAACAGTGCATTTTTTTTCCAGCTCAAATCATTATCAGGAGATGCACCAGTTAAAACTCCTGAAAAAACACAGCCTCCTGCATTTTCATCACTTACTGCTTTGTTTGATAAAAATCGTTCTTCATTTGGTTTCGGTACAGAAAGTGGCATTGGACTGGGACTAAGAGCTACAATGCCTAGGATGCCTTCATTCAGGGTAAACCAAACAATAAAAAATCATTTTATTATAATAGTATTTATATATCTTTTTCCTTATTATGTTAAGCAAACTGGAATTTTCTTTTCCAAAAGGAAACACTTTTAATAGCTTTCCTTCAAATGTGCTTTTGTTTGCTCTTTTGTGGTTTGAAACAACAGTTTTTTAAACACATTGACAATATTTATAACTGTAAGTATCATTTAAAATAATAATCATGTTTTAAATGTTTTTGTATTAAATGTCTCTTCTATTACACTCTGAAGACAAAAAAAAAAAAAAAAAAAGGAATCAGGAAGGATTATTAAAATGTAATGAAATGTACAAGGTTGATAAAATGCTTGTGGAAAAGTAAATGATTACATTTTAAGACTGAAATATGTAAAATTTAGTAGAAAATTCAGAATAAGGGTTTTCAGTATGATGTATGACCATCACTCTGAAGACAAAAAAAAGAAAGGAATCAGGAAGGATTATTAAAATGTAATGTAATGAAATGTACAAGGTTGATAAAATGCCTGTGGAAAAGTAAATGATTACATTTTAAGACTGAAATATGCAAAATTAAGTAGAAAATTCAGAAGAAGGGTTTTCAGTATGGTGTATCACCATTATTCCTAATACAACATGCTGAGTACCTCTGTAGTAAGCATTATAGGGTCCTGAGACCATCCATCGTATGCCATGAATGCTAGCACATAATTTCTACGTGGTATAGGTGGAGTGGTGATATCTCGCCCTTACATTCTCATTTGGAGACAGGTCTAATGAAAATGTTGGTGATGGTAAAATATCATGTTATACTCATGCTTGCATGTGTTATACGATAAATGGCAGTGATATGTGGTCAAACATTGTCTTTTGAAAAAGTAATTGAAAGTGAGAGCTCAAGAATAGGACTGCAGTTGGGTGCAGAAACCCTTTAATGTAATATTCACCTGTCAAAAGGCCTGTAATAAACAACTAAGGTAATATAGAATCATACCCCATTGTGCCGCACATCATGTTGGACATCTGGAAGACATTAAGTCTTCTAGATGTGTTATGAGACTGCAGTAGCCTAGTGGTCAAGGTCACTGACTCATGGCTGGCATGTCATGAGTACTAGTACAAGACCTGCCATGCAGAGGGAGACGATGCACATTAAATATGTTGAGGCTGAAACATCTCATTAATGTGGTGTGAAAGGTAGGAGAGGGGGCTGTTAGCTCCGGTGTCATCCACATCACTTGATCTTGGTGCAAAATTACAAGGTCCATCGCCAATAGCCCTTGTGTTACTTTATAGTGATCATGGTGCTGAGCATGCTGCCTCCATGCATGGATTTTATTCTCGTATCCACACAGACAGCAATGAAGACCTCTCAGTGCCATTTGATGTTCCACGTCCATCTAGCACAATGCAATTTGAATCTTTAAGATGGCATTATAATGCTTTTGATGTAACGGTGTCTGCGATTTTAGTTCTACATTGTGAAGCTGTCAATAAATAGTGAAAGTATTTATGGAATAATCAACAGAGGCTCCCAGTGGACGTTGAATCAGTATACACGTCTTGCAACATGTTGATCTTCTCTCTCAGGTTCATCTGAGGCAGATTGATGCTGTGAAGTACCTTATTATAATCACCTCTGCAAATTGCAGATAACAGTAACATCACTACAGTCAATATGCTGTACGTCCATTAATTAGACTATCCACCTTCTCGGAGCCCTATAATTTGGTATCTGTCTTAACTCTCCAGTTACTTTAATTACTTGTAAACTTTTTCTGTGGTATAATTCAGTGAGAAACAATATAACCAATACAACTGCAAGGGAGTTTAATATGCTATTATGTGTCCTTTTATGACTTGATATGCATTTTTTTTCAAAAATTGGCCTGCGCACATTGCATGTTAAAAACAAACCTAAAAATTTAATCATTTACATCTCTGAAGCAGATGCACCATTCCTTCAAATGTCAATCATGCTGATCTACTCCTTCCAGGTGCAACTTAAAGTGTATTATATTAATGATAAAATAATTCAAATTATCATGACAACTGGTTTTAATGTTAAATGCATTTTAATTAGAAAATTTACTTTTTTTCTGTCTTCACAGAGAAAAATAATTAAAGCACCATCACCTCCTGTTCTGGATGATGATGATAGTAAAAAAGCTGAAGAATCAGGTTGGTTATTACTACTTATTATGCTTAAAAGTTTATTAGATATTGTTTTAAAATTATAACATTACTAGGAAAAAATTATAGCATATCAACTTAGTTTGAAATTTAACTTAATAGCTTATGAAATCATTCAATGCATTTTCAAAGCCTTTGTTTTCTAATATTTTAAAATGTTGAATTCAGTCATAAATTATATAATATTTTAAATGCAAGTCAAGCAGTTGATATATTTATCATAAATTAATTCTTTTATAGCTTTTATTACTCCATGAAAGTCTAAAATTGTTTGATATTTTAAATTTCTGAAAGTTATTTAATTTTCTTTTTTACATTAATTTAGCTGATTGTTTTAAGTGAGCTAAAGGTCAGATATATGAAGATAAGCATGTATATTATATTTAATAAATTTAATTTGATTATTCGTATTTACTGTTTATTTTGTCTTAATTATCTCTTATGTGTATTAACTCTTTACTTTTGTCTGTGTTGTTTTCTTTCATTGAATTAATTTGCCTAAATTAATAATTCTTTAGAATTTCTTGGCAGAGATTTGTTCTAGAAATGTATATCTTTCATAATTCAATTTTAGCATTGTAATTATGTAACAGAATTGAATAAGTTATTTTTAATTCATTTTTCATTTGGTTTGTGTTTTTAGATACTGAAAGGGTAAAATCTGATTCTGAGGAAGAAAGTTCTGTAGGGGTGAAAAGGCGGCGAATTGTATTTTCTTCTGAAGATGAAGAAGATGAACAGAGTTCACAAGAGAGTGAAAGTGAAAAAGGTGATTCAGGTTAGTTCCTCTTGAATTTTTAAAAAAATTCTGTTATATTTGCGTATATGGAGCTTCTTTATCTAAAAAAAAAATGTTACCATAAGTAAAGAAATATAGGAAAAATGTACGTAATGCAGATTTTAGGAAAAGTCAAATTTTTCTTTGGAATTGATGCTAATGTAATTGCCATAAATTATTCCTTATATGAAGTGTAGTCACTTTAACCATAATTTTGACATCAATAGAAAAACTGAGAAAGTCTGTTTATTTAGTTCAAAAAACATTATATATCTAATCGTAATAGTATCGATATTTATTTCACATCAACCATAATTTTCGTATCAAAAAGAAAAACCAATTTGATATTGCATTTAAAATTTATACATGATCTATAATCATTTGTGTATTATGTAATTTATACTGCAATGTTTTTGACCAAAGAAAATTCCATCTGCTTGTTACTATGGGAATGTATATTGTTACTTCTTTATATCTAACACAATTACTTAAATATTTTGAAAACTATTTTTAATTTCCCTATCTAATATCATTTGTTTTAAATTATATAAAATCCATAATATATATATATATGATTATTAGCCTTTTAAATTTTAAAGACATCAATGGGAGAATTTATTTGATAGAATTGTTTCTCATTAACACCTGTATTATTAGAATAGTGTTTATAAAAATTTTATTTCTGTGTATATTTGGAAATCATATTCATTATATGTATGAAGATTTAAATGTCTAGCTTTTAATATGCATGTAAGTCAAAAAAATTTGTGGACGTAAATCATTGTTTTTCTATTCATGCTTTTTGCCATTTAAAGTTAAAAAAATTTTAATTTACCTAATTTTGTATGTTTTTTTTTCATTATTTGTAAACAACATACGACGTTATTTGTACGCTAAGTTAATTGTATATATTACAGAAGATGAATCAAGCTCAGAAGAAGAAAGTTCAGATTCTGAAAGTGTTTCTGGTGAATCTGAATTTGCATCTGGTGAAAGTGAAGGAGAATCTAATGATGAGGAAGTTCCAGAGCCCATTGCAACTGATGAAGATAGTTTAAGTATTCAGAAATTCTCTAGTCCAATCCAGAAAGATAAAATTGAGTTAGAATCATCAGATTCTGAAGTTGTTAAAAGCAAAGCAGAGGCAGAAACTGATAAAAAGTAATTTTTTTTTAAAATCTTTTATTATTTTTTTTGTAATAAAGTTACAGATGAAGGAAATATTTAAAATTCCAGAAGTAATGAGTTTTTACCTTGTTGTGTATATGGTTTGTTTTTGAACATGTATCAAAGAAGTTAAATGATTGATTCACTACTGATTTTTTTAATGTTTTTAAGCAAAATAAATATGTACAAAATATGCTGTGGAAATTATGCTAGATAAATTGCCCATTAGGAAATTTTTAATTGTAATTTTATTTAATATAAAAATTACTTGAAATTGTATGGAAAAATTTTAAGTTTTCATTCTTTCAGTTAACTTTTGCTTTTGCATTATGTTTTTGCTTTTTATTCATTTATTATTTGTAAACTGTTCATTAAGTAATGTTTTTTTTTTTTTGGTAAAAGTAAAATATTTATGAAATAAGTTATATTTTATTTTTTTAAGATTAGTGGAATATTAAAATTTTTATTTTATTGTGGATTATTGTGTTATTAAATGTGCTTGTATAGATAAGTGAAATAAAATAGCTGGTATTGAAATTTTTAACATATTTTGTGCTTAGGAAAACTTCATTTACCGGTCTTCTGGAGGAAGCCAAATCAAGGAAAAGTAGTATCAGTTATTCAAGTAATGATGAAGAATCTGAACTTACTAGCACACCCATTCCTTCTCAAGAAACAGAAGAAAAGATGGAAATCAGCGACGAAATGAATGATGTTTCTGAGGATGAACTTCATATTAGTGATGAAAAAGATAAGGAAATCAAGGAATCTGAAGATTTTGATGAAGAGGAATTTGAAAGCAGGGAAGAGGAAAAGGAACCTAATAAAGATAATGAAAAAGCAATTGTAGAGCCTTCACTAGAGAGGGACAAAGAATTTGAGCCTGTTGAAGAAAGAAGTGAAGTTGCCGTTCAAAAAGTTGATGAACCAATGGATACTAGCTCATTGGAACCTGTTACCTCAGAATTAGTACAAGAACCAAGTCCAGAATCTAGAGCCAAAGAAGCATCAGAATGTCTAATGGAGTTGGCTTCTATTTTTGCTGATTTTGGCCGACAGGCTGTTGTTGAACCTGTTGCAGAACCTAAGGATGTAGTTAAGACCGAGGTTAAAGAAGAAGAACCAGAAATTAGCGTTGAGTCGAACCTAAAATCATCTGAAAAATTAACAAATGGAGAGCTTGATTATAGCACTGAGACTACATTATCAGCTGATGAAACTCTTCTTTATATGGACAGTGATCAAGAATACCTTTGTAGAAAAGATACCTATAGTAGTGCTGCCAGTCAATTAATCGCAGAACATAGTTATTGTTTGCCTCAACCTATGAAAATCAGTGAACCAGTGCATAAAATAGACCCAGAACAAAAGCTTGCATCTTTAGACTCTGTAATTGATTCTGTAGCCCGTGGTCCAAAGCAAATTGTTGCTGATCATGAATATACTAAAATGCGGGCTGTAACACCTCCTTTCGTCAAGCCTGCACCATCTGTAAAAACTCCCTCACCCAAGAAAAAAACCAAAGTTAAAAGAAAACGACATTCAAGTAGTAGAATCAATCATAAAGAAATCAAATCTCCTATTATGGCTGATATTAAACCTCCAGAACCACAATCCTATTCAGGCCCCATTTTTGAGAAGAGATCAGTCATGGGTGAAATGAATGTTGTATATGATTATTTGAAAACTGGTTTAGATCAAGAAGATATCAATTATTTACAAAAGAGCTATGATGCCTTGCTGCAAGATGATGCTCAAGGTTTCTGGTTGAATGACACTCATTGGGTTGACTATCCAGATATCCTTTCATATTTTTTTAATATTGTGATTTTGTACAAATTTTATTGTATTCTCCCCCACCTTTATATAATAGGTTTGTATCTGACTAAAGTTCAATCTATATAAGTCACTCCTTCCCCTTACAAAAGATTGATTTATTTTAAATAAATTTGAGAAGAAAGGAATACAGGTGCTTGAGAATAGAACACTTATTGATAGCTGACTTTCAATTTTTTCTACAATGTAAATCTGTCCTACAACAATTAAAACTTCAATGTATTATTGTTGTTTTTAATTTTTTTATTGAAACAGCTTATGAGTTAATAAAAGGTTTAAATTCCTTTATGTAATAAAAACTAAACACACTTTTCTTAACCATCATGTATGATATCTCCTCTTAGGAATTTGATTCTTCATATAGTATACCAAAAAGGGTAAAAATGGGATTCATTAAAATAGAAGTGACTTAAGAATCCATTATCATAGGTTTAACTAAATGGCATATGATATATTTTTTTCAATAAACAAGATTGTTCTAAAAATAAATTTTCTTTAATAACTTTAATTTTTACTATTATGCTAATTTGATAGGTAATGGTTCTTGTCTGAAACAGAATTTGCAATGGTTTAGGCTAATTTTTCAGATTTAAAGTTAGTCACTTTTCTGGGTCGTGGAATTTTGTATTTTGATTTTTTATTGCAGAACAACCATATATATGTTTATAGACACTCTTGCTCTTATATTAGTTGAAAGCTTTAATTCTTGTTTGTATGGTGCAACATTTTTCATTTTATCTACTTTTACTCTGCTCCTTTCTTTGATGGTTTTCTCTCAAATAATCCTCTTGAGTGTTATAATGAATTTCTTATTAAAAGAGTTAAAAGTATTTTGTCATTTGTAAAAATTGCAGTTAGGCTTGCATTAAGATTTACCACTAAAAAATACTGTTACTCATATTTCTCATTGCTCATTTTGTTATTTAGATAAATTTTGCACAATTATTCTGTATACTTTTTCACAATTTTATGTTAGATACAAGTATACACATTATGTGTGAGGCTGAGTGGTAGCATATCGCACTTCCACACCACAGGTCTGGAGTCATATCTTCGGGCTGGGGAAAGTCGACTCAGCCTTTCATTCCTTCAGTGGTTCGATAAGTGTGTACCAAGCTTGCTTGGAGACTAAACACTGGGTGTTCACTTCAGACTGACCATCTGATTGGGGCATCTGCTCATGCACCTCAGTGCTCAATGGTCATGCATACTGAGATGGGCACATTAGGCCTTGGCCCTCATGTGCTGTTACACCACTGAGTTTAGTTTATACACATTATGTATGAACGTTATATGTTGCACTTGTTTGATATTATGGAAGATGAAAAGCAGTCATTTTAAGACTTTAGCAGACACTTCATGGAGTTTGAGGAGTATTTTAGTTTGAAATTATATTCTCAAGTATTTTTTTGGTGTGTGTGTGTATATATTTTTCTTAATTAATTTTACCTCCTGTACCACCCCCTCCAAAGAAGAAAAAGAAAGATGAAGGCAGAACTCATCTATCAGGTTGTGCTAGATGTGAAGGCTATTACAAAATTGATGTAAAAGAAAAGGCTGTTTATAATCATGGTGCAATGTCAAGTTTAGATGATGGAGAGGTATTTGAGTATATTGTTTTGCATTGTATTTTAAAAAAAAGTTTTTACATTTCTTAATCAAGTAAAAAGTTTACTTATTTCAATTCTGAATTAATATTAAATTTAGTTCTTAAAATGGACATATCTTATAATCTTAAATAATAAAAATGGATTAAAGAAAACAAAAATTTGAAAACTGTCACAATAAATGTAATATTTTAGTTTTTTTTTTTATTCTTGTTTGATTTTACTTTTTATTGGTTTTAAATTAATGTTTTTAATATTTTATGCCTGATATATTGTACAGATCCCAGTTTGAAAAATATTGAAGTACTTAAGCATCAGTGTAATTGAAAACATTTATATCATAATTGAATTGTTAAAGTTATTGTAGTAAACTAGTGTTTCTCAAAATTTCTTATTTTATTCTCTTTGTAACAAACAATATGAGGCAAATAACATTTGATAATTATTTTTACTTGCATACATATTAATTAAAATTCATTAAGCAATTCATTTTCAATATGACAGTGCATAGAGTTGGAGCTAGTATTAAATAATTTTGTTTTTGATAATTGTGTTACAATCGATTTTCTTACTTATTGAGTTTGGCTTCCAGACGCTTGTCTTATGATTGTATAATTAGTTGTTTATTAAAAATATATTGCAAGTTTTTTCTTCATTCATTATTACTTTTTTTTCTAGGATCCTGCTAATAAAGCCAAGACAACAGCTCAATCAAATCGAGAAGCTAGATCAAATCAGAGGCGATTACTAACATCATTCGGTGAAGCTGATTTTACGAGTGATCTATTAAAATTCAACCAGTTGAAGGTAAATATTTTAATTTTTTTTAATTTTATAAATAAAATTATTTTAAAGAAATAAGTTACATATTAATTGATTTTGAAGAGGTAAAAGGTTACATTAATTTCTTATTACAAATTTTATTTCATATGACTTGATCAGTTAATTGCAGAAGATAAAAAGTTGAACAATAATCATTTATTTTATGTATCATCATGGGATTGTACAAAAGTTATTTACAAACTGATCTTTTATAGAAAAAAATTTCATTGATTTATTCTTACTTTCTGTTTTCGCTTAATATGTTACCACATGTAACATATTAAATGCCCCCACTGCCAGCATATATTCAGTGACTTTTTTCGAAGCTTTGAATTTTAAAATATGCATGTGTGTGTAATCCTAGGATTACCTATTTGTGTTTTTCTTAAATTCTTTAAACATACCCCCTTTCCTCTGACACACATATTTCACGTTTATACTGTTTTTGCTTTATGAGAATGAGTCTTTGAACTTACTGTAGAAGATATATAACTAGATTGAAGCCCAGTGGTAGCGTATCGCACTTCCAAGCCGCTGGGCAAGGTCAACTCTGCCTTTCAGTGGGTCAATAAAATGAGTAGCAAGCTTGCTTGGAAACTAAACAATGGGGGGTTAACTTCAGATTGACCGGAGCATGAGCTTATGCACCTCAGTGCTCAAGGTCACAAAAACTGAAATGACCACAGTATGCCTTCGCCCTTATGGGCTGTTGCACCAATGAGTTTCTTTTGTATATCTGAATATATACTGTTTAATTTCCGTTTTGAGTTCATTGAAAATTAAATCAAATTATGTCAATTTTTAAAAACTTTTAACTTGAACCTTGATTTTTATAAATGTTTATTTATTTTCATTTATATTACATTTAATTTTCATTCCTAAATTTTTGATAAATAAAAAAACCAATTCCTTTGAAAATTAAGATTAGATAGATGCAGAAATCATGTAAATATATATATTTAAATAGTTTATTTTTCTTACTCATTTTCATGAAATTCTGTCATTAAACTCTTCCTCTTCAACAGATGTCAGGAAAATTCTTAAACATTGGAAAAAGCTTGAAATCTAAATTTCTTTCAAAAATAAATTATATTAAATATGAATCTATTTGTGAAAAAATATCACCATTGAAAATTGTTATTTATTTGGAAAAATGCCGAATTATAATGTAAAAATTGAATGAAGGGAATAATCATGAAATGAGTATTTAAACAAAAAGGAGACATGTTTTCAAATTTTGTAAGAGAAAATTAAACATTGTTGGGAAAGGGACAAGAAAAGGCTTGTTGCTGGTGTTTTTGGTATAGTTTACTATTTAATATCAAAATGTAAGTCTTATAATTTTTAAATCATTTGATTCTAATCCTTATAAATTGTATAATTATATCATATTTTTGCTGGGAAACTAATAACAGTGTGATGAACATTGTGTTTGTTGATGTTTCTGTCTGTTCATTTCTCTCTTTAGTTCCGAAAGAAACAATTGAAATTTGCAAGGAGCAGAATTCATGATTGGGGTCTTTTTGCTTTGGAACCAATTGCTGCCGATGAAATGGTGATTGAATATGTGGGACAAATGGTGCGGCCTTTAGTGGCTGATATGAGGGAAAAGAAGTATACATCCTTAGGAGTTGGAAGTTCATATTTATTTAAAGTTGATGTTGAGGGAATAATAGATGCTACTAGATGTGGAAATCTGGCGAGGTTTATTAATCACAGTTGTAATGTAAGTATTATGTGTGTAAAATCATTAATACCATACACTAAATTGCAATAAATCTAACTTAATGCTAAACAACAGATAAAAAAAAAATAACGAAACAATACAGGACTAAGTAGTAAAGCCGCAGAGACCTAAAAATTGTCTTGATTTTCACAAAAAATCTTGATGTGAAATGTACTCAATTTGTTTGTAGTTCCAGTGTTTTGAAAGATTTTATATGGTATAGATTAAAGATGTATTAGCATTATTTTTTGTTTCTCTTACAATTATCAAAATAGTTTGATCTTAAAACAACAAAAGTGAACTCAAGATTAAAAAAATATTGGAAAATCTCAAAACTAAAATGACAGTCTCCTAAATATCGGAAAATTATGATTTATTTGTTCCTATTTTAATTCATTTCAATTCCTGGTTGCATATTAATTAAGGTAATACATTCAGTCAATAGGGTTAAAAGAAAATACTTATTGTTTTATGCAAATTTTACTTAAGTCTTATAAGAAAAACAATTTTCATCATTGTAATATATATTTTTGAAAAGTATTAATAAAAACAGGCTTGAAGAGTTGACATTGACAAATATGCTCTTTCAAATTTTATACTATACACAAAATGTTTATATTAGGGGGATATATATAGTGCATAGATTGCCCTCTTCCACACACCTTTCTGGAAAACGTATAAAATATCAATACTCTCGCATATGGACAAGTAAAAAACTGAAAGTAATAAATGTTGTTGGCACAAAATCTCTCGTGTAATTTTGCGAATGTTTCATCTTGTACTTTAAGTTAGTATAAAATACACTTGTTAGTATTGAATTCATAGAAAATGGTTATACTTAAGAGTAAAATTTAATATTTACTTTTGCTTGTATTCTGTATTAAAGCAACTTTCTAGTAAAGATATATATAATGCTTAGCAATCATTTTTATTTATGATAAAGCTTATTTTTCATTTAATTTTTAGTGAAGATTGAATCTCTCAACTTTTCTATTAGTTATTGGTATAATTTTTTTTACTCTTTAAGTTAATTTTGAGTTGTAGGAAAGTAAAAGCTTTCTTTTTAAGCATGTGACACCATTTTTTAGAAATATTGATATTGCTTTTTAACAAGCTTTTAGAAAAAAGATTTTAAATGACATCCATTTCATTACTAGAAAGGAACAACTAATAAGAAAAAGTTATTTCACTTTAATATAATTTTATATCTAAATTTTACTTTTGTTTTTTATTTCAAACTAAACCTTTAGCTTGAGTAAACTCTTGAGATTTGATTATCAGGAGGTAATCTTAGTATTTCAACTTATTTTTCAATTCCTATTAGCTCACTCTCTCTCTCTCTCTCTCTATATATATATATATTTATTTATCTTGGTGGAATTTTCAATCGTTAATAAAATACATTTTAAAGCGCTCAATTGAGCTGAAATTTTATATACATGATTATTTTGGATGACAATACAATAATTTAATTATAATTTATAAAAATTAATTGATTAAAACTAATTATTAGAAGAATTACAAATACAGAGCCACGTTGGTAACATTTTTGGCGACTTGTGTCAAAACTGAAAAGGTTTTTTTCTCACTTTTTTTAAGCATTCAGTTGAACTTAAAATTTATATACACGATTGTTTTGGATGACAATATGTGATAATTAATAAAAATTAATTACCACTTAATGTTGTGATTCTGTCCTATGTATATACATAGTTATATTAGTTGTAACTGTTTAATAAAAAGTAGCTAAAATAAAAAATTTCTTTGTTGATCTAAGTAGGAATTGACTTAAAAATTGTTTTATTTACATTACTTGTTATTGCTATATTTGCCTTATTTCCTCATATTTATATCCCCCTTCCTATTAAAATCTATTCATCTGTATTATAATTTTGTATTAATTTTTTCTTTCAGCCGAATTGCTATGCAAAGATCATCACTGTAGAAGGTTTGAAGAAAATAGTTATTTATTCAAAACAACCCATTAATGTAAATGAAGAAATCACCTATGACTATAAATTCCCTATAGAAGAGGAGAAAATTATATGCCTATGTGGCGCACCTCAGTGCCGAGGAACGCTCAATTAAAACTTGCAGTCTTAGAGCTGTGGCAGTGCACCTTCATGTGATATTAAGTCAAAGGAATCAGCAATTGGATACTCTAATTTCATAAGAATTTGCCATTCATCGACATAATTGTATAGAAAAAAAACTATTGTTTTATTCATTTAATTCATGTTATCATATTTTTGAAGTGTACAGAGAAGAGAACAATTTTTTATATGTGTTATAATGTTCAAGGTAAGCACACAAATAAGCATTGTACATTAAAAGTATGAAAATGTTGTAAATGTTTTTCGTAATTTAATGAACTCGGTTGTTTAGTTTTTTCTGAAATTGATTTGATTGAAAATCCGTATTAAATATATATATTTTTATTTATATATGTTGCTGAATTGAAATAAAATATTTATTTTTTTCACATTTCATATGCATAGGATGACTTTAAAGAAATGTTAAATATCATTTTTAAATAACTGAATTGTAATAGTTAGCTGAATTTTTCAAAATTGGGAGAGGAAAAAGGAAAATAACTGAAAGTAAAATGAAAAATTATCTTATGTCTTTTCTAAATAAAATTATTGTCATTGGTCATATAAACTATTTAAATTTATATCCTATTTAAAAAATAGCTTTGTAAATGTATTCATGATCCATTGTATAATTTATTTTTCTGCATTCATAATTTTTTTGTCAAGCTTTAAAATAGTCTTTAACTGTATCAGTTAACACTCTCAAAAATAAGACATGAGAAAATATCTTTAAAAATCCTAATAAATTTATTTTAGTAATTTCATAAATATTTAGGTTCAGGAAGATTAAGATTGTATATTTTTTTAAAATTTAAAATGTTTACCTATGGTACTTTTAATTGTGTGTATTTTTAACATTGTGAAAAATATATATATACACAATTTCTCAGTCATCACACATTTTTTACATTAAAATTTCTTGCCATCACAAAAAAATTGATCCTTATTTGGGTCATAAAGTAATTGGTCTCTTTTTTTTTTTGAGAAATATTTAAGATTAGTACTTTTTAGAAAATGGTTCTGTGGAAAGTTAAATTCATTTGTTAAAACTGCCAGTAATAAGAATTTAACTTTGTAAAATATTTTTGATTTCAAAACTATTGTAAGTTGTAAGATTACTGAAAATCTTATATTATTCTATTATTAATTACATCCTTTTTAATAGAATTAAGTGTTTGTATCTAAGATTTTACAATATATTTCTGAAATTTATTGAATTGTTCATAAAAGTAAATCAATAATACTAATAATTTCTCAGGTAACTAGTGATATTATAAATGTTATTCATTTGAAAAAATATTAAAAAAAATTGTCTGTGGATCACTATAAACTATCTCACACACACTTTCACTCTACTAGACATTGATCTTGGTTTATGGTACTATGATTTCACTGAATGTTGCTTTTAAATAATCGCATTACATTCATGGTATTTTTTAAGTTTTCTTTCTTGTTGATAATTAATTTTTTGCCCTTTAATGTTTAGTTACTTAAAAAAATGACTTTTATTTTATTTATTTTGAAAAGACATGGATATAAGGATAGCATTGATATCACTGTTGTATATTATAGTTTTTTTCACAAAAAGAATTTCAAAGTAATTTTGAAAGCAAAGTTAACCAAGCATGCTTATAATCAATCTTGTTGATATATCAGTTATGCACGTATAACGATTTTTTTTTTTTTGTGATTATTTTAAGTGTAATGCTTTGGGTTTTTCAATTAATTTGTTTCAAAAATAAATATCATTTTTACAATATTATGATTTACATATATAATATATATTTATACGTCAATGATGCACATGTTTTAAGTGTTCCAATTTCTTCTAAACATCAAGACAATTAATAATGGATTCTTGTATGCTTTATTGTACATCATTTTATTATCAGTAAATTTTGCATATTTAATATTATTAAAAGATTTTAAAAATTGTATTGTATATATTTAAAACATTATAGTGATACAGGATTTAGAAATTATTCTGTACTTATATATTTTTGAAATTGTGTAATGTTTATACATTTAGTTTTGTTTAGTGGAAATAACATTACATTTTGAAAATTACTGAATTCACTCTTTTGTATCAAAATTCAACTTCATAATATTTTCCTTCCAATTTGGAATTTATCCCTTGCATTTTTATTTATTAATTTTTTTAGCCAAGTTCCATTACATTTTTTTTACATCTATATTTCTTTTCTACTCTATTACTTATTAAATTAAAAATTTAGTTTTTTCTTGATAGTTTTTTTATGTGATATCAAGCACTTAAAGATATGCTATATTTATGTGTGTGCTGCTATTAAAAAAAGTTAGTTTCCCTTCCCTTGCAGAGTTTGAAAATAAATTTCTTTTGGCTGGTTTTCGTATATGATTTTTTTTTTAAACCCCAAATAAATATGTGAAATATAATCTATTGAATGTATAATAAAATAGAATGAGTAATAATATAAATTATTATTTTAATTAAAAAGTTATTCTGTCAGACAGCTTTTGTGATGTATTTGAGAACTAAGTAATATTTTTATGTTATTCACACTAAAGAGTGTCACTTCTCTCTCTCTCTCTCTCTTTTTTTGCATTTTATGTGTTCATGCCATTTATCATTGATTTGGGTTCTTCAAAAATATTTTTTAAAGCAAATGTTTATTTTTGTTTACTATGAAGCACTTAAAAATTTCCTTACTTAAACTCTTGCTTTTCTTAGTTAAAAAAAGACTATTAGGGAAATTTTTATTTTATTTTTTTCTAACAGTTTTGTACACCTTTGCACTTCACATTATTTTTGCTGCAATATTATTTGATCTTTTTACTTCTGGAAGTCATTGTTAGTGTATGTGTGTTTTTACTAATAACGATGCTGTTTTATTTAGTTATGTATTATATTTGATTATTGCACTATTATATAACGAAAAAGTCCATTGGGAACAAAAGTGATTATGTTTTTGTTAGTGTACCTGATGCTGTTGTGTTAAAACAGTGCAGTACTTTATTAGTATATTTATAAGTTATTTATGTTTGATGTTTTGCATAAAATCTATTTGAATTTCTTATTATAACAAACTTGTTTCAGTAGAAAAATTATTTTTATAATTTTTCACATTTTTTTAAGATTATGAATTATTCATAAAACAAATGATTTGTCAAATTTTGGCTGTTTGTAAAAAGAAAAACATCGTGGATGTAAAAAAAAAAATTGCATTTATTTTATAATGTACAAAATATATGATTGGATCATTGCATCCTTATAGCTTTTTCAATTTGGTTTCGGCAATAGATATTTATAAACAAATTTATATTCTTGTTACTATTTAAATTTTTAAAATGAAACCTTATTGGGAGCAAAAAATGTTAATTGTTGACTTAATAAGAATGTATTAAAGGCACATACTGGGCATTCGTATTCTTTGAAAATTTAAACCCGAGTGTAGTTCTATTCAATTAATATTTTTCCTTCTTTCTTCAAGCCTCATCTGATCGAATGCTGTCATTTAACCATTAACGTGAAAAACATTTTGAATAGCTGTTTGAAGTATGTATTGTTGCTATGCCTTGAAGAGTTCATTGTATATATCTCTCGTGAAAAAAAATTTGTAAATCATTTAAAGTCCTGAATTTCATGAGCATTTTGCTCTCTGTTTGTATTGTGTCATAAACATCTCATAAATTGTAAATGCATCTGTTTCAGATATTAAAGTGAAGTCTGTTTCTGAATAATGTTCTCTTTCTCTTTTTTTCCCCCTTGTTCATTCTTCCCTGTATATTTCCATACATTACAAAAATTTATCATGTCATTCACAGATTTATTTCATCCTAATTTTATTGCTACTTTTTTTATTATTTATTTGTAATTTATAGGGGGGGGTATCTCACCTTCATCTGCCTATTCGATACACTGGTAAGATAGAATTACAATAATGGTTTACTCTGTAAAGTAAATATACATATGTTTTTCTTTATTTTCAGAAAATATAATTCTTTCAAATATATTTTTATAATATAGAACAACATTAGGTAACTTTAAATATTTTAAACTGCTTAATATTATGATAGTTTTAGCAGTTTTATTCAGGTAAACTATTAAATTTGCTAACTATATAGTGAAAATAAATTTACAAAAATTTTGAGGAATTGTAGAATATTATTAATTACAAATAAAATATAAGGTGAAAAGAATAAAACTTGGCCTTTTATATGTAGCATTATTTGAAATGTAAATTGGATTTAGAAAAAAAAAATGTTTGTTGACAAAATTTTATCAAGGAGTATTAAAAATAAAAGTTCAATATTTTTTAGTGCACTTTTTTTTTATAATTTAGGAATTTTCATACTGTATAATTATTTCTGCAATGTTCAATTTTTTTTAATAAAAAAGCTAATTATATTTTTAAAATGTTTTACTATTTATACAATAATAAGACACAAATTAATGGTTTTCTAGAATATGTATTTCTGTATCTTTACACACAACAGATATTCAATTCACAACACAAAACGGCTATTGTGTTTTTCTTTTTCAATCGATGTTAGTACAGTTTTTTCAAATATTAATTCATTACTTAAACTTTATATTTTATTTTGGAATTTATTCTGCGTTATTTCCATCATAGTTACAATTAGCTGCAACAGATGGCGCCAGTGCGTTTCCTATCAAAGTAGGAATTGAGATTAAATTTTTCTTCTTTTTTTATATTATGTGTTTAGAATGATTTCACTTCATTTTGCAATAAACCTCAAACATTGAGCCCATTGCAAATCTTATAAATATTTGTCTTTTCAATAATATTTCTCAATTGTGCCCAATATAATTGTTTTAAAAGTATCAATATATGATTAAAATAGGCCTATTAAAAATACATTACTAATTTCGTCAATGAACATAATTGAAAGCAGTGAAGGTTGCTGAAATTTCATTCCAATTTCGTAGTTTCTGGATTGATTGATGAAATGCTCATCTTTGATGTGGATTCCCCCCATTTAGAAATGAAAAGTAAAGCTTGTTATTTCATATGTAAGATAAATTCAAACATAATACCTCAGTTAAATTATGAATATTTTAGTTGTAAATTTTTTTAATACCCAACTGAAGTTAGATTTATAAATCTGTTATGCAAATTTTCAAAATTCTTATTTCCTTCAAAGTCTATATTGTAATAACTAAAGTCTACAGAGTTAAATTCAAATGAATTTGTTTAGAAAGATTTGTGAATTGAGATATACCTGATTTGGTGTTGTATGCATTACTTGACCAAGTTTCAAAGCGACAGATATTAGTGCAAAAAGTTGTTCACAATAAAAACTAAAAGCAAACTTTTGTGTAATTATAAATTAATACTTCACAATAGAAAAGAGAGAAAATATATCAAAATATAAAAAAAAGTTCCTATGGAAGTATACATAAGTACTATAATTTAAAAGGAAAGTACAAGATTCATGGGAAGGACATACAATATTAGATTAAATTTTAAACTAACAGTTGGAAAACTTGTCAATTCATTCTTTTTTTCTTTTGGTACAAACCGAAATTTTTCAGGAAAGAGAATTTAAATGTTGAGGAAAGGTTAAAAACATAATATATTTACTCTTGCACATTTCCGGTAACTTGACGGGGCCAAGTGGTCATGGTCACGAACTCGCGGCCGGCGCGCCGTGAGTTCGAGTCTTGATGTCGTTAAAGAACCTGCGTGTAGAGGGGAGGATGCAAGTTAAATCTGTCATGGTTCAGTCTTCACGTTGGCGTAGTGTCACAGGAGAGTGGGGTCCCATCTTGGGTGTCGCCCTCGTCACTTGACCACGATTCAAAATTACAAGGCTCTGTCGCCAGTAATTCTCGTGTTGCTATAAATTGAGACATTAATAAATTCTCACACACCTGGTATCTTGTTAGCAGAATTTAACCCTGAATTTTAAAATACTCTTATGAGGATTGTACAAAAAATTGAGATATACCCTTTCAGAAATTAATTTCTCATCTTGGTTACTGAAATATTAGTTGAACACACAAAATTCAAGGCATTTCAATTTAGTACCCAATTTAACTTGTAGTTTTGATGCAGAAAATAAATAAATAAAAGATAATGTAGTATTTATTGAACAGATTTAATTATATCCAGAAAAAAGTCGAAATTCTCATAAAGTTAAACTATGCGCATCAATCAGAAATAACCAAACAAAATTATACATCCCCCCAGTATTTTTTATACTTAAGAGAGGAGATGCTGAAATTTGTGTTAGAGCACGGAAATGTATTGTATACATTTTTTTTCTTTCTGTGTGGAAGATTTTCTTTTACTTTAAATAATATATTTTCTCAGTTTAAAAATATTTTGGTGCAAGAATTAGTTTAGCATTTTGACTATTTAATGCCAAATGATTGTATCAATTTCTACGTGTCAAAAATTGTAAAAACCTAATGCTCACAGCCCCCCTTTTTGTTAAATATTTGATTATTAACTTTTTTGGAGTTCTTCGTATAGATTTTTATAACAATATTTGATCCCTGTGAAGAAATTTTCAAGAGAATGTTACAGCTCCCTGTATCGAAAAGATTTTGGTATGAAGTTTTCGATATCTTAAGAATGTAAAAAAATTCTATGGCTTTTTGTATTTATTAATTAAAATACAATTTCTTTTAATAACAATATAAGTTTTAAAAAAATTCCAGTATTGTGAGTCTTTTATGAATTGGAGATTATAAAAGGATTGTGTATGAAAAAAGACGAATACATATATATTTTTTCGTAACTAAGTAGAAAGTGCATTTTGCGTAATTCTTGGAAAACGTAATTTAACTTCCTGCAGCCATTAGTCTCTTCTAGTGTGAATTTTTCTTTTTCTGTTCGAATTTTATGAACAGGTTTTTAAATTATTGTTAAATAATAGAAACAAAAATAGCATATCACGCGAAATGGTTGCTGAAAGCTAATTTCAATGAAAAATATAAATACAGAGGTCAAAGGCAATTATCGATCACACGATTAAAATAATTTAGAAAGTTTTTCACATCCGTTTTGTTTCTGTTTTCATTTCCCAGACTAGCAGACAGCTTCCGTATCACATCTCTTCATCCAATCACGTAAGAGCTGCGTGTGACGTCGCATTGACAATGCGGTTTAAATGCCGCGAAGGTGACCTTCATTCACCCTGTTGGTTCTGGTTGTCAGATCTGCGGCTCCTCTTGTTTACGTTTCTCCCTTCAGGTAACAATATTTCCTTGTTAATGTCAGAATTATAGCAATTTTGGGAGCACAATTTAATCATTTTTGCCCGAGGAAACTATTCTAATTGAAATCTATCGAATACTTTTAATTACAAATTTTGAATGACCTGTCATTAATTTTACTAATAAGATAACGCAATACTTCCCAAACATACGTCAGCTAAGGTTTGTAATATACAATTATCTTTCATTACAAGCATTTTGCTTCAATTTTCACACGTCTTAAATCTCGTGATATTTAATATTTTTTTTCAGAATAAAATAATTTTTTGGAAGACTGTCACGAGTTAAATATGATGAAAACAACCTTAAAATGCATTGATTTAGTGATAAGTAAATCCCTCGTATAACTTGTCATTTTATTTAATTAAGAAGTCCGGAAATAATAGTAATCGGTCTTTTTATTAATATGTCCTTATGTCGTAACTTAGTTCGTACTAGTTACCGCATTTAAATAGGTTACTTGTTAACCTCGATACGTATGGGAGTTATCTTTTATGGAAATTTATTAATCTTCTAAATGTATTATCTGTTTTATACAACAGGATTTATATTTGATGATTGCTAATAAATTATCTTTTCATTATAACTTGAAAATGTGAAATAATTGAGTTTAGATAGTGTATAATGAACTGCAATTGATTATGGGAGAAATGCTTAATGTTATCAGAAGTTCTTAAATTTTAACTGGTTTATGTTAGCCTCTTAAATTTGCTGTCCTAACATTGCATGTACTTTCTACCAAGGCTATAGATTTTTTATTACTAAAGATAATTTTTCTTCCTTCTAATATGGGTATTTTCTTGGTAATATTAATATATGGAAAATCTTTAGGCTCCGTACAAAACTCTGTCTAGTTTCAACTAGAATCTCAAATGTCCTACTTTATTTTGACAATCAGTAGTACAGTAGTTTGTTCTGAACATTCTAGATTTATTTTTGAAAAGTCTTGTAAGTTCAAGATTTTTCTGTATAAAATTCTAATTCACACTATAAGATTACTTGTGTTATGTAATGCTTTGAGTATTAAATAAAGATGTATAATTACCATGATAATTCTTGTATCCATAGGTAGAAATGTAAATCTATTAAAATTTATTTTTATAGGCTTATTAACTGTTTAATTATATCTTAACTAAAATATTTCATGCATTTTTTATATTAATATTCCTAGTCTTTCAGAGTTAATTTTTAAAAAGTATTGTTTAACTGTTTATAAGGCATTTTAAAGTTTTGTCATTTTGCAATCACTACTTAAACAACTATAGATAAATGCAAACTTAAACTGTAGATTATGTATTTCTCAATTTTGACCTATAAACTTGATTTTCTTCAAATGAACTGTTATCAAAAGAGGCATCAAATTTTTATCATATCTAGTGAAGGGTTTTATTAAATATTAGGGGGGAGGGAAGATGGGAAAATACTAGAATTGTGCAAGTTCAGTCTGAAGGTTGTAGGAGTGACTCTGATAACCTGAATGACCTTGTCATGTAGTATTGGCATACATCCCAGTTGTCACTTGTAGGAAAGGGCCTTATTAATTTTCTTGTGTCTAGATAGTATTCTTATTTGCGTTCTTGATATCTGTAGGTATCTTTATAGTTACATATCTTTATTTTGACTTGTATAAAATTTCATTCAGTTACTTTCCCTCTATATTTCTAAATATTTAATTACTTATAGTGTGGATTTGTGTGATTATTAGAGTTCATAATAGGTTTCCTTACACTCTTATAAATTTAAATTCTGATAATTAACTCTTATTTTGAATGTGAAATTGATAAAATTTTAATTCAGAATTTAATGTAAAGTTAATAAAAATGACTGTTGCTCTAAGTTTCAGACTTTAAGAATTGTATTTTAACTTTTATGTTACGGTTTTAAATTGTAAGCTTGAAAAGCTTGTAGGTTTTGTATTGGCCTTTGATAGGAAGCATTGATGTTATGAATTCAAATCTATTATGTTCTGATTTTATTTGAATTTGACTTAAAAAGTAATTCAGCTCAAAATTTTACAGTTCTAGAAATCCAAAAGTATTTAATTGGTTTTATTTAGATTTAATCTTGGTTTATATGGAAAAAATATTAAAACAATTTCCTTAAAAGTTTTATTAGGAAAATAGATGAGTATTTTATAAAATGCTAAAATTTTATGCGTAATTGTTCAGATAAATTACATGAATGTAATACTTTTTAGGTCTATTGCTGCTTTTGTAGAGTTCTATTTGATTCTTTTTATTATTATTATTATTATTATTAACTGTAACAAGGTATTTTTATTAAACTATAATTCAAAGTTTATTTTCAAAAAGCTATTGTAAAAATAGGAATCTTTTTTTAATTATTAATATACTACATATTTTCAATAATCTTTATTTACATAATTATGTTCTATAAAAAGTATATTTAAATTCTTTTAGATATAAAACATTATAAACATGGCCCACTTCAGCTATTTAACTGAGCAGCAGCAGGCTGAGTTGAAAAAGACAGCCGAAGCAATTGTTGCTCCTGGTAAAGGTATCTTGGCTGCTGATGAAAGTACAGGTTAGTATTAATAATGGGAAATCAATTTGTAATCTAGAATGAAAGCTTTAAATATGCATGTTACGTAATTAAATGTAAAAGGTATCCATGCGAAAAAGGCTTTTTGTATAACTAAAATATGTAACTGTATTATATGATCGTTTTTAAATAGGGTATTGGAAGACTAATACAGTGTCTTTATTTGAAAGAAATGGCCTGAAGTAATTCTTTTATTCAATGCTTAAATTCTAAAAATAGTTTGTTATTCATAAACATTTCATACTTTTAATTTATTGTGAAGTAAATCAAAGATGAGAGGAGATACGGGTAGATTACAAATGATATATTCTATTTCACCAAGGCTTGTTATGACTAATTCTTTTTTGATGTTGGAATACTATGAATCTATGGGAAAACATTTTACTGTTGTAATAGAAGTAATGATCTCTCTCTGTATCTTTTAAGCTGTTATGTTAAATACTATAGCACTTAT
The DNA here is from genome assembly GCA_019973935.1 of Trichonephila clavipes. Classification (NCBI taxonomy): domain Eukaryota; kingdom Metazoa; phylum Arthropoda; class Arachnida; order Araneae; family Nephilidae; genus Trichonephila; species Trichonephila clavipes. Next base: position 2,264,212 of record BMAU01021369.1, read on the forward strand.
TGATAAAATACTTTCAATGGGAGGCAAGATATTAGGCTGTATTTATTTCTAAAAGGGGGGAGGACCTTTAAAGCAAATGGAAGTTTTTCTCATTTAAAAAAAACTATTTTACCAAGTATGAATTTTAATATTTTTAAAATTGTCCAACTTTTATTTACTTCAAATAAGAATTGAATTTATATTTACAACAATTTTCATACCTGAACTCTTGCTTGTATTGTATTCCTTATTATGGAAGCAAGATGGTAAGTTAGAAGACTATGATTCTATATTTTAAATACCATCTGCTTGTAATTTTTCATTAAATACTTGTACATCTTTGTAATTCATCAATGGATGTAACATTAAAGCTCATAATAGTCTATAAGGAAGTTTAAATTTTCAGGCACTATGGGCAAAAGATTAGCAAATATTGGCGTTGAAAATACTGAAGAAAATAGGAGAATCTACAGACAACTGCTTTTTACATCAGATAAAAGCATGGATAATTACATCAGTGGTGTCATTCTTTTCCATGAAACACTCTTCCAGAAAACAGATGATGGAACTAGCTTTGTTACTCTCCTTCAAAATAGAGGAATTATTCCCGGAATCAAGGTAGATAAAGGTGTTGTTGACCTTATGGGCACAGATGGTGAAAGTACCACTCAAGGTAAGACTTTGGAAATATTAGTTTATTAATTAGACTTTACTTTCTTCAAAATTAAAACTTTCAGGTTTTTTAATTTGAAACGGGGGAAAAAATATTAAAGATGACTAAAAGTAGATTTTACTAGTTAATTGTCATTACTTTAATTGTATCTTATGTGGTGAAAGAATACAGAAAGAGTTTATTTTTATATCTATTTATCTTGGGACATTTATATAAAGCTATATTACAGTTTATTACTCTCTATAGCAATATTTAGGCAAAAACATTGACATTTATTCTTCATTGCAAAAAAAATTGTTTAATATTAAAAGGATTCATTTTTATGTATTTAAATAACTATTTAAAAGGATTTAATGTCCCTTTATCTTGAGGACTTCTTACAGTTATGAGTCCTGGTTCATAAACAAATTCATTTCATTATAAGTAAAAATGACTTGCATGTTAGGGCTCTTGCTATTCTTGCTCTTTTAGCATTTTTCTCCTTGGCAAAATTTGAAGGGTAATGGGTTGATCTACTAAAAGAGGAGCAGGCCGATTTTAATTATACAATGTTACTAAATTAATAGTAGATTCCATACTTGCTGAAAATGAGTTGATTCAAATGCCAATAAAATAAGTAAAATTTGAGTTATTGTGGTATTCGATACACAAGCTGATGTAGTAATTGAGTTGGTACTATTATGTTTACATAATGGTATTATTTTATATATTCAGTCCTCGTTTCATCTCCGGTTACTTTAAAAGTATTAGTTTAATCTTGCTGGAATTTAATATTTTAATTTTTCATAAATTCAGATATTATTTAAAGCATAGCTCAATATTTGTTTTGTCTTTAGGTTTGGATGATTTAGGAAGCCGATGTGCTGAATATTACAAGTTGGGATGCCGCTTTGCTAAGTGGAGATGTGTCCTCAAGATTCGTGATCATACCCCATCTCCTCTATCTATTTTGGAAAATGCTAATGTTCTAGCTCGCTATGCAACAGAGTGCCAAAAGGTTACATTTTTATCTATTTTTTAATACAATTTTAATGTCCTGCCAATTAGATGAAACTAAGTTTTGCAGGCTAAGAGCTTCAAGCAAAACATTTAATTTGAAAGGAGACAATGTATTAATGTTGTATTAGGGTGTACAATTCAAAGAAATTTTTTGGGGGGGTAATTCAGTCAATGATTTTTTTTTTAATGGCCTATATAATTTACATTGTGCATTTAATATACATTTTGTGTAAAAGAAATTGTATTAAGGGACACTGAATGTAAAGTACTTATTTTCTAAGTTTCGGTTTCAAAATTATTCATGTTTAAAATAAGCTTAGTTCTTATCATTTCTACTTTCAACTTGGGGTGGGATGCATTAAATGTATATGGGGGGGAGAGAATAATTATCTTTTTGAATTTTGACAAATATTTAAGATATTTTATCTATTGTAAAGTTTAAGAATAGCTATATTGCTTATCTATCAGTCTTGTAAAATATGTTAAATTTTAAATTGAAATATCTATACTTTATTTATTGATTTGGAATTGATAGTCTTAAAATATACAAATCATTCCTTTTAGTTCTAAAGCACATTCTTCAAATTTTGTTTATATTAATGCTCGTTAAACATCTTTCAGCATTTCTTTTGCTGAATTTATTAATATTTATTTTAGAATGGTATTGTACCTATTGTTGAGCCTGAAATTTTACCTGATGGGGATCATGACTTGGAACGCTGCCAAAAGGTAACGGAGAAGGTATTGGCTGCTGTATACAAAGCCTTGAGTGATCATCATGTATATCTAGAAGGTACCCTATTAAAGCCTAACATGGTAACTCCTGGTCAGAGTTGTCCTAAGAAATATGCTCCAGGGGATGTTGCAAAGGCTACTGTGACTGCTTTGCAGAGGACTGTCCCTGCTGCTGTTCCTGGTTTGTATAGTATTACATAAATTACTTGAAATCTCTCTCGTCTACTGATCATTTTTTTTAATTGAAAATCTTGCTTTACTAATGTAGAAACTAGAGTATTTATTTTATTTGAAATGTTGGGTGTGAAATTCTCTTGATAAATTTGTTGCAGAAATTGAACTGCTTTTATTTAGTATTAAATAATGCAGATGAAAAAGATGTTTTAAACTTTTTTAATTGTAAAATACTAAAGAATTTCTACTTTACTGGGTATTTTTGCTATAAGTTTGTGACATTTTTCTTTAAATCAAGTTGTCTTATATATATATATATATATATATTATATCTAAATTTTCTTGGATAATTTTTACTTCATTGTCTTTGGGTATCATCATATAAGCAGTTTAGGTGTCTTTCTTTTAAAATATTTAGTAGAGGAATAAATGAAATTGATTATATGAAAATAAGGTATTGTTTCACTTATAGCATTTCTGAAAGTATAGCAGTATCAAAATAGAAATATTTATATCTATAGATAAGCATTATCTTCTATCTAAAATGAACTTATCTGAATAAATGTATAAATTCAATTTTGAAAGTTATAAAAAAAAAATTTTAATGTCGTGTTTCTAAAATATAACATCCTTGAATCTCTCTCTCTCTCTCTCTCTACTACAAAACTTCTTGAATTGAGATAATTCTATCCGTTAGAAGGATTGCTTCATGTAGTATAAGTTTTGTTACATTATTGGATTGTACCTGGTTGAATTTCATATATTTCTGCTCTTGTTAACTTGTAGCTCGTTCAATTTGAACGTGTAAAAGGATTCTTGTGCATAATTGTTCATTTGGCTGGGCAAGTTAGCAATTAGATGATTAGTAGTAGTATAAGTAGTTAGATGTTTATGTGTATATTAGGTTATCCTATGATGGAGGGGAGAACTGTTTTCTTAATGCCAATTAACTAGATCTGGATTTCATTTTTAGACTAGATTAAAAGTAGACTTTTATAAACAATATAAAATTTTTTACTTTTGTTTAATTGAAAAATAAACTTCCTTTACTTTGTTTTTTTATTGTTTAAATATGGTTGCTTAATCATATCGGTCATAACTCAAATTTTCTATTAAAATCGGTAAAATGATTCTGTTTTTAGGAATCACTTTCTTGTCTGGAGGTCAATCTGAAGAGGAAGCTTCTATCCATTTGGATGCTTTGAACAAGTACCCTGGCAAGAAACCATGGGCCTTGACCTTCAGTTATGGCCGGGCCTTGCAGGCCAGTGCTTTGAAAGCATGGGCTGGAAAGAATGAATCTATTAAAGCTGGACAGGATGAATTTATTAAGAGGGCAAAGGTATATAGTACTTTATTTTTTATTTTGGAACTATAGAAACTTTAATTATTTTATAACTTAAACTAGTATATATAGTATTAGTTAAGAGTTATAGTTATTAGTAACACATTAGTTAAGAACTATAAATACATAAGTGTTCAATAGATTTAAAAAAATTCTAACAATATTGAGCCATTTTCTTTTTTCTAGCTCTTTATTTTACTTTATATTTGATATTTTGCACGAAACATTAAAGTGCCACTGAATTGAGGCTGTTTCAACTGCCAGTATGGATAAAACCAGATCTAGATGCCTTTTGATTACTGATAAATGAATGCTTAAGGCTGTTTTCGGTAAAAGTGCGAGAGCTCTAACTAAACGCGAAGCACATTTTCAGACAGAAAAATGACCCAATTTCCATGAAAATTTACAATGTTGTAACTCGTACCTCTGTCAACAATACAGTGTTTTTAAAAATTTCAAAATATTCCGTGAATACTTTTTTGTTTTAATAAGTGAAGGCAAAGCCCATTTAACATTATGGTATAGGATAAAAAATGCGAAACATATTTTATACGAGAAAAAAATGAATCAATTCGGTTAAAAATGGGAAGTATGAAAAAAAAAAATGCTGCTCTATAAAGGATAGTGAAGCCAGAATATCATTAATTTTTCATTTCTTTTATGTCTGAAAAAATGTTCCAAATTCAGGGGTCCTATTTACCATTAACTGAAAACAGCCTTAACATTGACATTTTTGAAACTGATTGGTCTGAGTTAGTATCAAGGATGACTGTGTCAAGAGTAAATGGAGAACACTGGTGGGAAAGCTAGCATTGGGCAAGCTGCAAAGCTCAATTAGCCTTGAGTAAGCATAATTCCAGACGGCTCAGTTGTATTATATATGCGAGAGAAGCCAAACATTAGTTTAAATTGTCACTAATCTGAATCAAGGCACCTTGGGTACAATCAGTAAATGGAACATAAAAGGCTTACTTCGCTACAAGAGTTTTTGCAGCCATTGACCATAAGAGTACTATTGTTCAGTACAGCTATAGGGCTGCACGTCTTGCCTAGGCAAGAGAAACAGACTTAAGAAAACTAAGGATGTGTGGGGGAAGAAGCATAGGAGTATCAATGCCAACTACTTTGTACCAGCGAGAGGTTGTTAATATAGTAAAGCTCATGCAGCCATTAATCCTGCTTATTAGGTTAGTACAAATTCTAAGTCATGGCAACTCAATCCTAGTCTGGTATGTTGGTGTAATCTTTGGGATCTCTGGTACTAATTTTGGTATACATGTATAGAGGTATGTTAGAAATTACATCGCATGTTGAAAGCAGAGTTGGGCATGAATTTGCTGCATAGAATCATCGTGAACTTCTACAAAGAATGGGAAAATGTTGGCACAGTTTGAACCACAAAACATATTGTAATTATGCAGCCTCTTGTAATGTTTATGGTATTGGTTACATATACTTTAAAAAAAATTATTTTTTAATACTCGCTTAAAAATCCTGTCAATGATCCATCTTTAATAAAAAGTGGAGACTAATCTTATACAGTTCAACAACCATAAATGATATAAGACTATAATAAATCGGCTCCCAGCAGTGGTGCACACAAGGGGAGGTCTGGACCCCCCCAAGCCCTTGATTTTTTTCAGATTGATTATAATTCTATGTATATAGTACGTAAAATTTAATTACTTGTTATTAAAGATTAATTTTATTAATTAATGCTAATTATTTATTCAAATTAGTTTTTTACTGTGTTTTGTTCCCAAAAATCGACAAAATCAAAAGGAGCATGATACAAGAATGGTGAACTTTTGACCCCGGACCCCCCTCTTGAAAAATTCCTGTGTGCGCCACTGGCTCCCAGTAATATTTATCGAGAAGAGGGAGCACCCCTGTGGTCTCTTGACGATGGTTGCTTGTTGACTATATATTGACAAAATTAATTTTTTGGATGGGGTGAAGGATATTCACACACACAGGATACTTTCAGAACAATCCTTGGAGGGGGGATGTTCATTAAGCTGCTTCAGCAATCCAGATTTCTTGTTTGACATGTCCTAACTCATTATGTCCCTTAAGTTCTATTATTTAAATCCAGACCTTACTAGGTTGTGACAAGGTAGTGATATTATGTACATGAAATTTTTCACTGGTAGGATTTGAAAATAGTAAAAGAATAAACAATATATAGCAGGCATGGCATGGGGATGAATCAAAATTGCTATGCAGACGAGCATGAACATTCTAGAAAAAGGCACTCGGAAACATTCATTTTAGTTATAAATGGCAGAGAAGTTTCTTTGCAGAATATCTGCAGTTATAGAGCATTCATTGTGCCATAAACAAATGAAAAGCCTTCTCTTGGTTATATTAAAAAAAAGAAAGCTCCTAGATCAAAGAAACTTTCACTAGACATTATATTTGGAGCTCAATTCTTCATTTACTTGATGGTGAACTATTGATTTAAATTTCACATTGTTTGGTCCACTTAATCAATGGGATGCCGCTTTTGCAGTAATTGGAAACTTTGGTTTCGAGGTGGCATCCCATGAATCCTTTGGAATGCAAATGGTTATGAATTTAATAAATAAGAAACCACTTCTCTGCTACAGAATCGGCTTCTTTCGGTGTTCTTTTAAAACTTCTGTTTGCAGAGTTGATATGATGGAATTTTATCAGCTACCAAGGTATGCTGGATTGATTACAGCAGATTCTTCTCATTATTGCTTCTGTAGGGGGAAAACCTTTTGCTGGCAATGCTATCGAAACTTCTCTGTAGAATTGACTGTACATAAAAGCAATTTGATCTTCCCAAGATGTGCTGTAGAGAAAATGGCACATGTATATACTTTCAGTACTATATAGTTGATCTATTTATTGGCAGTATGTTATGTGTGTTCACTTGTGTATTTCCTGATAGTTGTGATCACAGTAGCACACACAAAAATTTTCAAGGGGGGGGTCCAAGGTCGAAGATCCACCATTTTGGTATCGTGCTCCAAAATGCCACCCAACATATTCTTTTGATTTTGTCTATTTCCGGCAACAAAAACAATACCAAGTTAATTAGTGAATGAATAATTAGCATTAATTAATAAAATTATTAATAACAAATACATAATTAAATTTTATGTAGTATATACATCCGGACCCCTAGGACACTCTCCTTGTGTGCGCCACTGGTTGTGATGCAATCATTCATGATTCATACTCTTTCCAATTTTTCTAAAATCTCTTTGCGTTGTAAAAGAAGGTATAACTTTTACACACCTCTGTATACCATCAATCATAGACATTAATATTAAGCTATTGCTAAATGTACTTGATTAGTAGCTAGATTATGAGGTTATTTAAATCAATTCTTAAAAAAAATAATTTTTATAGATTGATCTCTACTGTCCTTGTAGTAATATTTTTTCTGTAATATGCCTTTATTCTTTCTTAAAGATTTTTTTTTTTTATAAATAAAATTACGACTTTTTCATTTGGATAAAATCTTGCATGATATATTTTCTGCCAAAACCTATCCTTTTTAACTTGTAGATGTAGTTATACTAATTAGAAATTTTTCTTCTAGGCTAATTCACTTGCATGTCAGGGTAAATATGTTGCGGGATCAATTGATAGTCTGGCTTCCAAATCATCCAATTTTGTGCCAACACATGCTTATTAAATTTTTTTCCTGCTTTTTTATGACCATAACTCTTCCTCATTTTCTCTTTCATACTAATTTACTAATGTTAAAGATGCATGTTGTGCCAATTCTTCTAGCATTCTAAACTTTAATTGTACTTTTCTATACTTTTTACACTTAAGTCTCTTCAGTGTGTCTATTACTCTTTCCTCTTTTGTAATTTTCTGTTTTATGTGCTCTTTTTGTTCCGTCCATGACATATATATAGGCCTGCAGTGAAGCTTCCCTGGGAAAGTATGGCGGTGGTGTAACAGGAGCCGCAGCTGCTGAAACTCTCTTCATCAAGGATCATGCATATTAAATCGAAGTTGTTTTAAAGTTCCTATGTTCCAGAACCAAAATTCTATCTGTGCAAGAGACTTTATTTCCTTCTTTCACTTTTCATTGTATGTTAAAAAAATCCAAGATTTATCATTGTAAAATGTGTCTATTAAATGTGTTTCAACCCTATGTTGCATCTCAAATTCTTGGTGTGAATGTTTTGAGTGAAGTTGATCTTAGGGGGATTATTCAGTAGTATTACGACAGATTTGTTATCTTGTTTGTTCTTTCAATAGGATATAATATATTCATAATCATATTTTAAATGTTCAATGGATGAATTACAATTGCTTTAAAAAAATGAACCAATAAAGAAAATGTTTTTCATAAATGAAAAATCGTATATTGAAAGATTTGAGAAGACTTTTTAAGAAATTGGATTTCTATTGCTATATTAGAGAACACATTTTATCTACTTTGTAGGGTGAAAAAAAATAAGTAGTTATATTTAATTCTCAATGTTTAATGCTTCAAGCAAAGTGTCTAAGCATATGCTAATTTTAAATTGAAAAGTATCGCTTGATGATAGAACAATACTAAAATAGTTCAGTATTTTATGTGTATTATATAATATCTCTAATAATATAATCAACTTAATTTTGAAATGTGAGTGTACATTTGTGCTTTAAGCTCTAAACAATATTTGTTCTAAATTGCATTCAAATTATTTGTTAAAAAAAATCTTTAGTTCAGTAGTGTAAATATTTTCCATGGTGTATAAAATCTCATTTTTAATTAAATAACAAGGTGTGTTACAGCAATAAATTGTGAAAAATGTTTTATTGAAAATATGTTTTGCTGTAATTATAAACTCAAATCGTACTTGAATGAAAATGGATGTAAAAGAAATATAAATATCTAAATGAATGTTAAAAGCTGAATTTTAGTATATTTTTTTGTAACATTTATTTTCAATTAAGTCGTTGTATTGGAATTATGTTACTTGGTGCTATATGTACATGCTAATGCTATTTATAGTTAAATCTATGTTTAGAATACCTTTTATTGATGTGTTCCATAAGATAAAATAAAGTTTTCTGTACATATAAATTGGTACTTCTTTAATGTAACACTGTTCCCCCCCACCCCACATTACTATACTGAGAAAGTTTTTAATTTTACTTACCGTATTTTCCTGTATATAATCCGCAGCGGCGTATTATCCGCAAAGCCTTTTTTTCGAGTAAAAAAAAAATAAACATTGTATAATCCGCGCCAGTTTTTACGGCGAATAATCCAAAAATATAAACTGCTGATAATGAGCGTCATATAAGATAAAAAAATACACAATATAATTAAAAATAGAAGTAAGAAATTGTAAAAAAAAAAAGTTATGAAACTTCTCTTTATCGTAAAAAAATATCATACATATTTAATCTCAATAAAACAAAAAAAAAAATTCTTTGCTACTGCCATTCTTTGCTACTGTTTGAGTTGCTAAACAAAACATTGCACGCGGAAAAATTTTTTTTTTTTCTTTTTAATTTAGCAAGTTAACAGCAAAAAAATTAAGATCGAAACTGCTTTTCCATTGTCTCTTTCTTTTAAAATCCATTTATTTATTTCTTCCTCTAATTCTGGCCTGTGAGATTTTCCACGACTATCGGCTCTTTAACGTCGATCACAATTTTCGAAGTTGGTCTTGTTTTTTCACCACAAACTAATATTGAATTCGTCAATGCTGAAAAACCTTGCAGCTTCCCGATTTCAGACTTCGGTAGCCTTCTCTATAGCTTTTAGTTTGCAGTGTAACTTAACGCTTTCGCTTCAACATGATGAAAACTTTCAAAGGACGCAATAGCTCTAGTTAAGAGAAAATTGGAAATGGCGCCAGCGACTCGTAACTGTTTTTTCCTTCCGAGGAACCGAATTCGTTTTTGAATGTAATTGGACAAAAACTAGTTATGGCTGACATACGTCATTCGAGTGATGAAAGCGCCATCTATTATTTATTTTATAAAACATAAACGGCATTTCTTTCAAAACCTTATTATTAGCTTTTCTGATGAATGTTTTATCTCAGGTAATCCGCGGCGGCGTATAATACGCACAACGAAATTTGAAACTTTTAAACACATAATCCGCGGATTATATACAGGAAAATACGGTAGTTATGTGCTTCAAACCAATATTTTTTAAATTTATATATTTGGCTATTTTGAAGCAGACCTGTTCAATAATAAAATTTGCTGAAGGAAAAAAAAACGTATTTGGGTTAGGTTTCATATCTTTTTCTTCTAAAAGATAGTTAAATCCACACAACATTCATAAATTTGATTTTATTTTTAAAAACACATATAATTTTCTTTGGCTAATTTATTTTAGCTGCATAAAGATGTACATTTATTCAGTAAATCTTAAATTATAGAATGAAGAAAAAAATTGCACGAGTTGAAGTTATAAGGATAGTCAAAGCATCTGTATGAATTGAATAGTAAAACTATTCTCAACTTTGCTTTATTGTAATGGAATTTTTTATTGTTAAATGTTTGATAATTATGCTGACATCTATAAAATTTGATATTCACTTAATTTAAAACTGGAAAGTTTAAAATAAAATCAGTTCCTTATCTTTTTGGAAGCAGATAATTTTTTACCCCTCTAAATCAGTGATACTTGACCTACGGCCTGCCAACCTTTTCTGAGTGGCTTGGACATGGCTCTTTTCACTAAGAAATTCAGTTACTGGAGAACTATGTACTACAAGTTGAGTGGGAAGGCTTATCAATCAAGCAATCAAATATGTCTATTTTGCTATCAATTTCGTTTTTTTTTTTTTAATAATAGAATGCAAGAGGCTTAGTCATGAATGAAACTAAAAATATTGTCCCATAACTCAACAAAAAATGCATAAAAATAAATATTTTTGAGTGTTTGATTGGAAAGTTAATATGGTATTTAAAATAAAAGCCAAAAATAAGTTTTAATATTTTGATCAATTTTGTTTTTAAAATTATCCGCTTGTTGCGGCCTGCGTAAAATACCTGTCTTGTGTATGCGGCCCCGGTGGGGAAAAAAAAGGAGTACCCCTGCTGTAAATAATTGATGTGCTAAATTGCTTGAAAAGCAGGATAAGAAATGAATCGCATAAAAATGAAAGAAATAGAATCTTTAGGCTAAGATCTTATTTCAAACAAACAAAATCTTATGTATTCTATGGCTTTGTGCAGAGTTTGAGGTCATGATTACTCTAGAATGTCTTAACTAACGTAAAATCCAGTGTATAATGTGCACCTATACTTTTTCTGGCTGCATTTTCTACTTCGGTATATTCGCACACCCCGTTTTTATGAAGAAACCTAAAATGTATTTATACAATGCAGTCATGTCTTGAAGGTATTTATTCAAGATCTTATCCCAGAGACTTTTGGAAAAAATATAATTGTAGATGTAATGGAAGTGTATCGTGCATCCACACCACAGGTCTGGCTTCTATTCCCGGGCTGGGCAAGGTTGACTTAGCCTTTCATCCCTTCTACAGAGGGTGATAAATGAGTACCAAGCTTGCTAGGAGACTTAAACACTGAGGGTCTTGCTTCAGACTGATCACCTGATCGGGACATCTGCTCACAAGCACCTCAACGCCCAATGGTCACGTATATTGGGATGGGCACAGTAGGCCCTCATGGGCTGTTGCATCACTGAGTTTGAGTTCTAGAAATATACCAAGTTCATAAGGTACATTATTTCGATACATGTAAAGATGTCTAATTTTTTAATACTCATCTTGATTTTTTATACCCGACGTATAATACGCAACCGTAAATTTCAATCTTATTTTTTGTGTATTTTATACGCCGGATTTTACGATATATTTTGTCTAATTAAAAAAAATTGCAATGCTCACTCAAGTGTAGTGTTGAGCCAAGTTATATTTTGAAATAATACAATAACAAACATTTCATGTTATTATATATTACTCTATCATGAAAATAAAAACATGACTTTTAACCTAATTTTCTAAAGATGTCCATAAAAGTTAAATTATTAACTCCGAAAAATGAAAACTATGAGGATTATCAGCAAAAAAGGATCATTCAGGATTTGAGCAGAAATTCAATTTGCTGGACAGTTCAATGTGTGTAGTACTTGTAATCATATAAATGATTAAAAATATACAGTAAATCAGTATTTGAAAGAAAATCCAGACTACTTTTTTCAGCTTGAATTACTTGAGCAATCAAACAGTTTAAATTACGATTAAGAAAAAATATTCTCATGGTCAAATTGCCAGAGGGGGGATATTAGTCAGAATATAAATCAAGTTTTCCAAAATCAATGAAAATGAGAACATCAGCTAAAATTGGGGAATTTGTTTAATTGTGTTCACATACATAAAATGCTGCATTATGAAAAAGTATTAACATAACTTGCGTATAAATTGAAAATGAGTTACAGTATGCAAGTTTGAATTGTTTTTTTATTCAAATGTATTCATTTTTACACTTGGCAACAATATTTCTGATAACCCTATAAGAAGGTAACCTATTTCCCCATTTGTTATCTTGTACACTACCTCCGCTAACCTTACTGAATATTTTTTGTCTCACAAATGCGCGAGAATATAAATGCATATACAGCATGTAATAGCTGAGACACAATGAACTGCATGGCATTCACTCTTTTGGATGCCAAAATTCATATGATTAATTTTATGAACCGTTTGTAAACTGATTCTGACACTAACTTTGAATGAAAGAAAAAAGTTATATCTTTTCAGTAGGTCCATACACAGAGTGTTTTTTTTCCAGGTATAGAAGTTTAAGTTGCCATTACTTTCCAAGATGGCTACCGATTTAACAGCTGTCAAGTGATTTATTCTCAGTTTGGTTTGGCAATTCATCATGAATAGACACGCCTGAACAACGCTTTCAAATTGTGCAATTTTATTTCGAAAATAATGGTCGCGCGCGATTTTCATAAGCGAATTTTGTTTAGCGATGAAGCGCACTTCTGGTTGAATGGCTACGTCAACAAACAAAACTGCCGTATTTGGAGTGAAGCTAATCCACAAGTGTATGTCGAAACACCGTTACATCCAGAAAAACTGACTGTTTGGTGCGCTTTATGGGCTGGTGGAATCCTTCTTCAAAAAATTATGAACGCCACAACGTTACAGTCAATGGTGATCGGTATAGAGCCATGATTACTAACTTTTTCATTCCTGAATTGAACAATCATGATGTCCAGGAGCTGTGGTTCCGACAAGACGGCGCAACATGTCACACAGCTCGTGCCACAATCGATTTATTGAAAGACACGTTGGGTGACCGCCTAATTTCACGTTTTGGACCTGTGAATTGGCCTCCAAGATCTTGGGATTTAACACCGCTAGACTATTTTCTGTGGGGCTATGTAAATTCATTGGTCTATGCGGATAAGCCACAAACGCTTGACCATTTGGAAGACAACATTCGCCGTGTTATTGCCGATATACGGCCACAAATGTTGGAAAAGTCATTGAAAATTGGACGTCCAGATTGGACTACATCCGAGCCAGTCGTGGCAGTCATATACCAGAAATCATATTTAAAATGTAATGCCACAAGATTATCTTTCGAATAAAAAAAATTCATGTCAATCGAATAATACATCGTTGTTTTATTGCAATTTAAAGTTCTATACCTCTCAAAAAAACACCCTTTACTAAGCCAATCCCCTTACTTTAATTTTTTGACTTATTAATGGAAATACACAGTATATTTAATTTCTTGATGAGATCAAGTTAGAAAAGAACAACATATTTTAAAAACAGGGGATGTTGGATAGTCATAAGTAGACAGTGTTACTAGTTAAATTTCAGGTTGGATGGTAGAAAAAATAACCCACTTTTTTATTGAACAGAGAAATTTTCCTTCTATCAATATTCCTTAGAATATCCTTAACGTTTAGGTCAAGTATCTAAAGATTTGAAGCAAATGTTTCTTGGTCCCGCTCATTTTGTAACTAAGAGATGTTGTACATAAAATTGCCTAGTTTTTTTTAAAGAAAACTAAAAAAAGTCTCCTGAAATATCTTATACCAATCATGATTTGCAAATGTAGCTGCACTAGAAACATAACTTAAGTCGCACCAAATGTAATACTACAAGTGAACTCTAGAAATTGATCATTCAAGTCCCTTTTTCCATTTGAAGGGATGTAAGTTTCAAAACAATGTGATTGAGAAATATTTTTAAAATTATTTGTACTCGCATTTTATGAAGATCTATTAAATTAATTTGAAAATTCTAATTACTACAACCAGCACTACCAACTTTTTTCAATATGAAAATAATATTGTTTAACCATAGATTCACAGCAAAATTGAAAAAATATATGCATATTGTTACGAATTTTGTGTAAATAATTTGTATTTGAGTGTTTAATGCATTTATATTACTCTATGTTATATTTATTTCATGTTAAAATTGTACTATTCACAAGCAATGCTGCCCTTACGTTATAATGGCGATTCAATGATAACTTGGCGGTAGAGCCAAGTTGGCATCATTTTTGGAGAACAAGTTGGCGAGTTCGGAACCCTCTGGAATCTTCTAGAAAGTAGTAGATCTCTCCACTAGTGTCACGTTCAATGACACGAGCGGTTATATTTCTAGAAGTTTCTGTCGCGTATAAAAAAGATGCTCGTCGGTACGGCGGAGAATCTTGATTAAGCCAAGTAGCGAGGATTGTTTTGACTAGCGATTAACTCGGCTGTGCTTGTGAATAATCTTTACTTACGTGTATTTTTAAACACTGTTTATTGTGTTTGATTGCTGTTGAAGGTATGAATACCTTCAGATATTTACCTTGTGAATACTGCCGATGAATCCTGTATTGAAAGGATTGGATTTTCGATAATAAATTCGCTTCACTCTTAAAGAACTGATTATTTTTTTTCTTTGTGATTGTTTTTGCATAAAATCCTCGAATCCGGATCTACGTAACAGTTTGGTGTCAGGAGTGGGATTTTATGCCAATAACAAGAGCAATGGATGAGCAACTGAAGGCTCTGTTGGAAGGCATCAATGCCTTGAAAAGTTGCCAAGAAGAGAGTAAGGAGAGAATAGAGAATATGTAGAGAAGCCAAGAAGAAACTAAAAATGAGTAAAAGGAGAGAATGGAGAAAGGTCAAGAAGATCTGAGAAATACTTTAGAAAAGAAAATCGATAGCGTGGAAGAGAAAATAGCGTTGAAAGTCGAAGAAAAGATTGTAGTAGTTGAAGAGAAAATGGAAATGAAAGTAGAGGAGAAAATAGAAACGATCAGAGAAGAAGTGGATGGAAATTTTAGCCTTATGTCACAGAGAGTGGAAGATCTTGAAAAGAAGCTTCTAGCTTCCAGGAATGCGACGAACGAAAGCAAGTTTGTCCCTGCTTCTCCAGTACAGGTGCCTTCTTCTGCAGTGCCTCTGACTACCTCACCAGTGTCAGTAAAACTGTCTACCTATGACGGAAAAACCAACTGGGAGGTATACAAGACTCAATTCTCACTAATTTCTGAAGCCAATGGATGGACTGAAGGGGCAAAAGCATGTCAGCTAGCAGCATCCCTTAGAGGAGAAGCTGCTGAAATACTGCAGACTCTTCCCGACTGAATTTGAACTCCCTATATAATGCTCTGGATCTACGGTTCGGCCAGAAATACTCCAAGGAATACGCACGTCTGCAGATGAAAACAAGACTGCAGAAAACCGGAGAAAGCTTGCAGGAATATGCCTCCGAAGTTGAAAGGCTCACCAACTTGGCTTTCTTCGATCACCCAGCAACTGAGAGAAACAATCTCTTTACAGTATTTCGTGGACGGAATGAGGGAGGAGGAAGTCCAGAAGGCTGTGGGACTGGCAGATGTGAAGCTCTTAAATCTGCCCTGTTATATGCGTTGAAAGTGGAGGCCGCCAATGAAGCCAGTTACAGAGACAGCCATTCCGTCCGAGGAGCTAGAGTGACTACAGATGCACCTTGTGGATCTCCATGGAGGAAGGAGATTGAGAAACTGAGAAAGGAAATTCAAAATTTAATGGCTCAACGTCAGAACCTGAGACGTAGAATCACGTGTTGGGGGTGTGGTGGAGCAGGGCATCTAAGAAGTAGCTGCCCTCGAATATATAAAGAAGATCACAACATCAAGTGCTGGGGGTGTGGTAGAGTCGGGCATGTAAGAAGTAACTGCCCTCGAGTGAGAGAATCAAGATCCTTGTCGTACAAGTGTAACAGAATCAAAGAAAGTGTGTAGCAACCGAAAAGGATCAGATTAAAATGGAGACGTCCGTTCGAAAAGACAATGTTCGGAGAGCAGCAAGAATCTCTTAAACAGCTTGAGAGTCGAAAAGAAATTTGGCGTGATAGATCCAGTAGTCCGCCAAGTCGCGACGCCATCAACATCGGCATTGGACCCGTGGAGTGATGAGAGCGTCCGAAAAGATCAACTGGCTGATCCTGAAATAAAACTTATCATGGAATTCAAAGAGTCGTCCGACGAAAAGCCCAGCTGGCAAGACATCGCCCCTTTTTATCCTACAACGAAGCGTTACTGGGCTCTTTGGAACTGTCTCCATCTGAGAAATGGTGTTTTATATCGAAAATGGGAGTCTGACGATGGGAAAACATCCAGGTGGCAAGTAATACTTGCAAAGACAAGGGTTTCAGCAGTCCTTAAGGAACTCCATGGTAGTCCAACTGGAGGTCATTTTGGTGTTATGAAGACCTTACAAAAAGTTCGTGAGCGCTTCGACTGGAACAATGTGCGTAGTGACGTGGAAAAGTGTTATCGCATATGTGATCCCTGTGCTGCACGCAAAGGTCACAGGAAACGCACTAGAGGAAGACTGCAGCTGTATAATGTGGGAGCGCCTTTCGAACGAATAGCTTTTGACATCCTAGGTCCACTTCCGAGATCGTCAGATGGCATCTGCAACATCCTGATTGTTATGGATTACTTCACAAAGTGGCCTGAAGCCTATCCTATTCCCGACCAAGAGGCCTCAACTGTTGCAGAGGTTTTAGTTCAACATTGGATCTCACGATTAGGGGTCCCTCTACAACTGCACTCCGATCAAGGGAAAAACTTCGATTCTGCAGTTTGCAAGAGACTGTGTGAAATACTCGCCATCAACAAAACCAGGACAACAGCTTTGCATCCTCAGTCTGACGGCATGGTAGAGAGGTTCAATCGAACCATCCTGGACAGCCTCTCTCTCCTGGTATCCAGTAATCATCAGGACTGGGACAGGAAATAGCCATTTTTTCTGCTTGCCTACAGGAGTGCCGTTCATGAGACCACCGGATATTCCCCATCCCAGATGCTCTTTGGACGTGATCTTCGTCTGCCTGCAGATCTTCTGTTCAGCCGGCCACCAGATGCACCCTTGGTGCCTGTGGAGTATATCGAGAAACTCCAGGCATGGATGGAGGAAATGCATCATCTGGCTAGGGAAAGAATTGGCATGGCTTCCGAGAAGATGAAAACTCGATACGATGCAAGAGCAACCGGGCACGACTTGCACGAAAGCGACAGAGTGTGGTTATGGAATCCGAAACGTCGCAAAGGACTTTCTCCGAAGCTGCAGACCAACTGGGAAGGTCCTTACAGTCATAAAAAGACTGAATGACGTTGTGGTGCAGATACAGAAATCCCCACACTCAAAACCGAAGGTAATACATTACAATAGGCTAGCCCCTTATCTTGGCCAAGAGGAATAAGATCCTTAAGTTCAGACCATGGTCATGAATTATTTTGTAAATAATGTAAATTATTTCTCTTTTCTAATTCCTTAGTTTTATTTTAATATTGGAATTTATGTTTACATCTCTTCATGTACTTTCGATTTATTTGTATTGTATATGCTATGGAATACATTTGTTACTTTATATGTGATTATTATGTGAATAGGTTGTATGTGTGCCTGTAAATAGATTCCTCTTACTCAGGGATTGTACTGCCCGGGACGTGCAGTCTTTGAGCAGAAGGCAGTGTTACGAATTTTGTGTAAATAATTTGTATTTGAGTGTTTAATGCATTTATATTACTCTGTTATATTTATTTCATGTTAAAATTGTACTATTCACAAGCAATGCTGCCAGTTACGTTATAATGGCGATTCAATGAGAACTTGGCGGTAGAGCCAAGTTGGCGAGTTCGGAACTCTGTGGAATCTTCTAGAAGTAGTAGATCTCTCTCCACTAGTGTCACGTTCAATGACACGAGCGGTTATATTTCTAGAAGTTTCTGTCGCGCATATAAAAAGGATGCTCGCCGGTACGGCGGAGAGTCTTGATTAACCCCTTCTCTGTCGGATTTTTTTTTGAATTTCTGGTCCAAAAAAACCATTTTTTTATTGCTGAAATTTGATACGTACTCTACTCTAAATTTAAAAATGCAATTTTTTTTGTCAGAAAGCAGTTTTTCTAGACTTACGAGTGGTCCAATATATTATATCCCGTCTACTGATTCCCAGTTTTCACTGCAATGCATCAAGATTTAGGCTTAAGAAAATATACTCTGATACTATATTTATTTATATTATTGCTTTGAGGTTAATATTTGAGAAATAAAAGTAACAAAAAAAAATATGTATGTAAAAAAACTATTAAAATTATGTAAAAAATATTTTAGAAAGTGGTTTTCCAACCTTACCTTTAGCAAACAGTTTTACAATCTGTCTTGGACATCAGGATGTAAAAACAACATTTATCACAAAACCTAAATCATTTATTAAAGGCATTTTTCCTTACATTATAAAAAAAATCTTGGTTATGAATGTAAAAAGCATATAGTGAATAGTTTTTTATTTCAAATTCTAATAGATATCACGCTGAGTGTGAAATTTTTCAAAACATGGTACCGCGCAAAACATCAACACACATCATGTCCAACATCCCACTTCTCATAATAATACCTCGTTTCTGTTCTTATCTTTTTACCGTCACTGTTTCGTTTCCTGCAACAGATGAAACATTTTCTCGCTGGTTTTTCTTTATTCTCAGTTGGTGGAATAAATTTCACAAAATGTCTCTCAGTAAGTCGAAGTGGTGTTTTGAGTAAGGGCCTACCTCTTTTGCTGCCCATTGATTCCGAGTGGTACTTTATAACCATTTCATTGACCAAATCTAATCGAAACTGAAGCTGCGATTTAGAGCCACCTATTTTCTTATATAAAACATAAGAATTCCAAATGCATTGATCGAAAATATGAAAAAATATTTTTCGGTAATACTTTTTCCCATATTTTCTTGGGATAGCATAAGATGCCAAATTTTGGTCAGCACGATCGACGCCACCCATATAGTGTCATTATAATCTACAACAATCTTCAGTTTCAGCTTTTCCTCTCTAGATGATCTCACTGCAATCTCTGAATTATGAATAGTTGAAATAAGCGATACATCTTTTTCATCCTTCCATTTCAAAATAAGAGCTTTTCCACGTCGAAATGCTACAGTCTCACCCTTCTTGAGTTTTTTACTTTTCACATAACTAGGAACCTCTTTTCTATTGAGATTGATCGTCCCATAAGAATCTGTTTTGCACTTGACAAGAGTGTCAGTTAAAATCGAAGAATAATTATCCAGTGTTACACAATATACCGTATTTAGTAAAGGCTTCATTAGTGTCAAAACCACCTGCATGAATTTAGAAAATTCTGGCTTCAAGAACTCTTCATCAAAAAGTGTTCCCCTTCCCGTAAAAATTATTGACGACCAAACGTATCCACTTTTAGCTTCACATAACATGTACATCTTTATACCAAATCTTGCCCTTTTCAAAGGTAAGTATTGCTTCCAAGAAAGTCTACCCTTATGTAAAAGTAGGCTCTCATCAATAGATACATCCTGTTCTAATGTAACTGCATTTTTACTTAGTTCGTTTATTCTTGAATAAATAGGCCAAATTTTATTTAGTCTTTGGTTAGGGTGCGTATCAGGATAATAATTTTCATTATTAGGAAAATGGAGATATTTTTTCAAATAGTAATACCGTCTGTATGACATTAGTTTTCGGAAGAAAGGGGTAAACAATTTTTCATCTTTTGACCAATACCACTGTTCAACTGGCTTTTTTACTATGCCCTGCATGATCCAAATACACAATAAAATTATGACCTCTTCCTTACAAGTTGCGCACCATTCCCGCTGCTTTGAATACATTTTAGATTTCTGGGAATGAAAGCATTGTTCAGCATATACATTAGTTTCCTCCACTATCAGCTCCAACATAGAATTATCGAAAAAATACTCAAAATATTGAATCAAAGTATCATCACTAATGTTTACCAATATTCCAGGGCTTTCTGTAAAATCAAAACGAGGAGTAGCAGGACACACTGTTTTTTCTTCTACCCACATCCTCGCTGAGCTTTATATCATCTTCAGATTCACTACTCAGAAAAAATATTATCAGTTGATAAATCAGAACTATCATCTTCCGAATTAGAAATATTAAATTCACTGTCCTCAGACTCACTCTCCGAATCCATCATAAAGGCAATTTTGACGTGTAAAAATTACACTAGCGAGAGCGAATTTATAGAAAGTACAAAATGATTGTTTTAGTTCGAGCCGGAAATCTTGCTTGGAAAATTGTGAAAAAAGTAGTACTAGTTGCACCATCTCTTAGCATTATTCGGAAATACAAAAAATAATCGCAGAATTCACTCAGGCGTATGCGTAGCGACCAATTCAATTTCAGTGATGCAATTTTTTTCTTCATCGCATGACATACGACGCCGACGGAGAAGGGGTTAAGCCAGCGAGTAGTGAGGATTGTTTTGACTAGTGATTAGCTCGGCTGTGCTTGTGAATAATCTTTACTTGCGTGTATTTTTAAACACTGTTTATTGTGTTTGATTGCTGTAGAAGGTATGAAGACCTTCGGATATTTACCCTGTGAATATTGCCAATGAATCCTGTATTGAAAGGATTGGATTTTCGATAATATATTCGCATTGCTCTTAAAGAACTGATTATTTTTTTCTTTGTGATTGTTTTTGCATAAAATCCTTGAATCCGGATCTACGTAACAATATATTAGAGATAATCAGGCTGAAATCAATGTACTTCATGTTAAAAATTCAAACAGAGAACAAACTCTTAACACATCTAAAAACGATTAGTTACAGAATGCCCATGATCCTGAGTGGTTCCAAAGTATTGAAAATTTCATACAAAGGTTTTACTGTGAGAAAATAGCAAATATATTGATTTTAAATTATAAAGCATTTACGATTTCACATTAGTTAGAACTATTTTATTACGTAGTCTTAATTGAATTAATCAGAATAAGCCTAGTACTAAAGGGTGTTTTTTAGAGGTATAGAACTTTAAACTGCAATAAAACAACGATGTATTATTCGATTGACATGAATTTTTTTTTATTCGAAAGATAATCTTGTGGCATTACATTTTAAATATGATTTCTGGCATAGGACTGCCACGGATGTACCCAATCTGGACGTCCAATTTTCGATGACTTTTTCCAACATTTGTGGCCGTATATCGGCAATAACACGGCGAATGTTGTCTTCCTAATGGTCAAGCATTTGTGGCTTATCCGCATAGACCAATGACTTTACATAGCCCCACAGAAAATAGTCTAGCGGTGTTAAATCACAAGATCTTGGAGGCCAATTCACAGGTCCAAAACGTGAAATTAGGCGGTCACCAAACGTGTCTTTCAATAAATCAAATGTGGCATGAGCTGCGTGACATGTTGCGCCGTCTTGTTGGAACCACAGCTCCTGGACATCATGATTGTTCAATTCAGGAATGAAAAGGTTAGTAATCATGGCTCTATACCGATCACCATTGACTGTAACGTTGTGGCCTTCATCGTATTTGAAGAAGTACGGACCAATGATTCCACCAGCCCATAAAACGCACCAAACAGTCAGTTTTTCTGGATGTAACGGTGTTTCGACATACACTTGTGGATTAGCTTCACTCCAAATGCGGCAGTTTTGTTTGTTGACGTAGCCATTCAACCAGATGTGCGCTTCATCGCTAAACAAAATTCGCTTATGAAAATCGGGAACAACGGCAATCTCATTTTGGGCCCATTCGACGAATCTAGCTTTGCTTGATCATATTTAAAATGTAATGCCACAAGATTATCTTTCGAATAAAAAAAAATCATGTCAATCAAATAATACATCGTTGTTTTATTGCAATTTAAAGTTCTATACCTCTAAAAAAACACCCTTTATATATAAGCTCACTAATTTTATTATAATTTCTTTAAATAGATAATTTCTACTTGACTTGCTCTGCTATAAAAGGAAGGACACTTAAAAAAATACAAAAGTTTTTTTATTGAAAACTGAAGATTAAGTTACAATGTACCACTATTTACAAAGTTCACAGAGTTTTAATCTGATCCAGAATCTGAAGCAGCTTCATCAATTTCCATCTGAAAAAATATATGTAAAAGATTAAGTACACTTAAAAAAACAACTCAAAATGACAAAGTTAATATCTAAAGAGAAAATTTACTGCAGATCTGAAGTACATCAGTTTTATAATATTAAATGAATAGAATTGGAACTTCTTCATTGTCAACATGAAGGAAACATCTATATAAAGTAATGAAGAATAGTGTTACACAAATCTTAACCTTTACTGAATCTATACCTCAATGACAACGGATGTCTTGTTTACACAATGTTTGAAATTTTTTTTAATTTTAAAACAATTGGTATAATAATTTCAAACCCAGACTTATCTTCTGGTCTTTAACAATCAATAATGAAAGAATCAAGAATTAAATAATATTGTGTATCAGAATTTATTTACTCTAAAGGAATATCACTGAATAATTATTAAAAAAAATTTATTTAAGAAAACCATTTAAATCAAAAACAAAAATTTCATTATAACAATAATAATAATAAAATGAAAATTAGGTTATTTAAATTTCAATATTTTATTTCTATCTATATTAAAAATTCCTTATACAATTCTTTCAAATACTTTAACATTTACAGTCCTTTAAAGCAAAGCATTTGATTATCTTTCTTTTCATTACCTCATATCACATTCGCTTACATAGAACAACTCTATCCTATAATTATACCACCACTTTACATAATAAAATTTATTTTTATACTATTTACCAACAAAGAATTTTAATTTAAGATTATGTTCCTATATCACCCAAACCCTCTCGCTGACTAGATCACGGTAAAATCTTCACTCAATCCAAGATTAAAATATAAATAAATCTAATTTATTAATCTTAACCATAAAAATTGTTTTATGATTGATTTCGTGTGTCATTATGAATGACTGTAAAGTTAATAAAATAACTCACTTTATCATCTTCTGAATCGGATTCTTTCTTTTTCTTTAATGGTTTATCTTCACTATCAGAGCTGTCAGAACTGCTACTGATATATTCTTTACTTTTAAATGATCCAGGAGATTTAGTAGGAGATTTTGTTGACTGAGATTGTTTCTTATCTTTATCTTTCTTTGGTGTCTTTTGGTCTTTAGCAACCTTCTCTGCGGCCGCTCTGTAAGAAAAACAAAAATCATTTTACTATAGTATCAAACACCAATTTCATTCATTAATTATAACATATGATATACAAGTAATCTGATTGACATATATAAGTCTAAGTGTGAATATTCCATAAAGATAACTATACATTTTAAATGGATAAAGAAAAATGCAAAACAGAAATGTAAAAATTATAAGTTTTTTTTTTTTTGACAGAATAACTTGAATGATTATACAATCTATAAACTTTAACTAAAAAAAAAATTTGGGTCATGATTCTTTGTCTATCAACTTGTTCCAACTCCTTAATAGTAAAAATATGTCTAATCACAAAAAGTTATTTTACATTAAGAAAAAGGACTTACAATTTTCATTGTATGAGAATCAATGAAATATAATTCAACACATCATAAAAATACAATTGTCTTTACTATGAGATGGGAGTATAAGAGGTATGTATATAAGTAAAAGAATTTTTTAATAAAGATAAAATCAAAATGCTAATGTTGGCTAACACTTCTATGAAGATTTTTTTTCATATAATCTGAAAATTATCAGAGAGAAATCTCTGATAATTTTTAGAACCTCAGTTCTGAAAATCTCTGAACCTCAGTTAAAACTAGTTTAAGTTAAAAAAATATTTCACAATAGAGTCCAGAAAACTCGGCACTTGATAACCAGGTCACACCCTTTCAAGTGGAAAAAACTAATGTGCAGATCTGTTCAAAATGTTGGAAAATGCTGAAGACATTAAGGTTGAGGACATTGTACTGGCACTTACTGAAATATCACTTAGTGAGGGACTACTAAAACCACTTTTAAGTATTTTGAGCAACAAGGTATGTTGATAATGGATACTGTTCTTTTGTCATCTTAGTGATGAAACAGCAAAATGCAGTGTGCAATACAGAAGACAAAAGGACATTACACATACCTTTAAAAAAAGTACCCACTTTAGTTGGTTACTTAATTTTCATTACATTTATGCCTTCATAAAGTATTTTTCTGAGGTGTATTACTGAATACTATGTATTCATTAATTTTTTTCCCTGTAGTAAATGCTCTATGCCTTCATAAAGTATGTATGTTTTCTTTGTTTAAGGGTATTTGTGCAGTTTATTTTCAGTTATATTCTCAAGCAAACAATACATACAAGTGCAGTACAATATTTTCTGAGGAAATGCTTATTTTATGCTTTTTTTAATCCCATTCTCGATAACCTGGAATTTTCCTAAACTTGGCCATTCTTTGGTCCACATAAGGGGGAGTTTAGGAACTTTTTGAAACTCACATTTTTAAAAACCAATATCTTTATATACTTACGATTTGCCACTTTCCTTATATTCTTGCATAGCCTTTTCATATTCTTTTTTCAATTCAGCAGCTTTTTCTTCCCATTTCTAATTTTTTTAAAAAAAAGAAAAATCATATACATGATGAAAGGAAATAATTCAATTTCTCAAAACTACTAAAAATATGTTGATGTATAAATGACAAGGCACTCACACTTTTATCTGTAGCTTCTTTCCACATCTCTCCAGCTCTTTTGGGGATTTCTTTTATTGTTATTCCAGGATTCTCCTTCTTGATTTTTTCTCTCATATCACCTAAGAATAAAATGAAAGCAGAAGGAGAGCGTTTTGGTTTGTTTTCATCCTTCTCTTTCTTCTGTCGTTTTTTACGCATTCCAGGTTCTTTCTGTAAATATACAGCAAACGTAATTTTCAGAAATATGTACTCAATATGACTATTTTTTATTACGAAAAGTTAATTAAAGTATTGATTCTAAATAATATAGACTATTCAAATGATAAACCAAAAAATAACAGTTTAAACTATTGACTAAAATAATAACATTTATTACACTATACATAAAATATCATGTTACCTGCAATACACTGAGTAATTTGAGTTTTAATAAAAGGTTTTAAACTTTAAAATTTCATAATTTTAATTACCTGCAAAATAGATTTCCTAACTAGTAAATCATGCAGTTATTACAACTGGGTATGAGAGCAGTTTTACAGAAAAATATAATTTTTCTCTAAAAAACAAAATTGAAACACTTAAAATATAATAAATCTAAAGGGACAGAGTGATTGATTGATTGAATATTAACGTCGCACTGTTCAGCAACATGAGGGCTTTTGGCGACGGACCACGTAATTTTGAACCATGGCCAAGTGACGTGGACGACACCTGAGCTGGCACCCCCTCTCCTAACTACCACACCACACCAACGGGAGGACGTTTCAGCTCTCGACAGATTTAACGTGCATCGCTGCCCTACACGGCAGGTCTTTAGTGGTACTGGGCTCGAACTCATGACAAGGCAAGCCACGGTCCGATACCTATACCACTCTGCTACCGCAGCCACAAAGGGACAGGGTGAGGGAACTTCTTGTTTTGAACATGTTGCAGTGATGTTCGTAGGGAGAGCAGGGGTTTGGTTGAAGGGGTGGAGTGAGGTATTTGTTTTCCCTCCTGTCTCGAGATATTTGTTTTCCCTCCTGTCTCAGTCTCAAACATGTTGTGGCCAAGGCAGTAGAGTGCTTTTACAGTCTAGCGGTCAGTCAGAGATTGCAATGCAATGTGCCTTTTGTCGTGACTTCGATATTCCTCATCAGGTCGTGTTCCTGATTGGAAATGTGTTTTAAAGAGGATGGATGCCTTCTGTGCAATGGGGAATGACACTTCGACACTTGAAAATGTGGAACAAGTTCATGTATCCATTCAGACCGGTATGTGACAATAATCTAACAATTCTTCTTACCCATTCTTAAGAATGGGATCTTGTCAACGTGTGGTTACAACAAGAAGGAAGCACAGCCAACACCTCCAGGTTTACCATGGGTGTTTTAAGAGCAGCCTTCCCAGAATGACTGACCTCACTGCAAGGGGACGTAAACTGGCCTTCATGCTCACCCAATTTATACCCTCATTACTTCCTGTGGGCTTACTGCCAAAGATCTCTCCAAGACCCTGGAACACTTATGGAACAACATCAAAGCCAAAATGGATATTATCCCAGTCAATGTGCTTGAAAAGGTAACTCAAAGTTTTCGAAATCGCCTACATCAGTGTAATGAGAATGGAGGGTGATACATAAAAGACATCGTGTTTAAAACTGTGTAAATTCAAGGTTTCATTGTTATATGGTTAGCAGAAAATAATATGTAGTGTGCTATATTACATTTTCAATACAAGAAGTTCCAAGGCACCAACCTTTTCCAAAATAAAAAGCCCAGTTTCAGTGTTAATGGTATATTATCTACTATAAAATAGCTGTGTCCAAACCTGGGACTTTTTTTGGATAGAAAAATGCACTAACTTGTATTATATTTTGACTTTGCAATTTTATAAAATGCAACATCCTATTATTCTAATTTCTGTTAGAATTAATTTATCTTTCTTCTAATAATTAAATCTCATTTTCTAATGATGAAAACTGTTTATCTACTTCGTAAAAACAATAAATTATGTTCTTAAAGAATTCAAGGACAAAATATGATAAATAAATATAAGTTATACGTAGATGAATTTATATATTTTTCTACAAGAAAATATGCTCCAATTTATTATTATTATTATTTAATGATTTTAGGTAGAGACGACTTTAAAAAGCATCGTATCTTTTTTGAGATAATTTAGGTATTGTCATAATGCAAATCCTGGATTAGTAATGGAAAAGAAATTATATAAATTTAATAAGTTTAAAGAACACCATTTACTGTTTCATTAACTATATAATTAAGAAATATTTCATAGATGAGGAAGTACAAAATTACAGGTTGAGAGAGAGAGATTTAAGCTTTTTTGACATTTTTAATATCTTTATCATTCTAAACAACGTAAAAGCAAATCTTAAAAAAAAATTCTTAAAGTTAAAGCACAGAATAAAAACCAAACAATCAAAATCTGAAAAGTTTGGGAACATATATCCCCTTGTAACAGAGAGCCTCTCTTTTCCTCCTTTATTTTGTTTTATGCTTACCACTGTCTTAGCACTTTTAGACTTTTTAGGTTCTTTGTGTTTCTTCTCCTTAACCTTTTTAGGAGCTTCTTGTTCATATTCATCTCCAGAGCTTTTATCAGAACCTTCTTCATCATCATCACTATCAGAACTAGTTGGTGGATTGCTGTCATATCTATAAAACAATGAAAATAGAAAAACTCAATCAAAAAAATTACATCAATTATATTGGTCATTGCTGTTGCTAATGCCACCTGTTTGATTTGTGATGATCGAGATCCACAAAATTCATCGTGGCATAGGGTCTAAGATTTAAGTCTGTCATTAGACGAACCTTTGAACACTTTACAGGTGACGGTAATGTACTTTCTCGCTTCCACCCCAACTTTGAGGAGAACATCCTGGGGGTGGTCAGAGGCCCCAACCACCAACCTCACAAGAGGACTTGCGGCTCAAGTGCTATTTACTTATTTCCATGCCTCAAAGGCACTATACATTTACAAACATCCGTGCCACCTCCGGGGTTCGAACCCAGGCCCTATGCCACAGCAGTCAGACTCTCTAGCCACTATACCAGATGGGCAGCATTATTTAAGTAATATTATTAAGCTCAAGTAAGAGAATTGATAAGAAATGTTATAGTACTGGATTCAGAAATGGTAAATTCCTAGAATGGCACTGCCATAAAGTATTACATTTTGAAAATTGAGTTTTATTAGCAATTATAAATGAATATTTAATTAACAAATTTATATTCATTATGAAATAAGAAAATTCATGTTACTCCTGTAAAATGCAACTAAAAACTAAGTTTATTTTGAAATATATATAAAAGAATTAATTATAAGAGTAATTTTTAAACTGATTGTCATTGTTATACACTCACTTTTTTTCTTATTTATAAATATTATTTAAAGCTGAAGTCTGAATTTTTGTTTAAATATTTGTCATTTACTAGTATACTAATTGAGCACCAAAAATATTTAAAGAATGCAGAATGTTTTGGCATTTTTGCACTATAGCTATATAATCGCCTACTGTAATACATTTAACAATTTTCAAACATGATTGAGACATGAAAATGTGCTGCTGCCTAACTGAAATTTTATAATAGCATATCCTTTAAAAGAACCATTTACATTAACTATTCAAGAGCATTCAGGATACCCTAGGTTCCATCATACGAATTCATTTGCATATTTATTTATATAAGTTGGGTTTAAATTAAATCTTTTGCATCTTACATAAAGTCATACTTTTTTTTAAAAAAAAGTATGACTATGTTTAATTCTAAAAAAGTAATGAATAAAACTAACTCCTCGGCAACTTCGCTTCCACTCTCTTCAGGTGCAAACGATTCATCAGATGATTCTTCATCTGTTGATCCGCCACCCTCTTCTCTTTCTCTCCCTTCCGCTTTGACACGTTGCAAATATGCATCTGGTTCATCTTCTTCATCAGAATCAACCAAATCTTCTTTGTATGTCGGCTTTTCTTTTGTACTCTTTAAAAACAATGCAAAAATAATAAAAAGTTTATGAGAGCTATATATATATATATATATAAATTATCTATATTAAATCCTTAACATAAACACAAAATAGAATTTGGTGCATCTGAAAAATACCATTTCATTTGATACAACTAAACAATTATGGGGAAGTTTAGAGGAGATCATTTTAATTTGAAATTTATATTGCGAAATAACATTTAATCAGATTGAAGGGGAGGGGGAGCCATCAGCATCTGAAACAAAACAGAATTGATGCCCGATTGATTCTTGATGGCAGTTTATGTCTCAGAGTCTACAATGACACAAAAAATGAAAGACAATTATAAGTCAAAGGCTTAATAAAAAGTGTTCGTGTTTCAGACAGCATAGTACAAAGACAAAATTTAGCACACTGAAACTATAAAGTAATGATGGTATGCATCTAGAGATGTGTTACAAGAAAGAACATACCAATCCCAAGTTGCAGTTCTTGATGCGTAATTTCTTGGAATTAACAAAGTCAAACAAACGTCCATATTCTTCTCTGAAAACAAAAATTAAAAAATATACATAAAAATAATACATACCATAATTCATACTTATTCTGTGGCAATTTTTATGAATCTTATATTATTTTGGTATTTATGAATAAAGACAAATAAAAATTCAGTAAAAAATTCTAAATATTAATTTAATTTTAAAAGAAAAAAATATTGCAATTTTTAATAAAAACAAAAATATAACTTAAGGAATTTGTAGTTCTCTTAAAATAAGCATTTTAGGGTTGTCTTCCATGAATGCTAAATGCATGTTTAAAGATAAGTTTGGTACTTTGTTTTTTATATATCGGGAGAAAAAAAAAACTTAATATAACAAATTTAGACTTTATTAGAGGTAGTACGTATGTTTTTTCAAAGTACTCATTAATGTTGGAATAAATCTATTTCTAGTACAAAATATACTTCATTCATCTCATGTACTGTACTGCTTAATTATTATTTAATCAAACTTGTTAAAATAATGCTTGTAAAATATTCGAAAAATTTGAATTATGAATTCAAAATTAAAATTAAAAATGTATTTAAAAACATACACAATTTTCTATCTTCTTTTCTTAAATTACATATAGGGAAGCAAATTATTTTAAAATTTATAATCAAAAGTGAAAAAAAAGTTTTCATTTCAATTGAAAGAAGTAATGAATATGTGCAGTAATTAAAACATTTAAAAATAAACTCATTACAAATTCAGAATCAATATTTGCTTGACTACATGAAATGTGGACTACTTACTTTTCAATGCTGCTGAATGTGTGAACCATACCAGTTTTTATTTCAATTTCAAAATCAAATGACCTAGTACTTCCTCCACTCCTAGCAAAATTAACACAGGCAATCTCATCAAATCGAATATGTACAGGTGGTTTATGAACATATATTAATCCACGTTCCAAGGGGTACAATAAACCATTTCCAGCACGGTACGAACATGTAATAGCTTGAGTTCCACTATGCCTAAAATGAAGTATTAAAATTATTATCATGAAACATTTGCTAATATTTTCTCATTTGGTGTAATAAAGCAGTTGGAAGAAAATTTTACAAATAAAAATTTGTTTTCATTTAAATATAGTATTAACACACAACCTCTTCTCTAGATCAAGTATAATTTCGTTAAGTAAAGTATCAGAAAATGATTTAAGATATCCTTATGGCTATTCAAATAAAAAAAGTAGTAAAACAGTTTAAAATTGTTCTTTATTTTGAGATTTTTGAACAAGCTAGAAGCACATTTAAAAGCTATCTAAACAAACTTCAGTTTTTCTCCTTTAAAAAAAATGTATGTAGTTTACTAGTCCTATATACAATAATACCAATCATTAAAAAAATAAGAATTTAATCTCTAACATAGAAAGCCCCATCAAAAAGATTTATAATTACAAACACATGGTTATTTCACTGCATTTAATGTCCATCGTATCTAAGAGTAAAGAAGTATAATAATATGAAAAGGTAGAAGGGTGTGTGTATAAATTATAATCTTTGTTATGAATCTGTTTTGAACTAAGTATGTTACTGGCATTCTGAGATGTAGGGAAAGGGGGATGTGAATTGTGGAAAATTGATGCTTAATTTACATGAAAATACAAATAAATTTGCAAACATTTATCAATGACTAGCTGAATGGCCCGGCGTTGCACAGGCAATCTCTACTTTTAGTGTTCGTATGTACACAATGTGAGTGATTTCTAAAATTGTGTCAAAAAATTTCCCCTTTTCGAAATAGCTGCATGACCTGGCATTGCACGAGCTATCTCTGTTATAAATTTTCCCTTTCTTTCACAAAATCAGAACTTCTAATACTCATTTTCAAAATGACTTCTCTCCCTCCACCGCTTAGCCCAGCGTTGCTTGGGCTTTCTCTTTTCCTCGTGACACCAGCATTTCTGTGATGTATGCACACAATGCGAGTGATTTCTAAAATTATGTCAAAAAATTTTCCTTATTCAAAATTTGTTCCATTCCACTTATTTTCTTAAATAGACAATGTACTTTTTAAAATAACAAAGAATTAATTTCGTAATGAAATAATCCTTTCAATATATATATATATTTATTAAAATCAAATTTCTATAAGTAATAAATGAAATGATTGCTTTAATCGGAATGTTTGATTAAACATATAAATATGTAAGTTAGAAAAAAAAACAATATGGAAAAAAGCCTATATAGATATATATAAATATATAAAATGTACTGAAATTTTTTTTTTTGATATTTCATTTTAATTTTAACCCTTTACATTCCACTAAAAAAATTTTAAACTTTAAAAATTAGCGTCATGCGAAATGGAAAGTCTCTTCCTCTTCAGTTTCGAACCTGAGAACTGCCATTTTATAAAGCAGCGCTTTAAACAGCTAAGCTGTAACTTGCTGGGGGAAGAGCATTAAATTGAGCTTTAAAATAAAGGTAGATTTTTTTCAATGCACCATTTTGTTATTCGTTAAAGTAAAATATTTTTTTCGGGCTTCATTTGCAAAAATTTTTAAACAGAAAACTTTAGAAAAAAGTAAATGTTTACATATTTATCGCAAAAGGGGAAAAAATTGAAAAACACATTTTTTTAACCGTAATTTTTAAGATATTTCATCAATCTTTGTACAGATTACGTATAATATTGTTCTACACGCGGAAAAAAAAGAAAAGCATGAACTTTTTTTTTAGTGTAAAATATTTTTTTCATTAACGCGAATGAAAGTTCAAGCGAAACAACTTATAATTCGTATTTAAAAAAAGGAACCGATTTCGACTCATTTTAAAAAAATCATAAAAAATACAAAATATAATTATTTTGTAAAATAAATTACAGCATATTGAGGCGAAATAAATGATCTTTACGAATCTGTAATTATTTTGTGTGTGAGTTTAATGAAAAAAATTAGATCGTGTTTTAAAAACCTCTAAAAAAAAGAAATTTCGAAAACATTTAAAAAAAATTGTAAAATAATTAAATTGAAAGATATATATAATTTTATTGTATTAATTTTTAAATAAATTTATTTATATGCAAAGTTTCGTTGTTTTGTAAAAACAGAATTTTTAAGGCTAACTAAATGAAATTTTAAACTTAAGGCGAAGTAAATGATCTTTCCGATTCCCTACAGATAGCGCCACATGCATAATAAAATATTAATTATGCATTTTAAGGCTTTTAATTAATATCTTTTTAACTAATTGGAATATAAATAGTCAAAATGGATTCCTTGGATCATTCTCGAAATTTTGGTACCATCAGCCAGTTTCTGTGTCGTATGGTTTGTGAGAAAATATGGAAACATACATAGTTTACCTACGAATTTTAATAGTGTAGACTAACTGCATGGCCTGGCGTTGCACCGGCTATCTCTACTTTTATTAATTTTCCCTTTCTTTCACAAAATCAGAATTTCTAATACTCATTTTCAAAATGACTTCCATCCCCCCTCCACCGCTTACTCCAGCGTTGCTCAGGCTTTCTCTTTTCCTTGTGACACCAGCATTTGTGTGTGTGTGTTTGAACGCACACAATGTGAGTGATTTCTAAAATTATGTAAAAAAATTTCCCTTTTTTGAAATTTGTTCTATTCCACTAATTTTTGATTTAAGACAGGTTTCTTTCCTCTCTCTATCGCCCGAACACGGTTTTTTTAGTGTAAAATTATTGTTTTATCTTCCCCTCCTTCTTACAGATAAGATATAGCTTCAAATTTCGATGTATGACTTATAAAAAATATAATTGCATTAGAATTAAAAAAATTATTAATGTGAAGCAATAAATAGAAAACGATTCTGATGCTAAGAGTAAAACAAAAAACGTTCATCATTTTTTTAATAATAGTTAGTTTCTAAGAATCTAAAATAATAAAATAGATTTCAGATTTTCATGAATCAATCAATCGTTACATATAGTTAACTTAAAATATCTCTAAAATGTATTTTGATCCAAAATAATAGACAATGTGCTTTTTAATAAACAAAGAATTCCTTAGTAATGAAATAATAGAAATAATCCTTTTAAAATAAACATATATATATTTATAAAATTCAAATTTCTATAAGTAATAAACAAAAGAAAATTATTGAAACGATTGCTTTTTTCTGAACGTTTGATTAAACATATAAATATATATAAGTTAGGAAAAAATCAGTATGGGGGAAAGCCTAGATATATATATATTATACATGTACTAAAAAACCATTAAAAAATAACCGATATAATTTTAACCTTTTTCATTCCACTAAAAAATTTTTAAAATGATCTTTCCGATGTTTTAAGGTCTCAACAGTCGTGCATTAGAATAAAAAAATTATTAATGTGAAGCAATAAAAAGAAAACGATTCTGATACTAAGAGTAAAAAAGGTCTCTAAAATGTATTTTGATCCAAAATAATAGACGATGAACTTTTTATTTAACAAAGAATTAATTTATTTCATGAACTTATGACTCGTATTGAAAAAAAGGAGCCAATTTAGACTCATTTTTTATTTAAAATAATTGTACAATAATTAAATTGAAAGAAAGATATATATATAATTTTATTACATTAATTTTTAAATAAATTTATTTATATACAAAGTTTCGTTGTTTTGTAAAAACAGAATTTCTTTCTGATATTCTCTGCAGATGGCGCCACAATGCATTAATCAATATCTTTTTAACTAATAGGAATATCGGAATATAAATGGTCAAAACGAATTCCTCGGATCATTCCCGAAATATTTTGGTGATTAATACCTTTAAAATAAAAATTTATTTTTTCGATATCCCGTTTCGCTATTCCTCTTCAGTTTCAAACCTGGGAACTGCCGTTTATAAAGCAGCGGCTTAACCAACCAAACTACAGTCAGGTCGGGGGAAAACATTGAATTGTGCTTTAAAATAAAGGTAGATTTTTTCAGGCTTCATTTTTAAGTTAATGCTTTCAAACTTTATATAAATAATAGACGATGTACTTTTTAATTAACAAAGAATTCCTTTAGTAATGAAATAATAAAAATAATCCTTTTAAAAAAAAACATTTATAAAATTCAAATTTCTATAAGTAATAAATAAAAGAAAAATTTACAGATAGCTATTGAAACAATTGCTTTTTTCTGAACGTTTGAATAAACATATAAATATATATAAGTTAGAAAAAAAAAAAAAAAACAGTATGGGGGAAAGCCCAGATAATTAGTTTGAATTGTTAAGAATGTGTTATTCAAAGAGAAAGAAATTCTGCCTGAATGTTTTTTATTTTAAAAAAATAGCGAACCATTCCATAAATTAAAAAAAAAGGTAATTTCTAAATTTATTTTGAAATAGCTTTAAACATTTCTTAATGTAAGTATTTTTTAAAAAAATATTTTGTTTGTTTTATCTGCAATATTTATAATATAGATAAAACTTCAAAATTTCAGAACATGACTAATTCCTTTAAAATAAAAAAAAATTTGGGACTTCATTTGATAAAGACTGATAAAAGAAAGTAAGATAATAGAATTTTATTATATTAATTTTTAAATTTTTTAAAAAACATCTAAAAAAAATAGAAGTTCTGAATTCTCCCCTGGAAATAAATTATCTTTCTGATTCGCACGTGCATAATAAATGTGTTTTAAGGTTTTTAATTAATATCTTTTTAACTAATTGGAATATAAATTATCAAAACGGATTCCTCGGATCATTCCCGAAATTTTGGTACCTTCGGCAAGTTTCTTCATCTTGTGGTTCGAGAGAAAATTGGGCTATATACATCCTTACATAGATACGTTTGTTTACCCCTACGAATTTTAATATATAAGATGTATTCATTAATACCCTCTCCATCAATAATGTTTTCAACTATAATATGTGACATATGGCTATGCTTATTTCATAGTATTAACTGAAATTAAATATTTTAATTTATTAGTATGTTATTGTTTTTAAGAAACTGGGCCAGTTACACTTATAGGAGTATCTAGCACTAATAATAACAAAAAAACTTGCAAATCATGCTTGAAACAAACATATATGTTTAATGGAAAGGAATAAAGAATTCCCCCAACTATAAAGAAAAACAAGTGAAAATTTTCTCTACAATATGTTTACAAAGCATTTTATTTGGAAAGAATAGTAAATCAAGTATGCAAAAAAACTTTTAGTTTAGTCAAAAAGAATAAAACTAAAATTAGATTGAGGGATGAGAAAGTAATTTCTAAACACTTTGCATATATAAATAAGAGTGCAATTCTCGCAGTTTTAAGAATGATAAATTCACTTCCATGTGATTCTATCTTAAATAATAAATACCCTTTGAAAGATCCAGGAACAGTAATTTTCCTCTGAACAATAGCTTTCATAACTCTGCTAATAACTTCAAATGTTGGACCAGACATTTCTTTTTGAAGCCTATCCTCATATTTCTCTTTAATATCTTCTCTACAAAAGAAAAATAATTTTAAAATATTATATATATGTAAAAATATAGACTGAACAAAATTTGTATAAAATTATCTCTTACAGTTGAAATGAAAAAAAAAAAAAAAAAAAAAAACTATATTAACATAATAGATGCAGAAAAACTTCTAAGAATTCATAAATTTTACTAATTTATTTGAAAACAAGAAGATTCATACTCTGAGAGGCTCAAATCAACAGTGATTTCTTCTTCTTTGCTGAATAATAATATCAAGAACTGGTATCTAGTCTGACCTTGTTTTATAGGAGGATCCAAGCTTAACTTAAAAAAATGACAACAGGTTAAAATCATATTTTAAAATAAAAGAATGAAACAATATCCGTACAAAGTTAATATACATATTATAAGTGTAGACAAAAATAATAATGCAATTAAATTGTCATTTTTTGATACAGTAATGAAGTTTAATGTTTTATTCTAAAATGGCATTATACATTACTGAAAGAGGGTGAGAAAGATTAAAAAATTTAAAGGCTATTTTCACAAACTGTTTAAAAAAAAAAATAGCACTACAATTCAAATACTTTTCTATGAGGGGTAGGGATGTTCTAACATTGATATATTTCGGATATACTATCAAACAGGAAGTAGCACAAACATGTTTCTGTTTTGCTATTTATTTTAATCACTACTTTTTAAAGTACAGAAAAAATACACAAAAATATCTCTATTTCTTATCCAATGATTCATTGATAGATGGATATTTTCACACATAAAAATTTATTTGAATATAGAAATTTTATTATGTTTAAAGTTACAAATTAAATTATTGAAGAACATCTGCACAAAGATCAGGCATGAATTTTCATATTCAATAAACTACATTAACATGATCTTAACAATTATGTAAGTTCAATTTGTATAGTTCATTTGGATTTTAATAACTTTCATTACAGTAATGTTTTAATTTATTAATTTCTAATAAACATTTTTCAAACTTCATATGAACACAACTTCTATACTGAGATTATAATAAAAATATTAC
Organism: Trichonephila clavipes; assembly: GCA_019973935.1. Lineage (NCBI taxonomy): Eukaryota > Metazoa > Arthropoda > Arachnida > Araneae > Nephilidae > Trichonephila > Trichonephila clavipes. The sequence continues at coordinate 2,301,035 of BMAU01021369.1, forward strand.
AAAATGAACATCATTGAAATTAAAGTCATTTTTGAGCAAATTGTAGTTTTTATATAAAAAAAAACAAATATATATATATATATATAAAGATATCTTTTTAAAAAATCAGGTAAATTCTCATTAACTCACCACAAAAAACATTTGACGGTTATCTTTATGAGGTAGCAAAAACAATCTCAAAATAGTAGTAAGAGGTATTTTATAATCAAAAGTTTTTCCGTGAAGTTGAATGAAAGTTGGGAAAACTTTAATGTCATATCTTCCTCTAGGTGTAAGACATTGCAGTTCTTTAAAGGTAACAATTGCATCTCCAGTGGCTTGAATGATACTTGCTTTAGACAACACATTGTCCACAAATGCTTGCACTGGATCGATTGAAGAGTTGGGATCAGTTGGAATGTGAAAACGAAGTTCCATTAGAGAAACTGGTACATCATCATTTTGATGGAACTCTAAAGTTACTTCATTTTTAGCACTTGTACAATGGGAAACATTTGTTAATGGAACTTCAAATGCAGTGCTTTTATCAACATCAAAAGAAAGAACTGATCCTGCAATACAAAAATGTGATGACTGCATTACAATAATTTATTGATTAATCCTGTATGAATAATTTATAAGGAAAAATTTCAGGAACATTAAACATTATTCTAGACTAGCGATTCTCAACCAGTTTTTTTTTCTGTTGCAGTACCCTTTCAATAATTCTTAAATCTGGAAGCACATGAACAATAAAATAAGTTTCAAAGAATTTTACTTATCTGCAATACACTATGAAAAATAATTTATGATAATATGTACAACAAAGACAAAAAATTGTTTGTTGAGTAATTAATTACAAATTAATTTTGTTTACATTTGGTCATAAAAATGATAATGCCTCTCTAATTTCATCATCAACACTTAAAAGTCTCAAATCTTTTATAAATTTTTTACTGTTGAGGATCTGAATTCCCGCAAATAAAATGTAAATAATTATCACAATATTTTTAAAAAATTTCAGCTATTATGAGATAATAGCTTACAATTTTAATTCAACATAAATTAATTGACTCTTCCAAATGTTTTGAAATTGAATATCAATTACTACAGAGCGAAATTAGTTTTCACTCTTCTTTCAAAGTTAATTCATATACAGATGCATCCCTATCCATCTGTATAAGAAAGCATAAGCTAAATATACCATGAATACCCTTAGTTTATTACTATAAAACAGTAGAGCGATTCACTTCCATACCCCCACCCCTCATAGTTAACAATAATGAAAAATAGGCAGCACACTAAAGTGCCAAGGCACAGTGGTTGAGAGTCACTGTTCAGACAATTTTTTTTCAATAATCAAACATAAAAATTTGTTAATTCGAGACACTCATACAGATTTTTTGATACGATAACAAGCCATAAAATTTTGCACTGACTTACTTATTTTGTATTGCTCTTGAATACACGATTCAGTTAAAAGTATTAAGGAGGAAGTTAAAAATTACAAGGAAGTTAAAAATAAACTGTAACAGGATGATAAATTTGAGTCACATTCATATTTACTTTAATGTAAGGGAGAAAATCCAAATGCAACATAAATACAGTAAACTAATTTACTCAAAAACACCAGAATTTCACATTTGAAGAAGTACAAATATGTTCATAAAGGAGGGGGGATGCTGAATTAAAGCAAATCTTAGTAAACTAAATCGTTTAAAGCATAATTTAGATCTTTACTCAATGTAGTGCTGTGATGGACTGTTTATTAATGTCGCATTCTAAAGCAATATGCAAACTATTAGCCCCAAATATGGCATTCTTTAACCACACTTAAGTCATGAGGATGACATTTGAGCAGGCATTTTACTCTAAAACTTTCACACCAAGTCACTTATAGGACTTTAATATTATTAGTGGCCGCAACAATCCACAACATGACAGAAACAACAGCCACAAGTTTGTAACTGAATGAATAAATATTAACGTCTCACTATTCAGCTACTCAAGGGCTTTTGGCGATGGACCTCGTAATTTTGAGCCATGGTCAAGTGACAAGGACGACACCTGAGCTGGCACCACCTCTCTAACTTTCACATCACATGAGTTTGTGCCAAACCGCAACTATTGTGGCCCTGCTGCTATGGACCTATGATTAGAGAATAATATTTTAAGTGAATTTCTCACTTTCCAACTTAAATATCATGCAGCGAAAAGGATAAAAGGTTCACTTTAATTGGCGACATGCACAGTAACAGTTCTATGTTTTAATTATTTAACCACTAATATTGATTTAAATGGTGTATCCACTCTTTTCATTGCTATCTTATATAGTAACTTTTGGCAGTGTATAAGTCACTTCCATTGGTGCAATATGTCCATGAAGCCCTTTTAATAAATCAGAACACCAATAAAAATATAAGACCTTATATAATTTAAAAATTAATAAAATTTTTATAATTTTAATAAATTTATGTATTTTTGTATAAATGTATAGTTTTTAGCTATTGAAAAAGGTGAGGCAAATTCAAAAAGATAATTAAAAAGTTTTTTAATCATTTCATCTACATGGTTTGAACATACAATACATTGACAAAATGACATATTTCTTTGATTAAACCCAACAGAAATATTTTAAAAAAGAAAAGAGCAACGATATTTTTAGATTACAATAACTACATATTTTATTAATGAATTTCAGAAACATATATAGGAGTTCATAATTTAACTAGTTAACATTATGGTGTAATACTTTTTCTTGGAACTTAACTGAAGCATTTTATTTGAATACACACAATAATAATACATTACAATAATAAGCACTGAATTTTTCAGAGAGAGTATGATTTTCATGTAACTCTTGTATATACCTTCATACCTGTGTTTTAAATATATGTACACAGAACTTAACAAAACTTTATTTTTCTTGTGGATATGAAAACAATAAATAAATAGGTTGCATACAAAAATAAAACCTATTCTATAATTTTAAAAAAAAAAATTTCAAAAGCACACAAAGTCTGGTTATAAACAAGATGAAAAAAATATCTTTAAAAACCAAAACTTGAAAAATAAGAATGGCAATTTAAAAAGTACTAAAATTATATGACATAGTCAGATGTTTAGTCAAAGGAGCAAAAATCTTTTCTTACCTTGAAATTTAGCTGTTCCCCAATTCCATCCTTTCAAACACATTTCTTTGTTCTTTAGCTCTTTTTCATAATTTGCTTGAAAAAATTTTCCTAATTTGTCATGATCCTTAAAACAAATAAATACAAATGGATTTATATGCATGCATATAACCAATATTTATTTTATGAAGTTATATTTATATTTAAATATTTTGTAAAATATGTTTTTTCAAAAGACATTTAAAAAATATAAGCATTAGTTTTATAATCTACTCATAATTAACTGCTAATGCTATATTTTTTTAAAAAAACTATATGCCATAAAATTTATTTATTTATATTAAATTAATTTTATTAAAAGTGCATATATTTAAAAGATTAGTGCTATGACCCATTCGTTAAAGTTATTTTCATTGCAAATTTTCCATGAGTTATTTGTTCTTAAATGGAAGCTAAATGTTTTTACAACATAATTTAGATTAGGATGCTAGTTTGATATCACGGGGCATGTGCCAAGTTGTTGTTTATATTTGCCAAGATGGGCAATAACATTACAAAATGGTTACCTTGATATTTTTATGACATGGAGATAATGTATATTAGAATTAATTTTTATTGATTTTTTACCACGGTAACCCTATTAATTTCAGATGAATTTATTCTATTTCCTTAAAAATTTAAACCATTTTCATTGCATTTGAATTATTTTATATGAGTATTCTTATGTATAATTTTTATTATATTACAATATGAATATTATATGTAATTACAATTAAATTATATTATATTGATATTCATTATTTGATCTTGGTTATTCTCAATATTCTACATTCTTCATTTGAAATATATTTCAATGTTTTTCAAAACAATTCTTTAAAATTAACTTCCCGGCAATTTGAAACCACTAGGTGGCCATCTTGGATTCCATTCCAGGGACAATAAGCGGTGCTTGGCATGATTCTTTTATCACACTGTAGTGGTGGTAATTACATAAGCCAGTAACAGCCTCCGGACAGAAATGGTGCTGTCGAATCCATACCTTGCGGGTCCTAATCTCCAACATTGGTGACTTTGGCAGAAAAGAAAAACCCAAAACCTCCTGATGTGTCGTGCCGCCATCTACCCGCAAAAAGAGCAATCAAAAATCGTCAGACCCACTTGACGCAACAGTAACAACTCACACGATCGCCATAACAACAAATATTTTGTTCGTCCATCTATCCACCGACTCACTGGTGGGGAAGTAATGCAGTGGTGGTACCTACATAAGCCAGTAACAGCCTCTGGACAGGAGTGATCACTTTTGTCTAGTGGTATGTTACGTGCTTTCGAATCCATAGGTCGTGAGTTCTAATCTCCAACAGCACCAAGCAGTGCTTGGCACCTTGCCCTGTGATATCCAACTAGTTCCTAGATTAGATATACTTATCTTTCATAAGTTTACTTAAATTACTACTCAGTTAATGTTGTGTTTTTTATTTAAGTATCTTCATTCCTCACATAAAATTATCTATTGTACAACATAGACACCATCCCTACACAAAAAATTACTTACAGTGTCAGCAAAACCAGCAAAACGATACATAATTCCACCCTGGAGCATTATGCGAAGACCTTGAGCTGCTGCTAATCTCTGCCATTTTATACTCTCTATTTCTGACGCTTGGATTTGATCCACTTTACCGGTTTTATTATTTTTGAAGATTATGGTCTGATTTGTAAGTTTGAGACGTCCAGGGATCTGAAATAAAATATACAATTATAAGGTTAGCTTAGATGTAAGTTTTTAGATGATTTAATGCAAAATTTTACTCTATGCAGAAAATTATATTATTTACATTTCAAAATATAAAAACTAAGACTTTTTTTTAAAAAGTATACAAGATACTTTGTAGTATATATAACTCACAAATTGACCAAAAAGTCTCTTAAATATAATTTAAGAATTTTTCCCTTAACCAGGCACAAATTTTTCTAACATTATATATATATATATATATTATTTTGGAGACAACACAAATCAACATACATGATTTTGAAAATAAAACTCCTTTTCACAAAACCAAAAAACTATTTTATTTGAAATTTTATTAAAAAAAACTAAAGAAATAAAGGGCTGAATGCATTCAGTTAAAGTTTTCATTAATTCATTTTGGAAGGAAGGGAATGTTTGGATACCACATGAAATTTTTTTTGACAGGATTGGTTGTTTCCATTTCTGACAAGAGTTTGTGCACATAAATGATGAAGCCTTAGTTCATGTTTTTTGTTGTGCTAGTCACTCAATATTGTTCTGTATGAGCACTACTTTCTGAATCAGCAAAATGGTATTAATGATCAACTCTGAAATGTTTTAAAATCTTCCTCTTCTATAGTTTGGTTATGTAATAGTCTTTCCATAAATCAGTATATAGGAACAACCAGTTTCAAATAATCTGATTGTTTCTAATAACACTAAAAAATCAGTTTGATACTTGAATAAGAAAATATTCTTTGGTTTAACTCGGGAGAAGTCGCACACTCGATACTAATGTTAGTGATCTGCAGGGAGATGCTTTGATTATTAGAGAAAAAATCCAATCAAACTGAACTAAAATGTTTTTAATGTGTGTAACAAATCAGACACTTTTTACTAACAATACAGGAATAATATTTGCAAGCAAAACTCTCATATTTTGTTCAAGTTATTGTAATTTTATTGTCCTTAGATAATCAACAGATAGCATGATGGAACTTTTTCTCTTGCTTACGCCTTTTTGACAGAGCACTGTGAATCTCGTAGTACACTTGTGGTTTTATATCTTTTTGATGAAGTTCTTTAAGCAGCATTTGCAAAATATTCCTTTTGACTCAAACCTAACATGTCCAATGCTTTTCTCAAATTTACTTCTGCTTTCATGATTGCCTTCCATTATTTCTTTGCTTAATCAGTTTCTTTTTCTGAAGTTTAAACTTCCTCCAATAGAGGTTGTATATATGCTCCATTTCTTTTTTATATTCTGTTAATTTACATTTATAAACTATGATGGGTCATATAACACAGCAATCAAAACCATTAAGTCATGCAAGGAGAAAATGTAGCCTGTTCATTGAAAATATATTTTGGAACAAATGTGGTCACACAGGGAACATAGTCACCCCAAAATACCTTAAAGATTATAAAAACAGTTGTCATTCTAAAAAAAGAGGGAGATATGTGGCAAATACATTTTAGTTCTCACGAAGACCGTTACATAGGAGAATACTGGCAAGGGCATTGGTAACAAACAGTTTTCCCAGGATTCCAGATTTCTTAAGCCTGAGGTGACTGTCCTACGCAACCTCTCTCAGGTTAACTGCAGTTCCCTCCAAATATTCATTGCTTTGATAAAACATGTTCTGAATCTATCTTCCTTTTCATAAATACACTCCAATATATTTCAAAGTTAAATCACATTCTCTTTTGCTTGCTGATGTTCTTCCAAGTTATAGATATACACTTCACATAAATAACTGTGTTCAAATACAATTGCGTGTTATAATTGTGTCTTACTGTTTTCCATATATTTCACACAAACATCATACCTTTGAATCAAGCATAACTTAATCTTAAGATATTAATAAAAGATAATCTTGATATATCAAACAATTTATTTATATATATTAGTTTGGTTGAGACATAAAAGGATAACACCATCAAAATCCTCCTCCAAATATAACTTTATTTAGTTGGGTTTTTTTCACCAAGTTGCATCAGTAGGTTTTTCTTGAAAAAATATGTCTTACTCATATTCCTCAGTTGTAAGCAAGCTCTAAGCTTTCATCAAATTAAGCATAGTGAGTCTAAATTTCAGTAATCTCAATGGGAAAGTGGGTTAAATTCAACTTGAATAAATACTTGATAATTATCACCTGCACAGTCTAACATAACTGTGCCTTTCTCAGGATAAAAATTAAGTTTTTCGGTTTCTACTCAAGATCAGACAAGAAAAAATGCTCTGAATTCTCAAATAATGTAATTTTTCTAAATTAGTTGCTAACATCTTTAAAAATTCCAGGCTAAATTATTATCTTGCTCTTGCAAAGTATATCTTAACATTTAATAACATTATTTTTGATAGTAAATAAATTTTCAAGTTCTATTATTAATCAAAGTACATTTTTGTTTATTTTCTAGAAAAACCACAAAAGGAAACTATAAAAGTATAATTTCATATGACAATAGTGAGGAGGTAACTGCTGAATAAAGTGACACATTCCTGGAATTTGTCATTGAGTAAATTAATTTCTATCATTTTTAAACAGTACTTAAAAAAAAACAAAGCATAAATTATAACAATGCTCCAAGTCCAAACAAAAAGCAACACTGCTTGCAATTTGAATTAGAGATTTTTTGCAGGGACACCCCAAAAGGTTACAACCTATCTTTTATCTACTTTGAATGACATTTTAAAATCCTACAAAAGTATATTGAATATAATTTCCAAAGTAAATACAAGCTATCAAATAAATTAAATACTAGATATGTTTATTTTTTTAAAAAATGGCATTTTTACATATTATAAATAGCTCTTTTCACTAAAATGAAATATGGAATTTAAAGCAAATTCAAAAAGACAAAAAAAATGCACTCTATTCTCATTGTTGGTTCTATAATAAAAAGGGAAAAAATTAAAAAGTTGTCTTTATACATAGAATTAAATGCATAGTTAGTAAATTTGGAGATTGGTATTTATATGCAGCACCAAAAAAAAAAAACTATAAAAAATAGTTACTTTAAATTCTATAGTCACAAAATTTCCAGGTACTTATGTATTAGCATCACAGTAGCAAAATTGGTACCATGCGAATCGTACCTTGATATCAAAACCACAACGATTGTAATGTGTTTTATATGAAAAAATACCAATTAGTTAGATTTCGGTGGCAAATGGTGTGATTTGCGTTGTGCCAATTTGGCTGCAGTGACACTAATACGTAAGCACTACTTTCCATTGAAAGAGAAAACAAAACCTGTTTAAAAATTCGATCCTCAAAAAATAATTAATACTTAAAGTAAGTGAGCATGAATACATCTGTAAATAATAAATAAGTTTTAGGTTTGTATGTTCTCAAATTTTTACCCACATGGTTATGATACTATACAAATATTGATAGCTCACAAATAAATGTCAAAAAAAAAAAAGTCTGATAAAATGAATACATAAGTCTCACATTGTATCATATTTTCATACATAGGTATTGATACATAACTTGCCTTTAACTCATGAACCTACACAAAAAATCAACAAGATACTTATGAACTATTATAACCATGTGAGTAAGTATTAAAAAATGCACCTAATTATGATGACTAAACACCTTTTTGCCAACTTAATGTGAATTTATACAATGCAGAAGATAATCAAATTAGTGCAATGAAAACAATTAGTTGGAATCTAATCTTAAATCTAGTATGAATAAATTTCCAACAGGAGAAAAAAAAAGAGAATGTTTCTCGGTTTTTTAAAAAGTAACTACATTTGTTCAAGTATGTATACAAGTAGTTAACCTTTTGAATCTATAACCAACATTTATCGTATTTTTCAATAAAAATGTTGTCAAACTTAACAAACACGATTGTGATCATAAACAAGTAGTTTTAACTACTTAAATAGGATCCAACCACTAATTAAATAGAGATAAGAATTTAGATTTATTCGAACGTCAACACATATTTTAAAGAAATCATGGTACATAAATTATCGACAATGAAAGAAATCAAACTGGGAAAAAAATTACCCTAAAATGAAATTTTAAGCTATAATTTAAATAAAATTAATAAATTAAAGCTATAATAAAGCTGAAATTTAAAGCTTAAAATATAGTAGTTACTTATCACCATGGCGTTTATTCTACTCGAAAAAGTTATTACAAACGGCATTTTCAAAACAGATTTTTTTAAAACTTTCACTAAAAAAAATTAATAATTACCATTCCCCCCTTTTCTTCTTTCATTATTTCGGGATATTCTAAAAAATCCATAGCCAAAAATTAAAATGCTTAGTTAAAAAAGTCGAATAATTCACACAATTACGTCAGTATGACACCAGTAAAATAGCGCGGCAAAGTATAGTACGGCGAGCTAAAACTTAACAGGTATCGTTAAAGAGAGCGATATTTTTTTCGGAGAGGAGAAAGAAAAGCAACAGGAGGATGGCCTTCTCTAGGGTTGCAGAAGCAAATCATTCTCTGGCCAATATCTGCTGCTTCTTCGAATACGATGCCAAATGTTTCACTTCCCCCAATGGTTGAGAGCCTAGCTGCGTCTTACGCAATCATGGCCCTCTTACAAAATTATAAGTTTAAAAACAAGCTATAAGTTGTTAATTTTTTAATAAAATATGTTTTTAACCATTTTTTTAGAATTGAAAATGTACTTGTGATAAATAATAAAATTTAGGACAAAATATATTTGAAATATCACTGCGGACAAAGATACATGATGAAACATCAATGAGAGTAAAAATGGTGTAGATCTAAACCAGGGTCGTAGCTACTGCCGTATCAGTTGCATCAATGATACGGGACCCCGAAGCAATAGGGGCCAAAACACGTAAGACAACATTCCAACTAACAGGACTCTCATACGTGAAATGGGGCCTCGAAGAACTAGCTACGTCAGTGATCTAGTTGGTTAGGTGAGCCAACACGTGAACTGGGTCTCTTTTTGAGGAAAAAAATTAGTATCTACGTTTCAGTCACTTAATAGAAGAAATACTTATGCAAAAATTTTAATGTTTTTTTCTTATAACTTAGACCATTGGTGGGCTTAAGCTCACAAGCACAGGCACCCGAGAAATCTAATTTCAATTTTTAAAATATTCACAATTTACTTACTTTTTTGTTTTATTTTGTGTGTCTATTCTACATAAAGATTCATGTAGAAATATTTAATTCATTTAGAACATCATTAATAAAAGCAAATACATGGTGAAATACTTGGGCGATTAATTGTTTAATTATAGTTTAATCTTCCGTTTATTTAGAACTTTTCTCATTCAGAAAATTGAATCCCTGAAAAATATTTAGATTGTAGGCAAACTAATGAGAATTAGAATTAAGCAATATTTTTATAATGAAAATTAAATTCTTAACGACAACCAACAGATGTTCAAAATATATAGAGAGGACAAAACTGACTGTAAAGAACAATTTCAATTCTAAAATTCTGCGAGCTGCATTTACCCGATGCTGGGCGTTGGAGGAAGAAATTCAGTCTCGAGCCAGTCAATTAAAGTAATTTAGTTTATTTAGAACTACCGAGTGAGAGTGAGCACGTGATTGCTTCCCCCTTTTTATATACAGAACATAATGACGTCACACAACCTCTTCACAGTTACAAAAACGTGGCGCCATGCAGCCACTCATTCACACAAATCATTTTTATTCACAACATACTCCCCCCTTTGAGACTTGGGGAGAGTCTCAAACCTATAACAGTTATAATTCAAAAGATCAAGTCTCTTCGGTTCTTTAACCAATCTTCCAGAAGAAGTATATTTTTTTACAATTGCATCATTAGTATTTAAGATCTTTTCAAGTTTAGTACTTTTAACAGAAATTGATTCCTCTTTCAACTCCTTATTGCTATTAGCAATCGCTTGAACTTCCAAAGGGAAGATACGTTGCACAGGGCGTATTACTGTTCCATGTTGAGTTTTTAGCCAAACTGTTAGAATTTCCCCATCTCGACCAGGGATTAATTCTATAATCTTAGCTATAGGCCAAGACAAACGTTTCTTATTGTCGTTTCCAATTAAGACCATTTCCCCAATTCGGGGTTCCCGCACCCGATTATCATTCTGTTTTTGTATTAGCTCACTTAGATATTCTTTCCTGAAACGTTGTCTTAAATCACTTAAAAGTTTAATTCTATATTTCATTCTTTTTCTTAAGTCTCTCGAATTCAATTCGTCAATATCGGTAGTATCGGAACAGCGATTCTCTATTAAAAACATTGCTGGAGTAAGAGGGCTCAATTCCTGTGGATTTTCAGATATATAAGTTAAAGGTCTACTATTGATTAAAAATTCGCAATCACAAATCACTGTAGACAATTCTTCATAGGACAATATTGATTTTCCAAGAGAACGTCTCAATAGTTCCTTGATAATGCGAACAACCTTTCCCACCAGCCTCCCCACCATGCGGCGGTGGGTGGTATGAATTTCCAAACTATTTTTTGAGTTGATGTTTTTCTCGATATTTTATGCCAATCCAATTTCTCAAGGTCATTGAAAGCACCTCGGAAATTAGTTTCGTTATCACAGTAAATTTTCCTGGGCCTCCCGCGCCTGGCAATGAAACGCTTAAGGGCAAAAAGGCATCAGAAGATAAAGCGTTTACTAATTCAACATGTAGTGCGCGATAGACGGCGCAAGTAAATAATATAATCCATACCTTTTGGCCAGTTTTTAAAAACAGAGGTCCAGCTAAGTCAATTCCTACAACTTCAAATATCGCGCAATCAGTCACACGGTCTGGTGGTAAAGATGATGGTCCGCTTGACAATGATTTCACTTTAAAACGAGCACAAATAAAACATTCATTCAAAATACTCTTAATAGTTTTCTAGCTCTGATAATGCAGAACCTTTCTCTAATTAATGATTGCATTATTTGGATTCCTGCATGACAGTTCTTTTTGTGTATAGATCTATTTAAAAGTTTTTTAAATTCACATTTATCAGGTAACAAAATAGGATACCAAAAAGAACTTCCATCATTTCGTTCAGTTATTTTAGATTTTACTTTTAAAATATTATCATTATGAATAAAAGTAACAAATTTTAAAGATTCAACATCAGGTAAATAATATGTTTGACTTAAACGAATCAATTGTTTTTCAGAATTTTCAATTTCAGCAACAGAAAGTTCATGTTCCTTACATTTGTTATAGTCTTTGCGACAATTATTTACAAATCTTAAAATCCATGCAAATACACTTATCATTTTATCATAATCAGACACATTACATATAAGCAAGGGGTGCATCGTTTGCTAGATCAACATTCGTATTTTTAGTTTTCTTTCTCTCTACGTTAACTTCTTGAGGCTCGCAACTGATTTCACCATCTGGCCAATATTCCGAATTTTGTTTCAACCAGGAAGGCCCCTCCTACCATCTAGAATTAAGCATTTGTCGTGGAGAACAACCACGAGATAGTAAATCCGCGATATTCATGTTTCCTGGAACATACTTCCATGACTGAATTTGAGTTAGTTGTCTAATTTCCTTTACCCTATTAGCTACAAAAACCGACCAATTTCCATATTCTTTAATCCACCAAAGTGCTGTTGTGGAATCGGACCAAAGAGTAACTTTCAAGTACGGCATATTAAGTGCTTTCAAAATAGAATTTACAAGTCGAGCACCTACACAACAAGCCATTAGTTCTAGACGCGGTATACTCAAAAGTTTGAGAGGAGCTACTCTAGACTTCGCTCTAACGAGAATTACGCTAACTCTAGAATCAACTATTGATCGAGCAAAGACGCATCCCTCATATGACCCCTTGCTTGCATCAACAAATACATGTAATTCAGTAAAAATATCAATTTTCATACAACGTGGTACAGTTACATCTTTCAAAATTTGAATTTCATTAAACCATTTCATAAATTTGTTTACAATATTCTGGGGTAGTTCCTGATCCCATGCTTTTTCCATTTTCCATATTTCCTACAATAGTAATTTTAGGAGCAATGTAGACGGCGCCAACATTCCAATAGGATCGAAAACTTTTTGTACAGTAGACAAAACTAATCGTTTCGTTATTTTCACTTCGCACGTTAATGAGTCGAAATTCGTGCAACATTTCAAAACATCATTATCCAAGTCCCAGATGATACCCAAAATAAAAGTTTCGCTTGAGTGTTTATCAACACTTTTACTCGCCACATTGCTCTCAAAAATACATAAATTAAAACATCCTTCCGACATAATTAATTTAGTCTTCACCATAAATATCTCTATTTCATCAGCACTGAAAACACCAGTTACACAATTATCAACATAAAAGGAAGATTTTAACTTTTGTGCAACTTCCTTACATTCGGAATTACAGTTTTCCAAAAGATGCATAAGAGATGCATTCAAAAAGTAAGAACTTGAAGACACCCCAAACACAACTCGACAATGCCTGTACACTAATTTTTTTTCATTGCAAGGGGAAAAAAAATCTGAGATAATCTCTATCTTTCGGTGCAACAGATAGCATCAAAAACGCCTTTTCAATATCGGCTACAATTCCGACTGGATAAATTCTAAAACGATCTAAAATGTCAGGTTGTGACAAATCTATACGGAACTTTATCACTAACCTTCTGAGTCGTCTTTTTTAGGGAAATTTAATTCCCTATCTATTTCCAATCAGCTCCAAAAAGAGGACAGGATTCCTTGTTATGCAGATTAGATAAAGTATTTAAGTTAAACGGAATCGTAAAGTTAGAGCAGTAGGAGAGAGAGATTGAAGCAGAAAGTGATAATAGTGAAGTTAAATTTATAATTGAAGATTTCTTGTTGGATAATTTAATCTCAAGAAGACTTGAGATTCAGTGTGATAAATATTGATTTATATTTGAAGTCTCATTAAAGATTTATATTAGGAGCGAGATTAAAGTTAAATGTTCAATAAGGACATTATAGAATATAATTCTGGGATCTCTTATCGTGGTAATCTCTGCGTGATCGACATTCTAATTGTTAATTAATTGGATCATTAAATATTTAAGTTAATTATAAGGAAATACCCTTGTTTAAACCTCATATAGCTATTTCTTGATATATTTGTTATTAAGTCTTTGATTCTATTTGGGAAAGATTACCAAATAAAGAAAGTTATTTATAAAAATGGCTACTGGTTCTTATATGACTCCAATTTATTCTCGTTCTCAAAGTGAGGTCCAAGGGGACCTTCACAAGGTATCAGTTCAATAAGGCTTACGCCTTTATATAAACAGTCGTTCAAAGATGGTTTCCCTTTTTCACGGGCCGAAGCATCGAATACGGGTCGTATTTTTGTAGTCGCACTATCTAATTTAGCCACAGGTCTATGCGGTAAATAATGGCATTCATTGTTCAATTCTAGGGAGGACATCTATTCCAGTCCTCTTTTGGTGTACGATTTCCTGAGGACTCTTGGGCTCATGGACCTGGTCTAGCCTGCGGCTAGACAGGAGGAATTAGTCAACAACAACAACAATTGTTCAATTCTACTTCCGGCACACGTTCAATGATATTTAAATCTTCCCATTGCCTAAACACACTTTTATAATCATCAAAAAATTTACCGTTTCTGTACAATTTAAATCCGATAAAATAATTTCTTTATTTTTTAACTCATTTAAAATACGCTTATCCTCAATCTTAGAAATAAATCCACATATTTTCTTTTCGGATAGAACTTCAAAACAACATGCATAAGAGTGTTTCAAATCACTGACCTCAATAGAAAACACGCTGTGATGTTTCGGTTTAGTTTCGTTGCCCCCGAATAGAGAATGAATTATAGTTTCCTCTCTAAGTGGAGTGGCCTTCAAAATACTAGTAGCACTTTCACTAATGTAGCTATTTTCACAAGCGGTATCAATCAGAACTCTAACTTTCCTTTTTTTCCTGATCTTTAATGCGAATGAAAACGCAGAGAGTTTGAAAGTAAATACTTTGGTTTCTGTTGCATTTACTTGATAGAATTGTTCTCAGTTTTTATGGAACACAATTTTTGATCATAATTCTTATTTAATTTTGGACACATAATTTCAAAATGAGAATAATTACATTTCGAACAATTAATATCATTTTTAATATCACAATTTTTACTCAAATGACTAGATCTATTTAAACAAATTAAACAAGCACCTTTTCTTAATAACAATTGTCTCTTAGCATTTAAAGACATTTTTCTAGCATTAAAGCAATTTTCACTGGGATGATATTTCTCACAAAATACACAGTTATTGATTTTCTTACCTGAGGACTTTTCGGAACTCACCAGAGCTGATGCAGTCATTAATTCAGTCGGCTTAACCCTTTCAGTTGGAGAATCTCTTTTTCGGATAGGAGTTCCAAAACCGGATTTTACCAGCTGCACCATCTCTTCTCCTTCGACTTCCAGGCGAAGGAAAGTCATTAAGTGTTCTAGAGTTCGCGATCCTTTAGCGTCTGTTTCAGTATTCCGTTTTCTTTCCCAGGCCATCAGGATTTCCTCGGGTAAGCATGACTCTACCAATGGTGTAAGGAAGTCTCCATATTTTTCTTGTGTTCGTCCAAGGCTCTCCAACGACCGTAATTTCCCTTCAAGTTCATCGTAGAAGGTGGACAAATCAGTTTTCGTTCTTCCAGAAACAGCGTTCTTCGTTACTAAATTTAAAAGTTCACGTACGTAAATTTGAACTAACAAATCTTCACGACCGAATCTCTCTTTTAACTGATCAATGACTTTAGGATAATTTTCCGCCGTTGCAGGGAAACTCAACACTAATCGTTCTGCTTTCGATTTCGGTTCCACGGATTGCAATAAATATTGCATTTTGTCTTCTTCCGCAATGCTTTTATCATTGTGAATTTTCTGAAACTGACTCCAGAAGGCCAAAAATTCTTTAGCATCACCGCTGAACTTTTTCAGTTCGATTTTCGGTAATTTAAAGCTTCTCTTTTCAGTTTCGGTAGGAACAACGGTTTCTCGTATTTTCAAAT
Source organism: Trichonephila clavipes (assembly GCA_019973935.1). Taxonomy (NCBI): domain Eukaryota; kingdom Metazoa; phylum Arthropoda; class Arachnida; order Araneae; family Nephilidae; genus Trichonephila; species Trichonephila clavipes. Next base: position 2,316,862 of record BMAU01021369.1, read on the forward strand.
CTACTGGAGTACACATTTCGATGTAGCGGTCACGGTAGTTTTCTGCGTCTTCCATATCATCTAAATATTCTTGCACGGCATCTTCTGTATCCAAGAGTTGTTCAGAAATTTGATTCTGACAAGTGTCGAATCTCTGAAATTTATCCATAAATTGAGTTTTCAGAATCGAAAGTTGATTCATATCGATGTTTTCTTTTATGAGTTCGGTTTCAATCTTTTTCAGACTGAGAGAAAATGCTGTTCTCAGGCCTTTTCTTGCCGCTTTCAAAGTATTCACTTCCATTTTATAGTTCAAAAGGTTAAGTTCAATAGTTCTAAGGACAATAATTTAAATTCGGTTTCAGTTTCGCTTCCAACCAACAACCAGTCCCGCCGAGGGTACCAAAAACTTACGTAAAGAACAATTTCAATTCTAAAATTCTGCGAGCTGCATCTACCCGATGCTGGGCGTTGGAGGAAGAAATTCAGTCTCGAGCCAGTGAATTAAAGTAATTTAGTTTATTCAGAACTACCGAGTGAGAGTGAGCACGTGATTGCTTCCCCCTTTTTATATACAGAACATAATGACGTCACACAACCTCTTCACAGTTACAAAAACGTGGCGCCATGCAGCCACTCATTCACACAAATCATTTTTATTCACAACAGTGACAAGAGAAAAATTTGTCTAATGTATGACTTTAATTATTATTCAGTGAATTTCTAAGCAATAAGAAAATCGCTAAAGTGCCAAATAAAACAACCTACAGTAACAGAAGTTTTGCCCATCCTCCAATGAGAAACAAGCGGTTTTCCTTTGAGATTGCCGAAAAGAATTGTCGGAGGTGAGAGCAATTTAACATTTCCTTCTCTCTTTAACGTTATACGAATTAACTTTGGAACCGGTACAAAGCTTACTTGCTTAATGTAACATAAACTAATTTGGCACTGAATGAAATTTATTTATACTCAAACTTTATTTTTATGAAAATGTTGAGAAATTTAGATTGTAAATAAATACAAGCCAATTAAATGTTTTTACCCCTACTTTTTGAAGTTCCATATTTAATTTGTAATATAAATATTTTCGATTCTAGGTTATACTTGTGACTGTAACGTACACATTTTATAGCGCTAATTTGTAAAATTTAAGGTTTCTTTTTCATTAAGTTTTAATTTCAATTTGCTAATCTATCAATGAGTACGTAATAGTTTTAAAAGTGAATATTTAAAAGATTTTGTTAATGTTTTCACTAATTACGTAAAAGGCACTTGGAAGTTTTGTTTTTCAAAAGTATCTGTGAGAGAAAATATTTGGATTATATATATATATATATATATATATATATATATATATATATATATATATATATATATATATAATTTAATCTGATATTTACTTTTGGGTTGTGAATCTTATATAAGTTTTAATTATGATCGTAGCTTATAAAGTATGACATCTCCTTTATATTGTGTATGTAATTAACCACTAAGATTAATGTGTTAGATTTTTATTAATCTTTCTATTTGACAAGGTGATCTTTAAATGAAAATCATTTAAAATACTGAGTGTGCCAAAAAGTTATTCTCATATGTGGGCGTAAATGTTTCTTGAAAAAGTTCCTGTTGAAAAAGGTTAGTTTTGCAGGAGGGGCTTCAATATTATGGATATATATATATATATTTCAAATTGCAGGAAATTATTTTGAATAGCATTTTTAAGCATTGAAAGTATCATGCAGAATTATCTCATTTGCTGTTTCTTTTAGTTTTTTTTAATTATATTTGCATTATTTCAGTTTGTTAAAGCTAATGTAGATTGTGGGGGAAAAAATATACCAAATGATATCTGTACACAATACTGCCTTATTGGTTATATCTGGATTTTTATATTTCCCGAATTTAAATTCACACATCTATAGAGTTTTTGTTCAATATATGATCAATACATTTCTTAGAGATTTTCTTTAAAAAAATTTCACGTTAGAAGAATTTAAAGAAATGTTTTTGATATGTTTTCTTTTTAGAAATTTTTATTTATTTCTTTTTCAAATTATTAATGTATCAAAGATCGTTTAATTTTTCTGTTATACAATAGAATTAATTAAAAATGTTAAGTTTTGTGTACACTCATCCTTTTTCTGAAAAAAAGAAAAATTCCTGAAAATGAGGATTATTATACAATTTATGTATGGAATTTTTTAAAAACAATTTCTGAAATTTTTTTTTCCATTCTCAAAGGAATTGATCAATTTGGTTTCTTTTCCCTCTTAAGTGTTGGCTCTTTATATTATTGTTTCAGCATATTTTCTCTCTTAGCTCTAGTGGCACTACATTAATTTGGCTTGTAATATTTATTTACAAAGACAATAATGTAACCCATTTTCTGAGTTTCACCACATATCGTTTGGGAGGATTGTGTTTTGAAATAAGAAAGTATTTACATGTTGCTATTCCTTAATGTTACATGTAAAGTTTTCTGTCAACAATAGAAAGATATCCTCAATGTGGAACCATTACTTTTTTCCTATTTAAAGGAGTATTTATAAATCTTTGAATTTGAAAGCCTTCTATAATTTCAGTGCTTCTAATTTCATTGATCTGGGCATGCAATGTAACTAAGCATACTGGTAATAGAGTCATACAAAATAATGAAATAAACAACAAACACGAACACTGCTTGTAAACATGTTAATTCTTATTTTATTGACTAAATGAGTCTTCAAATATTTTCTAAAAAAATGTTTTCTACTATACTAAATGACATTTTTTAAATTTCATACATGCTTTTTAGTGCATGATTCATGTGTATGACTTTTTAAATTGATTATTATTCATTTTTTTATATCATACCATATATTTGTCTTATGTACTTTTTGGGGATGCACTGAATTCAGAATAACTACTAAATGTTATTAACACAATTTTAATGAAAAAAACAGACTATAATTTAAAAAAGGTGCTAGTTTGATATCGGGAGTACAATATGGTTACCTTAATATTTTTATCATCTGTTGATGTTGCCATGAGGATATTATAAATAACTTTTAATGGTTTTTTCCTGTGGTAACACTATTAATTTCAGATGATTTTAATTGATTTCTTTAAAAATTTAACCATTTTCAGTGTAATTGTTCTATTTTTTGCGCGTCTTCTGTTTCACATTTTGCGCTATTTTCGAATTTAGATATTTCTAAAATGAGTGAGTAATAGAATATTTTTTTCTTAAAAGAATAAGTGTTGTGCTTTTAATTATCGCTATAAACCGTTTATTTTACGTTTTAAAAATGCTTTTTTTAACGTTCTTTGTTTGATGCAATTCGTTGAAGGAACTTGCAGTGCAAGTTTTGTATTGCAAGCTTTCAGTACTTTGTAAGGGATATTCTTAATTAATTTTAACATATATTATGTAATTATTTTATTCATAATGTAACACAAAAATGCAATTATTACTATGTGAAATAATCATATAATATTCGTTATTTATAATTGTTTCTTTTAGTATTTATTTATAAATATTACTACATATTTTGTTATTTATTTATAAGTAATATTATTTATTTATAATAATTATTATTATTTATAATTATGTTATTTATTTATACCAATTTGTATGTTATTTATTTATAATTATGCTGTTATTTATAATTATGTAATATGAGTAATCTCTTATGCATTATTTTTATTTTTTTACAATACGACGATTATTCTTTTTTATAATTACTATTAAATTATATATGATTATTATTTCTAATAACTGTTATTAAATTGTACTATTTGAATATTATATATAACTAGCGGTCCCGACAGACGTTGTCCTGTACACACATCCTAAATCCGAAAATTACAAACTTTTTAAATAAGTTGTAACAATCTGGACCGTTTTGATGAAATTTTTTATAAAGAAAGTTATTACAGTACCTGACATCATCACATGTACAGTTACCACAATTCGACCTATCGATTGCGTGTGAGTATGTATTTACTACAAACTAAGTTTAATATAGAAGCTATTCTGAATAGAAACTTATAAACTTGTTTTGATTAAAGGGTAAAAAAAGATAAAACTTGAGCTATTTTTATAATAGGTATATTTTTTTAATACACAAAAAATACATTTATGGTAATGCCGTAGAATGTGCAATGTTTTTGGTTGATCCTTGAGGGGTATAAAAAAAAAAAATTGATGGTTTGCCAAACCTCGAACATGCAACATATAATTGGCCATGCGAAAAGCAAGGATTTTCTAAATTTAAACCACAAATTGTCATTATTTGACCTTGTGACTTATTAATGGTTATAGCAAATACCAAGTGAAATGGAAATTGCAAGCATTTGAATGGGTAGGTGAGTCTGAAATAATCAATGGGATCTGTGGTAGAAGTACAACTTCACCTTGAAATTTGTCGCTCAAAATAGAGGCCTCAAGAATATTGCCCATGATTTTTTTATGAACAAATATGTGCCCTTACATAATTTTGGCTCATTTTTAACTAATTGCGATATTTGACCGAATTGCAGATCTAAATCATTCTTGAATCTACTTGAACCCACACAAAAAATATCATCCAAATCGGACCAGCCATTTAGGAGGAGTTCAGTCACATAAACACCACAGAAGAATTATATATATAAAGATTATTTGAAAAGATATTAATTAAAAATGCTAAAAGGCATGTTTCATCTACATTTTTGTAACAATGAAGGCCAGTTTGGCTGAAAATCGATTTTCAACCCTAAGTTACGTAATTTTTATACCAATAACGTTGTTACAACAATGCAGGTGAATATTGAGTTGAATGTCTTTAATTTATATCTTTTTAACTAATTGCGATATAGGCCCGAATTGTGAATCTAAACCATTCTCGAATCCACTGGAACAGACACAAAAAATTTCATCAAAATCAGTTCAGCCGTTTAGGAGAAGTTTAGTCACATACACATGCACAGAAGATTTATATATAAAGATTACAATAAAATAATATTATAAGACTATTATATGCTGCTTATAATACTATTATTAGTACATGTTACTCTTTATTACATAATATTGATATTCATTATTTATTGATTGATCTAGGTTATTCTCAATCTCTTCCTATATTCTTCATTTGAAATACATTTCAATGTATTTCAAAACAATTATTTAAAATCATTATGTATCATTAAATTACCGCTAGGCTGCCATATTGGATTCCATTCCTGCTACAAGAAGCGCTACTTGGCGCCATTTCCCGATATTAAACTAGTTCCAAAAAAAATTCTAATTTTAAGTTAAAGGTACCAGGAAAGAAATAAGTTAAATGCACTAATTTAGTACTGAAAATGTGTTGTATGACTTTTAATAAAAAAAAATAATTTCCTGTTAAAAGTCATACTACATATTTTCAGAATTGAATTCTTGAGTTTTTACATTCAGGAGTGACCTTGTTATTAGGATCTAAAACTTCTCTGTCTCTTCTCTTAAAAAATCTTTTTGTTGATGAAACAAATGTATGAAGTAATTTAATAATTTATCTGCATTGAATATCGATATTTTTTTAGAAAAACTAGTTTCAAACCTGAATGTTTAAATAATAGAGTCCATAAAGAACTGTTTGTTAAAGTTTTCATTTAAACAAAATCAAAGTGATCAAAAATTTTTAATTGCTAATAATAAAATGAAAAGGTTTATTGAAGAGTTATAGAAAGGGAAATAAATGATATAAGATAATGAAAACTCTTAAAAAAATCTTGCGAGAGCAGTTTTATTTTAGGATCCAATAATAATGAATGTAACAAAAAATTTTAATGAATTTTTGAAGTGGCTGCTAGTGCTCCCTTCACCAGTAATAAAGATATTTTTACTTACTTTAAAAATATAACAAAACAGTTGCAGTCACCGGTGAGTCTTGTTCTTGCCCAGTAAAGAGTGAGATGACTGTAAAAAAAATTTTAATTTTTTTTTCACACAAAGTTTTGATGAAAATCAATAACATATCCAATTTATAATAAAGATGTCCGAGGTTCTCAATGAACTAGAGAAAATTAATATTTAATCAAAGGAACATAGGTTTATTTTTGTATCATGTATAAGAAAAGTTCTCTTTATTACATTTATCTCAAGTATTACCATACAATGAATAAAATAGATAAATTAGCAACAACCAATGAAGATAAGCTTGAGATTTGGCCCAAAAAATTTTGATGTATTAATGCTTAATACATTGTTAACGCATTTGAGAAAAACTAGGCTCTATGATTCTTAAATGATTAGACTTCAGGTGTTAACATTTAGGTTTGCTAAGACTTAATACCAGCTATGTAGGAGATATTAAGTTAGCAAAAACTTTCAAATTACTATGTATAAAAGGTGGCACACACATATACTTCTTAACTATATTAAATACTTTCCCCAAAGGGTATTTTAACCATCAAAGAAAGAAATAATTCAACTAATTTCTCAAAATTAAAAAAAAAAAATTTATTTCGAAAATCATTATTATTTTGACTGAAAAAAGCTTTAGAATTTTGCAGTGTGGAATTCTAAATCTTTTAGTAGTGTCCAGAGAACTTACACAGTGAATAAATGTTCACTCTTTATTAAAGCCGTATATGAAAAAGATTTAACTATATTGCAATGGATGGTTTTAAAGATATTTCTTAAGAAAATGTCTTTTTAAAAGGTTGCATTGCTCACAGTTTTGTTTTTACACTTAGAACAAATTTTGTCTCTATGACTATAGTAAAACTTTATTTAAAAAGCAAAGGAAAAAGTCAGTGCAAAATTTAAGAACTTTTATCATTTTTTATGTGTGTTTTGTTATTGACTATCACTACTTAAAAGGGTTGTCAATTTAAATTGTGCTTAAATAGTATATTTTATAAAAAAAAAGGTTTCAGGTTACAGTTTGCAAAAAAAAAAAAAAAAAAAAAAAAAAAAAGACATCTTTTATCTATTCTATTTTTTCCCCTTAGTACTTTAAGATGACTTTTCTTCTTTTTTTGTCCTCTGGTCTTGGTGTAATATATCACACCTACCTGTAAGCTAGGCTGGTGTGATATCTGGCACTATTTGTTGAAAGAAAATATTCGCCTCCACTCAATGATGGCGCTTATCATAAAAATTGTGTGTGGAATGAGATATAGTTAGAGCAAAAGCATATTCTCTGTGTCTGAATTAATTTTTAACAATATTTTTATTGATGAATCTATGTTTAGTTTCTGGTATAGCAAAAAGTCATTAAAGCTGTTAAGTAAATATGAGGCCTAAAAAGAAGAAAATACAGACTAATTGCCTACCTCTTACTCCAAAGGGAATCCAATATGGTGCCTTTTGAACCGTTGAAAATACTTCATTTGGCATTTATTAAGGACAACTTGGAAAAGTAGATCATCGGAATTTGCTTCAGCATGTTACTTTATGCTAGAAAAGTTGAAATCCCATGGGAAAAATTATCTTTTCTTGATCTTTTCACTTTGGTTGCTTGATATACAAAGCAATTACTAGGTATATAATTTCAGTTATCAATAAAAAAAAAATTTAGGAAGAGTTATCCTTCTAAAAGATTTTTAGAAATTGCATTTTATTAATTGGTAGTTTGATACTTTGATTATGTTCTTTGTTAAAGTGTAACAAACAATTTAGTATGGGAATTGAGGTCTAGAACATCAAGGTCTTGAACAGTTAGCTTCAAAAGGTGAGCAGATTAGGTTTGCATATTCCAGGGACAGCTAAAGAAGAGTGTCCTATGAAATTTTTCTTTTGTGTGTTCCTCTAAGCATTTTCCTCTTATTTAGTTGAAAGAAACCTGAATAGATAATGACTACTCTTTTACAACCAAAATTCTTAAAACTAATTATAAGAATGCTGCATAGCAAGATAAGTGAGTTAAATATATATAATCTAAAAATGTAAAAAAGCTTTCTAGAATCCATATAACAATTCTTTTTAAAAATATCAGTGAATGATTATTATTCATTAAAACATTTAAATTTTAAGAAAATAAATTTTATTTACTTTTTATTCTCTTTAATTTATATAGATTTCTTCCAAAGATAGTAACAAAAAGATAGAAAATGGCTGGCATTATTAAGAAATTAGATGAAACAGTTGTGAATAGGATAGCTGCTGGTGAAGTTGTCCAGAGACCGTCAAGTGCCTTAAAGGAAATGATTGAAAATAGGTTGGTTCTTAGAACCATTTGTAATTTTTTAAAAAACTCTGAATAATTCAAAACTTATAAAAGTAAGCAAGCATAGAATTCATAAACTTTGAATAGTAGGATAGTGTGTGTTTAAGTATAGGTTTTTAGGTACTTTTCCACATCAGGGGTCCGTTAGTGCCGGTTAAATTTTTTTTCTTGCCAAATTAAACACCAAACACAAAATAAGATATTTTTTTAAATTTGTTTTTGTGCACATGTACCATAAGCACTCAAACTTGGAAATTGGGGTAGAATTATTACAATTAAGGAATTTTCACTGGCATTTGTCAATTTTTTGTTTCATTTTTATGGTGCTTGAAACAAAAGTAAAGATTTATTCCACTACTATTTTACTTTTAAAAATAAATAATTAAAAGTCTTATTTGTGGTTAGATAAATATCTATTTTGTTTATTTTTGGCAACAATTACACTGAATTTCACAATGTATTTGATAAATGTTTTATTGAGGTGTTTATTATAAACTTAACTAGACATAATACAACAAACTGCACAAAAATAAAATGAAACCAGTTAAGTGATTTATTTATAAATATTGTGAATGTGTTTATCAAGAATTGTAAAAACTTAAAAGTATTGGATTAATTAAACTGGTTAAATGTTAAAATGATCAATTAATGTGATTACTGCAAATTTTCTTATATTGAGAAGTCAAATCTTTGTATTACTGAGTCTGCTTTAAAGTTTTATTCATGAAAAATATCTTATATTTGTATTATATGTAAAAATTGTTTAATTTAAAGATTCAAAAAGTAATGTATTAAATTATTAATTTATTAGTTTGGATGCTAAAGCCACCTCCATTCAAATTACTGTACAATCTGGAGGAATAAAAATGTTACAGATTCAAGACAACGGTAGTGGTATTAAGGTATTTTTCTTTTTGCTCTTCTCTTATTAATGCAATAAAAATTGTCCATTTTAAAGTCTCAAATGTTTCTGAATTAATAATTAAACATTTTTCATATGTAGTTTTTCAATACTCATTTAAATATGAAGGTAATACTTTTATGTTTATAAACATTACAAGTGAAGTTCAGTGGTCGAGCGGTAGTGTATCACACTAAATAATAATGAGGACATTATTATTTATATCACACATAAAATAATGAGGAGTTTCTTAGATAGGTAGGTAATATATACATTTTAATTAAAAAATTTTCTTTAAAGGGAATTTATTGAATATTTAAAAAAAAAGTTTTTAAATAAAAATTCTTATTAAAAATATTGAATATTAAAATTTTGTAGAAGGAAGAATACTTTTAAAATATTTCAATAATTTATTAAATAGGTAACCAAAGTATGAAATAATGTAGCATATAATGCATAACTAATAAAACAGTTTCCTTATAGCAATATTAATTTCAAATTATTTTAACCTCAGTGTTAATATACAGTTAAAAGTTCATATTTTTCATAACATTATTTTAATAGAGAAAATTTATATTTGACTTGAAAACACAGAATCATTTTTGTTTTTAATCATTTGATTTTAAAAAAAAGTATCATAAAATAGTTTGTTGATGATTCATTCAGTAATGATACCCTTCACCATAATTTTAAAATCATGTAAAAAGTTAGTTGTTTTCAAAATTAATTCTTTTAAATTATGTTGACAATAAAGTCTTGTACAGTAAAAATTCATGTTTTTAAAAAATTAAGTTTAATTTAACAGTAAAAATTTCTTATTTTCACTTTAATCTGTTACTTTTTTTTACCAAATGAAGCAATAATTAATGTCTCTAACACAAAAGCTTTCTTACAAAAAAAATTATCATCTTAGTTTATAACTTCAGACAAATTCCACTTTTTAAATTTTTTTCTTAATTTATTTTGTTAGACTTGCACTTTTCATCTATACATATAAATTAAAATGAAATGTCTGCTTGTAATTTGAATTAACAGCTTTTTACTAAATGCATTTAAAAGTATATACGATACTTGCATGCGAAAATCAATTTTTAAAATTTTTCTCTTTCTGTCTGTCTGTTTGTTCCGGCTAATCTCTGAAACGGCTGGACCAATTTTGAGAAAACTTTCACTGGCAGATATCTAATGTTATAAGGAATAACTTAAGCTACTTTTATTTTAGAAAAAAAAAATTAGGATTCTGAGAAAAAATAAAATTAAAACCAATGAAATAGTGAGCAATATCCAATTCAAATAGGGATTATTATTTTTATTTAATAGGAATTATTTTATTTCGCGAGGCTTCTGTCTCAACGATTGCTAGCAGTTATATCAAACTTTTTTTCTTTGGTTGCTGCCATTCGCGACATTTCCATTCATGTCTTGATCCTAATAATTTTACAGTCCTTAACTGCATTGTCAAAGTTCATGCATCCCTTTCGCCCTCTTCCTTGCAGCTTCGTTTGTGTTCGCGTTTCACCCTACTTGCTACTTAGACCTATTTTGATCCTAAAGATTTTAGTCCTCACCCCATCGACAGTGTCAAAGGTCATGCGTCCCTTTCACCCCTTGCTCAACGAAATGCAAAGAAAAAAATCAAACAAAAAAGAAACATAGATTCACAAATTAGAAGAAAAGTTTTCGTAAACTCTGCAAAGTGAATAAACACTTTTGTTAAATTCCACATGGACGAAGTCGCGGGTAACAGCTATGTAACATAAAATAAATGCATCAGAAAGTAATATTAACGTATTACACATCCAGATAAAAATTATTTACACTATTTTTAGCGTTTATTACACAAAATTTGTAACTGTGTTACTTTTGCTGAGTAGGTAGATGTTTTCAAAAATCGACCCACAAGAAAGTTACGGGGCATCATAAATAATAATAACAATAATAAAAAAATCAGCAATTATATCTAAAGACTTAAAATTTAGCAAACATGGTTTTTTCGTTCAACTGAGTTATGTAAAAAGCTTTTTTTATGTTTAATTTATATAATTCACGTAAAATTAACTCATTAAAAACTTCTTTATCCTTCAGTCTGTATTTTTTAATTTTTAAATTCACCTGTGCAAAGAACGGGTATACCAGCTAGTTAGTTTTTTAAGTATCAAAGTTAATTTAGTAAAAAAAGTATATATATTTTTCATAAAAGCAAAACTATTCAAGATGCTGATTTGCAAGAGTTATACAGGGAGTTAAGTCATCCCTGACTCAACAGAAAGTAGTTTAAACAAAAAGCTTTTATAAAGCCTCAATTCCCCCTTTCTTTTTACAAATGCATCATTTGCTACCTCTTTTTTTCTCTATCTTAACTCAAACTGGAATAGGAAATACTAGGCTTAAATTTTTAAAATAAAATTATAAATGCAACAATATGTGCATTATCAGAGCTGTCGGTTGAGTGAACCCTACATATACTATAATTTATGTAAGTATATTTTTAAAATAAAAAACTCTTTCCTTTAGAGAATGTTTTTGAAAAAACTTTATGTACCACTAGGATTTTGTCTTAGAGGGGCCGAGGCACATTAAATCTGTCAAGGTTCAAAGTTCTCAGATTGGCATGTGTGAAATTTTAGAAAATTGGTTGACAAATCAGGTGTCGCTCTCTATGCTTGACCATGGTTGAAAATTGCATGATCCTTTTTCAATAGCCTTTATGTTGTTTTATAGAGCAGTATCTATAAACAATCAATCCATGAAAAAAATTTTATTCTTAAACAGTTTTACAGTGTTGAATATTCTAATCAATAATATCAAAGAATTCAGCAGAAGGTGAAAAATATGTGAAATTTATTTCATTAAAGAGGTAGATATTAATAAAATTATGCATAATTAAGTTGTTTTATAGATATATTTTCATTCTTCCCTATTATTGGAATCAAATTTAAATTTTTCATTGAAACAAAGAAAAAGACCTAGGAACCCACAACCTATCATGTAGCTGCAAAATATGTTAATCTAAATTACTAAGGGATTTACTTAGTTGCTTACTTAGGGCACTGTTCAGCTTTGCATATCAAACTGTGATATTGTCAAGCTCACGAGATCATTTCCATTGCTTGCATCTTTTGAAAGTGAGGAAGTCCATTAAAAAATTAACTAGACTCAATATGAGTATAAATTTCAATTTTAAAAAGGGCTGCTTTTTGTGTGTTTTATGCACCATCTTAAAAAGTAAAATTATAAAATTAGTCTGAAGTGAACGAAAGCATTTCTTAAATAGCTTGTTCCTTTTTTAAAACATTTTACTTTTTTTTGTTTAAAAAATATGTATTTTATTACCTTTTATTTTATAAATAATCTAAAATAAACCCCTTTAGTTTCTCCCATGGTGAGAAAAAACTATTGGAAACTATGTCTTCCAAATGTCATGTTAATATCTCCTAAGATGTAGCTGGCTGCGATATAGTTTTAAGTTTGTTAAGCATGTTACCATTGTTGAATAGCAGTAAATTTATCTAATATTTTTAGTGGCTCAGTAGCCTAATGGTCATGGACTCATATGGCTGGTACATCATGGGTTTGAACCCCATTGCTACTGAAGACATGCTGTGTAAAGGGGCTGATGCATGTTAAATCTCCTGAGGCCTCCCATTAGTGTGGTGTTGAAGTTTGGAGGGAGAAGTGCCAGCTCAGATGTTATCATCACTTGATCATGATTAGAAATTATGGGGTCCATCGCCAATAACTCTTGTGTTGTTTCATAGTGCAATTTTAATAAACACTCACTCATCTTATATTTTAAAATTTTTATGTGTTTATTTTGTAGAAAGAAGATCTTGACATAGTTTGTGAACGTTTCACTACCAGTAAGCTAGAAAAGTTTGAAGATTTATCCAGCATTTCTACCTATGGTTTCCGTGGGGAAGCTTTAGCTAGTATTAGTCATGTAGCACATGTAACGATAACTACAAAAACTGAGGATTCAAAATGTGCTTTCAAGTGAGTGATTTGTTAATTGATTTTTACTTTTCACTTTCATTTTATAGATGTTTTACTTTCATAAAAAATAAAAATGTGTTCAATATTTTTTCAGAAATTGATTAATTAATATTGCAGTAATAGTAAAAAAATAGTTATAGAATATTTATTATATTCTTAATTTTATATAATTTTTTAATAACATAATTGAATGTCATGACATAACTGATATGGTTATTTTGAAATTCTTTAATGTTTTAAAAAACCATATTAAGATTATTTCTTTAAAGAAGGGATTTTTAGATTTTTTTCTGAAATTTTATTTTAATACAGTACAGGAATGTGCTTCTAATTTTAATTCATTGTATTTTTAAAAAAAATTCAGATTGGATATAAATTGCCTTCGCATTTTTTCTCTAAAATTAAAATTGGTTATTCCATGAAATATAATGGCTTAAGGATTTAGAGGTTCTTATATAATATGCAGTTCTTACACTGTTTAGACATTTTCTCAAATTAGGAAATTATTTAAAAATGGAGGAGAATTTAATAGTACCGTATTTTCCTGTATATAATCCGCAAAGTCTTTTTTTTTCGAGTAAAAAAAAACATTGTATAATCCACGGCAGTTTTTACGGTGAATAATCCAAAAAATATAAACTGCCGATAATGAGTGTCATATAAGATAAAAAATACACAATATAATTAAAAATAGAAGTAAAAAATTATACTGAAAAAAAAATTTACTATGAAACGTCTTTTTAAATATGTATGAAAATGTTTTTTACGATAATCTCAATAAAACAAAAAAATTCTTTGCTACCGCCATCTATGTTTTGAGTTGTTAAACAAAACATTCCACGTGGAAAAATATTAAGATCAATACTGCTTTCCCGTTGTCTCTTTCTTTTAAAATCCATGTATTTATTTCTTCCTCTAATTCTGGCCAGTGAGGTTTTCCACGACGATCACAATTTTCGAAGTTGGTCTTGCTTTTTCTCCACAAACAAATATTCAATTCATCAACGTTGAAAAATATTGCAGCTTTCCGATTTCCGACTTCGGTAGCCTTTTCTATAACTTTTAACTTGAAGTTTGCAGTGTAATGTAACGCTTTTGCTTCAACGTGATGAAAACTTTCCAAGGACGTAATAGCTCTAGTCAAGAGAAAAATGGAAATGGTGCCAGCGACTAGTAACTGTTTTTTCCTTCCGAGGAATCGAATTCGTTTTTGAATGTAATTGGACAAAAACTAGTTATGGCTGAAATACGTCATCCGAGTCATGAAAGCGCCATCTATTATTTATTTTGTAAAATATAAATGGCATTTCTTTCAAAACTTTATGGTTAGCTTTTGTGATGGAGAATGTTTTTTCTCAGATAATCCGCGGCGGCGTATAATACGCACAACGAAATTTGAAACTTTTTTAACACATAATCTGCGGATTATATACAGGAAAATACGGTAAATAAATGAAAAATGTAAGTCATTTATTTTTTTTGAACAGTAATGTTTGTTTTTATAGAGTAAAGTATTGTGATGGAAAGCCTCTTCATTCTCCTAAACCTTGTGCTGGAAACAAAGGAACTCAAATTCTGGTAATAAAAAAAATGATTTTTTGAAATTTAAAAAAAAATTCTTAAGTATTTTTTTATGACAGATTTACTACATTTTTTCTTGGCTAAAGTATTTAGAATGTGATTTTAACATTTTTTTTAAAACCACATTTTATTTATGTACTCATTAATTATTTTGTTTGTATTTATAATGTTTTTGTTGTTGTGGCTAATGCCACCTGTCTGACGTAGTCAGAACGAGGCCCACGAAATTCATCGTGGCATGGGCAAGAGGTACGCCTGTCGTTGGCCTTGAGCACCATACAGGTGACAGTGCGATTTAAGCTCAGTGAAACTTCCCCGAAGAGACGATAGATGGCGACACGACCTCTATCTCCACCTCCACAATTTCTGCAAGGGAACTGAAGGGGAGGGAAATATTCTCCAGTTCCTGCGCTAGTGAATAAGCCCACAAAACTACGGACCCACTGATTTAACGAGCACGTACTCCGTGTGCACTCGGAGGGTATTTGGTGACATCGAGCACCGAACCCAGGCCTTCCGGTCTGGAGTCCGATGCTCTAACCACTAGGCTACCCACGGCCTATTTATAATGTTACGTACATACTATTCATTTATAAATGCTATGTACTTTCATAAGAAAAAGGGGATACTCGGAATAAATTTTGCAGTTGTAATCAGAACTGAACAAAATTGGTTTCTGTATTGTTGGCTCAAAGGAAACTAAATTATAAAATTGTTTAGTTAACTTGATACATTTAGTTAATTCAGTTTTTATATGTTTACTAGCTGTATGGCCTGGCGTTGCAAGGGTTTTCTCTACTTTTATAAATTTTCCCTTTCCTTCACAAAATCAGCACTTCTAATACTCTTATTCAAAATGACTTCCACCCCCTCCCCTTCCTCTGCTTAGCCCGGTGTTGCTCAGGCTTTTACAGAATGTATAACTTAAAATTCTCTGTTTCGAAATTTTTTCGCTTCTTTTCTTTGTCAGACAGGTTTATTCCCCCCCGGCATTGCATGAACATTTTTAAATGCGTAGCATATTGTCATGGAAATTTCCTTTCCCCCTCTCACTATGATATCTCTCGAGTAAGTGAACAGTGGGACTTTAATATTCACTCACTTACGTTGCAACTTTTTAGGCCCCGGAAATGAAAATGTACCTTTTTAAAAATAGTTGTATGTTGAGAAAAGTAGAAGTTTTTATAATTACAAAATTTCACAACTGTATTAAATGTTGAATTAAAAATTTGAGCATTTTTGAAATGTTTGATACACGAGAAAAAAGTTTCATACAGTAATTTTTATAAATGAAGAAGTTGTAAAAACTTTGAATTTGATAAGTAGTTATTAAATATTTAAAATTTGAGTATTTTTTTAAAAATTGGAAAAAAAGTTTTCTGCAATTTATTTTTAAATCACTAACTCTAAATGATCAAAGTATGAGTTTTTTAAAAATCATTTTCATATAAACGCATCAATATTGATTCATTTCAGAAAAAATCATAAAATATGTAAAGTATCGCTGTTTTGTAAAAAAATAAAAACTGTATCGTAACGTAATAAATTATCTTTCCAATTACAAAATTGCTGGCAAAGTTATTAAATGCGGGAATAAAATTTAGAGTATTTTTTAAAAAATCAAAAAAATTTAGCAATGGCGTTCCGAACCCGAGTTCAGCAATTAGTAATGAAGCATGTTAAAGAATCGTGCTGTGAAATCGTCGGGAGAAAAAAGTGATAAGACCTTCAAAATAAAAGGAAGAGTTATTCCTATTGTAAAAATGCTTTATTTGTTAAAGTATTAATTTGGGGAGGGGCTTCCTTTTTAAGCTTATGCTTTCAAACTTCATATATCGATTGCAAACAACAGTAATCTTAAAACAAAAAATGCAATAAAATTAATTCTTAAATATTTCTTGCAAAAGGAGAAAAAAACGAAAAACACAATATTTTTTTAAAAAATGTAATTTTTAAGTATAATTTTTTCAATCTTTGTACAGATTATGGATAATATCATTCTACACATGGAAAAAAAAGCTTTGTGAAGCTTTTTTATAAATAAAGAAGTTATTATGTATTTAAATAAAATTTTAAGTATTTTTTGAAAAATCGTAAAAAAAGAAAAGTTTTTGACATTAAATTTTATAAATGACTGTTTCTAAAAGAGAAAAGCATGAACTGTTTTAGTGTAAAATATTTTTTCGTTAGCGCAAAAGAAAATGCCAGCTGAACGATTTAGAAATCATACTCATAAAAACGTATCGATTTTGACTCATTTTAAAAAAATCGTAAAAAAGAGAAAATATAATTTTTTTGTAAAATTAATTATACTGTATCGTGGCGAAATAAATTATCTTTCCGTTTCTGTAATTATTTTTTGTCTGAGTCTCATGAAAAAAATTAGATCGCGTTTTAAAAACGTCTGAAAAAATAACAGGTCGAAGATTTGGAACTTCGCCGCCTTGTGGGAAAAAATGGTACTAATCATGCGTTTTTAATTAATATCTTTTTAACTAATTAGAATATCGGAATATAAATGGTAAAAACAGATTCCTCGGATCATTCCCGAACTTTTGGTACCTTTGGCAAGTTTCTGAGGCATACAGTTTGTGAGAAGATAGACGTACATATGTTTGTTTACCTTCAAATTTTAATGGTGTAGGTGTACCACAATGGAAAATCTAATCCCCCCCTCTCCCATTTGCATGGAGAAGGCTTTAATAGCTTATACTACCAGTTTTGATGAAATCTAGTCATAATTAAACTAAACTCAGTGGCCACGCTGAGGTGCATGAACAGATGTCCCAATCAGGTGGTCAGTCTGAAGCGAACTCCCCTTCAGTGTTTAGTCCCCAACAGTGGCATAACGGAGCACATTTGGGCCCCCCTGCAAAGTCAGGTTTTGGGCCCCCACGTTGAACTTTACAAAGGGTAGGCACTTGCGTCAGTCAGGCTTTGGGCCCCTTTAGAACCCTGGGTCCCCCTGCGATGTGGGAGTGTACGTTAAGCCACTGGTCTCCAAGCATGCTTGGTACTTATTTACCGACCCACTGAAACGATGAAAGGCTGAGTCAATCTTGCCCAGCCTGTGGATAGAAGCCCGGACCTGTGGTGTGAAAGCGCAACACTCTAAAAATTATAGAGTTTTATATTTTGACAATTTTTTTTAATAATTCATCTATCTAATAATAATGCTATATTTTTCATATTATATAAATAAGAATCAGAAATTAACTATCCAGCGATTGATGAAAATATCTTTGTGAATAGTGTTAAGTAGAAAAAATTTACATTACCTAATGTATGACACTCTTCTAACATTTAGAGATCCCATCTTTGAATGATCATAACACTAAAAATCTTTTCCAGAATCTTACAAGACTAATAAGTTTGACTTAATTTTATAACGAGAAATCGATACCTGAAAAAAATATTAACAGTGAGAATTTAACTAACTTTTGTTTTAAAATTTTATTAACTATGCAAATTATGTTAATTGATCCATTAACACCGTAATTTAGTTCTTTTTTTAGTCATTAAGAATAATATCAATTTTGTCCAAATGGTATAAGAATTTCAAAATTTAAGAGCATATCCTTTTTTTTTTAATAACTGTACATTACTTATTAACCTTTCAAGCGGTCTGCACGTAAAATCCCGCCATCCTAGAGATGAGATGCTTTTTTTGCCTTCAAGTAAGATTCTCAAAAGCGGTTGAGCCGTATTTTTAAAAATACGCTGAACCGCTTTCGAGAATCTTACTTGAAGGCAAAAAATATGTGTGGTGCATTTTCGAAGCATCTCTAGAATGGCAGGATTTTATGAGCAGACCATTTGGAGGGTTAAATGGATCTGTAAACATTAGATATATAACTTAAGATATGGTAGCACTTAGTTCTGAAAGCATATTTTTGAAATTTTCAGGTTGAAGATCTGTTTTATAACATGTCTGTTCGTAAAAATGCATTACGAAATGCTTCAGAGGAATATGCAAAAATAGCTGAGGTTGTTGGGCGATATGCAATACATAATTCTGGAAAGTCTTTCTCCTTAAAAAAGGTTTAAAATTCTTTTGTTTTTTTCTTTGTTATTAAATTTTTTTTTTATAATTTGTCATTGGACTGGTTATAATTTTTTTTTCTTTTAAAAAGCATGGTGAAGGAAATGATATTCATACATTAATGAATGCTACTATTCAAGAAAATATTCGTAATATTTTTGGGACAAATGTAGCCAGGTAACGTTCATTCCAAGTTTTTAATAATTTTTTAGGAATTGTACTTTAGTGTATGACTTTTCTTAAGACATTGCAATTTTCAATATGCACTTCTTTTTTGAGTATTTCCTGAATTATCAAATTCAACAAATATTTTATTCAAATGATTTTTTCATAAATTAAATATTATTCGCATATTAATGTAAATTCCTTAAAAATGTCTGTTAACTAAGTGCTTTTATTTAATTTTAACTGATTCACATAATTATTTAAGCTAGAGAAAGAAAAGAATTTGAATTGCACATTTTATGTGTATTTTTTGTTTGAGCTTCTAAAAAATTTTAGGTTGCTTTCTGTATGCAAAACTTATATTAAAATTATTTATTAACATATATTTATCATGCGCTTCCATTCATATAGAGAACTTTTAGAACTTGAACTTGAAGATAAAAAACTGAAATTTAAGGCAAAGGGTCTCATCTCTAATGCAAACTATTCTGTGAAGAAGTGTACTTTTCTATTGTTCATTAATAGTAAGTTCTCAATTCGCATTATAATTATTTTAAAAATAGTTACACATATTTACTAATTTGTATTAAATATGAATTTCTTTGTATTTTCAGATCGATTAGTTCAGAGTTCTCAGATGAGAAAAGCCATTGAATCTGTTTATGCTGCTTATTTGCCTAAAAACATGCATCCATTCTTATATCTTAGGTATGTTCATTATCTAAATATTACATTTTATGAAATTCAATTTTTCTTTGCAATGAAGTTTAAAAAAATTGTTTAGAGTTGATATAGTTTTTTTTAAAAAATGTATATATATGTTATTTTAATTATCTGAATTTCAGAAAGCCAATATCGGGTCCCTAACTGATTTATTGATTATCATTTATTAGAATTTTTTTCTTTGATCTTCTATAATTCTTAATTATCTGGTTAGCATAACTTAAAATTGTTGTCTTTATAAAACTGGGGTTTTTTTCTTCTAGTTAATTACATCCACAAATGTGATATTACAAACTTTTATAATCTACTAGCAGCATGGCCCGGTGTTGCATGGGCTTTCTCCACTTTTATAAATTTTCCCTTTCCTTCACAAAATCAGCACTTCCAATACTCTTTTTCAAAATGACTTCCACTCCCATCCCTCCTCCACTTAGCCCGACGTTGCTAGGGCTTTTACCGGGTGTATAACTTAAAATTCCCTGTTTCGAAATTTTTTCGCTTCTTTTCTTTGTCAGACAGGTTAATTTCCCCCCAGCGTTGTACAAACATTTTTAAATGCATAACATATTGTCATGGAAATTCCTCTTTCGCTATCAGAGCTCTTGAGTAAATGAACATTCACCGATTCTTAAACAGCTTGACAGGTACAGTCAATTAGTGGCACAAAAAGTAATAAATTATTGCACAAAAAAAAAGTTTGACATTTTGTTTTTAAATCACTAACTGTAAAAGATCAAAGTATGAGTTTTTAAAAATCATTTTCAAATAAATGCATCG
Source organism: Trichonephila clavipes (assembly GCA_019973935.1). Taxonomy (NCBI): domain Eukaryota; kingdom Metazoa; phylum Arthropoda; class Arachnida; order Araneae; family Nephilidae; genus Trichonephila; species Trichonephila clavipes. The sequence continues at coordinate 2,337,197 of BMAU01021369.1, forward strand.
ATATTGATTCATTTTAGAAAAAATCATAAGATATGTAAAGTATCGTTTCGAAAAAAAAAACATACTGTGTATCGTGACGAAATAAATTATCTTTCCAATTACAAAATTGCTGGCGAAGTTATTAAATGCGCAAGTAAAATTGAGTATTTTTTTTAAAAAATCATAAAAACTAAGCGATGATGTTGTTTCGAACCCGGGTACAAAAGTTACTAATTCAGCGTTCTAAGCGACCGATCCACGAAACTTCGGAAAAAAATAAATAAAAAATCTTTAAAATGAAAGGGAGAGATGTTCAATTTCACATTGCATTATTTCTTAAAGTTAAAAAAAAAAAATTCAGGCTTCAATTTTAAGTTAATGCCTTCAAACTTCATATATCGATTGCAAACAATGGTAATTTTTAAACAAAAAATGTAACAAAAATAATACTTAAAATATTTCTCGCAAAAACGGGGGGAGGGGGGAACCGAAAAACACAATTTTTTTTAAAAAAACCTTAATTTTTATGCAATTTTTCAATCTTTGTACAGATTATGGATAATATTGTTCTACACACGGAAAAAAATTTCGTGAGATTATTTTTATAAATAAAGAGGTTATTCTGTATTTAAATAAAATTTTGAGTATTTTTTGAAAAATAGTTAAAAAAAAAGTTTTTGACATTTTATTTTTTAAATGACTGATTTTAAAAGAGAAAAGCATGAATTTTTTTAGTGTAATATATCATTTCATTAACGCGAAAGAAAATGCAAGCGGAATGATTTAGAAATCATTTTCATAAAAACGTAGCAATTTTGACTCATTTTAGAAAAAATCGTAAAAAATAGAAAATATTATTTTGTAAAATAAATTATACCGTATCGTGGCGAAGTAAATGATCTTTCCGATTCTGTAATTATTTTTTGGCTGAGTCTCATGAAAAAAATTAGATCGTGTCTTGAAAACGTCTGGTCGAAAAAAAAGGTTGGAGAATCTGAACATGGCCCATGGCGGCAAAAAATGGCACTAATTATGCGTTTTAAAGGTTTTAATTAATATCTTTTTAACTAATTGGAATATCGGAATATAAATGGTAAAAACGGATTCCTCGGATCATTCCCAATCTTTTGATACCTTCGGTGAGTTTCTGCTTTGTGCGGTTCGTGAAAAGATACACCTAGTCTTGTTAATACGTTTGTTTACCTATGAATTTTAATAGTGTAGATTGTAAAAGCAACAATATTTATTCAGTTTATGCATTTTCAATTCATTTGAAAATGATAATAAATGTTATTTTGCTTTCATGTTGCCATCCCAAATTCTGATTTCTTTTGATTTGTTTTTAATTAAAGAACATTAACATTTTAATATCCTAAATTTAAAAATTTTTTGTAGAAGTTACATTTTTTAGTGTAAATTTAATTTATTATAAATTTAATAAAGATACTTTAATTAGAGTATAAGGACTATGTTTTTCTTCATAAATCTTTAAATATACTTTTGGTGGAATAATAGCATCTATTCATGTTGAGGAAGAATCCAGTTTTCTAATCTATAAAAGTGTTACTTGTTTTTAATTTTTAAAAAGAATCCAGCCCTTCCCACCTTTATATTACGAATTTCTTTTTGATGAATCTAATGACATTTTTGCACTTTTAAATTAATGAAAAAAATTTTACTGATGTAATTATTCAATTTATCTGTTTTGTGTGTTTTATTTATATGCATAAAAATGAACTAATGCATTTTCCAATATTATTTTTGCTCATGTTTATCAAGCATATTTTTGAAAATACATTATGTTTTGATACATCCTGATTAAAATTCACTTTTCCCTTATAATGTTTTTACTATTATACTCTGTCATACACTTTATTTAACAACTTTTTAAATGCTTTGTTGAGAAATAAGTTCTTTTAGCAAACTGAATATTTTATTTATGTATATGTATATATTTCACAAAGCATTTCTTTCATAAAACTTCATTACCATTTAACTACAATTAACATTTTGTGAATGCTTCTTTTTGATATTTGTCTCTTTAGTCTAAGAATGAATATTTTTTAACAAAGACTTATAATTGAATGTTTAATATTTTCTTAAGTCTAGATATTTTGCCTCAGAATGTTGATGTGAATGTCCATCCTACTAAGCATGAAGTTCGGTTTTTAAATGAAGCTGACATTTTTGAAAAATTACAACAAGCAGTTGATGCTAAATTACTGGGTTCTAATTCTTCTCGGTCATTTTTAACACAGGTTTGTCTTTTCAATGACATTTTTACTCGTTACTTATTGTAATGCAAAAATATAGCTAGGTATTTTTTAAAAATTATCTTAACTGAGTTAAAATCATGGTATTCAATATTTCATATTGGTGAAATTAGTTATATTTTCATTTAATTTTTTAAAATAATTTTATGAATTATGTTATATCAATGCATTTTATGGGTATGATTTCAAGGTATATATTGTAATTCTATTTAATTTTGGCAGAAATTTTCATCAGTTATTTATTACTTTTTCACCCTATATATAAATAAAAAAATAGTTCGTGAAAGATTTAAAAAGAATTTTTTTCCTTTAACATTTAGAAATGATTAGTATGTATAATTTTACATATTAATAATAAACAAAAATCATTAGAAGTAAATAAAAAAAATTTGATTACCTGTATTTTGGTATTTGTTAAGTAAAATATATTTGTGCAATTATTTTAGTTTATTTCTTTCTTATTTTTATCTTGGAAATTTAATTGTAAATCGGAATTTTTTTTTCACTTTAAATGCTTTGGATTTTTAGATTTCAGTTTTACATGGCAAAATTCGAAATGTTTAAGTAATATTCAGTAGCAAATTATCTTTGATAGATACTTCTGTATATAAAGATAATGATACTATTGTATCCTTTTGATTTCATTATTTTACACTCTTTTTTGTATGCTTTATCACCGAATATTTAATGATAATTCAATATATCGTATTTTCCTGTATATAATCCGCAGCGGCGTATTATCCGCAGAGCCCTTTTTTTCGAGTACAAAAAAAAAAAAAAACATTGTATAATCCGCGGCAGTTTTGGCGGCGAATAATCCAAAAAATATAAATTGCCGATAAGGAGACACATAAAATAAAAAATATAACTAAAAATAGAAGTAAGAAATTGTTCAGAGGACAACATTTATAATAAAACACATCTATTTAAATATGTATCATAATATATTTTGTACGATAATCTCAATAAAACAAAAAAATTCTCTGCTACTGCCATCTATGTTTTAAGTTAAGCAAAACATTGCACACGGAAAAATTTTAAAAAAATTAAGATCCCCCTTTTACACTTATATACACTTTCAAAATAAAAATATTGTTACGAATTTAGTCTTATTCTAATTGTTTCTACTCATTTGTGTTCATTTTTACAGTTTAATTTGTCGTATCTAATGTGATTTCAACCCTGTTTACCTGTAATATCATTTCCACTGCATTGCACGGCCCCCATGCTTTAACATTGGTTTAAATGGTAAACTCGCCAAATATTGCAGCTAGCGCTAAGTTGGCGACGGATTTGGCGACTTAATTTTTGGCGCCAAATTTGGCGATATATCGCCAAATGTGGGCGATAAGCTTGGCGACCATGGCAACCCTGCTCCTAATAACCCTGTCTGGCAACCCTATCGCGGTATTGTAACACTATTGTATCGAATGTATTACTGTATTGAGCTTTTCTCGTACGTTCCGGATTTTGCTAGACCTTTCTATTTCTCGATTATTCTGGCAAGTGCAAGAGGTTTCTGACCGAAAGGTATAAAAAGGCCCGGGCCGGCTAGTCAGTTAGTCAGATCTCAGCTTTCATGCAAGTGTGATACCTCTCTGTGCTTGAGAGAGAGAGACGATTGCATAGTGCGTGTGCTATTGCTTTTATTGAGTTATTATTTTTGTGCTGAGTGTTTACTATTGCTTTTGTTAGTGTATTACATCTGTGTTATCAGTATTTTCATCGATTGTACGTGACTTTCTCGAACTGTTCTACAATTTGTGGAGGACTGTTTTGGCCAAGAATAAAATTGTTTTGGATCCCGCTCTTCGGCTTCAATCATTTCGAACCCCCGAAAACGCAACAATTGGTGTCAGAGGTGGGGTTGAATGCCAACAACAAGAGCGATGGAGGCCCAGTTCCAGACTCTTCTAGAAAGATTGACTGAAATGAAATCGGACTTGACCGCCAGCATGAATGCCAACATGGGCGAAATGAAATCGGAGTTGACCACCAATATCGCAGAAGTGAATACCAAGCTTACTAACGTAAACGAGCAGATCAGCGCCAATATGGACGAGTTGAATAACAAACTGACCGCGAACAAGGAAAAGTTGAAAAGTGATCTGAAGGGCATTGGCGACAAATTGACGACTATGGACAAGAAATTTGAAGAAATGGAAGGAAGAATCGAGTCGGTGGAAAATAAATTCGAAAACAAATTTGTGGATATAGAGAACAAATTTGAAAATAAATTCGAAGATATGGAGAGCAAACTAGATGCGAAAATTTTCGAAAAGGTAGATGTTTCCATCTCGTTCAGGAATGACCTAGAGAAATTGAAGCAGAAAGTCATGACTGGCCAAGGGGATGAATTTAAGTTTCAAGCTCCTTATTCCAAGCCTTCCATCAAGCTTTCTACATATGACGGAAAGTCCTCTTGGCAGGTGTACAAGACCCAATTCTCCATAGTGGCGGATGCAAACCAGTGGGACTCCCAGACCAAGGCCTGCCAGTTAGCTGCTTCTCTTCGAGCCGACGCTGCTGATATTTTGCAAACTTTGCCGGAAACACAGCGGCTGGATTTCGACGCTCTCGTTAATGCTCTGGAGTTACGCTTCGGAGAGAAATGTGTGAAGGATTACAGCAGACTCCAGCTGAAGTCACGGCAGCAGAAAGTGTCCGAAACGCTCCAAGAACTGGCGACGGACGTCGAGAGGCTTTCTCACTTGGCGTTATCTGACTGTCCGACTGAAGTAAGAGAAGTCCTGGCGCTGCAACACTTCATCGACGGGGTGCGTGATCCGGAAATCCAGAAAGCTCTCCGAATGGCGGATCTCAAGGACTTAAAGGGGGCCCTAGTGTTTGCTATGAAATTCGAGGCAGCCCAGCAAGCAACACGAAAGGACAGACACCCCATACGAGCCGTCAACGAATCGGACACGTCGAACTCAAGTGTGGAGCGGTTAGAGCGACAGATGAGAAGCTTCATGAATAGAGTTGAGTCTTTGATGTCCCAGAAAGCAGACGGGAAGAAGACCCTTAAATGCTGGACCTGCGGTCGAGAAGGGCATCTGCAGAGAAGCTGCCGGGCACGCCAAGGCGCTGAAACTAATAGCGCCTCCCAGAAAGGAGGTGTCGGAAAACTAATTAATGGCCATCTCGTGGGGCGGAGGTTGCCAGATTTTGGAAAGCCCCACTTTCAAGTGTGTCAAATTTCGACAAAGAGTACCGGTGAGAATGGAATTTTTATAATGGGACATGTTAACGAGCTTCCCTGCAACATGATCATCGATACAGGAGCCAATGTGTCTATCATTCGGAACGATCTGGCTCAAAAATTAAAAGAGAAACTTATCTGGACCCCGCCCCGCGTGGTGCTACAGACCGTGACGGGGGAAAAGATTGATATTCACAGAAAATTAAAAGTCAAGATCAAGTTTGGAGACACTACCAACCAACATGCTGTGTATGTCGCAGATATTGCAGACCCTTTCATTCTTGGACTGGACTTTCTAAAGGAGCATGGTTTCACTCTAGACTTCAACAAGAACGAATTACGTTCCATACACGAAGAAGTCACTATATTCAAAATTGAACACAGGACAGAATCTATTCGACAGGTAACCGCTAACGAGAATATTACCATTCCCCCAAGGACTGAAATCATAGTACCTGGATACATCGGTAACGATGTGAGTTTCAACTCTGGCCTAATTGGATCTGCGGAAAATAAAGCGAATGGATTGCTAATAGCTTCGACGCTAGTGGACCTTTCCAGAAAAACTATCCCGGTAAGAATTTGCAACGTAACTGAAAAACCTAGAGTGTTCCAGAAAGGTGAAGTGTTGGCAACCTGCAGTCCAGTAACGTGTGTCTGCAAAAGTTCGAGCTTGCTCCTATCCAACTCGCCTCAACAGTTGACTCCCGACCTTCTAGAAAATGCTGAATTGTCCCCCGAACAGAAAAGCTCCGCAGAAAGACTGTTCCCAGAGTTTGAAGACGTGTTTTCTAGAAACAGTAGCGATATTGGCCATACTACAGTGACACAACACAGAATTGATACAGCAGACCATCCGCCGATTAAACAGCACCCAAGACGCTTGCCGTTTGCTAAACAGGAAGAGGTCGGAACACTACTACGAGAGATGCAGGAAAATGACATCATAGAACCGTCTTCGAGTCCGTGGGCATCTCCAATCGTCTTGGTTCGTAAGAAAGATGGCTCCACAAGATTTTGCGTGGACTATCGAAAACTTGACGTCACCAAGAAGGACAGCTACCCTCTTCCAAGGATAGATGACACCCTGGATACCCTTTCCGGTCATAAATGGTTCTCGACTTTAGATTTAAAGAGCGGAAACTGGCAAGTGGAGATCCATCCCGAAGATAGAGAAAAACAGCATTCACTTCCGGCCAAGGACTATGGCAGTTCAAAGTCATGCCGTTCGGGCTCTGCAATGCGCCAGCTACTTTCGAGCGCCTGATGGAGACCGTGCTAAAGGGTCTGACTTTTGAAGCTTGCCTTATTTACCTGGATGACGTCATAATAGGAGGGCGTACGTTTGAAGAACATCTTCAAAACATCCGGAAGGTGTTATCAAAATTAAGGGACGCTAACTTGAAGCTAAACCCTTCGAAATGCAAGTTCTTCCAGAAAGAAGTCAATTATCTGGGACACATCTCTGCAGAAGGTGTTCGTACCGACCCCGAAAAAGTGTCCGCCGTAAAGAATTGGAAACGCCCTGAAAACCTCCGTGAGCTGCGAAGCTTCCTGGGACTATGTACTTATTACCGAAAGTTTGTGAAAGGGTTCTCTAACATCGCAAGACCCTTGCACAAGCTAACAGAAAGTAAACAAAAGTTTCAGTGGACAAAAGAATGTGAAGATTCCTTCCTCCAGCTTAAAGAAGCTTTGACGTCTTCACCGATCTTAATATATCCACAACCGGACAAGCCATTTATCTTGGACACTGATGCCAGTAATGAGAGTGTCGGAGCAGTATTATCTCAGGAAATAGATGGCCAGGAACGAGTCGTAGCTTATTGGAGTAAGTGTTTATCGAAACCGGAAAGAAATTATTGTGTCACTCGAAAAGAGCTACTGGCTATTGTGAAAGCCATCGAGCATTTCCATCACTATCTCTATGGCCAAAAATTTCTTCTACGTACCGATCATGCCTCTTTAACCTGGCTAATGAATTTTAGAAATACTGAAGGCCAGGTAGCCAGATGGATACAACGGCTCAACGAGTATTACTTTGACATCAGACATCGTAAAGGCTCCTCGCATGGAAATGCTGATGCCCTTTCAAGAAGACCATGCCCAGAAAATTGTCGTCATTGTTCCAGAGTAGAGACCAAATATGACTATGCTATACGCCAGATAACAACTTCAACAGCGACGCCACCCGATCCCTGGAGTGACGAGAAAGTTCGAGAAGACCAGATGGCGGAACCTGATATTAAACCCCTTATAGAGTTTATGGAGTCTTCCAGCAATAAACCAAGTTGGCAGGACATCTCGGCTTATAGTCCTACAACTAAGCAGTATTGGGCCCTCTGGAATTCTCTACATCTCAGGAATGGTGTTCTATACCGAAAATTCGAATCAGAGGATGGAAAGACATTCAGGTGGCAATTAGTACTTCCTCGATCTCGTATCCCAGAGGTACTCAAAGAATTGCATGGCAGCCCAACAGGAGGTCATTTCGGCGTCATGAAAACTTTGCACCGAGTTCGAGAGCGATTCTTCTGTGGTAAAGTGAGAGCTGACGTGGAACAGTGGTGCAAGTCCTGTGATGCCTGTTCAGCTCGGAAGGGGCCAAAGATACGTAGTCGAGGGAAGCTGCATCGCTACAATGTTGGAGTACCCTTCGAACGTATCGCTTTCGATACCCTGGGACCTCTGCCAAGGACTGCGTCTGGTAATAAGTACCTACTTGTTGTCATGGACTACTTCACGAAATGGCCCGAAGTGTACCCCATTCCGGATCAGGAAGCCCCCACCGTAGCGGAGGCTGTAGTGCAGCACTGGATATCGAGATATGGGGTACCTCTTCAACTTCATTCCGATCAGGGAAGAAATTTCGTCTCTGCGGTATTGAAGGGGGTCTGTGAACTACTCGGAATTGACAAGACCAAGACCACACCTTTGCACCCACAGTCAGATGGCATGGTGGAGAGGTTTAATCGTACCATCCTGAACAACCTCTCACTGATGGTCTCCAAGAACCAACAAGACTGGGACCAGAAAGTTCCTCTCTTTCTGCTAGCGTACCGCAGCGCCGTTCACGAGACTACCGGATATTCACCATCCCAGATGCTTTTTGGCCGGGATCTTCGTCTCCCTTGTGACCTGCTGTTTGGTCGCCCTCCGGATACACCTTCATCGCCTGAGGAGTACGTGCAGAATCTCCAGGCACGTTTTGAAGATGTACACAATTTGGCTCGAGAACGGATCAACCTGAGGACGGAGAAGATGAAGACTTGGTACGACACAAAAGCCACAGGACATCAATTCAAGGAAGGTGACAAGGTATGGTTCTACAACCCGACTCGACGCAAAGGACTTTCTCCTAAGCTACAATCGCATTGGGACGGTCCTTATACAATTTTAAAGATAATAAACGACGTCGTAATCCGGATCCGTAAGTCAACGAATTCGAAGCCTAGAGTCGTTCATTACGACAGGCTTGCTCCATATTATGGCCATAATTCTTAGTGTGTCAATTATCGTGTAATTTATTTTGACCATGGTCTTGTATAAATAAGTTAGTGTGTAAATAATCTTGTAAATAATTTTGTGTATTGTTTTGTAAGTGTTTATTTTCTACTATGCATTACGTGTTTATTTTGCACTATGCATTAGGTGTTTATTTTGTACTAAGTATTACATGTTTATTATTGCATATTCATTTAGTTGTTTTTAATCAATTGCTTTATTATTATGTTAACGTCTGATGAAGAGTTGTACTGCCCGGGACGTGCAGTTCTTGAGAGGGGGGCAATGTTACGAATTTAGTCTTATTCTAATTGTTTCTACTCATTTGTGTTCATTTTTACAGTTTAATTTGTCGTATCTAATGTGATTTCAACCCTGTTTACCTGTAATATCATTTCCACTGCATTGCACGGCCCCCATGCTTTAACATTGGTTTAAATGGTAAACTCGCCAAATATTGCAGCTAGCGCTAAGTTGGCGACGGATTTGGCGACTTAATTTTTGGCGCCAAATTTGGCGATATATCGCCAAATGTGGGCGATAAGCTTGGCGACCATGGCAACCCTGCTCCTAATAACCCTGTCTGGCAACCCTATCGCGGTATTGTAACACTATTGTATCGAATGTATTACTGTATTGAGCTTTTCTCGTACGTTCCGGATTTTGCTAGACCTTTCTATTTCTCGATTATTCTGGCAAGTGCAAGAGGTTTCTGACCGAAAGGTATAAAAAGGCCCGGGCCGGCTAGTCAGTTAGTCAGATCTCAGCTTTCATGCAAGTGTGATACCTCTCTGTGCTTGAGAGAGAGAGACGATTGCATAGTGCGTGTGCTATTGCTTTTATTGAGTTATTATTTTTGTGCTGAGTGTTTACTATTGCTTTTGTTAGTGTATTACATCTGTGTTATCAGTATTTTCATCGATTGTACGTGACTTTCTCGAACTGTTCTACAATTTGTGGAGGACTGTTTTGGCCAAGAATAAAATTGTTTTGGATCCCGCTCTTCGGCTTCAATCATTTCGAACCCCCGAAAACGCAACAATATCTTGAATGATGAAAAAATTTATTAACAGTTAAAAAGCCTTCAAAATCTGATTCATCAGATTCGGAAATGAATAAATTTATCAAATCTTCGCGTAACACATCCGAGTCACTCGATAGTAAAGGCTCTTCATCGTCAGAGTCATTTTTGACAATAATATTACATTTTCGGAAAGCGTTCTTTACTGTAGTTTCAGCGACGTCATTCCATGCTTTCAGGACCCAGCGGGAGACATTTTCATTTGATGCCCGCTTCAATTTTCCCGTTTTTGTATAGTTTTTTTTCTCCATCGGATATCCACTGTTCCCATAACTTTCTAACTTTGGATTTGAACGATCTATTAATACCGACGTCTAAAGGCTGCAATTTTTTTGTCAGTCCTCCAGGTATTATGGCAATTTTTGCCAACGCGGACTTGAGAGCATTTTTTACGTTTTCACTCACATGTGATTTCATAGAGTCCATAATTAACAATGCCTTTGGACGAAAAAAAGAATTTTAGCGTTTTCTCCAGATAGTCTGCAGCCATGACAACATGATTTGCTCATTCATCCAGCCATTTTCATTCGCACGAATTTCCACACATTTAGGAAAGTTTTCTTTTGGGAGCGTTTTTCTTTTAAAAATTAACATTGGCGGCAATTTCAAACCATTTGCAGCACAGCATAAAACTACAGTAAATGATGTTCTTTCATTTCCAGTAGTATTTATAGGAATACTACTTGCTCCTTGAACGTCGACGGTCCTGGTAGGTGGAATATCAAATGATAATGGAACTTCGTCCATATTAAAAATCAAATCCTCTGTAAAATTATTTTCAACAATAATTTGCTTGCAAAATGTCAAAAAGTCGTCAGATTTTTTTTCCCAGTCATCAGGTAATTTCTGTCCGACCGTTGAACGACTAAATTGTTTCTCTTCATAAACCGGTAACACCACGTAGGCCCACCAGCGAAGTTAACAATATTCATTTCGCGTGCAATAACTCGGGCTTTCATTCTGATGCTAACTGTCGAGACAGCTTTCCCATCGTCCCTTTCTTTTAAAATCCATTTATTTATTTCTGCCTCTAATTCTGGCCAGTGAGGTTTTCCACGACGATTGGCCCTTTTACGTCTATCGCAATTTTCGAAGTTAGTCTTGTTCCTTCTCCACAAACGAATATTCGATTCGTCAACGTTGAAAAATCTTGCAGCTTCTCGATTTCCGACTTCGTTAGCCTTCTCTACAGCGTTTAATTTGAAGTCTGCAGTATAGCTAACACGCTTACGCTTCATCATGATAAAAACTTTCAAAGGATGCAACACCTCTTTTCAAGACAAAGTTGTAAATGACGCCAGCGACTTGTAACTGCTATTTCCTTCCAAGGAACCGAATTCATTCTTGAAAGTAATTGGAGAAAAACTAATTATGGCCGTAATACGTCAGCCGAGTCGTGAAAGCGCCATATATTATTTATTTTATAAAACATAAACAGCATTTCTTTCAAAACTTTGTTAACTTTTCTGATGGAGAATGTTTTTTCTCAGATAATCCGCGGCGGCGTATAATCCACACAACGAAATTTGAAACTTTTTTAACACATAATCCGCGGATTATATACTGGAAAATACGGTAGTTACTTTTGCTTAAAAATGAAGCAAAAGTTTATTAAATTTATTTTAGTTTCAAATTTTAATAATTTTTAGAATAAAATCTGAAGGAAAGTAAAATAAACGAGACAATAAGTATTTTTATCAATTATATTGAATATTTTTTTCATATGGTATAAATAAGTTGAATCAGTTGTAAAAAATTTAAAGTGGATTTTAAAAACATTGGATTATACATTTAGAAGAGTAAAGTTTAAAGGTTTAGAGTAAAGTCCTATTTTAAGAATTTCAGTATGGAAAAGTTGAATACATTTTTAATTTTATACTGTAAGATAAAAGGCAATTTTCATTCTATTCAATTGGGATAGCTATTTTCATTGGTGAAAAGGAGAAATTTATATTTTACAGAGAAAATATAGAAAAAAACATACCATAAAATCCAGCGTATAATGCATACTTTTAACTCAAAAAATAAGATCTTGATTCATGGGTGTGCGTTATACACTGGGTATAAAAATGAGAGCTTTAAAATTGAAGAGAAAATGAGCATAGAGAAAAAAACTAGACTTCTACATGTATCAAAATATTGTTTATTTAAAAGAAATGACATTCCTTATGAAATTAAAAGGGCTATAGTTCTAAAAGTATATTATTTTTTTCTAAATTTTTGAATAATACCTCAAATAAATGACTTCAAAACATACGAGTATTGCTCACATGCATTTCAGGGTTTTTTGTATTTAAGGTGGTGCATGTTATGTGGCGAATATACCTAAAATCTTAAAATTGTAGCTTGAAAGTATAGGTGCGCATTATACGCTGGATTTTATTGTAGATTTAGATATATTAAAAATAGTAATATGCTATTTTTTTAAAGTTAAATTTGTTTTCATAATATCTTAAGAAATTTTATTTTAAAAATGCTATTTTAAATATAAAATTTACCTTCAAGTTATTTTAAAAGTAAGTTCCCAAGTTCTTTTTAATGCTCGATTGATATTTCTATTCATTTTGTCTTATAGACCTTATTACCTACTGTACCTGATGTCACTTTTGAAGAAATAACAAAAAAGACATCTGATGATTCAACGAAAGAAAAAAAAATTTATGATCATCAGTTGGTTAGAACAGATTGTAAGGAACGAAAATTGGAAGCTTTCTTTACTTCATCACCAACAGATTTGCCTAGTTCTTCTAATGAGAAAACAGAAGCAAACAAAGATGGGTGAGTTAACATAAAATTGACTATTATCTTATGAAATAACTGACAAAATTGTAGAAACACCTGCTGAAGAAGTACAAAGGAAACTCCTATGCAAAATTTTAGTGTAATATAGGTGTATTTGATTTAAGTAAATATTTATGAAGTTGTATGTCAACTATCTAATTTAGTGGTACAGTTACAGATAAAAAAAATAGTGTAGTATTTTGAAAATGAAAGATCCCTGTAATTTTCAAAAAATCAGAATTATTGATGCTGCCTTGGAGAGTCATTAAAGTCTAAAACAGCTAAAATTGTGGTGATGTAAGATCTGTGTCTAAAATTCTGGCTGGAGGAATTTTTTAAGTATGAAAACTGTTGACAGAAAAAGTTTTCAGAGATAAGTGAGCAATTCTACGAATAACTCGTACTTAATCCTTAAACTTAAATCCTCTTCTGAGTAAAAAATAATGAAGTTTTAAACATTATTCTGAATAGTTTGAGATTACATTTACCTTTTTTTGGCTATATTGTATATTCCTCCTAACTGACCAAGTTAACATTAAACGTCCATATTGTTTATGGAGGTCTAAAACCATACTAATAAAACTAATTTAAATCCTAAGTGTTTGTCTCTATTATTTTGCTTACCACTTGCAATGATAAATGCATTATTGGTCATTTTTATTAACAAGTTATATATATTCATTGCTATTTTTTCTATGTTATGAGTGTTTAATTTTTGCATATATTTTTCAGTAATATAGAAGAATTACCGACTAGAGTTGAAATTCAGTTAACCAGTATCCTTGAATTGCGTAATGAAATCGAAAAAGATTGTCATCCAGGTATTTAAATGTTATATTTATCAAATAAACTATTATTAAATGCCAGAATAAAATTTGAATAATTGCTATTTGTATTTTTTAATTTATTGTATTATTGAAAATATTAGAAAAAATAAATATCCACTTTTTTATGTGCATAATGGATTAAATAATCACTGTGCTTCTTGATTTGTAATTTTATAATATTTTGTTATTGTAATTTATTATTTTTAGGGCTTAATGATGTTATTCAACACATGACATTTGTTGGATGTGTTGATCAGAAATTTGCTCTTTTTCAACATAACACAAATCTATATCTAGGAAATACTCATGAAATTAGGTATTTTTTACTCTTCCTCTTACCTTTAATATATATGTATTTCCTCTTTATATAATTTTTTAAAAATTGACATGTTTATAATTGCATACATCTACAATATATCTTATTAATAAAAGTTGTAATGAATTATAATCATTCCTAGTAATTTATGTCCTTTTTCTGTAAAGTTTTTTTGAAGAAAGAAAGACAGTTGATTGTAAGCTTTACTAAAAATTAAATAGTTGTAAAAGAATTTAAATTAGATTTTCATGCACATGTAGGGGTCTTGTAGCTTCAATAATTAGAGTTCACATACTTCATAATCCATGGTGATTCTAGATTTATGTATTGATTTGACTAAATATTATGTTGTGTAATAGTAGGATCTTTTTAGTGTGTTAAATTCGAATGAACTAAGTTATCTTGTGATATGTATGCTAGAAGAATGAGGCATTAATTTATGTGAGATCTTTGTAACTTAATTACTATTGTAAAATATGATGTCTGTAATTAATACTTTTTTTTATCTATAATTAAGTTGGTTTAGACAAGCTTATCAGCTACGCATATTTATTTTTACACATATGGGAAGAAATAAAATATAATAAAATTAACTAGATACAAATGCCATATTTACTTGAATCTAACCAACACTTTTTTATTCAGTGTTAAGGATATTGAAAATCGGGTACAACTTAGAATCAAAGGGGCAAAAAATTAATTGGATAGGGCAATATAAGATCAATTACAGGTCCATGTATGTATTTAAAAGTTTATAATACTGGTGAAATAACTAATTATTTGCTTCTTATTAATTCTTATTTTAAACTTATCTTAATTTTGTAAAATTGGATATCAATAAACCATTTTCTTTTTTTTTCTCTCATTTTTCACAAAAACAAGTTGGTAGAACCCCCCTCAGGATAGAGGGCGCTGCTTGTAATAACATGTGTTGTTGACACCAGAGATCTTCTGTACGTGACCGAGTGCAGACGCACTCCATATTCCATTAAACTTATTATTTAATCTTACACTTGTATTCGATGATTTATTGAATTTAATTGAGTCTAACGGATTGTGATGATATGAAAGTTGATTGATATAAAAGCATTCTACCACTGATTAACTGAACCACCAATGATCGTATCACAATTTAAAAATTTGGGGTGGGACTTACATTATGCAAAATGCAAGTATTTTGTGCATTCAGATTCAAAACAATCTTCATCAACTGTATGTTAAATACCAGTGCAAGGCTAGTAATTATAATTCAGTTGTAAAAAGGTACATGATAATATGATAGCATGTAATGTTTTAGTAGTTAGATCACAAAATGTCATTTTTCTTTTTGTCTAAATCAATTACAGTTATGAAATTTTCTTGTTGACCTTATCCCTTCTCCTGCACCCAAACTCTGTAATTTATGCATTGAAATTTGTTTTAATTAAGTGTTTTATTACAATTAAATTGAAAACTATTTCACGTGCTAAGTATTTTATACAATTATTCACTTGGTTAAATAACAGGAAAAAGAAAAAAGTTCTCCAGTTAAATAGGATTTGTTTAATTTTTCTGAAATTTACTAAGTATAAACCAAATGATTTGAAGCTGTATTTTTATAAATAAATCCTACTGCACTATGTGTTTTGAATTAGTGATACATAATATAATATTTATATAATTGAACTAAGGCTATAGTGAAATCTGAAATGGAATTTTTTAATTTTTCTTTTATAGTAAAGAATTATTCTATCAAATAATGCTAAAGGACTTTGGAAATTTTGGTGCACTTCGGCTTTCAGTAAGTAACATTTTTTTTGAATTTAAGTTTTTTTTCTTATATAAAATAAGTATCTGATTATTATTCTTGTATAATTAACTCATTTTTATTTATTTTAGCATTACCAGAGTTTGTCTAACATTAAAAACATGTTTAACTGCAAGATTTTATATTTTGCACTGAATTTAGTTTTTCAGTGCATGCATTATTTTATTTAAAGCTATATAGAAATTTATTCCACGTATTATTTAAAATTCCAGGAATTGAAATATTTTCCAGCTCAAAATTCAGTTTTAGCCTTTTAATAAAATTTTACAAAAGGCTAAATAATCTAGATGTATACATGTAGAATTTCAGTTTAATAAGATAAATATTTTTTTTAAATACTTTTACGATTTTTTTCTGTTATGAGTTGTAAATTAAATAACTATTAAATAGTATTCTAATTTTCACTGATTAAATTGTGAAATTCGATTTTGTATTAGAATCCTGCACCAATAGCAGATTTAGCAATGATTGCACTAGATAGTGAAGATAGTGGATGGACAGTTGCTGATGGACCTAAAGAATCCTTAGCAAAATATGTTGTAGATCTTCTCAAATCCAAAGCTCCAATGCTGGATGAATACTTCTCAGTTGAAATTGATGAGGTATACATAAAGAATTTTTTTTTAAAAAATTACTTGTGAAAATGGTGTGCATATAATTAAAGATTATGTACACTTTTCAAATTGATGTTGAAATGTGAGGTATGTTTGGAAACTAAGTATCATTTTGTTCTACTGCAATCACAATGGTAATTTTGTTCAACACTTTCGCTCATGCCTCTCTGGTAGATTGTCAGTCCAGTGATGCTATTATAGCTGGATTGGTGTTTTTACATGTGTTAGGGAGCATTCAAAATATTTAAGACGATTGCCAATCCTGCTGGCTGTGAAAAGCGTTGTGTAATCGGTTTTTTGAATGCAAGGAATGTTAAGCCAGTTGAAATTCACCGTCAACTTGTACAAAGTTTTGGTGAAAATGTAATGAGTGAGGAAATGGATTTGATAATTCAATGATGGGTACACCCAGTGTTCATAACAAAGCACAGAGTGGGCCACCTTCTGTTGTCAATGATCTGTTAAAAAAGTGAATGAGGAAATTCATGAAAACAGATGATTCACAATAAGATTGTTTTGTAATGAGTTTCCACAAATTTCATTAACTGTTCACTGGTGGAACCTTTCTTTAAAGAAAGTATAGAGAGAGATGGTTTCCCGATGCGAAAAATTCCTGAACAATGTGGTGGTAACTATATATAAAAATAGTTTCTGACATGCTCTTTCATGCAAAAATAAATTTTGTTTTGAAAAAAGATTATTTATGTGAGTTTCTACAAAGCTGTATTTAGTTTCCGGACGTGCCTCGTATAATTTTTATATATCTTAAACTGTGTTTTTCCTTATCAGTCACTGTATATCAATAGAAAATACATCTTAACATATATTCTCATGTTTATAGTATGCATATGTTTTCTAACACTAGACAGCCAAGTAAAAAACCTAGGTTTATTTAAGTTTTACTATGTATATAGTATTATGTATAAATAATGTTTTTAATAAAAAAAGAAAACACACAAGATTTTTTTGGAAATGTGTAATCAATACTTTCATTGCAAACCAGTTGTATTTTATTTTGAAAAATGGTGAATGAGGTAAATAAATCCAGTTATTAAAATTAAATTAACTCAGATTGAATACAAATAATAGAAAATAATTAAAGCATTTTTTTTTTCATGGAGATATGACTTTAAATTTCCTGGCTTTCAAAGGATACAAACAAATGAACATTACCTCTTAAGTATAATAGCAACAATATGAAAATTTAGGGACTGAATATGTTCTCGGGTAGCTCAGTAATAGCGTATCTTCCTATCATTGTTTAGGCCTGATGTTCAAAGCTTAACCAGGAAAGGAAGGTGTTTTTCATTGACAACCCATTGTAGAAAGCTAAAAAAAATTAATAATCTTAGGAAATTAAATACATTATAGAAAATTAACTAATTACCTGTAATTATGTTGTATTTCATCAAAGCCTTTCTTATATATATATGTATAGTATAATAAAATAAGTGAAGAATAACTAGAACCCACAGTACTAAAGAAATTGGAATTCAGCAAACACAAATGTAGATACAAAAAGTCATAGAACTAAACTGGAGACCTATTATGATTTCTAAAGCTGTCGCTGAATTAGGCCAGCGAATTAGGGTTAGCAATGCTTTATGGATCCACCTTCCCCGTACAGCAGAAATTTTCGATATAAAAGGAAAAAAAACAACCCAAGTTGAAAAGTTAAGCCTAATACACCACGTGGTTGTAGAACCTAATAAAATCGTAAAAAGAAATGGAGAAAAGAGAACAATAATGAATCTATCAAGGAGAGGAATAACAAAAATTTTTTAATAGAAAATATTAGGAAAAACTTACTTGTAAAACAAAAATCCTGAACTCAAAAATCCTGTCCGTGAAAACACCACCTACTTCAAAGAGATCCTACAAAGAAATGGCGAAAAAGATTGAAACTCCAGCGCAGGAAAGCAAAAACCGAAGCGCCATCTGGATAGTTATTTTGCAATTAAACTAACCACAAAGATAAATAATTAAGTAAACGAAACAAAAGTTTTAAATAAAATAAAGAACAGAGTTCAAAATAGATAGTAACAAATAGAAATATATTAAAGTAAATTTACTTGGATGATTATATACTAGAAAGTTATATTGCAATTAAATTAAACGTATAAAAAATTTTTTAATATATTTTTTAAAAATAAACTCAATAGAGAGAGAGAGAAGAAATATTAATTAAAATAACTAAAAAATAAAACTAAATTTAATTAGAAATAGAAATGTAATTAAAGATAAATTTACTAGGATAATTTTATTCTAAACAATTATTGCAAAATTTCACAAAATTATTATGTATTAAAATTTTATCAGTAACTAAATCATTGTTTCTTTTCATAAAATTTAAGATAATATTTCTAAAAATTGATAGGTGTAGGTTACTACCCCAGAAAGGCATTTTTATAATGTTAAAATCAAATGAGTCTCTTTTATCAAAAATATTACTTGTAAGCAAATTATTCTTAACGTTTAATTGAAGGTCCAAAAAGTTAGCTGACTCATTAATATAATTAGTTTTTAATCATTTTAAATAATGGGGATAATAATTAAAGCTAGGAACATAGTCAACTATATTACTAAAAATAATTAAGTCATCTATGTATTTCAAATTACTAATACTTTCATTTTCATAAAAATGCAGGTAAATATTTGCTAAGCAGTTGCTAGCTGGTCCACCTTGTGGTAATCCTTTAATTTGCTGATAATTAGCATTATTATGGAAAATATAAGTTTCTTTTAATACTAATTCAATAATAGAAATATATTTATCATATTTTATTATCTTATTCAAAAAATATTTGCTATATGCTATTTTAAGAATCCTAAACATGTCTTCTATATCAATGGAGTTAAATAAGTCTTCAAAATCATAGGTATAAATAGAAATAATTTTTTTACCATGCAAGTACTTAATAATGTCCATACTATTCTTAACTACACTGGTGTGCAAAAATTAAGGATGAGACGGTTTTTTCAATATAACTTTGTACAAAAGCTTTCCAAATCAACACATTTAATACCGTAAGATCCCCAATACATAAGGACATGTGTAATGTAAGCAACACTTACTAAAAGAGAAATCAGGGATAAAAAGAAGCTGTATTGAAAAAGTAGCATGGAGCGCAATGCGACTGAAGGCCGAAACATCCCTGTGATGGGTGTCTAGCAAGAAACATCTGGTCTTTAGTAGGGGATATGATCTCCCCTGACTGCTAGGCAGGTTTCACAGCGTCTGCCCATGCTGAGAATGAGGGTTTCAATGAGTTGTTGAGGCATTGCTGCCCATTCGTCTTGCAGCGCCAATTGAAGCTCCCGAATCGTTACTGGTGGTAAGGTGCGAGCTGCCAAGCGTCTGCATAGAAAATCCCATACATGCTCGATGGGATTGAGATCCGGAGATCGTGCCAGCCAATCCATACGTTCAATATCCTCACTCTCTAAGAGCTGTTCGGCAGCTACTGTGCGATGACATGGTGCATTGTCGTCCATGAAAAGGAACTGCAGACCCATAGCGCCTCTAAAAAGACGCACATATGGAAGAAGAATCTCGTTACAATAACGGGTCCCGTTGACTGAACCTTCGTCGAAGATGTGAAGGTCTGTACGACTACCAAGCATGATGCCTCCCCAAACGAGAACACCGCGACCTCCATACCTGTCCCTTTCAATGATGTTCAAGGGATGATTGCGGCTTCCCCGCTCTCTCCAGATGAGTATGCGATGAGAATCGCTACTCAACATGAATCTGCTCTCATCTGTAAAGAGTACTAGTCCCCATTCATTGTTTCTCCAATCCGGTGTTCCCGGCACCACAGAGAACGCCTTCTCCGATGGGCAGGCGTTAAAGAGGTACACACCGTACAGGGCGTCGTGCAAACAGACCACCACCGTGCAGTCTTCTGGCCACGGTAAAACGCGATATCGGTCGTCCAGTCGCCTGTGTCGTGTGTCTAGCGATTTCTCCCGCTGTCTGCCGCCTGTTTCTTCTGGAATGTAAGACAATGTACCGGTCATCTGCGGGTGTGGTTCCTCGTGGACGACCACTACTGAACCCCCGGATAGCTGTTCCTGTAGTTTGAAATTGTCTCCAAAGTCGTGAAATGATGCTGTGAGCAATTCCGAACTCTGCAGCCACACTTGTCACACTGCGGCCTTCCTCCAACTTCCCAATGATTCGACCTCGGGTAAAAGCATCCAGATGTTGTCTAACAGATTGATTATTCATTATTTCTCGCTGAGGCAGCAACTCAGTGTGATTTTAACTGCTACGCGGCGTGCAATCTCTTTGCCAGAAATACTGATCTTACACCGACAACATGCTTTATACTACTCAGACACTTCCCCATTACGTCTACCTGCATATCTGCGCATGTGCTACCGTACATCACCTTACTTAATCTCCTGATTGGTCTTTCTGTCCGCTCTGCCTCTTTGTTCAGCTGATATGCTAATTTTTCGACTTCGTCCTTAATTTTTGCACACCAGTGTATAATAGAATTATCAATATTGTCTAATGTAGATTGAATAATATTTTGTAACTTCTTGCCCGGATGTGTAATATAAGTTTTAAAACCATTCGTAATAGTTCTAAATTTAACAGGATTTTTATGAAATTTAGGAGTTAGAAAAATATGTGGGAATTTAATATCCAGAATACGTAAATATATTTTTTTGTATATTTTATATATCCAATATATAAAAATTCCAATATATATATATATATATATATTGCCAGATATATCCGTCCTTTGCATGTATGAATTGAAAAATATAACAGTCAAGATGGTAGGACAACAAAGATTTAAACGAGGACAAGATTAATTAAATACTTTGAATGATTTTTATTGAATTGCAAATTAGAAACCATGGAAAGAACAATTAAGCAAAAATAGCAAAATCTAATAAATATATCTAGCTGAATTACCTGGTATTTCCTAGGTTCATCTATCAGTCCCTATATATATATATATATTATTCTTTGTGCCACTGAGGGATATTAGGCTTTTACTTTATTATGTCTTATCTAAATTTAATTTTAAGTTCCGACTGCATGTAATTGGGATTTAAGCAATAAATAAAGGCTTCTTAAAAATATAAACTAATTATAGAAATAAAAAAATATTTTCCGCTTGGCTATAACATGATGATTCAACTATAATTTGCACATCTGGAAGCAAAGGAAGACACGTTTCTACAGTCTTTATATGCGTAAACTGTGAGTTGCACAAAAAATGAAATTTTAATTTGAATGGTCCCTTTAATTTTCCAATACTTCGTAGCCTATATCTTGTACTATATATCCAAGTTAGAATTACAGCGGATACATTATGTTAACAAATGACCATTATATGAATTAAATGCTGCAACATAAAAAAAAATATAGCTTCAAGGATTAAAACAAAATTTTTGGAAGGAAAAAAATCGGGAGGGGGGATATTGAACATGGGAGACGATTTTCACTGAAATTTGTTCTTGGCAGATTTCTATTCAACAACAACAAGAAAAAACATGCTTGCCAGATTTCATGCATGTAGGTCTAATAGTTCTAAAGATCTTGTGATGATTGAGTTCTCTTTCTTTTATATACTAAACTCGATGGCGCAACAGCCCAAGGCCTACTAGGCTAATCTGTTTTCATAACCTTGGGCACTAAGGTGCATGAGCAGATATTCTGGTCAGGTGGTCAGTCTGACATGAATCCCCAGTGTTTACTTCCCAAGCATTCTTGGTACTCATTTATCGACCCACTGAAGGAATGAGAGGCTAAGCGGAGCTTGCCCAGCCCACGGTTTGAACTCCGAATCTGTGGCATGGAAGCTTGTTTCTCTTAAATATGTAGATAATATTTTATGCCCCTGTGGCCCACTTTGGGAGTCTATTCCTGCATAACCCATTCTTAGCAGAGTGAGTGTTTTTCTCATTTATATAGATAGATTATCATTTATACCTCTGTAACTCCCTTGGGAGTAGATTTCCATAAAACTCTTTATCAGATCTCAAATTAAACAAACAAAAAAAACATGCTTACCATATTTCAGACCTGTAGATCTAATAGTTCTGATCTCCTGATAAGTGATTGAGTCACTTTCCTCCTATTTGTGTATAGTTTTTTAAATAACTTTACCTGAAAAAAATGCAGGCAGTTAAAATGAGAAATTTTTATTACTAAATTTAGCATTTTTAAATTGCACAAAGTTCAACAAGAAAATGGTTTCTTTAATAGATTGAAGATTGTGGTTTAAGTAGTTATTGTAGAAGTTATTTTTCTTTTTTTTATGTATAATTATTAGTGTTTTTAAATTACTATGAAGGTATTATGAAATACTCATTTCATATTTAAGTGTTTATAGTTCATATTCATCAAATGTTTGAAGAAACAGAAATTATAGAATTGATTAAACAGTAAAAGCTGTAAAGTATTAAATGATAAGCTTACTGGAAAATCTAAGGAATAACTTTCAAACTGTAATTTTTTTTATAAGAATGAATTATGAAAAGTCCAAAAAAATCATGAAGAAACGTCTTTGCTATCCTATTGAGGCTGTCTTCATGTAATATTAAATGATCGTGATAGCTCTTAGCGGTTATGGTCCCGGACTCGTGGCTGCTATGTCATGGGTTTGAATCCTGGTGTTAATGAAGACTTGCCGTGTAAAGGGGCTGATGCACATTAAATCGGTCAAGCTCAAAGTCCTTCTATTTGTGCAGTAGTGGGGTGCCAACTCATGTATCGTCACTTGACCAAAGTTCAAAAGTATGAGGTCTGTTGCCATTAGACCTTATGTTGCTTCATAGTCCAACATTAATACAATTCTTTTCTCTAATTAAAGAATAGGACCTGAATTTGGAATATTTTATCAGGTATAAAAGTGTCCCAAGATTTTAATCTTATATTTTGACCTTGCTATCTTACAGAGAGTGGTATATTTTATACTACTTGCTTGGATACAAGTTGATGATTTCTTCTGGTAAAAAATATTTTGTATTTTTTTCTCCAATGACATAATATGTGCTTTTATGTTAAAGTAAAAAAAAAATACTTTTAAAACATTTAAAAGCTTAATAAAGGCAGTATTATGAATAAATATTTTAATGACATTGTTGAAAATGTTCATAGAAATTGAAACATTTTTTTTTATCTGAAAATGTGAGCCTGAACTAAACACAGAGAGAGAGAACACATGTATTTGATGCAGATAGTATTAATATTTACAAATAATTCTTCATATAATTTATCATACAATGTTTTGAGGAAATAATTTTTAGGAAAATAATTAACTTATATTTGTGAATTCAGGATGGGAATTTATTGACTTTACCATTACTTCTTGAAAACTATGATCCACCATTGATAAATCTACCGAGCCTGGTTCTACGAATAGCTTCTGATGTTGAATGGTCTTCTGAAAAGGAATGTTTTCAATCCTTTTGTAGAGAAATGGCTGCATTTTATGCTGTTCCAGAAAAAAAAATCCATTCAGAGAATTTTAACAAGACAGAGGTAAGTACAAATTTTAACTTGATTTCTGTGTTTTATTTCAAAAAAATATTTCATACTTATATTTATTATTGTCAAATCTTTTAAAGTTATTTACCTAGTATTTTAACATTTATAAATTTGTTAAAAATCAATGTAACACATACAGCTTTGCATTTAAGTTAATTTTCTATTATATGTCAGTCATTTAAAATAAGAAATCTGATTATTTTTCCTGTATAAATTTTCATTTCTTTCTCTAAAAAAATAAGAAACAATAATTTGATAAAGCATCTTGAAACAAAAAATTAAAAATGTTTTGACAGATTTTTATCAATTAAATTGTACTGTGTCCCCCTTAAGGTTTTCAGTGTTTTTCCCCTTAATAAACTTATTTAATTCTTAGAGTTCATAAACCAGTTTTATTCTTTGCATGAGCTATACTTCATGCTGTATAATGCTCTGAAAAATCTTTTTCTTTTCAGGCTAATGGAGAAAAGTCATTTAATTGGATTATAGAACATGCAATTTATACAGCTATTAAAAAGGACTTGAAACCACCTAATCATTTTTCCACAGATGCTAGCATATTACGAATAGCTAATTTACCAGATTTGTATAAAGTATTTGAAAGATGTTAACATCTATTATCCTAATTGCAAAAATGTATTATACCTCATAATGTTGCAAGTGTAAATATTGTATATAATGAATGAACAAGCTGTTAAATGCAGAATAAAGACAAAAAGCATGTCTCGTTTTATTGCATATTTTACATTTGTTTTCAAGAATTTAAGGCTAAAAACAAAAAAATACAGAACACAAGGTTTAAAATACAGAAGTTGCTTTCACAAAAGAATTGTTAAGTTACTTTAAGAAAATGTGTTATAAAGCAAGAAGCAACATTTGCAAAGGCACGGTACGAGCTAGGAGAGAAACAAATATACACATCAATCATCACAGATAGTATAAACTTTTGAATACAACTTCAATTTTTTAAAAATTCGATATGCCCAGTATACAAGTTCTGGTTAAAATTTGGAATTACATTTTGTCTGTGTAATGAATCATTTCTATAATGTTTTAAGTTATTACATAAATGTATACTGTGGTTTAGTTAACATTAACAAATACATTTGTAAACTATATATTTAAACAGGTATATAAATGGTATCAATAATGAATAAAAAGAAACAATGACATTGAAATACAAATAAAAAATGAACTTAGCAAAACACAGGTATTATAATGCCCAATTTTTAGTTCTACACAAACTTAGAAAAATATATGTGTAAATTAATAAAAATGATGACTAGAATTTAAAATAAATTTCAAGAACTTGTGTTAATCTAAAAACAAAACATTCATAAGACATCTGAACATTAAAAACAGTAACAAAAAAGTCAACATAAAATATAAATAAAAATGGCTGAGATTCAAATAAAATTACAAAATCCTTCACATTGAAGTTTTTTTAAAAAATAAATTCTTCACAATTAATAACAACATACAAAAGTTCAAAGTCCATTAACAATCTCACAGAGAATTATCACAGCTCATTCGTTACCAAGAATAAAACGAATTCTTAAAAAAATATTACAAATTACAGTGACACCTAGTTTAACATTTGTTTTTCAAGAATCCTTAAATTTCAATTTAAGCCAATATCACTAAAATTTATTGCCATGACATAGTAGGAAATCACAAAAGATATAATTATAAGTTAATTGAGAATACTTAATTTTGTTTTATTAAATGATTTTAAAAAATGCTAACAAAACTGTTCTCGTTTACAATAGAAACCCCACCACCACCAAAAAATAGTTGAGCCTCTATTATGGACCAAATTTTAATACAATAGATGTGTTAAGTTATTAACTACTCTAATGTACCATATTTCATTTAACAAAAAGTTAACTAAGTGGTGCGACAGCCCGTGAGGGCCAAGGCCTACTTTGCCCGACTCAGTACACGCGACCTTGAGCAGATGTTCCGGTCAGGTGGTCAGCCTTACACAAAACTCCCAGTGTTAAGTTCCCAAGCAAGCTTGATACTCATTTTATTGACCCACTGAAGGGATGAATGGCTGAGTCAACCTTGACCAGTGAACTTCGGACCTGTGGTGTGGAAACTCAATGCACTAACCATTCAGCCACTGGGCTTCCAGACTACTTAATATCAGCTTGAAAAAAAGGTCTTCATTAGAAAATTATTATTTTTTATTTCAGAATAGAGATTGATGTCAAAAAAAGGAAAAACATTTAAAAATTGATAAATTTTATTTTAAATTTACAAGTTTAGATGGTTATTTATGCTGCTTAATTTCATAATTGAGTTATTTTTTTAATATATTTTTCATGTTAAACAAGGTCTTACAGCAATATTCATTTTCACACAGAATATTTACAACCATTTTTTTTTCATAGATCATCATAGAATAAAGCTTTATCTTAAAATAACAAAATAAATATTTTAATCACAATAAAACACTAAAACAATGTTAAGAATTGAAGATTAATTTAAGTACAGTGTGCCATGCAAGCAAACAATCTTCAATATTTAAAATATCTACTTCATTTTTTAAATTCTTATGAACCACATTAACAAATAGATTGTCTCATACGTAAAACCCCCATATTTATAAATACTGTCTATATAAAAACGTAAAGATTTTCCTCTCTAATTACAATATATTAGACAAATTGTCACTGGTAACATTTTTTATGTAATAGTCTCAGCATGACAAACTTTTATATATGAATGAATATTTTAACTCAGTTTTTATGATAGAAATCTTGTAACAAAATAATGATTTCAACAGTAAAGATTTATAAAAATTTCAAATTCCTTGTAATTTTCCACATTTATTTAAAGATCAAATTATGCCAAAAGTTGAACCAATTTTTTTATTTATTAATTTTCGAAATATAAAAATTTCTACGAGTCTAATTTTATTTGAAGCAATTCCGAAACAAAATTAAACTAATAAATTTTTTTTACTGCATTGAAAATAACCAGTAAGCTACATTTCATTTCAATATGATAAATTATCTAAATCATTTTACAACTATCAACTTTATCAAACATATAATTAGCATGTATTAAATTTAATAATGCTCAGTGAAGTCAAAGATATGACAAGGACTTATTTTGATATACATTGCTTAATAAAACTGAGCAATACAAACATAAGTAAATTTTATTGATATAAATTCATCTAATTTTTATTAATGATTGATCTTTTCTAAAATTCATTTTATGCAATTAAAAATCTTACTCATCCCAATCACAAATATTTCAACAGGCTTATTAGATTATTGGCAACAAATATTTGCACATATGATAAATATTCATTGAAGTGTAAAGTTTGTATTTTGAAAGTTGGTAGAAAACATATTTGAAAAATAGACAAATTCATAAAGGCTCTTTTGCTTAACTATGCAGCAGTTGGACAAGTCTTTCGATTGAAGGGGAAAAAAATCTTAAATCATAGATCAAGGAATAAGAACAAGACACTAGTACATAGAATTAGCATTGAAAAACTTCTAACATAATACCTATTACATAATTACTAGGGGGCAAAAAATTATAGAGAATAATTTATTTAAGCCTTAAAGATTCTAGTATTACATTCTATTATATCACTATTATTATTTATATATTAACTAAAGTTTTAAAATAATTCAATTTAAAAAAATTTTAATTTAAGCACATCAAGAAAGAATAACTCTGCTCAAATATGAAAAATATTGATCAATTTCTTCAAGTTATATGAAAATGCATGAGAAATATATATTTATATATGCTTTAAACTATTATGCACATTTATTTTGATTTTGTACATGGATTATTCTTGTCATGAACAATAAGGCATTACATAAGGATATTGGCCCCAATGTAAAGAAAGACAAAGAATAATAAAATCATAAAATGTTTGATAAAACTAAATGTGAAATATATCTAACTAATTTCTAATCATTTTCCTTACATTAAACTTTTAAAACTAGCAGTTAATCATTTTTAGTAAATATATGAAGAAAATAATAATTTAAAATTATCATGGTAAACCCAACATACAAAAACTAATTATAAATATCAGTTTATAATTACTTAAAATAGCACAATAAACCACACTATCTTAATATTTCAAATTAAAATTACATAATTTAACACTTTCTAAATTTCTTCAGTCATATATAAAGAAACGATAAAAAGTATATATCTTTAAAATAATAAATATGCCCAAACGATTTTAGGACATTCAAAACTGTTTAAAAAATAAATATTAACACACACATGATTGTAGTATTAAAAACTTCATAATAAAAACATTCAGATTATTGAAATTTTCTATTCATTTAACATTGATATTGGCAAATAACTTTACAAAAGAGAGCATTAAGAATTAACAGATTATTTACAGACTCCATTTACGAGCAGGCACTAGTGGTAAGTTTTCATCTGAAATTGCTGACACTACAGTAGGTTTTCAGCATTGAAAAGTTATATATTTGGAATGAGGTAACACTTGTTTTTAATGCTAAAGTATAAGAGCAAATATTTCTATGCTATGGAATAAACATATATAGGAGTAATTTTTAAATCTGTTAAGTATTATAGCAAAAGAAAAGTGTTAACACACAAATACAAGTTGAAGAATTTCTAAGGCTAATTTTTCATTGTTAATTTTTTGTAATTTATATTATTCTACATCACAAAGAATGACTTTTAATACTTTATGTTTAGCATTGAAAAAAGTTACCTCTGTGCAAAATATTATATATGAAGCACTTGGGTACAGGCAAAATTTTACTATGAATGATCTAATTAAGACCAACTTAATATTTTTAATTATTTAAGCAGCATGAATATCTGAAATGCTATAATCTTATCTTCCACACTGATGTACAGATCAGTCCTGTCGACATAATTTAAGTGACAATTCTTCATATCATGTGAACAGAAGTTATCGATGAAACCCACTAATATATCTATAGGAACAATACTTTTAATTGGATGGAGGTATTCTCTGTGAATGAATAATTTTCATATGCTGTAAAAACAAAGTAAAATTACAAACTTAAAAAAATCCACAAATTATGTATTTCACACATTTAAAACAAATCAGATATAATAAAATGTTTGCAAGATTAACCTTTGAACTTAAAAATAATACAGTAATAATAAATTAGATTGAATCTTCCTATGATGATATACAACTAAAGGCCACTAACAGATAATTAAATAAGCAAAAGCAAATTTCCATGCAGAAATAGAATGCAAAGCATGAAAAAAAAGAAATACATGCATTTCATTTACTTCAGAAATGAAACATGCCAATTTTTAGATACAATGATTGCCTTAACTTTTCTCAGCATGGATTTGATTTTTTTATGTGTAAGTGTTGATTAATGACATGCTTTCTTTCAATAAAATATATGTCGAAAAAAACAAAAACAGTATTATTATTATTATTATTCAGATTAAATTTGTCTCAGAAGAATGATTTCATTTTTAAAGTCTGGTTCCTTGAATCAAAAAATTTAAACAGTATTAAGAATATATTAGTATTTAAAATTAATGTTTAAATATAAATAGCATCTTTATATTATACTAATTTTTTGTTTATACTTATGATAACACATCACAGAAATTTTTTTTAAAACATTCGATAAGAGAAAGGTTAAATGAAGCAAAACACTGAAAAATTAATACGTTGCTTTTGATTATTTATAAAAACATTTATACTTCAGGGGGAAAAAATACAAATTTAGAATATTTAATAATACTTTTACTTCCAACAAATTAGATTATTTTTACCTGGTATTCATCTTCAGTTTCTAAAAGTCCATCAATATAAACCAACTGATATTGTCTAGCTTTTAAAGCTGAAAGAGGGCGTCGAATAAGCCTCATTGCATTGGAATTTAATGCAGTACTACTAAACTGTTCCATCTGCGATTTGCTATGACTAGGATCAAAAACTAAAAGCTGTAAATTTCCATCCTGTAATTCTTCTAAGCCTATTATTGTTCTACTATGACCTATAAAATGAAACAATTTAAATATTTAATATTGTAACATATAAAAAAAATTGCTACAAATGAAAAAAGGCTTACATAAAAATAACAAAAACTAATGATTTTGAAACAGAAATAACGTTTATTTGATTAAAAAAATTTATTTGGTGATTTTAATTATAAAATTATATTTGCATGTTCTACTTTTAATAATAAAATTCCTATTAATAACTTGAGCAAGAAATCAGTTCTCAACTGTCTTTATTCAACATACAATAATCAAAACACACAACTAGTTTATTTCTTTTAATAGCAGATGTGTTGTCAATATAGGTTTCATTTCTATTGCCACCTTGTATATCATTAACTATTAAATCATAACCTTGTGAATTGTTCTTGATTGAGTTCAGTCATATTCTGTTGCATGCTATAAACACATTTTATTTCTCTTAAAATATTATAAATACAATTACTCTTTTACTTAAACTGTACTTAGCTAGAATTACGAAAACAAACACAATGTTTTGTTGTTATGCATTATATATAAATATAATGTTATGCATTAAATGTAAAAACAGCTTTTTTTTGTTAATCAAAGGGAACAATCATCAGTTTTTCTTGAACTAACTATAGACATGAATGAAAGAATAATGTAAAGATATTTTTTTAAAAAAATTACTGAAAACATTTATATTACTAAATGTACATTGAAACCTTGAATTTTAAAAAATAAATATTAATTGTTCATTAGTATTACACTCAGAAGCCACACAATAGTTATTGGTACTGAACTTCATAACTTGGACCACAATCAAGTGACAAGGATGACACCTGATATTTATTTATTTATTTTTTTCAACATACATCAGAAGTTGACAAACTTGTGGAGAGAAGAGACAAGTTGTAAGTGAAACAAGATAACTTAAGGCATCAACAAGCCATTTATATGCCTGCAGTTGCCATCAAGACACACTGTAGTGCTTTAATTAATATTTTTTTAATATTAAGTTTCCTGCAAAATAACATTTCTCATTCCTTCAAAACTAAAAGCTATCCATGGTACTTTTTATTTCAATAGCACAATGTCATTCAACCATTGTCAAAACATCATAATATTAGGAATTAGTTTCAAGCATCATGAAAAGATCCACTACCAATAATACCATAATTTATTCTGAAATTCCATGTTTAAATAACTAAAATTGACTTTTAATTGTTCCTGCATGTAGAAGTTATTTCAGCTCTCTTTTTATTGACCCTCAAGCATATCACAAAATACTGATTGTGTTTTTTGCCACTTCTACTGGGATTTTAAGTGAACCACTTGTTTACATTTAAGAGTGCTCCTGAACTCATGTATTACATACTGGAGTATCTTCCCATGGTGGCATTTTTACCAATAAACCAGACTTTAACTGCAAAAGAATTAATTCTAGTATTTTCACCATTTCTCCATTAATTTTGTTAACAGAAAATAATTTGATATAGAAATTTAAAGCCAGTCAAATGTTTAAATATATACAAAAGTTCGGTAAATCATTTTAACAGATAATTACAAGGGGGGAAGGAAGGGAAACATTTTTTTAGCAGACATAAAACTATTTTTAGTCTTAAAATTAATTTCAACTATAGATTTTGCAATAAATTTTGTTTTTTTGCTTTCTTTACCAATAAGTATATTAAGTGGAGAGAGAAAGACGAGTTTCTAAAAATTAATAAGAAATTTTCTATACTTCACAACTTTTCAAGATGGGTAAAGGCTGTGATAAGCGAATGGTCATGGTTGCCAAATTACAGCGTTCTTGAGTCCCGTTGCCACTGAGACCTGTCACATAGAGGGACTTATGCACTTTAAAGATGTTGAGGTTCAAAGTCCTCATGCTAGAATGGTGAGGAACCTTGGAGAGCAGGGAACCAGCTCAGATAATATCCTCATCACTTAGCTGAGTTCCGAAATCACGAGGTCTGTCATCAATAACCTTAGTGTAGCTTCTCAGTTTTGAGCCTTTGTTGCAAACCTTTCTCAGTGAAGAAGACTAGATTTATGTAAATGAGAACTTCTATTTAAGCATTTGTATTAGAGTAGATGAAGATGGTTGATAGCAGATTAATTTGGAAATAAGATTATGACTGGAGGTCGTATAGTTAAGCAAGTTACAAAGAGAATACAAGCAAGGGAGTCAAGAGCGCTCCCGTTTTCAGATAAGTGTGTTTATTTATGTGATAGTTAAATTAATCCTAAGAGATTGCTCCACTGGGATTAGTGTGATTAAGTGAAGGCAATAATAAAATTGTGTTTCAGTTACTATGGCTGATCTTTGCTCGAACCCCCAAACATTAACATCCTCAGGGTTGATACAATATCTTTCAGCAATTTTTATCTTTTTTAATAATAATTTTTCCCGGGGGGGCGGCATTAAGACTGAATCCATGGTTAGATTTTTATAAAATAGCTAAATATTCTTTTAGTATTAAAAAAAATCATAATATCATAACCATTAACAAAACCATTCGATGATTTTCAAATCATCTCTTTCTAACATTATATACCGTAAAATCCAGCTTATAACGCGCACTTTAAACACAAAAAATAAGATCAAAACTTAAGGGTGCACATTATATACTGGGTATAAAAACGGTAGCTTAAAAAACAAGAGGGGAAAAAATGAGCATAAAAAATTTTTACTTCCACATGTATTGAAGTAGTGTTAATTTAAAAGAAATGATTTGACTTATGAACTAAAAGAGTTGTAGTTCTAGAAGTATACTATTTTTTCAAAAGTCTGGGGATAATACTTTGAAAAAATGACTTCAAAACATAAGAGCAATGTATACTAATATTCCAGATTTCTTCGAAAAATAGAAGTGCACGTTATACGGCGAATGTACCTAAAATTTAAAAAATTTGGCTCGAAAGTATGGGTGCGCGTTATACACCAGATTTTATGGTACATATTTCACAAATCAAAGGACATAACAAGGTATATTTTCCTTTTACATATGAATATTATTTTCAAAAAGTAAAGAAACTATAATGTACTTGCTTTACAGTTTTAATCATATTCAATTAAAAAACTAGACAATTTTTAAGATTTTTATATGTTATACTTATTAAAGCATGGCAAATATTCCCATCATAATACCAATAACTGTAAACATGGAAATGCTACAGTAAAACAAAACAAATATTTATAAGCTCAAATGTTCAAAAGTTTGCACAACTAGTTTTGAATTAAATATGGGAAAAATCTGTCAAGAAAAAGAGGATTATAAGAACATCCTACAACAAAATGCAATAAGCATTTGTTGCATTTTTAAATATAAGTGAAATATTTTTTTATATAAGTATTTCTTATTTGCTAAAAATTTTTCATAAGTACAAAATATTTAACAAGCATACTTTGAAAGACTTTTAAATATAAAACTACATTTTATTCCTAAAATAATTTAATTATTTCATTTCATACCATGATGTTGCAAATATACAGGTGGTTTAAATTCTTCATCTTTGGTAAAATATTCTTTCACCCAAGCAAACATTTCTGGATGTGTTCCATTTGGTCCAGTTGGCTGATGGCAGTCAATAAGGCGGGCTCTAAACAAATAATATTATTCACAGTGAAAAACTTTAGTAAATTTATCATTTTAATATTTATTTTGGATATAACTACTCACAATTGTATTATTTTTACACATATAAAATTTTTTTAAAATATGCACTATAATTTCCAGAAACATTTATTACATTACAAGATCTCTGTGTAAAAAGCTAAAATTTTAAGATATTAGTACAAAAATGATAATCATATTTATAAGTTTTGCAACAAAATATTTTAATTTTTTTCTATGTAGTGCTAGATTTCATAGGATCCCCAAAATACATTTAATTTGAACTTAAAAGAATATGAATGAGAAAACACATCACCCTTCTCAACAATATCTCAACATTTGATAAAATGTAAATACAAATATTATAGTCAATCAAAAAATATTTTTGCCTATAACAGTAAATCACGTGACTTGCAACTGACTACATGTTAATTAAATTACTCACTGAAAAGTTACAATAAGAATATACATATTTCTTTTATTATCACTTAATGCACATTTTAACCATTTTCATTTACATCAAAACCTTTATCCTGCATGTCACAATTTGAAAAGGACAAGAGTGTAAAGTGCCTAACAGGCTAAAACTCCCTTTCAATTTAGTTGTCCCATTTGTCACAACACGCAACCCCAAAATAAGCAATTTGTACCTTTCTACCCTTTAAAATAGCATTCAAATTCACCATGGGCGAGCAATTATCAGTTCAGACTCCTGGATTAACTTTAACACACACACACTGTTAGATATTACCTTCGAATATTTCACATTTCCCCAGAGATAAATGTAACACAGTTTGTCAACCAGAGTTCTAAAGTATTCATTTTTCAGCCAATTATTATCTTGTCAAGTTTTTATTCCTTTGTCATGATGTTAATAAAATTTTTCAAACATAAAATTAGAGAAATAGCATGGAAATACCAGTACACACTACTTGAATAAAACATGAATTTTCATACAACAAATAATATCATTATTGTACTGAATGAAAACAAGAATTTAAAGAAACATTGTACCATATGTAATTCTATTCTTTAGGTTTGATGTTAAGAGAAATTCATTTAGTCACAAGATAAATAAAATCCAAGAATTTTTGTGTCCATCTTTTTTTTCAGACTTCCACATGAAACAGCTACACGACATATACACTTAAACATATATCACATTATAGTTAAGAATTAGTATTTAAACACATTTTAGTCCCAGTCCGTATGCTCATTACTGCTTTTCTGCTCCTTCCCCCATCTGGTACAGTTCTTTTTGTTTTTATATTAAAAATGGTAGTACTACCTATACTCAGTTGATAAGCAAGGTGAACCTTACACAATCCACCAACGGAAGGTTTTGGGTCATTTTCAATGACTAGGTGTTAAATGAAAGATTAGTCATACACTCATGAGGGAGTCCTATTTCAAGAATAAAATAACTAAGCCCTAGTTGAAGAGAATGCACTACCTAATTTAATAACATATAAAGCATGACTTAAAAGTATCATTAACACATGAATATATATACACAAGCTATAAAAATAAGGTTATATAATTATCAATATAGTAAAACTATGATTTTCACATTGATTTACGAGTAATATCTGCCATCTAAAAAAAAGATGTATTAAACTGAGGGCTAATTGAGATGAAAATGATTAAATGAACATCTACCAAAATAAAATTAGAAAAAACATATTTTTGTATTGTTAGCTATGAGAAAATAAATTATTATTAATATAATTATAGATGCTCCATTACAAAGAAAACATACCAACCTGATTCGAAAAGATGCCAAAAAAGTGACAACTTCTGTAGCACCAATCCATTTTCTAGTATTAATGAGTCGACCACCTAATTGTTCACAACCAGCAGGATCAAACCCTTGTCTCCAAGCTGATTCAATAAGCTCTTGAAGCTTGGATATAGCAAACCGACCTTCATTTAAAAAAGTTGTTTTAACAAAGACCAGAAATTTAGATTACATAAATCACTATGTACATAGACTTGATTTATATTACAAATACATTTATATATTGTTATATAAAAATATACAGTAAAAATGCTTTTAATTTTTCTTTTAACTTCCAAATGAAAATTTTTAAATTTTTAATGTAAAGGAATATAACACCAATTTTCATTAAAAGATAAACATTCCAATAAACATAATTTCCATGAAAGGTATCAATGTTTGTTGTAATGGCTTTTCATGAAATAACAGTAAATAATCAAAATTCTAATAAAAGACTAAAATATTTTTTGAAAATATCATAAAATTCCTAAATATACAAGAAAAATAAAAATATAATAACCTAAACTGTTCTTTAAAACAATAAATCATATGAATTGAAAAAACGAGGAGTACCTTAGAGATTACATAATGAATACAGAAAATTACAGAAGTAATAAAAATCAATACAAAATTAATAAATAAAAGTAATCAGTGGTTACGAACTTCATATATGTATAATTATGTTCAGATTTGTATAAATGTACATGATTCTTAAAATTAGATACACATGGGCTGCCAAATATTTAAAACATTGTTAAGAAATTCAAATAAAATTTCAAGGGAAAAAAAGAATATTTAAAATCATTTAATTTGTACATTTTAAATTTGTTTGTTGCTTCATTATGCAATACAATAAAAAATATTTTTTTTGCAATTTTTAAGTATAATTAATAGCAATTGTAAAAAAAATCATAATGTATAAAAAAATGAATACATATAAATTTTAATACATTTTTATCATAAGATCTGGCGTATAACGTGCATCTATACTTCCAAGTTGAATTTTTTACGTTTTAGATATATTTGCTGTAACAACATGCACCCCCCTTTTTTTTTGAAGAAATCTGAAATATTAGTATACATTGCTCTTACGCTTTAAAGTCATTTTTTATACCTGGCGTATAACTCTCATCTTTAAGTTTCGATCTTATTTTTTGTGTTAAAAGTGCATGTTATATGCCGGATTTTACAGTAATTGATCTTATTTATATAATTATTACTACATCAACAAAATTACTAATACAACAAGTTTTAACTGTGAAAAGTACACATTCAAAATTAAGGACTAGCCTTCACATGTACAAATTATTCCTTAAATATTTTTACTTACCATTAAACAGTCTGCTGCTATATTTTGTATTGTGAACTAATGAAGAAAGCATCATCTGTATATTTCTATAGCCACAACCCCAACCTTTATCCCCATAAGTAGAACCATAGTGATCTACAACACTGCAGAGCCAAGTGTGTTCTACATTTGGTGTAGCCATGCTAAAAGCTCTTATTTTTGGAATGAGACCTACAAAATTTGTAAAAAATGGTTTAGAAACAAAAGTTAAAGAATACATAAATATCAGTTTCTAACATAAAATACTGAAGTTGAAACGTACAAAACTATATTCATTGATATAATCGCATAAATAGTTTTTAAATACAATATAATTTTAAACAAAATATAAGATTATACTAAAACTAAAGAAATTCCGAAGCATATTTTTCAATTATATTTTAATTTCTTTTAAAAAATAACTTCCTATTCTAAAAGTTTTTTGCAACTAAAATATTTCCAATAACGGCAAATTTGGATTCTTGATTCGGCAAACAATCCATCAATCTTTATCAAGAAATAGATTCAAAATATTATGTTATTTTTTATAGCACTGCTCAACCATTGCCTTTATAGAAGTTTGTTGCTTCTTATGCCACCTGATCTCGACTGCGTCAAATACAAGCCCACGAAATTCAACATGGCAAGGGGCTAGATGTACGTATGTTGTTAGCTGTAGCCTTGAACAACATACAGGTGACAGTATGATTTTGCTCAGTTACACCTTAAATTTGAGGGAGAATACTCTGAGGGGGTCAGGGGCCTCCTACCTCTCTCCCTTTTCCACCAACCTCATGAGAGGACCAGTGACTCGATGGCAATTTAGAGTACCTCTATGCTACAAAAGTACTATACATTTGCCATGCCTTTTCAAGGATTCGAACTCGGGCCCTACAGCACAGTAGTCAGCTCGCTAACCACTATACTGGATGAGTGATGGCTTTATAGATAAATAATCCTTTTCTTAAAAAGGAATCAAATATTTGAAATAAAAATTCATTTCAAAGTTTTCATATAATAAAATATTTCTTAAACATAAATGTAACTGTCAAAATATGCATATATTTTGTATCGTTATAGCCTTTTTGTTTTCTTTATAGTTAATCTGATGCAATTTTTTTTTTTTTCTTTTAAAAATATCGGGGGTAACTCATATGAAATGCAGACAAAACACTAATTGCACAAAATCAATAATAGTAAAAACAGATCTAAACTAGGAAAGATTTCCCAAAACTTTTATTAACTTTTTAGAAGGGTGAAAGGAACTTCATAATTTTATTTTTGTAGTAATAATTGAATAAAGATTCGATTTTCTCCTGTTATAAATGCATGTTATATAAAACAGTAATAAAAACTCATTTATCCCATATATATCACATAACAATTTAATTCCTTAACTGCAGTGGAAAAGTTGCAGAATTTGCTTCCCAGTGCCACTTGTTTCATACAAAAACATTGGGGAAAACAAAAAGCATAAATAAGTAAATCCTTCACAAACACTGCCAAGGACATTGTATTGCACTTCAAAGCTTTCAGAATAGTTTTACAGATAGCAGAGCAATGCAAAAGTTTGTAAGTAAGAAAAGGCACATATATACGTCACGGGTGGTTAGTGCACTGGCTGAGCAAGGCTACAATGGTGGTATTAAAGGATTAATATTAATATTATATTCAAAATAAAAATCAACAGTGTACAATCTAAATATGCCACAAGAAAATACAATTTATTTTAAATTTCTTATATATTAGGTAAATGTATTTGTACATTATTACTTCAAGTATCAAATGTTAATAACATACGATTATCTGAAGTGTTTTATAAACACATTTACTACAGAGTTATAATTTTAATACTTATTTTTCAAGTTACAAACTAATTTCCACTGGAATTTTATTTTATAAATTTAGGTATTACAAATTTTTTATGCACATAATTAAAAAATTATGCATTATGAATTATTATATACACATAATTAAAAAATTGATAAACAAAAGGAGAAATTCATTAAATGTTTTCTGGTCTTCCAATTTACTGGGTAAAAAAATAGGTACTTATGTATTATCACAACTCCATTGGTGACATTATTTGAAACAAAGCACATGGTTGCCAATTCAGCGCATAGGACACACGCAAAATCTTGGCGAAGTTATCTTGGACATTTTCATTGCTGCAATAATACGCAAGTACCAAAAAATATAAGTAATAAAAAAGGTAAACTGATCTTAGGAAGAACAATTAATTTCATTTACCTTTTGTACATGAATGGCCATCATCAACACCATCTCGTTCGGCAATGCAAAGCTCAACTTGTCTGTTATAGTAGTCAGCAACACTCATTTCTCCAGCATAAA
Organism: Trichonephila clavipes; assembly: GCA_019973935.1. NCBI lineage: Eukaryota > Metazoa > Arthropoda > Arachnida > Araneae > Nephilidae > Trichonephila > Trichonephila clavipes. The sequence goes on from BMAU01021369.1 coordinate 2,376,149, forward strand.
CTGCCCTTTGCATGTTAGTGATTGATTGCTCACGAAAGTTACCTTGATTATCCATTCCATATTGGGCTTGTAAAATTCGAAACTCTCTCTGTTCTCGAAGTCGTTGTTCTTCCCTTTCTCTCCTTTCCATTTCCAAAGCAAGTAAGTGATCAGCATTTCCTTCTTCTAAAGAAAGAAAAATACAAAAAGTGATTTTAATGCAGATAATTAGAATTTATTAAATTGTAAAAAGAGGAAGGGACATTAAAAGCAAATAACAGACAAAAAAAAAAGTCTTGAAATAAAAAATTATTTAATATATTAGAAATTAATAATTTTAAAAGTGTTTTTATTAAATGTCTCCATTTCAATACACAATTTATACATTTAAACTGCCATAAATCAACAATCAAAATAAAAATTATATTGTACTTTAATAGTTTTTAAACCGTTTAGTACTTTTTTTACATGATAATACAGTAGAGTCTAAAAATTCAGCACTCAATAACCCGAATCCTTGCAAATCAGAAAATCCCAACATGCAGACCCGTTCAGAGTGTAAACATACTCGACCTTCTGAAAAGGGTTCCTAGAGATGTGCAGAAGCTGATGAAATTGAACAGTGGTTTCAGAACAACACTGAGCAAGATTGGATGCAGAAATTATTGCTGTTGCCAAAATTATTTAAAAAAATGCAGGAAAATGATGGAGACATTAATGTTGAAGACACTGTACAAACTTGGAAAATATCACATAGTGAGGGACTAATGGCTGTCAAAACTGCCCTTCAGTACTTTGAGCAAGGTGCGTCAGGAATGGACTCGCTGTTTTTTCGTCGTCTCCATGAGGAAGCAGTATGGAAGGTAACAAGAAAAAATACATTTTTTACAAAATAGTACCCAGTTTTTGCAAAGTTAGGTACTTAATTTTTGTTATAGGCAGCTTTATGCCTTCATAACGTATTTTCTGAGGTGTATCTGATCAGGTACATTACTATATATTATGTATTCATTAATTATCATTTTTGTGGTATAAATGCTCTATGCCTTTATAAAGCACATACTTTTATTTTGTTTAAGGGTATTTGGGCAATATGTTTTATGCTGTATTCTCAAGTAAACAATACATACAAGTGCACTACAATATTTTCTGAGGAAATGCACACTTATTCTTCTTTAATTCCATTCTTGATAACCTGGTAATTTCACAAACTCAGACACCCTTCGGTCCATATAAGGCTAGGTTTCTGGGACTCTACTGTATTAAAATTGTTGGTGTTTACATATTTTGGTTACTGCAGCCAAATTTGCATCACACAAATTATGCCACTTTCCATTAAAAACAGAGGTTTTTTTTCAAATAAAACTCATAAGAATCTGTTTTTATTGTTCTTTTTTTATATTACGATATCATGGCGCAATTTAAATGGAAATTGGGCTGCGGTAACATAAATATATACCAAATTCTATTATTTTTTAAGGCAAACATAAAAATTACATTTATGACAACATTAAAGTAATTTTAAAGCTATTTTTGAAATGCCAAAACATTTTTTTTCAATTCCACTCTACAGCATTATACTGTTAATTGAACAAACTACAGATGGATTTTCAGTACTTTGGTATTAATCCCATGCCATTGTCGACCTTTAGCAAATAAATTTTTTTGTTTTCTAGATATAATAGGATGCCATAAATCATAAAATATTTGGCAATTTATCAATAGTATGTGATTAATACAAAAGTACAAAATCTATTTTACCTTGAAACAGGGGAGGATTTAAATATTAGGGATAGAGGATCTCTATTCATACATACTCACCTTTTGTACCAGATTTCAACCATAATTTTTCTAAGGCAGGATTAACTTGACTAGTTTGAAGTATAGTGGCTGAAATATAATTTAAGAAAATGATTACATTCTTATGCAGGTATATGAATGCAATCACAGAAACAATCCAATAATGATAGGGCAATGCAAAGGTAGATAAAATTCTTAATTACAGGAATGGCTCCATACTTTTTAGATATAATTTTTTTTTCATCATTTTATATATTTTTAGTAATAACAGGCAGTTTGATAAAGTTAGCAGATATAATTTTAACTGTACTAATTTTAACTGAGAAATTTTCAGCAGTGCCTTTTAAAAACATCTCTATCAAGATTCTTTGTTAAATTTTCCAGCTTTTACATTCCTTTATAACATTACAAATTAAGCTCAGAAATGAAATGTTCAAAATTTTAAATAGGAAAAAAAATGGTACTTGTGTATTAATGCAGCAATTTCCAGCTCTATTAATAATTCACCAAGTTGGCAACATGGATTTCCTATGTAAACGCTGAATTGGCAAACATGAGCTTCGTTTCATATAATAACACCAACAAAGTACCTACCGAAAAATTTTTCGATTCTGACCAATTCAAAGGGGAAAAAATGTGTGCAAATGATTCAATTTAGGTTGAAATACATAAATTTCCTCCAATTTATATATTTTTAACCCAAACCTAAAAACAAGTTGAGAAATATATATGCCTGAATTTCAAAATTATGGTAAATTAAGGCTCAATTCAAAATATTATACTACGAAAAGCCTCCCTTTTGAGATAGGCCTATTATAGAGTTACCAATCACAGAATTAACACACCAAATGTTATTTCACCAGGGGGAGGTAACCCATATCAATGATACTGGGCCCCAATATGTGTAACTACAGTCCCACTAACAGGGCTCATATACCTAAAAAAGGGCCCCAAAGGAATTTTGATACAGGGCCTTCTCAGAGCTAGCTACGGCAGTGAATTTCACCCACTTTATAAGAGAAATATTCACACAGAGCTTTATATAATAAATAAAAAATACATAAATGAATGTAAGTTTGTATTTTAAAAGCAAATTTAAGTTAGAGAAATATTCCTACAAGGATGCATTACTCCAACATTTAAATTTTTTCATTTAAAAGGTCAGGAATTTCATACATATATTTGGGTTATTTAGAATGAAATTTCATCAAAATACAATTTATGTGAAATAAGAGAAAGGGAAAACAATGATAACTCAATTACTATATATTTCTCTATGAATTTAATCATATAATCAACTTAAAATTGTTATATTTGCAATTTCTAAGTTAACCTAAAAACTGGAATTTTAGAGATTTAGAATTTTTAGAGCATAAATTGATGAAAGCTTAAAATATATTTTTTTTTTCCATTTTAAAGAATTACTGATAACTCTGAATACTAATAAAGAGCTACATCATTATGCATAACAAACATTAATATGCATTAAAAAAACAAGAGAATCATGATGAAAATAAGTTTGTCTTCTTTTATATTACTGAAACAATGATTAATACAGGAGGTAAAATGTGTGCTCCGTATCAACAAACTAGGAACTACTTCCTGCATGTCAGTACACTACCAGAATTAAAAGAAATTTTAGAATGAAGAATGCTTACCATCAGTAACAAGAGGAGTTAAAACAAAAGGTGTTTTAGGAGAACATAAGAGCCCATTTGAAGATTTAGGGCTGAAATGCTCCTCTATGTGTGATTCTAGTTCTAGACTACATACAAAATTAGAACATCCACATACAGGACAGCAATCATTGCAATTTTCGTCTCCCGGAGTGGCCTGTGTTGATTTTACTGGACTAAGCACATCACTATGATCCACATTAACATGCAATTCAACATCACGACTTGAATCAAAATTTCTATCACATAAAGGGCAGAGGAATGGACTTGTTCCTCCATCACTATTTAAAAATTCAGGAAATGATGGGCTGGTCAAGTCAAAGTGTTGTCTATTGACATGCTCTTGCAGTTTAGTGGGCGATTTGTTAGAATAGTCACAGAGAGGACAAACAGACTGGTCGTTTCCTCTTGGACTAAGTAATACTTTTTTAAGTCTGCCAGGATTCAAATTAAGTGAAAGATTAGCTCTCTGAGGTGAACCTTCCGAGGCAGTAGCAAAATTATTATCTGGCAATCCATTACTTGAAAAAGAAACATCATCCATCGAATCACTCGATGATACAGTAAATTGAACATTATCTTCTGTTGGAGTTAAGAAATCCAAGTGAATAGAATTAACATGATAAATCATTTCATCAGCTGATATATCACCTAAATCACAAAAAGGGCAGGAAATAGCTCCTTCAATGTGAGCTACTAACGTGTGAGATCGCATTTCTACCTCCGAGAGTTCTACTTCCCCACAAATGTCACAAGAGTAAGTTTGATCTGGATGTTTAGCTGCCATTTTTTCTAGTATTCTTTTAAAGAATAGCCTAACTATAAAACATTACAGACCTTTGTTTTTTAAAGAACAGCTAATGTGTAAAAATTAAAATAACTTGGATGAGACACTTTAGTTCTGTTGTATTCGAAGCACAAACAATTCATTCCGAATGCTCCAGAAAATTTTTGTCTGCTAAAGAATTACAGCAACTCAGTCGAGAAGCTTAGCCATAAATATTTATTACATTAACATTTCGGTTTCTCTTATGTTTACTTAGTTAAAAAATCGATTTGTAAAATGGTTTTAAATAGTTTTATATTTATAGGATTGTGAGCACCGGCTCTAAGTAAAGGAATTAATAAACTTTAACCGCACGCCCTTTAAATTTGAAATCAATTCACACAGCTTAGAACTATATCTCGTTGTTAATAAGGTTCTTTCAATTTCAAATTTATAAAAATTAAAAGTGTCTCAACAAAAAAATAATTCTGTTCAAATGAATAAAGTTGATTCAAAATGCATGAAAGTATACAACTTTTCTTAAACAAATAATAACTTGTGTCATAAAAATTGAATAAATAAAATTATTGTTCTGTAACCGTAACGAGAAGGATGAAAATATGTCTTTTAATATTTTTATTGTTGTAATGTCTGCTAACGTCGATCTGAAGGTGATGTGTACTTCCAATTCTTCATTGGTTTTATTTAAAATTCTTTTTTGGAGTAGAATATACTCTAGTGTTACCATGATTGGATTAGTGAAAATATATTTTCTTGTCTGATCTGATCATATAAAGATGAAGCCTGGGATCTTATGAAAATAGACGTAAGTAATTTTGATATGTTATTTTGATATCAGTTTTAAGTTATATTTTGTGTTAGAAGTTTTGTTATTTGAAAATTTATGGAAATAAATTACATCCATATTGAACGCAATATCACATGACAGTAATTAAAACGAACGATATTCCTTAAAGGAAGAAATTTAATGAAATTTTTTGTCGCTTAAATAATTGGACCCATTCTTACTATTTGTGTAATTTCTGTGTAGTAATTGAAAAAATATAACTTGACACAGTAATAGAAAATTATTTGTAAATTTTTAGGTATGTCAAGGTCAATATATATATATCGTAAGAATTTTTTATCCTTTTTTTATTAGAAACATTCATTTAATAGTTTTCTAAGTATAATATACTATATCAAAATATTGCTTTGTTAAATGCTTTAAGTATTCCATTTTCGCAGCAGATTGTGAACTACAGCTTATTTTATGATTCAAGTTTGTTAAAAACGTCAGAACACCGTCTGAAATGGCTTTGGAAACAAAAAGATAATACACATAGAAGAAAATATTGTACTGCTTTAAAGATAATAAACATAATTTTATATTATGAATAATGAAAAACAAACTTATTCTTATTTATTATAATTGAAGAAGCATAAATGTGAATTATATTTTTATGAATTCATATGTTTAAAGTTTTTTGTGTTTAGAATTTCAGTTTTAATCTTCAAACTTCAACTCTTGAAGAAATGTGTTGATGAATTGCATTTTTTCATTTAGGAGCTTGAAATTTCATTGAAGAAAATTTATGTATTGGGAATTATTTTTTTTGTCTAAAAATCTGATGCTTTAAATATTAATTCCTCAACTTCTAGTATTATTGTTATCTATTCTGTATACTTGTGTTATAGGTAATAAATACATATTTGATTTAAACTGTAGCGATGCATTCATCTATTAATTTGTTTATATTATGGAACAGGAAAGCTCGAAGTAAAATTAAAATTCAGAATGTAGTTATCATTTTATGATTGTTTCATAAATACATATTTTGCAGAGCAGTCTATTCATCTTGTGTGTTATGAATTTTTATAATCTGTTGAAGTGCTATGTTTAATCAAGGATTACACAGAAATCTTTAACAACTAAGATTTTATTAAAATTACTTAAAATTTATACTTATTTTTCCGAAATTCTTCATATAGATCTCTTGTTATGCATTTAAACATGAAAATAATATGTTGTACTTCAATTATTACTTTTTAATTCATTGGTCTTTTTTTTTTTAATCCTAACCTTCAGAAATATATGTTTGACTGTTAACTTAAATACCTAATTTTGAAATAAATGATTACATTTTAAAATAGAAATAAGATTATTATTTTTATTTTATTTTTATTTCATTTAAAATTTAATCAAATAAAGTCTGCTGTTAAACAGTACCTCATAATAATAATTAGTAATCAATACATCAGGTAAACTTGAAGTATATCAGTTACACATAAAGGCAGTGATTTCCAAATTTGAAAGTATAGATTAGCACAAGGAAGATGTGAAAATTTGAACAAAGATTTAGCTTCCATAACATATAAATATATGTATATAGATTTTATAAAATAACATAACACATTAATTTTTTTATCTAAATTTCTCTCTAACTTCAATATAAATGCTTGTTAAAATTGAAAAACCATATGTTTCAGTAATTGGGTAATACCACAGGTGAAGGTGCTGAATAAAATTTTTTAAAAGAAGTTATAGTACCATAAAATCTGGTGTATAACACACACCTATACTTTGAAGCTGGAATTTTTTTTAGGTATATTCACCGTATAATGTGCATGCTCTTTTTTGCGAAGTAACCAAAAATGTATGTGAGCAATGCTCTTAGGTTTTGAAGTAATTTATACAAGGTATTTTCCTCCAAACTCTTTAGAAAAGAAATAGTATACTTCTAGAACTTGCAACCCTTTAAGTTCATAAGGAATGTCATTTCTTTTGAATAATGAGTGTTTTGATATATGTAGAAGTCTAATTTTTTTCTATGCTCATCTTTTTTATTTTTAAAGCTCTCATTTTTATACCTGGCGTATAACCGTGCACCCGTAAACTTAGATCTTATTTTTTGTGTTGAAAGTGCATGTAATATGCCGGATTTTATAGTAATATAAAGTTTGGAAATTATTGCATTAAAGTATAATCATTGTTACGTAGGAAATAAAAATTTGTGATACTTTCTTTCAAATCCTATTACATGAACATTAGTTGAGTCAGAATAGAACTTCTCATATGATTAAATATTATTCCAAGTAAACAATTTTCAATGGTACCTTTAAAATGTAACCCTGGTTTTTAAAAAAACTTATAATTAATTTGTACAAAAAGTTAAGCAATAATGAATGAATTACTATTAAATTATATGACAGATTTGAAAAAAGACATATGTTATGAAAAGGATACAATTTGAATAATAGAAACTTGTTTTATTTTATTTCATTTTGAAAAGAAAATACTGAATGGGTATTTTTTTCAATAAAAATATTTTGGAAAATATCTATGGGTAATTTATCATTTCATACATTGAAAGAATTTAAATAAATACTGACTGCCTGAATCCAGCCTTTTGAATAGGGATGTCAGATTTAAATGCAGCAGAAAATCTTTTAATGAGTTAATATTGTTATCAAATCGAGACTCAAAATAATGTAAACTATGGCCAGTGTCTCATGTTAAAAAATAAAATAATTTATTTAAAGGAATATTTAATTTTTTTTTGTTTTGTATCATCTCGTTTAAGAATGACTAACCTATTTGTATAAGTTTTATAAAAATATCAATCGTATAAACTCACATTATGCACATTTTTTTTTCATTTAAAATGTTGTATCATACTAGACTAATTGAAATTCTGAAGATAAAATTAATAATTTTATGCTGTATTTTTGGAATGATTTTTTTTTCATATAAATACTCTATTTCCAAGGAATTCTATTAAAAAGTGATAATCAATGATAAGTAGATAATTTATATGTTAAGGAATCTGCATGTAAATTAAAATTTAGCATATTTGAAGGCATGAGATTAATGCCAATATTTCAATGAAATATAGTAAATTTTAATTTTGTTGATCTTTAGCATCATGAGAAATGCTATTTTTAGTACTAACTTTTCAGTATTTAAATTTTGATTTTCCTTTTAAATAATTTTAGTAAGTTGCTATTTAATGATATAGTTTCACAAAAGATTTTTAGAACAACATGGAACGTATTTTCTGTAAAATTATTCATATTATACATTATGAAAATTATATTATATGTTATGAAAATTAAGAATTCCGTGCTTTAATTTCTTGCAAAATATAATAATTTGTAATTTTCTGTAAGATAAAAAAAACTACTCAAGCTTCATAAGAAAGATAATGTATTCAAAAAAAAAATAATACAAACAACTTCTTTTGGTTAGTGGAATAGGAGGCTCTTTGCATCTCGCGATTTTTATCATGGTGAGATAACAAATTCTGGCAGACTGCATAATTTTGTAACCCTTGATTTTTGATATGTGGATTTATGCAGATAAGGTCACGTGCTCCTTTTAATTAATTGCTATTGGTTATTTAAAATTTGCATATGTTTTTAAAAAAGGCAGACCTGTTTTCAAATTAACAATTCTATCGTTTATTTTTTCATTTTGTATTTTCCTAAGATCGAAATTCTAACTTCATTTTCGGTACTTTGTGCCGACTTTGAATCTTCTTTTCTCAATTTTAATGCATCTTTTATTTTAAGTTTTAATTTTCCCAAATTCTCCAGAATTTTTATTATATATTTAAAGCATTTAATCTTAACAAAGAGCAAAAGTCAATCATTTACAGTCACTCAAATACCTACTGATATGAGGTTGTAGCTCGAAAGAGCTGGGTACTCAAGTCATCCACCCAACGATATTTTGTATTTTGATTTTGTCCGTGAAGGATTTTTGGTATTTTTCTCTTCAATTTTTCAGCATTTGCTTTTCCTGTTTTTCGTTTGTTCCTTCGACGGTGCGAACGCTCTATACTTGTAGGCCCTGATGAGATACTGGAAATTGTTGAAAGCATGTTTGGTAAAAGAAAGTAAAACAGAAGCAAATAATGAATGGAACCTAGGTGTTTGGAGGAATTGAAAGAAGTTCGAATAAGTGTTTATTTAATGTGATTCAGGATAGGTCGAAGGATATACTGCTACAATCGAGCAAGAGCTACTACATAAAGGAGGGTACTACAATCATCGGATTGCTGAAAAGCTTACGATTGTCTGGAAGCTGAAGATTTTCATATTTCAGTCAATCGCAGCTTACATTTTAAAAATCCTGAAACGGGGACTTTCACGAACTCCAACGAGGATTCACTCGGGAAACTCCATTAAAAAATCTGCGTGGAACCCGCTGGTCTGAGGATCAATTCAATTCTTACCTTGCGGAGTACATGTGGAGAAAAATAAATCGCAAACCAACCAGCAATCCGAATGTCTTATTCGCATCTTGTTAAAAGCAGTGAAAAGAATTGACCCTTCTTTAAAAGAACTTTCCTGAGCGCAGGTAATCATTTTCCTTCAATATTCTATTTTACGACTTCCTTTCACTTTTAAAAAAAATACAATTTTTGTTTTAATGCGTTACTGATAGTTTTTTAAATATATATTTTTTATTTCTCATTAATATTTTTTTTATTTTCATTGCAAAATTCCACTTTGTAAATTCTCGAAACACCTATCGCTAAATTAAGTTACTTGGCGACCGGAATAGGTCACCAAGTAACCATGTTCTACACTTTAACCTGTATTGAACATTTAATTCATTTTAATATAAAAATTTGAATGAAAATATTTTTGTATTCACACAGTTTTGAATTCAAATAATAAACAAAAACATTTAGTTTGAGAAGGAAGATCTTCTATTCTGTGTACCTAATCTTTCCTTCAATAATTCCACAACTACTTTTAAAAAGAAAGAACAATAAGTCTGAACTATAATAGATACTGCCCATTATAGAAATATATAACATGGTAACTTCCCTCTACTTGTAAAAAAAGAGGAGGAAATCCACAACTTTGTGTTTTTTGATAAATGACAAAGCTTTCTCAATACCTTGTAACATCTATCAAAATGAAAACGATATTCAAAATCTTTTTCATCCTGATCAGGACAATGGAACAAAATTATAAATTATTGTATTGTCATCGGTCCTTGACAAGTGTACAAAATTTTGAATTAATCCGACCTTTTAAAGTGGGTAAAAATCGAGTTCAAAGATTCCGTTACATACAAATGAAGCTTATAAAAGCGTGTTAAAAATAAGAGCAAATAATAAAAGATAGATTTAAGAAAGAAGGGGGAATGGCCGCTTTTTAGGATATTTCATAATTTACCGTATTCTGGTGAAAACTTATTCTAAAATAAATAATTTAAAAAAAATTAAGGTGGTGTTAGTAAATTATTTTTGTAATGTTATTTTGATGCTGTGATCTAGTTTCACTTCTATTTCTCTCTCAATAAAGAATAATTATTAATTCTTTTTCTCTTTTAACAGGTATAACTTTTCCATATGTAGTGTCAGTACTTGATTTTCCAAAGTAACATATGGTTATCTTAATTTTACTAAATATTTTTCCTTTTGGAAGCTTCTAGACTTTATTTTTTGTTTGCATAATTTATTGTCTGGAATCTGTGGGTTAGAATAATGCATAACACACATTCTCTTTTCTTTAATGTGTAATTAAACAAAAGTTTTAAATCTACGACATTCATTTAATTCCTTTATTCATTTAATTTTGTTATTTCGTTCATTTTTTTTTTCAAGAAAAAAGATATACGTATCTTAATTTTACAAATTTAATCTAAACTTGTTTTCTGTAGTCAAAAAATAAACAAGTACATTTTGTCATATTCCTGGTGTAGATCTTTTGTTTTTTTATGAGTAACAATCTCTGTAGGAAGCTAGTCTTGTTATCCATATAATAAAATTTACACTGATTTTGAGAGATTATAATCTTTAGAAAAAATGGAAAAGTAACTGGTACACACATCGTATTTGTTTGTGCCAAAAGTGCAAAATGTTAAAAAGCATTTTAAAAACAGCTGTTGTACATTTCTTCCCTGGAAATACGCCAGTTTAGTATTAAGTTGCCTAATTTTCGTGCAAAGATTGAAATTTACCTTTCTAAGTGAAACATACCTCCCACCTCGATCCGTTTTTCAATTTCTTATGTCATTTTTTCACTTTAAAAGAATTTCTTCGTTGAAAATGGGTTTATAACATCACAAAACTTTTAAATATTTAACAATTGTGTGTGCTTATGTACATACACAGTGAGATTGCTGTCTTATACTATAGCATGAAGATTTATATTTCTAGAAATTATTATTTTAAAATTTAAACTGCATTTTTTTTAATCATTGTAAAAATAAGATACATTTTTACGTAAAAAATAAATCGGTGGTGGTTGTTTCCCCTCCCCCCTTTCAACTAATATTTCAGGAACTGTTTTAAATTTTATTTAATCGAATTCCATTCCATTTAGTTGACAGATTATTACGTTGAACCTAAAGCAGTTCACTGGAGGAAAAAAATAAGAGTTGGAGGGATGTTCCCAAACAATTATTCTATAATTTTCCTTTTTGCTTTCTCTACGTTTTATGTTTTGTACAATTTTCACAAATTTTGTTACATTGCAAAATACATTAACGTGCAATTTTCTAGATGTGGTTAATTTAAGTCTTAAAACAAAACTTTTAGAAACAGTCAACCCAAAGAAATTATTTGAGTCACCGAATTTGGCTCCGATACAATGCGCGTTCTGTGAATTGCGAGTTCACACAATGTTAAAAAGCTGCTTTTCACAGAACATGTGATTAGACAATAGCACGCGTAGACCTTTCTCCTCCATAACAATTCTTTCTCCCTATCCGGTAAACAAACCCAGTTCCTCGATCTCGGGAAGTAATAAGTTCTTTTTGGAGAAAATAAATAAACTTAATGGGTAAACAAAAAGTCTTCCTTTCGATTTAATTTGTTCTCAATTTTTAATAGCTTTAATGTAAAAGCCTGGTCTTTTATAAAAATAACAAAAATAAAAACATCTGCTCATTGTTGTTTCCTTTTGTTATAACTTTGCTGCTTCATTATGTCTTAAACCGGATTTATGTCGAATTTTTTTAATCATTCGAAATAGAAGCAACGGTTTTAAAGGCCATTACGTGAATAATTTAAAATACTTTTGTGTCGATTTTTAAAAGGAGTTAAAATTTTATCGAATTATACTGTTTTTAATTAAGCTTATTCAAGATCTAATTCATATTAAATTATTGTACGTTATTCAAAGGCAAATATTACTTTACTCCTGTTGCCAGAGTTAATATTTTGTCATTCTTAGCGTGAATGATTGAATGGTCGTGTGCACACTTAAAACCTGAAGCATTTGTAATTTTTTCATAGAATCTCACTTTGACCTACGTAAATCTATAAATATCTGAATGACGAACAGGCTATAAGAAATGCATTACTTAATACTAAAATGGTAGTTTGAAAATTCATCATATACAGTCGGAGCCCGATTTACCGAACCCCTATTTAACGAATTTTTCTTTTTCTTCGATCAAAATGAAGGCAACCCCTTCCCAGTTTAACGTTTAATGAAAACCGATTTAACGAATTATTTCAACAGCCGAAAATTTTGATTAATTTGGATTAGAAAAAATTGGATTTCTTTTCAAATGATGTATACTTTTTATACAGAACAGAAAAAGGCTTCTCTTGTAAGCAGCAAATTTCCACGGGAAAGGATTAAGCCTATTATTAGACTTTACAGGTGCGGATGAGTCATGAGTGTAATCTATCACCCGAATTTTGAATAGGACGGGTAATTCCTTTATTTCATCCCACTCCGCAACACAAAGAATGTTATAAGAGTTTTTTTCCGTTTGTGCTCTCTTTCTTGAGAAATGAGGTTTATATTCGTAAGGTTTTGCAGAACTTTTATTTTATTTATTTATTTTTGAAAATTTGAAGCTGAGAGAACTGCTGATTTGTTTTAGTCAATGATTACCGATTTTGATACAGAAATGGATAATGAACCTCGTATCAAAACTGTTATATTTTCCAATGCTTTACATCAGCGGTTCTTAAACTTTGGGTCGTCTCGGTCCCCCAAGATTTTGAACATTCCGCCCCGATTCTTGATCAAAATACAAGTTGTAGCAGAGTTTTTTCATTGGGGACAATTTAGTGATCTAGGCTAGTATGGCACATCTTTCAATTTTTTTCGCGAGGCCTTTCAGAGTGTAAAAGAGGGGAAATCTCAACGTTATTTGAGAAACTCCGCGGATCCTTAGAAAGGCGTTGCCGACTCCTAGGGGTTCGCGAAATATCTGCTTAAGAATAGCTGCTTTATATTCTTTGGAAACTGAAAAAATATACCTCATGCAACAGGATGTAAATGACGTTGTGTTTTCTGTGTATAAAGTTGAAAAATAATTATTTCGAGTCAGGAATCCAAAAGCTTGGCAAGCATCTATTTGCATTTTAAAACGTCCGATTAACTGGTACGTAATAATTCCTTCTTAATAGTGTTTTTAGGTGCTGATAAAAAGCGTGTAATTTCTAACTATGGATATTTTTTGTCTAGTTGCTTATTATAGAATTTCCAAAAGATAAGTTCAAAATACTTAGTTTCGGTTTGCCCTGATATTACGAACTATCCCGAATTAACAAATAAAATTGTCGGCCAGGATGAATTTGTTAAATGGGGGTCTAACTGTAATTTAGTTCTCCAATAAGTCAACTCGAACCGTATGATCTCATCTTGTTTAAATATGGATTGTGTGAACTTATATATATATTTATTTTTAACTAATTATTTGTTTTGGAGGTGCAAAAAGTAAGCAAATTATCGCCAGTATTGCTTATAATCACAATGAAATGTTAACTGTTTGGACTTAAAGCAATAGATATTTTTCAATTGTACTAAATTTTTTTTTCTATTCTTGTTTATATAAATATTTGGAAAAAGAAAGGCGCTAACATAGAATTACTTGAAATGTTTTTAAATTATGCTGGTCATTTATGTGAAAACTACTATGAAACAGTGATTATAAATCTAGTTTGTGTAAAGTATTACAGCATAGTTGTTTTCATTCATATCACATAGTTTTTAAGCGTAACACATCACCATTAGTTTCAAATGTAGGATGAGTAGTTATTGCACATCTAAAACGAATGCAAAATTTCTTGAAAATTCTGCAACGCTTATTTATGATCCGTGTTCTTTTTCTGAAATGTCAAAAGTGATATTTTTACCATAGGCAGCATGTTTTCCCACCTACCGCACTCTTACGCAATGTGTACCTTACCGGCAGTGCATATTGTTCTTAACGTTTTGTCACCTTTCTTTTTCACCCACTTTCTTTCCAAAATCTCTCCCGAATAGTAACACTGTAACGGCTAGAGATCTGTGGAAAATTTACTGGCAAAGACTACGAAGGAAGCCAAAAACCCCAAGCGACACGAAACTGTTTTACAGTGGGCGGGGGCGTTAGCTTTTTTCGACCTTGAGTCGATGCCCTTTAAATATTTATTCTGTTCGCTTATTAAAAAAGAAAATATAAAACACTCATCGCTCGCTTCTCTGTCACTAGGTTGGTTTGGAATTAGGTATTCTCATCTGTCATTAAAATTCAGGAAAGAAGTCTATATTTCGATTAAGTAAATAAAATATAAAAATTTTCATCCCCCTCGGATCTGTAAGATTTTGAGTCTGAAAAGATGGAAAACGAAAATGAAAAAGAGAGGGTTTTTCGGCCCAAAAATACGTCGGCTATTTTCGTCGAGTTTCTTTATCTACGCCTTTTCGAAGCAAGCAAACGTGGATTTACCGCGGCAACTAATTTGGCTTTTTGTTTATCCCTCTCTTTAAGGAGTTTTTATCTTTTCTTACCGTCATGAGGTCATTATGCACAGCAATGCCTCCCTTTCATACAATGTGATTTATTTAACGACTTTTAATTGTTCGAAAAATTAAGTTGTTTGCTTAAACTCTGTGGGTTTTTTTTAAAAAAAAACATTCAAACCTCTTAGCATTTTAATGATTTGTTTGCTTAGATGATTTATTCAGTAATTAGAGAGTGTTCAGTAAGTTTAAAAGAGTGTGGTTTGTCGAATTAGATTCCAATTCGACTGCATTATTTTCGGTAAAAAGTTGATATTCCAATTTAAAATAAGTTCCTTTAATCAAATTTTTTAATCCAAGTTTACCACATTTTCTAAAATGTATTTATTTATTTATTATCATCACTTAAAAATGATAACTTTTTGCTATGTCGACAATTAAATATCAATGATGATATTTAAAAGTGTACCGAATAGTTTGCCCTGAAGTAATCGATGGCGATAATTTAAAAGTCTGTGAATTTAAGAAGAAAAAACACTTTGCATTATAATTGTTCACAGTTTAAAAATTCTAATTTTTCCGTTTGAAAAAGAACAGAAACTTTATATTATTTTGAACTTGTTGTTCGAATTAGCATTTCCAATCATGTGAGTGCAAAAAAGGTGCCAAATTTACCAATACATCTTTTTTTTTTATCAAGTAAATATTTGCTTAGTGCTTATTGTGTTATTTTAGATATCTTACCTTACTTAGAATCCTTACAATGTAGAATATAAAAAAAAAAAATCGGTATTATTTGGAAATGAAAATATTTTAAAAACTTGATTTTTCATACCCTTTTGCGATAATAACTGTTGACAATCGTTTAGACCAGGTTAAAATTGAAATATGTTGTGTTAGAATATCAGCAGTCGGGCGAGGCTGCAAGTTGTGGTTGAAAGGCATGGCTTACTCTAAATATGTATTTGATTGGCACGATAACTTTTAGCTTGCGATAACATTGCAAACTATATCTCTGGGTGTATCTTATTGAGTTATATTGATCGCAAAAACCGCTGTTGTAAATTAGAGGTTATTATGCAGCATTGCTTTGGAAATTTTAATAAAAATAAGATTGCACCGCGCGCGCATTTTTATAAATCAAAAAAGAAAAGTAGAAATCAGTATATTTGTACCTTTTTTCGATGTGCTACGAAAAAAGGGGGGGGATAGATATTTATTTAGAAATCCGATTTCACTATGAAAAACACGTTCATTATACTATTCTTTTCTGTTAAAATTAACAGATATTTATCGGTATCAAAAGCACTGGTGTTTAAAATTAAGAGAATGTTTAAAGTTCTCGTAATTTTGAATATTAGTGTTTTCCCCATATATGCTTCATGCTTTTTCTCAAATACAGGTTTCATTCAAAACATGAAAACGAAAATTTGGATTTTAAGTGAGAATTAAATTTTAAAGTGGAAGTATGGTGAAGAGCAATATATGTAATTCAATTGCATACATTTTTAGTAATATCAGAAAAAAATTTGAATTAAAAATACATTCCAAATTTAAATTTTGTTTTATAATATGCTAAAATATCCTAAAAAAGATATTTTAAAGCGTAATACGTTTCAATTGCAACATTTGTTGTAAGTTTTTGCATCTTTGTGAGGATATTTTAATTTATCGCAATATACGCCTTGAAAAATTTATAATTTACGGTAAAACAGTTTATCAGTTTATATATATTTACTTACTATTTTAAAATATTTTTTTATAAATTTTGTCAGTACTGTTTGTGTCTAGTATTGAAAACTACTTAGCGTTTCAGAACATATCTAACAATTACTGTAAGAAAGGCTGAAGTAAAAAAGCACATGAATTTTTGAAAAATTTTCGATTTTCACTTTTTTATACTTTCTCAAAGCGTAAATATTTCTGTTTAAAATGATGTATGATATGAGGAAATACATCTATAATTAGAAGTATTTTTACTTATTTTTTAAATGAAACTATTCCGTGACGCGCATCAAATCAGCTCTGCTACGAGCACCTGTGTTTCCCCTGCATAGTAGAGTGAATATTAACGTCGCACTGTTCAGCTACAGGAGGGCTTTTGGCGACGGACCACGTAGTTTTGAACCATGGCCAAGCGATACCTGAGCTGGCACCACCTCTCTCCTAACAAAGGGCTGCGGTCGCCCAGTGGTCAAGGTATCGGATCATGGCAGGCATGTCATGAGTTCGAGCCCAGTACCACTAAAGACCCGCCGTGTACGGCAG
The DNA here is from genome assembly GCA_019973935.1 of Trichonephila clavipes. Lineage (NCBI taxonomy): Eukaryota > Metazoa > Arthropoda > Arachnida > Araneae > Nephilidae > Trichonephila > Trichonephila clavipes. Next base: position 2,393,345 of record BMAU01021369.1, read on the forward strand.
CGATGCACGTTAAATCTGTCGAGAGCTGAAACGCCCCCCGTTGGTGTGGTGTAGTAGTTAGGAGAGGGGGTACCAACTCAGGTGTTGTCCACGTCACTTGACCATGGTTCAAAATTACGTCGTCCGTCGCCAAAATCCCGTGTAGCTGAACAGTGCGACGTTAATATTCACTCACTCACTCATTGCAAGCTTCGAAAGACAGAAGTTGAATGCAACGAAAGGCACTATGATCATAAACACACACACGTGCTATATACGATAATGAATTAAATGAATCCAATTTTTAGAAATCTAGGTGATCCTATGTTATTAAGAAAAAATGTTTACATGAAAAGACTCACAGAAACCCAAATGAAACAGTTAATGACACTATATGGTCATTGATTCCGGGATCTACATTTGTGGAATTAAAAACTCTAAAAGTAGGGGTAAATATGGCTATTGCACTGTTCAATAGGAGTCATGTAGCAAAATTAATGATCTTAAAACATTCTGATACTGAACCAAGTTATAACTGAGTGCCATGCTTCAAAAAACCAGATGCACATAGGATTCGTGTTGCCCAGTGGTCGGCAAAGTGAGGCTCTGGCACAAATATCCACGGAAGGCGCAATAATATTTTCATTAAAAAAAACTTGGTAAGAAAAAAATTACATCTTATTTTGATAAATTAAAATTCTTTTATAAATCGAGAGCATGTATAATTTTTTGTTTAAGTTAAAAGATAGATTGGTAATTAAAATTTTATATTGTTGTAAAAATACGTAACGAACATCGAGTTTAATTTTATTGGTTTTCGTAAACGTAAACACAAACCATGTACAAGCTATCGGCTGAAATTGTTCGTATGTTTTCGGCGTACTCCGGTGTGATACAAAGGTACCACAAGCATGCGCGCGCATACTTTTTCTAAAGTAGTGAGGGTACAAATTGGCATCACAGACCAGCAGTTGCAGTGTGAACAGTTTTGTCTTATTTACCGTGTCTGTCGTTGCCCTGTCCTATTAAAAAGTTGTTGTATTTTTCAATCTAGCTGCACATCGTACAGGCATTTTTACAAGCATTTATTTAACTTGCAATGTAAATTATTCGGTTGGAATCTTGCAACTCAATTTTGAAGCTGATGCCTTCAACCGATTAAGGTGAAATTTTGCATAGACGTTTAGTTTGGATGATAACACATGCTTTGATCATATATATTTGGCCGCGGTAGCCGAGTGGTATAGGTATCGGATCGTGGCTTGTCTTGTCATGAGTTCGAGCCCAGTACCACTAAAGACCCGCCGTGCAGGGCAGCGATGCACGTTAAATCTGTCGAGAGCTGAAACGTCCTCTCGTTGGTGGGGTGTGGTAGTTAGGAGAGGGGGGGTGCCAGCTCAGGTGTCCACGTTACTTGACCATGGTTCAAAATTACGTGGTCCGTCGCCAAAAGCCCTCGTGTAGCTGAACAGTGCGACGTTAATATTCAATCAATCAACCATATATATTCCGGTATCGCAATTACTTAAAAAGTAATTAATTATAGTAATTTGTTCGAGTGGAATCTTTCAACTCAATTTTGAAGCTGATGTCTTCAACCGATTGAGCTGAAGTTTTGTATACACGTTTAGTTTGGATGACAATGCATGTTTTGATTATTTATATTCCGATATCGCAATTAGTTAAAAAGATATTAATTAAAAAATTCTTACCCATGTTAGAAGCTTACTTTACCTCTTTTCACGAGCCTTCGTGGTCTAGTGGTAAGACACGCTGACTTCAAGTGAATGGCTCCGGGTTCGATTCCCGGGAGCTCGCAGTTTTTAAATTTACTGTAAATCACTTTAATTTTCCTTCGAATATTATTTCTCCTAATCAAACTTAAATTTCCATGTTTTTTACTGTTTTTTTTTTCAAGTTTTTATTTAATTTGTGCAATGTAAATTGTTCGGGTGGAATCTTGTAGCTCAATTTTGATGCTGATGTCTTCAACCGATTGAGCTGAAATTTTTTATACCCATTTAGTTTGGTTGACAATGCATGTTTTGATGATTCATATTCCGATATCGCAATTAGTTAAAAAGATATTAATTAAAAACCTTTTAATCGTGTTTGTTCTTTTTCTTACCCATGTTAGAAGTTTACTTTACCTCTTTCGGTGAGCCCTCGTGGTCCAGCGGTTAGAGAAGCTGACTTCAAATGAATTAACCCGGATTCGATTTCCGGGAGCTCGCAGTTTTTGAATTTACTTTAAATCACATTAATTTTCCTTCGAAAATTATTTCTCTTGATCAAATTTAAATTTCCACGTTCTTTCCTGTTTTTTACAAGCTTTTATTTGGTTTCACCTGTCCCGTTGTCTGTCGGTCTGTAATCAAATCTTGCAAGTTAAATTTGATCCACTTCCCGGTTTCTAATTGAGCTGAAATTTTGTATACTCGTTTAGTGTGGATGACAATGCATGTTTTGACCATTTATATTCCGATATCGCAATTAGTTAAAAAGATATTAATTAAAAACCTTTTGCCTCTGTTAGCTTTTTATTCCGCCGAGCATCTTATCGGATTGAGCTTAGAGTTCTGATTTTCGAACTTTTTTTTAAAAAAAACCATCTTATTCTTTCTATCAAACTGGACAAAAAATAATTACATAATCGGAAAGATCATTTATTTCACCACGATACGGTGTAATTCTTTACAAAAAATTATATTTTCTATTTCTTACGATTTTTTCTAAAATGAGTCAAAATCGATGCATTTTCATGAAAATGATTTCTAAATCGTTCCGTATGAATGTTTTTTCCGTGTTAATGAATCGATATTCTGCACTAAAAAAAAGTTCAGGTTTTACTCTTTTAGAATCAGTCATTTAAAAAAAAAAAAAAAAAAACTTTTTTTTTTTACTATTTTTCAAAAGAACACTCAAATTTTTAATAAAACATTTAAAAGCTTCGTCATTTTTAAAGATAATCGCACGAAACATATTTTTCGTTTGTAGAATAGTATTATATAAATTCTGCACAAAGATTTAAAAAATTGGTTTAAAATTACGGATTTAAAAATTTTTTTGTGTTTTTTTTGTTTTTAATATAGTATTTATAGTAAAAGCAAAAAAAAAAAAAAAAGTTTTAATATTTTGATTAATTTTGCTTTGTCCAATGTTGTTTTGGTCTTACAGTGTTTATCCCCGTCCCCCATTATCCTCTTGTTGCGGCTCGAGGGAAATATCGATCATATGTACGTGGCCTGGTGGGAAAAAAGATTGAGTACTCCACTGAGAGAGCTAGCCTGTTCAAAATTAACCGGCAAACGACCTTGCAACAATGATGCGTTGCATGGGATGAATAGACTGAAAAACCTGTCCACGCACAGCGATAACTAAAAAGTTAAAAATAAATTAAAAGTAAAAAAACTTTTTTTGCTATCAACTTATAACGTCATTACACAATTTGTGATATAAAAGCTTGTCGCGAGATTTACCTGCGTAGATAAACGAGCAAATTAAATAACTTGATCTGATTGATTTTAATTTTTAAAATTTTCAAACTAAGCAAATACGAGTACTTAAATCTCGCGACAAGCTTTTATATCATAAATTGTGTAATGACGTTATAAGTTGATAGCAAAAAAAGTTTTAAAAGAAAAGTTTATTTTATTCTTTTTAGAGCATTTATATAGAAGCTTGTTTTTAAAAAAGTTTTTTTACTTTTAATTTGTTATACGATTTTATTACACCTGCTATATATGTTTGTGGTTCCGGTACAAAATTTGTAATCGATTTTTCGATAACTTCTATTTGTCCAAATGTTGGAAGTTTTCTTCCAATTTTGGTCAGATTAAAAGTTTTGTTATTCTAATGATGGAACATTTTTTTCCCTTTTTAGTGCAGTTACATATATTAATGAAATTGTATTTGTTAAAAAGATTTTTTTTTAAATTTTTATTTTCATCAATTTAATAATCATAATAATTTTGTACTGGTGGCTTTAGAAAAAAATATATGTGGAATAATATTTTTATAGGCACCCCAATTAACATGGCTACCAAAAAAAAAAAAAAAAAAAAAAAAAAGCAAAGAAAAACGGAAGATGAAAACCGCGAATTTAAAGTTGAGTGGACCGAGAATTTTGCGTTTATTCAAAACTTGAATGGACCTCCGACATGTCTTATTTGTAAGGAGAAATTAGCACATAATAAGAAGTCAAATTTAGAGACACTTTTTAAAGAAAGCACGCGTCATTTAGCACTAAATATCCTACCGGTGATGCAAGGAAGAAAGCAGTTTGAGGAACTTCAGAAGAGTCGAGAGTCGTCAATTTCTGTGTTTAATAACTGGATGCAATCTTCCAGCAATATTAATATGGCAAGTTTTGTTTTTAACCAAGAGATTGCTAATAGAGGGAAACCGTACACAGACGGCGAATACATAAAAAATTGTTTTATAAATGCATCCGAAGAGCTGTTTCAGGATTTTAAGAACAAAGCAGATATTCTGAAAAGAATTAAAGAGTTACCATTGTCTGCCAAAACCATTAAAGATGGAACAAATAAAATGTGTTCGAATATAACCACCCAGCATATCGAAGATATCTGAAATTGGTTTCGGCTTTGTCAATAGCAGTTGACGAGTCTTGTGACATAAATGATACAGCGCAAGTTTCCCTTTTTGTACAACATACAAACCTGACTTACTCAAACTTTCCAAGAAGATGTAAGCACATTGTTCGCATTAATAAATATTTATTAAGTATGAAATTTAGTTTTATTTAGATTACTACTTATTTAGTGCAATAAAAGTTTACTAAACAAGCAGATTTGGCTCCCAATTTTTTTTAAAGCTTGTAATGTTCATCTTTGGCTAATAAGTTTGCCGACCGCTGGTGTAGCCCAACGAAAGCATCTTGAGATCCCCCAAAAAAGGCAAAATTGTTATAAATAATGAACAAAAATAGAAGGGGTTCTTTTTTGTATGAGCAGAGAGTAAAAAAAAAAAGAGGCTTCAAAATCTTCTAGAAAGTACTAAAAAAATAAACCACCAAAAAATTACAAATTTTTACTTTAAAGTCTGTTTTCTCAAAATGTAATATTTTTCACTTTATGTACCTTTTTCACAAAAACTATTTATATAGTCTTCAAATTTTCAGTAAGCAGACTTTTAATATGTTTTTTAACGGGGGGAATTAGATATATCTAGCAAACGTTTTTAGATATGACTTTTTTTTAAACTAAATTTTTTTTTGGGGGGGGGGATTGTGTGTGTGGACAATTTTTAAAAAATTCTTAATTAATTTAATTTTAACAAAAAGACAAAACCCTTCGTTAAAGTGTTATGGATAGTACACACATAACCTACTGTGTGAAAAGGGTACATAAATTTACGCAATTTAGCATGGGCTCCTATGGGGGTATCGGACCCCCTTAAGCAAGATTTCGTGAAAGGAAATAAATTGTTAAGAGGAAATGTTTTTTTATATGTCTCATTAAAATGTATAAAAGTTATTGATAATGAAAAAGAAACGCTTATCTTTGCAATAGTATTCGTTGCTATAAGCGAATAGAAAATCATGTTAACTTAATAATCCTTTTTTTTTTTCAGTTAGGGCTATGGTTCATCTTTTCCTCACATCAAGAATTAAGAAAAAGTATTCAAAATATAGTAAAAAGTTTAGTTTTCATCGAGTGTTAAAACAAGAATAAACATAAAGAACAAATAAAATTTCGTTAAAACCTTAAAGTAATAATTTTATGTGATGGTGAAAAAATTCCTTCAGAAAAATACAATTATTTTACTGCGACAACCAACAATGAATCGAACGTTTTGTTAAACGATTGTTACCCAATATCGTTTTGTCTTCCTCCTAGCAAATCACGAGTTACTTAAACCGTAGAAACCACTAAGCGATAAATGAGGTGGGGGATATCACGAGTGTCACCTACGATAACGCGAGAAAAGAGATAATTAGATCGTTCTTTATTTTTTCTTTGCAAGTAATATTGCTGTCAGTGGAGATGTAGTATTTGTTATCTTGTAAAACATTGTTATATTAATTTAAACAATATTTTTTTTTACGAAAGCATTTGCTTTGTTATGTGTATGTTCTTAAAAATGGTACTTTTTAGAATGTTGGTCTAAATTCATGTTTATAAAATTGATATTCTTAAAAATGTGTATCGCAAACGATTTTTTAATAACATTGTTATGCCTTTCATATCTTTTGAAAATTATTTCTGAGATTATTGATGAAAATCTTGTAGAACTTCTGTATAATTTTTTGGCAAATGTTAATTGATTAATTTTTTAGGATTATTGAAACATTCATGAAAGTGTACGTATAATTTTCACAAATTGTATTATGCGGCAAATTTTTTTATGTAGTTTGTAATGCATATTTTCATGTACTTTTTCAGAATTCGTGTTAGAAGCTCAGCATTAATGTTTCAATATCGAAAATATAATAAATAAAGAACACTGTGCTGAATATTTTTGTTGATTTATGCTAATAACTTATATTGTTATTTAGGCAAACAAAATCTCTCTACATAATTAATAATAAAAATAAATTATCAAGCGGTACCTTTTTGTATAGTGAAAAAGAATTCTCTTTTTTAAAGACTGCGTCTTTGAACCGTATCTGTATATGATGAATTACTTGAATTATCCAGCTTATAAGTGTATATCAGTAAGTTGTTCACAGTGCATTAATCATATTTTTTTTTAAATAAAAAGCTAAAATTCTAGTATTCTCTTGAAAACTTCATTTTGGTTTGCAAAATTAGTATAGCTCGTTTAATTCTTGGTCGATAATAATTTCCTATTGAAATAATGAATCGAAGTTTCCTTCAAACTATTTGTTTTCTTACACATAATAAATTAAACGTTTAGTATTTAATTACATATAAAAAAGTAAGCAGTATTTGTTACAAAAATATTGTGACTTGCCATAAACATACTTAATGTTAATATATACACTTTGAATTGAAAAGAATATTAGCAGTCAATGATACTCTTAGACAGAAACGTAAGACATCATTATAAATAACAAAAGGAATTGTTTTGTAAAATAAAAGTATATATAGTAATTTTCTTACCACTTATCTCATGGCGTGAGAAGGAAAAGTCTTTTTGCGAATCACATTTTTTATTGGAAATTGGAACTTAGTCATCGTGTGTCGTTTCCGAAACAGATATGTAAAACGCGACTCGTAAACAAGTGTGTTTCGAACAAGGAAAATAAAAAAATAATTGGATTTAACGTGGTTTTTCCACTTTGGGGAAAACCTGAATTTTACTCGCTTCATTAATAACCTCCGCACGGTTTAGTTCTTATATACGCTAATTATTAAAAAATAAATAAATAAAAACTGGTTAACTTTCAGGTTCTTTTGAGACGCCTTGAAGTCCCCACTGTATACTTAAAAAAAATAATAATACATATATTTTTTAAAATCCATTTTAGAAAATTTACACTTTGAAGATAGGAAAAGTTCCCACTCTTTAAAGATAGGGGGAGGGGGATCTCTCTACAATATAGACTATTTTTTTCGTAATTTACAACAAATGTAACGTCACGACTCGAAAACAACAACAACATCTGGTGTCGGTTTCTTTGTAGATTCGACGCCCACACGTGCAATTTCCGATCCAGCGCAACCCCTGTTTGACCCCCCGAGGAATCTAGCGACCCGACCGGAAGATGAGAGAGGAGAGATGCTTTGAACTTGCACGGGAGCGGTAACCAACAAACCTCCTCTCACAAAATAGTGGACTCTAACAATCTAATTAATTTTAATAACTTTAATGTATCATTTTGTAAATAATTTTCAATAGTTGTGACGTAAATAAATTCTCTATTTTAATTCACCAAGAATACGCTACCGTTATTCTTTCAAACGTTACAGCTTAGAGTTTTGGTGGCAGCGCTTTGGGATAAAAGTTAGCATTCAGGACCCGTGAGAGGAGGAAAATTTTGGATTTTTACGGACGGACCGCAACGCAGGGAAAAAGAGATCTTCGGAAGCCGTGCTGCAAGTAAATTCAGCTTCGGAGAAAGAGAGCGTCCTGCTCATAAAAGATCAAACTGATCTATAGTGTTAAACGAAGGGAAAGCGATTTTCGGAAGCCGTGCTGCAAAGTAAATTCAGCTTCGGAGAAAAAGAGCGTCCTGCTCAAAGATCAAACTGATCTACAGTGTTAACGGCGAGTGTCCGAAGGAAAGCGATTTTCGGAAGCCGTGCTGCAAGTAAATTCAGCTTCGGAGAAAGGGAGCGTCCTGCTCATAGAAGATCAAACTGATCTACATCTACAGTGTTAACGGCGAGAGTGTCCGAAGGAAAAGCGATTTTCGGAAGCCGTACCACTAGTGCACATAATTTGCTTCTGACAGCAAGCTGAGTACTTCAAATGGGTGAGTACTGTTATATTTTTGAGTTGCAAACTGCATATTGTATTAGGAATTTTGGTTAAAGTGTTCTTTAGAAATTTTGAAATACTTAGTGTTTTTCTTGCATGGGAACAGTGTTATTTTGTTTCTAGAGAATTGTAATTGTATTTCAAGCATTGTGTGCAATTTTAGCTTAAGATTTATTGTGTTTTAAGTCTCTTGAATGATTTTGATTATTTTTAGTGTTAAGTTTTTCTTTGTGTATTTCTGTGTATGCATGGGACCAGTGTTATTGTATTAATAGAGAATAGTAACAATAGTGCAAAATTTAGCGTGACATTTATTTGATATTGATTAAAAAATGGCTTTCCTTGGTAAAGGGAAAAAGCAAGACATGTTGCAACTTGCTGAGGAATTAGGAATAAATGCCACCTTAAATATGACTGTCCCTAGCATAAAATTTGCAGTCACTAACAGTGAGGGTTATGAAGAGTAATTTGTTAAAAATCTGTATGAGACTATCATTGCAAATGGAAAAAGATTGGAGGAGGTAGAAAGGGCTGAAAAAATGAGATTAGAGGAGTTAGAAAGGGCGGAAAAAATTAGATTGGAAGACTTAGAAAGGGCTGACAAAATAAGATTGGAGGAGTTAGTGAAGGAGCAGGCATTAAAAAAGAGAAAGAATTACAGCTGAAATTTGATTTAGAAAGGTTTAAAATAGAATCCGGATTTAGGGTAGACGATGAATCAAACGATTCTATAAATACATGTTCTGTAACCTCTAATTTAAACTTTAAAAAATTGATCCCAGATTTCGATCCTAAGCAGTCAGATATTAGTTTATATCTAGTGATCTTTGAACGCCAGGCTAAAAGGGCGTCAATAAAATAGAAAGAGTGGGTGGGGCAATTATTGGGTTTGTTACCCTTAGAGATCGTGCAATTTATTGCTCGCGAACCGGAGGAACAAGCCGAAAATTACGATTATGTAAAGAAATTATTACTTAAAAGATTCAAGTTAAGTCCGGAGGTCTTTCGGCAAAAATTTGTCCAACACCAGAAAAAATCCGATAGCACCTGGAAGGATTTCACGTTTGAAATTACGAATTATCTAGATGAGTGGCTGATTGGATTAGAAAAAAATACGTTTCAAGGTCTTAAAGATCTAATGGTGGTAGATCAATTAAAAAAACGCGCCAATGCTAGTATGAAAGATCATTTTTTAGATAATTGGGCAAACCTTAAATCAGCTACTCAAATAGCAGAACTCTTTGATAATTATGAGGACGTCCGAAAGGTAAATTCGAAACCCATGGATAGGTGGGGCAGAAATGATAAAATTTTGACATACTCAGGGATCAAGGAAAAAAGAAAATAGATTTGGGAAAACTTCCCCCAGATTAGGAGCTTCTGTTCCGGAGAGTACTAGAGAGAGAACTTTTGAAAAACGCGTGATACAAAGATGTTATCATTGCAATATGCCTGGACATATAAAAGCCGGTTGCCCTAAATTAATAAAAAACAAAACGACGGAAACTCTCAATAATATTGAAGGAAATGAAAACCCGGATTTTCTTAATTCATATACAACAAAGGGCTCTGTGAATGGTCACGAGATAGACATTCTTAGAGATACGGGAGCGACAATAGATTTAGTATGTGCAAAATACATAAATCCTTCTTCTTTCTCTGGTGAAAATGTTTGGGTAAAACAACCGTTAAGCCCAGAATTAGTTTGTTTACCTTTGGCGGTCGTGGAAATTTCCGGAAATTTTGGAACGGTGCAGACTAAGGCAGCGGTTTGTGGAAATCACTTAAATCAACACGGTCGATATTTGCTTGGAAATAAAACGGCCGAGCTAATAAAAGGAAATTTAGGCTATAATTTCCTGCCAGTCGAAATATTGAATGCTGTCCAAACAAGGTCTCAAGTCAAAGCGGCTAGAGAAGAAAGGGGAATAGATAGTGGTGATGCTAAAAAAGGGGAAGATGAGGTTATAATTGTTTCTTCGGATGCAGAGGACGAAATTTTAATACCTGCACTCAGGAATATGTTCCGGAATTAGCGCTGCTAAGGGTTACGCGAGAAAATTTAATCAATGCTCAAAAAAATAGCGAGGAGATTAAACCCTTATACGAACAGGCAGCCAGTCAAGTGCAGGTTACCAATCAGGTTTATTCGCTAGAGAAGGAATTATTGGTCAAAAATCGTGAAGATAAGTTAGGTAACGTGGTGAAGTCAATTCTTTTAGCGTTACGAACTGTATCGCACGAAAGTACAGGGTATACACCGTCAGAGTTGGTGTATGGGAAAAATTTGCGAACCCCAGAGACGTTAGTAATGGAACATTGGATGGAACCGGAAGAAGAGGGTGATCTCGTCACTGAATATATGTTTAAGTTAATAAATAGATTAAAAGATGTCAAGAAGTAGCTATAAATAAAATGGAGGAAATGCAAGTTAAGCGGAAAACTTGGTATGACAAAAACGCAGTAAAAACGTGAATTTAAGGATGGAGATTTAGTCCTAGTGTTAGCTACATCCAGAGCAAATAAATTAGCAGTGCAGTGGATAGGTCCTGGGACAATTTTAAATAAAATTTCGGAAACGAACTATTTAGTCGAAATCCCCGGCAGACGCGAAACATCTCAAATCTATCATATAAATATGCTAAAACCATATTACAAAGGCCAGAACACGTTAACGTAATTATTAATGATGAAACAAAAAACTCTCTCGCAGACCAGGAGTTAGAAATCCCATACTTAGAAAAACAATTCTCTCATTTATGATTTCGAGGACGTAATCCAGGCTAGCGAGTTGAACAAACACCTTCACGACAAACAAATGGATCGACTGCGCGAATTATTAAATAAATACTCTAAATGTTTTCAAACAATCCCGGTTTAACTAATCTGGTTGAACACGAAATCCAGTTAGTTAGCGATCAACCAGTTAGGACGAAGCCCTATCGAATGTCGCACCGACAAAATGAAATCTTAAAAAACGAAATTAACCGAATGTTAAAATTAGGAATCATTGAGGTAGGAGAATCGGATTACATGTCTCCTATGATTTTAGTTGAGATAGCTGGGAAAGAACCTCGTCCATGTATAGATTACAGGAAATTAAACGGGATCATTAGAACGGAATATTTTCCTCTTCCGAATATCGAAGAACGCGTAGAAAAAGTATCGGCGGCTAAATTTATTACCGTCTTTGACTTATCTAAAGGATATTGGCAAATACCTTTGAGTAAAACAGCACAGCGATACGCAGCCTTCTGTACTAGCTTTGGTACATACCGACCCCTAAGGATGAGTTTCGGATTAAAGAATGCTCCATATTTCTTTAGTAAACTCATGGCTGAATTACTTAACGGACTTGAGGATTTCGTTGTCCCGTATCTAGACGATATCGCAATTTTTCTCAGATACTTGGGAGTCGCATATTAAACATATGGAAACGGTTCTGCAGAGAATAAAGAGAGCTAAGTTAACGATAAAACCTTCAAAGTGTAAGTTTGCGCAACAAAATGTCAAATTTTGGGTCACATTGTGGGTCAGGGTTTTCGCACTCCTTCCGAGATCAAAGTTCAGGCTGTTCTAGAGTTCCCTACCCCTCGCACGAAAACCCAAATACGTGCTTTTCTTAGGTATAGCGGGTTATTACCAAAAATATATAAATCTGTTCTCGGTAATTGCTGCTCCGTTGACGGATGCGTTGAAGGGAAGAGCAAAGAAGGGAGAAATTAAGTGGACGACCGAGTGTGAAAACGCATTTCGAGAACTAAAGGGAAACTAATTGATAAGCCCGTCTTGTACGCGCCAAATTTTGAACGAGAATTCATTGTTCAAACGGACGCTTCGAACGCAGGTATGGGAGCAGTTTTAACCCAATTAACTGAACAAGGTGAGGAGCATCAATCCTTTACCTGAGTAAGAAATTTTCAGAGGTAGAGAAGCGTTATTGTACGACGGAGAAGGAATGTGCTAGTATTGTTTTCGCAATTAAAAGGTTACATTATTACTTAGATGGAAATTCATTTTTAGTTATGACCGATCACAACCCGTTGGTGTGGTTGAATAGAAATGTTAGTTCTAACCCTAGATTGATGCGATGGGCTTTGGCTTTGCAACCATATAATTTTAGAATTGTACATCGGTCGGGTAAAAGTCACAAAAATGCAGATAGTCTCAGCAGATCGGTGATAGATAATTAGGGATTGTTAATAATGTTCTCTTGCTCATGAATAATAATTGTTGTTTATGTTTTTTTAGTTAAAGGTTAATAATTGTATTAAATTTTATTTATTTACTAGTACTGTATATCATATCGAATGGCGATGTGTGTCAAAAGATAAAGCCATGAAAAGCAAATGTATTAATATGCTTAATTTTGTGTACAGGGTTTTAAAATATACATGAGTATTTAGGTTACGCAAGAGACATATTGTGAAAAATATTTTGTGTGTAAGGTTGTACACTTCGCATATCATATCAACATGTCGTTAGTATAATTTTATTTAAGTATTGTGGCGAAGAATATTTTATGTGCAAGGTCTTACACTAGCATTTGATATAACATGTTAGTATAATTGATACTAGGCATTGTGACAGGAGTGTTTGTATTTTTATTTAATGTATAGTATGTTTTCTTACATTGATTACATTGCTATTTCGTGATATAGATTTGTGTAAGTTCCCTAGCAAGAACACTCACTCACTAGAAATAAGTAATTCCAAATTTAGTTCAGCGTTTTCTTTAGTAATTAAAATTGCAGCTCAGAAATATAGTGGTGCTTGATGAAGGGATGTGTCGGTAATCTGTCAGTTGTCTCATCGTCATCCCATTAAACTTTTCTCAACGGAAAAGTTCCATAAGAGAGGGCGAGAGCTGTAACGTCACGACTCGAAAACAACAACAACATCTGGTGTCGGTTTCTTTGTAGATTCGACGCCCACACGTGCAATTTCCGATCCAGCGCAACCCCTGTTTGACCCCCCGAGGAATCTAGCGACCCGACCGGAAGATGAGAGAGGAGAGATGCTTTGAACTTGCACGGGAGCGGTAACCAACAAACCTCCTCTCACAAAATAGTGGACTCTAACAATCTAATTAATTTTAATAACTTTAATGTATCATTTTGTAAATAATTTTCAATAGTTGTGACGTAAATAAATTCTCTATTTTAATTCACCAAGAATACGCTACCGTTATTCTTTCAAACGTTACACAAAGCTAAAAATAATTTTTAATTTTTTTTTAGTGAAAATGTTCAACTCTTTGATATGTGTCGATATCAAATAATCTCCTTTTAAGGAAATCTAATGTAAGTGATTCTGTATATTTAATTACCCTTTAGTAAACATTTTCGACGTGGTAAAATAAATACTGTATGGCAGGGATGACGAACCTTTTCGGATCAACGTGCCATTTTTTTCTCTAGAAGTGTTTAATGAGGTATAGACATGCCGTCAAATAATTTTGACTTGGGATTATTGAGAAAATAATAAAACTAAATACACTAAGAATACAAAACTGTAGTTACTACAAAAAAGTACCTTTTGCTCTGTATAATTGTAAATGTTTTAGTTATACGTGTAATTCAAATTAAAGTAATATTAGTGTGAGCTCTGTTATTGCAGATTGTGGATGACGAGTAACTTATATTATTATTGGAAGATGTTACTTTTAGTGGAAAGCATGTTGAATTGGAGTCATCTGTCGAATGGTTTACAAGCAATTGATTATTTTTGCAGTGGTTCACTTTTTTGACTAGAGGGTTTGTGATTTGTTTTACAGACGACGTTCAGCATCCCACACTACTTCAGAACTTATAACACACACCGCGCTTTGTCGCCTTTAATAATAGTGCCATACTTCTAGATTCACCAAATTTGAAGTTCTCTGTTACACTTACTATCTTGCCCTTTTTATTCTTTTGCTGAACTAGCCTTGTTAAATAACGCTTAAAAATCGTAAATATAACAAAAATAAACTTTAAAATGCAGTTGTATCAATGAAATTGACTATACTATGCGTAGACAAACTTAACATTATAAGTAATTGAAGTGCACAACGTAACTAAGGCAAAATTATAACAAACGACCCGCGACCAATCGCGTTTGTTCGTAATATTTCACAGTAAACTTTATTTTGAAATAAAATGCAAAACATTTTGATCACTGGCGTGCCATGAATGGCACGCGTGCCAATGGTTCGCCATTCCTGCCGTATGGTATCTTAAAATAAACAGTACTGTACTCTCCTTACTTTAAGGGGATTTGGCAGCGTAAAAATGACCTAAATATCGTGCTTTGTATTTTTATTTAGTTATATTCTTTGCATTATTATCTATCACTTTCGTATACCTGAAAATTAGAAGTTGGAAAAAACTTCAATTGAAAAATGTAACCGAAAAAATTGAGCAATTCGAACACGCCCCCTTCTCTGATTTAAAAAAAACTAAAAAAAAAGGGGTGTTACAAATAAAGGAAGAAGTTTCTGTGACGTATTACAAAAACGTAATTTTTATTTCTGTTGAAATATGTGCATGTAAAAATTTTTAATTAAGGTATTTTGTTTTTATATTTTTATAATTTCAGTTTTTTATCATATGTTTTCCATGGAAATATAGTGAAGCAAAAAACTTCAAAATTTCTGGGATATGTGTGACAAAAATAAATAAATAAATATTTTCCATGTGTTTTCTGATGTAATTAATAAAATATATGGGTTCAAATAATACGAAAATGCTATTATTCATAAGAAAAATATGTAGATAATATTTTAAAGTGATATTTTGTTTATTTAAGCGTATAATAATTTTTTTAGAATTATAAACCTTAAAGTGGTTTTTCTCAGTTTGTGTATTTTCTCATTCAAAATGCTTCTCTTTCCACAATTATTTACCAATCAATACCATTTTTTCCCATCAGCGGTCGCCAAACTTTTTGACCTCACGGACCAGTAAATTCATAATTTAAATCCCGCGGACCACTAATAGGATTTTTTAAGTGTTAAATATATTTATAAAAAAATTGTGATCTAAGAACACAATCAATGCATCTTAAAACATAACTTAATGTGATGAGTGAGTATATTACACATTTTTCTGGGGACCAGTGAAATTTTCTCGCGGACCGAAACTTCCTCGCGGTCCACGGACCACCACTTGGGCGACCTCTGTTATATATAATGCATGTAACAAAATTAGGGATAAATTTTGCTGTAAACTTAATACTTTTTTTAAAAAACTAAAATGTAGAAAATTTTGGCTTTTTTGTTGAATTTTAGCATACGTATCAGCATTTTATGTTTTTCTCCAAAATTATTAAGTTATTGTAAAATCGATCCCTAAAATTGTTTAAAACATTTTTAGGAACATAACAAAACAATTTTATGTATAAGATTCATAAATATAGAAGTATTTTAAAATTTTCCAAATTTTTAAAATTATATGAATAATGTGTATAAAATTTCATCTCGTATCATTTTCTAGAAGAGGAACATTATATGAAATGCTAAAATATAATTTTTAAATGAACTGAACTCAGTGGCGCAACAGCCCATGAGGGCAAAGGCTTACTGTGCCTATCTCAGTTTTCGTGACCTTAGGCGCTGGGATGCATGTGTAGATGTTTCGGTCAATTGATCAGTCTGACACGAAATCTCCAGTGTTCAGTTCCCAAGCAAGTTTGGTGCTCATTTATGGACCCACTGAAGGGATGTAAGGCTGAGTCGACCTTCACAACCCGGAATTTGAATCCCGGACCTGCGTTGTGGAAGCACGATACACTACCACTTCGCTGCTGGGCTTAATTTTTAAATACATAAATAAAAAAAATGTTCAAAAGGTGCCTATTCCTCTTAAAATAAACTGATCTCTTATTTATTTAACCCTTTCACCTCAAATAATAGACAATAGAGTATTTATGATCGCGAGGTTCTGGCTGGCGTTGTAGTCAAGTCTGGGATTCAAATCTTGGTGCCGCTATAGCTCTGTTTTGTAGCATGGCAGATGTTATTTAAATCTGTTGAGGTTCTAAGTTCTCGCGTTGATATGTTTGGAAGTTTCGAGAGCGGAGTGTCGAGCTCAAGTGCAGTCTTCTTCACATGGTTGTGGTAGAAAATTGAGACTTCTGACTTTAATAAACAATCACTAAATTGTGAGGGGGTAACGGACTCGTGGTCGGCGTGTCATGAATTCGAGCCTAGTACCGCTGAAGACCCGCCAGTAGCTGAACAGTGCGACGTTAAAATTCACTCACTCCATCAATTGTGAAGGGTATATATTCTTCGTTGTAATTTCAAATAAAAAAAACGTTGAGGTAGTTTAAAATAGCTAATACTACACTCAGACATGTATGCACATAGTAGACAAATGCAAACGTTTATATTTACGCAATAATAATCCAAAAGGAATTTTTATTCTTTTGTAAGTTTTAAACTAAATTTTTCTGTTACTGAAAGATGTTACGGTGGATTTGTGATATTGCATATACTTCCTTATCATAAAATGTTTTGCTCCCCATTATTCCTTGTACTAATGAATGACGACATATTAATGGCTATTTTTATTTTACCAGATTTTTACTGAAAGAAAAAATGCACTTTAAATAAAGGATATTAAAATGTTATCCATAGAGGCTATTTTCGTGAATTTGTCTAAAATCTAGTCATATACAGAAAACATTCACTGACATTTTGTTTAAAATGACAGCAAATTATTGATGCCATTTAGTTTCTTCTATTATTAAAAGTCAAGATTTTTTCAGTAATGTTTACAAAGTGTCATTTATCAAACTAATTTTCTATATTCTCATTTTTTTAAAAAAGATCATTCTTGGTAACGAATGCATGTAAAGTATTTATAATATTTTTACTGATAAAACAATGATATGCTTTAAAACTTTTTATAGAACATATTCTCTTAACCTTTACAAAAAGAAAGAGGGAAAAAACTATCAGTTTTAGATGCAAAAATTTGTAAATTCATTTGTTGAAATGTTTAATATTGAAGAGGCATTCAGTGCTAGAAAAACCAAAAGCTCATTATTTAATATTTGCATCTTGTCATAGAGCCGCAGTGTAACAGAGCTTCTATTTCAATTCTTGGAAACCTCACTCATCTTTTCACAGCAATATGAAATTTACTTTCCATGGATCTCCTGCTATATAGAGACATCTACGGATATGAAGTTGGTGATATCCTGGTCATGGAAGGTGCATGTAATGTAACAGGTTCAGATGCTATTATATTTCGTATTGCAAGATATTTAATTACATAAAAAAATTCTTTATCCACACACACACACACAGAACTAATTTTTGACTATTTAAATTATAGAGTCGTTATAGATATTGTTTAGGTTGAAAATTCTTTTTAATGCTATTATCGCTGCTTTAATTCAATTATTCTTGTAACTCTTATTTATCCGATTGCTTAAGGAGAGTTGAAAACCTCTCTCTCTATATATATATACTTATAATGTAAAATTGGCTGGTTTCAATGCATCTTTTCTCAAAATCTGTTCAATGCACATGCTTGAAATTTTTCATACAATTAAAACACACCTTTCTCATTATATTGAAATGAGCTTTTAGCTAATTTTGAACTTTTTAATAATTTATGAAATACTTTATAAAACATTGCGAAATTTGACCCATTTTTCACATAAAAAAATTTGTAAAAAATGAATTTTTGAGTTTTTTACAAAAAGCTTTTTTTCAATTCATTTAATTTTTTTAAATTAAAAAAATATTTATGAAAGGTTTATTAAATATTAAAGGATATTTTATGTAATTATTTTGTATTTTATGAAGTAAAAAAAATTAAATAAATTTATAACTTAAATTATTTATTAGTAAGATTATTTAAAAATATTTAAAATTATTAATAATTAAAATTAGTAAATTATTTATTAAAACTAATTAATTACTATTTATTACAATTAATTATTATTAAGCATTAGCATTAATAAAAATATTATTAATTTATTTTTTAAAATTATTATTAATTTATTATTAAAATTAATAATGTATTATTAAAATTATGATTTCTTATTGAAATTATTAAAATTATTTAAATAAACTTTTTGAAATTATATAAATTTATTTGAAAAGAACTTATTAAGTATTTTATAAAATTATATAAAATAATTAAATTAATGATACATAAAGAAAGACATTTTTTATTATTTTCATTATAAAATAATTTTAAAATATTAATATATTTTATAAGTTATTTTATATATTTTATTTATAGTATATTGTATTTCACATTATAAAACTATTTGTAACTAATTTTTATGTAAAATATCATTATTTATTAATGTAAAATATATTTATAAAATTTTTATTATTTATATAATTACAGTAATTTTTTTACTTTATAAAATGCAAAATAATTACATAAAATATTTAATACTTAATGAACCTTTCATAAATAAATTTATTTAATTAAAAAAAAATAAATGAGAATTGAAGAAAAAAAGTTGATCGCGTGGAATCGAGCCCTGACCTCGCGCACAGTAAGCAGACGATTTGCCAACCAAGCTACAGAATCGTTGGATGAAATAAAAATTTAATTGTTTTAAAGCTAAGCATGAATTTCGAAGGATAATTTCTCCGAATTGACTGGTCATTCGGCAGAATTACTTTGAGGGGTGAACACCCTAAAGGAGTACTACTATTACACCAAGTGTCGATCCCAAATGAATTTCCTTAGTCGTACCCTCTCCTTGTTAGATAAGTTTGTTTAAAGTTGTGATTTGCCATATGAATGTGAATAAAAACGAACGTAAAAACTACCATAATTCTTCTTTTTTTAAGTTTAAAGCTTTCAAATTTTGTGAGGTTATAAAAAAAGTATATAGAGGATAATTTAGGCTAAAAAAATCAGATTTGTTTTTTTCACCGATTTTTGTCAATTGAATCGTACTGTGTCCTATTATATTAAGACTTGTGAATCTGGCATTGTCCAAAAAAAAAGTTAGTTTTGATGTTAAAATTCATAAATGATGTTTTTGTAAATTAACGTTATTTTTCTAATTTAATGAAAGGAGTTATTTTCTTAATTTAAGCTACTTTTTTTTTTTTTTCTGTTGAGTTTGTTATTCAGAAGTATGTTATTGAATATTTAAACACTAACAGTTGATGGAATTTATATAATATTTTTTTTATAAAGTGAACTTTTAAATTTGGCAGAGATTTCGGTGAAATCTTGTTTTGCCCTAATAAGAGGTGTCCAAACCATCATTTGTTAACTTGTTAGTGTATAGTTAAGAATCTTACTTTGGACGAGGGACATTATTTACTGCACTTCATTTCTTTTACGACTTGAAGTTTTTCAAATTTATGAACCTGGTCTAATCTTTGCTTGAACGATGTGGAATGTGTCATAACACACAAAAAGGAAGGTTTGTAATTATATTTTTATGTTGGTTGGATGAAGAATAGGACTCAAATTCAGAGAAAATTTCAGATAGAAAATACCCCTATATTAAAATAACTTATATTTATAAAACATACCGTTTATTATTTTACCATCTTAAAATTTAAAAACACTTTGTTAAAGTATAATTTTTCACTTCAAGTTTCAAGAATAAATTGATAAGACCGGTTTCTCCCCGAAAAATTTTTGTTGTAATATAACTTAAGAAAGTATATCGAGAACACAGTAAGTTTGAAAGAGCGCTTTTACTTTTCTGCTTTAATTTATCAAATATTTGAGAAAAGTCTTATTTAATGTACAAAATTTCTAATGTGCAAGTTTATTTTAAAGTTGACATTTCTACAGTTACAAGTAATATAAAAAAAATCTAAAGTCAATTCCTACTTAGGTCAAAAAAGAAAAAATTTTAGTTACTTTGTATCAAATAATTACAATTAATGTAAAATGTGTATACATATAATAGAATCGCAATATTAAGCGACAATTTTTATTAATTCTCATTAAAGTATCATATTGTCATCCAAAACAATCATGTATATAACATTTCAGTTCAACTCAATGCCTTAAAACGTGAGGAAAGAAAATCTTTTCAAGTTTTAACCCAAGTCGTTAGAGGGCTGCAGTAGTCCAGTGGTCAAAGTATCGGAACATGGCAGGCATGTCATGAGTTCGAACCCAGTACCACTAAAGACCCGCCGTGTAGGGCAGCGATGCACGTTAAATCTGTCGAGAGCTGAAATGTCCTCCCATTGGTGTGATGTGGTAGTTAGGACGGGGGGTGCCAGCTCAGGTGTCGTCCACTTCACTTGACCATACGTGGTCCGTCGCCCAAAGCCCTCGTGTAGCTAAAGAGTGCGACGTGAGAATTACAAATACAACCACGTTGGCTTCATTTTTAGCGAATTGGGAGTTAGGGAATATTAACTCACTCCCAAGTCGCTAAAAATGAAGCCAACGTGGCTGTATTTGTAATTCTTTAAATAATTAGTTTCAGTCAATTAATTATAATTAAATCGTATTTTTACCCAAAACAATAGTGTATGGAAAATTGCAGCTCAAACGAACGCTTTACAATGTGAGTAAAAAACCTTTTAAAGTTTTGACACAACTCGAAAAAAATTATGCCAATGTGGCTGTATCTGTAATTTTTTGAATAATTAGTTTTAATCAATTTTTATTAAATTACCGTATTCTCATCCAAAATAATCGTGTGTATAAAATTTCAGTTCGATTGAGAGCTTTAAAATGTATTTTATTAACGATTGAAAATGTGAACAAGATGTAGGGAGGTTGTGATCTAAAAGTAGGAATTGAAAAATATTGATTATAATACGGCGTAGTATGGTGAGAAAATAATGACGTCTACTTTTCAGTCGCTAAAAACTGAAAGATATCTAGTTGATAAGAATAAATGCTTATCACTACCAGATAAAAGATTTTACTGGTAGATTAAATAATTCGAATCTCTGTATGATAATTAATATTGTTTTTTTTTAAACATATCTTTGTAGATTTTTAAAAAAATTGAAAAAAATAATATTCTATTTAATACACATCTGATTTCTTACGATGTCATTTGACCCAAAATAAATTGAACCATTCGTTACGAAGATAGTTTTTGAGATAATAAGATTATCACATCTCTAGAATATTGTCGTAAAAGAAAGTCGTTTGGAAAAGTTCCAAGTAAAAGATAAATTGCTTAGTTATAATGACGTATGAGGTTCTCTTGGTGAAAGTAATGGAAATATATTTTATTTTTAACTCTTAAACCTAACTCAACAATAGACTACAAAACTGAACACCGCCCTTGTCTGAATTCTAATAGAAAACCTGCATATATTTTTAGTTTTTTCGTGGCTATTTGTTTATTAATTTCTTGAAACATATTTCAAAGAGGTGGGGCTCAAATGACATATTTGGTTGCTATTGCGTAAATCGAAATTTTATTTTTATGTAGAGAGATGTCAAGTAGGACAATAACGTAATTTTAAAATTATCATCAATATTGATTCAATAGAACATTTCGAAATATTATATTATTGTGCTCTTAATGGAAATGTGAAATGGTGAATAATGTATTCAAAATTTAACTGCACCAGAAGAGCATTGTCTGAAAATGAGCCTGAATCGTAAAATATATATATATATATATATATTTTTGTATAAGTTTTTTAATGTTTTTTTTAGTTTGGGAACAACTTTCGCACGGGCTCACACATATATACCTTCAATGTATAAAATTATTTATTGAAGAGTTAAGTGATTTTATAATTAATATATATATGATTCCTTTATTAATATTTTTTTTCTTGGAATATTATTATCGGTGTTGTTGGAGGGATTTGGAAAACTACATTTTACTATGATAGAACCTATTCGTTATATTAATATTATTGCTTTTCAAATTACTACGTTCTAAAGCTTGTAACTAACATTTTCGTTACATTTATCAATATTTATAAACTGAACTGACTTTATTCCGTATTTTTTTTAAATGCACAAGCTCCTGGTCCATTATTACTCCTTAATCATTAAATTTTTCTCAATAACTCTTGCTTTGTTATTATTTATTTCCGACACTACTCCGAAAACTCCAGTGTCAAAATAATTTGGTAAATCTACATACAAAACACTACCCATTGTGTTTAGTTTCATCTGTCACTTTAAACGTGGTTCTTATGAGGTGAAAAATAAATCTACATTTGTTTCTTTTAAGTAGGCGTTATTCTCACCTTGAAGGGACTGTAAATATCGTTTCTCGTTATCTGAATAGCGTAGATCAACAACTTAATGTTCTTTTTTGGTTACATTCACTTAAACTGGAAGCGTTAAGTGGTTGTTTTTTCCTTATTATTTTTTTTATGTATTCTCTCATTTTCTCTTTCTACTCTACTCTTGAAAGTTAAATCGCTAAAAAATTATACAGCCTGGAATCATTTAGTCGTCACCAGCTTTTTTTTAAAAACTTATATTAATATAGAAAATAGTTATAATTTTAAAAATAATTTCAACAGGAAGAGAAAGATTGGGATTAAAACCTTGCTCATTTATACGTTAATCATATAGTATAAAACAGTAGAAATATTTTTTTGTTTCATGAGTAAAAAATACTTGATCCAATAAGTAATCCACAGAAAATGAAGAAGTTAAACGGGGAAAAACACTACGATATATTTAAATGTAATATTATTACGGCCGTGGGTAGCCTGGTGGTTAGAGTATTGGACTCCCAACCGGAAGGCCTGGGTTTCGATGCCCGATGCCACCAAATACCCTCCGAGCACATACGGAGTACGTGCTCATTAAATCAGTGGGTCCGAAAGTCTTGTGGGCTGAATCACGAGTGCAGGGGACTGGAGAATATTTCCCTCCCCTCCAGTCCCATGGCAAAATTGTGGAGGTGGAGATAGGTGGTGTCGCCATCTATCGTCCCTTCGGGGAATTTCGCCGAGCTAATTCGTACTGTCACCTGTATGGTGCTCAAGGCCTAGGCCAGCGACAGGCGTACTTCTAGCCCCTTGCCAGGAGGAATTTTGTGGGCCTCGTTCTGACTACGTCAGACAGGTGGCATTAGCCACACAACAACTTAGAAAAAATTAAGATAAATGTTAAGGGAATATTTCTCCTCCTTCCATTAAAACGAACGTTCTGTATATCCTGAAGTGTTTTCAAAAGTCAAAAACAAACTACAACGTGGTAGAAGAAAGTTGAGGTGTAGGACGTTTATTGCAATTTTTATGAAATTGCATATTGTACGCTTTATAATCTGAGAAACTCGTCATTTTTTTTTACAGCCCATCTATTCATGTCATCATGTATTCAAGTACGAGGCTACTCCATCTGCTAATTCTGTATTAATGATTTCTTTATCTAGTAAATTCTGTAATTTGTGTGTGTGTGAGGATTTTAACTTTATAATATCATTAAATCGAAATTTATTTATATTCTTCCTGTTGATTAGAATAATTCTGAAGCTAGATTTAATATTTTTGCCTCTATAGCAGTGGTTCCCAAACTGTGTTCCGCGGAATCCTGGGATTCCATGAGGCATACCCAGGGGTTCCACGAGTCACAATGAAAAACTCGAGAAGAAATAAATATGTATTCAAAATGGATTCACGTTCTCTATCAAGTTTATACAGTTACTAGTATCTATAACTCGCTCTACTCATTAAAACTAAAAATTTTATTCATATATAATAACTTTATATATATAATCCAAAACATAAAAATACACAGATAGTTAGAACCTAAGATAACTATACTAAATAGGAAGAAATAGGCACAGTAGTACAATAACAAACTCCTGGCCTTAGGAACCAAGATTGCAGGTTTAAACATGTTTATATATATTATATATATATATACAGCACTTTTTAAACTTTTATTATAATATAATAAATTAGAATTAAAACCGCTTTATCTTTATATTATATATATAGTCTTATTCTCTACACAAACAAGAGATAACATCCAACAATCACATTCGAAAAACACAAAGACAGTAGGAAAATCACACAATGACGGACACATGAGCAACCGAGGTAAAAAATTATAAAATGGATGCTGCAGTATTATAAACATTACTGACTTAGGACAGCTAATATATAAAATAATTTATATAAAAGTGGGGTTGAACATGTTTTTTGGCCAGCCAACCCTCCCCCTTTATGTAAATAATACTGAGCAAAAACCTATTGAAAGTAATGGATAGGAATATCTAAATCCGTTACAAAATAGAGGTAACTTACCTAAAAATTGCACTTGTGAAAATGCAGAGCCCGCGCTAAATCTGAGTGTAATAAATAAGTTATTGCCAGATTCTGGACGCTAATGCGGATTTAAATCATGTGAATGGCTGAAATGTGTAGCACTTAACAAAAGTGTAAAAAAAATGGAAATAAAAATTAATAAGAGAGTTACAAATTACCATAACTTTAGTAACACTAGAGTATATATATGAATAAAATAATAATAAGTAATTTTATCTAATATTAGAATATGGAGGTAAAACTATAACTATGAAATATGTAAGTTTATAGTAATAAACTATTATCAATCTCAGAATTTTTAATCTGTACTATTTTGAATTGCTTTATTCATATAACTATTAATAAAATTAATTGGGATTTTTTGACACCAGAAATTTATTGCGTTGTATGTAATTAATAACAATATTTCTGAATATAGAAACATGTACATTACTCTCCAAATGAGGAACGTTTATAATATTGAAATTAAAATCATCTCTTTTATCATAAATATTAGAAACTATAACATTATCTTTTATTTTGATATGTACGTCAAGAAAATTTGCTTCATTGTTGTTACTATTTGTCTGTATTAAATTAAGATATTGAGGATAAAATTTAATGTAAGGTATAAAATTGACTTGTTTGCCAAAAATGATTATGTCATCTATATAACGATAAATATAATATTTAGAATTATTAATGTAACTACTTTCAAAATAATGTAAGTATAAATTGGCAAGACAGTTGCTCTCAGGGACACCTTGTGGCTAACCTTTAATCTGCAGGTAATAGTTACCCTTATGATATGTATAGTTCTCTTTAAGTACAAATCTAAGTAGTGAACTAAATCTATCATTATAAACATTATTAAATAAATTATCTTTATATAAATTTCAAGTATATTAATCAAATCATCAATATTACAGTGTTAAAAAGATCTTCAAAATCTAAACTATAGACTGAATAAATCTTTTTATCTTTCATTTGTTCAATAAGTGATTTGCTATTTTTAAGAATAGCAAGATTTAAGATTTAATAATATTTATTGAATTTAAGATTATTTATTGTATCATGTAATATTTCTCTCTCATGGAGAATTTTGCCTGTTTTGCTTATATATATGTATTAAAACAATTTGTAACTGTCCTAAATTTGACTGGGTCTTTATGAAATTTGGGAGTAAGAAATATATATGTAATATATATATATATATATATATATATATATATATATATATATATATATATATACACTTCCTACTTGATTGAGAATATTCTATTGTTTACTATCTCGAGTTCCAAGAGAATTTCTACTCGTTAGTTAGTGAAATGCCTTGCAAAACTAAATAGTTTTCTAATGGAAAATTCACCTTTTTGTATTTGTGGTAAACACACCTATAATGAAGGAGAAGAAACAGCATATCAACGGATTTGATGTTATAATCTAAATTTAACTAGAACAGCATCTAAATTTTAGGTTGAAAATTCATACGAAATACACGGGTTTTCTCATACAGCTTTTAACATTTTAAAACCATTTAGAGGATTTTGTTTAAGTGAAATATATTTCTCAACGTGAGTGGCTATAAAAACAAAGTATGAAACAAATTAAACTCTGGATAAGTAATGCGATTGCATTTAATATCAATAGACCTAGACTTCGACAGTTTGTGTGAAAAAAAAATAAGCACGTATCAAAGTTATTAAATAGCATGGATAAGTGACACGGATCACAAATTAATATTTTAACGAGTAAAATTATATTACAAAATTAGATTATAATTTTTTAATAATAAATGCAATCCTTTTTTTTAATTGTCTTTACATAAAGGGCCCATAGCATGTTGATCTACTATAAATATTATTTTGAGATATATTCTTCGAAGTGTGTGTATGGGTTGGGTTCCACGAAAACACTTTCTAGTTCTATGGGTTCCATGATAGCACCTTCAAGTTCTAGGAGCTCCATGAGGTGAAAAAGTTTGGGAACCACTGCTCTATAGTGTTTGGAGGCCGCGGTAGCCGAGTGGTCATGATCACGGCCCCTTACCCGGCGTTGTCAAGTCCTGTTGCCTCTGAAGACCCAGCATGTAGCGGGTCAAGCTGTCTTGGCTTTAAGTCCTTACAGAGTGGTGTGGAAGTTTGGAGACTGGGGGCCAAACCAGATGTTGTTCATGTCTCTTTACCGAGGTCCGTCTACTATAAATAGCCTTAGTGTAACTTGTTAAGAAAAATCAAACCCAAAAAATTTTGTAGTATATAGGGGAGTTTAGTTATTGTAAAGATATCATTTTTAACTGTCTAGTTTTCCATATTTAAAAAAAAAATTATGAAAAATTATTTTCAAAAAATTGATTTGCGTCGCTAGTTAATGATAACGTGGTGTAAAATGTTTGAATGTTTATTAATATTATTACGTTGACGCCTTCTCATCCGGTCGTTGAATTTAGGAAGTGACTGATATGATATCGACTTCGACGTCCTTGCCTCTGGCCTTTAGTGTTTTGTTTTTTTCTTTCCGAAATGCATCGTTTAATCTTTCAACAAAAGCATTAGCATATGTATGGTCTCATTTTGTGAAATCAATCTGTATAGTCATTGTCACTAAACTGTTATTTGATTTGTGGGGGGAAGGTTGCTTTAAAAAGGGATGGACACAAAGAAATGAGAATTGACTTTTTCTAGAGAGAGAGAGAGTACACGCGGTATTTTTTAAACGAATACTTTTAAAGATATAGTTTGCAATCGATTGATTTTAAAATATAGTGATGAAGTGTAAATATGAATGTTATTGTTCCTCTTTTCGCGCCTCCTCATTTTGCATTGTGACGTTATAAATTATTCTCTTTTACTGACCATCTTAATAGTACTTACTGTAGCTAAATAGTCATTGCAGCGAACTTCGTTCAAGTTAGCCGCTAGTTCAAATTCCGATTCCACTTACAAGTCCGTTTTATGGAATAATAATGACTTTTCAAAAAGTACTCATGCAGCTCAATGTGGATTGATTGTTTATTGACATCTTATTTCAAAACAACGTGATGGTGACATTTGAGTTGGCTCCACACTCCCAAATTTCCACACCACGCCAACGTGAGGACTTTGAGCTGCAACAGATTTAACATGTCGTAATGTGTGTAGGTTATGTGAGTTAGGTATCAATTCAGGTGCACCCTCGTTATTTGATTGCAGTTCAAAATTACAATCCCTCGCCCATAGCTCTCTCGTGTTCCTCTTTTATCGACATAAATATTACTAATCAGTTAATCAGATGTAAGTGACATTAACTATCACTAATGAGTAATGTTCCCAAAGTTTTAGGAAATTATCACACAATAAAAACTAATTGTAGTTATACATCTAAATTATTCAACAAGATCAAAGTAGTTTGCGTCTTTTACGTAAGAAAAACTTAAGAACAAAATTAAGTCCCTCTCCCTCATTTTGGTTTATATTAACTGAAAATCTCATTACTTTGTATTTTTTTTTATTTTATTGTCTTGTACTACTTTCTGGAGATCCTTATCATTTAAACAGCGTTTTCTGGCATACCTGCCACACATTACTCTTTCAGATAAGACAGATCGAAACGCAATTATGGGTTAATGTACTACATTAAATTTTCGTAATTCTTTTATGTTATAGCTTTCTTTGTAAGGTGATTGAAAATAGAAGAGTAGTGCGGATGGGAATTGAAATTAAAATTGTGCTGTTTTTGCGGTGTACGTTACCAATAAATATTTATTCGAGTCGGCCAAATTACGTTCTGCCAAAAAAAAAAAAAAAAACTTGTTATTTTGTGTATGTGCGTGTATTTTTAATTTATAGAAAAATTATTTTACTTAATATTAAACATAAAAACGACGAGGACGGCTCGTGTGTCATGGCCGCGATGGCCTAGTGGTTATGGTCACGAACTCGTGGCCGTCGTGTAGCGGGTTCGAGTTCTGGTGCCCGACTTGTAGAAGTAGCGGATGCACATTGTATCTGTCGAGTTCAAAGTCATCCTGTTGACGACTTGGTTCCAACTCAGGTGTAGTCCTCGTCATTGTTGCCAATAGCCTCGTGTTGCTTTCTAGTGCAACGTTAATATATCAGTCTCCTATGGACTAAATTCATGATGGTCACATGATAACGGCAATCACGTGTTTCCCATTGATTAAAAATTGACATACTAAGTTGTTCAACTTGTAAAGTTTAGACAACATTTAAAATTTGATGATTGGGTAAAGAGTTCACGTGCTAAAATTCTTCAAACAGTTTTCAAAATTAAAAAAAAAATACTTACATTATACGAATATTTTTAAGTTAAGTGCATTTTGTTTAACTATGTGCATTATTATATCGTTGACAAATATGTACTTTCTAAAAGAAAGTTCCTGCAAAAAGCAAAAGTTGGCAACAGTGAAGCACATGAACTTAATTGGCTGGAAACGCGTGACTATATGTTTGATAAAAATATGACGTCGCATTAATTTATGAACTGATTGGCTGAAAACACGTGGCTCAGTTATCATGTGACTATGACGTCACATGAATTTAGTTCTAGCTACTTCGATTTTCCGCCCATTTTTCTTTAATCATAATTGTATTTAACGATAGTTGGAAATTTTATTTCCATTGTAAGAAATTACGTAAATTCAGATAAAATTAGTTTATTATACATAATATACTACCTCCTAATGTAATATTTAATGATTTTCAACATCGTGGATTAGATAAATAGGGGAAATAATCACAATGCTATATTTTATAGAGAACAAAGGAAAAATTTGTTGCCATTTATTTAAATTATTGCTCAAGAAGAAAAAAAAAAGGGAGAGTGCGTGTGGAACATCATACTTGTTAAAAATACATGGGTTTGGAATTTCCAAAAGGGTTTTTTTTTTTTTTGGCATCGGATACAAAAGAATGAATTAGAAAAATATCAGTAATAATGTGTGTATATATATATATAATTATTTTATTAAACGTATTTGGCGGTTGGTCGTTTCATTTTACTATATCCAATCTCGTACAGCTCTGTCTAATACTTCACATGATTTCCGTTGACAGCCGTTATCAATAAAATGATAATGAAGAAAGCCGGCGTGTACATTTTGTAAACATGGACGAAAATGATATCTTAGTAATGAAAGTAAGTAAATATTTTCGTTATTGCCTAGCCGAACACTAAAAGAGCTATTGTATCGCGTTCTTCTTAATTCAGTCTTTTTCTTTTAAGATAAACCACCTTGTGATTCTCATCTGATAAAATAGTTCCCGATTACAAGATTTTAAGACGTATCTCTTATAAATATACTACAGTATTAAAAAAAATGTCGGTAAATTGATCACACTCAGATTTTTCTGAAAAAGACTGAGCAACTTCTGATGTACAATATTTGATTTTAATTTTCATTACTCATCAAAAGGAATTTTGTTTTCGTTTACTAGGCGTACTGATGTTGTTTCTAATGCCACCTGATCGGCAAAAGCCAGATCAAGGCCCACGAAATTCATCATGGCAAAGGGGTAAGTGACGCCTGACTTTGAGCACCATACAGTTGACAAAATGATTTAGTTCGGTTTCACCACAACTTAGAGGGAGAACACCCTGTAGGTGGTCACCCCCCTTCCACCAACTTCACGAGAGGACTTGCGGCTCGACGGCTATTTTAATTACCCCCATGCCGCGAAGGCACTATACATTTACAAACATCCATGTCTTCTCCGGGATTCGAACCCAGGCCCAACGGCACATCAGTCAGCATCGCTAACCACTATACTGGATGGGCGACAATAGGCGTACTGGTTGATAAGTTCTTGAAGCTGTGTAATCAAAGTATTAAGTTAGATTTATAAAACTATTTGTATTTTTATATTTCTTTCACTTACAATACTAATAATTTAATACTGTTGCCATCAAATATAACAAAATTTAAGTTTCTGCATTAGCTACAGAATCTCTTATTTTTGTGTGTAATGATGATTAAGAGAGACAGATTTTAAGTTCCACTTTTTTTTTCTCCTTAGAACCAATATGATAACATTTATGATCATTATTTTGTATTATCTGAATATAATGTAAAAGCTATTGCACATATATTTGTGTATTAAATTGAAAATCATGAGAGAATGTTGTTTTAATTATACCATTGCTTCAAATTTAATATAGAAGGGTTCCTATTATTTGTTGAGAGATTGTTTTTATTGTTTAATTCACCAATTTACTTTGCCATGTATGTAAAGGTTTTAGAGCAAAATTGGAATTGCCTTTTTCAGGAAGAATTCGAACTTTTCCGAAAAAAATTCGTTTTACTTTTATCGCTTCATAAGTCCGCTAGGTAACATTCAATTACCACTTATATAAAATCTACGTGTGTAAAGTTACTTATAACTTATATTTCAATATATTATCACCTTCGAACTTTAGAAAAACCCTCGTATAGCTGAAAAGGGTGACGTTAATATTCACTCACTCACTGGAACCATTTAGAGAAAGGTACATATATTTTTATTTTTCCCTTTCTGATTCAAATATTTTTTTATTTTTTTTTTCTTTCTTTCTTTTTTTTTTTTTTTTTTTTTTTTTTGTTAATAAAAAATTAAAGAAATTTGAAATTATTCTTCGTTGTTTATGATTTTAAATCAAGATATATTTTTATAGTATGTCATTGAAGTTTTTTTTTTTTCAGTTTTCCTACTTTAAAAAATTCTGTAACTGTAAGAAGCATATGTTTTAATGTTTATTCAAATTCAAACACCTTTCTCTTACTTTGTCATGAAAAGAATCATTTTATGTTCAAAGAATATTATTTGATGTGCATAGTTTCTCCCCCACACACACACACACACTGCAGTCTTGGGTTCGAGGTCCCATTGCCACAAAAAAATTCGCTGCATAGAGGGTCTGATACACGTTAATTCTGTTAAGACTCAAAATATTTGTGCTGATTTGAAGAAGTGGGGCCCTCGACACTTAATCATGATCCAAATTACGAGAGCCGTAGGCCACCCTAGTGTTATTTCGAAACGTGACTTTAAAAAGCAATTCTGAATTTTTTTTGAAAAATTAACTTTCTTGTTAATACTAAAAAAAATGTTCACAAAATATTTAAATAAAATTTACTATCAAGAAGCAGAATAATTTGACGCGTGGTGTATTACTTTAAAATCGGTTTCAGGTCTATTTAAATGGCTGTTGGGGTTTTTTATATGTGTTAAACGCGGTAAAAAATATATAATTTATAAGAGGAGGGAGGGTTTCTTTTTCAGGTTTAAATATTTTTTTTATTAAATAAGTTTTTATATCTATACCGTGTTCATTCTAAATTCGCAATTTGCTTTTAATTTTAGAAGGAGGACCTCGAATGTTACGTTTTACGCTGTAGCATTTTTTTTTTTTTTTACTACGGATGAAACTAACAGTAGACAGTAAGGTTTTTCGCTCAGCCATTTTTAATATATTCAGTTCAAATGTATTAAATTCAAAAATGGTTATCCCACAACACTGCCTAAAAAATTGGGAGTTTGAATCGCAGGAAAGGTTTTTAGTACTACTAGCAAAATAGTTTCGAGTGGGTTTATAGAGTTAGTCAAAGGGTTAAAAACCGCTGTTTTACATCATTGTTTTGATAACTATCCAAAAAACTCGGGTTCACCATAACTCTTTTAGTGTATGACTAAGGTAATTTTACTTATTGCTCTTTTCGTGGTGAAAAGTTTCTCAAAATATGTGAAAAATGCTTGAAAAATTTCATATGTCATCTTAAGCGAATTTGATACAGAAATAACCATTGATAGATATGCGATATTTTTTACACAGTCTAAATTAATCGTGTGTTTTTAGTATGTAATAGAACCTAGAAACGCGGCTACTTGTGTAGCTTGTATAAAAATGTGTAATTTAATTCTTTAGAAATTGAATAAATGTTATTTTTTAAAATAATTTTTTGTTACATGAAACAAAAATGAATGCATGTATATCTATTTTTTTGTCTCTTAAAAAAGTACGATTTATCTTGAAAGTAAGCTCAGCAAAAATTTACGTTAGATATGGTCTTATTATCCGACTATAGGAGATGGTATATCATTTAGAAATACAGTGGTAACGGCGTAAGCCGGGGTATAATTTCGCATATACATGCATATAAATTAATTTTAGTTGGTGCCAGAGACGAAAGAAAATAACTGAGAAAAAAATGTTAAATAAAATCTTAGATAACACAAATACAAAATCGCAAACCGAAGTTATTTTTATGTAGAAGGTTTCATAAAATGTTAACAAAGTAATCTGCTGGCTCAAAGATTTCTTTTTTTTTTCCTTCTGCAAAATTTCCTCGTAGCATGCTAATAATTCCCCCCTTCCTTCTTTTTTGTTGAAAAAATACGATCGTTGAAGTCTATTTTTCCTAAAATTTTTAACCCTTTTTCAATTTTTTCAATTGAAGACAGACCCTCCGCTCTATTCCCAACCGTCATTCGATATTCTGATTGAACTGGATCAACAGACTCAGGTTCTTCAATGTCTTGCTCTAGCTCATGCATTTCTGTGGGCTCATCAATTATCAGCTCCTCCTTGTGATAACCCAACAGTTCTTGAACGTTGCCACTATCCACTGCCTATTTGCCTGGCAAGATCGAAAACTTCGTAATTCACATTTCCAGTTTTATTGTGGCCGCGGTAACCTAGTGGTCAAGGTATCGGAGCGTGGCTGGCTTGTCACGAGTTCGAGCCCAGTACCACTAAAAATCCGCCGTGTAGGGCAGCGATGCACGTTAAATCTGTCGAGAGCTCAAGTGTCCTCCCGTTGGTATGGTGTGGTAGTAAGAGAGGGGGTGCCAGCTCAGGTATCGTCCTCGTCACTTGACCATGGTTCAAAATGACGAGGTCCGTCGCCAAAAGCCTTCGTGAACAGTGCGACGTTAATATTCACTCTCTCTTACCAGTTTTATCAGGTTGTGGCACTGATTCCGCTTATATTTCAGTGATGGGGGGTGATACAGCGCTACACATCGAGTCGCGTAGCGCTCAAACAAAAGACAAAACTATGAAAAATCGTTTATTTACATACCAAAAATCGTGTGAGTCGGGAAAGAGCAAGTCGAGGTTTTTCTTTATATGATTTTGTTTGCGAGATGTTTTTTACGTTACATTTCCTTTGTTCCTTAATGGACTGAAGAGTTTTTTATTATAAATAATTATCTTTAATGAATTAAGGTATCCGACTAGGTTCGGAGAAAAAAT
The DNA here is from genome assembly GCA_019973935.1 of Trichonephila clavipes. Classification (NCBI taxonomy): domain Eukaryota; kingdom Metazoa; phylum Arthropoda; class Arachnida; order Araneae; family Nephilidae; genus Trichonephila; species Trichonephila clavipes. Next base: position 2,427,147 of record BMAU01021369.1, read on the forward strand.
TTTCAAAAATTGATTTTCTGAATAATTTTATTGTTTTAAAGAACATAAATAGGCTTAAAAAGTCATAATTATTAAATAACTAATATGTCTCATCCTTTTTTTGAAATTTTTTTTTTATTTTAAATTTCATGGTCATGATTTTTCGTCGAAATGACTGCAGGTTCTAAGCTTAAAATGCTGTAAAAATGTGATTAAATGTAGCTATCTTAAAACCTGCGGTTTGTTACACTCTGAAGGGCCCATAGCATATTTGTTATAAATTTCATTGTATTTGATTGGATTATTTAGAAGATATCCCGTTTTACGAGCACAAATTATCATGAAAAGTTCATTCTTCAAAAAGGGAATTAAAAAAATATTTTTATTAGTTAAAGTAAATGCTATAAAAAGAACTTTAAAAAAAAACTATCTAGTTTTATGTATTAGTTCTTTTTCATCAATAATTAATTTCTCTTTTCCGTAATGACCCAAACACCTAAAAAGCACTTTTTCAACCTAGTCGGATACCTTAATATACCTGTTGCTAAAGATATAATTTCGTTTTAGAACAAACGAATTGCACTCTAGCGTAACAAATGATGCAGAATTGTCGCATTTAAGCAAATCCTCTTATATTGCTTGTAATATTTATGTTACCCATATTCTGATTGTTGAACCATATTAAGTTCATTAAATTAGGAAGAAATAAGAATTTTATTTTTAGAATAACGTATTCAGATTAATAGGTATTTATACTTTACTAGCCGTTATCCGTCCGCTTCTCTCTCTGGGTATTTCGTGATTATGTGTGAATATATACTGTATATATAAATTATTGATATCGAAGCCTTGGCATTAAACGTTCGATTGTGCTCAAAAACATTCTTATAACTCTCAAATCTTGATTTAAAAAGGACAGGAATTTCCAAGATTGAAGTAGAATTATCTTTTACGCTCCTGTAACCCCCTCAACCAAAGTGAATTACTGCAAAGCCCATTTTCAGTGGATATTTACTCTACGAAATAAACATGCTTGCCAAATTTCAAATAAAAATCTTAATAGCTCAAAAATGGGAATGTGTTTATAACACCCTGTAACTCTTCGTACCCCCTCCTTCTTTAGGGGTCGATTCTCGCGAAACTCTTTCTTAACAGATATGTTCTCCATGAAAGAAACATGCCTACCAAATTTCAAGTCTCTTGTTCTAATAGTTCAATAACGGGAATATTTACCTATAAAGCCTCTTAAACCCCTTTCAGCTTCCCTTGGGAGTCGATTTTCTCAAAATCCAGATCTCTACTATATGAAAGGAAGATATCTACCAAATTTCGAGAGAGTAGGTATAATAGTTCTGGAGATAATTTGATGAGTAAGTTGCTTTTGTACTTTATATATGTAGATACCTAAATACTTTTAAATAATGATTATTACCCGCTTCGTATGAATTAAATTTTTGTTCCATGTTACCGAAATCTCATCCCTCGCCCCCACTTTTGTTGTTTCCATATCGACCCAAACCATTACCTGTCGTCTGGTTGCTAATGATCTGTGCTTACGGTATCTGTTAAGAAAACTCTCATTGATCCCCCAAGCGACTCCGTTTGTAGTGGTGCCAGGCAGAGTGACGTGGATGACGAAATGTATTATAAATTTTGATTTACATAAAAATAGAAAAAAAAAAATGTTCAATAATAATCTCTTAGGTTGTGGTAGCTCCGTGTAAGGTCGAATCTCGTTAGGTTTCAATTTTTTTTAATGTTTCGAGTCGGACCGTCGACCGAAACTCAGATTTCATTACTGACCGTCTGCTATGTAACTAAGGTTGCTTCACCGTATTTTTATACACCGCTACTGATAGAGTTTTTTTAGAAAAGAAATGTGTATACACCAGCTAGGGTTATTGTCTTTGTTTCTCGATCATGGCTGAAAAATATGAGATGTCACTTAAAAACTTCATTCACGACTAAGGGAAACATTTCCCCCCATTTTAAGATTGGTGATTGTTATATTTAATTGTAACCTTATTTGCATTTTTTATACATAATGTCAAAATGGACGTATGCCGAACGCAATTACGTGAACGGGAACGCTTGGGAGGGGGGTCAAATCAATGGGCGGTATCTATAATAAAACATTTATGGACTGTACTACGTTATTTCAGTTTATTATTTCGTTTAATACTATATAACAGTGTCTCCTCACATGTTTTATGTTACTTGGTATATAAGTGCAATAATAAAGTATATTTGAAAAAATAAAAACAAATACCTGTGTGTGGTGAAACTATACATTAATCCAAATCAGTGGTGAACACAGACCCCCTCCTAGCCCTTGATTTTTTTTCGATTGATTGTAATCCTATGTATATAGTGTTAAAAATTTAAATAAGTATTTGTTATTAATAATTAATTTTATAAATTAATGCTAATTATTTATTAAATAATTAATTTTTATTTTTACTGGTTTTTTTTTTTTTTTTTTGCTCCCGAAAATCGACAAAATCAAAAGAATATTTTGGTCGTCTTATTCGAGCATGATACGAGAATGGTGGACTTTTGACCCTCGACTCCCCCACTTCTGAAAAATTTCTGTGTCTGCCACTGATTCAAATTGAATCGACGCATTGATCTAAAAAAATATAAATTGTTATGTATTTTGTATGACTTTTATTTATTTTACCAGTGCGTTTATCCATTGGGTGCTTGGGGCGGGCGCCCAGGGCCCGGAGGGGCTTGGAAGGTTCCGGATAAGCTGAACTTAAATAGATTTTCTGATTATATAAATTTCAATCCTCCGGTGCCAAAGGGGTCCGTAGATCTTTTACCCCCAGGTCCCGGATAAGCTGAACTTAAATAGATTTTCCGATTATAAATTTCAATCCTCCGGTGCCAAGGGGGTCCGTAGATCTTTTACCCCCAGGTCCCGAAATGAGCTGAATCGGCACTGTATTTCGCGTTTAAACAAACTAAAATAAACATTTACATACTAATATTTACTCTTAGCAACTATAATCCTTTAGGGATTAAAGAGTACTGTCAATTGAAAACAGTTTCAAGTACAGTTTTGATGATCAAAATTTCTCGGAAGTTTTTTCTTAACTAACCCTTGGTATCTTTGAAAAAAAAAGTAGAAATATTGTATACATTTTATATTTTACTGAATATATAGTATTAGATTTTAAAAATTGTTTTATTGTTTTTCCCCTCTTCTAAAATTTAAATGTATATAATTTTTCATTGTTTTATTACAGGAACACATTAAAATTATTATGTTGAAAGAGATTGTGAATAAAAATGGCAAGTAGGAACATTGCCAATATGCATCTGTTCCTGGAGATGAAGAAAAAATTTCCTGACTTGCCAGAAGACATGCTGAGAAATCATGTGATTCTTGTAAGGATTTCAAAAAATTCTCTATTTCTCTTTAAAAAGCTAATGTCATGTGTTTATGTAATAAACTGGGGTTAGATGAACAAAAACTTTTATTTCTGTGATTCTCAGATTGAGTGATTTTCCAGAAAATTATATAAATGTTAAATAACATTTGAGTAATTCTGAAGATGTTTCAGTTATTACAATAGGAAAATAATCACTGTAAAGTTGGTCTTTAAGTCTTTAAAAATGAGAGGCACTATATTTAATATCTTTACTTAAGGACAAATAAAATAGCTTGTTTTATTGGTAAACTCTTTTCTGATATTAACAAAGAGAACAAATATTAAAGTAAATAGCTACCTATTTAATTTTTAAAAAAACACAGCTATATTCCCATTCAACATAAATGATCTTCAACGATATTTAGAAGAAAATCCTTGTGACCATTAAAGTTTTTAAATAATGATCAATGCATGCTTTTTTCCTAATTTGAAATACAAATCTAAAAGGACTTTTTCTCTAAAATAAAAATAATGAAGTTATCCATGCGTCATTTCAGCTAAGCTGAGGAATATTTGGAAAAAGAAAAGGGGGAAAAGACCTTATATTAGGATTAACCTATGTATTTGAATAAGAATATTCTGATTACAAATTTTTAGTCATGCTGCAGTAATTCTGGACTGAGATGAATCCCCTCAGGGGCTTATCTTCTATAGGTAAGTTCGGGATTTACTACTTGGAGGAGGTTTTTCATGGGGTTGTCTTTGATAAACATGAGTCATGCACTTTTGGAGTGCTTTAGTGCTCTTTATTTATTTATGAACCTTCATATTGTCATTTCTTCTCCCTTCACTTCCTCTCTTATGGTTACAGGATTACCGGCTAGGTGGGGGTTAGGTGATGGCTTGTACACCCAAGTTTATGAGTTTGACCCCGGCTCAAGTTGATGAATTTTCATAATGCAAAAAATCAACAATGCCAATGTTGTGTAATTATGCAGCATATGAAAGACCCTTGAGTGCCTGTTTGGTTTGGGGTCTCTCAGCAAAATTATATTCCTAGTTCAATTCTGCATTGTCAAAACTCAGGTGCCTCCCTCTGGGGAAAAAAAACTGGGCTTCAAAATTACATTGTTGCTGTTGGTATATACCTATAAGGTGCCACACTAAAAAAAGTGATACAAACTCCAGAAAAATGTACTAGGTCTGCAATGGTAAAAATACCAATCTGTGTAACCCTGTTTAGGAAGGAAAAAAAATATTTACATGATTTTATCTATTTTACAAATGCATCTTTTTTCATAAATTGACCAGTGTTTGTCATTCATCTTTGCCAAATGTGTTGCTTGCTCCAATAAAACAAATCAACCTGGAGTGATGAAAAGCCTTTGTCTTCCTAAAAATGCTTTTATTTGAGATATGGGTTTCTGATATATTGAAACCATTTCAGTAAACAGCCAAAATAGATGCATAAAATCTATTTTTGACCTTATTGTGGGCTTTAATTTTTCAATCTTATTTAAATCCAATATATTCAAAGAGCATGAATCTAAAAGACTTATAAAGGCAATATATCTTTGTTATATTACAATATCTGTTAGAATTTCAAAAAGCAAGTGTTTATATATCTAAAATATATGATTTAACCTTAGAAAGATGTCCATTTCATTTATCATAGTTTTACTGTGACTGAATTTTTTCCAATTTTCTTTCTCCAATAAAGATGCTTTAGTTGAAAGAAAGTAAAGTTGTTGCCTGGAACTCTTATACATTTTTTGTACAAACAGTTTACATTTTATTTTTCAAAAAGTAGTTAATCCAGAATACAATCTGGGGTCATAGATTCTTTTAAACTATTTTTGTATTTCATTGTGGAAGAAATATTTCAGTGAAAACAATTATTTATATCTGTGATGAAATAGGTATAGATTTTAACTATCACTTCATTTTAAATGGGTTGAAAAGATATACTTTGTCTTAATCTTGCCTAATCTTACACTCATGGAGTGCAGATCTGTGCTGTATTTGTCATCATTGAATTTATCTTGCTTATAGAGGAGGGGGAAGACTAAATTTTTCATATTGAGATCTAAAAGTTGTTCATTTCTGTTAATCCTACATTCTTCAAATTAATTTTTAGTGCCATGAAATGCAACAAGAAAAAAAATGGTTTTCTTTATTACTATGCAGTTTTTAGTTTTTGTTTATTTTACGAGTACTGAATTTAATAAGCCTCTTTTTGCCTGTATACATCATATGGTAAAAAACTCAAATTTATTATCTCTTAATTTTTTTTATTTTTTATTTTCATTTTATCATTCCTTTTGTGTACAAAGTATTCAATGTTCTCCCTTCAGTATGCACAAGACCAAGATAAATGCATCAGCCTTCTGCAAAAGCATAGTAAAAGCCATTTTCACTCCAGCCAAGCATTCTCAGATATCCGTTTATCTGATAGTAAAATGAAATCAAAGAAAAATATCGATTTAGATGAGAACTGTGATCAAGAAACTGAGTCTTCCAATATTAATGCCATTGTTTGGCAAAATAACAAAAACAACACCACCAACATAGGATTTGTTGGAAAAGAGTCATTTAATATTCCATCTGATACATCTAACAAAAATAATATGGATGCAAATGAAATCAATTTATCAACAAAATCTTCAAATTTAAATGCGCCTTTGAAACCTGAAGTCCAATCAGCTCCTGTTTTTTCCAATAATGATAGGCCTTTTACTGATATATATAAAAGTGCACCAGTTTCTAGTCATACTGCATTGTGCCACATACCAAATAATCAGAATGCTGATAATCGTATGATGTTTTCGACTACAAAAGAACATACTATTTTGCCTTTAGAATCATCTACCAATTCAAGAGATTCTTGTGAAATTGAGCCATCTAAACGTCATGCTGTGTGTTTAAGCATTACTCCTTCATTCCCTTTTTCACAGCAACCAATAAATGTGCATGGTAGCTCTGTGTGTACATCTTCACATTCTTCCAGACCTGGTCGTCATACTACTTCATTGAACCTACAGTTGCAACCTCAGTCTTCAGAGGCATATCCAGTTGAAATATCAACCATTCCAACTAATATAGGAAGCCCTTGTGATTACAGAGATTTTGGTTCCCATCTTCAAATATCTGTCGGTTCACAGGGTGCCACTTTTACAGCTCTACGTTTGCAAAGACCACATGTGCCTCATAGTCAACCCTCTCCAAATCAGCTTCCTGTAACAAATCAAGCTTCTTTTAATGTTTCCCAACCATCTAGTCAGGCTCAAGATTCCAAAGGATACAAGTTTCCTACTCATTTACAAGAAGTTTCCAATTCTGTTAGGGAAAATAGTGAACTTTTTGATGAAAAAAATCGTTATGCAGTTGATAAATTATCAAAAATTATGACTAATAAAGAACACTGTATCAGTAACATAAAACTTGAGAATTTGCCATCTGAGAATAAAATACCTAGCAAACATCTAAATGAAGAAACAAATTTCCTTCATGGATACCAAGCTTCACCTGATTATATCTTAGGTAAGACTCTTGACATTTGCTTTTTAAAAGATAAATATAATGTTATTTTGAACCTGAGTACACATTTATATGATATTCTAAAAATGGTGAGAATATCATTTCTGCTTAAAACTTGCTCATAGCTCACTTGCATAATTCTAGAGAGGGGAAGGAAAAAAAGTATTTCATAGGTATGGGAATTAGTTAACTAAATATAAAAATACCAAATTGGGAATTACATAAATATAATAGCTCTAAGTATATATATATATATATATATATATATATATATATATATATATATATATAGATATGATGCTTATGTACTGTTGATAATTTAAGAGTTTAAAGATTATTTTTAAAGATATGATAAAATTACTTGTGATTCAAAAAGATTTTTTAAAGTATCTTTCAATAAATAAAACCACCTTCTCTTGAAACCTAACTTATTTTTTCAGTTAATTTTTTATTACTTCCATAATTCTTCCTAAGGATATTTATGTCATAAAAACCAAAATTCTTCTAAAATTCCTTAGTTTTCATAGTCAACTTAATTGAATTTCCCATTTATTTCTCTTATTCCAAGAAAAGAAGAAAAACTGAGTTTTTGGATTATTTTGCTTTCAAGAGGTTAAAAATTTAACAAAAATTATTTCGAAATGCATTGCTAAAACATACCCAGTTGCAAGAATCTTCTGAAAAGTTAATTTTATTGGTTATGTATAATTTTCTTAATTAATGTATTTTATTGTAAATAGATGCATATTTAATTTGTAGAAGAGTTCATGTAAATATGTCAAATTAATTCTTTACTTAAAAGACTAAAAGCAGGGGATTTTCTTTATTAGAAGATCTTTCTTCATATTGAAAAAATATTCTGAATAGACTTAAAAAGCTTTTTCCTGATGAAGTTTAAATTTTCATTGTTAAATTATAAAGTTTAAACTTAAGTATTCAGTTTAATTACAAACATCTTTTTGTAAATCTTAACAAAAGCTGAAGTAATTTATTTTAACGTTATACCTGTTTTAAATTTTTTTTGTAACTAAATCCTTTAAATGTTTCTCTTTTCAATCTAAAGAGCTTTTTTTTATTTTACATAGCTGTCTAAAACAGAACAAACAAAATTATGTTGCTTGAAACATTATGTATGAACTTGCGGTTAGAACAGGGGTGACCAACCCACAACACATGTGTCGTAGTGGGGCACGGTGGATTTGAAACAGTGGCACACCAAGACTTACTGTAAAATTTTTAAAAAAGTGAAATCATTTTTTTTTCTTTTTTTCTATTTTTATTGAAATAGGGTTGTCTCAGACAAAAACCTCAACATTTGGATCAAAATATACTTGTGAATAAATTTTTTCTATTAATAAAATAAATATAACTGAAAACTAGCTGAAATGTACTTAAAATAACGTAATTTTGTAAGCATCTTCAAGAGCTGATCCTAATATTGATGACTTGGTGAAAAGAGAAAAGAATTAAAAAAAACCACATTAGTAACAATAATTTCCTTAATTTCATCGAGAAATGTGTATTTTCTTTCTCTTTTTGCATCCAACTTAATTCTGCTTGCTTATTTTTATATTAGAAGGGAAATGATTATTGTAAATAAAAATAATGCTTGTTTTTTTCAGATTGTTAAATTTTATTTTAACATTGAAAAATTATTTTGTTAATCTTTTTAGCTGTTAAAAAACATCAAAAAGCTCGTTTGGATTTAGTACAAGAAGAACTTAATAAAGAAAAGGCAATTTGCTCAAATTTAAAGTTTGAAATTAATAAACTGGAGCAAGAAATAGCTCAGAGACAAGAAAAGAAAATTTCCTTTTCATATGTAAGTGCTCTTCCTAGATTAAAAGAAAAATAGAAGACCAATATATTTTTTTTCTAAGTAAGATTTCTTTTTTGATATTATTTAGGCTGAACTACTTCAAAAATTAAAAGAAGAGAACAGAAAACTCACTCTAGAATGTAATGATTTAATAATGGAGTATGATATTTCTAGTAAAGAGCAAAGTAAGTGCACTTCGTATTCCATTTCAAAATTAATTAAGTTATTGTAATGTGCAATTGTATTCAAGTTATTTGTATTCAACCCACCATGAATTATTGTCATTAAATTTATTTTTATTCCACATAAACTCACAAGCTAACTTACTTGTTAGTTGTTTACAGTTATGTTTCTTTAAAATAAAAAACAGTTTCTCTTTTGTTGCTTTTTTCCTTGTGTACCTGAAATCCTTATATTTTCCAAACTAATAACTTCTTTGCTGTAGCTTTCTACTGCACTGGTAATCCAATTCACATGTAAAAGAACTTTCATGAAAGGGTAATGCATCACATATGACCTGGTATACAGATTCTGATTATGAGTACATAAAACATAAACAGGGAAAAAAATGAAGGTATAAAAAAAAAATAAATAAACTGTTCTACAATTGATTGTTAGTAAAATAATCTTTTAAGAGCATCAGCACGAGACATTTTAGCACTACGGAAATATTTTATTACAATGCATCTTTACAAAGCTACCACTCACTGTTGCAGCCTTGAAGATTAAAGATTATGTTTAAAAAGGAATATCAAGGGAATAGTGGTCAACAAAGAATTGGATTTGAACTCCAAATACCCATACTTCAATTTTTTTTTTCAAACTCTACATCTTTCCCAACTCTTCATGTCCAACTATTTGTATTGATTATTTAATATTTGAGTTTCTGGCCCAGATAAGCAACAAGGGGAAAAAATTGTCACCAATTTTTTTTAGATGGGCAGACTGCAACTTCAATCTGAGGTACATCAAAATGGAAGCTAAATGGTTTTATTGTCAAGAAAGGCCTCCACCATGGTTTTCTCCAAATGCTTAAAGATGGAATTGTGTTCTTAACAAAAGCTGATATCTAGATGTTTTTTAGATGAGTTATGTGATGATATACCAATTCTGAATGGTTGAAAATATATTCATGGTATTCTAATTAAACAATTCTATTGTGCTGTATATTTCCTTTTTATATGGTGGGTCTGAATAATTTTTCACTTGATTGTTTTTTTTATGATTTAATTAATGGGTGTGAGAATTGATGATATAGTCTAACTATTTTGTTTTAGTAAATGAACACTTCCTAAAATTTAAAATGCCATTTGGGAGAATTGTTAACAGATGAATAAAATGCCCCAATCATTTCAAAATACAGCAACATCATTGATATAGATACATTTAAAATGTTTATAAAGAAAAACTTCGTTTCTTATTAAAAAGTAGCTGAGGTGTGCTTCAATTGAAAAAAAAAAGATACTGAAATAATATTGTGAAGATTAGTTTTAATGATTAAATTTGCACTATATTCTTTTTTCTATTGTTTACTATTTATTGCTTTTCAAGTGATTGGAATTTCTTTCTCCCTTTTTGAAATAATACTAATAAATGTGATTAAATAGAGGAATAAGTGCTGTCGGGTTATAAAAATTGAAAATTATTGCATCCTATTAATGACTGTTTAAAATTAAAAACACTTATAGAAGTAGTAACAAAATTTTACTGTAGATTGTGGACTTTTTTTAAAAAATTTTATATTACATTTAATACATAAAATAGTTTATATTTTACTTAGTTCCTTTGGGAGTTACAGATGAAGACTTCTATTCTAATATATTTACGGGACCAAACGATGGTTTGACGTGTCATTCAAAGAGAGGTTAGTGTATCAGTTTTAATCAAAACTTTTTTTCAACAATTTAAAAAATATATTTTCTTGTATTTTGAATTCTGAAAGTCAATTAATATGATAAATTTCTAACTTTAAACTATGAGATATTTATCTTTATTTTATCCTTATTTTCTTAATAATGACAAAGAGAATATACCCATTTTTTAACTTATGTTGCATACTTTTAATAATAAAGTATATTAATACTTTCTTCATATTCACAGAAAAATGTAAAAAACATGTGGCACGAACTCGAGATAAATTGAAATCCTCATATTCTGATGATGATGATGATGAAAAGAACCATTGGAAGTGTAAGAATTGCACTTTTGCCAACCATCCAGCTTTACAAAAATGTGAAATGTGTGAACTTCCCAAAAACTCAGGTAATGTTTGCTCATAACATATTTTCTCATACATAAATAATCTTTGTTTCTGTTGAATATTGAGGCATGGAAAATTAGAATTACAAGATATTTGATCCATTGCAATAATAATATGAATTAATTCACTTCTTTGAATTCATTTTACCTAAAAAAAATTTCTTTATGGGGAAAAAAATTGCATAATAAGTTTTCAAAGGGGGATAATCATACCATTAATGTTTTTACATGCCATTTTGTAGTGTGTTGAGGTTATGCATTGTAAGTTGCATACATTTAAAAAAATGTTTATTGCAGAGATACTGAACATACAATGAAATATATTCTTGAACTGAATACTTCTGATTGCTGGATTTTAAATGAGGAAATTGAAATTACCCAGCTATGATCAAATTTTAAGAAGTTGTTTAAGTATTTGTTTGAATATTATGTGCTTTTATTGTGACTTTGGATTGGTGTCATGATGTAACTCTAAAAAAATCAATTTATGAAATTAAAAAAAATGGTATATTTGAATAATGTTTTAAAGTATCTTTGTTTCTTGGGACGATATTTTTCAAATTCATGAATCTTTTTTTAAATTTGGATCATTTCTTTCGTCCATACAGGGCAAATTATATTTCTACTTTTAAATTACTCTCTTTTTTTCATTTAACCCATATAAATATATATTTCATGTTTCTTGAGTTTCTTTTTGTGATGCAAAGTCTTCATGAAATATATTTTATCAAATTTGATTTTTTATAAAAACTGTATTCTGATCCACAGAACTACAAATAACTTTGAATAAAAGATAAGTATTTCATTTTCATGTAGTATAACAAAGAAAGTTCATCTGAAAAAGTTGAGAAAGTTAATACAGTCATTATACATCTCATTCATGGCCGCGATAGCCGAGTGGTATAGGCATCGGATCGTGGCTGGCTTTGTCACGAGTTCGAGCCCAGTACCACTAAAGACCCGCCGTGTAGGGCAGCGATGCACGCTAAATCTGTCGAGCTGAAACGCCCCTCCCGTTGGTGTGGTGTGGTAGTTAGGAGAGGGGGTGCCAGCTCAGGTGTCGTCCACGTCACTTGACCATAGTTCAAAATTACGTGGTCCGTCGCCAAAAGCCCTCGTGCAGCTGAACAGTGCGACGTTAATCTTCACTCACTCACTATACATCTAATTCATGCCTTATAAACATGTTTTGGATTATCCCAAAAATACTGAATGAAAAAACATTTTTTTTTAATAAAGCAGCATTATATGCATACACACATATATGTATAATCAATTTAAACAGAAAATGGTAATATATTTCAGTGGAGAAAAATTATCTAACAGTTATAAAAATTTTAATTGATTTTTGTAAAATTTAATTTCAAATATTTTGATATTAGAGAAGTAGTCAGTCCCATACTAATACTAAGTCATATTTTTGACTATCATTCACAGAATATACTTAGTAAAGCGTTCTGATTTTTTTTTTTGCTGTTAGGTTAAAAGTTAGTTATAAGTCATTTAGAAAATTCTTGAACAACTTATTGTGTATCTTCTAAATTGCAATTTATTTTTATCTCAAAAAATTGGTTTTGTTGGCTTTAAAGTTAAAAAAAAATTAGTTCACTCAACTTTTTATATTGGCGGTATATAAAATGCAAAAAACTAAATTATTTTTATAAAATTGGGATGTCTTATATTCTGACAATGATTTATTTCTTTATATTTAATTGTAAACAAAAAAATATATGATTAAATTGTGAATTTTTTAAAAATTATTAACACTTCTTTATTTTCTGAGCGAACTAATTATATGTTTGTTGGTATCATATAGTTAAAATAAAATTTAGAACTCTTTTTGGTTTGATCCTATTTTAGTGCACATCTTGGCAACAAAAATTGATTTGGTGCAGAAACGGGGGCAAATGCTTAAAAATGGCACTCTCAAGTAACCCAGTTGACTATATGATATACCTCCTTTTTCTCAACTCTCTTGTGTGAATATAGCATCTGTTGTTTGATTTTTTTGTGTGCATTTAACTGAAATTTTCAACAAAATAACAGCTCTGCAATTTGTTTTGCTGTAAAGATCATTTTTCTCCTTTTAAAATTCTACGCTGGAATTATCATCAGGAAAGAAGTATTCTATAATTTTTGCAATATGTTTTATAGTAGTGAAACAACAGTTGAAAATTCCATTTTGTTCTTTTTGTAAGCTGACTGCAACTTCCAAAAAGGAGAAAATTTGCATGGCATTCTTAATAAAGTCAATTTTTTTCCTTGTTTTATTTTGGTCCTTTCATTGCACTTTTTTACAAAATTCAACTTTTACTTCATTACATGTTTCTTCAAACATGAGCAATAGTGCAGTGATTGATTTTCAAGCATGTTGCCATCTCGATTCACATAACAATTTCAAATTTGAAAGCTGCGCTTTGACGCAATTTAAAATCATCGCCAAGAGGTACACCAAAATAAGATTTTACCCTCTTTTTCTATATTATCCTTTTCTAATCCTATTATATATTGTAGCATTTTTTTAAATACACTGAAATATTGCAAGTATATTATGTTTACTCTTTACTGAATTCTTATAAAATTTGTTAAAAATGTTACATATATTCTTATGATTTTAAAAAATTTTGTTAATTGAAAATATAAAATAGTCAATTCATATGTAAAGTAGGCTTGCAATTCTTTAGAACATTATTGTAGTTGAAGCTTTTTTCAAACTGTTTCTCTATTTTCTTTCTTCAGGTTACACAAAGTATAACTCAAATTATTCCTCTACTTCTCATTTACGGCTCATGCCCTCTTCAGAGGGTCAGCCTAGAAGAGCCGTGGGTAGTGTCCAAATATCAGTTACGAGACGAATACCCTCTAATTCTAAAAGTGTCAAATTACAACTCACTCATAGAATGCCTAGATAGTACAGATGTGTTACAAAATATGAAATAAATGTACAGAGATATGTCAATATTTTGTATGAATTTTTTTTCATACATTTTTGTCGATTCTAGTCTAAATGCTATATTAATAGCTGTGATAAAAGATGTGTTTTGGGTTTTATATGGTTTAAGAATGTTGTTTCGAGTATATTAAAGTGTGTAAGTGCCTTAAGAAAATTTTTTTCCTATATTTAAATTATTTTCGTAATTTTACTTCAGTCATGAAAGATTTGTATTTTATATTAGTAAAATAATTTTTAAATTTAAAAATCTTTGCACACACACATTTTTTAACATTTTTAGCATGTGCTTTTTCATTTAGAATGTTTAGAATATATCTTTTATAAATATATTTTATAATTGAAGAATTCTTTCCATGTTGGAATTCTTCATTGGTGCCAAAAATGTTTGTAAATTTGAAAAATTATAAGCCAAATATCTTTTTTTAAAAACATATAACCTTCAATTTCCCTACAAAAACCTTTTTCACAAGATTGATGTATTATGTAATTTTTATTAAGGAAAACATAAGAGAAAGAATGCATTTAAAATGTATCTGTCACTATGTGTGATTTAATGACATTTATGTATGATAGAAATAATATATTTTTAATGAAAGATGCATTTCATTATAGTCATGATGCCCATTACATTAACTCTGACTCATTATGTGTAAAAAGGAATTGAAATATTTTCTTTAAATCTTCTCTTGCCTAAATGATTCAGAATAATAAAAATAAAATGTAGGTTCATCCTTCAAAGGATTTCAAAACATTGCTTTTCAGAATCTTAAAAAGTACATCTAATTTATTAATAAGCATATTTTTTCCTTAATTTATGAAGTTTTTTTTTTGTGCTAAAACTAAATTTTACCAAATCTACTGTGATAATTTAATATGCTGATTATCCGTTTCATGTGTACTGAACTTGTTTGTAACATATGGAATTTAGAAGTGAATTTGTATTCTTTTGAATTAAATTTTTTTTTAATGTGCAATAACCAAAAATATTGATTAATTTACTTCATTTATAAATCAGCTCTAGATGTTTTTAATTCATAGATTTAAAAAAAATATTTTCTAAGACTTTGTATGTCTAGACTATCCCTTCACACCAACTGTTATTATTTTTTCTATCATTTTAATCTATCTGTATTATTCTTATGGTATTTTAATGTATGAATTTACTACAATATTTGAGGTTGTTCTTGAAAAGTTTAAAAAAAAAATCACACGTTTAATAGCTTAAATATCTTGTATTGTTATTATTTTACATTCAATATCACAGAATACAATGAACTGAGACCTTGTTCAATATTAATAATTTTGGTTGTATGTAAAAGCATCTTATTCATAAATCCTTTTGCACTACTGTGATTTTAATATACCTTGATTAATGTGTTTTGTTCCTTCTAGAGATAAAAAAAAGGGAATTTAAACTAAATATTTGCTGTTGTGTGTGTGTGTGTGTGTGTGAAAATGAAGTGATAAAAATAATCATTATACTTTTGTATTTTTGAGTTAACATTTGTATTTCTTTCCATCTCTCTAAAAATTAGACTGTATGTATTTGTTTATTAACAATTGCATAAGGATTTTATCATAATTTAGTAACTGGTTTTGAAAATAAGAAATATTCATAGTACAGAAGTGTTTTGTAGATTTGCTCCCCCATTTCTATAGGAATTGTGTATTGCATGGAAAAAATATTGAAGTATTGTGTTAATTTTGTATTTCTGGAAAATGGATAAAAGGTGATTAAATAGTAATTGATTAAAATAGTACCTCACATTATTACTCTTGGTTATTTGGGCTATTCAACAGATGAGACTCAGATGCATATCCTGCCACTTTTTTGGATGCAAAGATGTATCTAATCTTTGCTGATTATTGATATTCAGATTGAAATGGAATTTATTTCTGAAAACAGTTCACACACACACACAAGGTTACATTCTGAATGCAACTGGCAATGTGGTGGGTCACCTTGCAAAATGGCTTCAGCAGTAGTCTCTATTCAGTGAAGCAACTATTGATGTTCATTTCAGGCATTGGTACTCTTTTATTCTTTGGATCGTTGATAAGGATGCTTCGGGAGCTGTGAGCACTGATTGGAGGATCACTGTGTCCACACATTCTGTCATCCCTCTTGTTTGACTTCTATATTCTCAATGCTCTGTGTGCAGCCATGATTCACACATTCCTACCAGCATGGTAAAATGAGAGCATCACTCTGATCAAAATATCTTGCACTCTTATGATTGATCACCCTTCTTCCCTTAATGCAATAGCATGTTCTCTCTTCTGGTGACACCTCATACCGTCTGCAAATGCATCTAAGAGGCATTGGTACCATTCGCCTGGAAGTTATGCCTGATTTAGAAATGCTCCTTGCTTTATACAGCATTCAGATACCCAATTGTAATTTGCTGGAGCTCCAGCTTGTCATTATTGGCCACCATAAGTCAATCATTTTAAAATGACATCATAATATATTTATGTTAAATGCAGTTTTGTTCCACGCGAAAGCACCTTCTTGGAGCATTTTTTTTTTCGGTTGTAAGTATTTCTTTTACATCTTATAGTAACTCCTAACAATTTCTCTTCTACATTGTCTTGAATGTAGATGGAAAATTTTTTCTTCTTAGGAAGGTACAGTAGCTGCATTAATGAAGTTTAAGTGTAATGAAAAAATGAAAAGGACTTCTCTCATAAACTGATTTTGGTAACTAGTTCTCTGAAGTTGGGGAAAAAAGCATAAAATCTTGTGCATTGGAAATATTTAAACCTGTTCACTATAATCAAAAATATAGGTACATCAAAATATAATTGTGTCGAATTATTATCAAAATGAATCTTAGTGCTATTTTGATGATTTAATTGCATTGTTTTATAGCATCATTCATCTCTATTCTCTGCTTTAATTCCCCCCCTTTCTTTTCTTTTTTTTTCTAGTATAATTTTGTGAGAAGTCTTTTTTGACATATTTTCAGTTAAAAGTATTTCCTTGTCATCCACCTGGTTATCCATACTTACATGTGTTCTTTTTTTTTATTACTTATAGTTACACGTGTTTTCTCGGATGTATTATAAAAAGTGTATATCTTATTCTGCTTCCATTTGAAATTTTTTATTTTAAGATAAAATTATGTTGAAAAGATTAATAAATTAGTTCATAATTTGTTTCTCAACTTCGTTTTCATTAGCATTAAAAATAACTAAAATATATCAATTTGTCATGCAATTGTCTGATATGGTATTTTCTGATTACTAAATCAGAATTATCTACCCTGTTATACTTTATGTAAAAAAAATGTGTGGTTTAACTAGAACAGAAAAAATTTCTTGTGTGTGATAGTTTATGAAACTCTTTTGACCCTTAATATTATATGTTCATCATTAGTCATGTTAAATTATGATTTGCTTATTTGATCATTTATAGTTATTTACAGAGTTTGAGTAAATTTGATTTGTGTATGTAATTATTTTTGCATCAATAATGTTTTCAGTGAAAAATAGAATAAGCTTGTATTTAAATGCATTATTTACTTTCTGTACTGTTTCCTGTAAAATATTTAAAATAAGCTTTCCCTGTAGTATTTTGTTGAATACAGCAAAACATTCCAACTGTACTTGTAAATATGATTATTATAAGTATGTAGTTTTGCTATGATTTTTTATTATAGGCATTCTCATAGTGGATATGTTGTTAGATTTTTGTTGTAAGGGAAAGTCTTATATTGCTCATTATTCTGGACTTTTTGTCAGTAGTTATGTGTGCAAGATGAGTGTGAGATTTTCATAGATGTCATATGTAAATATATAAATGAAAATATTTTTCTTTGAAATAAATAAAGTATCTCTTGCTTCTTTACAAATAGCCTATTTTTAATGTTTGTTATTACATGACACCAAAATCATAGCAATTGGTAATATTGGGTGGACTAAAAATTTGTTTAATCTTCAAAAATTCATAAAAAGGGAAGCAAAGATGATAAAAAAAACTTCTGTTTGTAAGAAAGGACTCACAAAGAAGTTGGGTTTTTTTAGCAACAAAAATATTTTTAGTCATGCCAGCGTTAAATCAAAGAGCTCGGTTATCTGTAATTAACTTCGTGCTGATGCTGCACCTCTATGTAAAAGGATTCCTATTGACTTCCTTAATTGAGGAGAGAATGATTGAATGAGAGGTTGCAAGATTGCATGGCCAGCACTTTCAACTGACTTCATTCCAGTTGACTTCTGGTTGTGAAGCTATTTGAACTGAATTGTGTATCATTTATCTCGTCAACATTGGCCAAACTCAAATATTTTATCTGTCTTGAGGTTTTTGCAATTCATTCTGACATGCTGCATTCAGCTGTAATGGGCACTGTGAGCCACCTTAGTAGTCAGGCAATGTTCTGGATGTCAAGTTGAATAATTAATATTGCAAGAATAAATTAATGGAGTGAACTGTTGTCCTGTATATTGTATTTTGGATTGTCAGCACCCTCTTACTGGTGATGTTTTTAACTAAAAATGTTTTTGCCACTAAAAAAAAAATCCAACATTATTTCGAGTCCTTTCTTGCAAACTGCACTTCTTAATCGTCATTTCTTTATTTTTATGAAATTTTAAAATTTGAACAAATATTTGGTTCACCCAGTGTATTTTTACTTAGTGCCAATTTGAATATAAATTTTTAAAATTAGAATTGATCTATGATTCTACCATAGTCTTTTGTTTACATTTGAAGATAGTTGATATTGTATTTAAATCTTTATTGTTGTAGATTTTTGTTTACCAGTTTTATATAGAGAGAAATATTTAAGTAATTTGAATTTGCATTCTTCTAACTAGTTACTATTCAATTAAGAAACATATATGTTTGCATTTTGATTGACTCCCTACATACACACTGACTGGGAAGTAATGCATTTAATTTTCATAAAAATTTACTCATTGTCTTATTTGGTTATCTGTTGCAAATGCCTGTTACATTTTTAATGTAACTCAATATATTGAGTGTTTTAGTCATTAGCCTCTCAAAGAGAATTTAAAAAGAGATCAACAAAGATTTTGCTTTTATAATAAGATTTTACTCTTTCAATGAAATAAAAATATTTACTAAATATTTTTATGTATTAATATTTTAATTCCCCCCCCCATCAGTGTTCTTATTTTAACATTTAACATTGTCTTTCATAAAAGAAATACTTCATTTCCAATTTTCATTCAAATGTCAAGACATGTTGTTCTTTTAAAAAAAAATTAGTAGAAAAAGCTAAAAATTTGCATTGTTCAGTTGTAATTATTCACTTGTTATATTTCATGCTAGAAATGAAAAATCATTATTTTTATTTTGAACTAAAATTGAAACTGATATTTAAGATGTTCTCTTTTTTTGAACAACTATAACACAAAAAGTCTTGTGAAATGGTCAGCATAAGCATGAAATGTATTGATAAAACTTACAAATTTTTCTTAATTCTTGTGCAGTACATGAAGGACACGAAAATTTATTTTTAGTTGAAGATCTTTCAGGTAGTGTGCAATACTTTTTTATGGTTGCTGCATGTCATAATGAGTTATCTATTACACAGATAATATTTAAAAAGGATCTTAACATGAAGAGCATGAAAGTTTAAAATAGATCGCAATAATTTTGTTTGCATATTTTATTAATTTTCTGTCTATTTTTTTAAAATTTATTTTGTGTTGCTGAAAACAGTCTTTTATTTTTGTTACCATGTGTGAAATAAGTGAAACTGACATAATTTTTAAAAAAATAATCTGTTTCTCTTTTTTTATATAAACACCTGTTATATGTAACCAAAAATCTTTTTTTTTAATTATTTATTAAAGGGGGAGGGGAGCTTTATTTCTAAATTTATTAAACTTGATAAAATATTATTTATTTTGAAATGTTTTGTATTTTTAATGTTCTTATTAAATTAATGGTAATTAATGAGATCTTGTAATGACATATCTGTTAAAATTAAAAAATCTAAAATGTTTTTAGAATGCCTAAAAAATGCAATAAATTAATTGACTATTGTGATTAAAATTTAAATAATGTCAATTTATGTAATGATTTTGAAATGCTTTCCTCTAGACGAAATTAAGACTATTTATACAAGGGATTGTATCTGAAGTGTCCATTCAGTTTTTTTGTGTTAATCCTTGTTTATCAACAACTGCACAGAATTATTAAATCTACAAACTAATTTGTAGTATTGAAAATTGTTTATATGTGCACTTTTTTATCCTAGAAGCAATATATGTCAATATCTATTAATAACTTCTGTATTTATCTACCTGCACACATCAGCAGATGATGATTTTTTAATAAATTTTTCAGATACCAAAAATTTATAATTCTCAGGGTTTGCACATAGTATTTGTTTCTCAAAACTAATTTCTTTTTAAAAAAATAAGTTTTTAAGTTATTGCCATTGCATTGATGTTGTACAAATTTGCTCATTTTTATTTATTTATTTTTTCTTGTTTTTATTCATCCAATACTTCTGCTAAAAGGGATTATTTTGCTCTGAAAAATAAATTCAGCATGATAAATTTGTTTTTTTTCATAACTTTTTATATGATAATCAGTTATTGCATAATAACTGATAATAATGCTACTGACAACTGCATGATATACCTGCAATAAATGATGCCTCCTTATTCTTTACACACTAATATAATTAATATTTATAAAACTACTAATATTGATAAAAATGCATTCATTTTAATTTTGTAATTTTGTTGTAATTTGTATTTATTATTTTTTTAGGTTCCTTTTTTTGTGATAGTTGAAGATGATTTAGCAATATTTTGTACAAAGATGATACTATTGAAGATTTTTGTGAGATTATTATGTTATATTAAAGGGGATATATATAAAATGTTTATTATTGTTGATAAAAATAAATGATATTTTTCGTATAAAATTAGAGTTTAGTTTACTCCTATAATCTTATTTTCCATTATTTGAATTGGGGGAGGGAGGGGTTATTTCTTCTATATTTGGTGTACTTGTGTAGTCTTTGAGAAAAATATTATGTAAATACAACACATTTCTTCAAAGCACAGAATATTGAAAAGGGTTTTTTTTTTTTTTTTTTGCCTATGACTTTCATTTCAGTGTTTAAGTTACTTTGAAAATATCGGTTGTATGACCTTTACTTATACTAAGGTGATAATGATTCTTCTAAGTTGAATTTTGGTTGTATTTTTATAATTTATTGAATGGTAATTATAAAGAAATGCAATTCCATTGAATGATGATTGTTAAATTATTTTGTTTTACTACATAAAATAACATTAAATATAAAGCGAATATCTATGCCATTGATTTAGCATAAATATGCAGAGGCGGATAGGGCCGGAGTGATTTCGGGCCGATCAAGAAACTGGAACATTCAACTCGGCACAGATGATTCGATGAGATAGCCCTGCGCATGAGGAAGACATGGATGTGCAGACTGCATATCACATTCAAAGTCACGAGATACAGTGGTATAAGCTGATGAGTAGATCTTATAGTCGACAGTCTTAAAGTAATGTTTATGAAAATACAGTCATGTTCTAATTGAATTGTGAAATTAGAAATATTGCATTATAACTGTAATCGAAAAAGATTTTCTAACGAATTTTATTGTGTCTCTTTGGCATGTTCGATTGCAAAAATAATTGTTTATACATAGAATTACAACACCCAATTTTTTTACATGGTCTTTTTTTTACACGATTTTAAAATAACCTGGTGCATGAATTTAACAATTTTTTTTTACACAAATATTTTTTCAAGAACCAATCTAAAAAAATTGGGGATTCATGCCTTTAAGATGATAATATGAACGAATTTATGACAGTCTATGACAATAAAGAAATTGATCATGACGAAGGTGAAATTCAACTATTGTCAGCTGATTTAAATCGTGAGGGCTTGAAATTTGACACAAGTATAGAACAACATTTTCTTACTCGTAATCTTGACATAGAGCGCAAATTAAAATTTCAACATAAGTTTTGTGTAGCAGGATATCAAGTATTATATTGTGCCACTAAGTTAAGTGAAGTTATAAGTAACTTGAGAAATTAAAAAAAAAAAACCACTAATCAACAACAACAAAAAACTGAGGACATTAATAATGAACGAAAATCTTCATTTGAGTGAAAAACCTACAGTTGTACTAGACATATCTGATTGTACTAGACATATCTGACACAACTACTGATGATTTTTAATCCAGTTCTTTATGAACGTATGCTTGTTATCAAGTAGCTATCACATAGTTGTTAGTATAGTTTTATTCAATTCCAATTTGTGTGTTTATGTGTCTTTACATGCTATATTTATTATATAGCATGTAATGCTTTACATGCTATATTTATTAACGACAGGCGTACCTCTAGCCCATGCCACGATGAATTTCGTGGGCCTCGATCTGACTGCGTCAGACAGGTGGCATCAGAAAACAACAACAACATTTATTAATAGACTGAATTTTCATGTACATTAGATTTAAACTATTTTGTAATAAAAATGAATTATTTTTGCTTTATAGATATCAAACTGGAATTTTATTACTTTTTTTGCATGGTGTATTGGGAAAATACTTAGAGATTTTTTTATCTGACACGATTTTTTAAAATTGTAGAACATAATCCCAAATGTACCATAGGTTGCATGTATTTTTTTTTTACACCATTTTGTTATGCATGGTTTTCTAAGGAACCTATCCACTGTGTAAAAAAAGAGTTAAGGTGTATTAATTGTAAAGAGTGTTTTTTTTTTTCAGGTATAGAAGTTTAAGTTGGCACTACTTTCCAAGATGGCGACCGATTTAACAGCTGTCAAGTGATTTATTCTCAGTTTGGTTTGGCAATTCATCATGAATAGACTCACGCCTGAACAACGCTTTCAAATTGTGCAATTTTATTTCGAAAATAATGGTCGATTTTCTTAAGCGAATTTTATTTAGCGATGAAGCGCACTTCTGGTTGAATGGCTACGTCAACAAACAAAACTGCCGCATTTGGAGTGAAGCTAATCCACAAGAGTATGCCGAAACACCGTTACATCCAGAAAAACTGACTGTTTGGTGCGCTTTATGGGCTGGTGGAATCCTTCTTCAAAAACGATGAACGCCACAACGTTACAGTCAATGGTGATCGGTATAGAGCCATGATTACTAACTGAATTGAACAATCATGATGTCCAGGAGCTGTGGTTCCAACAAGACGGCGCAACATGTCACGCAGCTCGTGCCACAATCGATTTATTAAAAGACACGTTTGGTGACCGCATAATTTCACGCTTTGGACCTGTGAATTAGCCTCCAAGATCTTGTGATTTAACACCGCTAGACTATTTTCTGTGGGGCTATGTAAAGTCATTGGTCTATGCGGATAAGCCACAAACGCTTGACCATTCGGAAGACAACATTCGCCGTGTTATTGCCGATATACGGCCACAAATGTTGGAAAAAGTCATCGAAAATTGGACGTCCAGATTGGACTACATCCGAGCCAGCCGTGGCAATCACATGCCAGAAATCATATTTAAAATGTAATGCCACAAGATTATCTTTCGAATAAAAAAAAATTCATGTCAATCGAATAATACATCGTTGTTTTATTGCAATTTAAAGTTCTATACCTCTAAAAAAACACCCTTTATATCCTATTGCTTCATTTTTCTTATCTTAATCAATGCTTTCAGTTTTTGAAACATGATTATTTCATTATAAGATGTCAAAGAAATAATAATATTAAAACACCAAACATTTTAAAATTTGAAACCTTTTAAGCTTTCCAACCACTAAAAATGAATAGATTTAAACTTCATCAAATAATTTGAAACATTTTCTTACACTTTGATATAAATAACAACGAGGAAGAAAACTAATTCAGATGTATTAGTTGTTTTTTTTTCTTCCTATATTTCAAAGCCAGGTATTCAGAGAAGTTTACGTACAGTACCTAGTTATATATTGTTAAGATACACCGAATTATATTTGAATTTTAAGTACCTTAACTTCAGTTTACATCAAAGAGAACATGAATGAAAATTTTCCCACTTTTTTAAAAAAAACTTGAATGTTTGAATAAATGGTAATCAAAAATATACGGACATATTTACAGTAGACATTTATGCATATAACTAAACATAAAAATCAATTTTAAATTCGAGCTATTCAAAAACATTCAAATTATTATTCAAAAATATCTATTTATGCAAAATACCTCAACATTTATCTTTTTTTAAAGGCTAACTGAAGAAGTAATTAAAATCTGGATATGTTTTGAAATCTCAACCGTATAAAACTAGGAATTTTATATTAGAAATTTCATTTGAAATTTTTTTCGAAAAAAAAAGTATCGCGCACTTAAAAATTATTTACCGTACGTACTAACAATTTTTTGAGTATAATATAAAATTCAAATTTTTATTACATAGCAAAATCTTTAGTATTTTTTAATAAATTTCGAAAATGTCATACGATTCGGTTGAAAACTGCATGTTAAGAGCAAAACTACACTAAAAAAATTGATGAATATATACAATTACTATAAATTTTTACATTGAAGCAAAGTAAACCGTAGGAATGAAAAATTATGAGTATATCTAAAGTAGTTTTCGAAATATTTTAAAGTTCAAAAAATTTGTGCGTTATGTTATATTTGATATTAATTAAATGGTCAACATAATATGTTAATAATATATATAGTCATATAATCGTTTGACGACGCATTCATATTCTAATAAAAATTATAATGGTCATTGTTACGAATGTCCAGAGTTTTATGTAATTCTAAATTCAGACATTAAGATATTGATGTAGAAAATATAAAACGACCATCTAAAATACATGAAAAATGCAGTCTGCAAAAAAATGATCTTGACAAACAAAATACGGCATGTTCACTTACTATGGCAGAGCCGGATTAGGTTGGGGCGAGCTGGGTAAACAGAGAGGGGCCCGTGGTTTTGATGGATGCTGCTCTAGCTTTTAAAGTTTTCAGGAATAAAAATTACAAATACAAAAATAAGTCTTGTAATTTGCCATACATTTTTATAACAAAGAATTGTGGAATTGGCTTCCAATACATTGTTGTGTTTGACAATAACTAAGGTAAGCAACCCTACTTTAGATAGATTTGTACTATACACACTTTTTCTTAAACCGTACTGCTTTTAAAATTCGTGCAGCCAAAATACACCTTTTGTACTTTTAAAAAATTTATATAAACTATAACGGTTAATTTTAATTTATGCAACTTGTGAAATGTTCATATTTAACCATTTCCGTCCAAGCAGTTTACATAAAAAAAAAAGTTTGGACTCCCTCATTCATTAGGGAATTGTATAAGATTCCAGCATTAAGTTTTATTTTTCATCGAATACGGTCGAGTAGTAGTGTATCGTACTTCCACACCACAGGTCCGAGTTCTATTAACGGGCTGCGCAAGGTCGACTCTGCCTTTGATCCCCGCTGCAGTGGGTCGATAAATGAGTACCAAGCTTGCTTGGGGTCTTAAACACTGGAGGTCTCACTTCAGACAGATCACCTAATCGGGACATCTGCTCATGCACCTCAGCGCCCAATGGTCACGTATACTGGGATGGGCCTCAAGTATCGTTTGCCACTGAGTTTGAGTTTTAAGTTTGAGGATTGCCTCACTTTGGGGATACCCTTTAGATAAACATTTATTTCCAATCATTTACAAATTAAACATTTTTCTTTCAATTACGTTTATTTCAGAAGGAACTTTGATTTTTCAAAGGTATTTGCTTAATATAATGTATATTTGTGTATTATATTAAAATTTTGATCTATCCAAAATTATGTTTTTTGCTCCTGTAAAACTTTTTAGGATTTTAGAACTGATCTTACAATTCGTTGTACGTTTTATAGTAGTATATTTAAAAATGATAAAGACATTTGTATAACTGCGAGTTTGCATGCCTTGTTTATAAATATAAAAAAATTGTCTGCAGTTTTTAAAATGTACTGAAATATAAGTGGAGGAATAGGATTTTTACATGTTATGAATATTTTTGACTGCAGTAAGATATATTTATATTTCAGTTTCTTTAAAATTTGAATAGAAATTGTAAGTAAAAAACTTTGCGAATAGTTTGATATTGAATATAAACTCATGGGCTGTTTAGCAGTGAAGTGTTTTATTTTGATACCAGCACACACTAAAATATGACTCATTTGTAGTTATATGATCAGCTTCAGTGATATTTAAATTTTCAAAAATACTCTACACATACGAAAACATTCTTTCAAAACCATACACCACATCTCATTGCCCCACAGCAGGCAATATTTGTGTATACTCAAAAAATTTAATACAGGATACACATTTCCAAATGTTAAAATTGTTTTTAAAATTTGGTATGGATACATTGTGGAACTGTCGGTTAATTTCACTGAACCAAATTGTTTTAAGTGTACTGTTTTGAAAGACAAAATTAATTGGGGAGAACTTTTTCTCACAATAGAATTTGTAATGACTGAATTGTGGGAAAATGTAGTTATATCGATGAGTTTTCCTTGTAATAAAAGAAACAGAAAGGTAAAAAAAATTAAACTTGAGTAGAAAATTGTTAGAAATACTATCACACGCATTTGAAGAAAAAGTATATCCCTCATTAAAATTAAAAATTATTGACTGAATATGTGTTATGTCCATCACAAATGCCGATGTAGAAAAGGAATTTTTATTTAATACAAGAAGTTCGAAAAGGAGAACACTAAGAAGAAAAATTTAAACTTTTTCCGAAAAATATTCAGTTAACATAAAAATATCTTTTATATGATTTTAATTAAAATAAATTAAAAGTATTGAAATCCTTTTTTATGCTATTTTAAATTAAAAATATAACTGAATAGAGAAAGATCGGTTTTATTTTATAAATATATAATCATCATATGAATATCATCGTATGTACCATTTATTCTCTTATTGTTTAAAAAAAAGAGATAGGGCCTTTACACTTTTTACCTCATTACCTTTTTTAAAAACAGGAAGTGAGCACGCGTTTTCTTACTCTCATATTCAAAAATGAATACAGGATGCTTTTTTCTGGTTCAAATTGCAATACCAATATATATATATTTTTTAATTTTTAAAAAAATGACAGGAAAATAAATTTTGTTTGAAGAAAATATAATTATTTTTCAACTTTTAACACGCCATTTAATTTTTTTACCCTTCATTTTGTTTTAATTTTACTGTGACTGAACATATTGGGAAAACAACCAAGTGGTCCTACAACTTTCATACAAGATTGCCCAAGGCAACTTAACAACTGTAAACGAGTGATCTCCTGGTTCTCAAGAGGCCGAACTAAGTTATAAAATCATCCCCTTCGACCTCCCAAGTTTTAAAAGAGGGAAAGGAATGAAGTCTGTTGCAATTTTGTAGGAGATTGCAAAATTAAAGTAAACGCTTTTGGAATGATTTTTCAGGAGGAAGCAAACCACAAAGAGGGTTAACACTGTTCAAAGATATTTTCATCAATCGCTGGATAATTAATTTCTTATTCTTGTTTATTCAATATGAAAAAAAAAGATATAGCATTATAATATTAAATATATGAATTTTTAAATAAATTTTTCTAACTATAAAACTCTATAATTTTTACAAATTTGGTCTTTAAGCACTTATTTTCATGCCATAAAATTTTTTTTATTCAAAATTCAACTGTATTCCCTCCAATAGTTCTAGAAGCATTTAAAAAAAGGAGTTTTATGATAAAAAATGATATCTTAAAGAAACCACAAATTAATGAATAAATTTTAATTATAATAATCCACTTATACACAAGCACTATTAAGGAAGTTGGGGGAAACTATATAAATCTCTCTTGTTTATATAAAGTAAAATAGTACATGGCTTATAAAATACCTGTGACTACAAGACCCAGTGTCAGCGTGCCCGGAGTTCTATCCTCAGCCTGGCAAGGTCGACTCAGCCTTTTATCCCTTCAGTGGGTCAGTAAATGAGTATCAAACTTACTTGGGGACTAAACACTGGGAATTTCACGTTAGACTGACCACTTGACCGAAGCATCTGCACATGCACCTAAGGTTACGTGAACTGGTATAGGTACAGTTGGCCTTAGTCACTGAGTTCAATTTCAGTTATATATAACACACAAATTATTAAGTTGGAGGATCAGTTTTTTCCCACTAATCACTATAATCATGGTTTGGATGAAAGCAATTTAATCAGGTTTTTCATAGATTTATCTTCATACAAGTTTGCAAACTGTAGCATTTCATCACTATTCCCGCAATCCATATTGTGGACCAGAATTCGGCGACTGTAATTCATCAGGTCTAAGATAGAATATTTGTGAGCAATTTCGTAAAGTGCCATAGCACTGTCGAGGTCCGTAGGGGAATCAGTCACGGAGCCTAAGTAAAGGTGTTCGATGAAACGATTCAAAGTGAGGGAATCTGTGTCATCCATCTCCACGATTCCGAGTTTCTTTTCTTTCATGTCACTTTCAAACATGGCATTGAAGACAGGAGATTTACATCAGAGGAGAGATTTGTGGACTGGGAAGTCTTTCTTCTCGCAGCGTAGGATCACATCGCATCCTTTCAGGTTGGGCCTAAAGAATCTTCTTAAGTCATTTTTAAGACCGTGGCGAAATGTCTTGGAAGTTTGAGAAGGTGAATCAGAAGAATACTTTTGACTACTACCACATTCCTCATAGAATGACATTTCTGCTTCGATTTTCAAGTACACCGAAGAATTCTTTTTAAAACAACTCGGATTATTTTCATCTAATACCTCCGGAGGAAAGAAATCAGTAAGATACCAGAATTTTGAACTTGGATCATTACAATTATGGTTGAATTCTCTGCTTTTCAGAGGAATATTTAAATTGTTCATTACAGAGAGAAGGCATTTAAAATGCGTGTCGTATTTCTTTTCCTTATAGAATATGCTAAATACACTTTCTATAAACTCCTCTTGCCTCATAGATATATCCCGTGACCTGTCTAGGAACAGTGTTTTGTATATGTAGAAGGTAATGAGAGGAATCGAAAGTTTCACTGTTTCTACATGTTTCTTGTTTTTTTTTTTAGCGAATGTAACAGCGGAACAATGTCTTGAACCGAACACAGGGCATCTCCACAAGTTAGATTATACTCATAGAATGTATAGTAGAATCACTATTTTAAAACATTGCGGACCATGCTGTTTTTTCGATGAATAAAGGCTTTCCCAAACGTTTTCGTACAACAGTAATTTTTGTGATTCCATTCGGCATTTTAAGTATAACTGTGCCCTGTAAAGTCGCGTTAAAAGGTGATAAACTTTCTACGGAGTCCATCAAATAGCATGCGACACACATATCTTTCTTAAGAATTTGTTTTAATAATATTAAACGGAAAAAAATGTTCGTACCGAATCCGGCAATTTGAAAAGGAGGACTTTGCAAAGATTTTTTCTGGGTGAGAAAATAAAGGCCATAATTTTCAATGTTCCAATAAAACATCTTGCTTCTCCTCTCAATATCCATCTCGATCCTTCGTTTAAGCTCAGTCCCTTGCAATAGATCTAAGGCGCTCTTCACTCTCACTCAAATATCCCACAACTGAATGATCCAATAATAGAACTTCTATTTAACAAGTTGCTTTCACAATCATTGAATTTTCTTGAGTCTTCTCAAGTCTCAATGCACACGTATCCCACAAAAAAGTCGTTAATCTTTTTCCTAACGCCTGCTCTTTAATTGGTTGAGGAAAGCACTGTCTGCTCAAAAGTTCACTCTTGGCTGCTTTTACTTGATCCTGTTAAAAATAAAAATACTCATATATTTTCCTACAATTTTTCTTCCTAACTTTGATAATATTTCGGTGAAATTTCAGAATCGGCCACTGTTTGGCGAGATTTTGAAAAATCGCCAATATAGCGCATTTTTGCGTGTTGTGTTTTGGAGTAGCAACCCTTCCGTAACACGTAATTCAAGATCGCGAAATTCAAGATGGCTTAGGTGAAGTCATTTAAAAACTCTTTTTATCCATTCATTCTCTCAATTCCGCGCTTTTTCCACATTTCGGACATGCATGCGATGATCCAATCAAACCCTCTTTCATACACCGTTCTAAAACTACTTTCTTTCCGAACTCAAGCAACACCGCAAAAAAGCGTTCCGAATATTCTGCATACTTCATGCATTCATTAACTTCTGCAACAATACTAACGTCATTGGTGGCCATCGTGAGTATCCGTAAGAATTTTAAAAAAGGAAAAGAAATTTACTTTTAAAAATTAATCCAAAATGCAAAAACGAACCGTGAAAACACCACGCACAGAAGACGCAAAAATGATCACTATGGTCAACGACAACTATTTACTTTAAAGAAACGTACTGCGCATGGACGAAAATGCGCAGAACCTATTTCTTATCAGGTTATCAGGGGCGTCTTAACCCTTTGACGCGCGGAAAAATAAATTCGCTGAATTTTTCAAAATAAAATTAATAAATGTAATGTATAGAACCTAAGAACAGAAAAAATACCTTTAAAAAAATTACAATGCATTCCCCCCCCCCGAGGGGGGGGGCGGGATTCACTGGAGTACCACCGCGCATTTACGATATAATTCTCGGATGAACAGTATATGATTTGGATCAATTTGTAAGATTATTCCTTATGTATTTTGTAATAAATTTACTATAACACGCAATATTAAGTATTAGAATTCCATTTTAAATGTTAAATATTACAAAATATAGCTATAAGAGATTGAAATCAACTTCAATAGCCAGATTTTTCATTTTTTTCTTTATTATTAAATTATTAAAACATGCAATAATACTGATAAGAATTAGCTTCAAAAGATTAAATATTAGCAAAGAAGTAAACAAAAATAATATTAAAAGAAATAGTATCAGCTATATTAGAACATATATTCATCATCCAAAAAATTCAACCTCTCTTCAGTATAAAAAAAACGTAAATGAGACGAGAAAAACATCACCATTTCAATATAAACAAAATCCCCTTCTCCAACGCAATGGCAAAACCCCCATAAATTATTAGTTACTTCCCTGTCTGAGTCAGAAAAAAGAAAAACAAGAAGGAATATCTCTTACGCGTGTGTGCTAGAAATCGGACAGTTTTCATGTCCTAAAAGCGCGGTGGTATCTCAGTGAAACCACCACTTAGATGACTTATTATGAGGCAGCTCTTTTTATAATTTATCATTCTAAAAATTAGTTATGCTATGAACAGCATATGCAGCAAAAATGTACATAACTTACTTTGAATATTTATCTGTTTTTGTTTGCTAAAAAATTTTTTTTTGAAAGTGTTCAAAAAAGTCTTTTAAAACGATGCACTTTTCTCACAGAAAGAAGAGGTTTTGTATATAGTACTGACATCTAGAGTCTTTTATGAAAGATAAAAAATATATGTAGAACCATTGGTTTCATTCAAATACCACTGCGCGTTTAGAGGTATTTTTTTTAAAAATGGTTTCGCTGAGATACCACTGCGCGTTAAAGGGTTAAGGCATGGGCCAACTGCACCAGGACCTTACATTTGGTGGGGCCTCGTTTCATTCTTGACTCAGTTTTAATAAGATCATGATCCGGATAATTTTAATGGTCAAATATTATTCCTGTTCATATTCTCCAAAAAACAGGGAATTTCAAATTGCAAGTCAACTGATAAGATTGTATTATGTGATGATCGTTGTATATGTCAAGGCCTAATAATGTAATAAAATCATTCAACTCATTTAGTCATAATACGGTCATTGGTCGAGCCGCTTTGTGAGTCGTGAACATTGTGTTTTCTTTCTAATCACCGTTTGTACGAATATTTGGCAATACATGCTATATACTGTTTACTTTTAAGGATCATACGTAGGGCCTATTTTTGCATAGTGACCCAGGGCCTCAAAAAGTCTTAAGGCGTCGCTGTAGGTTATCACATTTGGCTCAAAAAAAATCTCCCCAACCAGTGGCCGATTCTGCAATTCAGCCAATGTTCCAAATTTATTAAATCTTTCTTTAATACTTTACTAATTCCTCAGCAATGAGCTTAAAAAGTTGAAGGCGTATTCTTTGAGAAGGCATGGAATAAAACGAAAAAGGAGGAGTGAAATTTCTAACTAAAGTATAATTTCTTTTAACATAGAATCATAAATTAAATAAAATATGCATACAAATTAATCTCAAAATAATACAATTTTATAATTTTGCTTACCTCTCACACTCAAACTTCGAAATAAACATTTATTTAATTGAAGTTTCTGACTGTTCTTAAATTGAATGATGCAACTGTAGAGACAACAGATTACGATTGTTTCTAAAATCACAGTAAGAAATTTTGGAAATCATTGGTCTACATATAGCAAAAGTTCACAAGGTAACAGAGGTCTTTTAGAGGCTAGACCTTCAATAATTCCCCCCAAATTCTTTGACCACAGTACATGAGGGGGGTTCTCATAAGGGAGGGGCATGACCAACCGGAAAAGTAAATGAAATGGGGTTGGTCCGCACAGGAAATAAGGGACTACCACCTACAAATTTCTTTTGATAATACTTACTTTGTAGCATTCAGATGTACTGTCCGTTGTGGTACAGTGTGTTTTACAGAAAAACCTATCTTGAAAATTGACAAAATACTATAGAAATGGTCGACTCTTAACTATTTTGGGCTTATTAAGAAAAATGAGCTCTCCTGGTTCCCTCATATTATTTTTTCCTTTACTGTCTATAGAAATAGATGAACTTAAAAAACTGGAATCCTTTTCTGCTGTAAGTGTTATTAAAAATACGTTTGCAGAAATAAAATCTAGAAAAGCACCTATTAAAAAACTTTTCTAATTCTTAAGTAATAAAGTATTTTAATATGAATGTCCACAACACACATGTATACTTATTTTGGAAACTTTCGAATAAGTTTTATTAATTAGACCTTATTTTCATTATTTTCCAAAAAAGGGTCCAAGGAATTTTGATACAAGGCACATTCAGGACTAGCTGAGCCAGTGCACTTAAAGCCATGCACAAAATTTGGATACCGATGTAAAAAGTAAAATAAGATTTGCATACATATAAAATGGATGTATTAAAGTTCATGTGTTAAAAAATTGTTTTCTAAAAAGTTCGGAAACATTAAAAAATATATAGTATATAAATATCAAAAAATTAGAATATATATATATGATTGTAAAAGTATTTTATAACTATTAAAGTCTGAATATATATATATATATTATATCAACAGAGAAATTTTAAAATGGGAAAATGCTAAAAAAAAAAGAATATTTAAGAAATCCCTTTTCTCCTTCTAAAACAAAAATGAACGTTTTAATCAACAGAGGATTCCGATTTGTTCATACATCATAGCAATTTTTTAAAATAATACAATAAGATTTACATTTGTTTGTGGATCATTCGCAATGAAAACATTATTGATAGTATTTGATTATAATTTCAGGAAATAAGAAAAAGCAATCACAAGATCCTTTTTTTTAAAAAAAAGTTCATATTCCGGTATGAACTCCATCTTCCGTGTTTGTCTTCTTTTTACCGCTCAAGATTTTTAAGATTCTACGATTGTGTAGAAAAACAAAAAATTTCGAATATAACAAATGGGAAATAAGAAATTAGTTGAAAATTATTATTTGAAGAAGTCTTAATGCGTATATATTACTATACAATAATTCAAACCGTTTTACAGGAGATGAGTACCATTTTAGATGAATTTTTACACATGTACTTTAATATGCCACACTTGTAATACTTCCATAAAATTAGATTTCCAGCGGGAAACAAAACCTGAAAACATGCTCTTTCTTTTAATCCGACTTACGCATCTACTATATTCATTCTTATAAATCATAAATACATTTTTAGATTTCGGAAATAGTACTTTTTTTCGCTATTGAAAACCGTTTTGCTCCACTGTATTTCATCTAAGAGGTATAATGATCAAAAGTACAAAAAGAAAGAAAGAACTGATAAAAAGAAGGTAACAAATGAAAACCTATCTCTTGAGAATATTGATTTATAAATTTAATACAATAAAATGAAATTTTTCGCAGTAAAAAGCTTGATCTTGTAAAAAAAAATAATAATTTGCGAAAATAAACAATAAAAGCTTATAAAGCAATTTTTCACCTACAGACAAAAACACATTAATGTAGAGAATAATTATAAATAAAAAGAAGTAAATAATTATAATAAAAAAAGAATAATTTTAAATTAGCGATTCTAGTCATAAAAATTCATTCTGGATAACTGTATTTCACTGCAGAATAATCATTAAAAATGAACAACAAAAAAGAATTCTAAAAAATAATGTAAAATACGAAAAATCCTCTCTCCAGACAATCTGTTAATTTAATGTAATAAAGCAACTTTTTCTTCCACACTTAAACTTTGCCTTAATAAAAAGTTATTAGCAAAAATAAAAATGAAATTTAATTAATTAATTTTTTTATATAAGCAAAAGTGAAAACGATGGGGGAAAAATCCATTTTAAATTCGCGATTCTAGTTTTAAAAATTGAATTGCAAACGATGCAGTTTAATAACATAGGCAGAGCTGTTTTATTTTAAAAAAGGAGGCAAAACCAAATTTATATATACACTCAGTCGCAAAAAAATATATGCACCCAGAAGAAATCAAGCTACAATCACGAAACTCGGCAAGAATGTAGTCTGGTAAGAGATATGCAAATGATTAAAATTTCGAAGCCAATGAGACAAGGCTAGTGTGATATGCGCATATTAGTTGCGCAACTGGGAGAGTTTAAAAGCATGAGTACGAGCGCCGTACGGCTATCCAAACGAATCTGATGACTTTGATAGACGATATTGAGACTTAGGATGCCTCTAAGACGTAACCGGCGGCAGTACGAGCAGCTGACGGACTTTGATAGGGGCCGTATAATAGGTCTCAGAGAAGCAGGTTGGTCGAATAGACGTATCGGCCGCCACCTCGGTCGGAGCGATATGGTAGTTGCTCGGTGTTGGCAACAGTGGATCACAGAAGGTAGAGTGTACCGTCGCGGAGGGTCAGGACGTCCCAGGAACACAAATGATCGCGAGGATCGTGCAATCAGAAGAGTGGCCACTTCGGCACCAACAACGTCGCTAGCATCGATTCAACGCCACTTACCTCCTTCCAGACATCCAGTGCCATCAAGATAAACCATAAGGAGACGACTGACCGAAGTTGGCTTGAGGAGCCGACGTCCGCTAAGACGCTTACCACTGACCCCACATCATAGGCAGTGTCGACTGGATTTTTGCCGACCTCGGGCAACTTGGAGTGTGACAGACTGGAGACGTGTCATCTTCAGTGATGAATCCCGATTCAGTCTCAGTGCTGATGACCACCGCACACGTGTCTGGAGGCGCACCGGCCAGCGGTCCGATCCGGCATTTATTGTCGAGCGGCATACAGCAATTTCACAAGGTGTGGCAGTGTGGGGAGCAATTTCTTGGGACACACGATCATCTTTAGTGGTCCTTCAAGGCACTTTGACAGCTCGCAGATACGTGGACGATATGTTAACGCCGATTGTGCTACCCATGCTATCAAGTCGCCCAGGTGCCATTTATCAACAGGATAATGCTCGTCCACATACTGCGCGACTCTCCCAACAATGTCTTCAAGGATATGACGTCCTACCATGACCTGCCAGGTCACCAGATCTTTCGCCAATAGAGCATGTCTGGACGCGCTGGGAAGGCAACTGC
The DNA here is from genome assembly GCA_019973935.1 of Trichonephila clavipes. NCBI lineage: Eukaryota > Metazoa > Arthropoda > Arachnida > Araneae > Nephilidae > Trichonephila > Trichonephila clavipes. The sequence goes on from BMAU01021369.1 coordinate 2,462,791, forward strand.
AGCCGTCCCGAGATACAGGAGAATTAACTGCGCAGATGCAAAGACTATGGCAGGATCTTCCACAGGGGGTCATAAGTGATCTAATTGAATCGATGCCACGCCGAATTTCGGCTTGTATAGCTGCCAGAGGTGGCTTTACTACTTACTGATTTTTAACCTTTTGCAAGCTGTAACCGCTTAATAAAATGATATTTTGTTCTGAATTTTTAATCATTTGTTTATTTTCATATACACTACATGCATACCAAATTTCGTAAATGTAGCTCAATTTCTTCTGGTGCATATATTTTTTGCGACAGAGTGTATATTTCTGAAAATACAAACAGGAAGAAATGAATTCATTAATGTGTTGGCAATTACAAAAAAAAAAAAAAGTTAGAAAAGCGGAAGAAAAAAAAATTTTAGTTGTGTTGGCAAAACGGAAAATAGAAATCTATACCTTCGACCGATGGCAATACGGAAGAAAGAAATAATTATAGTAATGCAAAACGGAAATAAAAATATTAATTCTAGAATGGAAAACGGAAATAAGGAATTTGAAGCGAATAAAGAGGCAAACGGAAATAAGAATTTAAAATAGTTTAAAAAATAAAACGAAAGAAAAACATTGAGGTCATTGATGGCAAAAGTAAAAAAGAAGCCATGTAACTTCTCTTGTAGCACTGTAGTTGTAAAGTGAAAGAATTCGAATAACTATAAAGTAAGAATACGAAATTTTACATATATATTTAAATATAAATTATTTATGCTTTAAAAATTAATAGTTTATAATTATTTTTTTATAATTAAAATTTAGTTTAAAATAAGAATGATTTTTTTTAAAAATTTTGTTGAAAGGAGAAACATTTATATCTATCATCTTATGCCTTTTGTCTGTTTATATTATGTATTCATTTAAATTCTATTTGTAATTCTTTTTTTAGTTCTTTTATCTTTTTATACTTATTCTTATTTATTACTTATTCTGGATTTCTAATTCATTAGTACATTATTAAACCTACCGAAAAGTTATGATTATTCAATAATAATCTTTTCAATTAATATATACGTTAGAAAAAATTTTTAGTGTTCCTTTTAAGTGTAAAACTTTTTTAAAATTTTTCTGTTTTTCAAAGAGATTTTTTTTTATCAAACGATTCCAAAATAAAGTTTTTTTTTTAAATACTTGGTTTTGAAAGTAGAATTTTGTCATTGTGTAGAAGAAAGTAAAATTATTAATTAAAATATATCATCAATGAAAGGTAATAAATTTTTATAAATTTAAATGAAAATTTATTCGATAAATTACACTGGAAGAGATTTTACAGCAGATTCATCTCTCTGTTTTAGGTATATTTTATTTGTTAATGTAAATGTGTACTAAAATTAAATGTTCAGAAACTCCTCTATGTTTGTAAATTTATGTATGCATATTTCAGTGTGGAAGCCGAAAGTTTTAAAATTTTTTTTAAATTTAAAGTAAATGGTTAGGCTTATATACAAAACAACTATCTCGGGAAAAAACGTAGCTAAGAAAACCAAACATTTTCCTTTACCCATGCACAAGCTATTTTAACCACTTAACATTCTGGGTGTTTTGAATGAAACTTTTAATCAAATAAATAATCATATAAATCCTCAAAGTCGGTATCCGAATCCGAATTTATGATTAGTCCTTAAGTTGTAGTTCTGATTTATAAACAGTTTAAATGCCGCTTTTTTTGTTTAACATATTTTACACGCGTTGTTCTTCGAAGGAAAATCAGTGACGCACACAAGGGGGAAGCGTTAGGGGTCCGGTTATCCCTTCCATAACCCTTGATTTTTTTTTTCGATTCGTTATAAACCTATGTATATATTACGTAAAATTTAATTATGTATTTGTTATTAATAATTAATTTTATTATTTAATGCTAATTATTTATTCAATAATTGTGTATTGTTTTTGTTTCCAAAAATCGACAAAATCAAAAGAATATGTGGGGCTGCATATTGAATTATACCAAAATGGTGGACTTTCAACACTGGACCCCCTCCTTGAAAACTTTTTGTGTGCGCTTCTGAGAAAAACATGGCAAACAGTTTGATATTGTCACTTAATTGCTTTTAGAGTTTTATAAATTACCTATGATTTTAAGTGGTGATTTCAATGTAGATTTTCAAAAGCACATAAATCAAAATTTTTAGTTGATTTTTTTAAATCAAAATTCAATTTAATTGTCAAATGATCTAAATGACTGCACGACGAAGTACGGAACAACGCTTGACGGAGTTGGTTTTTTTTCTTCAGATTTTTAAATAGTTTTGAATCTACATAAAATATTTACAACCTATTTCAGCTATCATAAACCTCTATTGTTTCTTTCTTAGAATACAATTAACTCACAAATATGATTGTTAATTTTGAGAAACAAATATTACTTTGAGTGCAAACATATGTGAATAAATAATTTTATTACAATGCTAATATCACCTTAGTTTTTATTCACCGAACTAATCCCTGAAATAACATTACTAAGTTTGAAGTTTTCGCATCTATCATGGGGCTGCGGTAGCCCAGTGGTTAAGGTATCCAACCATGGCAGGCATGTCATGAGTTCGATCCCAGTACCACTAAAGACCCGCCGTGTAGGGCAGCGATGCACGTTAAATCTGTCGAGAGCTGAAACGTCCTCCCGTTGGTGTGGTGTGGTAGTTAGGAGAGGGGGGTGCCAGCTCAGGTGTCGTCCACGTCACTTGACCATGGTTCAAAATTACGTGGTCCGTCGCCAAAAGCCCTCGTGTAGCTGAACAGTGCGACGTTAATATTAACTCACTAACTCACTTCGCATCTATCATGTGGTCATTAGCACACGCACAATTTCTTTTTCTATTTGTTATTATTTGTGGCTTAAAAAATTCTACAACCTAATTCAAAATAATTTTATTGTTGTCCAACTGGTAACTTTTCCTTTCCCCCTCAATTATTTCAAAGAATTTCACGAAAATTTTAAACCTTCAATCTTACCCTTACAGAAAGAAATATTGTATAATTTTTTTTCTGTAGATCTTTAGGCTGAATATTTGAACCTAGAGCAGTAGCGCACACAGGAATTTTTCAAGGGGGTCCCGGGCTTACTAAACTTTAATTATAATACAATAAAAGAATATTCAAAGATTAATCTTTATATATATATTATTATAGATTGTGAATATTTTATTCTTTACTATCTCGAGTTCCACGAGATGATGTTATACTCGTTAGTACAATGTCTTGCAAAACTAAACAGTTTTCTAATGAAAATGCACCTTTTTATATTGGTGGAAAAACACCTACAACATATCAACAGATATGATGTTAGAAATCTAAATTTAAGCAAGAACAGATATTAAACTTCACGTTCCAAATTCATGTAAAATGCACAGTATATCTCACACAGCTATAAACATTTTATTGCCATTCATAACAATGTGTACAAGTGAAAATTGTCACCCAACCGGTATAGCCGTTAGCGACGCTGACTGCGATGCCGTAGAAACTGGGTTCGAATCTCGGAGAAGACATGGATGTTTGTAAATGTATGGTGCCTTTGGATGACAGTGGATGATGACAGTCTATTTTTGGGTACCCCTGGACTGATAAACAGTCCTCAATCCCATATCATGATGTCTGTGATGCAGGACTTGACTTCGTTGGTTTTTTCAGTCTGCGGAGTGACATGTCGGCGATTGGCTGTGGTGATGGAATCCGGGAGGAGGGGTTTAGAGATGACTACTTGGAGTTAAAGTTTTATACGGTGCTGAGAGCTTAGGACTGCTCTCTCAGTGAATTGGAGGTAGAAGTGAATTTAGCCTCAGGCTGGCTGCCCATGGGGGTAAAAGTTAAAAATATATACTTGTCCAGTGGGGTGTAGAGATTAAATAAATATTGAAAGAAAATAATAAAAATTTTAAAAAAATTTACTAGGGTGCAATAATTAAAAAATTATTGCAGGGATAAAAAAGCTAAGGCGGATTGTAAGAATCCAGAAGGATTCTTCTTGGCCTTTTAGTATTATCGTTACAGTTGTAATCGTTTAGATTTAACATATTTACATTATTAGTATTTGGCAAATTATCGAAAAAATTTATAGCTAATTTTTGAATATGTGCTTTAAAACTAGTGATTTTAAGAGCTTTATTTATGCGATCCTTTTTCATGTAGCGGCAGGCATTTACAATCATTCTAATATATGAATTCTGCAGAGTATTTAAAATATTAATATTGGTTTTAGCAGCATAACCCCATACTGGACAGGCATAAGCGAGTATTGGACGCATAACGGCTGTATAAAGAAGCACTTTGTTATCTCTACTTAAATGTGAGTTCCGGGAAATTAGGGGGGAAAATTTAAACATTATTTTTCGGAACTTATTGCGAACGTGTAATATGTGTTGTTTCCAAGTTAAGTGTGAGTCAAAAATAACGCCAAGATATTTGGTATTCTGAGACCAGGGAATTTGTTTATTGAACATTATGAGAGGGGGAGGAATGGTGCGCTTTTTGGTAAAGATGACTGCACAAGATTTTTCTACATTGATACTAATTTTCCATCTGTCGTAATAATTTTCTAGCAGCTTGAGGTGTTTGTTAATGGCAAAGGTAACAGTCTAAGTTTTTGTACGTGGCATTAATGGCCGTATCATCCGCATAGAGACTAATATTTGTTAGTGAGTAGCTGGGAATGTCATTTATATAGAGATTGAACAACAGGGCCCCCCGAGCAATGAGCCCTGAGGACACCCTGCAGAGATGGAATGAGAGTTAGATAATGATTCATTTACTCTGATCCGAAAGGATCTGTTAGTGAGATACGAGTGGATGAGGTGAATGAGGGGAGAAGGAATATCGTAAGTAATTAGTTTAAAAGTGAGTCCTAAAATCCAAACACGGTCGAAGGCTTTCTGGATATCCAGAAAGACCACTCCCGTGCTCTTCTTTTTTTGGAAACCTTCCGAAATACTTTCTGTTAGTCTGAGAAGAGGATGAAGGGTAGATAGTTTATTTGTAAATCCATATTGATTAGGGTTAATTAGGCTATTATCATTAATGAATTTTTTAAGTCTATTAAGAATAATGTACTCAGTTAATTTTTTACTTAAAGTTGAAAGGAGAGAAATAGGTCTATATGAATTAGGAAGATTTTTATTTTTACCAGGTTTAATAATAGGGAAAATGATAGCTTCTTTCCAGTTACTAGGAAAGTGATGAAATTTAAGAATTTTATTGACAAGAATAGTTAGTATGAGAATTAGTTTGATAGGAAAATTTTTTAGCATTTTATTTGTGATAGTATCTTTACCGGGGGCCTTTTTAGAGCTAGTATTTTTAATGAAGTTAATAATTTCATCAGGCATGGCAGGTTCAATTTGAGTAGAAGGGGGGAAGAGAGAAAGGTATTCACAGTTGAGGTGACAACCTCGTCATCTTGATCGTAGTTGTCCTGCATGCGGTTATTTTCAATGAAGTTATTTTTAATCGTATTAGCAAGGAGGTTAGCCTTCTGCGGATCAGTGACGGCCATACCAGTAGCACAGTTCAACGTAGGAATTTGAGATCTTTTATTTTTTAAGAACCGCTGTGCCTCCCAGAGGCTATTGTCAGTTGTATTTAGAGCTTCTAGTCTAGCATTCCAAGTATCATTACTATATATTTTAAGTTCTTTTTTGAGGTTGGCTTGAGCTCTATTGCATAAAGTTTTATAAAAAGGATTTAAAGTCTGCTTATATCGTTTACGTAGGTTGTTTTTATGCTTAATAAGTTGATTAATGTGATTTGGAGTGTAGTTTCGGTGAGCGTTCACTATTGGCTGGGAGGCGTGGCTATGGGTAGCGACGACCGCGTCGGTGAACTCTGTAATTTTGGTTTCAAGATCATTGGTATTATTAATACTATTCGGATAGTAGTTAAATAGAGAAGTTATTATTTAAATTAATTCTAAAATCCTTCCAGTTGGTGGTAATCGCTCTAGGATTTGAGGATTCCACTTTAAGTTTAAAATCGAAATTTAGGAAAACAGGGTTATGGTCAGAATATAGATCATTAATAGATTTAATAGTATAAGGGTAGTATAAAAGTTTTTGATTAAAGCAAAGTCTATTGTATTAGCTGAGTTATGGCCAAATCTTGTGGGAGAGTCAGGAAAAGCTATGTGCAGATTTAAGATATTGGCAAAATTAAAAAGATGCTTGCCTCTGTTTGAGTTTACATTGCAATTCCAAGCGCTATGAGTAGCATTGAAATCGCCGAAGACGACACAATGACTACTCGTTTGGAGAAAATATTCTAAATCTATTGTAAATAAGTTATCGTCAGAGGAAGGGGGAATGTAAACAGAGACAATAGAGACGGGGTCATGGTCGAGGGAGTTAGAATAATGTTAGTCGCTTCAATAGCTTGCATAGGTGGGGTGGGGAGACAGTAATGTTTAAGAGATTTTTTGATAAGAATAAGAGTTCCGCCGGCGGCCGCTGCGTTAGTGATCCTATCATTTCTGTAGCAAGTGTAATTTGCTATTGTAAAAGTGTGCGAAGGTCTCAGATGAGTTTCCTGTATGAGAAAAATATCGGGAGAGTGCTTCTCTATAAAAATTCGTAGCTCTACTCTACGTCTAAGCAGTCCGTTTGCGTTCCAAGAACACAAATTGAGGCCAATGGGGGACTTAACCATTATTATTGTTACAAGAGGCCTCTAATAAGGCGTACATTTGATTTGGGTTATTGTTTGCTCTTTGCACTTGGTTAAAGTTATTCATGAAATTAGGATTTGAAGTAGCTATGGCTTGGGTAAATTGAGAAAGTTGGCACAAACATTGCATAGTCATTTGTAGGGTCGCTTGCAAGTTAAAATTATTATTATTAAAAATATTTCCGTTAAAGTTATATCCGTTAAAGTTATTATTAGACTTGTTATTAAAATTTGGAATAGATCTGTTATTTGCAGAGGGATTTCTATTGGCCTCAATTTGAGCAGAATTCACAGGTCCTTTTGGCGCCATCTGTTGTTTATTTTGGGAGTTAAAGTTGGTTGAAATTTTATTTGGATTTGCGGCTTGAGCATAGGATACATTGGGTCTTATAATACTATTGTATATATTAGTATACGAATTACGATTATTCAGGGCAGTGCCCTTAGGGGGCTTTGGGAAACAGGGGCATCCTCTCCAGTTAGCCATGTGGCCGTACATTTCGCAGTTGATACAGTAGGCGGTTTCTAGCCTTTCGGTTATTGGGCATTCACGGGTAATATGTCCCTCACCGCATTTTAAGCAGCGGGGGTTTAGATGACAGTTCTCTGAATTATGATGGAAGTGGTTACACGTGTAGCATTGCGTGACACCTTTTCCGTTGTAACCTTCCACACGAATGCTTAAGTAACTTAGGTTTTTAAGTGGAAGATTTTAAATTCTCAATACTTCTTGGGAGAGTCACCAGAAATACCGGGATAGGTTGTTTACTACGGCGGCCTATTAGCTGATTTACTTTTTCAGGGGTAAAGCCTAGTTCTTCTAAGTCGGCTTGAATTTCTTCGACCTTGAAGTTGCAGGGCAGTCCTTTCAGTACAACCTTGATGGGGCGCTCGTTTTTGGGTTTAATTTCATAAAATTGGAATTTAGTTTTTTCAGCAAAAGTTAACAGTTCATGAAATTGTTCTAAGTTATCGGTATAAAGTTTAATAAATTCTCCGGTTGTACGTGATCTTATCTTAGGGAACTTTTCATTAATAATTTTCATTTGACTTCTGACAGTTTCAGTGATTCTAAGCATGACTGGAGGGGGAAGCGTACTAACGGGGTTTTGATTGCCGGAAGGGGTAGGGCCAGTGGCCGATGGGGGTTTGGGAGTAACACCGGGAATAGCGTTTTGAGAACCTGTGATTTCTTCTATATTGCTATCACTAGGTAAGGAAAATTTATTTGGGGAAATAGAAATGTGTGCTATCATTTGGAATATTTAAAATTTGCCTTTTAGTTGTCTTCCTTAGAGGAGGATATTCAAAGTCCGATTCTTCTTTTCGTTTATTGGAAATCCTGTTACTATTAAGGTTTAATACTCTTTTAGTAGGAGTTACATCTGGGGAGTTTTTAGGCGTAATAATTTTCAATCCTGAATCATGATGAGGGCAGCCAAGGGAAACACAAGGAGGAAATGAGGCTAAATCACTTACCGCCAAGTTGATTGTTTCTTCAACTTCTTGAAGCTCCGAGACGGCACGTCTGTAGAAAGGCTCATCCGGGTGGTGATCGGGCATGGCTTGAAGTTCAGCGATGCAGGCCAGCTTGAACTTTTTGAAAGTCTCCATCTTTTGCAGCTGGGCTTTGTTTTGTAAAATCTGCTCACATGCCGAAAGAGGTGGAGGAGTTGGTGTTCGTCTGGGCGAGTCGATTAAGTCCATATCCGTGGGTTCGTTTCGATTATCCATTTCCATTCGTTATCAGGTCAAAAAATAGGGGAGAATTACAGTGTCTGCTCAAGCAGGTCAGCCCTGACAAGGGCTGTAGATAACAGATGCACTATCAATATGGGGAGGGGAAAATAACAAGATACTGCCGAAGCAATATGCCACGTGGCGGTCGGTCGTAGTAGCAGAGGGAGAGCGTTTGCATTGAATCGTATGGTGCCTTTGTGGCATGGGGTACTCTAAATAGCCGTCGAGCCACAAGTCTTCTCGTGTGGTTGGTGGAAGGGGAAGAGAAATGGGAGGCCCCTGACCAATCCCAGGGTTTCCTCCCTCTAAATTGGGGTTGAACCGAGCAAAAACGTACTGTCATCTGCAAGGAGCTCAAGGCTGTCTAACGACAGATGTAAATTCTAGCCTTTAGCCGCGATGAATTTCGTGGGCCTCGATCTGACCTCGTCAGGCAGGTGGCATAAGTCACAACAACAACACACATGTAAAAAATATTTCTTAATGTGAGTGGCTACCAAAAGAAAGTATAGAAACAAATGAAACTCGGAATATGTAAGGCGATTGCAGTGGTTCTCAATAGACCTAGATTTCAACAGTTTGTGTGTGGTCAAGGTATCGGATCATGGCTGACCTTGTCACGATTTCGAGCCCAGTACCACCATCCGCCGTTTAGGGGAGTGATGCACGTTAAATCTGTCGAGAACTGAAACGTCCTCCCGTTAGTGTGGTAGTTAGGAGAGGTGGTGCCAGCTCAAGTGTCGTCCACGTCACTTGACCATGGTTCAAAATTACGTGGTCCGTTGCCGCGAATGCCCTCGTGTAGCTAAACAGTGCGACTTCAATATTCACTCACTCGACAGTTTGTGTGCAAAAATACAAGCACCTATCCCAGTTATTAAACATAATGCGTGGGTAGTTACGCTTTGATCACAGATTAATATTATTAATGAGTAAATTGTATTAAGAGTAGATTAAAAAAATTTTAATAATAAATGCAATACTTTTTTTAATTGCCCATATAATGATTTATTGTTGATCTATATTTTAAACATTATTTTAAGATATATTTTTCTAAGTGTATGTAGGGAATAGAGTTCCACAAAAACATCTTCTAGTTCTAGGGATGGCGAACCTTTTTGAGACGTGGGTCAAATTTCGTTTATATTTTTTTAGTACTAGCACGCGAGTCACTAATGCCCATTTTCACCAGAGTAAAATTTAAAAATTTTTAGAGCTGAGTATATTTTTAAAACTAAACATCTTTAAAATTCACAAGTGGCTTAATGGGTACAAAAGGACGCTATGGAAGTCTCTTTCTACTAATATATAGGCCGCGGTAGCCGAGTGGTATCGGATCGTGGCCTGCTTTGTCACGAGTTCTAGCCCAGTACCACTAAAGACCTGCCATGTAGGGCAGCAATGCACATTCGAGAGCTCAAACGTCCTCCCGTTGGTGTGGTCTGGTATTTAGGAGAGGGAGTGCCAGCTCAGGTGTCGTCCATGTCACTTGACCATGGTTCAAAATGACGTGGTCCGCGCCAAAAGCCCTCGCGTAGCTGACCAGCGCGACGTCAAGATTCAATCAATCAATTTCTACTAATATAACTGAGCGCAACCTTTCTTAAGTGCCTTTTGTGCGAAGAAAGTGCTTTAAACATGGTTATTTACTTTGGTTTTTTTTTTTCAAAAATCAAAATGTGAGTCAAATTATACACTTTATTTGATATTTTGTAAACACTTTTGCTTTTTTTATTTCAAATACTACATACATCCGCATACATTTTTTTGTCATTTGCGTAACTTTGGAACTGTAATGATCAAACTGAAGGTTATAGACAGCGTTTAAATTGCTTTTATGCTGATGTGATTGAAAAAATTCAAATAGAATATAAATAATCCACACAAATTAGAAATCTAAATAAACCCGCGTAAACAAACAAGTGGTTGCCTAGCAATCGTAGGTCTGCTGAAAAGCTTGCGTGGGTCTGTGTCTGACCCACGGGTCATAGGTTCGCCATCACTGTTCTAGGGATTCCGTGAGTTGAAGAAGTTTGAAGACCTATGATATAAGTGATATTTTAATAGCTGGAATAAAAGTATATGAAAAAGAACTGAACTAAGAATTGATACAACAATGCTTCATTTAAAAATCTATTCGATTTTTAAAGAGAGACGCGTGGGTGTGGAAAAATCAACCATTGAAAAAAAAACACACTTTTATACCTCTAACAACTTTGATATATTTGTATATTGTCCCTCATTTCCTGTACCAGCCAAGATCACCTTGAAAACTTTCCAGATTGACTTGTTTTGACCCTCTTTCGGTAAGAAACCCTTCCATTTACAATCCTCAGGCATTGGGGGGAATCTGAGGGTTCAAAGACCCTGCTTTCCTGCTACCTTTTGTAGTGGTTTCTAAAATATATATTTTTCTTCCTTTAAAAATATTCTTAATCTGTGTTCTCAGTGGCTTTATGCAATTTTCGAAATTATAAAGTTACAATTATAAAAAAAAAAAGGAACGAGCCATGCAGTAGGTGTAACATCTGACATGTTATCGGGGTAAATACGCAATAGTAACATAAGGGGACATGGTACGATTTCCACAAAAAATTTTAATTTAAGGATTTTCAATTATTTTTGGTTGTCTCCTATGTGTGTATGCTATGTAAAACAGGTTTTCTGCTCAAAAATTCATAAAAAGCTAGGAAAAGGAAAAAAAAATTGTGAAGTGATTTTAAAATGCTACTCTTCTCTACAAAACTTTACGTACATGCATGAAATTTGATTTACAAGTACCTCAAACTATGTATGACAAAAGTTGGTATGGGTTTTGTGATAACATGATTGGTATTCGTACAATACTTCTTTTTATGATTGCTTATTAAAATTCCTTAAAAAATGTATACATTCCGAGTTCAATTATTCTTAAAAATATAAGTAATGCTTGATTAAAAAATGCACACCAACTTTTGTTACATGTACTATTAACAATTGGTAAAAAAAAATTCAAAGCATTAGGACCAATAGAAAAAAAAATCCTTAACATTTTAAATGAAGACAAAATAGTTATTTTATCTTTCTGAGATAAGTAAGTCTAAAGTTTTGATTAGCCATAGGGATGTGAATAAAACCGAAAGTAAAAGCTATCATAACTCTGCGTTTTTTTAAGTTTAGAGCTTTCAAATAGAAAAGTATATAAAAAATAATTTAGACTAAAAAAATTAGATTTGATTTTTTGATCACTTTTTGTCAGTTGAATCGTACTGTACCCTTAAATCATGAAAAAAATGAATCAAGTATGATTGGAAATAATTTTCTATATCGAATAATTATATCTTTAATGAAAATTTTATTTATTTAATACAAGGAGTAATGCAATTCTTTATCAAAAATATTTATTCTTGCTTGATTTGAGAAATAGTGGATACAATACTTAAAAATGGACAAACAGGGATTTTGGCGGCCATATATCTCCGAATCAAACGGTTCAAAAAATTAAAGATTTCCTACATTATGTACTTTTACCATATACCAAAGATGGCTCTGCTCTTTTAAAAACAAACCATCCCTCGCTTCCCATGATTTTGAGTGTGATTGAATCTAGTGTGATTGAATTGAGTGAGATTGAATTGAGTTTTCAATCGAGTATGATTGGAAATAATTTTCTATCGAATAATTATACCTTTAATGAAAATTTTATTTAGAAGTAATGCAAATTTTTATCAAAAATATTTATTCTTGTTAAATTTGGGGAAGAGTGGATACAATAGACTTATGATAAATAAAATATGACACTTATACTTGTGATTTCAAAGTATTTATAAAAACCTTTGAAAAACAGCGTCAATAACAGTACCAATTTTAGTTGTCGAAATACTTCGATTTGTATCCATTTCGAGCTTGAGTTCATCAGTCAAAAAAGCTATGAGTGGCTCAGCTTCTTGCAAACTGAAGTTAACGTTGAAATCACCACTCAAAATCATGGGAAGCGAGTGATAGTTTTTTTTAAAAGAGCAGAACCTTCTTCGGTATATGGAATAAAAGTTCAAAAATGCAGGATATCTTTAATTTTTTGAACCGTTTGATTGGGAGAAATATATATGGTCGCCAAAATCCCTGTTTGTCCATTTTGAAGTCTATTGCATCCACTCTTCCCCAAATCGAACAAAAATAAACATCTTTGATAAAAAAATTGCATTACTCCTTGTGTTAAATAAATACACTTTTCAGTAAGATATAATTATTCGATATTGAAAATTATTTCCAATCATACTTGATTAATTTTTTTCAGGATTTAAGTTACTATATTGCGTATTTTTACCACGATAACATGTCAGATATTACACATATAAGACTACTGTGTAAGAGGTTCGCTTCTTTTTTTTTTTTTTTTGCCAATAATTTCGCATATATTTCGCTCTGGATTTCTCTCTTCTCTTTCGCATATATTCGCTCTATGACTCTTTTCATAAACATGCTCTAACCGGTGCATGTTTTCGGTGAAATTCTTTTAATTCAAGAAATTCTAGCTGCTACACAAAGTTACAGAATGGTTTTTAGATAAAGGAAACAAGCATTTTGATCTGTTTTTTTTTATCTCAAGGCTGATTTTTTAAATATGAAAATATTTGGTTCATTGTCATTTTCCTTTATCTATTTATTTTGGTATCATATCGAATTTTAGAATTTTATTAGGTAACTGTTTCAAAATGTTAGCTTCTTATATTGTAAATTTTTCCCCGACTTTCAAACGGGACTAGCTGTTATGTTTTTTTAAAAATGTTTCTTTATTTTCTCGAGAATTTCAATTTATTCCACAAATTTATTGATTAATTTATAATACTGTTTACGTTAATTTAAGGTAATTTTAAGTTGTTTTTATAGCACTTTTCAGTTTTTTTTTTTAAAATTAATTACTGTCTGTTGTTTCGTAACCATCAGCCGGAATGTAGTTTCGTTTGAAGTTGAACAAACCATATGAAAAATAGTGAAAAAACTGAAATTCAAAACCTACGATAGGTTTTTACATTCGAAGCCTGTAATAACGAACATCTATTTTGCGACGTTTATCCTGTAACCAAGAGCATTTTACTATTTTCTTCGTAAAATAACTTCCGAATATCGAAGTACATTTTATATTTAACCACCCTTTTCTCTCTTGCGATTCAAATTTTTTTCTCTCCATTTTTAATTATTTCTGGACATTTTTTAAAAATTATTCTCTCATTTAGCACAGTGGCCGTGGTAGCGTAGCGTAGCGGTTAAGGTAACGGACTCGTCCCCGGCGAGTCATGAGTTCGAGCCTGGAACCGCTGAAGACCCTCCATGCAGGGTCTTACGCCACTGAGAGTATGATAATCTATTAATTACTATGGTTATATTGTTTTTTGACTCTTTTATATTTTCTTTCTTCTTTAATATGGTTTTAATACTAATTTATATTTTTCCCAATTATTAACTTATTACTAATTAGATAGGGATACAAACATATATTTATGTATAATAAAACTCAAACTCAGTGGCGCAACAACCCATGAGGGCCAGAGCCTACTGTGCCTATCCCAGTACATGTGACCATAGGGTACTGAGGTGCATGAGCAAATGTCCCTATCAGGTGGTCCGTCTGAAGTGAGACCCCCAGTGTTTAAGTTTACTAGCAAGCTTTTTACTCATTTATCGACCCTCTGTAGTAGGGATGAAAGGCTGATTTGACCTTGCCCATTCCGGGAATAAAACCCGGACCTGTGGTATATGTACCTGAAAAAGATAATTGCAACGAATTAAAACACTAGTTCGTGCTTTATTTGAAGATGTGCTTGATTTTTTAAAGAAGCTTATGTATCAGGAAAAATACTTCATTGGGGGAGGAAAAAATAAATTTGTACATAGTCCCTCGTTTCCTGTATGGGTCAATATCACGTCGAAAACACTCCAAGTGACGTTACACTGAACCTTTCTTCTTGAGAACTCCTTGCTATAAGCGGATCAAACGTTGTGGGGAATTCATTCAAGCTCTGGGCCTTGAAAGATTTCTGCTCTCTTTTAGTCTTTTGCTAAATTCATACAAACGGCTTTCAAAATTTGTTACTATGTTTTTAAAACTAATCTTATAATCTGATGTTTCCTCAGTGGGTTTATTCAATTTCTGAAATGAGAAATTCCAATTAAAAGAAATGTTTGTATCCATGTAAAGAGTGATAAAGGTAAGTAAAATTCTGTTATTATAAGATGAATTTATATGAGGGGTCGGCAACCCGTGGCACGGTGGAGGTGTTTAAGTGGTACGTGAAGATTAATTAAGAAATTTGAAACAAAAATATAAGCCATTTTTTTTTCCTTCATAATTTTTTCCCCTTGAATCCGGTAGTTTTAGACAGAAAAAAAAAAGATCTTCACAATTTATTTGGAATACACTTAATTGAATTACAATCAAAAACTCTGATATAAAGCCGTGCCCGCGGTAGCCGAGTGGTATAGGTATCGGACCGTGGCTTGCTTTGTCACGGGTTCGAACCCTGTACCACTAAAGACCCGCCGTGTAGGGCAGCGATGCACGTTAAATCTGTCGAGAGCTGAAACGTCCTCCCGTTGGTGTGGTGTGGTAGTTAGGAGAGGGGGGTACCAGCTCAGGTGTCGTCCACGTCACTTGACCATGGTTCAAAATTACGTGGTCCGTCGCCAAAAGCCCTCGTGTAGCTGAACAGTGCGACGTTAATATTCAATCAATCAATCTGATATAAAGCCGGTGTGGGCACTACGTCGATCGCGATCGACCGGTGGACCACCTATTGATTGAATGATTGAATATTAACGTCGCACTGTTCAGCTACACGAGGGCTTTTGGCGACGGACCACGCAATTTTGAACCATGGTCAAGTGATGTGGACGACACCTGAGCTGGCACCCCCCTCTCCTAACTACCACACCACACGGTGGACCACCAAGGCACTTTGGGGTGACCGAATGAAGATTTTAGCAGCTAGTAATTATATACAGAAATATTCAAGATTGACTGGAGTATGCAGACTAAGTCTTCCACAGACTATAACAAAGTAAACTAACTTTAGATGAAAACGTTTTATTTTTTACATATTTTGAATTGTTTGATAATAAATGTATCATTTGATATATATTATGTTTGTGGCTATTATGCTTGTATTTTGGGTTTTGTTTTAAACGCTTTTTTAAAAGCGTTATTTTTTTTTTTTTAGTTTTGTAAATAAGTACATATTCCGTATTTATTATTAATTTATTTTAAATATTGTTGACCTTTTCCTACCTCATCACACTTACGACACTGGGCATTGGCGTACAAAAGAATTTTACAAGGGCGCAAGTGGGGTCGAAAGTCGTATCATACCCCAATACGCAGCCATGCATATTTTTTTAATTTTGTAGCTTGTCGGGAGCAAAAAACAGTAAAAAACAAATAGCTAAATGAATAGTCAGCAGTGGCGCACACCGGAATTTTTCAAGGGGGGTCCGGGGTTGAAAGTTCACCATTCTTGTATCATACTCCTTTTGATTTTGTCGATTTTCGGGAACAAAACACAGTCAAAAACTAATTTTTGAATAAATAATTAGCATTAATTAATAAAATTAATCATTAAAAAAATAAATGAATTAAAATTTATGTACTATATAAAGGGTGTTTTTTTTAGAGGTATAGAACTTTAAATTGCAATAAAACAACGATGTATTATTCGATTGACATGAATTTTTTTTATTCGAAAGATAATCTTGTGGCATTACATTTTAAATATGATTTCTGGCATGTGACTGCCACGGCTGGCTCGGATGTAGTCCAATCTGGACGTCCAATTTTCGATGACTTCTTCCAACATTTGTGGCCGTATATCGGCAATAACACGGCGAATGTTGTCTTCCGAATGGTCAAGCGTTTGTGGCTTATCCGCATAGACCAATGACTTTACATAGCCCCACAGAAAATAGTCTAGCGGTGTTAAATCACAAGGTCTTGGAGGCTAACTCACAGGTCCAAAGCGTGAAATTAGGCGGTCACCAAACGTGTCTTTCAATAAATCGATTGTGGCACGAGCTGCGTGACATGTTGCGCCGTCTTGTCGGAACCACAGCTCCTGGACATCATGATTGTTCAATTCAGGAATGAAAAAGTTAGTAATCATGGCTCTATACCGATCACCATTGACTGTAACGTTGTGGCGTTCATCGTTTTTGAAGAAGGATTCCACCAGCCCATAAAGCGCACCAAACAGTCAGTTTTTCTGGATGTAACGGTGTTTCGGCATACTCTTGTGAATTAGCTTCACTCCAAATGCGGCAGTTTTGTTTGTTTACGTAGCCATTCAACCAGAAGTGCGCTTCATCGCTAAATAAAATTCGCTTAAGAAAATCGACCATTATTTTCGAAATAAAATTGCGCAATTTGAAAGCGTTGTTCAGGCGTGAGTCTATTCATGATGAATTGCCAAACCAAACTGAGAATAAATCACTTGACAGCTGTTAAATCGGTCGCCATCTTGGAAAGTAATGCCAATTTAAACTTCTATACCTGGAAAAAAACACTCTGTATTATAATAATATTTTGCCTGTACATAGCTCAGTCCTCTGTTCAGAGGCTCAACTAGAAATTTTCAAAAATTCACATTATTTTCAGAGTTACTTCCAATTGAAATAATTATTCGCGTTTTTTTTCTTAAAATTGCTCCCCTCTGTTGTGATAAAATATGAATAAACCCGCTTCGAAGTTATATGTTTGAAAAATTCTGGTTGAGCCTCTGAACAGAGGTCTGAGCTATAGACAGGCAAAATATTTTTCTAATAGAAGCATTTTTCACAAAAGGAGAACATTTGGAGAAAAGATTATTCTAAGTTAATTTTTTGTCAAAATATTGTATTTAATTAAATTTCTTTGTCGAAATGTCCTTAAAACAATTTTATGCATATATTCTAATCTAAGTGACTCTAAATATCATGAAAATGATCCATTTATGCGCTTTTGAAAATCACGGTTTCGAACGTAGTCGGATACCTTAAAGTGGGTAAAAATCGAGTTCAAAGATTCCGTTACATACAAGTAAAATAGCGTGTTAAAAAGACACGAAAGAAAAAAAATATCAAATTTTCATTTATTTCGCTTGATTCCTTTTGCATTCCTTTATTTTGATATTAAGTAATATTTAAGGTGACTGATCTCGTTCGAAACCGTCATTTTGAAAAAACGTGAAAATGGAAAGTTTTTTTTATATTTAATGTTATTTGAATTAGAATATACATATAAAACTGTTTTATGAATATTATTATGATAAAAAATTATTTAAATGCAATTTTTTTTCAAAAAATCAAGAAAAAATAGCATATTTTCAAAACATGCTTCTTTTATGAAAAATACTTCCATAATAGTAATATTTGTCTATATATTGCTAAGACTTCTATACCAGGGTTGAACTAGGAAGTTTGAAATATATAACTTTTAGAAGTGTATTTATTCGTATTATATTTTATCAGAGTATATAAATTTTAACATAAAACACCGATTATCAATTCGATTGATCGTAACTAACAATTTACAATTGCACAATTTGAAAGCGTTGTTCAGGCGTGAGTCTATTCATGATGAATTGCCAAACCAAACTGAGAATAAATCACTTAACAGCTGTTAAATCGGTCGCCATCTTGGAAAGTAATGCCAACTTAAACTTCTATACCTGGAAAAAAAAACACTCCGTACTTAGAATTATAATCAATCTGAAAAAAATCAAGGGCTGGGGGGGGGTTCCGGACCCTCCCCCTGTGTGTGCCACTGATAATCAGCATTAAATAATAATAAATATTAATAACAAATAGTTAATTAAATTTTACTTACTGTAGGCATGGGGATATTTATCATCAATCGGAAAAAAAATCAAAGGCTATGGAGGAGGCTTGCGTGTTAATTGCGGACACATAACATACCGTGGTTTGAGCGGATACATTCTTTCCTCCATCTTACCACAGATAAAGGGTGCAGATAAATAAGGAAATAAATACTTTTAAAAATCATAATACTTTTATAATTCGAAACATCGAACAATTTAGAAAAATGTCTAAAAACAGGAGAGACTAAATCGAATGGTAAATGACATTTATGCCTTTATAATAAAGGTTAGTTAGTATTTATTTACTTCTATCTATTTTTCTTTTACTTGCTTGTATTTGTTTTATTTACTTTACTTCTAGTATTTATCTTTACTTATACATTAATGAAACTAATTAATTTTATAGTAATTGCACCTGTTCTAATATTTATTTGACTCTAAAATACAAATCCCTGAAATTTGTCGTTACCCTTCATTATACTTTTACTTACTATTAATTTTTAAATATTTCTCTGAAAGTTTTTATTATTACATTTCGCTGTGTTTAAAATGCATTCACACTATAATATCTTAACAATTCAATATAAATAACTAAAATTGATTAGCAAAAATGTATTTATCCTTGTAATTCGATAAACTTTGGTTAAAAAAAACGTTATCTTACGTGAAAGAGATTTGCCACTTAAAATACTGTTTTAAATTATATTTGTGATTTTTAAAAGTATTTATTTCCTTATTTATCTGCTCCCTTTACCTGTGCTAAGATGGAGGAAAAATGTATCCGCTCAAATCACGAAATGTTGTGTCCGCAAATACCACGTCCTCAACTAACATGTCACCATGTAAGAGGGTCCGGGCCATTGGACTCCCTCGTGTGCATCTTTGACATTGTGTAGACCGCAACAGTTTGAAACACTTAGAAGTAGTCCACACCCTGGAAATGTCTGCCCACCCCTGATATAGAGAATGCTCCTTCATTGTTGTATGAGCTGGCGTTTCAAAACTTTTTTCACTCGCAATATTTTTAAATTTGAGCTCTTGTGTAGCTAGTTCTAAGGGGGCTTACCTAGTTCTGCATCAAAATTTCTTCGGGACCCTTTTTTTAGATGTGGGAGCTCTGTTAGTCGAACTATAGTTACACATGTTGGAGCACCTGTAAGTTGGGGGCCCCGTATCATTGATATGGCTGATACGGCGGTTGCTACGCCCCTGAATTTGAGGAGCGTGTTTTAAAATATCTTGTAGAAATCAATAAACTGCTCAGTGAGTGATTGCTACTCAAGAATGAATATTGGCAAGGGGATTTAGCTTTTCTTACTGATATTGCCCGATATTTGAATATTTTAAATTTAAGATTACAGGGAGAAATTTTTATTTTTCCTACCCTAGTTGGTTATTATATCTTCTTTTAAGAACAAGCTTTTGCTTTTTTTCAGCTCGATTTTGGAGAAAAAAGATTAACACATTTCTCGTTAACGCGAGAACTCTCTTCCAAGATTAATAATTCTCTGAGCTATGATAGATTTAAAAATTTAATATTCATTTTTCCGGGATTCATTCAGTTCAAGGTTTCCTGATTTTATGATTAAGATATAAAAAGAAATGCTCTTCTTTCAAAAATCATCTTGCAATTTTTCTGCAAGACGCGTTAATTGTTATCCGCCTGAAATCCAAATCGAAATTATTGACCTTGTAACGTTTGAAAGAATAACGGTAGCGTATTCTTGGTTAATTAAAATATGGAATTTATTTACGTCACAACTATTGAATATTATTTACTAAATGATACATTAAAGTTATTAAATTTAATTATAGATTGTTAGAGTGCAATATTTTGTGAGAGGAGGATTCGTTCGCCACCGCTCCCGTGCAAGTTCAAAGCATCTCTCCTCTCATCTTCCGGTCGACGGGCTAGATTCCTCGGGGGTCAAAAAGGGGTTGCGTTGCAGGTGCAAGATGCACGTGTGGGTGTCGGGTCCACAAAGAAGCCGACCCCTCTCGATGTTGATGTTCGGAGAAGCGACGTTACAACCTACAGCACCATGCTACACTGGTAAGAAACCTATAATATAATTAATTCTACAAGCAACATTTTTTCCTCTTTTCAAACTTTTAATGCCGGTTTATCCGAGCCCAGCGACTCGCGGATAGGCTAGATTTAATCAGGGTTTTTCATAATAAATTTCGATCCGCCAGTGCGAAGGGGGCCCATAGATCTGCGCCCAGGGCCTGAAATGAGCTTAAATCGGCACTGAATCGGGTGGCACGCAAAATTATTTTTTTATCAGAAAGTGGTACTCTTCCCAAAAAGATTGGCCACCCCTGATTTATATGCATAATTTTTTTTTCTTGAAAATTTTACTTCTCGAAAATTACATTTTTGTTAAACGTTTTATTCCTCCTTATCTATTGTTTAGTGCCTCCCAAAAGAGTATACTCCCAATTTAGAAACGATTAACGAAGATTATTTCTCAGAAATTACAAAAAAAATATAATGTGAAAAAAAATTTTTAAGTCGATTCCTGGTTTGAATGGATGAATAGAAAGTATTTAATTAACGATTGAAAATTTGAAAAAGATACATATAAATATATATATATAGGGAGAGAGTGAAATATATAATAGTAGTAATTGAAAAAAAGAGCATGATTTGTCTGCATTGCTATAACAATGCAAACCCAATTTTGGCTGAAAAGCAGGTTTTCGACGCCAACTTTTGCCTTTGTTTTAACAGTTACATTGTTACAACAATAGAGACGAATCTAAGTTGGCATCAAAAACGAGTAATTAATTAAATTAAATTAAATTAATTATTTAACATTTGAAAAAACTGTAATAACATCAAGTGTCATCCACTACAAGTTAAAAAAATTATTTGAACTTGATTGGAGGAATAGAAATTATTAGTTTATTAACGATTGAAAATTTACACAAGATAGATAAATATATAAATATATAGAGAGAGTGAGCTAATAGTAGGAATGAAAAAAAGAGAGAGATAATTTAATAAACTACTTCAAAAGTAATTAAAGTTACATGAAACATGTAAAAATATATGTGATTCTATTTTCAATAGGAGCAAGTTAAAAGCAGTCAGCTGCACGTTTGAGCAGACGGTGTTTCCCTCAACGAATCCAAGAGCTGGCGATGGCGTCAAGGATACAGACGTTTTTGAACGATGCGTGTATACTGAAACTTGAGAATAGTCAACAAAATCCAACGAAACCAACTTATTAAGCAGAAATTCTATGAACGGGTTAATCAATTGTAGGATGTTTGTGTGAGACACAATAGCGTCTCAGGTGTGCTGCTGGAACTTGAGCTTGAACGAACAATCAAGATGAATATCGAAAAGAAAAGCAAAAGATTTTATTGGAAAATTGAAAATTTTGGCCTATACTTTCTCACCCAGACGGAACCTCTGGAAAGTCCTCCCTTTCAAATTACCGGAATCGGTCCAGATGTTTCTTTCCGTCTCGCTTTACACAAGGAAACTCGCGAAAAAGATGTGCGCGTGGCGTGCTTTTTGACTGTCTCTGAGAGAAGTAGAGCCCCAGCAACTGTTAAGCTAGATGGCACAATTATACTCAAAATGGCGAATGAAACAAAAAAGTTCCTGTTACAGCGAGCTGTGTTACCAAAACTTGCGGGAAGCACTTTACTCATCGGAACAACAGCATGGCCTGACACAATATTTTCAAAAAGAGAATTTGCGAACTATTCTATCAGTATCTTGTTAAGCATGTGGAGGAGTCTTTTGTTTGGTGCAAGGCATTGTTCCACCGTGATACACGTTGAACAACAAATCAAGAAGCACGTAGAGACGTTGGAAACTCCATTTCCTTTTTCGGGGATCCGGTTCTGTAAAATTTCCGAAGGTAGTTCAAAGGAATTTATTTGGAAACAAGTAAGGTCGAGAAGTAATGTAATTGTAATATTTTTAAAGAAAAAGAAATTCGGAGCGCATCTAAAATGCATTCTATCTTTAGAGAACAAGTCAAACATTCCCCGAATACGTAAAGAAATGCAACTTACATTTGATGATCGCAGAGAAACAATATGGTATTTTGATTACTTTCCTTCTGACCTATTAGATAAAAAAAGACCGGGTCTTTTTAAAAATGCTTCTATGGTGTGCTCTAAAATTGAAGCAAAGATAACATTTTATGAGGAGTTTGGTAGTACTCGAAAGTATTTTTCTGATTCCCATCCCGAAACTTCCAAGAAACTTCGCCATAGACTGAAAACTGACTTAGAAAGATTTTTTAGGTCGAACCGTAAGGGATGTGATTTGATTTTTCGCTGTGAAAAGAAAGACTTCCCAGTCCACAAATCTCTCCTCTGCTGCAAATCTCCTGTCTTCAGCACCATGTTCGAAAATGATATGAAAGAAAAGAAATTTGGAATCGTGGAGATGGATGACACAGATACCCTCACTTTGAATCGTTTCATCGAACACCTGTACTTGGGCACCGTGACTGATTCCCCTATCGACCTCGACAGTACTATGGCACTTTACAAAATTGCTCACAAATATTCCATTTCAGACCTGATAAAGTACAGTCGACAAATTCTGGTCCACAATATGGGTTGTGGGAATCGTGATGAAATGCTACAGTTTGCAGACTTGTATGAAGATAAATCTATGAAAAACCTGATTGAAAATTGCTTTCATCCAAACTATTTTTATAGTGATTAGTGCGAAAAAACTGATCGCTTCCAAATTGATATTTTGTATACTTCCAAAATAAGGGTTTTCGGAAGCAGCAAATAATACCTAATTGCAATGTGTTTCAAGAAAATATTATGATTTAGTGACAACATCAGGGCCGTAGCTATCGCCCTATCAATGATATTTGGCCCCCAAGCTACAAGGGTCCCAACATGTGTAAGTAAAAATCTTAAAATAATGAGGGGGACCTGAAAAGGGCCCCCAAAGAATTTTGATACACGGCCCACTCAGGACTAACTACGCCAGTGGACAAAACATCCTTAACACACAAAAAAAATAATAATTTCCTTCAGTGTCGTGTTAGGCGATTTTCACTGTACATTGTTAAGCAATTTGTAAGTGCTCAGTGGCGTAATGAAAAATTCTAACTCCCCCTCCCTTGCAAAACCAGGTTTTGACCTCCAAGCCCAAATACGTACATGATATCAGCCAAGTTTTGGGACCCCTAGAACAGTGTTCCGCAACCCCCGGTTTGCGGACCGGTCCGTGGATCAAATGGTGCCGGTCCGCCTAAAGAACTCCATATTGCCATTTTATTTAATGTGGTGCATTTCTCACGGATTTGAGCAACTTACAACAGAAATCACTTTATATTCCATGCTAAATCACTTTTATTCATTTTAGGAGGAACAATATTTTATTCAGAAGGTAAATTTAAATATAACGAAATTAAAATTGTTAAATGAAAAAAAATTTGAAATATAAACAATCAACGTGTCCCACCCTCAGCGGGCGGCGGTAAAATTATCAAACGTTGACCGGTCTGCAGGGATAAAAAGGTTGAGGAGCACTGCTCTAGAACACCTGCCCTTTCCCCACAATGTGTGTGTGTGTGCGAGGGTTTACGTTACGCACTGTAAGTCCTTATATATTTTTCATAAAAGTGCTTAATTTTATGATGAGTGTATAATATTTCTCCTTCCAAGGACTTGAATTCATTTTCAAAGCTCACCAAAACTAGTACTTCAAAATATTTGATTGAAGTAAATAAAATCTACGCGGATATATTTTACGTTTCGAATGAAAAGGAAATCTGTGTGTGTGTGTGTGCTTCATTATACTATAACCCTCGAAGTGATGAGAAAAATAGCATTCGAAAGAATCAATAATTTTGGATTTGGAGTTACATTCAATCGCCAAGAAAGCGATAAACATCGTTTCTCTGACACTGGATCCAAATTCCCTGCGCCATCCTGATCAGAAAAAGGTTCTCCGAGGAAGCAGTCTCTGAGAAATATCAACTGGACAAGCAATTGCAGTTGGCCAGCGAAGGACATTGACTTATTTGGTAAAAATATTTAATTTTCTACGTAGAAACTCATTGCTCGTTCTTTGTAATTGTTATTTTACTTGGCTTTTCTTTGTCATAATCCGGAATGGATTCCTTAATTATATTAGTATAGTGTACATGACTTGTGTGTGTGATAGTCAGTTACTTTATTATTATTTACTTTTTTAAAATTGTATTGAATGAAAAAATTATACCTTTTCGTTTGTTTTAAAAAAAGAACAATTTGTTTGCGGGCAGGAGCTCAAAGACTATAAAACAGCGTATTTTCAAAATTGTTTTAATTCTTGAGCGATGAATAAAAACTGTAATTGTATTATTTTTTTTTCACTTTTTCAAATTTTAAATATATGAGCATATGTTACTGATTTTAAGCATTTTTATTAAGCCGGATTCTATCTTTTATATATGCAAGTGATATATATTCAAACTTCTATAAATTTTCAAATATAAATTCAATGAAACATATGCTTAATGATTTTTTTTAAAATACTTTCAAAACTTAAAACTACACAGTACCGCACAAAATTCATATTTACCGATTTTGTTTTCTCATTTTCTTTCATTTAGAAGCTTGCCACCCAATTTCAGATCTGTTAACAAATTACTTTTTAAGATATTTGAAGTTTTCCTAGCAATATGGTTTTGGTTTAATTTTAAAGCATTTTTCCACTCTTAAATTGAACTAATTAAAAATATTTTTGAGCACAATCTACTATTTTAGTAAGAAATGTTTATTAATTCCAATTTTCATTACTAAAGCTATTACTGTTTGGTTTTGCTTAGAATTTTTTTGAATTCTCATAATTAATTAAAATTAATTTCGATACCAATATTTGCTTTAAAAAATAGTTTATACAACTGAGAAGCTTTATCCTTATTTTTTTCCTGTTGAGAAAATATCATGGCCGAAACTTTCTCAGGTTGCTCTGAGAAACAATATATCAGAGATGGAATAGCACTGAAAATGATGTATCTAAAAATCAGTCCTCAACTGATACTGCAATTAGACTTCCGAATACAAGTATTATGAATTAAAGTATTGCAGATAAAACTAAATATTTCCTTTGTGTACCAACCTAAATTATACTAAACATATGGTAGTACTATATTTTAGTATTTTAAAGTCATACAACAAAAGCTAATACTTCCTACATTGCCCGATTTAAAAATGAAAAAAAATTAAATTTTATGAACAAACTTCTGCCTCTTTTTAGCTTAAGTTAATATCATTATTTTGTACATAAATGTTTTGTGTTTCAAAACTTTTGTGAAAATATTAGGTTAAGATTAAGCTGAACAAACTGTCATCGTAACAAATGCTATCAATATTATGCAAAAATATACTTTGAATTTAAATAATTATTTTCAGTCACATTTAATAAAAATAGTGTTTTAATGTAGATTATACATTGGAAAATAACATATTAAAAATTAGACCTTTACAGGCATTATAAGTTTTTGTTTTTATGCCTATACAAACTTTAAATGTGTTTTTCTCAGGCTTTCAATTTTAAAGGGGTAAATTATTTTTCAAATATCTAAGGCTGTTAGCATGGTTTTAAGGCTGAGAGAGATCTCTAGGTATTTTTTTAAAAATATGCTAAAGTTAATATTTTAAAAACTTTCATGTTTTTTCCAGGTTTTTTTAGAAAAATAATTATTAAAACTCACCAAGGAAATAGATTTTCACACGCACACAAATCCTTACTAACTTTTGTTCTCAATGTTCTAAGAAACGTAAAAAATTTAAAATGACTAAAATTTTTTAAAAAGGTGAGTATTTTAGAAAAAGTTGAAAAAGACCTAAAAAATTATTAATGTTTTAAAATTGTAACAATAGCTGGTCAAACAGACTTTTTGCTTTCAGAATCAGCTTAATAATATAATCTGAAAAATAGAACATAAATTATTTTTACTGTTACACTGTCTCGAAAAAAATATTTTGAAGAAGGGTACTGTGTAGTCTTAAGTATACTATTGTTTTAAATTTTACACTGTGCCAGATAGAACCTGTTGAAAGATCCCGCTTTGCTAATTGCGGATGGTAACTAGAAAAGTAGTAGCTTTGTAAATCAAAGTTATTCTTTTCTAGGTAAGAAAAAGAGTGCACGGTTGAATTTTGTTAATATTTTTCCTGGCTAAAATGTTATTTTCTTTTGTTTAATACGCCATTTCGTAGCTTAAATATCGTTCCACTCACTTATTAAGCATATTCTTAACAGAGAAGCAGGATTGCAATGTTGGAGAAAGTGAAAAGATATTACTTAAAGTATCCGACTACATTCGGAAACATGATTTTTCAAAACCTTACAAACGAATATTTTTTTTAATATTCAGATTATTGAATGTTCACTAGATTCGGACAGTGCTTCGCAACCTTTTTATCGCTGCGGACCGGTGTCAACGTTTGATAACTTTCCAGCGGCCCACTGATGGTGGGACACGTTGATTGTTTATAACAATTTTAATTTAGTTACATTTAAATATGCCTTCAGAATAAACTATAGTTCTCTCCAAAAATGAATAAAAGTGATTTAACGTGGAATATAAAGGGATTTCCGTTGAAAGTTGCGCAAATCCGAGAGAAATGCATCACTTTAAATAAAATGGCAATAGTTTAATGTTCTTTAGGCGGCCTGGCACCATTTAATCCATGGACCGGGGGTTTCGGAGCACTGGATTAGGATACACGTATAAAATTGTTTAAGAATATTATAATAAGAATATGTTATTAAATGCGATATTCTGTCAAGAAATGAATATAGAATTATAGATGTGTAACCTCTTTCCTCTCGGTTACCGAATTTTGTTGGAGTGATATCGTCAAAAGGGACGGATGTGGGTAACAGGAAGTGACGTAAGTGCGGGTTATTTGATTTGACATATGAGTACGTGTGATGGTGTTTTTTCACTACTCTCGCATTGGGTAGAACTCTAGTAGGTAGTTTTTTTATATTGTTAAAGTTAGCATTTCAAAAGATTCGAATTCTTATATTTAGGATAAACTTACAATCCTTACGCTCAGTTGTCGTCTCAGGACTCGTTGTGTAAGAAATCTGAGGTTAATTTATACGTGTAAACTATATTAATAATATTTACTGTTAAGTGTCTGGAAAAGTTCAGCATTCTTAAGAATATATGAGTTAAGTAATATGGAATTATTTAAATAAATATTTTAGTGCGTATCTTTTTCATACTTTGAGGTTAATTCCTGTCGCTATCAATAGCAAACAGAACAACTCACATGTTGTGACTCCTCACATGGACATTATTTATCGTCAAACAAGTGGACTGGGTATGGCTAGTCAAGATATTGCGGACATATGTGTGGCAGAATGCATATTCGAAAATGGACGAACAGTGATTTCGGTGGCGGTATACATTTCTCCGAATCAAACGGTTCAAAAAATTAAAAATTTCCTGCATTTTGTACTTTTACCATATACCGAAGATGGTTCTGCACTTTTAAAAACAAACTATCACTCGCTTTCCATGATTTTGAGTGGTGATTTCAACGTTAACTTCAGTTTGCCAGAAGCTGAGCCACTCATAGCTTTTCGACTGATAAACTAAAGTTCGAAATGAACCCAAATCGAAATATTTCGACAGCTAACAGTGGTACTGTTATTGACGCTGTTTTTCAAAGGTTTTTAAATACTTTGAAGTAACAAGTATATGTGTCATATTTTATTTATCATAAGTCTATTGTACCCACTCTTCCCCAAATTGAACAAGAATAAATATTTTTTATAAAAAATTGCATTACTCCAAAATAGAATTTTCATTAAAGATATAATTATTCGATAGAAAATTATTTCCAATCATACTCGATTCAAAACTCAATTAAATCACACTCGATTCAATCACACTCAAAATCACGGAAAGCGAGTGATAGTTTGTTTTTAAAAGAGCAGAACTATCTTCGGTATATGGTAAAAGTACAAAATGCAGGAAATCTTTAATTTTTTGCACCGTTTGATTCGTAGAAATGTATATGGCCACCGAAATCCATGTCTGTCCATTTTCAAGTGTATTGTATCCACTCTAACCCCAAATTGAACAAGAATAAATATTTTTTGATAAAAAAATTGCCTTACTCCTTGTGTTAAATTGATAAAATTTTCATTAAAGATATAATTATTCGATATAGAAAATTATTTCCAATCATACTTGATTCATTTTTTTCAGGATTTAAGTTACTATTGCGTATTTACCAGGATAACATGTCAGATGTTAGACATATGCGAGTACTGTAAGGCTCGATTCTTTTTTATTTTCAAAATATTCTCCTTGTATGAAAAATGCTTCTATAATAATGATATTTTGCCTTTTGATAGAGCTAAGACTGTCCCAGAGAGCCTGAACTAGGATTATTGAAAAATTCACATTTTTTTCCCCGAGTTACTACCAATTGAAATAATAATCGGTGTTGTTTTCCTAAAATGTTTTTATTTTTATGTATTAAAATATGGATAAATCCACTTCTATGTTATATATTTCAAAAATCCTAGTGCAGGTTCTGTACATAGGTCTGAGCTATATATGGGCAAAATATTATTATAGAAGCAATTTTCATAAAAGGAGAATGTTTTGAAAATAAATCATTCCATGTTCATTTTTTGACAAAATATCGCATTTAAATAATTTTTTTTAACAATAATATTCTTAAAACCATTTTATATGTGAATTCTAATCTAAGTGACACTAAATATTAGAAGAATATTCATCTGTACGCTTTTGCAAAATTACGTTTCCGAACGCAGTCGGATATCTTAAGCATCTTTAAATTTAATTAAGAAATTTAAAAGATAAACAGTTTTTGGTTTGCTGATTGTGTTATAAAATACAGTGAAAATCTCTAAACACGAAACTGAGGGAGACTGAAACATTTTTTCGTGTTAAAAGGATATTGAAAAAAAAAAGCATTTAACAATATTTAGTTTATCAGAGTACAATTTTTCTTAGATATTTGTATGTATTTAATTAAAACCGTTCAAACATTTACGTAATTTATTCTCTTTTTTTTAAATTATGGTTGATAACGTAGAGTTTGAAATACCAAAATCTTTTCAGATTTCCGGTTTCTGCTTTTGATCAACAGCCTTAAGTAGCTTCATCTTCATTTTGCAAAATAGCATATTGCTTACCCCGAAGCTTTTTGGCATTTTGTTTGTAGAAAAAATTCTTCAAAAATACAAAAAGTTATGCGAACCAAACTCACTGATATTACTCACCCTGCGATGTACCCGTCCTTTTGAATTGATCTTTCGTTACTTATTGTTGAAATTTGATTGTACTGTCATTCGCAAACGATTAAGTATACATTGACCTTTATCTTAACCGCCCTGAATATATTTTTTAAACTTTAAAAAACATCTCCGATTGCCTCTTGCGTTTTGGGCACTCCAAACAGAAAAGGAGGTGGAGAAATGTAAGTCGCACACTCAGAGAATCATGTACCATCCATAGTAAAGGATATGCATAAAAATGTAATTTATTATAGTAAAATCAAATGTAACTGTTTGATAAAATATAAATCTATTTTAATGTAAAGGACATTCCTATTATCAAAAAGGATTTATTTTATAACAAAAATAAGTAACAGGCAAATACATTGTAGATATTATATGTATATATATATATATATATATATATATATAATTTCCCCTCAAATAAATTTCAAAATGAAAAAACTTTAAAAAACCTGATACTTAAATTTTTTTTAAAAAGAGTCGGCCGGCCGCAACTTACGTACTGGCGGGCCACATGCTGCCCGTGTGTTGGACACCCCTGTGGTAAAAGATGAGCTGTTTTTTTTTGCGTGGCGTTTGTAGGGATGGAGGGTGAAACAAAATTTTGGCTCGTGTCGCAGGCTTATTTCGAGGGTATTTGAAAGCCAAGTCAGCCTTCTTTTTACGAAACATGTGGAACCATCCCTCTTTCAGTTCATACTCCTCTTAAACTTAGCTTGTGCGGCTGGTATTTTTCGAATTTAGTGAATTCTCAGAAGGGAAATCTTTTCTTGTTAAGCGATTTTCATTTCGTGTTAAGAGAAAAAAATGCGCCGTAGTTTGGCGGGGTCGTTGTATTATTTCGATTTAACCGACTTTTCGTCTCAAGCGTTTTCGCGTTACACGAATTTCACGGAACTAAGTTTTTCTTTTCTTTTATTTTACTGAATAAGTTGCCAATTTTGAAAATTTTCTGGTAGAAAAAAGATTATATTGCCCTTTTCGTGACTAATTTTCTTTGTAAAAGTAATGAATTGTTCAAACTGTGATAAGCTTTTTTTCCCCTTATGTAATAAAAAAAAACATTACAGTTGCTTTAACTATGTAATTTTTTCATATTTTTAAGCTATTGCATCAACATCTTAGCTGTGAAGCAGCGCTTCTCAAACAGTGGGGCGTGCCACCCTAGCTGGGCGTGATAGCCTTACAAGGGGGCGAGCATAGCGAAAAGTCGAAAATAAATTTAAAAAATTACAGATTTACTGAAAAGTAGAAAAACAAAATACATTTTGACATAAAATACACTTTGCCACAGATATAATCTGCTTAGAAATGCATCAGAACTGCACAATGTATTTGATAATTAATTAATCAATAAAAAGTTAAGAACATAATAATTACCAGTAACTCTCATGGGCTTGTCATATACAAAATTATATAAAAAATGTAATACAAAATTATATTAATTAAATATTAAAAATTAATTATTTTATTATAAATTAATTATTAAATTATATATTATTTAAACGGTTTGCAATTAAAATTGTATTGTTGCTTTGCGTCAAATACGTTAGAATTGAATTCAATACATTATTATATGGAGAGGACGCGATGAAGTTTATGATTGAAAATAGGGTTGTAAGTATTGAAAGTTTGAGAAGCACTGCTATAAAGTTTAAAACTATAAAGAGAAAATTTTAAGACATCCTCAAGACTTTCATCGTCTGACGAGCCAAGGAGTACTCGACTTTTTTTATATATATGTGTTAATTACTTCACGCGGGCCGCATACATATGTTAGCTACTTCAAGCGGGCCGCAACATGCGGATTAAGGAAGGGGTGGGGAGAAATGCCGTAAGACCGAGATAACATAGAAACTGTAAAACGGAGAAAATTGATCAAAATATTAAAACTCCTATTTTGCTTTTTTTTAATTATTAATTTTTATTTTTGTCACTAAATTTTTCTAAATAAGAAGCATTTAAAAATCACTCCTTCACAATTCCTGCATTAGTAAACGGTTTCCATATAGTTACCTATAATATAACAAAATTTCATAGGGTGCCTTTGTTACCGCTGTGACATTACCAATGACAAAACCCTTTTTGCTGTTGTAAAGATTAATTAAAAAAAGCCTATTCATCATCTCTTGAAAGAGATCTTCGAGGAAAAGTGTCTTTGAACAATTCATGTTTATTGCTATTTTTAAATACAGCACTATTGTGACAAATCAAACAATTACTGACCCATGCTTGTTTTTAACTACAAAATAGTCAACTTCCCAATCATCTTGAAACATCCTATTTTCTTGGAATATTTTTCGCTTGCAAGGTATGAAGTTATTAGTTGAACTCATAACATGGTAGCTGCTTCACTATTTTCTATTATCACTTTTCAGAAAAAAATATCAATTCGTACCCGTACGACATCGACAGCAAAAAGAAAAATTGATATATTTGATTTCTTAACAAAGAATCTCCCACCAAATTTTAAAAAATAAATGAATTTCTCAGAATAATGTGCCATAACCGGGCCACTTAAAAAGGCCCGGTGGGCCGCAGGCTGAGTATCACTGGACTAGCCTGTATTGTAGATTCCGATATCGAATATTACCTAGAATACAAGCCTAAACTTTTCCCTGAGACACATGTTACATAATTTTCATCTAAAATTGTAGTTTGTAATATTTGATGTTCCTATTTTAAAATTGAAAACAATATATTTCACTCAATTTACAGAGTTAATCATCATCATCATATCTGGCAAGACAGCTCCCCGTGGGCCTCCCTTTGAAGATTCCTCCATAATGACCTCTTGTTTACTTTGGTTCTCCAAATTTTTTCGTTTAAAATCCCACTGAGTCTACCCAACTCAGTCTGGGTCTCCCACGCTTCCGAATCCCATGGACTTTGACCTTGTTGTCAACATTATCATCTGACATTCGAATTATATGGACCATCCAATGAATTCTATTTATTTTTATATATTTAATGATGTTAAGTTGCATTACATCCAAGGGTGTAAATATACGTAGCATTTAGCTGTGATTTAATCTAGGAGAAATTCAGTTTTTTTTATTATGTGATATAATTAATGTATATATATATATATATTTGACTATTATAATTTTTTTTCTTTTTCGAAATTTTAGACGCAGTTCCGTTCGTCTTAGGACTCTCCTTCTACTGATGTGCTGCTAATTTAAAAGTGTATATTTTTCATTTTCACTATTAACATTACTCGAACTATGACATTTCACCTGTAAACTTTCTAGCTTACCCTGTATTAATAATAGTAAAATCCACTTTTTGCTCCTGGACTTGTCTTCAAGATTTCAGTGAAGGAGTTAGGAATCAAGAGAGTGACTCACTTCCTGTTTCTAGTGTGATCATGATGGAGTGTAACCAAAACGAGCACGTGGTTAACTGGAAGGTAGATAAATTTAGCTGTTGCCCTCAATCGACCGGGGAAAAATTTAGCATAGGCCCGTTTACTGTGCAAAAGTTAGGTAATACTGTTTGGCAAATACATGTGTATCCAAGGGGCACAGAAGATGCAAATTACATTTCGTGCTTCCTCGAGAGAAAAGATGATGGCAATGTAGGTCCCAGAGAAATACGTGTGAATTTCGAGTTTTCTTTGGTTACTTCTGACGGCCATCTTTGTGAGGAGACCGTTAAGAGCGAAGAACATTGTTTCACAAAGGAAACCACTTTTGGATTCAAAAACTTCATGAAACGGGACGATGTTTTTGAAAACAAGATCTACTTGCTGAAAGATACGTTGACGTTGAGATGCAGAATGCGAAAATGTGTTCTCCAGATCAGACCAAATTATACTATCATCGAGACAATAGTGGATTCACATATTCCGAACATACTAATACCCGTTAACATTTCTGATAAGGGAGGCCGGAAGGTCATTTTCCCTGTTAGCACCAGGGATGAAACGGATCTCTTAATACTCAAGGTATACTTGGAGAAGAATAAAGTTTTAGAAGATGCCGAGCAAAGCAAAGGGGAAAAGGCTGACAGCACTTCTGATTCTTCACTACGTATCGACATTACGAAAAAGAAAGATATTGCTCCCCTCTATGTCTCCTGTCAAGTAAAGGTAGTGGACACTGAAGATAATTTTCCGTTAGAACATACTGCTGTACATCTGTATGAAAAGTCACAGAAAGAAACCTGGAGCTTTCCAAGTTTCCTCAAACTCAGTAATCTAACCAAAAGCATGTTTCGAACGGATTCTTTTATTTTAAAGTTTAATATTAACGTTTGTAATGAGGACTTTCAGACGCATCTTACAGATTTGACACCGAACCAGTTCTCAACCATTTGGAACCGCCGGACACTAAAGTTTGATTTCATTAAGATGCTTAAAAGTGGATTATATTCGGATGCGAAAATCAAAATCAGAGATGAATGCTTTCCCGTCCACAAGTCCATTTTAAGTATCAGATCTTCGGTCTTCAAAAAGCTCTTCGAAGAACATGCGAGTACCGAGAGCCAACCTGATGGAAATGGCCAAAAAAGCATTTTGGAACTAACTGACGTCGATAAGGATACTCTAAAACGCATGCTGGACTTTTTCTATGCTGATGCGTTTGATGTTAAAGACTTTGCAAGTTGTTTGTCTTTGTATGCGAGTGCTCAAAAGTATGATATTTCTCCTCTGAAACAAGAATGCTTCAATTTCCTGAAGGTTCACATGTCCGTAAAAGAAGCTTTGACATCATTGCCTCTAGCTGTAGAACTGGACGATGGAGATTTGAAACTGTTGGCTTTCAATGTCATAGCGGATAACCACGAATATGCTTTACTCACGGATGAGTGGATGCAGTTCGCTGAGAAAGAACCGGAATTGATGAGTCATATTCTCCAGCATATTCGCATCAACAAAAGGGAGAATCGCATTTGAATTCTGGGAGGTAAGTAGTAGTTTATGTTTTCATACTTCCTCTTATGTAACATACTGTTAACGCAGCGCTTCTCAAACTGTG
The DNA here is from genome assembly GCA_019973935.1 of Trichonephila clavipes. Classification (NCBI taxonomy): domain Eukaryota; kingdom Metazoa; phylum Arthropoda; class Arachnida; order Araneae; family Nephilidae; genus Trichonephila; species Trichonephila clavipes. The sequence goes on from BMAU01021369.1 coordinate 2,497,297, forward strand.
GGGCGTGCACCCCTAGGAGGAAAGGGGGAGGGGAGTTGAACATATTGAAAAATCGAAAGCAAAAGATTATAATTTATTAAAAATAAACAATCAATATACATAATAAAAAAAATTACATTGATCTTATACACGAATAAATGTATCAGTACCACACTATGCATTTTATAATTAATTTAACAATACTAAGTTAAAAACAAGTTTAACCCTTTATCTACCGCATTAAGATTTACTGCAGTTTTTTTTCCATACAATATTTTTTTTAAGTCCCTACATTGAAAATTAAGGGATATAAATAAACAAAATTCGCAACTTTGGGAAATTTAATCCGTTAGAGTATTTATAAAAATAGTTATTCTATGAAATTTTAAAGTACTTATAAGTATACCCTCGGTAGATAAAGGGTTAAAAATTACCTGTGACCCCGCGGGCTTATGATATATATACGTAAAATTATATGCAAAAATTAACACTTATCTAGATAAATGATTAATCCATTTACTGCCGATTAAAAGTTATATGCTATTCGTTCCCCAATACCACTGTAACGTCGTCAGAAGGTAGCGTGAAAATAATACATCACAGCAAGGTTGTGGGTACTTTTAATTTTTTTCTCCAATAGGATACTCGATTTAAGTTAGATTGTGAAGTTATTAGTTTCCGTGCCTAGCCAGTATGGTAGCCCCGTTTTGAAGTCGCTCACTCCACAGCTTGTCTCGGTCCAGTCCGCAAGGCGTTGTTTCTCATTCACGTTTTGGATTCCTGGTCAGCATCACGGAACAAAAAACTCTGGGATTCTCCTCGCCGCTTCCTAAAACGACCAGCCCTCCTCTTTTTGAGCTCTTTTCTTTCCTCGTTCTCCTTCCTTCTTTTTCTTCTCCCGGTTTTTCCAGCCTTTTAAAACATCAGGGGCAGTCCATTTCTCCCCCCTCACGTTTTCTCATTGGTGGGCCCATATGAGTCGATCCTTGAACCTCAACTCATTAGAGCCCATTGGTCCATAATCCGCCAATCGTCCACTCACCGGGTTTCTTCACAAACCAGCAAGTGTCCGACACATGCTCCGCCGGCCGAAACCCTTCGGCCCACTGTCGTCGTTTTACCGACTTTGAGGACAATTCGCCATTGTGTATGTATGGCGACAGTCAGCTGCCTCGGAAGCCATCTCGTCCACAGTAGAATGGTCAGACAATTGTTTGCCTAGTCTAACTGGCACCAAAGTCCAGACGCTAATTAAGCGATAATGAACCCCAGCTGCACATGTACCTAAAACTCTGTCTAGTATTGTCCTGAAAGAGTGAAACTCGTTTCGAAAGGAGAACGTCACACCACCGTTTTCCTCGTATGCAAGCGTATTTGGTGTATGGGAATAAATAAGAAAATCCTTCGTAAGCCCTGTCAAGATCATTGTATTGTTCCTAAGCCTTCGGAACAGCAGTGAATAGAAAAAAAAATCGTATTTCGGAAAGACGTATATATACGTTCGGGGGCAATTTATGCATTGGCTGAGCGAAACGATTATATACGCCGGCAGCGCTTAAGAAATTAAAGTCGTATAGTAGCTTTAGCGTCAAATTATCGAATTTAATTCATTGGAATTGTAGGGAGGGGGGCTCGATGAAAATTAGGATTGAATATTAGGTCGAATATTAGAGATTCATCTTTTAATGTATGTCAGGAAACCACATAAAATAAATTTTAAATTCTTAACACTAAGTATTTTTTAAAAAAAGTAATTATTTACACCTTTTTTGTAAATTAATAGCTATTTATTTTATATCTTATGCATCAAAAAGAAAAACAAGGGATGGGGGAGGAGACATTGTCCAGGAATGCACTGTATATATTTCCAATTTTAAAAAGTAATTTTATATTAAAATTAATGAATTTTAATAACATTTTCTACTTTTAAGCCTACGAGTAATTTTATGCATGCTTCATTTTATAAACAGCTACTTTGAAAAATACTCGTGAGTCCTAAAATTTAATTACTGATAAAACCTGTTAATTATGAGTTTTTTATTTGAAGAATTACGCCAATTTTATTGCGCTGGAGGTGAGTTAGTGAATATTAACATTGCTCTATTGAGATACTCGAGAGCTTTTGGTGACGAGTTTTGTCATTTTGAGTCATGGTCAAGTGACGAAGACGCCACCTGAGCTGCCCCCTCTCCTAACTCCCACACCACACCAATGGGAGGACGTTTCAGCTCTGGACAGATTTAACGTGCATCGTAGTGCACATACGTAGTAGCAGAATATGAACTGAACTCAACAGCCCATGAGGACCAAGGCCTACTGTGCCTATCTCAGTTTACGTGACATTAGGCACTGGGATACATGTGCTGATGTTTCGGTCAAGTGGTCAGCCTGACGTGAAACTCCCAATGTTTAGTCCCCAAGCAAGCTTGGTACTCATTTATCAACCCACTGAAGGGATGAAAAGGCTGAGTCGACCCTGCCCAGCCCGAGGATAGAGCCCCGGCCCTGTGGTGTGGAAGCGCGATATGCTACCACTCGGCCTCCATATATATATATATATATATATATTGTTATTCAGTGGCTACAATAGCTAATTGAACAAGATCATGGTCAGCATTATTGTAGTTGTGCCGTGGGTTCTCTAATGATGCTACTGAGCACCCACCATATAGTATTTACGAGTCAAATCCTTCTTACTCAAACCCAGCTTATATATAAATCCCCATTGAAATTACATTACACAATGTTTAACTAACCATGGCTCATTCGCTTCTTATTTCCATCGTTTCAAATTAAAAGCTACTCTCAACTGTCTTTGTGGGACTGTTGGGGACGCGCTAATCATTATGTGTTCTCACGTCCTCTGACTGAGGATTTTCATTTGGTCTCCCATCTCAAAAAGGTTAAAAACTTGGTTTCAATTTATCATTAAGAAAATCCTTCCATTCACTCTAAATTAAAATCATGTATTAGAATTTCCTGTACAACCCGGGACCAAATTCTTTAAATGAGATTGGATTGCTACTTTTATGAGGTCACTAGTGGTTCTTCTCCGGGGGAATGGCTTCACAGGTCTTAGGAGCAAACATATTTTTCAATCTTTAAATCCTATTTATATATTTCTCGGACAATGTAATGCAGTTTCTTGGTTTAGCTCTTAGGCTTCCTTCACACCAAACAATTCCGAGTCTGTAACGACCATTCCAATTCACAGCCATTCTGAATGAAACGAGATTTGCCTTCACACCGCCACGGTTCAATCATTCTTCCATCAGTTGCTGTCGAACGTGGATGCTGTTTTTAATGTTTTAAGATGACTAACGTTTCAAGCTATTAATTTCACAACTGTATTCTTATTCATTTATTTTCAAATTGAAATACATAAAACAAAAAAATATATAAGAATGGTTTTACTTATTTATTTTTTTAATATTTTGCCTGTTAGTATCAAGTGTAATTATTGTCTGAAAAGTAGTAACAAATAATAAATATGAATTGTAATTATATTATAATGCAATTACTTTAACAAATCATATATCGAATGTTTTAAAAGGCATTTCAAATATTATATACTACAATTTGTGTAGCATATAACACAGCGTTTCTCAAAGGGGGGCGTGACAACTCTATGAGGGGGGCGCGAGCATAGTGAAAAGTCAAAAACTTTTAAAAAATTATTAATTTACTGAATGTAACAAACAAAATATATTCTGACATAATAAAAAGTAAAATACTCATTTACACTGATATATTACACTTTTAAAAGTATCAGTGCTACATAAAGCATTTCATAATTAATTTAACAATACTCGCAAGGAGAGGGCACGACTAAGGAAATTCATTTGGATACGAGACTTCGTGCAACAGTAGTACTGCTATAGGGTATTCAAACCCCAATGTAATTCCACCGAATGACCAGTCAATTCCGAGAAAACAGCGTTCGAAATTCATACTAAGGTTATATACAAGTTATTTTTTCTCCCTGATGCGACGTTGCCATGGCGTGATCGTCAGCATATGGGATTGCTATCCAATGCACCAGGGTACTATTCACGCGAGCGCCAACTTCGTATTTATTTTTTTCTCTCTAATTTATTTTATTATTTATTTTCAGAATTAAATAATTTTATTTTTTAAAAAATATTGACATCGATTTTTAAATGATATTCTATATAATTATAGTAACTATTTTACTTTTTTAAAACACAAAACAACTAATAGTTATGATAATAATACTTATAAATAAAAAGTGAAAATAAATTAGATAATAATAAAGTTAAATAAATATAATTAAGAAGTAAAAATAAATTAAATTACAATAAATAAAGTTAAATAAATATGAGTAAAAAGTTAACTGTGTCTTGCATATTTTTTTTTAATTTTAAACTAGAACCTGAGTTATAATTATCATAAAAAACAACATCTTTATTCACAGACATCTTCAATAAAAAATATTCAAACTATTTATATTATATGTGATCTGTGTAAAATAATATCTATCGAAACAGTACAAACTCTTTTAAAAATCCAGAAATAAACTAACAAAGTTGTATTGTAAATCAAATTTTTTTCCCCTGTTATCCTAATGATTTCTCATTTTATTGGAGCATTCTTTGTTTCTAAAAGAATTTTTTGCTCTTTAAAGAAAAACGCCTGCTCTTTAAAAACAGCTGCCTTTCTCTTGAACAAAATCGTTTTGTTAAAAACGGAAGTAAAATTTTATGTCCATTTAGATGTACGGAATAATTTTAAAAATACAATTATAATTAGATTTTAATGACAGAAGTAATTGTAGTTATACCCTATATTAGTTGTTTTGTGTTTTAAAAAAGTGAAAAAATTACTATAATTATATAGAATATCATTTAAAAATCAATGTGAATTTTTTTTAAAAAAATAAAATCATTTAATTCTGAAAATAAATAATAAAATAAATTGGAGAAAAAAAATAAAAACGAATTTGGCGCTCGCGGGAATAGAACCCCGGTCCATTGGATAACACTCCGATACCCTGACGATCACGCCACGGCGACATTGTATCAGGGAGAAAATAACTTATATATAAGCTTAGTATAAATTTCGAACGCTGTTTTCTCGGAATTGATTGGGCATTCGACGGATTTACATTGCGGTTTGAATATCCTAAAGGAGTACTACTGTTACACAAAATCTCGTCCCCAAATGAATTTCATTAGTCGTGCCCTCCCCTTGTCAGTTAGGAACCTGCTTAATAATTACCACTGGCCCCATGGGAGTGTCATATATAAAATTATATACAAAAATTAACAGTTATCTTTTAATTTGTATGGTTTATAATTAATCCCTTAACTGCCGATTAAAAGTTATGCTATTCGCTTTCCAATGCTAACCGTTTTCCACATGTACGTGCGTATGCGATGTATTGGGAGAGAAAGGAATAAAGAAGCAAATAATTCGAAATAAATAAATCCTTCGCAAATATTCTCAAGGTCCTTTTATTACATTGAAAGTTAACCAGTTTTCCTTGTAACCTCTTCTTTTCCCTCGTGTTATTTGGATTCTACACCCAACGGGAACAACCTTCTGGACAACGAGAAGCCGATCGACTTCTGACTGAGTTTGATATTATTTTACTCTTCAAAACTATTTAGCCTTTATGATAAGCAGCGAAAACGAATATGTGATTGACTGGAAAATTGTTGACTTAAGCTCTTGCCCCCTGACATCCAGAAAAAACTTAGCACTCGCGTGCTTACCTTCGAAAATTTAGATAACAGTACATGAGAAATACATCTGTATCCAAGGGGCAAAGTTTACGAGCATTTCGTTTCTTGTTTCCTTGCTTAGAACGGGTAAGAATGATGCAGGTTCAAAAAAGATGTACGTGAATTTTTCGAATTTTCTTTGATTACTTCTGAGGGCTTGCAGTGTGAGAAAACCGTTATGCACGACTGTAATTTTTTCGAGCCTGAAATGAACTTGGGATTCAATATCATAACACGGGAAGACCTTTTTGCCGACAGAAAGACCTATTTGTGGAAGGATATTTTGACTTTGAGATGCAGAGTAGGAAAATATAGTCCGCAGACGAGACATAATTGTTATAACGTCTTCAGAACGAGAAATTGCATACAGACTTCAAACATCCACCTACCAATTGAAAGTTTTCAAAATGCCTCTAAAAGTAACCCAGAAGTCCTACATATCAGCACCACAAAAGAAAATGACCTTTTGACCCTGAATGCTTATATGGGGAAAGACGAAGTCTTTGAAGGAGATCCTGAAGAAAACGTGGCCGTGAAAGATGGTGGGACTGCTTTCAACTCTTTAGTGCATATCGATATCGAGAGGAGCAAACGCCTCAAAACTCCAATTTATCCCATGTATGTATTCTGCAGGGTTAAGTTCTCAGTATCAGGTCATCCAAGTTTAAAAAACTCTTCGAAGAACATGCAAGTGCAGAGAAAGCATCTGATGGTAAGGATTCTCAGAGTGGCCAAAATGACAAAGAATGCATCTTGAATTTAACTGGCATCCCCAGGGATAGACTAACAGACATTCTAAATTTTATCTATACTGATGTGCTCGATGTTAAAGATTTTGATACCTGTTTGCCTTTGTATACGATTGCTCACGAGTTCGATATTCCTCTCCTGAAAGTGAAATGCTACAATTTCCTGAAGGATCACATGTCTGTTAAACAGAGTACACAAGCTACTATGTTGGTGGCTGAAAGTCTTAACGATGAAGATTTGAAACTTTTGATTAAAAATATCACTAAGTATAGCCGCAAATCCTTTCCTTTGGAGGATTTTCTAGAAATATGTCAACAAGTAAGATGTGCTGGTGAAATGAAAAAAGCAGAATATATTGAATTAATTTATAGAAGGGTAAGTAGGGTTTATTTGTTTTTATCACTTTGTTAATGACAGGTACTCGTATTTATCTGAAGGAAAAAAAGTGTATTTGTTTGTTATATGTTTGTATTTTTAGCGTATGATCCTAGCACAGGCCCCCCGATTTCGTGATAAATTTTTGGCTAGAAATTTCTTAGGATTTTGGTGCCAAGATGGCAACATTGCCAATTAAAAAAATGGCCGCCGTACATACACTGGATGTTTTTTTATAGTCTTTCGGATAGTGGTCATAATATGTTCAGCGGTCGTCTTCAAAGATTTTCGTAGAATAGTTTAATGTAAAACGACAAGTGAACGTTTTCTTTTTTGAATAAATGTTTGAGAGAAGTGAAGATACGTTGATCAGTCTGAAGCATGGCATTTTCGATGTCTTTTTCACTGTTGTATTTTAGAAGCAATGTGCTTTCCATATTTTTTCAAGTTCGGGGTGGTCAACCCAAATGACCTTGCTAGCCACTTCAGAAGAAATTTATAATCCCGCAGGACACATATATATGCGGAAATGTGTTAATGAATTGTACATATTACATGTAGTTATATAAAATGAAAATAGCTTAACGGGAACCAAATATTATCATGTAAATTATTAAATTGATTAGTATTCATCTTATGTTATGATTTTTTATATGTTACAATTTTCCATTATTAATATGAAATTTAATAATTCATATTTTTCATCCTGTTTTTAGTATGAGAAAAAAGTTGTCTACTGTTCGGCCGAAAAAACTTTGAAAGTGTGGAGTGGAAAACTTTTAAGACACTCATTTAAAAATAGGGAACCTATTTTTTTTTTAAAATCCCAGCAACTCGAAATTTTTTTGTCGAATTTTATGAAATTTGAAATTTAATTTTTTTTTTATGAAAAGTAACTTGATATGAGGAGGAAAGGCATTATCATTATATGGAAACAATTTTTAGAATGTTATTCTTTTAATAGCATATTGTAATTCCTTTTGAAATATTAACATTCTGAATTTGTAAAATTCGAAAGGCAGCGTATCTCGCTTCCACGCCTCTGGTCTAGGGCTCAAACCCCAGGTTGGGCAAGGTCGACTCGGCCTTTCATCTTTTCAGTGAGTCAATTAATAAGTACCAAGCTTGCTTGGAACTAAACACTAGGGGTTTCAAGTCAAATTGACCACCTGACTGGAACATCTGCTCATTTCCCTCAGTGCCCGAGGTCATGAAATCTGAAATATGCACAGTGGGCCTGAACGGTCCTGGGCTTTTAGACCACAGACTTTAGTTTAGTTTTTCGTTTGTACAAAACATATTTTTCCAATGTACTTTTTCTTACTTATATTACTGTCCAATTTTTAAAATATTATGTAAAAGAAATTATTTATAATTTTCATTAGAACCTCGAACTTTTTTTATGGAATATTTTTGATTTTTTTTCCCCTTTGAAATTTAAACGCTTAAAGAAATGTATTAAAACTTTCCAATTTTTTTTTACAATTGAAGAATGCACTTTTCAGTTGAGAAAAGCTAAGTATTTTTAAATTTTAATTTGATTTTATTTGCATATTTTCGGGATAATTTTTTTTTAAAAAAAATTGTTTGATCACGATACGCGTTTAAGGTTTTCTTTAATCTAATTAATACATAAACCTTTTTAGTTATGTTTGTATTGTGTCTTTGTCATCGCGTTTTGTCTCTTTTTACAATCAACAAAAACCATTAAATATTAAATATTTTCCCCCCAATTGATTGATATATTACTTCAATTTATAAATGTTAAGTTTTTAAATTAAACTTATATGCTTAGTAATTTTGTATGTATTTTTCAGTTACAGACAGAATAGCATCTTTTGCAAAGTTTGATCCTGAAACTCCTGCAGCAGCAAATTCAAACATTGAAAGAAAGAAAAATTTCCTCAGCTTACTTCATTTTTTTTCATTTTCTGAATTGTAATGATAATTTATTAGGCATCTTGTATTTCATTCTTGCACAGATATTCTAGTACCTTGTGAACAATATGCAATGCACTTTATTGGTCAATATTTTATAAGCTTAGTACGATTTCATTAAGCTGTAGCGGTATAATCTATATGAGCCAGTAACGGCCTCTGGACTTAAATGCTCATTTTGGTTTAGGGATATGTTACGTGCTTATGGTACAGAAGGCCGTGGGTTCTGTCCTATCGGATTTGCGTCACTTCATAGGTGACCCGGACGTGAAAGAAAATGCAAATTTTGAAAAACCATTTGTCTGAGATTTTTAGGTACGAAAGGTCAAGGGGTTTCAAGTGACAATATAAAAAAAAACATCTTCAAGGGGAAAATATTTTTTTAAATATTTATTATTCTAATAGAAGAATCTAGCTGAAGGAAAGATTGAATTTCAGTGTCATGAAGTTATGTTTGAGCAAAATTTTTGTAGTTCAAAATGGAGCAATCATAAGTCGTCAGACTCACTTGACGCAGCAAAGTCGTCAGACTCACTTGACGCAACATTAACAATTCACACTCACGCCTTAACAACAAAATATCTCGTTCGTTCGCCTATCCACCGACTCACTGGTGGGGGAGTGTGTAGCGGTATCATCTATATAAGCCAGCAATGGCCTCCGCTCTGAATTGATCATTTTGGTCTAGCGGTATGTTACGTGCTTACGGAACCTAAGGTCGCGGGTTCTGTCCTATCGGATATGCGTCACTTCAAAGCCCTTTCTGATGTAATACAATATCAATTAGTATTGTTAATCTGTTTTGTATGCTGTTAATTTAATTGTGAAACCATTATTCTAATTAGTATGTAATAAATATTTCAGTACTTGCTAATATTGTGTGTAATTACAAATTAATATGAATGCAAAATAAATTCATTTAGACAACTGTATTGATTAATGTTTTTTTTATATTAGATATTTTCCAATTAGATTATCTGGCTATGTTCCTAATTGTGCAATTAGGGAGTCAGAGTATTGAAATTATATTGTTTTCTATTCTGTGGTCACAAACCATTATTGTACAGCAGAGTAATTGCACAGTACTCTTAAGCAGGGGTGTCAAACTCGCGGCCCATTCAGTATATCGGCACATAATAATGCATAATAAAATATCAAAATTTATCCCGAAAAAGGAACGATAGTAGCAGAAAAGGGATGCCAAGTGTCAGGACGTAAACATTAAATTAGCTGGTTCTTTTATATATGTTTATCAGTAGCGCACACAGGAATTTTTCAAGGGGTGGGAGGGTCCGGGGTCGAAAGTTCACCATTCTTGTATCATGCTCCTTTTGATTTTGTCGATTTTCGGGAACAAAACACAGTAAACTAATTTTTGAATAAATAATTAGCATTAATTAATAAAATTAATCATTAATAACAAGTAATCAATTAAATTTTACGCACCATATACTTTGAATTATAATCAATCGGAAAAAAAATCAAGGGCTTTGGGGGTCCGGCCCCTTGTGTGCGCCACTGATGTTTATATTAATGTATAATTTGAAATAAAATTACGTTTCGAGGAATAGAGATTTTTTTTGTGGCCCACCTGCGGTTAAACCTTGGTTGTTTGGCCCAAGTTAACTTTTAAAAGTTTGACACCCTTGCTCTTAAGCATAATAAATCTGTGAACGTATAAATTACAGTCGGATGCGAATTAATTGGGACCAAACATTTTGTTCATTAATTCTAGGTTATTCATGAAAATGGAATCCAAACAAAATAAAAAAAATGTTTGCACTTACCATTTGAAATTTATATAATAGGCAACTATACACAAAAGACCCATTTATTTAATTAACAGCTAAAAATACTATTTCGGAATTATTGCGCCCCATTTACTCGCAATTGGGAAAAATTAAAATAATGACTAATAGAGAGAGATGTGTTTGACAATATTTTTAGATTCCTGTCTCGAAAGAATTCTTTTTCGACTTTATTCAGAGAAGAAAATACTGCGTTATATTAACATCCTGCTGCATGAGGTATATTTTCAAAGCTTCCAAACAATGTACAGCTTTAGAAAAGTAACAGTTTGGATACACAAGTTTCATTATCCACATTTCTGCGGATACACGAGTTTCATTATCCACATTTCTGCGGATACACGAGTTTCATTATCCACATTTCTGCACCGGCATTGACTCCAACCAATCAACAACAGTTACACAGATAGGTAGTCAGTCTAAATCAGTGAGATTCCCAAAGTGGTCTGTATTGACCCCCAGGATTCTATGGCGACCTGTAAGAGGTCCGTGTCATCAAAATAACAATTTGGGAGGCCCTGAGATATAAATGGGGCTTTAAGATAGTGACTCTCACTAACCCTTTATCTACCGCATTATGATTTACTGCAGTTTCTTTCATGCAATATTTTTTTTGAATCACTAAGACTGAAAATTAAGGAATACACACAAACAAATACTCAACTTTGGGAAATTTAATCCGTTAGAGCTAATTAAATAAAGATATTCATATACAAAATTAATTATATGCACTGTTCACTTAAAATAGTCAAATCGTTTTCTAAGGTCTTCATTAATACACACTTTAACACGAAAAATAAAAAAATGTCAACAACTCTTGCCACATACGACTCGAGACTTTATTCTACAAACTAAATATTCCATCTCCTTATCTATTGCCATCGAAAATTCCAGAACTTTCCATACTTAAAATTACAGTTAACTTTTATAAATAAAAGCACGCGCGCGAGCATTAATATAAAGCACGAGAGAAATAATTACCATTTGTTACATCCTCCCCCTCTGGTTTCGACGAAGTCCCGAAGAGGAACCAGGAGTCTGTGGGACCTTTGGTGGACGGCCACGTTTACAAAGAGGAATGAAGGGTTTTACTTTGTCATTATTACCAGGAGTTAAAGCAGAGGTGTGGTAAACACCAAGAGGTTCCCCCGGATTATCAAGACTAGCAATCTCGTAAGATGGTGATCTTTGTGTTAAAATCACGTAGGGATCGTCTCTGCGTGGCATTAGTTTTGCACTTCTTCCTTGCGCAGCGTTGCTCAGGGGATGTGATGCTACAAAGACATGTTCTCCAGGTTGATATGTTGGAGCAGTTTTTCTCTTTTTATTTGCGTAAAACTTCCTACTATCCTGTTGCTCTTCAACCACCTCTCTAATCTGAGTGGAAAACTTAGCGAATTTCTTGAGATAGGGAGTTATCTCTGGCACAAAATTATCGTTCTGGATGAGGACTCGGATATCATTAACAACTTCACTTGGATTGCGTAACTCTCTACCAAAATTCAGAAAGGTTGCCGTCTGTCCTGTCGTTTCGCATTTGGCTGTGTTGAGAGCAAAGCGGATGAAGGGTGGCTTCTCTGACCAACAGTCATGCTTTTCTTGGACGAGAATTGCCAACCGTGGTTTCAGATCCCTATTCTTTCGTTCAACTGGGTTAGCTTGTGGATGGTATACAGGGATTGATGGATGTTTAATAGGTAGCATATTTGTTGCATCACTGCTGACACAAACTGGGTTCCATTGTTACTGATAAGGCGGCGAGGAATATCATACCTCAGTAGAACCTCTTCAATCAAGGTAATGGCACATTCTTTAGCTGTGGCATTGGGTAGTGCAAACAGTTCGACACACTTGGTGGTACAATCCTCAGTGATTAGGATCCATCTTTTACCATCTTTACTCTCAGGTAGGGGCCCGAAGAGATCAATGGCCAAGGTTTCAAAACGTTGGGCTGGCACAGGTGTCTGTAATAGCCCAGAAGGCTTCTGATTTGAAGCTTTGTATTTAATGCAGTCAGGACAGTTCTTTACAGGAGACATTCTGTATGGGGGTACAGAGATAGGAGAACTATTTCCCGTGTTAATGTGGTGCTCCAAGATATTTGTTGCTTCTCCCCCTGGTTCGAAGACATTTTGGAAGGATTCCAACATGAGGTTAAGTTTCTCCTTCCGGGCACACACACACAGAGGTCAAACTTTCACCTTCCCCTTCTCTTAATTGGCAGGTGTTGCTGGACATCTTCTCAACTATGAACGGGGGGTCCAATTCTTCACCAAATGGATACTTGTGGGTAGGATTGTCCCAGAAGTACCAACAAGTATTCTTCACATCTAGAACCAAACCAGCAGAACTAAGGAAATCTGTTCCTAAAAGTGTTATATTTCCCTTTGCCTTTGGGAGAATTATGAATTTGGTCAAGACTGATCTCCCCTCAATATCTACCATTACTCGGGTTGTGAGGGCCTCACCTGTGGTCTGTTGACCATCTGCTAAGCTCATTGCTAATGTGGTTTCCTGGAAAAGGAGTCCCTTATCCTTAAATATCTGGAACATCCTTTCCCCAGCAATTGAATGTGAAGATCCTGTGTCTGCACATGCACGTCCCTTTATTCCACAGAAAGTTATGTCGATTAGGGTCAATCGAGGGCTTCTGGTCTGAGCTGTGTAAGCATTGATGTGATTGGTTGCTACGTCTGTTCCTTGTGAGGCGTTGAGGTTGCAGGTGGGGCACCTAGATTTTATCACTCCTTGTTTCCCACAGCCATAGCATCTGAGAGGGGATCTCTCATTTGGTACCTGATGGGAATATTCTCTTTTGGGAGGGCGTTCAGGTTTCCTGAATACCTGTCTTCCATCATTTACGGTTTCACTTGCCTTCACGTGTCTCCTACGTCCACTGGGTAGGGAACGTTGGATGTTGTCAAAAGCTTCCAGCTTATCTGCTAACATTTCTGGGGAGATAAGCTCTTCCCAGATATCCAGGTAATGCTCCTTACACTCTGGAGAGCATCTCTTTTTCATTTGATCGACAATCATCAAATTCTTCAATCCGTCAAATGAATCAATTTTTAACTCATTGAGCCAACCTTCAAAATATGCTCGGATTTCAAAATAATAATCCTTCCACGTCCCATTTGGGCTTTTTCTGTGACGTAAAAACAGCTCCCGGAATTTTTCTGCGGTTAATTTGAACCGTTGCAGAAGCATTCCTCGAATGTGGGAGTAATCCCTGCATTTCTCCTCAGGCTCACTAGCAATGAGGGAGGTTACATCACTAGGTAGGGCACCAATGAGATAGGGTACCCACAGATCTTCACCAAGGTCCAATAGCTTCATTTGCCGTTCGAATAAGGTGAGGAACAGGTCCATGTTATCAACTTCAGGATTGAATGTTGGTAGCAACTTTTTTAATTCAATTTTTGTTTGGGGTAGCGTTTGTGGACCTACGACTCTTTGAGTCTGATTTTGCAGTCGTATTTTCTGCAGCTCAAATTCATGCAGTGTTTCCTCTTTTTGTTTGTTTTCCTCGTCTATCCTATTTGATACGATTCCCTCAAAGATACATTTCACAAATTCAGGGTCTTCCTTATAAGCATCATTTGTTAAAATTTTTGTCCTTAATTCAATTATTTTTAGCTCTTCCCCATTTCGACTCACATTCACCTAACTCAATAGCAAGCTTAATGAGATCAGCTTTTTTCCCTTTTCCCAGAAATGACATGACTGAGAAATTTAAGAGTTGCAAATAAATAAAATAAATAACTAAGGTCCAGGCCTTTTTTTTTTATTGTCCACCAAAGCTCTTACAGATATGGGAATACACTTTAAAATAAGGCTAGCTTTAAAACCTTATAAATTATTATGCACTTCAAAATACAATTAAAATGGGTAAATAAATTAATAACATATTCAAAATACCAACAAGGAACATTAATTCGAATAAACAAATAATATAAAGAAAATTTAGGAATCATCAGTTGTAAATGATACAAAAATTCAATGCAATGAAAATACTAAACAAAACTAAAATAATTAGGCATGTAATGCTACCTAAATTCAATACTAAATCAGTAAAATAAACTCCTGTTTGTGAAAATTGCAACACCATGAAGGAAGCATCATAATTGAATGAAATTTAATACACAGTTGAGTGGTAATGATACAAATAAATAATTACATTTTCAAACCAAACAAGCAATTAAAAGAGACAGAAATTAGTATTTTGTGTGGCCACCACGCGCCGCAATAAGAGCTGCTACACGACGCGGCATGGAGTTAAACAAATTTTTAATATCTGTCTGCGGAAGAGTATTCCATATAGTTTGTATGCGCAACCAAAGTTCGTCTGTCGAAGCAACAGGACGAAGATCACGAGCGATACGCCGCCCAACGATATCCCACTCATGTTCAAACGGTGACATAACCGGCGAATACGCAGGCCAAGGAAGAAGCTGTACCTGCTGCGAATCAAGATAGGATTTGACAGTCTTGGCTACATGTGGACGTGCATTATCCTGCTGGAATACAGCCCCTGGCAATCCTTGCAGGAAAGGAATATCTTAGGGCTGTAAAACTTCGTTTATGTATCGAGTACTGTTCAAATTTCCCACAATTCGTAGCAATTGTGATCATCCATGATATGCTATGGCACCCCAGACCATAACTCCGGGTGTTCGTCCACTGTGGCGTTCGATAATGCACTCCGGAATGCGCCGTTCACCGGCATAGAGCCTGACTCGAATTCGGCCATCATGGTGCCACAAATTGAAGCGGGATTTGTCAGAAAAGACGACCTGCTGCCAATCAGCACGCCAGCTCCTATGCGCATTGGCCCAGTGTAGTCGCAGGCGGCGATGCTTTTGCGTGAGAGGAATCCTTGCGCGCAGCCCACGCTGCAGCAGACGCCTCCGAATTGATGAAGCACACAATGAAACACGTGTAGCTGTTGACCACTGTGCTGCCAGTTGTCTAGAAAAAGCTGTGCGGTCAGTCTGAGCCATTCGCACCAGGCGTCTGTCTTCGCGAGCTGACGTCACATTTCGGGGTCCACTCCCGGATTTCCGAGCTGTCCGACCCTCGTCCGTCCACTGCTTCGAAACACGCATGATTATGCTGCTGTTACGCTGCACACGAGCGGCTACTGCACGATAAGACAATCCAGCTTCACGAAGGCCGACGATTCTGCCCCGTTAAAACACCGCAATTTGCTCAAATTTCACTCTCTTTCATCGACGAGGCATAGTAAAGATTCAGTTAACGTTTACACTAGCATATAACCACCGATAATAATACACGCCTCGCTACAGCTGTCTATTTATATTCGGTTTGATCTACCCTTCAGAGGGCGCTGCTCAGCATGCGCATGCGCTACCGGTATGCAATTCTAATCATTTGCATATCATGCCCTACTTTACATTTCCTGAAAATTTCAGCTCACTCGCGTAGGTGAGCAATTTTCACACACAGGAGTATATAAAGCAAAATAGTAATTATTAATGTGCAATTCACAAAATATTAATCAGGAAACGTTATATCACAAGAAATAAATTAATATACAGCAAAATTAAGAATAATCATTGAATAAGAATACCAAAAATCAATGGAATAAAATAATAAAATTATCCCTAGCACTAACACACTGTAGCAGAGAGAGAGAGAGGAGAGGATTGCTATCACTTATATATGAAAAATGCACAAAACACTATTGCAAAAACTTTTAACAGGAAATAGATGTTCTTTTTTCTTTTCTTCAGACAATTGAAGTCAGGATGATTCACTTTCTCTCTCGATTTCCATGGATTTTCTCTTGCTTTAGAAGGATTGCGGCGCAATACTAGTAATTTTTTTCCGGGACAGTAAGGTTTACAGAGCCGGTTAAATTTTCATTTTTCTGCGGCGTTTCGTCACAGCGTCTACGGGATCGTAGTTCTTTGGCCACGGGTGTGGGCGCCAGTTTTAGCACGAAAAATAAAAAAAATGTCAACAACTCTTGCCACATACGACTCAAGACTTTATTCTACAAACTGAATATTCCATCTCCTTATCTATTGCCATCGAAAGTTCCAGAACTTTCCATAATTAAAATTACAGTTAACTTTTATAAATAAAAGCACGCGCGCGAGCATTAATATAAAGCACGAGAGAAATAAAGAATTACCATTTGTTACAAATAAGACACTTGCGTTTTGACATTAAGTTATTTTTTCGGAACAAAAATGATTATCTTCGCAATCCGCTGAAAACGCATCTTCTGCTATAAAACTATTCGCCTTCCCCACTAAAATACTCATAATAGAACCCGTGCTGCCATATATCTTGGAGAAGAGAGGATTTAAAACAATATTCCTGTTAAGTATCGTGAGAGTATTCGTAAAAATGGTTATTCTATGTTATTTTAAAATTATAGTGGTACTCAGGTTAAACAAGATCGTGACTTTAATTTTAAAAGAAAACTTAATCAAGTGGAAACAACATTTTACCTATTTAATAGATTTATTTAATTAATTTAATGAGGACTACTTCTATTCTAATATATTTATAGGACCAAATGATGGTTTAACGTGTCATTCAAAGAGAGGTTAGTAGATCAGTTTTAACGAAAACTTTTTTTTAGCAATTTAAAAAATATTTTCTTGTATTTTGAATTCTGAAAGTCAGTTACATGATAAAAATTTCTAACTTGAAATTATTTAAATAATTTGAACTTGTGTACGATATTTATTTTTATTTTATCCTTATTTTCTTAATCACATCCAAGAGAATATACACATTTTTAAACTTATGTTGCATACTTTTAATAATAACGTGCACTCCCTTCCAAAAGTTAAGCACGAAGATGTGCAATGCACAAAAAAATCATCAAATACTGCTTTGATTGACATAAAATTTGGCAGTAAAGTAGCATATATATTTATACATAAAACAAAATCAATAATTATATACAGAAATTAAAACAATATTAAATTTTTATAACTTATCAGATAATGTCATACTGGAGACTTAGACAGAATCATATGTATAAAGTGAAAATAAACAGCATAAAATGAAAAAAAGTACATTAATAGGGTATGTGATCCCCCCTCATCTCTATGCAAAGCTTACACCTTCTGACCATGCTTTCAATTAGGTGGTCAACCACCGCAGAATTAAACAACCACCATTCTTCTTGTAGAACAGTTTCCAGCTCAATAAGAGTGACTGGAGGTGGGAAACATGAAGATACTGCACGGCCGAGAGCATCCCAAAAAGTTTCAATGGGATTAAGGTCGGGCGAATATGCTGGCCACGCCATACGCGCAATCCCTTCACTCTCCAGGTAGTCATTATCGATGTCAGCTCTATGGGGACGTGCGTTATCGTCCATTAAAACAAAAGTAGGGCCAACTGCTGTAGCGTACAATCTCACAATGGGTTCTAGGACTTCATCTCGATACCGGACAGCCGTCACAGAACCCCGTTTAAAGATGTGCAGGTTAGTGCGGTATCCCAATGAAATCCCTGCTCACATCATAATTCTTCCGCCTCGGAATGCGTGATATTCGGTGATGTTTTGGAGCTGATTGCGTGTTCCTTGTTTACGCCATATACTTACAAGCTTGTCATCTGGCTCCAGAGCAAATCTTGACTCATCAGTATATATGACATTGCCCCAGTCAGACACAGTCCAATTGCCATGTTCCCGGCACCACTTTAATCGTGCCCCTGTTGATTGGAGGGATAGAGGAACACAAACTCGAGGTACCCGGGCATACAGTCCATTCATATGTAATCTTCGGTGTACAGTAGCTGCAGATATAGCCTTACCAATGGACGCTGTAACTATAGATGTCACACGTGTGGAGGTCGCTCTGTGATTCCGATTGGCTACAATAGCAATATATCGATCTTCCGTGGGGGCTGTAACCCTTGGGTGATTGCCTATGGGCCTTCGGACAATTGTTTGTGTGGTTCGCAATTGTTTCCATAAACGTGAAGTTACAGAATGATGAACGCCGTAAAAAGAGCATCATCTGTGATCGACTGTCCTGCTTCAATGCACCCCACAGCACGCCAGCGCTTAGAATCTTCCATTCGTTTTCTGGAAGTCATAGAAACACGTATGTCTTGAAAACAAATTGTACGCGAAACTTTTAAACACCTTCTATGAGCACTTACAATCAACTTCTGTAACCCTTCATAAAGCTAGTTTTTTATAAGGCTGCCCTTTTTGCATATTTCTTGACATGAAAGCACGATTGGCTGTTACCTAACATATTTGCATAATCTTTGTTTCTGTTGAATATTGAGGCGTGAAAAATTAGAATTGCAAGATATTTGATCCATCGCAATAATTATATGAATTAATTCAGTTCTTTGAATTCATTTTATCTATAAAAAAAATTCCATTAGAAGTTTTCAAAGGGGAACAATCATACCACTAATATTTTTACATGCCCTTTTGAATTGGGCATTGTAAGTTGCATACATATAAAAAAATGTTTATTGCAGAGATAATGAACATACAATGAAATATATTCTTCAACTGTATGCGCCTGATTGTTTGGTTTTAAATGAGGAAGTTGAAATTATACCCAGCTATGATCACATTTTAAGAAGTTGTTCAAATACAATCGAACCATATAATGAACCTCTATATTGAGAATTTTACTGTATAACGAACTTTTTCCTGGAACGTCGAACATTTCACTATTTTCTTCGTAAAATAACCTCTCTATAGCGAAGTGCATTTTCTATACAACGCACTTTTTCTTTTGTGATTCAATTTTTTCTCTCGCTATTTTTAAAGTATTTCTTAACACATTTCAAGTTATTCTGTCTTTAACACATTTTATGGTGGTCATAAATCTTGAACTAGTTTTATTAGATCCTAACTCGCCTAGAGCAATTGAGTTCTGGACGTTTCATCCAAGAAGTGCAACCATTAACCTCCATTATTCGGGTTCACTAGAAAAATCCTCTTTGCTGGTCATTGATATTCAGATTCAAATGGAATTTATTTCTGAAAACAGTTCACACACACACACAAGGTTCCTTTCTGAATGCAACTGGCAGTGTGGTGGGTCACCTTGCAAAATGGCTTCAATAGTAGTCTCTATTCAGTGAAGCAACTATTGATGTTCATTTCAGGCATTGGTACTCTTTTATTCTTTGGATCGTTGATAAGGATGCTTCGGGAGCTGTGAGCACTGATTGGAGGATCACTGTGTCCACACATTCTGTCATCCCTCTTGTTTGACTTCTATATTCTCAATGCTCTGTGTGCAGCCATGATTCACACATTCCTACCAGCATAGTAAAATGATAGCATCACTCTGAGCTAAATATCTTGCAATCCTATGATTGATCACCCTGACATGTCCTCTTTTAAATTGTGACACCTGCTCATAATGTTTTGAAATGCATCTAAGAGGCATTGGTACAGTTCACCTGGAAGTTATGTCTTGGTTTTGGAATGCTCTTTGCTTTATAAAGAATTCAGATAACCCATTGTAATGTGCTGGAACTCCAGCTAGTCATTATTGGCCTCCAAAAGTAAATCATTTGCAAATGCTATCATAATATATACATGCTATATGCAGTTTTGTTTCATTCGAAAGCTCCTTATTGCATCTTTTTTTGTGTTGTAAGCATTTTTTTCTCATCTTATAATAACTCCTAACAATTTATCTCTTCTACATTGTGTTGAATGTAGATAGAAAAATTTTTCTTGTTCGGAAGATGCAGTAGCTGCATTAATGAAACGAGTTTCGTTCATATTTCGAAAAAAATGAAAAGCACTTGTCTCATGAAGTGATTTTGATAACTAGTTGTCTGAAGGTGGGGAAGTTCTCGTGCTCAGGAAACATTTAGACCTGTTCACTATAAGCAAAAATATAATAGAATTATCATTATCAAATAAATCTTATAGTGCAATTTTGATGTGATTTAATTATATTATTTTATAGAAGTATTCATCTCTATTCTTTGTTTGACCTCCTCCTTCTCTTTTTTTCTGGTATATTTTTGTTAAGAGTCTTTTTTTACTTGTTTTCAGTTGAAGTATTTCCTAATCACATTCATCTGAATATCTATACTTATACATAAGTTCATTTTTCTATTACTTATAGTTTCACACGTTTTCCTGGAAAAGTGCGCACTCTTATTCTGATTCCATTTGAAAATTTTTATTTATTTTAAGAAAAAATGTTGATAAGATTAATATAAATAAGTTCATAAATTTTTTCTTAACTTCATCTTCATTAGCATTAAAAACAATTTTTTAGTATGCCAATTTGTCAGGCTACTTTCTGATGTGGTATATTTTCTGATTACTAAATCAGAATTATCTACCCTGTTATACTTAATGTAAAAAAATTGTGTGGTTTTACTAGAACAGAAAAATTTCTTGCTTGTGATAGTGGATGAAACTCTTTTGCCCCTTAATATTATGTGTTCATGATTAGTCATGTTAAATTATAATTTGCTTATTTGATCATTTATAGTTATTTACAGACTTTCAGTAATATTTTGGTTTGTGTATGTAATTATTTTTGCATCAGTAAGATGTTTTCAATGCTAAATAGAATAAGCTTGTATTTAAATGCATTATTTAGTTTCTTTATTATTTCTTGTAAAATATTTAAATTAAGCTTTTCCTGTTGTATTTTGTTGAATACTGCAAAACATTCCAACAGTACTTGTAAATATGATTATTATAAGTATGTAGTTTTGCTATGACCTTTTATTATAGGCATTCTCATAGTGGATATGTTGTTAGATTTTTGTTGTAAGGGAAAGTCTTATTTTTTTGCGCTGATTATTCTGGACTTTTTGTCAGTAGTCATGTGTACAAGATGAGTGTGAGATTTTCATGGATGTCATATGTAGATATATAAATGAGAATATTTTTCTTTGAAATAAATAAAGTATCTCTTGCTTCTGTACAAATAGCGTATTTTCAATGCTTGTTATTGCATAACACCAAAATCGTAGCATTCGGTAATACTATGTGGAACAAAAATTTGTTCATACTTCAAAAATTCATAAAAAGGGAAGAAATGATGATAAAGAAGGGCTGTTTACAGGAAAGGACTCACAAGGAAGTTGGAATTTTTAGCAACAAAAATATTTTTAGTCGTGCCTGCGTTAAATCAAAGAGCTCGGTTGTATGTAATTAGCTTCGTGCTGATGCTGCACCTCTATGCTGTGCCAATCTTGTAAAAGGATTCCTATTGACTTCCTTAATTGAGGAGAGAATGATTGAATGAGAGGTTGCAAGACTGCATGGCCAGCACTTTCAACTGACCTCATTCCAGTTGACTTCTGGTTGTGAAGCTATTTGAACTGAATTGTGTGTACCATTTATCTCGTCAACATTGGCCAAACTCAAATATTTTATCTGCCTTGAGGTTTTTGCAATTCATTCTGATATGCTGCTTTTAGCTGTAATGGGTATTGTGAGCCACCTTAGTAGTCAGACAATGCTCTGGATGTCAAGTTGAATAATTAATATTGCAAGAATAAATGAATGGAGTGAACTGTTGTCCTGTGTATTGTATTTTGGATTGTCAGCGCCCTCTTACTGGTGATGTTTTTAACTAAAAATGTTTTTTCCACTAAAAAAATTCAACGTTCTTGCGAGTCATTTTTTGCAAATTGCACTTCTTTATTGTCATTTCTTTATTTTTATGAAATTTTAAAATTTGAACAAATATTTGGTTCACCCAGTGTATTTTTACTTAGTGCCAATTTGAATATAAATTTTTAAAATTAGAATTGATCTATGATTCTACCATAGTCTTTTGTTTACATTTGAAGATAGTTGATATTGTATTTAAATCTTTATTGTTGTAGATTTTTGTTTACCAGTTTTATATAGAGAGAAATATTTAAGTAATTTGAATTTGCACTCTTCTAACTAGTTACTGTTCAATTAAGAAACATATATGTTTGCATTTTGATTGACTCCCTACATACACACTGACTGGGAAGTAATGCATTTAATTTTCATACAAATTTACTCCTTTTTTTATTTGGTCATCTGTTGATTAAGCAAATGCTTGTCGCATTTTTAATGTAACTTATTGTATTATTGAGTGTTTTTTAGTCATTAGCCTGTCAAAGAGAATTTAAAAAGAGATCAACGAAGATTTTGCTTTTGTAATGAGATTTTACTCTTCCAATGAAATAAAAATATTTACTAAATATTTTTATGTATTAATATTTTAATTCATCCTCTCAGTACACTTATTTTTTTAACATTTAACAATCTCTTTCATAAAAGAATTACTTTATTTCCAATCTGCATTCAAATGTCAAGACATGTTATTCTTTAAAGAAAAAAAGTAAAAAAAGCTGAAAATTTGCATCATTCAGTTGTAATTATTCACTTTTTGTTATATTTCATGCTAAGAAATGAAAAATTATTATTTTTATTTTGAACAACTGTAACATAAAAAGTCACCATGTTAAATGGTCAGCATAAGCATGTAATGTATTGATAAAACTTACAAATTTTTCTTAATTCTTGTGCAGTACATGAAGGACACGAAAATTTATTTTTATTTGAAGATCAGGTAGTGTGCAATTCTTTTTTATGGTTGCTGCATGTCATAATGAGTTATATGTTACAATAGATCATATTTGAAAAGCATCTTAACAATTTTAGTTAGAAGAGCATGGAAGTTTAAAATAGATCTCAATAATTTTGCTTGCATATTTTATTAATTTTCGCTCTATTTTTTAAAAATTTATTTTGTTTTGCTGAAAACAGTATTTTATATTTAATACCAAGTGTGAAATAAGTAAAACTGACATATATTTTTTTAAAAAAATAATGTTTCTGTATTATATATATAAACACCTATTATGTAACCAAAAATTTTTTTAAAAAAATTATTGATTAAAGGGAGGAGCTTTATTCCTAAAGATATAAACTTGATAAAATATTATTTATTTTGAAATGTTTTGTATTTTTAATTTTCTTATTAAATAAATGGTAATTAATGAGATTTATATAATGTTAATTTGTGTAATAATTTTGGAAACTTTTTTTCTTTAGACGAATTTAATTATTTCTTTTTTGAATCTAATATTCTGATCTTAAAAAGTTTATAGTAAATATTCATCTGAAGCGTCCATTCAGTTTTTTTTTGTGTTAATCCTTGTTTATCAGCATCTGCACAGAACTATTAAATTTGCAAACTAATTTGTAGTATTAAAAATTGTCTATATGTGCACTTTTTATCCTATGAGCAATACATGTCAATATCTATTGCTAACCTCTAGTAATCTGTCTGCACACATCAGCAGACGATGATTTTAATAAAAAATTTTCAGATACCACAAACATTTATAATTCTCAGGGCTTGCATATATATATATATATATATATATATATATATATAGTACTAGCTGCATGGCCCGGCGTTGCTCGGCCTTTTTTCGAGTGTATAACTTGAAATTCGCTGTTTCGAAATTTTGTTTGCTTCTTTTCTGTCAGACAGGTTTATTTCCCCCCAGCGTTGCTTGAACATTTTTAAATGCATAATACATTGTCATGGAAATTCCCCTTCCCCTCTCGCTATGATATCTCTTGAGTAAGTGAACAGTGGGACCTTAATATTCACTCACTCACTTTGCAACTTTTCAGGACCCGAAAACGAAAATGTACCTTTTTAAAAATAGTTGTATGTTAAGAAAAGTAGAAATTTTTA
The DNA here is from genome assembly GCA_019973935.1 of Trichonephila clavipes. Classification (NCBI taxonomy): domain Eukaryota; kingdom Metazoa; phylum Arthropoda; class Arachnida; order Araneae; family Nephilidae; genus Trichonephila; species Trichonephila clavipes. Next base: position 2,521,585 of record BMAU01021369.1, read on the forward strand.
TAATTACAAAGTTTCACAACTGTATTAAATGTTGAATTAAAATTGTGAGCATTTTTTGAAATGTTCGATAAACGGAAAAAAAAATTCATGCAATTATTTTTATAAATGAAGAAGTTATAAAAACTTTGAATTTGATAAGTAGTTATTAAATATTTAAAATTTGAGTATATTTTAACTGATGCAACATATTTAAAATATAAAATACTATAAAAAAATTAAAATTTATTTAAGTAATTCTCAGTTGAGAGAATAAAACCTTACTTTGTCTTCTATTTTTTTTAAATATTAAACCTACCTTTTTTACTAATTCTTATAATACTTATTATTACACTTTCTTGAAAGGTTTAGAATTATGCATTGGCAGACTTGTAAAACCTTCGATATACATCCAGTATCAATTTTACTGTAGTTTTGTTATAGGTTTATAATATTCCCCCCTAACTATCCACCGTTCTTCAAGTTTAGTGAAATGGGTGTCCTACACTTGGACTTTTTCAATTAAGTTTGTTTTGTATTTCGATATTATCTTTTGAACTGTAAATTTGTTTTACTATTTTTTTATCCACTATAAATAGTATTTAAATTTTAAGTTATCGTCTTGTGTGCTTAATGGAAACTATTATTACAACTTTGCATTCAAATGGGAGAATCGATCTTGCGTTGAATTTAAAAGACATTTATTGAGTGTGAGGACCTCTTTCTTTTTGTTAATATTTAATTTACGAAATAATTTCACTAACGTCATACAAACTATCAAATATCGTTTTTTCTCACATTGTGTAAATCGAAAAGTACACCGAATCTTTGAATTCTGTGTAAGCAACCTTAAATTACCATAACTGAAAACTATATAGCACGATTTAAAAACAGTGAAAAGCTTTTTCTGAAAAACGGCGTAAATCAATCTTGGTTCAAAATGCCTTTTTTTTCAGGTTGACTGATTCGAGACGTATTCGTTTTTGCAAGGATTTTTATAGAATAATTGTCTGTGTTTTGTCTTTAGAATTTTCAGCGAATTTTTACTTTAATTAATATTGCGCAGTCCGTAAATATTAAGATTTAAAAATTGGCGAACGTAACATACTTGAACTTTTCTAAAATCATAAGCAAATAAACAATGTTATTTTTTCGATTAAAATAGTATAAATAATTTATATCTGGAAGTGTAATACGTTAATATTACTTTTTGTTGTATTTTTTTATGTTAAAATTGTAATCAGCCTCACATTCTGCCTGTTTAAAAACTTTCGCAGTTCCTGGCATCTGGCGTAGACAAAACAAAATGCAAAGGTTAGCTTCACACATAAAAGATAGATATTTGCTGTCGCGGGCTTTTTTGCAGATGGCAGAATTTTTTCCTACTTATTTGACAATTATTGTTATATTTTGGACACTCCACACAATATCTATAAATTATAGCCTATGTGTTATTCTAATGTATAAGCTATACTATTGTAAGGTTTCATTAAAATCCATTCAGTTGTTTAAGCGTGAAAGACTCCCAAACATCCTCACAAACTTTCACGTTTGTAATATATATTAGGATTTGTTTCTCAAAACTAATTTCTTTTTTAAAAAATAAGTTTCTAATTTATTGTCATTGCATTGATGTTGTACAAATTCGTTTATTTTTATTTTTTTTTCTTGTTTCTATTCATCCAATACTTCTGTTAAAAGGGATTATTTTGCTCTGAAAAATAAATTCAACATGATACATTTTTTTGCTTTTTTTTTAAAATTTTCATTTAAATTTTTTTATTTTTTTTGTAATAAATTTTTATGATAATCAGTTATTGTATAATAATTGATAATAATGATATTGACAACTGCATCATATACCTGCAATAATAACCAAATGTAAATGATACCTCCTTATATTCTTGACATACTAATATATTTAATATTTATAAAACTACTAATATTGATATAAATGGATTCATTTTAATTTTGTAATTTTGTTGTAATTTTTATTAATTTTTTTAGGTTCCTTTTTTTGGGATAGCTGAAGATGATTTAGCAATGTTTTGTACAAAGATGATAGATACTATCGAAGGTTTTTGTGAAATTATGTTATTAAATTACTATATATATAAAATGTTTATTACTGTTGAAAAAATAAATGATATTTTTCTTAGAAAATTAGTTTAGTTTATACTCCTATAATTTTACTTTCCATTATTTGAATTGGGGGAAGGAGGGGTTATTCCTTCTATTTGGTGTATTTCTTTGTCTTCGAGAAAAATATTATTTAAATACAATACAATTCTTCAAAGCACAGAAATTAAAAAAGGTTTTTTTATTTTCTTTTTGCCTATGACTTTCATTTCAGTATTTAAGTTACTGTAAAAATTCTGAAAGTCTTATTATCTGTAGAAGTTAATTTTTTTTTCGAAATGTTTGATTGAAAATATCAGTTGTATGACCTTTACCTACAATAAGGTGATAACGATTCTTCTAAGTTGAATTTTGGTTGTATTTTTATAATTTATTGAATGGTAATATAAAAAAACATTATTAAATTCAAAATAATTTGCTGAAGGATTTTCAAGAAATGCAATTCCGTTGAATGTTGATTATTAAGTTATTTTGTTTTTCTACATGAAATAACATTAAATATAAAGCGAAAATCTATGCCATTGATTTAGCACAAATATGCAGTGGGGGAAAGGGCCGGAGTGATTTCGGGCCGATTAAGAAACTGGAGCATTCGAGTTGGCACAGATGATTTCACAAGACAGCCCAGCGCATGAGAGAGACATGAATGCGTAGACTGCATATCACATTCAGTCACATGAGATACAGTGGTGTAAGCTGATGAGTAGATCTCATAGTCGACTGTAAAGTGGGGTTTATGAAAATATAGTCACGTTCTAATTTAATTGTGAAATAAGAAATTTTATATTATAACTGTAATCGAGAAAAAGATTTAAATTTTTTACGTAAGTTTTGTGTAGCAAGATATCAAGTATTATATTGCGCCATTGAGTTAAGTCATAAGCAACTTGAGAAATTGAAAAATCACCCGCTAATCATCAACAACAACAACAAAAAAAAACAACAACTGAGGACTTAATAATAAACAAAATCCTTCATTTGAACCATAAACCGACAGTTGTACTAGACATATCTGACACAACTACAGATGATTTTTAATACAGTTCTTTATAAACGTACATGCTTGTTATCAAGTAGCTATCAGATAGTTGTTAGTATAGTTTTATTCAATTCCAATTTGTGTGTTTATGTGTCTTTACATGCTATATTTACTAATAGACTGAATTTTCATGTACACTAATTTTAAGTTATTTTTAATAAAAATTAATTATTTTTGTTTTTTAGATACCTAATATGAATTTTATTATTATTTTTTTTGCATGGTGTTTTGGGAAAATATTTATATATTTTTTATCTTGCTCGATTTTTTAGAATTGTGGAACATATTCCCAACTGTACCATACGTCGCATGTATTTTTTTTTACATTTTGTTTTGCTTGGTTTTCTAAGGAGCCTATCCCTCATAAAAAAAAGTTAGATGTAGAAATTGTATCTTCTATTAATTATTTTTATCTATTATTTTTTTATTAATTATTTTATGGTCGGAATTTTCTAAGCGATAGATTACCAATCAAGTTAAAAGTTATTAGTTTTTCCTAATTTATCGATATAACCTTCGTTCTGATAAATGGGATGAGCAGTCAATGTTTTCAAACATCAGTTTTCATACAAGTTAGCAAACTGTATAGCATATCATCAATATCTCTGCAATCCATATTAAGAACCAGAAATTAATGAGACTGTAATTTATGAGGTCTAAGATTGAATAGCTGTGAATAATTGTGTTAAGTGCCACATTCAATTTTCCTGTTTCATTCCACTATTACCGATGTATTTAAGAGAAAACCAGCTATCAATAAATACGTTTAACCAATTAAGAATGTTTTGAAATTAAAATTAGTTCACATATTATAAAAAAACCACAGTACGAAAAATGATCTCGAGCATTTTTAGTGATGAAAAAGTATAAACCCTTTTTAACCAATGATATTTTTGTTATCTGTACAGCATTAAAATACATCTAAGATTTTGAGATAAAATTTCATGCATAATCATATAAGGTTACATGCAATGAATGCGTTTTAAAATCAGAGTGAAAATAAAAAGCATTATAAGAGTATACATGCACATCACTAAAACATAATCGTTTCTTGAAACGTATTGCAATTAAGTATTATTTGGTGCTTCCGAAAAACATTATAATGGAATTATATAAATTGAAGCCCAGTGGCTGAGTAGTAGTGGAATGCGCTTCCACTCCACAAGTCCGGGGTACAAATCCCCGGCAAACTCAGCCTTTTATCCCTTCAGCGGGTCGGTAAATGAGTACCAAGCTTTCTTGGGGTCTAAACACTGGGAGTTTCGCGTCAGACTGACCACTTGACCGAAGCATCTGCACATGCACCCCTGCGCCTGAGGTCACGTTTAATTAAATTCTCTCTTTTAATTTCTAATTTTCAGGTACCGATTTCTCATTATGAAATTTAGTCAAAATTATTAATTTTGTAAAATTCTGCAAAAGAGTTTTAGTATTCTGATGATTCACACAAAGAGGCTACCTCTAAATGTTGGAAGAATGTCGCATATTTGGTGATGAAACGTTTTTCTGCATAACACTAATCAAAGGTATTTTCATCAATCGCTGGATAGTTGATTTCTGATTCTTATTTGTCCAATATGAAAAATATAGCATTATTATTAAATAGATGAATATTTAAATAAAATAAACTCGAAAATTTTTTACAGATTTGGTCTTTTAGCACTTATTTTCATGCCATAAAATATTTTTATTCAAAAATCCCCTCTATCCCCTCAAATAGTTCTTGAAACAATTTTAAAAAGAGCTTTGTGATCAAAAAATGATACCTTAAAGAAATCACAAATTAATGAATATATTTTAATTACAATAATCCACTTATACAAGCACTATTAAGGAAGTTGGAAAAATATAAATGTCTCTTGTTTATATATAGTACATGGCTTATAAAATGCCTATGACTACAAGACCCAGTGGCAGCGTGTCACGCTTTCACACCACAAGTCCGGGATTCTATTATCGAGCTGGGTAAGGTCGTCTCAAACTTTTATCCCATTAGTGGGTCAGTAAATGAAAGTAGTAGAGATTTGCGGTTTCTGGAACAGAGGATTGAGGATTAGGCAAACGAAAGAGGGATATAACTTGTTATCGATAAAAGCGTGCATTTCTTAACAATACAGAGCCCTGAAACCCTTATCAGTCAGAAGGGGTATACCATCCTCCCAGTTCAGACGACGGGGGGATTTCCACCCCCTTTCGTTTGCCTAATCCTCAATCCTCTGTTAAAGAAACCGCAAATCTCTGCTACTAATCAGTACCAAGCTTGCTTAAAGACTAAACGCTGGGAGTTTCGCGCAGACTGACCACTTGACAGAAGCACCTGCACATGCACCCCTGTGCCTAAGGTTACGTTAACTACGGTGGGCACAGTTGGCCTTGGCTACTGAGCTCAGTTCAGTTCAGTTATATATAACACAAACTATTAAGTTGGAGGATCAGTTTTTTCCCACTAATCACTATAATCATGGTTTTGATGAAAGCAATTTAATCAGGTTTTTCATAGATTTATCTTCATACAAGTTTGCAAACTGTAGCGTTTCATCACAATTCCCGCAATCCATATTGTGGACCAGAATTTGGCGACTGTAATTCATCAGGTCTAAGATGGAATATCTGTGAGGAATTTCGTAAAGTGCCATAGCACTGTCGGGATCGATAGGGGAATCAGTCACGGAGCCTAAGTACAGATGTTCGATGAAACGATTCAAAGTGAGGGAATCTGTGTCATCCATCTCCACGATTCCGAGTTTCTTTTCTTTCATATCACTTTCAAACATGGCTCTGAAGACAGGAGATTTGCAACAGAGGAGAGATTTGTGGACTGGGAAGTCATTATTCTTGCAGCGTAGGATCACATCGCATCCTTTCAGGTTGGATATAAAAAATATTTCTAAGTTATTTTTAAGACTGTGGCGAAATGTTTTGGAAGTTTGAGAAGGTGAATCAGAAAAATACTTTTGACTACTACCACATTCCTCATAGAATGATATTTCTGCTTCAATTTTCAAGCACACCGAAGAATTTTTAAAATAACTCGGATTATTTTCATCTAATACCTCCGAAGGAAAGAAATCAGTAAGATACCAGAATTTTGAACTTGGATCATTACAATTATGGTTGAATTCTCTGCTTTTTAGAGGAATATTTGAATTGTTCATTACAGAGAGTAGGCATTTAAAATGCGTGTCGTATTTCTTTTCCTTATAGAATATGCTAAATACACTTTCTATCAACTCCTCTTGCTCCATAGATATGTCCCGTGAGCTGTCTATGAACTGTGTTTTGAATATAAAGAAGGAAATGAGAGGAACCGAAAGTTTCACTGTTTCTACGTGTTTCTTGAATTTTTTTTCAACGAATGTAAAAGCGGAACAATGTCTTGGACCAAACAAAGGGCATCTCCACAAGTTACAGGTTATAGTCATAGAATACATAGTAGAATCACTATTTGAAAACATTGCGGACCATGCTGTTTTTTTTATGAATAAAGTCTTTCCCAAACGTTTTCGTTCAACAGTAACTTTTGTGATTCCATTCGACATTTTAAGTATAACTGTGCCCTGTAAATTCACGTTAAAAGGTGCTAAACTATCTTCGGAGTCAATCAAATAGCATGCGACACACATATATAGGGTGTTTTTTTAGAGGTATAGAACTTTAAATTGCAATAAAACAACGATGTATTATTCGATTGACATGAATTTTTTTTATTCGAAAGATAATCTTGTGGCATTACATTTTAAATATGATCAAGCAAGGCGTAGATTCGTCGAATGGGCCCAAAACGAGATTGCCGTTGTTCCCGATTTTCATAAGCAAATTTTGTTTAGCGATGAAGCGCACTTCTGGTTGAATGGCTACGTCAACAAACAAAACTGCCGCATTTGGAGTGAAGCTAATCTACAAGTGTATGGCGAAGCACCGTTACATCCAGAAAAACTGACTGTTTGGTGCGCTTTATGGGCTGGTGGAATCCTTCTTCAAAAACGATGAAGGCCACAACGTTACAGTCAATGGTGATCGGTATAGAGCCATGATTACTAACTTTTTCATTCCGGAATTGAACAATCATGATGTCCAGGAGCTGTGGTTCCAACAAGACGGCGCAACATGTCACACAGCTCGTGCCACAATCGATTTATTGAAAGACACGTTTGGTGACCGCCTAATTTCACGTTTTGGACCTGTGAGTTAGCCTCCAAGACCTTGTGATTTAACACCGCTAGACTATTTTCTGTGGGGCTATGTAAAGTCATTGGTCTATGCGGATAAGCCACAAACGCTTGACCATTTGGAAGACAACTTTCGCCGTGTTATTGCCGACAAATGTTGGAAAAAGTCATCGAAAATTGGACGTCCAGATTGGACTACATCCGAGCCAGCCGTGGCAGTCATATGCCAGAAATCATATTTAAAATGTAATGCCACAAGATTATCTTTCGAATAAAAAAAATTCATGTCAATCGAATAATACATCGTTGTTTTATTGCAATTTAAAGTTCTATACCTCTAAAAAACACCCTATATTTCTTAAAAATTTGCTTGAATAACGTTAAACGGAAAAAAACGTTCGGACCGAATCCGGCAATTTGCAAAAGAGGACTTCGCAAAGATTCTGTCTGGGTGAGAAAGTAAAGGCCATAATTTTCAATGTTCCAATAAAACCTCTTGCTTTTCCTCTCAATATCCATCTCGATCCTTCGTTTAAGCTCAGTCACTTGCAGTAGATCTGAGGCGCTCTTCACTCTCACACAAATTTCCCACAATTGAATAATTCAATAATAGAACTTCTATTTAACGAGTTGCTTTCACATTCATTGGATTTTGTTGAGTCTTCTCAAGTCTCATTGCACACGTATACCACAAAAAAAGTCTGTAACCTTGTTCCTAACGCCAGCACTTTAATTGGTTGAGGAAAGCACTGTCTGCTCAAAAGTTCTCTCTTGGCTGCTTTTACTTGATCCTATTAAAAATAAAAATACTCATATATTTTCCTACAATTTTTCTTCTTAACTTTGATAACATTTCGGCGAAATTGCAGAATCCGCCACTGATTGGCGAGATTTTGAAAAATCGCGAATATAGCACATTTTTGCGTGTTGTGTTTTGGAGTAGCAACCCTTCCGTAACACGTAATTCAAGAGCGCGAAATTCAAGATTGCGGAGGTGAAATGATTAAAAAAAAACATTTTTTATCCATTCTTTCTCTCAATTCCATGCTTTTTCCACATTTCGGACATACATACGATATGATCCAATTAAACCCTTTTTCATATACCGTTCTAAAACTGCTTTCTTTCCAAACACAAGCAACAAAGCAAAAAACCGTTCCGAATATTCTGCATACTTTATGCATTCGTTAACATATGCAACAATACTAACATCATTGGTGGTCATCGTGAGTATCTGTAAGAATTTAAATAAAGAAAAAGAAATTTACTTTTAAAAACTAATCCAAAATGCAAGAACGAAGCCTAAAAACGAGCCGTGAAAACACTCCACGCACAGAAGACGCAAAAATGGTTACTATTGTCAACGACAACTATTTACCCTTGGTACGTCCGAAATGACGTGATACACAACGATCTACATATGGAGCCGATTTCTAATTACACCACTAAACTCTCTAGAAATGTCTTTAAATCTATTGAATTTCATGACAATCCAATTATCAAAGCACAAACATTGTTTGCGTATCCTCATCCTAAAATTAAATATTCATACTCTTCAACGAAGTGGAGAAACCCGCTCCGCCCCCATAACTCAACAAAAACACTCTTTTCACACTCTTAACAACACGATTTAGCTGCACTGCACTGCGTCTTTTACTCTGGGTTCTTGGGTGATATCTCACCGCCTTGATTCACTGCCTTCGGCCGTCCCACTTTCCTTCCTGCGTTCTTCCCCTCGCCCCGCCGGCGCTCTGCTTCGATAGAGCGTTTCGTGCTTTGGGGTACCTTCTCCTTCTCCATTTTTTGTGGGAGTTTTCTTGATTAGATCCAACCTCACATCATGGTTTATCTTTTTCTCCCATCCTTCTGGGAATAGGCGCCTTTGTTGCCGGCGCCCGCGATCATCTAATTTTGGTAGTTAGACAACTATTTACTTTAAAGAAACGTACTGCACAACGACGAACATGCGCAGAACCTATTTCTTCTTCACTTACCTGAAGTCAGCTAGGTTATCAGAGACATCTTAAGGCATAGGCCAACTGCGCCAGGACGTTACATTTGGTGGGGCCTCGTTTCATTCTCGACTCACAAGGGAAGGGTACGACTAAGATTATTCATTTGGGGACGAGACTTCACATAATAGTAGCGTTTTTTTAGGGTGATCAACCCCCAATGTAATAGCGCCGAATGACCAGTCAATTCGGAGAAAATAGCCTTCGAAATTCCTGCTTAGCTTTTATACAATTAAATTTCATTTATCTACAGCGATTCAAAGGCTTGATTGTCAGAGTACCTGTTTACCACGCGGCCGGCCAAAGTTCGAGTCACATACGATTTTTTTTTTTGTTTTATTCAATTCCTACTATTAACTCACACTCTCTCTATATATATTTATTTATTATTTATTTATTTATCTTGGTGGAATTTTCAATCGTTAATAAAATACGTTTTAAATCACTCAATTGAGTTGAAATTTTATATACATGATTTTTTTGGGTGACAATACTATAATTTAATTATAATTAACAAAAATTAATTGTTCAAAATCAATTATTTAAAGAATTAAAAATACAGCCTCGTTGGCATCATTTTTGGCGACGTGTGTCAAAACTTGAAAAGGTTTTTTTCCCCTCACGTTTTAAAGCATTCAGTTAAACTGAAATTTTATAGACACGATTGTTTTGGATGGCATTACGGTACTTTAATGATAATTAATAAAATTTAACTACAACTTAATATTGTGATTCTGTCATATGTATATACATATGTATATTTATTGTAAATATTTAATAAAAAGTAGCTAAAATAAAATTTTTCTTTGTTGATCTAAGTAGGAATTGACTTAAATTTTTTTTATATATATATTTTACTTGTTTTTTAAATTCATTTAATTATTTTTACAACTAAATAAATTTATTTCAAAAAGGTTTATTAAATATTAAATGTTATTTTAGATAATTGTTTTGTATTTTAAAAAGTAAAATAATTAGGTAATTATATAAATATTTAGATTATATTTTATAAGTATAATTATTAATAAATAATATTTATTATAAAAATATATTATAATAAATATTAAATGATATTTTATATAAAAAAATTTTACAAATAGCTTTATAATATGAAATACATTATAAATAAAACATTATAAAAATATTGTATAATTAATATAATAAAAATAATATATATCTTATGTTATATACTATTAATTTAGTTGTTTTATAATCATACAAATATTTAATAAGTCTTTTTTAGATAAATTTATTTATTTGTAAAAATAATTAAATGAATTTAAAAAATAAAACAAAACACAAAAATCGTTTGCGCGACTCGAACCTTGTCCGGTCGCATGGTTAAAGGCTACTCTAGCAATCAAGCCATTGTTTCGATGGCGATAATTGGAATTTAATTGCACAAAAGCTAAGCATGAATTTCAATTCTCCGAATTGACTGTCCATTCTGCACTATTACATTGGGGGTTGAACATCCTAAAGGAGTACGACAAGTGCACAAAGTCTCGTGACCAAATGAATTTCCTTTGTCGTTCCCTCCCCTTGTCAGTTTTAATAAGATCATGATCCGGATAATTTTAATGGTCAAATATTATTCCTGTTCATATCCTCCGAAAAACAGGGAATTTCAAATTGCATGTCAACTGGCAAGTGACAAGAATGTATTATTATGTGATGGCCGTTGTGTATGTCAAGGCCTATAATATAATATAATAAAATCATTCAACTCATTTAGTCGTAATACGGTTATCGATCGAGCCGGTTTGCGAGTCGTGAACAATGTTTTGTTTCAAATCGCCGTTTGTACGAGTATTTGACAATACATGCTATATACTGTTTACTTTTAAGGATCATACGTAGGGCCTATTTTTGCATAGTGACCCAGGGCCTCAAAAAGTCTTAAGGCGTCACTGTAGGTTGTCACATTTGACGCAAAAAAATCTCCCCAACCAGTGGCCGATTCTGCAATTATTTATTAAATCTTTCTTTAATACTTTACTAATTCCTCAGCAATGAGCTTAAAAAGTTGAAGGCGTATTCTTTGAGAAGGCATGGAATAACGAGAAAGGAGGAGTGAAATTTCTAACTAAAGTATAATTTCTTTTAATATAGAATCATACATTAAATAAAAAATATGCATATAAATTAATTTCAAAATAATACAATTTTATAATTTTGCTTACCTTTTTTACGAACTTTGAAACAAACATTTATTTAATTGAAGTATCTGACTGTTTTTAAATTGAATGATGCAACTGTAGAGACAACAGATTAAGATTGTTTCTAAAAGCGCAGTAAGAGAGAAATTTTGGAAATCTTTGGTCTACACATAGCAAAAGATCACAAGGAAACAGAGGTCTTTCAGAGGCAAGGGGTTCTATAATTTCCCCCAAATTCTTTGACCACTGTACAAGATGGGGGTTCTCATAAGGGAGGGGCATAGCAAAGCCACCTGAAAAGCAACTGAGTTGGGGTTGGTTCGCACAGGAAATAAGGGACTACCTAGAAATTTCTTTCGAAAATACTTACTTTGTAGCATTCAGATGTACTGTGATTTACAGAAAAACCTATCTTTAAAATTAACAAAATACTATAGAAGTGTTCGACTTTTAACTATTTTGGGCTTATTAGGGAAAATTGGCTCTTCTGGTTCCCTCGTATTATTATTTTTTTTTCAATCTCCATAGAAATAGATGAACTTAATAAACTGGAATCCTCTACTGGAATAAGTGTTATTAAAAATACGTTTGCCGAACAAAAATAGAGAAAAGCACCTATTAAACAACTTGGCTAATTCTTAAGTAATAAAGTACTTTAGTATGAATGTCCATGTAAACTTATTTTGAATCTTTGCAAAAAGTTTTATTAATTAGAAATTTTCATTTAGTTTCCAAAAAAGGGCCCGATAAAGCTTGATACAGGGCCCACTCAAGACTAGCTATGCCAGTGACTACATTTAAGGACATGCACATACTTTCAATATCGATGTAAAAATTAATATAAGATTTGCATACATATAAAACGGACGTATTATACAGTTCACACACACATATGTTTTTAAAAAAATGGTTTTCTATTAAGTTCATAAGTTCATTAAAAAATTATGTAAAAATAAAAAAAATCAGAAAATGATTGTAAAAGTATTTTACATATATATTACTATTAAAGGCTAATATATATATATATATATATATATATATAGTAGCAGGCCTGGGGCCTGTATACACAAAAACTTTTCAAGGGGGGTGTCCAGGGTCGAAAGTCCACTATTTTAGTATCATGCCCCAATATGCCGCCCAACATATTCTTTTGATCTTGTCGATTTTTGGAGAAAAAAAACAATACAAAATTAATTATTGAATAAATAATTAGCATTAATTAATAAAATTAATTATTAATAACAAATACATAATTAAATTTTACGTAATATATACATAGGATTAGAGCCATTCGGAAAAAATTCAAGGGCTATGGGGAGGAGGGTCAGGGCCCTTAGGACACTCCCTTGTGTGTGCCACTGTGTATATATATATATATATAATATATGTGCATCTAATGACATTGCATCTAATGACAAGTAGTCATACTCTGGTGTTGGATCAAGAATCGATTGATTGACATGGTTGGATGTTATGAACAAAATATGTGTATTTGATATATTAAAAAATGAAATGTCGTGCAATAGTAATGGATCATATTCTTGATGGGATACTGTTTGGTGAGTCTTTAATGATTTACTCTATTCATTTGGAATATACTGTATTTTTAATGATTTACTCTATTCATTTGTGAATATACTGTGTTTTTAATGTGAACATTCGGTTTTTAGAAATTTTTAGTTTGAACTTTCAGATTTTTTAACTTGAACTTTCGGATTTTTGAACTTTCAGATTTTTTAACTTGAACTTTCGGATTTTTAACTTGAACTTTCGGATTTTTAACTTGAACTTTCGGATTATTTAACTTGAACTTTCGGATTATTTAACTTGAACTTTCGGATTATTTAACTTGAACTTTCGGATTATTTAACTTGAACTTTCGGATTTTTAACTTGAACTTTTTGATTTTAGATAATTTTTGATTTGAACTTTCGGATCTCAAATATTTTTTGATTTGAACTTTCGCATCAGAATTTATTTTTTCTACCTTTACAACTATTTTAAAGATGTTTGAATCATCTTGGAGGTTTGAGGGTTCACTTATATTATGTACTAAATTGTTTTTAAATTTTAATATTGCAATATCTTTCGGAATGTGATGGCGAATAGTTTTATTTTTCAAGTATAATGATTTAATTTTAACTTTTTTTTTTTTTTTTTCTGAAATTTGAAAATTTTCCAATTAAATTACCAAGTTGCAATAGGGGGAAGGTTGGCGCCATCAAACTAGTTTAACCCCAACTTATCGGTCCTAAGTCCGAGATTGCACTTGGATATTTTATAAATTTTTATTTTATTTTATAATTTTTTAATTTTGTTTGAAAATGATGGAACATTATCTTTTATATTCGCCATTGATATTCTGAAGTGTTTTGGTATTTTGGGATTCATATATTTCAATTTTTAAATTGATAATTGTGATTGTTTTTATATATTTAAAATATATATATATATATATATATATATATAGTATAATAAAATAAAAGTGAAGAATAACTAGAACCCAAAGTACTAAAGAAGTAAGAAATTGGAATTCAGCAAACACAACAAATGTAGATTCAAAAAGTCATAGAACTAAACTGGAGACCTATCATGATTTCTAAAGCTGTCACTGAATTAGGCCAGTGAATTAGGGTTAGCAATGCTTTATGGATCCACCTTCCCCGTACAGCGCAAATTTTCGACATAATAGAAAAAAAAAAAAAAACAAACCCAAGTTGAAAAGTTAAGCCTAATACAGCACGTGGTTGTGGAACCTAATAAAATCGTTAAAAGAAATTGAGAAAAGAGAACAATAATGAATCTATCGAGGAGGGGAATAATAAAAATTATTTTAATAGAAAATATTAGGAAAAACTTACTTGTAAAACAAAAATCCTGAACTCAAAAATCCTGTCCGCGAAAGCATCACCTACTTCAAAGAGATCCTACGAGAAATGGCGAAAAAGATTGAAACTCCAGCGCAGGAAAGAAAAAACCAAAGCGCCATCTGGATAGTTATTTTGCAATTAAACTAACCGCAAAGATAAATAATTAAGTAAACAAAACAAAAGAAGTTTTAAATAAAATAAAGAACAGAGTTCAGAATAGATATTAAAAAATAGAAATATATTAAAGTAAATTTACTTGGATGAATATATACTAGAAAGTTATATTGCAATTAAATTAAATGTAAAAAAAATTTTAATATATTTTTTTAAAAATAAACTCAATAGAGAGAGAGAGAAGAAATATTAATTAAAATAACGAACTAAAATAAACTAGATTTAATTAGAAATAGAAATATATTTAAAGATAAATTTACTAGGATAATTGTATTCTAAACAATTATTGCAAAATTTCACAAAATTATTATGTATTAAGATTTTATCAGTAACTAAATCACTGTTTCTTTTCATAAAATTTAAGATAATATTTCTAAAAATTGATAGGTGTAGGTTACTACCCCAGAAAGGCATTTTTATAATGTTAAAATCAAATGAGGCTCTTTTAACAAAAATATTACTTGTAAGCAAATTTTTCTTAACGTTTAATTGAAGGTCCAAAAAGCTAGCTGACTCACTATTATAATTAGTTTTTAATAATTTTAAATATTGGGGATAATAGTTAAAGCTAGGAGCATAGTCAACTATATTACTAAAAATAATTAAGTCATCTATGTATCTAAAAAAGTAACAAGAATCATTACTAATACTTTCATTTTCATAAAAATGCAGGTAAATATTTGCTAAGCAGTTGCTAGCTGGTCCACCTTGTGGTAATCCTTTAATTTGCTGATAATGAGCATTATTATGAAAAATATAAGTTTCTTTTAATACTAATTCAATAATAGAAATATATTTATCATATTTTATTATCTTATTAAAAAATATTTGCTATATGCTATTTTAAGAATCTTAAACATGTCTTCTATATCAATGGAGTTAAATAAGTCTTCAAAATCATAGGTATAAATTGAAATAATTTTTTTACTATGCATGTACTTAATAATGTCCATACTATTCTTAACTATAATAGAATTATCAATATTGTCTATTGTAGATTGAATAATATTTTGTAACTTCTTGCCCTGATGTGTAATATAAGTTTTAAAACCATTCATAATAGTTCTAAATTTAACAGGATTTTTATGAAATTTAGGAGTTAGAAAAATATGTGGGAATTTAATATCTAGAATACGTAAATCTATTTTTTTATAAAAAGCAGTGACTCGATTAAAAATTTCTCTTTTGCTTGAATTAGATTTTTTAAAAGCAGAACGATTATGAAAATGTTTGTTTAGCAGATTATTATAAAGCCACTTGCAAATAATTGCATAATTACCCGGTACTTTATCAACATAAACGATAATAAAGTTCTGTTGTAGATCTGCAATTTGGTGCTTAATATTATAGTATGTTATACATTATCAGTTTTATAGTTAATGTTCAGTAATTCATTTAACACTTTGCATTTAAATTCGTTAAAAGCTACAATATGAAAACTGTATTTAATAGCTAATTTTGTAGTGAAGTTACTAATATCTTTAGAAATTTGATTTTTGATAGCATTGTTATTTTGTTAGAGATCATTAATCTAAAACTAGTACCTTTGGACATTATTTCTCTAAGAGTATTATCCTTAACAATATTTAAATTACCAGTTACCAAATGCTTGTGATGATCATTTATAAAATCAGAATAATCTTTACAATTACATACAATATTATTATTTTACAAATCATTAATATCATTGTAATTAAAAAAATTGAGCTACCTATTTTTTTATTATATTTAAAAGCCTTCTTAACGCAAACGTTATTAATAGGCAGGCAACGAACATATTTATTAAAAATATTACAGAAATTAATGTTATTATAAGATTTATTCATGAATAGTATGGTACAATACTCAGTAGAACTATTTACTGAATCTATATCTACAATATTGAATTTATGAATGAGAAAATTAATAATATCCTTAATAATATGTAAGGCATGACAGTCTTTAAAATCAAACTTTTTGAGGATATCTCTAGTATACCTAATTTCTTTTTTTGTTTAAACCAATGCTTAATTTGTTTAATGTTAAAAGACTTTTCGAAGTTGCTGCAAAAATCTTTAATTTTAGAATCTATCTCCACTGGAAGTCTATGCGTTCTCTTCCTTCTTTTTCCTCTTTTTATACGCCTAACTTTATGAGCATTGTCACTATTATAAATAGAAATAATTCTTATTGTCAGACTGTTGAATGCTAAGTAAGACATTTTTCCCAAAGTGAATGGTATTCAAACCATATGAATATATAGTGTTATAATAACACAGGTCTGCGATGAAAAAATTGTGGTATATTTAACTAGCGGGTTTAACTATATTTTTTGTGCTGATTACGGGGAAAATAGTGAAAAAATTCCATCACCCTTAGATAAGTCACAAATTTCATCTGAAATTTTCTTATTTTCAGGGGGTTTCAGGTCCAGTATGCGTACGATTTTTCAATATTAAAGCCTATATAATTGGTGAATTTAGTCTGAATTATGGATCTTTTATGTGGTGAATAGGTTACTAAACAATTTATGTTATTTACAAACACAGTTTTATTCTATTTATTTGCTATGACATTGAATCTAAACTCGGAATACCAGTTCGTACTGGAACGAGATATGTCTCATTCTGTCTGCCCCTCCCTAATCCTACTGGCTGCTAGGCGTCGTGCTCCGTGACCTTGGTTGCAGTCAGTGACTCAGTGTGGAGCTAGCCACTGTGGTGTAAACATCAAACAGTTTTGTGCTACGGTATTTAAAAGAAATGGCTACTAGAGGATGTGTTAACTCACCTAATTGTTTCTGTTATATTTGTGGGTCTTATACCGTGAAGAAGCAACAAAGGAACATTTCTAATTTTGTTCAGAAGGTGTATTTTGCATACTTTGGTATTAAATTAGGGGACCAAGATAAATCTTGGGCGCCCCATGTAGTGTGTTGAAGAACTGAGACAATGGTTTAAAGGTAAGAAGAAGTCATTTCGTTTTGCAGTACCCATGATTTGGAGAGAGCCTAAAAATCACAGTGATGACTGCTATTTTTGTTCTTGTTCAGTGCAAGGTTTCAATTAAAAAAACAGGAAGGACATTTCATACCCAACCATCATACGTTCGGCTATTCGCCTTGTACCTCATGGACCTGACTTGCCTATTCCTTCACCTCCGGATACCCTGGACAATATTTTAGACGATTTAGACCAAATATCACATATTAGCGGTGACAGTGATGATAGCTACGATCTAGGTACAAATGACCCTGAACTTTTCTCTCAATCAGATTTGAACGACTTAGTACGAGATCTGAGCCTCCCAAAGGACACAGCGGAAGTTTTAGGGTCTAGACTTAAAGAAAGACATTTGTTAAACTCCGGTGTTTCATTTTCGTGGTACCAATTTAGAGAAAAAGAATTTGTCCCTTTTTTTTTACGCAAGAGGGGAACCTAATTTTCTGCAACAATGTACCTGCAATTTTGGAAATGTTCAAAATTATGTATGAACCAGAGGAATGGTGACTTTTTATCGATTCGTCAAAAAGGAGTTTGAAAGCTGTACTTTTTCACAATGGTAACCGATATGCTTCTGTGCCTGTTGGACACTCAGTTCATTTGAAAGAATGCAACGAAAATCTTGAGTTTATTCTTAATATGCTCAGCTACTCTAACCATAAATGGACCATTTGTGATTTTAAAGTTATTTCTATGTTACTAGGTTAGCAAAGTGGTTACACAAAGTTTCCATGTTTCCTCTGTGAATGAGATAGCCATGACAGGAAGCAACACTTCGTAAAGCAGACGGGGCCAATCAGAAAGGCTCTTATTCCTGGAGTTAAAAATGTTGAAAGACAAAGTTTAGTAGATCCTAAGAAGATCTTGTTTCCACCACTTCATATAAAATTGGGGCTAATGAAACAGTTTGTGAAAGCATTAGACATAGAAGGAGAGTGTTTCAAGTATTTTTGTGAACAGTTTCCTGATCTATCCGATGCTAAGCTGAAAGAGGGCATCTCTGTTGGGTCTGACATAAGAAAACTTTCAAAAGATGAAACTTTTGTCACTAAAATGGAAATGAAAGAAAAAAATGCCTGGAATTCATTTAAACTTGTAACAGGCTTTCTTGGAAACAAAAAAAGATCCAAACTACAAAGCTTTGGTTGCTGAATTGTTATAAAACTACAAAATATTGGGCTGCAACATGAGTGTCAAAGTCCATTTCCTCCTCTCACATCTGGACTACTTTCCAGAAAGTCTTGGGGCTGTAAGTGAGGAACAAGGAGAACGTTTCCATCAGGATATAAAAGAAATGGAGCGCAGATACCAAGGTCGTTGGAATGTCAACATGATGGCAGACTACTGTTGGATGTTAAAACGGGAAAATTCACAAGAACACAGCCGAAAAAGTACTAAAAGAAGCTTCGATGGGAAAAGAAAACGTTTTTACAAAGATTTATAATAGCATTTTCAACACATGTGTGTATCACTATTATTCTTATTTAAGCTATTTATCTTTGTTTTTCTTTCTTTTAGTTTATGTTAAAATAATAAAAACAAATCCAAAATTTTCGTTTTTTGTACTTTTTTCAAATATTTTACCTTTATTTTGTAGGCAAGCCTTACGTGATAGAAAAAAAAAACCCATATCATTTTTGAAATCAGCGCAAATAACTAAATAAAGATCAGTTAATAAAATCAAAACAATTTAAAAAAAAGTTTTTTTTGCTGACCTGTGTAATTAATAAAGTGGTTTTTCCACCACAATCTATTTTTAACTGGTGGTACTATTCTGAGAATATCAATATTGTCAAATCCATGTAAATGAAAGTGCCTAAGTTCTATTTTATTAATATTGTTATTATGCTTGTAATTTTTGGTAATTGATCTATGTAGATTAATGCGAATATTAATATTATTACATGTTTGGCCAATGTATTTAAAATTAAAAATTTTACAATTCAACATATAAATGCAATTGAAGGTTTTACATAAGAAAAATTTGGATGTATTATCATATTGCTCTATATTTAACATTGGACATGTCTTACATCTACTATTATTGCATTTATTATAACGAAAATAATTTTTGTGTAGAAACTGCCTAGTATCAAAATAGTAATTGTTATTGTGGAAAAATTAAAATGATTATATGTGAGTTTAATCTAGTAGAAATAGAACAATGATTATGTTTATTCTGAGAGTTATTGGTAACATAATCATAATCATAATTATAAAAATTGTTATTCCTAATAAAATCAGAATTCCAGAAAGTTCTAGTCCTATAGGAATTTGCCTTTTCTCTACTAGTATTAACTACTGTATAATTTGAACCACCAAACTTGCGATTCATTGTAAGTCTTTATACAAAGTCAATGTAACTCAAGTCAAAAACTCAAAACCAAATAACTGTTATCAAAATTCACTAATGAAATGGAACAAAAATATTCCAACGTATAGAACTGACACAGTATATCAAACTAAAAAATGCCTAAAACAAGAAAGGGCATCCAAAACAAGAAGACTATTCATTCAAGAACTGATATTCAAAGAATATCTAACATTCAAATATGGTAACTTTCTATCGATAATGCACGTACCATAATAATGCATCACCCAGCAAAGATCTGCTATAAAGCTTATCTAATTGCCAGTCACTAAAAAGTATTAATAACTACAATCATAATAATTTGAGAATAAGTAAAACATAATTTGGAAGATATATAGAACAACAAAGAGATACAAATAGTCCTCAGAATTATATTTAAACAGCACAAGGAATATATGCAAAAGACTCGAAACAAAAGAAAACATCAAAAAATTCAAGCACAAAAAATAAATTTATCAAAATTACTCTAAAATGATAAGGAATTTAATCAACATAAAAATGACCAAGACAAAAAATCATGAAAGAATAATGAAAAATAACATATATTGGAGGTCTAGAATAAACAAAATAATAAAAAATATAAATTAATAATAAAAATATAAATAAATCTAAAAATGAAATCTGGGATAACATAAATTTTTTTTTTAATTAAACACACTAAACCAAACACACTTAAAAGAAAAGTATGTTGCAAAACATACAAAAAAATAAGAAAAATAAAACTTAACTCAATGTAGAGAAAGTATAGAAAAAATAACCATTTGTGTTGTAACTTTAATGATTACAACAATAATTATAAGCATTTTGCCAGAAAATAACACATCAACATATAAATCAAAATATATATATATATACATATATATACATATATATACATATATATACATATGTATATATATATATATATATATATATACAGGGTGCGCAAAAAGTCCGTAAAAATTTTTAAAATTCATAAAATCCGGAGAAATGAACGAAAAAAAAAAACTGTTTGCTGGATCAGCATTAGTATGCCACGGGATTTTTTTAAGCAAGAAAAAAAAAATAATTCGAAAATCATCCGATAGGTGGCACTGATGTACGCAAATCAAAGAAACAATGCATAAATAATGAACCGAAAACTTTCACAACTTTATTACACCAGAATATGTTCCACATGACCACCACCACAGGGGAGAAGACATTCCAGACGGGTGACAAATCCAGCAACGACAGAGTGCAAAATGTCCGGATGTATGGAGGATACTTCTCTGCGGATCGCATCTTTCAGTTCCGACAGACTTGATGGACCGGATAGATACACGCGAGATTTCAAATATCCCTGTAAGGATCTACTGCCTGCACCTGGCAACAGGTCGAACGAGACACACGATATAGAGAGAAGGACCTGACAACGAGAGGAGAGAAGAGGTCGGAACAAGGGAGAAAAGAAAAAGCGATGGCGAAAAAAGGTGGTCGGATAAAGAGGATACGGCTGGACGATGTATTGTAATCTTGTAGCATCTTAATATATTCTTTATTTTAAGAAATGTCCCATAGAAGGTGTGGAATAAAAAAAGAGGGACAAAATCCTGACTGCAATTATTTTCTTTTCACCATTCGAACCCGATCCGAAAAGAACCCACAAGATCACACTGGTGTCAGAAGTGCGATGCAATGGAGCAGAAGTTAAAGGAACAAAATATTTCAAATTGATCGGTGTTCGTACTACATAATTGTGAACAAGGTTCTAGTGGACATTCACAGTTTGAAAGAAAAATTTTAACAAGGAAATAGAACCCTGCAGTGTATTTTCAAGTTGATGACCACGTGGATCCCAGGAATTGTCCTGCAGCAGTTTCAAGAGAAAAAAACAAGACCTTCTTCATATGGAGTTTTACTATCATCTGCCGAGTTGGGCTAATTAATGAACAGATGTCGTATTTTTCTTCATTTTCTGATGAATGGAGCCGTGACCTGAAACAACGAAGGAAATCCCAGTAGTGTTCAAGTACAGAAACAGCGTTCATGTCGAGGTAAGTGGCTATTGTTCTCCTAAGTTAAAATGTTGTGTAGATGTTTAAAAGAGTAATGGGATGCAGTCATATTTAATTTGTTGTTTTTTTTAAAAATAAAATAGAAAAAGCAGATATATCTGGAAAAGAAAATTTCATTGGTTTATTGCAAAATTCTATGTTGTTGGATTATTGTGTAGATGAAATAAGGAGATTATTGTGTACTTATTTTACCTGGAAATTATAGGGTAACATTTTAAATGTTGTAAAATATGTTATTTAGAGTTCTACATAGTGTTAAACTATAATTTCTTTTTTTTTTATCATCATTCTTTACTGTTTTGAAGTTGTCTCAAAAATTAAAATTTGTGTATATTGAAGTTGTCTCAAAAATTAAAATCTGTGTATAGAAAGTGTTTTGCATAACAATTCAGTTTGTAGAATTAAAAAAAAAATTAGAATAATTTATCTTGAAATAATGGTTGCGAAAAATGTATGTTTGAATCGGTGAAAAGTATCCCCCAAAAAATGTAGTATATGTATTTCAAGTAGACTTCCTGTTAAAATGTTGTAAATAAGAGATTTTGTAGGTTATTTATGACTCAGAATATGGCATGTTTTTTTTTGAATATTGTATGATAGTTTTTCATTTTAAGCAAAAGTATTGCAATTTGTCAGTTAGTTGATGGTTTAATGCAATCTGAGTTTTTATTTCCTTTGCTCGTAAGTTATGATGTATATATATATATTGGTTTTTTGTTTCCTGCATAAGATTCTTCTTTTAATTAAAAAAAAAGAAACTAAGAGTAGACTTATGATTTGAGAAATAATTCTATGGTAATGCAGCTAAAGTATGCTGTTAATTGTGTTTTTTTTTTTTTTTTTTTTTTTGAAAAAGGTTCTGCGTTCTGATTAGTAACAAATAACTGTGTCGCATATAAGTTTTATTGTAAACATATTTCGAATTGTGTTTCTGGAATTTGAGTACTCTTAAAAAAACGAGTGTATTATTAATTTTTTTTTGCTTGTTAAATATATAGTACTAGGTCATTTAAGTGTTTGCATTTAAATTTGTCAGAAGGTAATTTGGCATTAGGTTTAGCTTGATAAAAAATGGCATTTCTCATTAGAAGTAAGAAAGTTGACTTAATTCAATTAGCGCGGGACTTAGATGAGTCACCTGATCCGTCTATGTCTAAAATTGTTTTAAGGGATTTAATAATCTCTAGTAAATATTACAAGGAGGAAGAGGCAAAAGAGTTATTGGAAGTTATTACAGCCGAAAGGTTAGAGACAGAACAGCAGCAAAAACTAGAACAACAAGAACAATTATCAATTGAAAAATTACGTTTGGAAATAGAATTATCTAGGAACGCTAATCAGAGTGGTACTCAAAATAATGGTCAAACCTCACGTGTAAAATCTTTAGATGAAATAGTTAAAATGGTTAGGTTCTTAACTGTAAAGGTACCCAATAAATCAGACGGGTGGGACTATTTCTTTTCTAGTCTTGAAAAAGCTTTCGCTAGTGAAAATGTCAGCGACGAATTAAAACCGAAGGTTTTGTTATGCATGTTAGGAGACAAAGTGTCAAACTTATTAGTTAACCTAGGCGAAGAAGAATTAAAAGATTATGAGTCTTTAAAACAGGTTGTACTCAAGGAGTATAAACCCTCACCCCAAAAATATGTTTAGAAAATTTTAGAAAGGCCAAACATAACTCTGACGAAACTTTCTCTCAGTTCGCGTCCCGTTTAACATCGATGTGGTTATACTACTGTAAGTTAAGAGGAGCGAATGCTTTTGAGTCAGTTAATCAACTGATCGTAGCAGATGAAATGTTGGATTCTGAGACGGTGACCCATATTGGTGTGCTCCAAGGGAAAGAATGGTACAAACCCAGGGACTTGGGCAAACAATGTGATATATTTTACGCTTCCAAAGGGAAATCCTACGATGGACCTGCGAGAGCTAAATGGAATGGTAGCGAAAAGAGAAGCTTTAGTGGTAGTTGGGGTAAAAAGCCATTTGGAGAGAAAAAGTCAGAAAATTTTTCTTCTAGGAAAAACTTTGATAAAGGTCAAGTAACTGAAATTAAAAAATTCGCTAGTTTCACCTGCAGATCAGATAAACATTTTAAGCGGGATCGTTCCAAAAACAAAGGGGTAGATAATAAAAGACTTAATGTGAATAAGGTGTCAACGAACACCTTAGTAACAGAATTGGAAGATGGGACGGTAGCTGCTAGAGTTGATATGCTAGGTAGAGTCATTCCTAGGGGGGCTATTGAAGACAAACTAAGTAAATTAGTGAAAACATCTATCAGCGTAGATGGGAAATTAGTCCATGCTTTAGTGGATTCTGGTACGGAAATTACCGTTATCAAGAAAGACTTAGTTCCTGGAGTATCGGTTGAAGGAGCTTCCACGATTTATTTGAAAGGTATTTTCGGTCCAGCGGTTAAATGTCCTTTAGTATATGTTCCAATTGGTCTTGCTACCGGTGGCCAGGGTCATGTGGCGCACCAACCAGCAAGTCTTATGTGCTTTGGCAGAAGACGTGTTGCTTCCACCAGATGTTTTGGATAGGTTGGGAGGAGCCCAGTGTGAAGAGAATTCACTGGCTCAAAGCTCTCAGGACCTGAGGGTTGACTCAGGAAATGTAGATGAAACCGAGGTTTCAGTGGGTATTCTGCCAGAGAAAGCACATTGAGGATTCTCAAAGGAATATTACTTCATGTCGGAATGAAGTGGGAACATTGGGTACTAAGGATGAGGAGGTGACCGCTGAGATGGATAAAGGAAGCATGGTGGCTGATAGTTTTCGTTCCGAGCAGGAGCGTTGTGCCGAATTAGCATTGGCTTGGAAGCATGCTAAGGAAGGCAAAGGAAACTACTATGAAGTAGATGGGTATCTATTTCACAGAGATAACATACTCGGGGAGAGTATTGGGCAACTGGTAATTCCGAAATGCAGAACTGAGGGGTTGAAACTAGCGCATACTTCCGTGTTCAGCAGTCACATGGTTCCCAAGAAAACGCTTGAACGAATCAAGTATTCTTTCTTTTGGGAGGGTCTGAGGGCCGATGTGAAGAAATTTTGTGAGTCATGTAAAGAATGTCAGCTCACTCGAACGGTTAGGATTAAAGACCGATCACCCATTACACCTGTGGTAAGGCCTGAGTTGCCATTTAAGGTGGTGAATATGGATCTGATAGGTCCAATTGATACACCAAGCTTAAAGGGACATAAATATATTTTATGTCTGGTTGATCAGCACACTAGGTGGGGCGAGGCTGACCTGTTGACTAGTCTCAGTGCGAAGGTAACCCGTGAAGCTTTGTTAAACATATTTTCGAGAACCGAGATTTACCTTTTGTTGAAAAGGGAAGGTTTTGTAGAAAAGAATAGCGCAGCATCGTGGGTCACGGTACAGGATTTGTGGAAGTGGTATTTCTGTCGTTCTCTCACGAAGAAGTATGCCACGTGCGTTATGCCGTTTGACATTTACATGACAAAAAATGTGAAGTTTAAAATTGTATACACTTCTTATGGATGTAAATTAACGGCTCAGGTCTTAAGAATGTTAGAGCAGTTTGTTGTATCTCGAATAGTCGATATAGACATTCTGATGCAAATTTGGAAAAATCGTGTAAAGCAAATTAACGTTGTATTAGAATGGGTGAGATGGGTTGGGTCGGAAATCATACCAGCCGAAGGCAAATTAGAGCGGCGGGAAAGCTTTTTTTCGTGTACTTAATATAGATTTAGTGAATTCATTGAGCATTCATTCATGAGCTAATGAAGTAAACATGGTCCTGATTAAGATAAGGACTGTATTGTACATATTTAATGTTGTTGTTTTTTGTATAATGTGTTTTCTATGTATCTGTTTGCAATCCCATTACAGTTAAGATCCTTCTGGGAACATAGTCACTTATTTCAATTGGGTGAACTATTAATATTATTTCATGTGTTTGTTTTAAGAAACTTTGACTAGAACAATCATCAAGACTTTTGACTGTTACAATTATTGTGTGTTCTGTTTGTGAATTTTCTGTTTCACGGTTTGTGAATTTTCTGTTCCTGGTGTCTGAAATGGTAAAATCAGCCACAAGGGGCAAATTTTATTCTTAGGTGGGGCGTGTAAGGATCTACTGCCTGCACCTGGCAACAGGTCGAACGAGACACACGATATAGAGAGAAGGACCTGGCAACGAGAGGAGACAAGAGGTCGGAACGAGGGAGAAAAGAAAAAGCGATGGCGAAAAAAAGGTGGTCGGATAAAGAGGATACGGCTGGACGATGTATTGTAATCTTGTAGCATCTTAATATATTCTTTATTTTAAGAAATGTCCCATAGAAGGTGTGGAATAAAAAAAAGGGACAAAATCCTGACTGCAATTATTTTCTTTTCACCATTCGAACACGATCCGAAAAGAACCCACAAGTTTACAATCCCCACATCCACAAGTCTGCCGGTGTTAAATCTGGAGACCGAGGAGGCCATGGGTACCTGCAGCGCCTACTAATGATTCTGTCTTCCCCGAACGTCTGTATCAGGAATGCCTTAACCGGGTTAGCAGTGTGACTGGTTGCTCCATCCTGCATGAACGTGACACTCGAAATCTGACTTCGTTGAATTAAACATGGCACGACAGTCTCCCGCAGAAGCGTTAGATAATGCTGAGCATTTACCGTTTCCGTTATCCATCCATTTACTGGGCATTGCGTTTCAAAGAAGAAGGGCCCTATGATAAATGAACCCGTGAAACCACACCATGCTGTCACTTTTGGGGAATGTAATGGCTTATGTGTGTACTCACGTGGATTAGAGGTCACCCAAATGCGACAGTTATGGTTGTTAACGCCACCATGAAGCGAGAAATGAGCTTCATCTGTCCACAAGATGTTAAAAACCCAGGTGGGGGGATCCTGTTCCATTTTAGAGAAGGCCCACTTCGCAAATACTTCCCTCTGTGCGATATCTGCTGGCAGAAGTTCATGGCACGATTGCAATTTGTATGGGTACAGCTGGAGGATTCGACGAAGAATATTACGGACAGATGATGGTGGTAAGCCCAATCGTCTGGTTGCTTCACGAGCACTGCTGGTTCCTGAAGCTGCTTCGGACGCAATCGCTTCCATTTCGACAGCAATGCAGGGTGCACGTGCTTCTTTCAAGCAATGTCGTCCGGCTCGTGCTCGATCCTCCAACTTTCCAGTTTCCTCAAAACGTTTAACAAGCTTTAAAAGACCTGCAGGTGTTAAAGGTCCTTTTCCACTCTTCACATTTTTCTGAACTCGGAATTTACGCAAGGCAATGGTCGCTGGTTCCTCGTTCATGTAAAATAACTTCACCAACAAAGCTTTATCCTGTGTATTTGTAATGATGAAATGAATGTGGATTAATTGAGAGCAAAGGTTTTTATAGCCGTCTAATTTGCATATTTCCACCACAGACGCTTGTAACAGCGCCACCTACCGGATGATTTTCGAATTATTTTTTTTTCTAGCTTAAAAAATCCCGTGACATACTAATGCTGAGCTGATCCTGCAAACAGTTTTTTTTTTTGCGTTCATTTCTCCGGATTTTATGAATTTTTAAAGTTTTTACGGACTTTTTGCCCACCCGGTATATATATATATATGTGTGTGTGTGTGTGTGTGTAGGAATGGATGTGCACATATCGTATCCCTTCTATATTCCTTAATGACGTAATGCCAAGAGAGCGCCACCTAGCTACAAGGTGGTTCGAGGATAACGAGTAAACTAGACTCGAATAGAACGATTGCGCGGGAGACGACTGAGAGAGACGACGGCGAGGAGACGATGACGAGGGCGCAGGAACGAAATGCCTCGTGGAATCCAACGATCTAATGATGTTTCGATTACTTTTACTAACTTTTAGCCCTCTCTTGTAAATAATTCCCCTTAATATATGTATATTTAACTCAATCTGGCCGTTGTCACTCTCTACATGGGGGCTCGGCCTTTCCCTTAACTTAAAATCCCCTAGAAAACCAAAGCAAAAGGACGATGACGATGCAAGAAAAGTGAATCTGTTCAATGTGTTCTTCAATGTGTGTTTGACGATTTTCTTCAATTTCAAGTGCATTTATTCTACAACGTGTTTTTCAACGTTAATTTGACGATTTTCTTCCATTTCAAGTGCATTTATTCTACAAAGCGTTTTTGTGATTTGACGCTTTCCTTCAATTTCAAGTGTTGTGTGAAAATTCACGATTGTGAAGATATTTATTCGATAATTTTGCCGACATCAAGATTTTTTTCAACACTATTATATATTTATGAAAGTAATATTCAACAAGCAAGACGTTGTGTACAAAGGTTTACCGTGAGTTTTTATTTCCATTGTTTTTTACAAACTCTCAGTGATTGTGAAAATATATTTTGAAACTACTAATGTGACTGTAATACGATATTTTTTAAACTTGTACAACTGGTACTAGTGACATTTTATTCTAGACTTTTATTCTTTCATAGCTTATTAATTTTTTTTCTATGTTGAAATATTTTGCTCATATATCATTTTAAGTGATTTGCAAATATTTGTATATTTTACGTATTTTGGTTCAATTTAAGGGATTTATTATGTCTTATTTAACACTGAATGATATCCCAGTTATTGCGCAAGCATTGAAATTTGGCAATACTCAAAATGTAAAATTATTGTATTCTGCTATTTTAACGATCACCCATTCAGTAAGACCTCTAGAGAACAATTGCGAAAATTTACGGTTCTTGCACCAGATTTTGATATTGAGGACTACTCCACCGTTATTTTTAAGAAATTAAACCTACCCGATTTAATCTGTTTAGCAAATTTTTTACAACTAGAAACAAATGGAACTGCCGAAGAACTTTGTAATAATATTTAGCTTCCACTAGCTGATTTATCCGCTTTTCATAAATAATAAATTAAATACACGAGGTGTAGAAGAATGCCCCGCCGCGGGATGCAGAAAATTCCTTTGCTTTCCCCCCACTTTCTACAGACAGGAAATTAATTGACGCCTTTAGCCCAATTGATAAGTCAGCCGTTCCCTCTATTTCGAAAAACGATTTATCGTGGCTTTTTGTTAAAGATTTACTTCAAACTCTTCTCGTAATTTCAGTGCAGATGACTCATACACAATCGAACATTTTTTTCCTGATGTGGAAGAAAATTTAACGTTTTGCCCAATAACCGAACAACAAAAAATTATTTTTGTAAAACGGCTTTTGAAAGGAACTGCAAAATTATTTATTCAATCTCTGCGTGGTATAAACTCTTACAGTTTTATAAAAACACTACTTATTCAGGAATTTGGAAAAAAAATAAATCAAGCTCAATTGCATAGGGAATTACAAAATAGAAAAATGCGGCCTAATGAAACGGTATTCCAATATTTAGTCACTATTCGGGAATTAGTGAATCGAGGTCAAGGATTTCTCGACGAAACTTCAATTATGGAATATTGTATTAATGGAATCCCCGATTCTCCTTCAAATAAGCTAATATTATATGGATGTACAACAATTCAGGAATTTAAAGAAAAATTAGGAATTTATGACAAAATATTTCAAAATAAAAGCAAAAATCGCTCTTCTTATGATACGTCGCGTAATCCAAACTTTACCAGCCTCCGCTGTGATGTTGAAAATAAATTTCATAACCATCGATATGATAGATATCCAAAATTCAATGCACCAAAGCCTAATTCAAAATTTGAGAATAAAAATTTTAGAGATAGGAATCACGTAACTTGTTTTAATTGTTCGGGATCCGATCATATTTCTAAATTTTGCCCAGATAAACATCGTGGTCCAAAGTGTATATTATGCGAAAATATTGGTCATAAATCTGATGCTTGTCCTCAAAAAAATATCCCTTCTTCTAATAATATTGATGAAATTACCCGATTAACTACTATGTAGAAAGAAGTTAAAATTTTATCTAAAAAATATTATCTTTAGTTGATACCGGAAATCAAGTAACTTTAATGAAAGAAAGTGTATGGAATCAATTAGGCTCCCCTTCTTTAATAAATAGTGGTAATATACTAACTGGTTTTGGCCTTTCAAAAACTCATGTAATTGGTTCATTCAACTCAACTGTTTCAATTGACAACCAAGACTTTTTTGTTAAAATTAATGTTGTCCCCAACCACTCAATGAACTTTGATATTATTATTGGTTGTAATCTAATTAAACAAGCTAATTTGACTATCACTCCATATAGTGTTATGTTTTCTAAGCCACAAATCGAAGTATCTGACGCTTCTCCACAACCATTTATTTTCGCAATTACTGACGACATTCCTAAATTTGATATTGGCCCTGAAATTCCAAAACAAACACGTAATGATGTTGAGGCATTACTCGTATCTTATAGGCCGAATAAAATTAAAACGACGGATATTGAGTTAAACATTACCGTGACGGACGACAAACCAATTTATCATTCTCCAAGACGGTTACCTTTTACTGAACGTGATATAGTAGATAAACAAATAGGTGAATGGACACAAAATGGTATTATTGAACCATGTTCATCTGCTTATGCTAACCAAGTCCTAGTAGTCCGCAAAAAAGACGGCAGTCCACGAATCTGCATTGATTTTCGAAAATTAAATCGTGTGTTAGTTAAGGATCACTATCCTCTGCCCCTCATTGAGGATATTTTAGATAAACTTCAGGATACTAGAGTTTTCAGTACCATTGATTTACGTAATGGTTTTTTCCATGTGCCTGTTAACAAACAGAGTCGCCCATATACCTCCTTTGTAACACAAAATGGTCAATTTCAGTTCCTTAAAATGCCTTTCGGACTCTCTACATGCCCTTCAACGTTTTATCAATACAGTTTTTCGTGATTTAGTTGTTCAAGGAATTGTTCCCCCTTACATGGATGATATAGTTATCTTTGCTAAAAATGAATCTGAGGCTATGATAGACTCAAAAAAGTTCTTAAAGTGTCCAGTGATTACGGATTGGAAATAAATTTTGATAAATGTCAATTTCTGCATAGGAAAATTGAATTTTTAGGCCATATTATTGAAAATAATAAACTTTTTCCTTCCCCTTCTAAAACTAAATCAGTTGTCCATTACCCCGAACCAAAAACAACTAAAGAAGTTCAACGCTTTTTAGGTCTCACTGGATATTTTCGTAAATTTATCCCTGCTTATTCTGTAATTGCTAAGCCACTTAGTGATCTTTTACGTAAAGATACTCCTTTCAATTTTGATGTAAAACAAAAAGCTTCCTTTGACGAGTTAAAACGTTTGCTCTGTCAGAAACCTGTCTTAGGTGTACATCGACAAAATTGTGAAACTGAAATACATACTGATGCATCAATCGACGGACTTGCTGCTGTTTTATTACAAAGATCCCCCGATGATAATTCCTTACATCCTAGATATTATATGTCTAGAAAAACGTCCAAAACGGAGAGAAAATACACCAGCTACGAACTCGAAGTTTTAGCCATCATAGAAGCTCTCAAAAAATTTAAAGTTTATATTTTAGGAATGCCTTTCAAAATAATTACTGATTGCAATGCATTTACAAAAACTATGAGTAAGAAAGATCTAAACACACGAATCACGCGTTGGGCCCTGAATTTACAAGATCATAATTACACCATTTTACATCGCTCTGGCTCACAAATGGCCCATGTCGACGCTTTAAGTAGAATACAGGTCTTAACAAATCAGTGTACTGATTCTATTGTGCATAGGATAAAAGAATCTCAAGAACTGGACCCACATATTCTTTCCATAAAAGCACTTCTTCAAAATGGTCCATATGATAACTATTGTGTTAAAAATAATATACTCTATAAATTTATTGACGGTGCCGAAGTCCTTGTTATTCCCGACGAGATGCAGCATCACTTTATCAAAAATGCTCACGACAAAGGACATTTTTCAGTTAAAAGAACTCTAGAACATATAAAAATTAAATATTTTATACCACAACTTCAATCCAAAATTGAAAAATATATTTCTAATTGTGTAACATGTATATTGAAAAATAAAAAGTCTGGTAAACAAGAAGGATTTCTCCATCCTCTTGTCAAAGATGATATACCTCTAAATACATACCATATCGATCATCTGGGTCCTTTAGCAACATCAAGTAAAAACTACAAATTCATTTTAGCTGTCATCGACTCTTTCACTAAATTTGTTTGGTTATACCCCTTTAAAACTACATCTACTTCTGAAGTAATAAAAAAATTAGACATTCAAAAAACTACATTTGGAAATCCTCGTTTTCTTATCACTGATCGTGGAACTACTTTCACTTCTGACGAATTCCACACTTATTGTTCGGAACAAAAAATTACACTTCATCATATTACTACAGGTTTGCCACTTGCTAATGGTCAAGTAGAACGTATTAATCGAACAATTATCCATGTCTTATCTAAGATGTCAGAAGACGATCCCACGAAATGGTTCAAACATGTTCCTTCACTACAAGAAGTCTTAAACTCAACATTCCAACGAAGCATTAACACCACTCCTTTTGAATTACTCTTTGGAACACAAATCAATAACAAGACCGATTTGCGCATTCAAAAATTAATCGACGAACAACTACAACTCAAATTTAATGAAAACAGAGAACTCCTACGTAAAGCGGCAAAAGCGTGAATAATTAAAGTGCAAAATGAAAACAAAAAGTCTTATAATCTTCGACGAAGTTCTCCTTATTTATATAGTGTTAAGGACTTAGTTGCTATTAAAAAAACGCAACAAGGACCTGGACAAAAACTCTGCAATAAATTTATCGGTCCATATAAAATTACACAAGTAAAACCTAACGATACCTACAACGTCGAAAAATGTGGAAATTTTGATGGCCCAACCAAAACAAGTACTTGTGTCGAATACTTGAAACCATGGCCAAACAAATGAATGTTACATTACAAACGAAAACTTTTACATTAACATTTTTTTTTTTGACATTATCACCATCTCAAGATTGCTTTGTATTGTTTGTCTTCTTTCTATCTGTATACCTATTTTATTTTATTTTTTTTATTCTTTATCATTAGTTTTGATTTTCTGATACATATTTGTCTGTTTTAATAATTTTTTTTATTTGTAAGTTTATTTCCTCTAGCTTTTCAGTTTTATTTCATGAAATTTTGAAATACACTGTATTTTACATGCGAGGACGCATGCTTGGTCATGATGGCCGATGTAGGAATGGATGTGCACATATCGTATCCCTCCTATATTCTTTAATGACGTAATGCCAAGAGAGCGCCACCTAGCTGACAAGGCGGTTCGAGGATAACAAATAAACTAGACTCGAATAGAACGATTGCGCGGGAGACGACGGCGAGGAGACGATGACGAGGGCGGAGGAACGAAACGCCTCGTGGAATCCAACGATCTAATGATGTTTCGATTACTTTTTACTAACTTTTAGCTCTCTCTTGTAAATAATTCCCCTTAATAAATGTATATTTAACTCAATCTGGTCGTTATCACTCTCTCTCTCCATATATATATTATAGAAACAGAAAAAAATTTTAGAATGTGAAAATTTTCAAAAAAGAATGCTTAACCCTCTGAGTGGATGACCCGCTAATTGAATTTCACTTCGAAAGCGGTCTACTTTTTCAAAGCTAGTAGTAGCAAAAAGGTTTCGGATGAATTTCGCGAACTGCTTCGAAAACGCACCGCAGTTTTATGCCTTCCCCCCTTAAAACTGCGGGAGGTCCTCAAATGGTTTTGCAGGGGATGATTTTATTGCTTTTCGGTTTCTGTGTTGTTCGAAAGGGGAGGTTTCTCATTTACAGCTGTGGCCTAGGGCGAGGATTGTGAAATGGACATTTTCTCCACTTCACGGCCAACAGAAACTTCGCCCAATTTATTGCAAATATATATTTCATATATTTGGAAAACTTGCTCAATTTTTGATCTAAAAACTAATTAGGTTTTAAGAAATTTTAATTTTCTGAGTTTTGATTTTAAATTCGGTTTCATTTTAAAGCATTTTTGCATTCCTAAATTGAATTAATTAAAAATATTTTTTAACACAATCCAATATTTCGTGTGAAATGGCTATTAACTACAATTTTAATTTCTAAAATCATTTCTGTTTGCTCATGTTTTTAAGTTTTTGAGTTTTCTCACATTTACTTAATTAAGATTGATTTAAAGACCAATATATTTTTTGAAACATAGTTTATATAATTTAAAAGCTCTATAATTTGTCTTCATTAAGTTTTTCCTTTTGAAAAATGCCATGACCAAAATGTACGCAGGGGGTACTGTGAGAAATAATACTTGAAAGGGATGGAATATGACTGAAACTGGTAAATCTAAAATGCAGCTTTTTCAGGTAATATTACAATTAGACTACAGAATACAAATGTTGCAGAATGAACTAAATATTTCCCTGATGTACCACAAACTACATTATAATAAATCTATTGTAGTACTACACTGCAGTATTTTAAAGTCATGCAACAAAAACTTAAACTTTCTTAACTGCTACGATGGGGAACTGAGAAAAAAATAAATATTATTTACAAACTTGGTGATTTCTGGATTACGTTTGTATAACTACTAATTTCTATATAAATATTTTGCATTTAAAACTCTTGTGAATATATAAGGTTCTGATAAAAGTGAATAATTGATCAAATTAACAGTTGTTATCAATGTTATGTCTTAGAATATTTTGAATTAAAAAAGATATTTCAGTCATATTTATATTTCAAGTAGAATTTTCATGTAGAGCATAAGTTGGATAGTAACAGATTAAAAAATTAAAGCTTTACAGGCATTGGAATTTTTTTTATGCCCTTACAAATTTTAAATATGTTTTTCTCAGATTTTTAATTTTGATGATGAGAGTGTTTTCTAATCCCTAAGGCGTTTTTCCTGTTCAAGATAGTCTTGAAATATCTTGTAAATTTTCCCTTACATATGTTCTATAAAAGTTCATATGGATTTAGGTCTGATAGCTCTAGTTATTTTTTAAAAATATCTTAATGTTAATATTTAAAAAAAATTGGGTTTTTTCCAGGTTTAGCCATAAAAATAATTATTAAAATTCAACAAAGAGATATATTTTAAATTTTATACTTTTTGTTTCCAATAATCTAAGAAATATTAATTACTTATAATAATTAAATATTTTTAATAATTTAACATTTTATAAAAGTTTTAAAAATTTCAAAACTGTTCAATGCTTTAAAATTGTGAAATAATGGCTTGTCAAACTAACCTATTATTTTCAGAATCAATATAATAGTATAATTTGAATATAAAACAAAAATTAATTTTACTGTGACAAAACTGTTTACGACTTCTACTCATACTGTAAAAAGAATGAAAGATAAATATATAACATAGTGGCAGTCAAAAACACATTCATAATATGTTAAAATCCTGTCCCGATACAAATTTCAATGCATTTTCCAAACTGTAGCTAAAAACACTTATATGTTTATTAGGCCAGAAATTATTTATATTTAGATATATTTTTCCTTATTAAGTACATAATGAATAATGGCAAGATAATTTGTAAAATCCTGAAAGATTTTAATGAAGAAAAAAGCCAGACATAATTTTAGATAGTTAGAAATTTAATTATATAATACACAAATATGCATGTTTTAAAAGAAATAAGTTTGGCTAAGAAAATGAAATTTACTAAAAATTTTTTGAATAAAGTAAATCAGATTTCATCCTCAAATACATATAATTGTAAGAAAAGGTTTTATTCAATTTATAATTAATTACAAAAAACCTTTTATAAAAAATAATTTTAACAGGTATAAATAGCAAAAAATATCAAAGAAGTATGAGAAAGACACATACATGTCGTTTACAGAAATGTCACAGTGTGATATTTTTCGAAACACGGCACTGCACACAGTCCAACATTACAGTCTTTACATTGAAAACGAGTTTCTTTTCGAATGCGTTTTCCATTATCATTTATCTTAAGGTTGCATACCACACATTTTCACGATGTTTTTTTTTTTTTTGAACAGTCACTTTCTACATATGAAGGGAAGTGCCTTCCAATTAAGCGGACTACATTTTCAGAAATTTTAGGGGAAACAAAGTTTCGAGAACTAGAATCACTACCTCCTTCTTCTATCAATCGTTCTATCAGTTTCATTCGAAAACCAATATGATTTAAAATCCCGCCATTTTTTTAAAGATAACGAAGGAATTGCACACAATTTGATTTAACAAATGTCGAAAAATCTTCTTGTAGTATTTTCGCTGTTGATTTCGGGCAACAGAGAGGATAGTAAGATAGACACTGATCTGATCTATCAACACCCCCATGCTGTTATTATAAAACACCACGGCTTTTGGTTTCAGCTTCACAGAATCCCCCTTCTTAGCTTTCACTTCCATCATGTCAGCGTTATGAAAAGTGCTAAGCATATTCAAGGGTTTTTTATCCTTCCACTTTAAAACACACATTTTACCCTTTTGGAAGGCTATAATCTCCCCTTTCTTCAGTGTAGAACTTTTTAATGAAACAGGTAAACCTTTTCGGTTTGGTCGTAAAGTTCCACAGATATCCGTTTTACTGTCAATCAGTAATTCGCTAATTCAGGCGATGTATAGAAATTATCAGTGGATAAACAATAGCCTTTCCCCTTCAATTCGTGGATAAGAGTCAGGACACTTTTCGTCAAAAGACCATATAATCGTTATAGTTTTCGTTGAAGGCAGTACCTTTTACCCTGTATATCAACGAGTTCCAAATGTAGCCACTTTCTGATTCGCATAACTGAAACAATTTAATTCCAAAACGAGCTCGTTTTTGAGGAATATATTGTTTCCAACTTAATCGACCTTTATATGCTATCAGCGATTCATCCACTGATATATCCGGTTTCGGTACATACACAGATTTGTACTATTAGATTGTGAAACTCTCTTATGTTTTTTTATCTTCATGTTATGATCTAAATCGCTACTGGACTCATCATTATTTGCAAAGTGCAGGAACTTCATCAAAAGTCCATAGCGCACCTCACCCATCACTTTTCCTAAAAATGGAGTGGATAGAATTGGTCTTTTCGACCAAAACCCCTGTTCCACAGGTTTTTGTACTATGCCTTGTAGGAGCAACAGAGCGATAAATCTTTTCATCTCTTCCTTGTTCGTATTTTTCCATTCTAGAGCCCTAGAACCAGGTGTCAATTCTGCATTTTCAAAGAATGATTCGGCGTATCTATTTGTTTCCTCTACAATAAATGAGAACATTTCATCGTCAAGGAACAGGTTGAAATATTCAAAAGGATCTCCAGAATCCCCGATACATACTTTTATTCCTGGATTTCCAGTAAATGGAAATTTAGGATGACTAGGTAGAGGAGAGGTAACATCTTTTTGACACCAGTCTCTAGCACTATCCAAGCAATCATCATCAGACTCACTTTCAGAGGATGAAAATTCTTCATCCAAACTTCTCTCTTCAAGCAAACATTCATTTTCAGAATCACTATTCATTTTTAAGGTAAACCAAACAGCCCTTCTTAAAAGGATTCGACAAGCAAATGGTAGCTATATATATTTATTTAAGCTTTTATAAGAGGAGCTTTCCGATGAAATTTGGGAGAGATTTTGCTAAGAAGCAGTAAGACCAATAGAAATGGAGATTATTGTTTGGAATAGACTATTCACAAAAATAGTGGTGATTCAGGCAGGAACGGGCATTACAGCTTCAAGATAGAAAGATAAACTAATTGTAAAACGGCTTTTCCTTTCTTGGAAATTCCGTTGAAAGGAGCTCTGGACGACCACCCACTTCGTCAAAAGTTACCGAATTGTATTCCAAATGGAAGATATTATCGGTGTAAATGACGTGTTTTGAATACTGACAGATACAAATGTCTGTGTTTTTGCCGTGTACATTTTTCAGTTAAAATTTACACGTCAGATAAAACGTCAGTAAATCTTTTATGTTCAAAGCTTATCTATCTCGACGTTCAAATCTTTGTATACGCAATGAAATGGCAAAGTTTTCGGATTCTACTGGATAATATTTGTTTCATAGTAATAATTTTATGTAAATTTTCTAGTAATTTACTTCTAAAATCTAAGTATTTCTTTTCCCTTAATTTCTTATACAAATATTTTATCCAAGTTTTTGATGTTTCACGACTAAATCGTAAATATAAGAAACAACAGTCAAATATCACGAGTGCAGACGGCGCTCGCTGATATTTGAGTGAGAAAATTACAGCAGCATAAATTGCGACCTCGTTTGAATTATATCTAATGTGCATATTTGGAACTGTTTAGCGTACTCGAATTAACTCAAGTGCACACGTCAAGGGTTTATCAATACGGTGGGTACTGACGAGCGACTACGTAATTTTGAACCGCGGTTAAGTGACGAGGACGATACCTGAGCTGATAACTCCCCTTCCAAACTTCCACATCACACCAACGTGAGGACTTTTGACCTTGACGTGTTTAACGTGCATCAGCTCCTCTTCAACGCTAAACTTTGTGGTACCAGGGCTCGAACACTGGACACGAGTTCATAACCATGACCATCAGGCTACCGTGGCCGCAAAAGAAAATAGCAAGTTTGAAAGAAATGTAATGGAGAAGTATATTTGAAGAAATAACTTCAAAACTTAACGAAAAACCAAAATATCAAAATTTGTTTTAGGAATAATAGTGAATATAACTTCGTACACCTAAAACCACTTTATGCAGTGTATTTTGAAAGTGAACGTTTCCCCTTTTATAGAGAAACTTACTATAATTATGTCAAATTCCTTTCATTTTGCTCTAAGGGGATCCCCGAAACAATGTAATTTTTTTGATACACAAAATTACTTATGGTTGAATCTAATACAATTCCCTACAAAATGAATGAAAATCCTTTTTTATCATATAAATTGTGTTTGAATAGGAGATGGTTAGTTAATAAGAACATTTAAAACGTGTCGGCAATCTATGGACCTGTAGCACGTGGTACAATTCTTAGTGGCACTCAGCACTACTCTACAAATTTGTCAATTCTTGAGTGGATGGAAGTTGATAATAGACCTTATTTGACAAACATCTTCTGGAGTTATGGACATTTATGGAACTACAAAATAATCTGAAAGATAATTCTAAGGATAAATTTACAGCTATTTTGTAAATAATTGAATGTTATTGCTAGGGGATTTAATTGTTGAAAAAAGAAAATTGCATGTACTCTGCTTTCCACTTATGATTCGGCATATCAAAGTAAAAAATCTTTCCTAATATGAAAAATATTTCGACTCCGCAAAGAAATTGTTTAACAACTGAATGCTCAGAATCGTGTCACGCATTATACCCCTGGTTTTGCGATATGAAAGAAGAGTGGTGAAAGAGTTAATTCGCATTACAATTTTTATTTAACTGTAATGAAGGGAATAATTTATATTTCACTTTGTCAATTTCTTATTTAAATAAATATGTTGAAACATACATTTTTAATTTTTTTATCTTTGTTGAAGATATAGTAACATTTTATATTGTTTATTTTTATGTTAATAAATGTATTTTATTGATCCATAATTAATATAAAATAAAACTGTAAATCTAAATTATTTACCTCTATTCTTTAAATCTGCAAATATTACCGTAAGAATCGAAGGATTTCAAAAATTTCCTACTATGTGGCACGCTGAATGATACTGACAGATTGGTTTGGCACGTCTTAGCTACACAGTTGCCGCCCCTGATTTAAAATGTTGGGTAAGATAACCATTAGATTTTTAAAATTTTATAAATATACAAAAGGAGAGTATTTTGGCAATACATGTTTTAAAAGGAGTAAAGTTTACGAGAACGAAATATAAAATTGCGTTAAAATTATTGGTACTCTATCAACCGTACTTCTTTATATATATATATATAAGAAGTACGGTCGATAGAGTACCGTAGTTACTGCCAACTCGTGACAATGAATTGGAAATTAAGTTCACAAAATTCATTGTTATTAAAATATATAAAATTTTACATGACTTATTTTTGTATTTGTTATTTTTATATTCCTTACTGAGAAAGCAACAAATGGGAGTTCACTACCTGCCAAAATTGCAGAGGCCTGGTTGTTTACTCCACAAGTTCCTACCTTATGCTTACTCTGCCCTACTAAGTAAAAATGCCGTCTTTTGCTCGTTAAGATCATGGAATTGCAGATATTGTTTTCCATATATTTTAAATATTAGTTTTCTAACTTCTACATCAGCCTTTTTTAATAGTCTACACTCCTGCAAAGAAGTCTGAATTCAAAATTATAAAAACTTATTATTCCCAACAATGTCATTTATACCTTTATTTTTTATAATCTATGAATGCGTTAAACTATTAATTTGTTATCGCGACTATTTAATATTAAATGGGGAAAAAAACGAATAAGTTTCAGACTGAAACTTAAATTGAATTTTTCAAAAATTGTCATCGATATTCTCATAACTTTTACATATTGTCATTTTAGCATATCACACATCTATCTTCTATGCAAAAATCTATTATAAGTTCATCAAATGTTTCAGCATATTTTTACTCAAAACATGCAGTTTTCAACCACATTGTGAGGCCGCGGTAGCCTAATGGTCAAAGTAACGGACTCGTAGCTGGCGTGTCATGAGTTCGACCCCAGCACCCCTGAAGATCTGCCGTGTAAGGGAGCGATGCTCAAGCGTCATCCTCGTCACTTGACCATGGTTTAAAATTACGAGGTCCGTCGCCAAGTGAGTGAATATTAACGTCGCACTGTTCAGCTACACGAGGGCTTTTAGTGGTGGACCTCGTAATTTTGAAGCAAGGTCAAATGACGAGGGCGACACCTGAGCTGGCATCCCCTCTCCTAACTACCACACCACACCAACGAGAGGACATTTCAGTTCTCTATAGATTTAACGTGCATCGCTGCCCTACACGGCGGGTCTTTTGTGGCACTGGGCTCGAACTCGAGACATGCCAACCATGATTCGATACCTTGACCACCTGGTACCCCGGCCACAGGTCCGTCGCCAAAAGCCTTCAAGTAGTTGAGTAGAGAAGAGAGAGAGTGCGACTTTAATATCCCCTCACTTAATTAAATTATATGAAATTTAAGGAATACTTGAAAAAATATTAGAAGTCGAATATATATATATATATATATTAAAAAATTAATCTAATGATAATTTTAACTATCCAAAGAATTATTAGTATTTATGGTAAATATATGTTTTTCAACTGAGTATGTGAGACACGCATAAATATCTTTTTCGAAATTCCAATGCAGAATTTTAGTGGAGCTAATACAAAATTCCTAGTTTTGCATGGTTAAGATTATAAAAATGTCCAAATTTTAATAACCTTTTCTTCAGTCAACCACTAATGGAACATGAATGATGAGGATTATGCATAAATATATATTTTTTAACTTGAATTTAAAAGGATCTTTATATTTATTTATATGCGCAAATGTTAACTGTAAATTTGTCCAGATGCTTTTAAATACTCTTTATTTGAAGATTCAAGTTCAAAAATATAAACTTGTAGTTAAAGTTCTCTTTGAATGAAATTAATGTTCAGACATTAAAAATTCAAATATAATTTGTTATCTGAACAATACAAAACAAGGGATTCTATGTAAGATGCCCTGAATATCTGACTTTAAAATTATGAAATACTAAAAGATTTAAATAGGGTTTTTTTTTAACAATGCATAAAATTTTTTGCAAATAATGTAATACTGAAGCTTAAAAATTATTCATGTTTAGAAGTGTCCGAAATTTTAAAAGATTTTAAATTTTGAACCTTTTTTTTTTTTTTATTTTTTTGACACATAACAAAATAATTATTTTTAAAAAAAATCCCTGAAAGTATTGATTAAAATAAGAAAAATGAAACAGTAAATTATCCTCAATGTTTTAATATATAATTTGAATTTAAATACTACAGATATTTTTTAAAAACTTAGACATACATTATAAAAACTTAATTCCATTTGAGAATTTTACGGTAAAGAAAAAAATGAGAATTCTCAACTCGTTGACTTGCAATTATTTCCGTACACTTTAGGGTTTAAAGAAATTCTTCCCAGTTTTTTACGATTGCCACAGGAACCGGTCTCCCCGTGAGCCATAAAACTTCCCCTAAATGCCCATTGTGTCTCCCCGACCGTCTCTAATTATCTTTCAAGATACTAAACCTTTAAAGGGGGGGGGAAAGAATTCGGAAAATTATGACTTTACCGTTTTTGAACACATTACTTGAGGAGGAAAAAATCAGTTTGGTTCATTTTTAGTGAGTCCCCGGCCTTACGAAAAATTCAGTGTGGTCCGTTTTCGAAGCCTCTCTAGTAGGGCGGAAAAATCCGTGCTGTCCGGTTGGAGGGTTAAGAAATCCCTTTTTTACTTGTAAAACAAAAATGAACGCTGTAATCAACACCGGATTTCGATTTGTTCATAGATCATATAGCAATTTTCGTAAAATAATAGAATTAGAGTGAATTTTTTTTTTTTTTTTTTTTGTAAATTATTGGCAATGAAAACATTATTGATAGCATTTGATTATAATTTCAGGACTTAAAACAAGAATAAACAGTCACAAGATCTTTTTTTTAAAAAAAGTTCATATAACGGCATGAACTCCATCTTCCGTGTTTCCCTTCTTTTTACCGCTCAAGATTTCGAAAATTGCTAAGATTGTGTGGAAAAATAATAATTTCGAATGCAACAAATGGGAAATAAGAAATTAGTTGAAAAAGTCTTAATGCGTATATATTACTATACAATAATTCAAACCGTTTTACATGAGATGAGTACCATTTTAGATGAATTTTTACACATGTACTTTAATATGCCACACTTGTAATACTTCCATAAAATTAGATTTCCAGCGGGAAACAAAACCTGAAAACATGCTCTTTCTTTTAATCCGACTTACGCATCTACTATATTCATTCTTATAAATCATAAATACATTTTTAGATTTCGGAAATAGTACTTTTTTTCGTTATTGAAAACCGTTTTGCTCCACTGTATTTCATCTAAGAGGTATAATGATCAAAAGTACAAAAAGAAAGAAAGAACTGATAAAAAGAAGGTAACAAATGAAAACCTATCTCTTGAGAATATTGATTTATAAATTTAATACAATAAAGTGAAATTTTTCGCAGTAAAAAGCTTGATCTTGTAAAAAAAAAATAATAATTTGCGAAAATAAACAATAAAAGCTTATAAAGCAATTTTTCACCTACAGACAAAAACGCATTAATGTAGAGAATAATTATAAATAAAAAGAAGTAAATATAATTATAATAAAAATTCAATCTGGATAACTGTATTTCACTGCAGAATAAACATTAAAAATGAACAACAACAAAAAAGAATTCTAACTAAAAAAGAATGTAAAATACGAAAAATCATCTCTCCAGACAATCTGTTAATTTAATGTAATAAAGCAACTTTTTCCCCCCACTCTTAAAAAAAAAAAAACTTTGCCTTAATAAAACATTATAAGCAAAAGTAAAAATGAAATTTAATTAAGTAATTTTTTTATATAAGCAAAAGCGAAAACGATGGGAAAAAAAATCAATTTTAAATTCGCGATTCTAGTTTTAAAAATTGAATTCCAAACGATGCAGTTTAATAACATAGACAGAGCTGTTTTAATTTTAAAAAAGGAGGGAAAACCAAATTTATTTCTGAAAATACAAACAGGAAGAAATAAATTCATTAATGTGTTGGCAATTACAAAAAAAAAAAAAAAAAAAAAAAAAATTAGAAAAGCGGGAGAAAAAAAATTTAGTTGTGTTGGCAAAACGGAAAATAGAAATCTATACCTTCGATCGATGGCAATACGGAAGAGAAGAAATAATTATAGTAATGGCAAAACGGAAATATAAAAATATTAATTCTAGAATGGAAAATGGAAATAAGGAATTTAAAGCGAAATAAAGAGGCAAACGGAAATAAGAATTTAAAATAGTTTAAAAAATAAAACGATAGAAAAACATTGAGGTCATTGATGGCAAAAGTAAAAAAAGCCATGTAACTTCTCTTGTAGCACTGTAGTTGTAAAGTGAAGGAATTCGAATAACTATAAAGTAAGAATACGAAATTTTACATATATATTTAAATATAAATTATTTATGCTTTAAAAATTAATAGTTTATAATTATTTTTTATTTATAATTA
This sequence comes from Trichonephila clavipes, assembly GCA_019973935.1. Classification (NCBI taxonomy): domain Eukaryota; kingdom Metazoa; phylum Arthropoda; class Arachnida; order Araneae; family Nephilidae; genus Trichonephila; species Trichonephila clavipes. Next base: position 2,565,662 of record BMAU01021369.1, read on the forward strand.
AAATTTAGTTTAAAATAAGAATGATTTTTTTTAAAAAATTTTGTTGAAAGGAGAAACATTTATATCTATATCATCTTATGCTTTTGTCTGTTTATGTTATGTATTCATTTAAATTCTATTTGTAATTCTTTTTTTAGCTCTTTTTATCTTTTTATACTTATTCTTATTTATTACTTATTCTGGATTTCTAATTCATTAGCACATAATTAAACCTACCGAAAAGTTATGATTATTCAATAATAATCTTTTCAATTAATATATACGTTAGAAAAAAATTTTAGTGTTCCTTTTAAGTGTAAAACTTGTTTAAAATTTGTTTTCTGTTTTTCAAAGAGAGATTTTTTTTTCATCAAACGATTCCAAAATAAAGTTTTTTTTTTTTAAAAATACTTGGTTTTGAAAGTAGAATTTTGTCATTGTAGAAGAAAGTAAAATTATTAATTAAAATATATCATCAATGAAAGGTAATAAATTTTTATAAATTTAAGTGAAAATTTATTCGATAAATTTCACTGGAAGAGATTTTACAGCAGATTCATCTCTCTGTTTTAGGTATATTTAATTTGTTAATGTAAATGTGTACTAAAATTAAATGTTCAGAAACTCCTCTATGTTTGTAAATTTATGTATGCATATTTCAGTGTGGAAGCCGAAAGTTTTAAAACTTTTTTTTAATTTAAAGTAAATGGTTAGGTTTATATACAAATCCGCTATCTCGAGAAAAACGTAGCTAAGAAAACCAAACGTTTTCCTTTACCCATGCACAAGCTATTTTAACCACTTAACATTCTGGGTGTTTTGAATGAAACTTTTAATCAAATAAATAATCATATAAATCCTCAAAGTCAGAATCCGAATTTATGATTAGTCCTTAAATTGTAGTTCTTATTTATAAACAGTTTAAATGCCGTTTGCTTTGTTTAACATTTTTTATACATGCGTTGTTCTTCGAAGGAAAACCAGTGACGTACACAAGGGGGGGGGGAGTCTTAGGGGTCCAGACACCCCCTCCTATAGCCCTTGATTTTTTTTCGATTGGTTGTCATCCTATGTATATATTACGTAAAATTTAATTATGTATTTGTTATAAATAATTAATTTTATTATTTAATGGTAATTATTTATTTAATAATTAATTGTGTATTGTTTTTGTTTCTGAAAATCGACAAAAGAATATGTGGAGCGGCGTATTGGAGAATGTTACCAAAATGGTGGACTTTCGACCCTGGACCCCTCCCCACTTCCTTGAAAACTTTTTGTGTGCGCTACTGAGAAAAACATATGGCAAACTGTCACTTAATTGCTTTTAGAGTTTTATAAATTACCTATGATTTTAAGTGGTGATTTCAATGCAGATTTTTCAAAAGACACATAAATCAAAACCTTTAGTTGATTTTTTAAAATCAAAATTCAATTTAATTGTCAAATGATCCAAATGACTGCACGACGAAGTACGGAACAACGCTTGATGGAATTGTTTTTTTTTTTAGATTTTTAATTAATTTTGAATCTGCATAAAATATTTACAACCCATTTCAGCTATCATAAACCTCTCTATTGTTTCTTTCTTAGAATACAATTTACTCACAAATATGATTGTAAATTTTGCAACAAATATTACTTTGAGTGCAAACATATGTGAATAAATAATTTTATTACAATGCTAATATCACCTTAGTTTTTATTCACCGAACTAATCCCTGAAATAACATTACTAAGTTTGAAGTTTTCGCATCTATCATGAGGTCATTAGCACACGCACAATTTCTTTTTCTTTTTGTTATTATTTGAGGTTAAAAAATTCTACAACCTAATTCAAAATAATTTTATTGTTGTCCAACTGGTAACTTTTCCTTTCCCCCTCAATTACTTCAAAGAATTTCACGATAATTTAAAACCTTCAATCTTACCCTTACAGAAAAAAATTATGTATACATTTTTTTCTGTCGGTCTGAGAAGTGCAACCTGTAATTCCCATCATCCAGTTCACTGGAAACATCTTCGATATCCCCTTTCACCGTCAGAGAAATTATCTCGTGTCCCCGTGTCTTTGAACTAGCCTCCGTTCATTTATTTGTAGTGTTGATCAATCGTGCAGGTGACTTCGTTACTTGTAGGTCGAAAATGTTAAAACGTAAGTGCTTGAGCATCAAAGAAAAAATTTAATTCTTAAGGAAGTGGACAAGGGCGTCAAGAAACTTTCTTTGTAGTTTTTCTTTTTTTGATAGGTAAGATATATAAAATCAATAGATATTAATTTACAAAAAAGTGTGAATAATTACTTTTTAATATATGGTGTTCATGAATTTAAAATGTGTTTTTTGTGGTTTATAAAGAAAATTGAAAGAGGAACTTCTATATAACGAATTTGCCATATAACGAACTTTTTTTCGGGATTTAGTGACTTCGTGTTATATAGAGGACCGACTGTAATTTCAAAGTATTAAGTTTTTTATAGCAGGATATCAAGCAATTTGTGAAACCAAAAATACAGGCACTAATAACAGACTTTGTAACAACAACAAAAACACTTTGGAAGTTAATAACGAAGTTCATTTCAATCAAAACCGACGTATCTTTTGATGATAGCATTTTTGATCCAGTTCGTAATAAATGTGTACGCTTATTGTCAAGTAGAGATGAATAGTTGTTAGTAAATTTTAATTATCTTAATTTCGATTTGAATTTTTATGTATTGTATGTACTTATAAGACTGAATTTTTACTGTAGACTAATTAAAAAATTTTTGTAATAAAATTGAAAAGTTTTGGTTTTATAAATCTGTAACATGGATTTCATTATTACATTTTTGTACGGTTTTTTGAGAAAATAATTGGAGATTTTTCATCTTACTCGATTTTTTAAAATTGTGGAGCATATTCCCAAATTTACCATAGCCTGAATTTATTTTTTTACACGTTTTTTTTTTTGCATGTTCTAAGGAGCGTATGTATCGTGTAAATATAGAGTTGGGTGTATAGTTTTTGTTTTCCAGGAGAATATCAAATGACTCATTGTTCAGGAAACGAATCACAAGTAAAATATTACATAATTTTAAATTCCACTTGTGATCTCAGTAGGACCGAACAATCGACATTTTTGGTAAGGTATGATTGCATTATCAAATGTCATATTCTAGTGAGATAAAAATAAAAAAAAATTTAATGATTTCAATTGACTCTAATTTTGTAAATCTAACGATTAGTGTCATATGAAAGATTAAGAGACAACTACTGTTATTGGGTGAAGCTTAACTTCGCACTGCTCATAAACACGAGGACTTTTGGCGACGGAACTGGGGCTGCGGTATCCCAGTGGTTAAGGTATCGGATCATGGCAGGCATGTCATGAGTTCGAACCTAGTACCACTAAAGCCCCGCCGTGCAGGGTAACAATGCGCGTTAAATCTGTCGAGAGCTGTTTTGTTGTTACTTATGTGATTGACAGTAACATCAGATCAAGGCCCACGAAATTCATCGTGGCAAGGGGCTAGTTGTACACATGTCGTTAGCCATAGCTTTGAGCACCATACAGGTGACAGTACGATTTGGCTAGGTTCCACCCTAATTTTGAGGGAGAACACTCTGGGGGTGGTACGAAGCATCCTATCTCTCTTCCTCTAACCTCTCGAAAGGATTTTCGGATCGATGGCTATTTAAAATACCTCCCTATCGCAAAGGCACTAAATATTTAGAAACATTCATGCTTTCTCCGGGATTGGAATCCAGAACGTACGGCACCGCAGTGAGGGTCATAATTTGAAATAGGAGTGAGTGAATATTAACGCCACAATGTTCAGCTACACGAGGGCTTTTAGGGACGGACTTCGTAATTTCGAACCATGGTCAAATGACGAGAACGACACCTGAGCTGGTACCACCCTCTCCTAACTACAACACCACACTAACGGGAGGACCTTTGAACTCTCGACAGATTTAACGTGCATCACTCCCCTACATGGCGGGTCCTTAGTGATACAGGGCTCGAACTCGTGGCATGCCTTCTATAATCCGATACCTTGACCCCTGGGCTACCGCAGTTTTCTAGCCAGCCACGATCCGATACCTTGACCACTCGGTTACCACGGCCACACTACTGTTATTGGAAATAGTGGAATGTCTAAATTACTTTAATAAAATTTAGCAATTCAAAGCATTATTTTTTATATTGTAATAACTGTAATGACAGTATTTAGCAACGGATTATTTCCATTATGTTACAGAACGACCCATGGCAACAATATAATTAGTTCTAATTAAACAATTTTTAAATTCAACTAACTTTTGTATATTTATCTTCAAGCTGAAAAATTCTATTTAATTCTTTCATTTGTAAGCTCTGTCCGAACTTGTTAGTAGTTCAGCAAATATACATATAAGGTACGGTGATGGGGAAATGCGTTTCTAAAACAATTTTTAACAAAAAGAACAAATTCTTATCTTACGAATGAAAATTGAATCAAATGTTACGAAATATAGAATAAATTACATCAGTTTTATACGATAATAATCAGTGATCTTCAAACTGTGGAACTTGTCCTAGGAACCCTGGGCTTCCACGAGTCACAATAGAAGAATCTAAAATTAACTTATAAATGTGTGTGCAAAAAGAATTCACATTCTCTAAAATGTTGTTTGTACACCCACAAGAATTTAAAGCTCACATCTGTCGTTAAGAATCTGAAAATTTTATTTATATATGATAACTTTATTTTGCGATACTTTGTAAGCTTTCATGATAATATAATAAAAGAATACTAAAACGATTAATTTATATATATATATATATATATATATATATATATATATATATATATATATATATACTATCCCGAGGTCCACGAGATGATGCGATACTCATTAGTACAATGTCTTGCAAAACTAAATAGTTCTCTAATGGAAAATGCACCTTTTATATATTGGTTGAAAAACACCTACAACATATCAACAGATACGATGTTAGAAATCTAAATTTAAGCAAGAACAGATATTAAATTTCACGTTCCAAATTCATGTAAAATACACAGTATATCTCACACAGCTATAAATATTTTATTGCCATTCATAACAATGTGTACAAGTGAAAAACATTTCTCAATGTGAGTGGCTACCAAAACAAAGTATAGAAACAAATGAAACTCGGAATATGTAAGGCAATTGCAGTGGTTCTCAATAAACCTAGACCTCGACAGTTTGTGTGTGGCCACAGTAGCCGTGTGGTCAAGGTATCGGATCGTGGCTGACCTTGTCACGAGTTCGAGCCCAGTACTACCACTCTCCGTGTAGGGGAGCGATGCACGTCAAATATGTCGATAGCTCAAACGTCCTCCCGTTGGTGTGGTAGTTAGGAGAAGGGGTGCCAGCTCAGATATCATCCACGTCACTTGACCATGGTCCAAAATTACGTGGTCCGTCGCCGAAAGTCCTTACGTTAATATACATTCACTCGAAAATTTGTGTGCAAAAATGCAAGCACCTATCCCAGTTATTAAGCATAATGCATGCCTAGTTACACTTTGATCACAGATTAATATTTATTAATGAGTAAATTGTATTAAGAGTAGATTAAAATTTTTTAATAATAAATGCAATACTTTTTTTAATTGCCCATATAATGATTTATTGTTTATCTATATTTTAACCATTATTTTAAGATATATTTTTCTAAGTGTATGTAGGGAATAAGGTTCCACGAAAACACCTTCTAGATCTAGGGGTTCCGTGAGTTGAAGAAGTTTGAAGTCCTCTGATATAAGCGATATTTTAATAAATGGAATAAAAGTATATGAAAAAGAACTGAACTAAGAATTGATACAACAATGCTTCATTTAAAAATCTATTCGATTTTTAAAGAAAGACGTGGGTGAGGAAAATTCAACCATTGAAAAAAAACACACTTTTATACCTCGAACCACTTTGATATATTTGTATATTGTCCCTCGTTTCCTGTAACAGCCAAGATCACCTTGAAAACTTTCCAGGTTGACTTGCTTCTACCCTCTTTTGATAAGAACCCCTTCCATTCACAGTCCTCAGACATTGGGGGGAATCTGAGGGTTCAATGACACCTGCAACCTTTTGGAGTGGTTTCTAATATTTTTTTTCCTCTTTTAAAAATGTTCTTAATCTGTGTTCTCAGTGGCTTCATGCAATTTTCGAAATTATAAAGTTACAATTATATATATATATATATATAAAAGATTGTATATTGAAGTTAACAGTGTGTAAGGATAAAAAAAGAATTAAGGTTTTATTAGTCAACGGTGCATTTATATGCATATATATTTTTTAATTTATGGTTCTATGTTGTAAAAATTATTTTTTTGTAAACATTTCACTTCTCCTTTTCCGTTATTCGATACATTCAAAAAGAAGAGCATCTCCAAATTTATGAGCAACTGAGTTGTATTATTGCTCTAAAATTATACTACGAGAATTAAGAAAAATTTAATTAATTACTTCAGGAGTAGCTAACGATGCATGTAAAATTGCATGAAAGTGTATAAGCATTTCTATTTTTATAATAGAATCAAATGAAAATTTACACTTATACAGCAGTGATCCCTAACCTCCGGTCCGTATATCAAAGGGTGCTGGGCCGCCTAAAGAACGTTAAACTATTGCTATTTTATTTAAAGTGGTGCATTTCTCTAGGATTTGCGCAACTTTCCATGGAAATGACTTTAGAATCACTTTGTATTTAATTATTAAATTCCAAGTTAAATCCCTTTTATTCATTTTTGGGGTGTAACTATATTTTATTCTGAAGACATATTTAAATGTAACTAAATTAAAATCGTTAAATCAAAACAATCTAAAATATACACAATCATTGAGTCTCATCCTCAGCGGGTTGCGGTCAAATTATCAAACGTTGACCGGTCTGCAGGGATAAAATGGTTGGGGAGCACTGACTTTTGAAGGGGCGGTGTTTAAATCAACCAATTGGAGAGCAGGCATTAGGGTCAAAGGTCATCGTGTGGGACGTTTTTGTTCGTTATCTGAGAATTTTCATTTGGAAGAGAGCCTCAAACTTTTCAAAGTATTAGAACTTTTACCGTACCTTTTCTCATAAAAGTAGGGATGATTTTTGGATAGTCATTGAATTACAAATTCTTTTAAATTTATGAAAAATTTATGCGGATGTTTTTAAGATTATTTCAGTTGTTCATTTTGAAATTGAAAATGTTTAATTCATTTCGATAAGTATTGGAGATTCTTATTTGTCTCATATAGAGAAAAAAAATCTGTAGCATTTTTGTAAAACTTTTCTGAAATTACTCAGAAGTAGTCAATAGGCAATCTTTTTCACTTCTCCAGTAGATTTACAAATCCGTCACAATTAAGAGTTGATTTGTCGTTGATGTTAAGAGATCGATTAAGAAGAAACAAGATGGCAAAAATTACATTGATCAAAAATATTCAACTAAGGAAAAGAAAGTCGAGAAGAGTCAACAAAAGGAATGCTGAAAGTGACTTGTTATACAGAAATTCTATGAATGAATTATCGAATTGTGGGATGTTTCTGTAAGAGGGAAAAGAATCCCAGGTCTGCTACCAGAAACTCAGTTTGATTGGGAAATCGAGATGGATATTGAAAAGAAAAGCAAACGATTTTATTGGAAGATTGAAAACTTTGACTTTTACTTTCTGACCCAGACAGAACCTTTGAAAAGCCCTCCTTTCCAGATTGCCGGAGTCGGCCCAGATGCTTATTTCCGTCTTGCTTTACACAAGGAAATTCGTGAAAAAGACGTGCATGTCGGGTGCTTTTTGAATGTTAGCAAGTGGAGCGCAAGATCTGAAACTTTGAGGATAGATGGTGCAGTTACGCTTAAAATGCCAAATGGAATCATGAAGTTCGTACTGCAGGGAGGTGTTCTACCGAAATTTGTGGGTAGCTCTTTACTCGTCGGCAGAACAACATGGTCGGACACAATGTCTTCAAAAAGGGATTTTGCGAAGTCTTCAGTGAGTCTCATGTGTTACCTGTGGAAGAGCCCTTTGTATCTCTCAAGGCAATGTTCCGCCGTTACACTTACAGAAAAACAAAAGAAGAGATACATACAAACGCTTCGAGTTCGCTATCCTTATTCGACGATCCAGTTCTATGAAAGTTCCACTAAGAATTCAGAGGAATTTTTTGTGAAAGAAGAAATGTGGAAAAATCAGCTTGCAATAGTTTTAAAGGAAAAGAAATACCACGCGCGTGTAAATTGCACTTTCTATTTAGTAAAAAACTCAAATGTTCTCCCAAGAATTGCTGAAATTCAATATAGATATAATGACCCTACAACGAACTGGCGTTTACTCGATTTGTTTCCTAGGGACATATTAGAAGAAAATAATCCGAGATATTTTAAAAATTCTTCGGTGAGCTTGAGAATTGAAGCAGAAATGTCATTTTATGAGGAATGTGGTAGTAGTCAGGAGTACTTTTCTGATTCACCTTCTCAAGCCTCCAAGACATTTCGCCACAGTCTTAAAAATGACTTAGAAATATTTTTTAGGTCCAACCTGAAAGGATGCGATGTGATCCTACGCTGCGAGAATCAAGACTTCTCAGTCCATAAGTCTCTCCTCTGCTGCAAATCTCCTGTCTTCAGTGCCATGTTTGAAAGTGATATGAAAGAAAAGAAACTCGGAATCGTGGAGATGGATGACACAGATTCCCTCACTTTGAATCGTTTCATCGAACACCTGTACTTAGGCTCCGTGACTGATTCCCCCATTGATCTCCACAGTGCTATGGCACTTTACGAAATTGCTCACAGATATTCCATCTTAGACCTGATAAATTACAGTAGAAAAATTCTGGTTCTCAATATAGATTGCGGAAATAGGGATGAATTGCTACAGTTTGCAAATTTTTATGAAGATAAATCTCTGGAAAACCTTATCGAGAATTACTTTCGTCACGAAGAGAAAATTAAGGGTGTTGGATTTAAGAGAGTTCTTACGACTGGAAGTTTGATACTCTTTTTTGCTGTGTTGTGTTTAATATGTTGTATTTTATGTTCTGCCAAGAACCCAAGTAACTCAATGTAATATAAAAAAAACATTTAGAATTTGAAAGAAAAATTGTATAACGTTTAAGTTCAATGTAATAAAAGAAGAAAGAAGCATGCTGCTAACAAAAATGAGTTGATTGTGATAGGTTTTACTATAAATTTGTTTCAGAAACAGATGATCTTCATCAATTATTTTTTGACAATGTATTCAACGAATCCAGTTAAATCGTGTCTGCTTTATTTTGATATGAGACTTTTATGTCCCGCGTTAAAATGGATGTTCTTTTCTTTTGAGCTGAAGCAATCTTCGATATCTATCTTGTGATTGTGTCAATATGTAGCAAAATATGAACTCACATTTAAGTTAGGATAAAACTGAAAATTTAGAAAACATTTATTCACTCGGCACCTGCCTTGCTAATTCTAAGTGGGCCTTGTCTCGGGGGCTCTTTTGTAGGCCTCTTAACATTTTAAGATTATTGTGCTTATACATGTTGAGACCCCTTTAGCTTGGGGGCCCCGTATCATTGATACGATGGTAACTGCGCCCTTGATATCCGTTGAAGAAATGGAAACTGTTACGGTAAGAATGTTTTTGTTTGTTTTTTTTTTGCTTGAATGAGTAAAATTGTTGAGTTTTTCTCAATTATGTTTCTTATCAAAAGCTTAAATGTATATTTTAACTACTGGTTTTTTGCTAGAGAATTCTGAAAATCATTTTCATCCCGACTGTACAATATTTTGCTTATGCCGCTGATATAGTAATCATTGCGCGTACTATGAATGCCTTGTCAGAGGCATATCTAGCCCTTGAGAAGGAGGCCGAAAATTACATTTAATTATTAATGAAGACAATACTAAATACATGCCAATTACAAAAACTCCAGTAGGTATTAAATTACTGCAGACTGAGATTCATAGGTTTGAAGAGGTATATCTTTTTACCTCTATTTGGACTCAAACATTAACATTCTGAACGACATTGGAGATTAAATTTAAAAATGTATTATTGCTGCTAGTCGTTGTCCTCACGGTCTACGAACTCTGTTAAAGTCCAACATGATTAAAAGATATTCAAAAATTACTCTACATAAAACAATCATCATACGTGTACTTACAGGGACCGCTCTAGAGCTGGGCAAACCGGAACCCTTCCTGGGGTGGCAAATTTTAAGGGTGGCATTTGGATCAAATTCAAAAAATATTTTTTGTGTGTTACAAATTATTTGATATATTTAATGAAATATTATTGGGTGTGAATTTGGTATTTCATTAAAAACGTACCTTATTTTTTTATTCTGTACTCTGTATATTTTATGACAGTTTTCTTTTATGTTGAAACTTGAAGGATTCGAGAAGGGAGTATATGTTAAAGCATGAAATTTTATGTTTACACATCTTTCATTAGTAACTTTCTCTCTATCCCGGAGTGAGATCACAAAGGACATTCCTTTCACTCTTAATACGTACGATTTCAGCTACCCAAAAAGCGACAAGGGTAATAAGAGATTATGGTAGATAGAGGGTCACAGAAAATGCTTTATTTTAGTCTTGAGAGTAGTTACTAAAAGTTAAAACAAACGCTTGTGATCCCCACCATTAGTAAACTATTTTTCGAAGAAATTGACCTGTTTAAATACACAATTCCTTCTCATTCATTTCTCTCTTTTGAAATTATAACAAGCATTTGTATCCTTAATTTCGAATTATTTTGAATTTTTTAAGTCCTTAAATAATATAGAGAGAGAAGGGGGAGGGGCATTTTTCATTTTTGTCCGAGGCGGCAAAACTGCTAGAGTCGGCCCCAGTACTTACCTATGGATCTGAAATTTGCACTTTTAAATAAATCACAGACTGGACAGAGGTAGCCATCTTTGAGCGAAAGGTTCTTCGATTTCTCTTTGGTGCTGTGAATGAGAATGGGTTGTTTAGACAATGACATAATTTTGAATTACATAAGCTATTTAAGGAAGCAGCTGTCATTAAATGGGTCAAGATTAGTCATTTGAGGTTTGTGGGTCACATCTGCCGTATAGACTCTTCATCCTTAAATTTCCAATTACAAAACTATTGGAACTAGAACCAGGGGTCAATCCAAATTGAGATGGGCTAAAGTGTCGAGAACGGTTTTAAAGTTTTTAGAGTGACTAGTTGAAGAACTGCTTTCAAGAGGAGATCGAAATGGTTCTTGAGAAAGCTTTTGGCCCACCCAAGGCTGTTGTGTAAATAGGAGAAGAGAATTTTAAAAATAATCGCTAATAATTGTATTAGTGTGTTCAAAATAATTTCAATTGATAAGATATCGATTCACTAAAATTTGAAAATAGTGCTCTAAATAGCAAATAATAAAATTTGTGTAGCTGTATGTTTTATTTTCCTGAGATGTGTTTATTATGATACTAACCGGAGCATGTTTTCTGTGAAATTCTTTTAATTCAAGAAATTCTAGCAGCTACACAAAGTTACAGAATGGTTTTTAGATAAAGGAAACAAGCATTTTGATCTGTTTTTTTTTTTTTATCTCAAGGCTGATTTTTTAAATATGAAAATATTTGGTTCATTGTCATTTTCCTTTATTTATTTATTTTGGTATCATATCGAATTTCAGAATTTTAATAGGTAATTGTTTCAAAATGTCAGCTTCTTATATTGTAAATTTCCCCCCCGACTTTCAAACGGGACTAGATGTTATGTTGTTTTTAAAATGTTTCTTTTTTATTTTCTCGAGAATTTCAATTTATTCCACAAATTTATTGATTAATTTATAATACCGTTTACGTAAATTTAAAGTAATTTTAAGTTGTTTTTATAGCACTTTTCAGTTTTTTTAAAAAAATTAATTACTGTTTGTTGTTTCGTAACCATCAGCCGGAATGTAGTTTCGTTTGAAGTTGAACAAACCATATGAAAAATAGTGAAAAAACTGAAATTCAAAACCTACGATAGGTTTTTACAGTCGAAACCTGTAAAAACGAACATCTATTTTGCGACATTTATCCTGTAACCAAGAGCATTTTACTATTTTCTTCGTAAAATAACTTCCGAATATCGAAGTACATTTTCTATTTAACCACCCTTTTCTCTCTTGCGATTCAAATTTTTTTTCTCTCCATTTTTAAATATTTCTGGACATTTTTTAAAAATTATTCTCTCATTTAGCACAGTGGCCGTGGTAGCGTAGCGTAGCGGTTAAGGTAACGGACTCGTCCCCGGCGAGTCATGAGTTCGAGCCTGGAACCGCTGAAGACCCTCCATGCAGGGTCTTACGCCACTGAGAGTATGATAATCTATTAATTACTATGGTTATACTGTTTTTTGACTCTTTTATATTTTCTTTCTTCTTTAATATGGTTTTAATACTAATTTATATTTTTCCCAATTATTAACTTATTACTGATTAGGTAGGGATACAAACATATATTTATGTATAATAAAACTCAAACTCAGTGGCGCAACAACCCATGAGGGCCAGAGCCTACTGTGCCTATCCCAGTACATGTGACCATTGGGCACTCAGGTGCATGAGCAGATGTCCCTATCAGGTGGTCCGTCTGAAGGGAGACCCCCAGTGTTTAAGTTTACTAGCAAGCTTTTTACTCATTTATCGACCCTCTGTAGTAGGGATGAAAGGCTGATTTGACCTTGCCCATTCCGGGAATAAAACCCGGACCTGTGGTATATGTACCTGAAAAAGATAATTGCAACGAATTAAAACACTAGTTCGTGCTTTATTTGAAGATGTGCTTGATTTTTTAAAGAAGCTTATGTATCAGGAAAAATACTTCATTGGGGGAGGAAAAAATAAATTTGTACATAGTCCCTCGTTTCCTGTATGGGTCAATATCACGTCGAAAACACTCCAAGTGACGTTACACTGAACCTTTCTTCTTGAGAACTCCTTGCTATAAGCGGATCAAACGTTGTGGGGAATTCATTCAAGCTCTGGGCCTTGAAAGATTTCTGCTCTCTTTTAGTCTTTTGCTAAATTCATACAAACGGCTTTCAAAATTTGTTACTATGTTTTTAAAACTAATCTTATAATCTGATGTTTCCTCAGTGGGTTTATTCAATTTCTGAAATTATGAGAAATTCCAATTAAAAGAAATGTTTATATCCATGTAAAGAGTGATGACGTTAAGTAAAATTCTGTTATTATAAGATGAATTTATATGAGGGGTGGGCAACCCGTGGCACGGTGGAGGTGTTTAAGTGGTACGTGAAGATTAATCAAGAAATTTGAAACAAAAATAAAAGCCAATTTTTTTTCCCAAGTTTTTCCCCTTGAATCCGGTAGTTTCAGACAGAAAAAAAAATCTTCACAATTTATATTTGGAATACACTTAATTGAATTACAATAAAAAAATTATGATATAAAGCCGGTGTGGGCAATACGTCGATCGCGATCGCCCGATGGACCGCCAAAGCATTTTGGGGTGACCGAATGAAGATTTTAGCAGCTAGTAATTATGTACGGAAATATTAAAGATTGACTGAAGTATTTAGACTAAGTCTTCCAGTAACTATAACAAAGAAAACTAACTTTAGATGAAAACGTTTTATTTTTTACAAATTTTGAATTGTTTGATAATAAATACATCATTTGATATTATTATATTTGTGGCTATTATGTTTGTATTTTGCGTTTTGCTTTAAACGCGGTTTTAAAAGAGTTAATTTTTTTTTATTTTAGTTCTGTAAATAAGTACATATAATATATATTCCATATTTATTATTAATTTTTATTTTACTATAAATATTGTAGATCTTTTCCAACATATCACAAGTATAATATAAAACAATATTTTAAGTGGCAAATCTCTTTCATGGAGATCACGTAAATATATTTTTGCCAATCAAATTTAATTATTTATATTGAATTGTGTTAAGATATTATAGTGTGAATGCATTTTAAACATTTCGAAATGTAATAAAAATAAAAACTTCAGAGAAATGTTTAAAAATTAACAGTAAGTAACGCAGTTTAATGAACGGTATGGACAAATTTCAGGGATTTGTATTTTAGTGTCAAAAAAATATTAGAACAGGTACACAATTGCAATAAAATTAATTAATTTCATTAATGTAAGTAAAGATAAATACTAGAAGTAAAGTAAATAAAACAAATACAAGTAAATAAAATAAAAATGCATGCAAGTAAATAAATACTATCTAACCTTTATTGTAAAGGCATAAATGTCATTTAGCATTGGATTTAGTCTCACCTGTTTTTCAAAACTTAAAAGATTTTAGACATTATTCTTAATTGTTCGTTGTTTCGAGTTATATTTGTGATTTTTTAAAGTATTTATTTCCTTATTTATCTGTTCTAAGATGGGGGGGGGGTGAAATGTGTCCGCTCAAACCACGAAATGTTATGCGTCTGCAACTACCACGCAACCCTCGTATTATACCCCAATACGCATTCAAACATGTTTTTCAATTTTCTAGATTGTCGGGAACAAAAAACAATAAAAAATAAATTACTGAATAAATAATTAGCATTAAATAATAAAATAAATATTAATAACAAACACAAAATTAAATTTTACTTACTGTATACATGGGATTATAATCAGTCGAAAAATAATCAAGGGTTATATAGGAGGGTCCGGACCAGCGACCCTCCTTGTGTGGACCGCAAGAGCTTGAAAAACTTCGAAGTAGTCCGCACCCTTGAAAAGTCTGCCCACCCCTGATATAGAGAATGCTCCTTCATTGTATGAGCTGGCGTTCTAAAACTTTTTTTCACTCGCAATATTTGAAATTTGAGCACTGACGCAGCTAGTTCTAGGGGGCGTAGCTAGTTCTGCATCAAAATTCCTTAAGTGCCCTTTTTTAGATGTAAGAGCTCTGTTAGTCGAACTGTAGTTACACATGTTGGGGCACCTGTAGGTTGGGGGCCCCGTATCATTCATATGGCTGATACGGTGGTAGCTACGCCCCTGAATTTGAGGAGCGTATTTTAAAATATCTTGTAGAAATCAATAAACTGCCCAATGAGTACTTGCTACTCAAGAATGAAGATTGACAAGAGGATTTAGCTTTTCTTATTGATATTGCCCGATATTTGAATATTTTAAATTTAAGATTACAGGGAGAAATTTTTGTTTTTCCTACCCTAGTTGGTTATTATATCTTCTTTTAAGAACAAGCTTTTGCTTTTTTTAGCTCGATTTTGGAGAAAAAAGATTAACACATTTCTCGTTAACTCGAGAACTCTCTTCCAAGATTAATAATTCTCTGAGCTATGATAGATTTAAAAATTTAATATTCATTTTTCCGGGATTCCTACTGTTCAAGGTTTCCTGATTTTATGATTAAAATGATATAAAAAAAAGCTGTCCTTTTCACAAATCATTTTGCAATTTTTCTGCAGGACGCGTTAATTGTTATCCACCCGAAATCCAAATCGAAATTATTGACCTACAGCACCATGCTACACTGGTAAAAAACCTATAATATAATCCTATAAGTAACATTTTTTGATGTGTAACATCTTTCCTCTAGGTTGCTGGATATTTATGAGAGTGATCTCGTGAAAAAGGACGGATGTGTGTAACAGGATGTGACGCAAGCGCGCGTTACTTGATTTGACCAATGAGAGTGCGTCGCTGTGTCTTTTCGCTACCCTAGCATGGGGGTCCAACTCTAGTAGCCATGAAGCACTCGAGCGCTTGACTCTAAATGCGCTGAGAGTCATTGGGAGACTGGGTTTTCAAGAAACCATCCGTCCCATATCTAATTTCGTATCAGAGTCCTGAAAATTTTGATGTCTGTGGGTAAAGTCACTTTAATAAATCGAAACAATCCATGAGATGACGCAAGGCGTCTATCTGCAGTAGCCTGTCGACGAGTCGTTTCCTGAATGTTCGACTCTAAATCTGTTAGTCGCGATATTGGGGACATAAGTGCGGCAGAATGCTTATTTGAAAATGGACAAACAGTGATTTCGGTGGTCGTATACATTTCTTCGATTCAAACGGTTTAAAAAAAATTTGAAAATTTCCTACATTTTGTACTGTTACCATATAACGAAGGTGGTTCTGCTCTTTTAAAAAAACTATCACTCGCTTCCCCTGATTTTGAGTGGTGATTTTATCTTTAACTTCAGTTTGCGGAAAGCTCAGCCGCTCATAGCTTTTAAGAAAGATGAACTCAAGCTCGAAATGAACACAAATCTAAATGTTTCGATTGCTAACAGAGGTAATGTTATTGACGCTGTTTTTTTTTTTCTACGGTTTTTAAATACTTTGAAATCACAAGTATATGTGTCATATTTTAGTTATCATAAGTCTATTGTCTCCGCTCTTCCCCAAATTGATCAAGAATAATTATTTTTGATAAAAAAAATTACATATTACTCCTTGTGTTAATTAAATAAAATTTTCATTAAAGATATAATTATTCTCGATAGAAAATTATTTCCAATGATACCCGATTCAGGAAAAAAGTTAGTATTGTGTATTTACCACGATAACATGTCAGATGTTACACATCATATGCGACTACTGTAAGACTCGTTTCTTTTTCATCTTTTCATACTTTTATTGCCGGTTTATCCATTGGGAGCTTGGCGCGGACACCCAGGGGCTCGGTTAGGCTAGACTTAACCAGGTTTTCTGGTAAAAAATTTTGATCCGCCAATGCGAAGGCGGCCCCGTAGATCTTCTGCGCCCAGGGCCCGAAATGAGTTTATATTGGCACTGACAAGGAAGTGGTTCATAGAATTATTTGTTATCAGAAAGTGGTACTCTTCCCAAAAAGATTGGCCACCCCTGATTTACATGCATAATTTTTTTTTTACTTGAAAATTCTATTTCTCGAAAATTACATTTTTGTTAAATGTTTTATTCTTCCTTATCTGTTATTTAATGTCCACCAAAGGAGTATGCTTCGTATTTAGAAACGATTAACGAAGAATATTTCTCAGAAATTAGAAAATATATATATATATATATATATATTTAGGTCAATTCCTACATTGAATGGATGAATAGAAAGTATTATATTAACGATTGAAAATTTGAATAAGATAAATATAAATAAATATATAGATATAGGGAGAGAGTGAACTTTTACTAGTAATTGAAAAAAGAGCATAATTTGTCTGCATTGCTGTAAAAATGCAAACCCGGTTTGGCTGAAAAACAGGTTTTCAACAGGTTTTGTCTTTGTTTTAACAGTTACATTGTTACAACAATAGAGACGAATCTAAGTTGGCATCAAAAACGAGTAATTAATTAAATTAATTATTTAATATTTGAAAAAACTGTATTAACATCAAGTGTCATCCACTACAAGTTTTAAAAATTTATTTGAACTTGATTGGATGAATAGAAATTATTTTACAAACGATTGAAAATTTGAACAAGATAAATAAATGTATAAATATATAGAGAGAATGAGCTAATAGTAGGAATTAAAAAGAGAGAGAGAGAATTTAATAAACTACTTCAAAAGTAATTAAAGTTAAATGAAACATTTTGTGAAAATATATCTGTTTCTATTTTCAATAGGAGCAAGTTAAAAGCAGTCAGCTGTACGTTTGAGCAGAAGGTGTTTCCCTCAACGAATCAAAGAGCTGGCGATGGAGTCAAGAATACAGATGTTTTTGAACGATACGTGTGCACTGAAACTTGAGAATAGTCAACAAAATCCAACGAAACCAACTTATTAAGCAGAAATTCTATGAACGGGTTAATCAATTGTAGGATGTTTGTGTGAGAGTCAATAGCGTCTCAGGTGTGCTGCTGGAACTTGAGCTTGAACGAACAATCAAGATGAATATCGAAAAGAAAAACAAAAGATTTTATTGGAAAATTGAAAATTTTGGCCTATACTTTCTCACCCAGACGGAACCTCTGGAAAGTCCTCCTTTTCAAATTACCGGAATCGGTCCAGATGTTTCTTTCCGTCTCGCTTTACACAAGGAAACTCGCAGAAAAGATGCGCGCGTGGCGTGCTTTTTGACTGTCTCTGAGAGAAGTAGAGCCCCAGCAACTGTTAAGCTAGATGGCACAATTATACTCAAAATGGCGAATGAAACAAAAAAGTTCCTGTTACAGCGAGCTGTGGTACCAAAACTTGCGGAAAGCACTTTACTCATCGAAACAATAGCATGGCCTGACACGATATTTTCAAAAAGAGAATTTGCGAACTATTCTATCAGTCTCTTGTCAAGCCTGTGGAGGAGTCCTTTGTTTCGTTCAAGGCAGTGTTCCGCCGTGACATGCGTTGAACAACACATCAAGAAGCACGTAGAGACATTGGAAACTCCATTTCCTTTTTCGGGGATCCGGTTCTGTAAAATTTCCGAAGGTAGTTCAAAGGAATTTATTTGGGTGAGTGAGTGAAGATTAACGTCGCACTGTTCAGCTGCACGAGGGCTTTTAGCGACGGACCACGTAATTTTGAACCATGGTCAAGTGACGTGGACGACACCTGAGCTGGCACCCCCCTCTCCTAACTACCACACCACAACAACGGGAGGACGTTTCAGCTCTCGACAGATTTAGCGTGCATCGCTGCCCTACACGGCGGGTCTTTAGTGGTACTGGGCTCGAACTCGTGACAAAGCCAGCCATGATCCGATGCTCATACCACTCGGCTACCGCGGCCACGGAATTTATTTGGAAACAAGTAAGGTCGAGAAGTAATGTAATTGAAATATTTTTAAAGAAAAAGAAATTCGGAGCGCATCTAAAATGCATTCTATCTTTAGAGAACAAGTCAAACATTTTCCGAATACGTAAGGAAATGCAACTTGCATTTGATGATCGCAGAGAAACAATATATTGTTTTGATTACTTTTCTTCTGACCTATTAGATAAAAAAAGACCGGGTCTTTTTAAAAATGCTTCTATGGTGTGCTCTAAAATTGAAGCAAAGATAACATTTTATGAGGAGTTTGGTAGTACTCGAAAGTATTTTTCTGATTCCCATTCCAAACTTCCAAGAAACTTCGCCATAGACTAAAAACTGACTTAGAAAGATTTTTTAGGTCGAACCGTAAGGGATGTGATTTGATTTTTCGCTGTGAAAAGAAAGACTTCCCAGTGCACAAATCTCTCCCCTGCTGCAAATCTCCTGTCTTCAGCACCATGTTCGAAAATGATATGAAAGAAAAGAAATTTGGAATCGTGGAGATGGATGACACAGATACCCTCACTTTGAATCGTTTCATCGAACTCCTGTACTTGGGCACCGTAACTGATTCCCCTATCAACCTCGACAGTACTATGGCACTTTACAAAATTGCTCACAAATATTCCATTTCAGACCTGATAAAGTACAGTCGACAAAGTCTGGTCCACAATATGGATTGCGGGAATCGTGATGAAATGCTACAGTTTGCAGACTTGTATGAAGATAAATCTATGAAAAACCTGATTGAAAATTGTTTTCATTCAAACCATTTTTATAGTGATTAGTGGGTAAAAATTGATCGCTTCCAACGTAATATTTTGTATACTTCCAAAGTAAGGGTTTTCGGAAGCAGCAAATAATACCTAATTGCAACGTGTTTCAAGAAAATATTAGGATTTAGTGACAACATCAGGAGTATAGCTACCGCCGTATCAATGATACGGGACCCCCAAGCTACAAGGGTCTCAACATGTGTAAGCAAAAAATCGTAAAATAATAAGGGGGATTTGAAAAGCCCCCTAAGAATTTTGATACAGGGCCTACTCAGGACTAACTACGCCAGTGGACACTATCCTTAACACGAAAAAATATTTAAGTTTCTTCAGTTTCGAATTAAGCGATTTTCACTATTTTACGCAGCATTTTATAAGTGCTCAGAGGCGTAATAAAAATTCTAGCCCCCCCCCCTCCTTCAAAACCAAATACGTAGATGATATCAGCCAAATTTTGGGCCCCCTAGAACAACTGCCCATTCCCCACAATGCGAGGGTGTACGTTATGCCTCTGTAAGTCCTTATATATTTTTCATAAAGGTGCTTTATTTTACGATGTTGATGAGATATATATATGTGTGTATAATATTTCTCCTTCTAAGGACTTCAATTCATTAGAAGCTCACCAAAACTAGTACTTCAAAAATATTTGATTGAAGTAAATAATCTACTCGGATATATATATATATATATTACATAATCTACACGGATATTTTACGTTTCGAATGAAAAAGGAATCTGATTCATTATACTATAATCGTTGAACTCATGAGAAAAATAGCATTCGAAAGAATCAATAATTTTGGATTTGGCGTTATATTCAATCGCCAAGCAAGCGATAAACGTCGTTTCTCTGACACTGGATCCAAAATCCTTGCGCCATCTTGATCAGGAAAAGGTTCTCCGAGGAAATAGTCTCTGCAAAATATCAACAGGGCAAGCAATTGTAGTTGGCGAGGGAAGACATCGACTTATTTGGTAAAAATATTTGATTTTTTACAGGAAAACTCATAGCGCGTTCTTTGTAATTGTTATTTTACTTGGCTTTTCTTTGTCATAATCCGGAATGGATTCCTTAATTATATTAGTATAGGGTTCATGATTTGTGATAGTCAATTAGTTTATTATTATTGACTTTTTTAAAATTGTATTGAATGAAAAAATTATACCTTTTCGTTTGTTTTAAAAAGAGAACAATTTTTTTGCGGGCTGGAGCTCAAAGACTAAAACAGCGTATTTTCAAAATTGTTTTAATTCTTGAGCGATGAATAAAAACTGTAATTGTATTATTTTTTTTCACTTTTTCAAATTTTAAATATATGAGCATATGTTACTGATTTTAAGCATTTTTATTAAGCCGGATTCTATCTTTTATACATGCAAGTGATATATATTCAAACTTCTATAAATTTTCAAATATAAATTCAATGAAACATATGCTTAATGATTTTTTTTAAATACTTTCAAAACTTAAAACTACACAGTACCGTACAAAATTCATATTTACCGATTTTTTTTTCTCATTTTCTTATGGCTTTATCATTTAGAAGCTTGCCACCCAATATCAGATCTGTTAACAAATTACTTTTTAAGATATTTGAAGTTTTCCTAGCAATATGGTTTTGGTTTAATTTTAAAGCATTTTTCCACTCTTAAATTGAACTAATTAATAATATTTTTGAGCACAATCAAAAGAAAGTTTTAAGTAAGAAATGTTTATTAATTCCAATTTTCATGACTAAAGTTATTACTGTTTGGTTTTGCTTAGAATTTTTTTGAATTCTCATAATTAATTAATTAAAATTGATTTCGATGCCAATATTTCCTTTAAAAATAGTTTATACAACTTAGAAGCTTTATCCTTATTTTTTTCCTGTTGAGAAAATGTCATGGCCGAAACATTCTCAGGTTGCTGTGAGAAACAATATCTCAGAGATGTAATAGTACTCAAAATGATGTATCTAAAAATCAGTCCTCAACTGATACTGCAATTAGACTTCCGAATACAAGTATTATGAATTCAAGTATTGCAGATAAAACTAAATATTTCTTTTGTGTACCAATCTAAATTATACTAAACATATGGCAGTACTATATTTTAGTATTTTAAAGTCATACAACAAAAGCTAAAACTTCCTACATTGCCCGATTTAAAAATGAAAAAAATTAAATTTTATGAACAAACTTCTGCCTCTTTTTAGCTTAAGTTAGTATCATTATTATTTTGTACATAAATGTTTTGTTTTTCAAAACTTTTGTGAAAATATTAGGTTAAGATTAAGCTGAATAAATTGTCATCGTAGCAAATGCTATGATTATTATGCAAAAATATATTTTGAATTAAAGTAATTATTTTCAGTCATATTTAATAAAAATAGTGTTTTAATGTAGATTATACATTGGAAAATAACATATTAAAATTTAGACCTTTACAGGCATTATAAGTTTTTGTTTTATGCCTATACATTTTTTAAATGCGTTTTTCTCTTACTTTCAATTTTAAAGGGATGAATTATTTTTCAAATTCCTAAGGCTCTTTACTACTGTTCACTATAAAGCCTTAAAATGTTTTTGTATATACTCCCAAGCGTATGTTCTATAAAAGTTAGCATGGTTTTAAGGCTGAGAGAGAGAGATCTAATTATTTTTTTAAAAAATATGCTAAAGTTTAAAACATTCGTGTTTTTGCCAGGTTTTTATTAAAACTCAATAAGGAAATAGATTTTCAAATCCTTACGAACTTTTGTTCGCTATGATCTAAAAACCGTAAAAAACTTAAAATGACTAAAAATTTTTAAAAAGGTGAGTATTTTAGAAAAAGTTGAAAAAGACCTAAAAAATTCTTAATGTTTTAAAATTGTAACAATAGCTGGTCAAACAGACTCTTTGCTTTCAGAATCAGCTTAATAATATAATCTGAAAATAAAACATAAATTATTTTTACTGTTACACTGTCTGGAAAAAAATATTTCGAAGAAGGGTACTGTGTAGTCTTAAGTATACTATTGTTTTAAATTTTACATTGTGCCAGATAGAACCTGTTGAAAGATCCCGCTTTGCGAATTGCGGATGGTAACTAGAAAAGCAGTAGCTTTGTAAATCAAAGTTATTCTTTTCTAGGTAAGAAAAAGAGTGCACGGTTGAATTTTGTTCATATTTTTCCTGGCTAAAATGTTATTTTCTTTTCTCTGATACGCCATTTCGTGGCTTAAATATCGTTCCACTCACTTGTTAAGCATATTCTTAACAGAGAAGCAGGATTGCAATGTTGGAGAAAGTGAAAAGATATTACTTAAAGTATCCGACTACGTTCGGAAACATGATTTTTCAAAACCTTACAAACGAATATTTTTTTTTAACATTCAGTGTCACTTTGATTAGGATACACGTATAAAATTGTTTTAAGAATATTATTATAATAAAAAATTATTTAAATGCGATATTTTTGCAAAAAATGATCATAGAATCAATTATTTTCAAAATATTCTCCTTGTATGAAAAATGCTTCTATAATAATGATATTTGGCCTTTTGATATCTAAGACTGTTCCAGAGAACCTGAACTAGGATTATTGAAAAATTCACATTTTTTTCCGAGTTACTACCAATTGAAATAATAATCTAAGTTGTTTTCCTAAAATGTTTTCATTTTTATGTATTAAAATATGGATAAATCCACTACTATGTTATATATTTCAAAAATCCTAGTTCAGGTTCTGTACAGAGGTCTGAGCTATATATGGGCAAAATATTATTATTATAGAAGCAATTTTCATAAAAGGAGAATGTTTTGAAAATAAATAATTCTATGTTCATTTTTTGCCAAAATATCGCATTTAAATAATTTTTTTAACAATAATATTCTTAAAACAATTTTATATGTGAATTCTTATCTAAGTGACACTAAATATTAGAAGAATACTCATTTGTACGCTTTTGAAAAATTACGTTTTCGAACGTAGTCGGATACCTTAAGCATCTTTAAGTTTAATTAAGAAATTTAAAAGATAAATGATTAGTAACAGTTTTCGGTTTGATGATTGTGTTGTAAAATACAGTGAAAATCGTTTAACACGAAACTGAGGGAGACTGAAATATTTTTTCCTTTAAAAGGATATTGCAAAAAAAAAAAGGAACATTCAACAATATTTAGTTTATTAGAGAACATTTTTACTTACATATATTTGTATGTATTTAATTAAAACCATTCAAACATTTACGTAATTTACTCTCTTTATTTCCGTTTTCTGCTTTTGATCAACAGCCTTAAGTAGCTTCATCTTCATTTTACGAAATAGTAGTTTGCTTACCCCGGAGCTTTTTGGCATTTTGTTTGCAGAAGAAATTCTTCTAAAATACAAAAAGTAATGCGAACCAAACTCACTGATCGCACTCACTGATCACTCACCAAATTCACTGATATTACTCGCACTGCGAAGTGCCCGTCAACGAATTTCAAAGCAATCTGGTAAGAGATGAGCTGTTTTTTGCGTGACATTTGTAGGGATGGAGAGTGAAGGAAAATTGGCTCGTGTCACAGGCTATTCCGAGGGTATTTTATAGGTAAGTTAGCCTTCTTTTTACGAAACATCCCTCTTTCAGTTCATACTCCTCTTAAACCTAGCTTGTGCGGCTGGTATTTTTCGAATTTAGTTAATTCCCAGAAGGAAAATCTTTTCTTGTTAAGCGATTTTCATTTCGTGTTAAGAGAAAAAAATGCGCCGTTGTTTGGCGGGACCGTTGTGTAATTTCGATTTAACCGACTCTTCGTCTCAAGCGTTTTCGCGTTACACGAATTTCACTGAACTAAGTTTTTCTTTTCTTTTATTTTACTGAATAGGTTGTCAATTTTCAAAATTTTCTGATAGAAAAAAGATTATGATGCCCTTTTCGTGACTAATTTTCCTTTTAAACGTAATGAATTGTTCAAACTGTGATAAGATTTTTTTGTTGTTCCTTATGTAATAAAAAAAAAATATTACAGTTGCTTTAACTATGTAATTTTTTCATATTTTTAAGCTATTGCATCACCATCTTAGCTGTGAAGCAGCGTTTCTCAAACTGTGGGGCGCGCCACCCTAGCTGGGCGTGATAGCCTTACAAGGGGGGGCGAGCATAGCGAAAAGTCGAAAATAAATTTAAAAAATAACAAATTTAGTGAAAAGTAGAAAAACAAAATACATTTTGACATAAAATACACATTGCCACAGATATAATCTGCTTAGAAATGCATCAGAACTGCACAATGTATTTGATAATTAACTAATACAAAGTTAAGAACATAATTAATTATTACCAGTGACTCCCATGGGCTTTTGTCATATACAAAATTATATAAAAAGTTTAATACAAAATTATATAAAAAAATGTAATACTTATCTTGGTAACGTGAACGGTTTGCACACACACACAAGTTAAAATCGTATTACGTCAAATACGTTCTAATTGAAATCAATACGCTGTTATTATATGGAGGGTGCGCGATGAAGTTTATGATTGAAAATAGGGTCGCGTAAGTATTGAAAGTTAGAAGCACTGCTATAAAGTTTAAAACTATAAAGAGAAAATTTTAAGACATCCTCAAGACTTTCATCGTCTGACGAGCCAAGGAGTACTCGACTTTTTTTTATATATGTGTTAATTACTTCACGCGGGCCGCATACATATGCTTCTATATCACGCGGGCCGCAACATGAGGATTAAGGAAGGGGTGGGGAGAAATGCCGTAAGACCGAGATAACATAGAAACTGTAAAACGGAGAAAATTGATCAAAATATTAAAACTCCTATTTTGCTTTTTTTTTAATTATTAATTTTTATTTTTGTCACTAAATTTTTCTAAATAAGAAGCATTTAAAAATCACTCCTTCACAATTCCTGCATTAGTAAACGGTTTCCATATAGTTACCTATAATATAACAAATTTCATAGGGTGCCTCTGTTACCGCTGTGACATTACCAATGACAAAACACTTTTTGCTGTTGTTAAGATTATTCAAAAAAGCCTATTCATCATCTCTTGAAAGAGATCTTCGAGGAAAAGTGTCACTGAACAGTTCATGTTTATTGGTATTTTTTGCAGTATTTCTATTAGCAATTGTAATTGTATTACAAAGAACACAAACAAATGAGTACATACAATCATAAATAACTATAGTGATCATTGAAATATATATATATCATGTATGGGCAGTATGATAATATATAAAATATGTATATGATCTCCAAAAAACTACATGAGGAACAGATTAACAGAAGGAACATTAAACTATCAGATATAAAATCACATCAACACTGAATTTTAAAGAAATTCAAAAGGAGATATGAGAAAATCTTTTCAAGGTGCATATTTTTTCTGCAAACACTTACAGATCCCAAATTATAGATTTATGTATTGCAAGATTTTCAGAAGCAAAGTTAAGTCATGATAAAAAATCAGGTCAACATTGAATTTAAAGGAATCCAAAAGAAAATATGAGAATATTGTTTCAAAGTCCATCTTATCATAGCTATTTGCTGAACATTTAAAACAAAGATGAGATCTTATCGGTCATAGAGATCATAAGGCCATAAACAGTGACATACAAAAAAAAACATGATTCACAATATTACCAATCCGTCAATAGCAATAAGCTTGAATTTAGTGCCATTTTCTTTCTGTTATACTTAAAGCAATATTTTTCTACAATGAAGAACATTGAATTTGCCGATGAAGGAAAAATAGCAAAAATCTTTATTTTCAACGACAGAAAATATCAGAGCATTGTATTTATATGTAAAAAAAGTATACAATGCATATGTATGTGTACAGTTAGCTAAAAACTACACGAAAAACAGATTGTCAGAAGGAATGTTAAACGATAAAGCCACTAACAGTTTTGAAAAAAAATTAGAAAATTTTACATACCATAAAATCCGGCGTTAGTTGGAACATGTATTGCCAAGATGTTCCAAGAATAAGTGATTCAATTCATAATTAAATATTATCTTGTGTACCTTGCTTTTGCTCCAATACTTATTTATAGGTGCATTTCCTAACCTGTGTTGTTGAGACTTGTTAATAAATTATATTGTTTTGATTATAACTGATCTTCATTCTAACTATGGAAAGCTAAAGGATGTGAGGGGACATCCATCACACACTTAGAAGTTTTTAACCCTACTAAAAAATTTTAAATCATTAAATCACGCCCAGTTTTACCCGTTAAGCCAGTTGAATTTTAAAAATGTTTAGTTTTAAAAATATTCCGTTAAAATTTTTTAAACTTAACTCTGGGGCAAATAGACATTAGTGAGTGACCCATGAGCTAGAATTAAAAAAAAATATGAACAAAATGTGACCCACGTCTAAAAAAGGTTCGCCATCCTTGTTCTATATAGAAGTATACTATTTTTTTTCTATACCTTGGAATAATACCTCGAATAAATGACTTACGTATTAGCGCCCCTGCAGGTCAAATTAACACCACGTGTGAATCATGCTATTTCCGACCAAAATCTTATATCTTTTTTTTTTCATATAAAATACGTAAAAAAATTTGTTGTCTTGATATCAAGGAGTGATTTGCAAGTTGCCAATTTGGCTGTGGTGACACTAATAGGTAAATACCTAAAATTCTTTGTACCACTAACGTTCAGTTTTGCAAGAATTGCAAACCTGAGGTCCTTACAACTGTTATCACCAAAATTTGTACAGATTTTTTGCAAAGTCGATTCTTTAAAAGTAAACATAAAGTTAGTAACCAAAATGGAAGCAAACATTTTTCAGATACATCTTAAAGGTTTAAAGAGAGAGTGCCCTCAGGCCTTCTTGATGCTAATGGCAAAGCTATGACAAATCATGAATATCAAATGAAAAAGGATATCAGATGGTATGAAAATACCTTTAAAAGTAGCCAGTACAGTAATAAGTTAGGCCTTGCAAGAAGGGTAGTTGTTCTATTACACAATCAACATGTAGTACTATAAACAACAGTAATATATCAGGAATAATCATGCACAAAAATAAAAGACACAAAAATTTAATGAGCATTAAAATAAAAAAAGAGCCTTGCAGAAAACAGATTCTATTTTATTATCTAAAATCACAGCTATTTTTAAAAACAAAATATACTGATTGAATATGAAACTGTATCCCGAACCACACACACACATGCAAAACATTGAGCAAACTTTGGTATCACCCATAGTGGCAAAAACTTATGATATTTTCATTTCTGAAAGTCCATTAGCATTAATGAATTAAACAAAGTTTCATCACTTTTGTTTGAAAATCCGGAAAAGGATAAAATATGCTTAATTAAGAAAACACGATTCACTTCGGTCGACATCGCTAAATCAACTATAAACAAAAGTGTGCAACCAAACTAAAAAAAAGTTAGAAAAAGAACTTTTTATTAGATAATTTTTGATGTGTAACATCTTTTCCCTCTTGCTTGCTGGATATTTGTTGGAGTGATTTCGTGAAAAGGGACGGATATGTGTAACAGGAAATGACGTAAGCGTGCGCTATTTGATTTGACCATTGAGAGAGCGTGGTGGAGTACAGCGCATGGGGGTACAGCTCTAGTAGCCTTCAAGCACTCCAGCGCTTGACTCTAAATTCACAATCGGTCTCCAAAATCTACCTCTTAATTGCAAGAATCTCTATATTAGAGCAGAGAAAATAAATTGCTTACCTACACACTAATCCTAAGATCAGTTTTAACCAATATGGCGCGCCAATCTGGGCACATGCAGCTAAAATTCATTTTAATCAAATCGAAGTTTCTGAAAGCATCATTCTCCGATAAATATTAAAAGCTCGATGGTTCATGAGGAATAAGGACCTCAGATCCGCGAGCAAAATGATGTCTTTCACACAATTTGTCAAAAAAAAAATTAACAACTAACTTCTTTCAAAAAAATTTATAACTCTAAAAATCCTTCGATCTTGGATATTAAAAAATATATCCCTGATCCTAATTTTAACAGACCCAATAATATACTCTCTCTCTCTTTCGGGGATCCTTTCTTCATTTAAAAAAAAATTCTTAATTAAATTCATTTCACTCTTCTCACACAACTTAAAAGCTTACTTTTCCTTCCTCGAGCTTTCGTCGCCTAATGGTTATAGTAGCTGACTTGAAATAAAGCGCCCCATGTTCGATTCACAGGAATTCGCCCATTTCAAATTTACTTTAAATCACTTTAATTTTCCCTGGAAAATTATTTTTATTCAGATCAAATATAAATTTGCACGCGTTCTTTCCTATTTTTTTCAAAATATATTTTATTTTTTATTAGCTTTTAAAAAAGCTGTTTTTCTGATTTCAAATCATTCAATGTTTCTCTCATTTCTACAACGACTGAGTTCTAAGCTGCATTACCATTGGTTAAGCCTCGCCCACCCACTGATCGAAATTTGTTTTCATTCTCAGTGTTTGAAGATATTTTTCTAGCACTTAAAGCATTTTAGTAGTTTTAAATTTAAATTTTAATTTTTAGTATATTTTATTTTTTAAGTTTTTTTTTATTAACAAAGGGCAAGAATTCGTCACAGTCACCCTAAAGATAAGAGGTTATAGCTCGGTAGAACTCTGGTCCTCCACCCAATGATACTCTAAATCCACTTGGCACATACCAGCGAGTCTAAAGACTTCACCCAGGATAAACTTGCGATCCTTACGCTCAATCGTCAAAGGGCTCACAAAACAGATTTCGACGACGTTATTTCAAAAAATGTTCATTACTCATGTTGTCAGAGACGTGGTTAGATAATGACGAACGTGTTTCGATACCTAACTTCGATTGCTGCGCACAGTTTAAATAACCGGGCCGCAGAGCAGCTGGTGTTGCGATCTATCGCAAACAGAAAAACTCACATGTTGTGACTCCTCATATGAACATAAATTATTGCCAAACAAGTGGACTGGGTATTGTTAGTAACGATATAGGGGGGGGCATATGTGCGGCAGAATGCTTATTTGAAAACGGGCAAACAGTGATTTCGGTGGTCGCTTACATTTCTTGAGATCAAACGGTACAAAAATTTCAGGATTTCCTGCATTTTGTACTTTTACCATATACCGAAGAAGGTTCTGCTCTTTTAAAAACAAACTATCACTCGCTTCCCATGATTTTGAGGGGTGATTTTAACTTTAATTTCAGTTTGCCAAAATCTGAGCCGCTCATAACTTTTTTGAATGATGAATAGTTGAATAGTTGTTGGGGCACATGATCTCAAATGAGGTCTTAATCCCCTATCTTAAAAATTGTGAGTGAGCATTAGAGGATGATTTGCCATGCTTGGGGGGTAGTGAGAAAAAATGAAAAAGTTAAAATAATAAAAGTAAAAATTAGAAATTAAATTTATGATCGTGACCAATAATAATAAAAAAGAGATCAAAATTAATTAAAATTGCTGGAGCTATTGTTGTTTGTGTTGTAAAAGTGATAAACTGTCGACTGACGCAGCCTCCGTACGGAGGAGAGCGAGCAGCCGATAAATCATTGAATGATTAATTCAAGCTCGAAATGAACTCAAATCAAAATGTTTTGACAACAAGCAGTGGCAATGTTATTGACGCTGTTTTTAAATACTTTGAAATCACGAGTATATGTGTCATGTTTTAGCTATAAGTCTATTGTCTCCGCTCTTCCCCAAATTGATCAAGAATAATTATTTTTAATAAAAAAATTGCATTACTCCTTGTGTTAATTAAATAAAATTTTTATTAAAGATATAATTATTCGTTAGAAAGTTATTTCCAATCATACCCAATTCATTTTTTTGAGGATATAAGTTACTATTGCGTATTTACTAAGATAACCTGTCAGATGTTACACATCATATACGACAACTGTAAGGTTCGTTTCTTTTTTTAAAAAAACAATTGCAATTCTGCCACAAAGAATTAAAAAAAATGACTAAATACAACCTTAAATGAATATATTTATCTTAAAATATGCAACAATCACCCCAAAAAAACAGTTTAAAACATCGATTTTTACAAACTTATACAGGAGTAACATATCAGCAGTTTCATCACTTTTGTTTGAAATTCCGGAAAAGGATAAAATATGCTCAATTACGAAAACACGATTCACTTCGGTCGATATCGCAAATTCAACTGTAAACAAAAGCGTAGGAAAATTGCTAAAAATTGAATTTTAAAAAAATCTAAAGCAAATTTCAAAAAAAAAAAAAACTTGGTGATTTTTATTCGTTATAGTTAACCTGTTCTTCAAAGGTGGAAAGGAGTAGAAGTCATTACACGAAAAAGTTGTTTGGTTCGAAAATCTATTTTTGATGCCAAGCACTTACGTTTGCATTCAAGTCCTAATTTTTTTTGAGGGCTTAATTTTTAAGTGAAAATTTCCAAATTTCACTCATTGAAAACAAACGGCAATTTCTTTCTTACTGCGTAAATGAATTCTTGTAAAAAGCAATTTTATTTCAGCAATAATCTGTTATAACATTTTTTTTCTTTATAATTTTTTTGATTTGTGTATTTTTCTGGTAGGAAGAGGCATTGGTCTTCCACCTAAGCGTATTTGATATTTTTTTAATAACTAAATTAAATTAGTTTAATATATATTTCTGTTTTACTTATATTTTATTTGATTATTCTAAACCATTTCATGGTTTAGATTCAATACTGTGGTTCCTTTTTCAGTTTAAAAATATGATTTAAGGCTGAGTCACGTTTATTATTCTTTTTTTCATTTTAAACTTTTATATGTATACATTTAACACTTCCGTACTGTTTCGAGTTTTAGATTTAAAGTTGTCTCATTTCTTTTCCAGGTTAAGAATTTATGATAACTTTAATGTTGCTTTAAAAAATTTCACATTCTTTATTTTAAAATTGAAGACCTAATTAAATCTAAAACCAGAAGCAATACACAAAAATCAACTGTAAGAATGAAAAAAGAATAAACGTTGCGAAAAATTACAATATGAATACCATTGTGACTATACAAAAAATAAGTAAAAAATGTTTAAGCTGAAAAAGAAATGATAAAATTAGATCAATACGCGAAAAAAAATGTATGTAAAACTAATCTGATTTAGTTATTGAAAAAATAAAAAGTAGGCTTTTAGAGCTTGAAGAGCGATGCTTCTTCCAACTGTAATACTGTTTTAAAATAAACTCTGTTACAAATACTTAAAATACATAAATAAAAAAAAATTTAACTCAAAAAGAAAATGATGTGGCAGATTATAATGCTGGGAAAAAAAATGTTACAACTAAAAGCTAGTAATATTGAAATTTTCGAGCGCAAAGAATTCTCAAGCAAATACACTGTGTTGCCAAACGAACAAACCTAAAATCAAGTTGTTAAAAAAAAAGGAGAAAATTGCTTAAAAATTTCATTTAAAAAAAATCTAAAGTGAATTTCGAAAAAAAAACTCTTCGTAGTGCACATCATTAGGACCTAGAATAATTATGTGCCAAATTTTATACTTCTGGGTTGCTTAGTTTGGGGTGAAACACACACGCTTATCTCCTCTTTCATTAATATAGATGATATTAAGTTGCATTACATCTAAGGGTGTAAATATATGTTGCATTTAACTGTAATTTATACGAGGAAAAATTTAGTTTTTTTATTATGTGATATAATTAATATTATTTTTGACAATTATAATTTTTTTTTCCTTTTCGAAATTTTAGACGCAGTTCCGTTCGTCTTAGGACACTCTCCTTCTACTGATGTTCTGCTAATTTAAAAGTGTATATTTTTCTATTTCACTATTAACATTACTCGAACTTTGACATTTCACCTGTAAACTTTCTAGCTTACCCTGTATTAATAATAGTAAAATCCACTTTTTGCTCCTGGACTTGTCTTCAAGATTTCAGTGAAGGAGTTAGGAATCAAGAGAGTGACTCACTTCCTGTTTCTAGTGTGATCATGATGGAGTGTAACCAAAACGAGCACGTGGTTAACTGGAAGGTAGATAAATTTAGCTGTTGCCCTCAATCGACCGGGGAAAAATTTAGCATAGGCCCGTTTACTGTGCAAAAGTTAGGTAATACTGTTTGGCAAATACATGTGTATCCAAGGGGCACAGAAGATGCAAATTACATTTCGTGCTTCCTCGAGAGAAAAGATGATGGCAATGTAGGTCCCAGAGAAATACGTGTGAATTTCGAGTTTTCTTTGGTTACTTCTGACGGCCATCTTTGTGAGGAGACCGTTAAGAGCGAAGAACATTGTTTCACAAAGGAAACCACTTTTGGATTCAAAAACTTCATGAAACGGGACGATGTTTTTGAAAACAAGATCTACTTGCTGAAAGATACGTTGACGTTGAGATGCAGAATGCGAAAATGTGTTCTCCAGATCAGACCAAATTATACTATCATCGAGACAATAGTGGATTCACATATTCCGAACATACTAATACCCGTTAACATTTCTGATAAGGGAGGCCGGAAGGTCATTTTCCCTGTTAGCACCAGGGATGAAACGGATCTCTTAATACTCAAGGTATACTTGGAGAAGAATAAAGTTTTAGAAGATGCCGAGCAAAGCAAAGGGGAAAAGGCTGACAGCACTTCTGATTCTTCACTACGTATCGACATTACGAAAAAGAAAGATATTGCTCCCCTCTATGTCTCCTGTCAAGTAAAGGTAGTGGACACTGAAGATAA
This sequence comes from Trichonephila clavipes, assembly GCA_019973935.1. Taxonomy (NCBI): domain Eukaryota; kingdom Metazoa; phylum Arthropoda; class Arachnida; order Araneae; family Nephilidae; genus Trichonephila; species Trichonephila clavipes. The sequence goes on from BMAU01021369.1 coordinate 2,598,732, forward strand.
TTTTCCGTTAGAACATACTGCTGTACATCTGTATGAAAAAGTCACAGAAAGAAAACCTGGAGCTTTCCAAGTTTCCTCAAACTCAGTAATCTAACCAAAAGCATGTTTCGAACGGATTCTTTTATTTTAAAGTTTAATATTAACGTTTGTAATGAGGACTTTCAGACGCATCTTACAGATTTGACACCGAACCAGTTCTCAACCATTTGGAACCGCCGGACACTAAAGTTTGATTTCATTAAGATGCTTAAAAGTGGATTATATTCGGATGCGAAAATCAAAATCAGAGATGAATGCTTTCCCGTCCACAAGTCCATTTTAAGTATCAGATCTTCGGTCTTCAAAAAGCTCTTCGAAGAACATGCGAGTACCGAGAGCCAACCTGATGGAAATGGCCAAAAAAGCATTTTGGAACTAACTGACGTCGATAAGGATACTCTAAAACGCATGCTGGACTTTTTCTATGCTGATGCGTTTGATGTTAAAGACTTTGCAAGTTGTTTGTCTTTGTATGCGAGTGCTCAAAAGTATGGTATTTCTCCTCTGAAACAAGAATGCTTCAATTTTCTGAAGGTTCACATGTCCGTAAAAGAAGCTTTGACATCTTTGCCTCTGGCTGTAGAACTGGACGATGGAGATTTGAAACTGTTGGCTTTCAATGTCATAGCGGATAACCACGAATATGCTTTACTCACGGATGAGTGGATGCAGTTCGCAGAGAAAGAACCGGAATGGATGAGTCATATTCTCCAGCATATTCACATTAACAAAAAGGAGAATCGCATTTGAATTCTGGGAGGTAAGTAGTAGTTTATGTTTTCATACTTCCTCTTATGTAACATACTGTTAACGCAGCGCTTCTCAAACTGTGGGGCGGGATAACCCTAAAAAAATTACACTGATCTTATACACTTACAAATGTATCAGTACCACATCATGCATTTTATAATTAATTTGACAATACTAAATAAAAAACAAGTTTAAAAATTACCTGTGACCCCACGAGTTTGCCATATATGTACGTAAAATTATATACAAAAAACACTTTTCTAGATAATTTGTACGGTTGTAATTTGTAAATTGACGAAGACGACACCTGAACTGGCACCCTCTTCTCCTAACTCCCACACCACACCAACGGGAGGACGTTTCAGCTCTGGACACATTTAACGTGCATCGTAGTGCACATACGTAGCAGAATATAAACTGAACTCAGCAGCCCATGAGGACCAAGGTCTGCTGTGCCTATCTCAGTTTACGTGACAGAGTAGGCACTGGGGTGCATGTACTGATGTTTCGGTCAAGTGGTCAGTCTGACGTGAAACCCTTAGTGTTTTGTTCCCAAGCAAGCTTGGTATTCATTTATCAACCCACTGAAGGGATGAAAAGGCTGAGTGGACCCTGCCCAGCCCGAGGATAGAGCCCCGGCCCTGTGGTGTGGAAGCGCGATATACTACCACTCGGCCTCCATGTATATATATATATATTGTTATTGAGTGGCTACAATAGCTAATTGAACAAGATCATGGCCAGCATTATTGTAGTTGTGTCGTGGGTTCTCTAATGATGCTACTGAGCACCCACCATATAGTATTTACGAGTCAAATCCTTCTTACTCAACCCCAGCTTATATATAAATCCCCATTCAAATTATGTTACGGAATGCTTAACTAACCATGGCTCATTCACTTTTTATTTGCATCGCTTCAAATTAAAAGCTACTCTCAACTGTCTTTGTGGTACTGTTGGGGACGCTAATCATTATGTGTTCTCACGTCCGCTAACTGATTATTTTCATTTGGTCTCCCATCTCGAAAAGGTTAAAAAAACTTGGTTTCAATTTATCATTAAAAAAAATCCTTCTATTCACTCTAAACCAGCGTTTCTCAAACTGTGGGGTGCGCCCCCTTGGGGGTCATGACAACTCTGTGAGGGGGGCGAGCATATTGAAAAGTCGAAAAGAAAAGATTATTTAAATATTATTAATTTACTGAAAGTAAACAAATAAAATACATTCTGATATAATACAAAAATAAAATACACCAGTTGCACTGATATATTACACTTATAAATGTAGCAGTGCTACACAATGTATTTTATAATTAATTTAACAATAAGTTACGAACAAGTTTCTTAATTACCAGTGACCCCATGAGTGAGTGAGTGAGTTAATAATAACGTCGCACTGTTCACCTACACGAGGGCTTTTGGCGACGGATCACGTAATTTTGAACCATGGTCAAGTGACGTGGACGACACCTGAGCTGGCACCCCCTCTCCTAACTACCACACCACACCAACGGGAGGACGTTTCAGCTCTCGAGAGATTTAGCGTGCATCGCTGCCCTACACGGCGGGTCTTTAGTGGTACTGAGATCGAACTCATGACATGCCTGCCATGGTTGGATACCTTAACCACTGGGCTACCGCAGCCCCTCCAGTGACCCCATGAGCTTATCATTAAAAACAAAAATTAACACTTATCTTGTTTATTTGTATGGTTTATACGTTTCGCTTCCCCGTGCCAACCGTTTTCCACGTAGGCACGCGTATGTAATGTATTGAGGGAGGGGGAATAAAGAAACAAATAATCTGACATAAGTAAATTGTCGGAAACATTGTCATAGTTCTTTTATTGCATTCCAAAGCCTTCGGAATAATTTTATGGATGACATATATACGTCCGCGGGGAAATAAACGATTTGGCTTAACGAGACGTTTATATATGGCGGGGACACTTAGGAAGTTAAATCGTATCGTAGTTTTAGCATCAAAGTATAGTATTATTGAATTCAATACATTTTTATTGTATGAGGGGGGCGCGATGAAAATTATAATTGAGTATTGGGTCGCGAATATTGCAACTTTGAGAAGCACTGCTCTGAACTAAAATCATGCATTAGAATTGCCTGTACAACCCGGGACCAAATTCTTTTAATGGGATTGAATTGCTACTCTTATGTGGTCACAAGTGGTTCTTCTGAGGTGGAATTGGCTCGCGAGACTTCGGAGCAAACAGATTTCTCAATCTTTAAATCCTATTTTATATATTTCTCACACAATCTAATGCAGTTTCCTGGTTTAGCTCTCAGTTAACAGAGCAAGTATTCGTTTGAGGTTAATTTCTTGTTTTTAAATATAGCAAAACATATCTCCAATAAAATTCAAAAATTTCTTTCTCCCCCTCCCCTCTCTCTTTACTTTTCCTTCTTTACTGCTGCTCCCTCCTCCTTTCATTGCTGAATCATTTTTTTTAACTGAAGGACAAAAAAAGGGGGGGGAGCATCAACAGGAATCGGTGAAGTCAACTGAAAACACAAATTGCAAAAACAATTTTTTTAAAAAAAATGTTTCCCGGTTTTTTTTTCTCTCTCTTTTTGTCTTTGGCTCTGTACGGTGCATTTGCATTGGATAATTTTATTATTTTTTATATATTTGTTAGAATACTAAAATGAAGCATATTCTTTTTTCCTTCTCTTACACTTTATGTTTTCTTTTTATTATTTTTACTTTGCATATTTGTATTATTTAATTACCTGTGTATATCGAGCAGTTACCTTTGATTTGCGTTAGTAATTTTACTGTGTACTGCTGTTAAAAATGTAATCTTTGATTTCATTCAATAAAGACTGGACGTGGTGGTGGGGGGAATTGTTTCCCAGGGGATCAATTTGTACCTCTAAGCCCTCTTAGGGGGAGAGGAGAGCCTTGGGCATTCCACCAAAAAAAACCACTTTTCAGTTTCGGAGTTGCTGCCTTAATGTGAAATCATTTTGTTTCTCGGTATTAAATTGGTTCATTCAATTCCTACTCTATTAGTTCACTCTCTCCCAGTAACACGGGAGGGGGTCCTGGAGGTTCGAACCCCTCCCCAAAGCCCTTGATTATAGTTCTAAGTTTATAGTATGCAAAATTTAATAAAGTATGTTATTAATGATTAATTTTATTAATTAATGCTAATTATTTATTCAATTGTGTTTTGTTCCGGAATATCGACAAAATCAAAAGGAGCATGATACAAGAATGGTGGACTTTCGACCCCGGACCCCCCTTGAAAAATTCCTGTGTGCGCTACTGCCTCTCTCCCTATATATATATATATATATATATATATATATATATATATATATATATATATATATATATATATTTATATATTTATATATATTTTTCAAATTTTCAATCGTTAATAAAATATACTCTCTATTCTTCCGTTCAAGTTCAAATACATTTTTTTAAACTTGTAGTGGATAACATTTGATGTTATTACAGTTTTTTTAAACATTAATTCATTAATTAAATTAAAGAATGAATAAATAGTAACAAACAAAAATAATAGTCCAATATCATATGTAGAAAGGAAAATCGGTTTTTGTGTCCCTGTAGCTCAATGGATAGCGCGCGCGTTGGACTTCTAATCCAAAGGTCGTGGGTTCGAATCCCACCTGGGATGGTCTAGTTTCTGAGAATGGGATTTTTTTTCACCATACTATTTTATTAGAACAGTTAAATTTAATGTGTGAATGAATAAATAGTCCAACAATCAAACAAACAAACAATAGTCCAACACCCTATATAAAAAAGAAAATGGAAAATTGCAAGGAAAATAGCTTTCTATTTTGTCACTAAATAGTGTGATTCTGTCATATCTGTATACATATATTTTTATTTTAATTGTATTATTTAATAAAAAGTAATTAAAACAAAATTTTTCTTTGTTGACCTAAGTAGGAATTGACTTATTTTTTTTTATATTACTTGTTTTATATATTAACCCGACCAAATTTAACTTTATAAATCACTTTTCTCATTAATGAATTCAGATTTTTTTTTTATTGCCGAATTCCATAAGACTTAAAATCCTGTTCAATTCTGCAGCAGTCAAACTTATACCTTACTTGCGTCAAGGCACATTTATAACGAAGCAAATTAATAATTAATTAGGAAATGATTCTGCATATTCATTTCCATATTTATCTACAAAAAATAATAAATGGAATCTGTATTCGTATTTTTAATTCAAAAGAAATCAATAAGAAAAATATCTTTTGAAACGATCCGTATGGGTACCTTCTGGAGCATCTGGAATTTGGCGATATGTTTGATAGCCAACTGGGCGATAAATGTCGCTTCTTGTTCATAAGCATCTCTCAACCGCATTCTTTCCTTTCTCTCTGCGACATCACTTGTGGGAGTGCGCTTTTGAAGCTCCGTACCTGGCAGGAAAAGTGCATTGCTGTATTTGATAAAAATTCGTATTTCCTCCAAATTAAGCCTAGCATGTTTGCTACAATTGGCGATATTCTTTAAATATCTAAAACAGAGTAGCGCACCATATTGAACACCATTTCAAATGTACGATATGAGAATATATTTTAAATTTTATTTTATGAGTAAGTATTATATGAAAATTTTCCTTGTTTTTAACGTTTTTGGTGTTGGATTAGAATTATCATTCTTTAATTTTTTACATGATAAATACTTGTACTCTTAGTTTAGTTATCAAATGAATTCCTGACATATGTCATTTCTTAAAATTATTAGATAAGTGCTAACGCTGTTAAGTTTTTAATTTAGCCTTATTTATATATAAAAAAAAATTTTAACTTACAATTTTACCTAGAAGAAAAATGATTACTAGTGATGATTCAATATTTTTTTTGTATTGAAATAATTTTTCTTCTGAAGTACATTATTTTAATCATAGTATGTAATTAATTAAACACAATATTAAACGTTGTGTCTTACTGTAATCAATTATTAAAAAAATTCACATATTTTTGTGTTTTAAATTATTATGCTCAGAGGTATAAAATTAATAGCTGTAGATAAACTATTTTTACTTTTATATAGATTTAGATAAGTGAGAGTATTTAAAAAATTCCTTCTCATTGACTTACGCAATCATTACCATCATTTGATTATTTTGAAGTAAATGATACATATCTGATTTTTTGCATGATGATGTCTTACATAAGAACATAAAATTAAAGTACAAATCAATGCCATCATTACCTGCTTGACCAAAGTTGCATTCGCATTATTATATAAAAGGACGTCAAATTAACTTGGGCCTAGGGCACCGTTGAGCCTAAACCCATCTGTGCAGAATGGTTTATACCTACATTTTGTTACTGTTAAAATGCATTTTCAACAACGCAGGTTTATTCATTGGGTACTCCCAGGGGCCCGGATAACCTGGACTTAACCAAATTTTCCTTGGATCCGCCAGTGCCAAAGGGGGGCTGTAAATCTTTTTCTTTGCCCAGGGCCCGGAATGAGCTTAAACCGACACTGGTTTTCAACGTGTTACGAAGCTACTATTAAGCAGACTACTTACAAAATTTGTCTAACGATGATAATATGTTGAGTTACTTCAAAATATTCTGAGAAAACGTCGAGCTTTCATTTTTTAAGTCTAAAATAAATTATGTCTAAAACTTTGTAACAAAAATGTTTCTTATGAAGGTAATTTTGATTTTTGCGTGTTACTATATTTATTTTTGTATTTTAGAAATCGACTCAAGGAAGGTTTAAGGATCCATGCTCAGACTATGAACTCCTGCTGGAGATTCCATTAACTTAAAATTTCGAATATGTTTAGTCACTTGATTATCATTCAAAAAAACTAATTTCTTCTACATCAAACTTAAAAGTAACTCTTAACAGAGCGGCAGTACATCCTGAAGTATGGCAAATCTCTTGTAAGTTAAACAGTTTTCCTTGTAACCTCTTCTTTTCTCTCGTGTTATTTGGATTCTACACCCAACAGAAATAACCTTCTGGACAACGAGAAGCCGATCGACTTCTGACTGAGTTTGATATTATTTTGCTCTTCAAAACTATTTAGCCATCATGATAAGCAGCGAAGACGAATATGTGATTGACTGGAAAATTGTTAACTTTAGCTCTTGCCCACTGACATCCGGCAAAAAACTTAGCACACGCGAGCTTACCTTCGAACATTTAGATAACAGTACATGGGAAATACATCTGTATCCAAGGGGCAAAGCTTACGAGCATTACGTTGCTTGTTTCCTTGCTAGAACGGGTAAGAATGATGCAGGTCCAAAAAAGATATACGTGAATTTCGAATTTTCTTTGATTACTTCTGAGGGCTTGCAGTGTGAGAAAACCGTTATGCACGACTGTAATTTTTTCGAGCCTGAAATGAACTTGGGATTCAATATCATAACGCGGGAAGACCTTTTTGCCGACAGAAAGACCTATTTGTGGAAGGATATTTTGACTTTGAGATGCAGAGTAGGAAAATATAGTCCGCAGACGAGACAGAATTGTTATAACGTCTTCAGAACGAGAAATTGCATACAGACTTCAAACATCCATCTACCAATTGAAAGTTTTCAAGATGCCTCTAAAAGAAACCCAGAAGTCCTACATATCAGCACCACAAAAGAAAATGACCTTTTGACCCTGAATGTTTATATGGGGAAAGGCGAAGTCTTTGAAGGAGATCCTGAAGAAAACGTGGCCGTGAAAGATGGTGGGACTGCTTTCAACTCTTTAGTGCATATCGATATCGAGAGGAGCAAACGCCTCAAAACTCCAATTTGTTCCATGTATGTATTCTGCAGTGTAAAGTTAGTGGACAACGATAGAAGTTTTCCATTTGAGTATGAAGATGAATATATTTACAAAGGACAGCTCCAGAAGGAAATTTGGAACTTTCCAAGATTCATCAAAATAAAAGAATTAACAAAGGACATGATTCAAGACTTTACTCTGCATCTAGACATCAATCTTCGTATTTGTGATGGCACGCAGAGCACATACCTTCAGGAAGATTTGACACCGCAGAAACCTAAACACATTGTGGACGATAAGGCTCTGAAGAGTGACCTCGTTTCTTTGTACAGAAGTGGATTATTTTCGGACGCGAAACTCAAAATAGGAAAGACGTGTTTTCCCGTCCATAAAGCCATTCTCAGTATCAGGTCATCCAAGTTTAAAAAACTCTTCGAAGAACATGCAAGTGCAGAGAAAGCATCTGATGGTAAGGATTCTCAGAGTGGCCAAAATGACAATGAATGCATCTTGAATTTAACTGGCATCCCCAGGGATAGACTAACAGACATTCTGAATTTTATCTATACTGATGTGCTCGATGTTAAAGATTTTGATACCTGTTTGTCTTTGTATACGATTGCTCACGAGTTCGATATTCCTCTCCTGAAAGTGAAATGCTACAATTTCCTGAAGGATCACATGTCTGTTAAACAGAGTACACAAGCTATGTTGGTGGCTGAAAGTCTTAACGATGAAGATTTGAAACTTTTGAGTAAGAATATGATTAAGTATAGCCGCAAATACTTTCCTTTGGAGGATTTTCCAGAAATATGTCAACCAGTAAGATATGCTGGTGAAATGAAAAAAGCAGAAGATGAATTAATTGATAGAAGGGTAAGTAGCGGTTATTTTTTACTATCACTTTGTTAACGACAGGCACTCATATTTATCTGAAGAAAAAAAAACGTGTATTTGTTTGTTATATGTTTGCATTTTTAGCATATGTAAGGTCAGATCCTAGCACAGGCTCCGTGATTTCGCGTTAAATTTTTTAGGATTTTGGTGCCAAGTTGGCAAAATTGTCAAAGAAAAAATGGCTATCGTACCCGCCCTGGATATTTTTGTCTTTCGGATAGTGGTCATAACATGTTCAGCGGCAGTCTTCAAATATTTTTCTAGAATGTCTGAACATAAGACGATGAAAGAACCTTTTTTCTTTTAAATGAATGTTTGAGAGAAATTAAGATACATCGATTAAATCAGCATGCATTTTCGATGTCTTTTCTGACTATTGTATTTTAGAAGCAACATGTTTTAAATGTTTTCTTTAAGAACGAGGTGGTCAACCTAGATTACCTTGCGGGCCACTGCGGAAAAAATTTATAATTACGTGGACGCATATCTATGCGTTTTGAAATATGTTAATGAACTGTATATATTAAATGTAGTTATATATATATATATATATATATATAATGACACACGGGTCAAACTGACCATCTGTCCGGAACATCTGCTTATGCACCTCAGGACCAAATGTCACGTATACTGATATGGGCCCAGTAAGCCTTGGCCCTCATGGACTGTTGCGCCACTGAGTTAAGTTATATAAAATGACAATGACTTAAAGGGAACCAAATATTATGATGTTAATGAGTAAATTAATTAGTATTCATGTTACGTTATGATTTTTTATATGTTACATTTTTACAGTATTCATATGAAATTTAATAATTCTTAATTTTCATCCTTTTATGTTTTTAGTATGAGAAAAAAAAGTTGTCTATTGTGTTTAGCGGGAAAAACTGTGGAGTGGAAAACTTTTAAGACACTCATTTGAAATTAAGGGACTTAATTCTTTCGAAAAATCCCAGCAACTCGAAATTTTTCATGTCGAATTTTATGAAATTTGAAATTTAAGTTTTTTTTTATGAAAAGTAATTTGATATGAGGTGAAAAGGCATGATCATTATATAGAAACTATTTTTAGAATATTATTCTTTTAACAGCATATTTTAATTCATTTTGAAATATTAATATTCTGAATTTGGGAAATTCGAGTGGTAGCGTATCGCGCTTCTACGCCTCTGGTCTTGGATTCAAACTCCAGGCTGGGAAAGGTCGACTCGGCCTTTCATCCTTTCACTGAGTCGATTAATAAGTACCAAGCTTGCTTGTGAACTAAACACTAGGGTTTCACGTCAAACTGACCACCTGACCGAAACATCTGCTCATGCCCCTCAGTGCCCAAGGTCAAGAAAACTGAAATGGGCACAGTGGGCCTGAACCGTCTTGGGCGTTTGAGCCACAGGCTTTAGTTTAGTTTTTAGTTTGTACAAAACATATTTTTCTTATGTACTTTTTCTTACTTAATTTATGGTCCAGTTTTTAAAATATTATGTAAAAAGAATTATTTATAATTTTCATTATAACTTCGAACTTTTTTTTATGGTATCTTTTTGATATTTTTTTCATTGAAATTTAATCGCTTAAAGCAATATATTAAAACTTACCAATTTTTTTTTTACAATTAAAGAATGTTCTTATCAGTCGAGAAATAATATTTTTATATAAACGTTATATTTATGGAATATTTCAGTTTTAATTTGACTTTATTAGCATATATTTTCGAGATAAATTTTTTAAAAAAAATTTATGTGATCATGATATGTTTCAGGGTTTCTTTAATCTAATACGTAAACCTTTCTAATTATGTTTGTATTGTGTCTTTGTCATCGTTTTGTCTTCTTTTATAATCAACAGAAACCATTAAAAATTAAGTACTTCCCTCGCCCCCCCCCCCCAATCGATTGATATATTACCTCAATTCATAAATGTTATGTTTTTAATTTTAAACTTATATGCTTTGTAATTTTGTATTTATTTTTCAGTTAAAGACAGATTAGCGTCTCTTTTGGAAAGTTTAATCCTGAAATTCCTGCACCAGCAAATTCCAAGCATTAAAAGAAATAAAAATTTCCTCAGCTTACTTCATTTTCTGCATTGTAATGATAATTTACTAGGCATCTTGTATTTTATTTCTGTAGAAATATTCTATTGCTTTGTGAACAATATGCAATACATAATATTGGTCAATATTTTATTAGCCTAGTACGATTTCACATTAAGCTTTTTCTGATCTAATACAATATTAATTAATATAGTTAATCTATTTTGTAGACTGTTAATTTAATGGACTACATGATGGTCACATGATAACGGCAATCACGTGTTTCCCATTGATTAAAAATTGACATACTAGCTATTCAACTTGTTAAGTTTAGATAACATTTAAAATTTGATGATTGGGTAAAGAGTTCACGTGTGTTAAAATTCTTCAAACAGTTTTCAAACTTAAAAAAAAAAGAAGAAAAACATTACGAACGAACATTACATTATACGAATACTTTTAAATTAAGTGCATTTTGTTCAACTATGTGCATTATTATATCGTTGACAAATATTTACTTTTTAAAAGAAAGTTTCTGCAAGAAGCAAAAGTTGGCAACAGTGAAACACATGAACTAATTGGATGGAAACGCGTGATTACATTTAAGATATAATTATGACGTCGAATTAATTTATGAACTGATTGACTGAAAACACGTGACTCAGTTATCATGTGACTATTACGTCATATGAATTTAGTCCATTGTGCAACCATTGTTCTAATTAGTATGTAATAAATATTTCAATACTTGCTATTCATGTGTATAATTAGAAATTATTATGAATGTCAAATAAATTAATTTAGAAAATTGCATTGATTATTATTTTATATTGGGAATTTTCCAATTAACTGCAATTAGGGAGTCAAGAGTATTGAACAGCTTTTTTCTATTATGTTGTCACAAACGCTTCATTTACAGTAGAGTAACTGCACAACAATAAAGCCAAACAATTTCTCTTTGGACGTAAGTTGGATCCCGATTTATCGAATTCATTGGGACCAGTGGCACACGAAAGAAAAGGGGGGAGTCTGGACACCCACCCCAAAGCCCCTAATAAATTATTCAGTAATTAATTTTTTACTGTTTTTGGTTCCCGAAAATCGACAAAACCGAAAGAATATGGTTTTGGAGCATGATACGAGAATGGTACGAGACTTTCGATCCTGTCCCCCTCCCCCTCTCTGAAAAATTGCTGCGTGCGACACTGATTGGGACCAAACATTTTTTTCATCAATTCGGGGTTATTCATTATATTGGAGTTCAAACAATGTAAAAAATTTTTGCACTTACCATTATAAAAATTAAATAATAAGCAACTACACAGAATATCCATAGTTAGAGAAGACACATTTTTTTTTTTTTTATTTAACAGCTAAAAATTCTATTAGGAAATTATTACGCACCACTTACTCGTGTGTGTGTGTAATTGGGAAAATTTAAAATACTGACTAATAGAAAGAGATGTGTTTGACAATCTTTTTGATTCCTGTCTCCAAAGATTTCCTTTTCGAATTTATTCCAAGAGGAAAATACTGTGTTATTAACATCCTGCTGCATGAGGTATATTTTCACAGTTTCTAAACAATGTAGAACTTTAGAAAAGTAACAGTTTGGATACGAGTTTCATTATCCACATTTCTGCACCAGAAATGCTATGCATTGACTTCGACCAATCAACAACAATTGCACAAATAGGTGTAGTCAGTCTAAATCAGTGAGATTCCCAAAGTGGTCTGTATTGACCCCAGGATTCTATGGCAATTTGTAAAAGTCCACGTCAAAAAAAAAAAAAAAAAAAATTGGGGAGGACATGAAATGTAAATGGGGGTCTAAGATAGTGACTCTCATTAACCCTTTATGTACCGCTTTATGATTCACTGCAGTTTTTTTCATGCAATATTTTTTTTGAATCACTACACTGAAAATTAATGGATATACATAAACAAAATACTCAACTTTAGGAGGTTTAATCCTTTAGAACTAATTAATTAATTAAAGATATTCAAATGTAAAATTAATTACATGCACTGTTCACTTAAAATAAATAGTCAAATCTTTTTCTAAGGTCTTCCTTAACATACAAAAAAATAAGACACTTGCCTTGTGAAATTAACTATTTTTTCGGAACAAAAAAATGATGATCTTCCCAATCCGCTGAAAACGCAATTTCTGCTATAAAACTATTCGCCTTCCCCGCTAAAACACTCATCATAGAACCCGTGCTGCCATATATCTTGGAAGAGAAAAATATTCCTGCTAAGTATCATAAGAGTATTCGTAAAAATGGTTATTCTATGTAATTTTAAAATTATAGTGGTACTTATAAGTACCGTCGGTAGATAAAGGGTTAAAGCAAATCGTGACTTTAATTTTAAAATAAAGCTTAATTAAATGGGGACCGCAGATTTTACCTATTTAATGAGGTTATAAGGGGTGTGACCCAATGTAATAAAGGGACACGCGGGGAAGGGGTTCTTAATTAAGTCCACTAGTTAATTAAACACGTTTATTAGACAAAACAAACATTTACATACATAACTAGAGAACTAACAGTTACAATAGAATTGAAAGGGATCGGAGCGCATGCTCGTACGTCCTTACAGTTCCGAAGCTTGGCCATTACTGAAGATTGTTCTAGCCGCTAGAGGGCGCGATAGTCTTTCTACTGTTCATATGAGAAGAGTTTAAACTACGGGGGGTTACAATCTCCCCCTATGGATCCGACGACGTCCCGGCGAGGAGACATAATTAGCTGTTGTAGTAGTAGCTCTTGTTGAGGGATGGATGGTTTCTGTTGGAAACTGCTGTTGTAGCAGTCGACGGGCTTGGAACATGTTTGCAACGACATTTGCTTTACCAGGAATATACTGTACTTTCAAGTTGAAAGACTGGATTTCAAGTGCCCATCTTGCAAGTCGTCCGGTTGGAGATTTGAGGTTTAGAAGCCATTTCAGAGGTTGGTGGTCGGATGCCACGGTTATTTCTGTTCCTTCAATATAACCACGAAATTTCTTCAAAGCCCATACCACAGCAAGGGCCTCCCCTCTCTGTGGTGGAATAATTGCGTTCTGCTGGGGTTAGCAGTCGACTGGCGTATTCTATAGGATGTTCATCAGATCCTTCTCCTTGAAGTAAAACTGCTCCAAGGGCATAATTGCTAGCATCTGTTCGAATAATATATGGCTTAGTACCATCTGCTTGCTTTAACACAGGAGGTGTTGTAAGACTGTTTTTAAGGGTTTGAAATGCATTTTGTTGGTCAAATACCCACTGCCACTTGACTTTCTTCTTTGTAAGATAACTTAGTGGACGTGAAATCTTCGCAAAATCTTGAATATATCTTCGAAACCACGAACAAGTTTGCAGAAAAGATTGTAGTTCTTTGACGTTTTTAGGGGTGGAATATCCAGTATAGATGCAACTTTTTCTGGATCAACTTCTATTCCTTTTGCGTAATCCAAAATCCAAGATATTTAACTCGAGAAGAGGCAAAATGGCATTTTTCTCTATTTGCTTTAAGTTTGAAATGTAAGAGTCTTTCAAAAATAGTTTTAAGATCAAACATGTGTTTTTCAAAAGTTTCTGACAAAACAATTATATCATCTAGATAAGGTAGTGCTAGAATGTCTTCCAGACCATTACAAAAACGGTTCATCAGTCTTTGAAACGTAGCAGGTGCGTTGCGCAAACCATATGGCATTCGTAAGAAACGGTAAGTGCCAAAAGGACATACAAATGCTGTCTTGTCTTGATCTTCAACATGCACTTTAACTTGATGGTATCCTGCTCGCATATCAAGTGTAGACATGAAAGGAGTGAGTTTTGCTTGATGTAACAAGTCATCCATTCTAGGAAGAGGATAGGTATCTGCGACTGTAATTTCATTCAATTTCCTGTAATCAATACAGAGGCGAAATGTTCCATTTGGTTTTGGTATAAGTACCACTGGGGAAGCATACGGGGATTCACATTCTTCAATTATGCCTTCTGAGAGAAGTCTATCGATTTCTTGTTTTAATATTTCCTTCTTGGAAGGATTCATCCTATAAGGTGGCACTGCAACTGGAAGATGGTTTTTGTATTTATACGATGTTCAATAAATGGTGTAGGCTCTCCCCCTGGTTGAAAGCATTCTTCATACTTTTCCAATAGTGAATTTATTTCTTCCCGTTGTGGAAGTGAAAGGTGAGTACCTTCATTTTTCCGAAGTTGACAAAGATGTGGTTCAGGGTCAACAGTGAGCAGAGCATTGATATTAGAGGCGCTTTCACAAAATTATATTTTCTGTGAGACGTTTCAGTGAAGTACCATTGTTTTCTTTGGAGATCTAAGACGATCCCTGCAGCTGTTAAAAAGTCTATGCCTAGAAGGGTTCTGTTACCTCTAGCATTTTTCAAAATTAATAGGTCCGTGGGAATGAATTTTCCTTGAATACTAATGTCTACAGAAGTTGTCAGTATTTCTGTGGTTTGAGTACGACCGTCAGCAAGAGTCATCTGCATGGTTTTTTCTTCAAAATTCAATCCTTTTGTTTAAGTAAATGGTATAATTTTTCACCAGCCACTGAATGTGTAGCACCAGTATCAGCACAAACTGCTGCTTCTGTATTACAAATGGAAATTTGGATTATACTAATGGGATTACTTTCACTAGAAAACTATAAAAGTTTGATTGATTCAGACTTGATGACAAGGCATCATCTTTTTTTTGTCGAACTGGGTTGCAAGTGTGGCATCTTGATCGAATGATTCCAGGAGCACCACATCCATAGCAAGATACAGGAGTTCTGTCTTCTTTTGTATCAACGATTTTCTTTTCAGGTATTCTGTCTTTGGAAATGGGATTCCGCCTACTGTTACTGGGAATCCCGGTTTCCCGCCTACTTTGACTGGGGAAACCAGACAGAGAATGTTCATACGACAACTTAGGATTTTGTGTGTAGTTACTTCTCCAGGGACTGAATTCATTTCTTTTTGTTTCCTGCTAAAGTTTTTATTGTTTTTATTTCTCATGTTTTTAACTTCTTCATACGAATCTAGCTTATCCACTAGTTGTAGAGGATTGTTCCAATTACACCACTGGTCCAAAAAGTGATCTTTGTAATCTTGAGGGGTTTTCTTTTTTATTTGGTCCGCCACAATCAAATCTTTCAATTCTTCAAGCGTCGTAACTTTTGATTCTTTCAGCCACCCATCAAAATATGTTTGCAAGTCAAAGTAGAAGTCACGCCAGGTTTTCACAGAATCTTTAGTGTGTCGGGAAAACATCTGCCGAAATTTTTCTGCACTTAATTTAAAGCGTTTTAGAAGAATTTGTTTGACTTTATAGTAGTCTTGAGCATCGGCAAAAGATTCTTTAGTGATTAAATTTGAAACTTCAGTTGGTAAAAGACCAACAAGGTATACCACCCACTGAGGAACTGGTACTTTTAAAAATGTTAACTGCCTTTCGAATAGGTCTAGAAAAATTGTAACATCAGTTGTCTTTGGATCAAAAATAGGTAATAGCTTATGGAGTTCTAACTTTGGCATATTGGAGTCTGAAGTTGTAGAATTACATTGGAGTTTTTGCAATTCAAATTGTCTTTGGTTTTCTTTTTCTCTTTCAGCCCGCAATTCGAGCTCTTTTCTATCACTAATAATGC
Source organism: Trichonephila clavipes (assembly GCA_019973935.1). NCBI lineage: Eukaryota > Metazoa > Arthropoda > Arachnida > Araneae > Nephilidae > Trichonephila > Trichonephila clavipes. The sequence continues at coordinate 2,614,854 of BMAU01021369.1, forward strand.
GATTTAAGCATTCACACGTAAATTCTGCATCATATCCTTCACTTTTTAAGATTGCGTCTTTTATGTCAAGAAATTTGAAATTGTCTGGTATTGATATGTCTAGCGTTTCCGCCAATTCAAGGAGATCCTGCCTGCGACCTTTTGCTAAATAGGCCATCGTGAAATGTCACTTCAAATTAATTACAAATTTATATTCTTTGAACTTTAAATTTAATTTAACAAAATGTTATTAATGAAATAATAATACAGTATTATATATACCACATAAAAGTAATATCTCAATTTCTTACAATATGCAATTTGAAAAAAAAATTTTCATGAATCACAAAAATGAAAAAAAAAAATAAAACTATTTTCGTTGTTTTCAAGCTCAATACACAATCAAAGTAAAATTACTATAAAACTTTTAGTTAAAAAAAATCATCAAAATGATCTGAAAACACATTTGAAATACATCATACCACAAGTAAAAAGAATCATATACGTTCTCATAAATAAAAGTTCTACTTAGCCGAAACAAAATTTTTTATTAGTATTCAAAAAGAAAAGTTATTAGAACTCAGAGTTATAAATAACCTTGAACTGTCTATTTCTCCCTGTTTAAATTTATTCTCGCTTACGCAGCATAAAATATCTCATCAGTTTCATAAATGAATCATAGCTTAAAAATTAATACTAGCAAGAAGAGAAAACGGAGATATATATATTCTTTTTTCTTTTAAACCACTAAATATATTATTTAACTGAGACAAATCTTTCAACATATAATGCACATTTAACACTTAAAATTATACACATAAATGAATATATATATATATTTTTTTTGAAAATAGCATATAACAATACAAAAAATTTTCCAGCTTAAATGCTTTCGAACAAGAATTGTAATCATTCAGAGAAAATAATATACATAAATACATATATATTTGGTTTTGTGTTCTCACTTAAGCTTTTAAGTAAACAACGTTATACTTATTAGTTGAAACAATACAGGAAGTATATTTTAAAAACACATTGAATATAATTTAACTGTATATTATGCTGTTTAGCAAATTACACAATTACATTTCTTGAAATAAGAAAAAAAAAAGATTTCTTAATTTAATTCGAACAGGACGTTCTAAATTTAAATCAGTAAAGAATGTTCTCTATGTCAGAACAATGAAGTCAATTTTTAAGAAATTAAAACTTACACAATTCTTTAGGATATTAAATCCAATTTGCAGTTGGGCATGCAATGGTTAATTTAGTATTATAAGGTATAATACTTAAAAGAAAATTCAAAGTAAAAACTTTACTTGTTCTTCAGGTGAAGATAAATCAAACGATTTTTTGTTAAACTTGCTCATTCTACAGGTGAGAACGGAACAATAGCGGTTAACCTGAAAATTAATAGCGAGCAACAGCCAAGCCTCTTTAACTATAGAAACACGTTGGGCGTCAAATTATAAGGGGTGTGACCCAATGTAATAAAGGGACACGCGGGGAAGGGGTTCTTAATTAAGTCCACTAGTTAATTAAACACGTTTATTAGACAAAACAAACATTTACATACATAACTAGAGAACTAACAGTTACAATAGAATTGAAAGGGATCGGAGCGCATGCTCGTACGTCCTTACAGTTCCGAAGCTTGGCCATTACTGAAGATTGTTCTAGCCGCTAGAGGGCGCGATAGTCTTTCTACTGTTCATATGAGAAGAGTTTAAACTACGGGGGGTTACAAGATTAATTTGTAATTACAAGGAGGCAACATAAATTTTATTAAAACAAGGACCATACTTTCAGCGTTACTTGCCAGGATTAAGATAACGGAATATAATATTGGACGACGCGAATTTTTCCAGTTTCTTATTTTGTCACAGCCAATCTGCCAGGAAAGTGACTTTTTAATCCAAGTTCAACATTTAAATGCCCTCTAATAAAATTTTGGGACTATGTTTCAAAGTTCTTTGACTTTATTAATACTACAGTAGGCAATGAATTTATATGGTCTCATTTAAAAACAATATACACTGGTGTGCAAAAATTAAGGACGAAGTCGAAAAATTAGCATATCAGCTGAACGAAGAGGCAGAGCGGACAGAAAGACCAATCAGGAGATTAAGTAAGGTGATGTACGGTAGCACATGCGCAGATATGCAGGTAGATGTAATGGGGGAGTGTCTGAGTAGTATAAAGCATGTTGTCGGTGTAAGATCAGTATTTCTGGCAAAGAGATTGCACGCCGTACAGCAGTTAAATCACACCGAGTTGCTGCCTCAGCAAGAAATGGCGAATAATCAATCTGTTAGACGACATCTGGATGCTTTTACCCGAGGTCGAATCATTGGGAAGTTGGAGGAAGGCCGTAGTGTGACAAGTGTGGCTGCAGAGTTCGGAATTGCTCACAGCATCATTTCACGACTTTGGAGATAATTTCAAACTACAGGAACAGCTATCCGGGGGTTCAGTAGTGGTCGTCCACGAGGAACCACACCCGCAGATGACCGGTACATTGTCTTACAGGCCAGAAGAAACAGGCGGGAGAAATCGCTAGACACACGACACAGGTGACTGGATGACCGATATCGCGTTTTACCGTGGCCAGAAGACTGCAAGGTGGTGGTCTGTTTGCACGACGCCCTGTACGGTGTGTAACTTTAACGCCTGCCCGTCGGAGAAGGCGTTCTCTGTGGTGCCGGGAACACCGGAATTGGAGAGACAATGAATGGGGACGAGTACTCTTTACAGATGAGAGCAGATTCAGTTTGAGTAGCGATTCTCATCGCATACTCATCTGGAGAGAGCGGGGAAGCCGCAATCATCCCTCGAACATCATTGAAAGGGACAGGTATGGAGGTCGCGGTGTTCTCGTTTGGGGAGGCATCATGCTTGGTAGTCGTACAGACCTTCACATCTTCGACGCAGGTTCAGTCAACGGGACCTGTTATTGTAACGAGATTCTTCTTCCATATGTGCGTCTTTTTAGAGGCGCTATGGGTCTGCCGTTCCTTTTCATGGACGACAATGCACCATGTCATCGCACAGTAGCTGCCAAACAGCTCTTAGAGATTGAGTATATTGAACGTATGGATTGGCCGGCACGATCTCCGGATCTCAATCCCATCGAGCATGTATGGGATTTTCTAGGCAGGCGCTTGGCAGCTCGTACCTTACCACCAGTAACGATTCGGGAGCTTCGATTGGCGCTGCAAGACGAATGGGCAGCAATGCCTCAACAACTCATTGACACCCTCATTCTCAGCATGGGCAGACGCTGTGAAACCTGCCTAGCAGTCAGGGGAGATCATATCCCCTACTAAAGACCGGATGTTTCTTGCTGGACACCCATCACAAGGATGTTTCGGCCTTCAGTCGCATTGCGCTCCATGCTACTTTTCAATCAGGCTTCTTTTTATCCCTCTGAATTCTCTTTTAGTAAGTGTTGCTTACATTACACATGTCCTTACGTATTGGGGATTTTACGGTATTAAATGTGTTGATTTAGAAAGCTTTTGTACTAAGTTATATTGAAAAAACCGTCTCGTCCTTAATTTTTGCACACCAGTGTATATGTATAATATAAAGAGTGTTTTTTTTCCAGGTATAGAAGTTTAAGTTGGCATTACTTTCCAAGATGGCGACCGATTTAACAGCTGTCAAGTGATTTATTCTCAGTTTGGCTTGGCAATTCATCATGAAGAGACTCGCGCCTGAAAAACGCTTTCAAATTGTGCAATTTTATTTCGAAAATAATGGTTCTGTGCGAAATACGTATCGCGCACTACGTCCATTTTATCGTCGACAAAATCGTCCATCAGAGCAGTTAATTCGATTATCCATGGAACGTTTTAGCTCCACGTTTACTCTAATTGATAACTCGTATCCCCAGAGACGCCGTACGGTGCGTACAGAAAAAGATATTGCTACTGTAGAGCGTAGCATTGAGGAAGACCCGAATGAGTCCATCCGCCATCGAGCACAGGAATTGGATGTGTGTCCATCCACTTTATGGAAGATTTTGCGGAAGGATCTTGGTTTGCGTGCTTACAAAATCCAACTCGTGCAAGAATTGAAGCCAAACGATCATCAAGCAAGGCGTAGATTCATCGAATGGGCCCAAAACGAGATTGCCGTTGTTCCCGATTTTCATAAGCGAATTTTGTCTAGCGATGAAGCGCACTTCTGGTTGAATGGCTACGTCAACAAACAAAACTGCCGCATTTGGAGTGAAGCTAATCCACAAGTGTATGTCGAAACACCGTTACATCCAGAAAAACTTACTGTTTGGTGCGCTTTATGGGCTGGTGGAATCCTTCTTCAAAAACGATGAAGGCCACAACGTTACATTCAATGGTGATCGGTATAGAGCCATGATTACTAACTTTTGTATTCCTGAATTGAACAATCATGATGTCCAGGAGTTGTGGTTCCAACAAGACGGCGCAACATGTCACACAGCTCGTGCCACAATCGATTGATTGAAAGACACGTTTGGTGACCGCCTAATTTCACGTTTTGGACCTGTGAATTGGCCTCCAAGATCTTGTGATTTAACACCGCTAGACTATTTTCTGTGGGGCTATGTAAAGTCATTGGTCTATGCGGATAAGCCACAAACGCTTGACCATTTGGAAGACAACATTCGCCGTGTTATTGCCGATATACCTCCACAAATGTTGGAAAAAGTCATCGAAAATTGGACGTCCAGATTGGACTACATCCGAGCCAGCCGTGGCAGTCATATGCCAGAAATCATATTTAAAATGTAATGCCACAAGATTATCTTTCGAATAAAAAAAATTCATGTCAATCGAATAATACATCGTTGTTTTATTGTAATTTAAAGTTCTATACCTCTAAAAAAACACCCTTTATAAGGAACTGATCGGAATGAGCAATAACGAATATCTTAAATTAGTTTAGAAACGGATGTCAGCAATTTATACTTCAAAAAGACATACCTGTTATCAGTAGCGCACGCAGGAATTTTTCAAGGGGGCGGGGGAGTGTCCGGGGTCACAAGTTCACCATTCTTTTATCATGCTCCCTTTGATTTTGTCAATTTTCGGGAACAAAACACAGTAAAAAACTAATTATTGAATAAATAATTAGCATTAATTAATAAAATTAATCATTAATAACAAATATTTAATTAAATTTTACGTACCATATACTTAGAATTATAATCAATCGGGAAAAAAATCAAGGGCTTTGGGGGGGGGTCCGGACCAGCAGGAACCCCCCCCTTGTGTGCGCCACTGCCTGTTATTCATTCCGAATCAGCGGCGGCGCGTAACCTGAACTTAATGTGGGCAATATACATTTCGCGAGGCCTTCTAGTGGCGTAAGAAGAGGATTTACAAAGTTTAAAACAAAATAAAAAACATTTTTTATTCATAAAGAAGGAAAACCAAACTTTTTACTCATATTTCTTTAGTACTTTAAGCAATAATGAAAAGAAAAAAAAATTAAAGAAACAGAAATTTTCAACTTTTTAGTTTTGCTGAAATCCTTAATAATTCGTTCGTGATTATTCTTAGATGCTGCATCTGCTTCAATAGATAAAACTGCCAAAGCTGAAAGTCTTTCCTGACCCATTGTATTTCTTCAGTGGCGCAACGTGCACCCCCGCATCGCGGAGGAGGGCAGGGTTCTAAAAGGGCCCAAGGCCTGACTGACGCAAGTACCTACCCTTTGTAAAATTCAGCATGGGGGGGGGCCCAAAAGTTCTCCGTTACGCCACTGTATTTCTTACATAATTTTTTTTATTAGTTTTGATTTTGAAAAGCTTTTCTCTCAGCAGAAACGGTACTTACGGGGTTTCTTTCCCGAAAACCCGAGATTCCCGAGAATTATACTTCGTTCTCGGGAATCGCCGAGACCGAAAAACGCAGGAATAGTTTGTTAGCAATGCTTGAAAGATTTTTACAAATAAAGTCTGCAATTTTAAAAGCATTAACTGACACTAAAGAAGAACAAATGATGGCCAAAGTAGAGTTTGAAACTGACTTCAATTGTAGCAGGCTTAAAGCCAGTAAAAATTGGCTTAGAAAAATTATGTATAGTCGAAATGAAACTTTTCTAACTGCAGAATGTGTATTTTCTTTCGTTATTGGAGAATTGAATGAACAAAATTCAGAATTTGCGAAAAATATGAAATGCTCTCTAATCCAATGAATTAAAGAAAAAAAACAACGTTAATTTATAGGATTAATGCAATACTTGAATTTTGGGAGAAAATACGAAGCAGCTGCAGTTATTGTCGATATTTTGTGATTGCCTGGTAAAAAATGTTCGGTTAGACAAGCCCAAATGAGAGATAGGGACAAGCTTTTCTACCGAGAAAAGTACTCAATATCCAACTTTTCGCACTCAGAGGAAGAGAGAATGGAGATTTTTTTAAAATACCTCTGACGTTGGATGAAAAATTAGAGAAAGCAATTTACTCTGAAACAAAAGTTTTATATTGTTCAACCAAGAAAAGTACAAGTTTCAACAAAATCATGAAACAAGAGATGCAGTTGTTTGACTCGACTGAAAAATCCATCACCGAACATTATAAAACTACTAGCCGTTACCCACCCGCTTCACTGGGTATTTCACGATGTTGTATAAATAGATGCTGTTTACATATATATAAAATATTGATATCTAGCATTAAGAATTCGATTGTATTGAAAAATATATTTGTAGATGTAACTTTTGATATAAAAAGGACATAAATTATAATATCTAATTTCTATTTATATCTAAAATAAAAGTAGAAAGATTTTTTGTGCTCACTTAACCCAATAACAAGTAGATTTTCACCAAAGCAACTTTCAGTGCATCTCTACTCTAAAAAATAAACATGCGTGCTAAATTTCAAGTCTAAATCTAACAGAGCAAAAAAGGAATTTTTATCATCAATACCCCGTTGAGAGCATTCTTAACGGATTCCAATTCAACAAAAGAAGCATGCAAACAAAATTTTAATATTATAGTCCTAGCAGTTCAAAAACGGGAATTTTGTCTAACAATAAGCCTCGGTAACTCTCCCCGCTTCCCCCGGAGTTGATTTCCGTAAAATCCATTCTTGGTGGAACTCTATTCAACTAAAGAAACGTGCTCAACAAATTTCATGTAAATGGGTTAAATTCAAAAACAGGAATTTTTCTATAACACGCCTTAATCCCTCACAAACCCACTCCTTTGGGGGTCCGTTTTCACAAAATTCTTTGTAAGAGGAACTCTATTCCATGAACGGAACATATCTTCTAATTGTCAAGCAGGTGGGTCTAGTAATTGAAAAGTGGAAATATTTATCTATTACGCCCCTTAATCCTCCTCAGTGACCCTTGGGGATCAATTTTCCCCCAAATCTATTTTGTGGCGAATCTCTACACCATGAAAGGAATCCGCTTACCAAATTTCAAGACTGTACGTCTAATAATTTTAAAATGGGAATAATTATCTATAACGCCCCTTAAGCCCCTGAAACGCCACTTAGGAAGCGATTTTCACAAAACCTATCTTATAGCAGATCTCTACTTAATCAATGGAATCTGATTACTCAATTTCAAGATTTTACATCTAATAGTTTAAAAAAGGAGATAATTGCCTATATAACGCATCTTAATTCTCCACAACGCCACTTGGGGCGATTTTCACAAAACCAATTTAGTAGCGGATCTCTACTCTATGAAAGGAATCCGCTTACCAAATTTCAAGACTACGTCTAATAGTTTAAAAATGGAAATAATTATGCATAATGCCCCTTAAGCGCCCTCAACGCCCCTCGGAGGTAGATTTTCGTAAAAATCATTTTGTAGGAATCTCTACTTTACAAAAGGAATCTGTGTACCAAGTTTTTTTTTTTCAAGTCTGTACATCTAATAGTTTAATAATGGAAATAATTATCTATAACGCCCCTTGGGGTTCGATTTTTGCGAAATCTGTTCTTAGCTGATGTCTACTCCATGAAGGGAACCTGCCTACCACATTTCAAATCTATAGGTTTAATAGTTCCGGAGATATCGTGATTAGTCAGTGAGTGAGTCGCTTTTCTCCTTTATATTTGTATAGATGTGTGAAGCTTTAAAAACAATTCCTCCAACGTCAGTTGAAAGTAAGAGAGCATTTTCTGCAGCCGGATTGTTCGTCACAAAGCTTAAAACTAGGCTGAGTGATAAAAATAAAGTGTGTTTTTTTTAGAGGTATAGAACTTTAAATTGCAATAAAACAACGATGTATTATTCGATTGACATGAATTTTTTTTATTCGAAAGATAATCTTGTGGCACTACATTTTAAATATGATTTCTGGCATATGACTGCCACGGCTGGCTCGGATGTAGTCCAATCTGGACGTCCAATTTTCGATGACTTTTTCCAACATTTGTGGAGGTATATCGGCAATAACACGGCGAATGTTGTCTTCCAAATGGTCAAGCGTTTGTGGCTTATCCGCATAGACCAATGACTTTACATAGCCCCACAGAAAATAGTCTAGCGGTGTTAAATCACAAGATCTTGGAGGCCAATTCACAGGTCCAAAACGTGAAATTAGGCGGTCACCAAACGTGTCTTTCAATCAATCGATTGTGGCACGAGCTGTGTGACATGTTGCGCCGTCTTGTTGGAACCACAGCTCCTGGACATCATGATTGTTCAATTCAGGAATACAAAAGTTAGTAATCATGGCTCTATACCGATCACCATTGAATGTAACGTTGTGGCCTTCATCGTTTTTGAAGAAGGATTCCACCAGCCCATAAAGCGCACCAAACAGTAAGTTTTTCTGGATGTAACGGTGTTTCGACATACACTTGTGGATTAGCTTCACTCCAAATGCGGCAGTTTTGTTTGTTGACGTAGCCATTCAACCAGAAGTGCGCTTCATCGCTAAACAAAATTCGCTTATGAAAATCGGGAACAACGCCATCTCGTTTTGGGTCCATTCGACGAATCTACGCCTTGCTTGACGATCGTTTCGATGAATTGCCAAGCCAAACTGAGAATAAATCACTTGACAGCTGTTAAATCGGTCGCCATCTTGGAAAGTAATGCCAACTTAAACTTCTATACCTGAAAAAAAAACACTTTTTATTTAATATTCGAGTTTTAACTCCACTGTTTATGCCAACCATATTTGCACCATTGTCATCACGACAGCTCTGAATATCTAAGCCATTTTTTCTAGTTCTCCCAGCATTGCATTGGTCAAATATTCTCCAGTCATTTTAGTGACAGCAAGAAATTCGATCAAGTTTTCTTCTATACTTCTAGCTGATGTACCACAATATTCAAGATGGCCAACATTTGTTAAATTCTACTACAATCTCTAGTGCAGTCGAGTAAAAAAGAATATTTTTCCTCTTTTATCCTACCAATCACTTCACTGGTAACTGTGTTTGACATAATTGTGATTAATTAATTTTGAATATCGTGTGCAAGTTGCTTATTATTAATGCAATTTATGTGTTCCCGTAACGCAGTATCATATTTGTTTCCCACACTCCTCACTTAACGGTAACTGAGTGCGATATACTTTCCCGCCTTCCTACCCCAACGGAAATTTTTGGAACGCCGCACCGGGACAATTCTGTAAACTGGAAACGCAACGGACAGACGCATATGACAGATCGCTTCATGTTTCTACATTAAGATATAGAAACATGAAGCGAGACTGTCTGCATGCGATGCTTTAATTGGCTTTCTAATGATGGGAAGTCCGGAGCTATGTCCCGTCTCTGACCAGGGACTCCCCGCGATAGCATCTTAACTCCAGCTAATGTTGCCAGATAAATATAAATGAATGAGCGTCAGTAGCGCAAACAGGAATTTTGCAAGAGGGGGGTCCGGGGTCGAAAGTTCACCATTCTTGTATCATGCTCCTTTTGATTTTGCCGATTTTCGTGAACAAAACACAGTAAAAAAACTAATTATTGAATAAATAATTAGCATTAATTAATAAAATTAATCATTAAAAACAAATACTTAATTAAATTTTGCGTACTATGTACTTAGAATTATAATCAATCCGAAAAAATCAAGAGCTTTGCGGGGGGAGTGGTCCGGACCCCCTCCTTGTGTGTGCCACTGATGAGCGTAAACGACAAATTTGAAATTGTTTATAAAAGAAAATGGAAAACAATATTTTCACGAATTATTTATGCATATACTTTTATGCGCTGATGAATAGAATATCTTATTAAAAAAGGGGGATATATATAATATATATATAGCCTTCGTTGCTCCATATCCCACAAAACCGGAACTGAACTGAACTTTTAAAAAGTCAATTTACCAATTTTTCGATATCTTATGGCGAAAAACAGAGTTCAGAATTTTCTAATTTATTAATTATAAAAAAAAACCCTGTAAAATGCATTTTTTTGATTTTCCTTACTTTTTGTTAAATTAGTTTAGGCTTCGAGATGCGAGGCCGTGTCCCACACCACCCACGCCTTATGCCACCTCTGTCCCGAATTATGGAATATCGTGAGAAAGGTTTTAATTGCTTTTCATAGTGAGAAGGAATTTCTCTCTCTCAGCGCGGTTGTCAATCTCAAAAATAAAAAGAAGAAAGAAAAAGACCGGACTCTACTAAACAATGAGATTTAGGGTTAAACCAGACAAAAGAATGATGACAAATGTTGAAAATTTGTTGTAGAAGCACCCGATTCATCCCTTCCCATAATCAATTATTTTATGCATTAATCAAATTTTAATTTAAATAATTAACAGGTGTGTGTGTATTATTTACAGTTTTAAATACTGTCTTACCTTTACTGCGGTTTTAAATTTAAATCTTTTAAAGTAAACAGCTCAAAAGACATTTAAGTTAATAAATTTGCCAAAATTCAGTATTAGGTAGGGAGGAGTCTTTCCAAAATCGAAAAACATGGCGAGGGGTCTATGAGGCAAAAAAGTTCGGGAACCTCTGGTTTAAATATTAATCTCATACGTTAAAATCTTAAGATATCCTCTCTGTTGTGCAGTGAGATGAGATAAGAAAGGAATTTCCTGTTCTATTCAACTCACACGGTAGAGGTTACACTCAGTGCTCATCAGCACCTGTAAAATCTAATAACGGTGAGCACCCTTTCTCGTCGAAATGTGCTGCTTTCAAGAAATGGCTTTCTTTTTAGGACAAAAAAAAGTTAGAAAAAAGTCTAATTTTTTTCTAATATAAGCTAAAAAAATTTCTTTCAGGTGTTGAAATAATTTATTAATTCGGGGAAACAAAAAAAATTTGGTAAATCGGGGACCGACTGTATTGTTTTCTCACTCAATATAGTGCGGATAGACCCAAGAAGCACATGGTGAACAACACACCACATTAAAAGTCGTTCTTCCCCTTCTAAACCCCTCTCATTCCCTTTGTCCCCTTTGGTCAGTGACCTCGCACTTCCTGTGTTGGTTGATTGATTGATTCAATATTAACGTCGCACTGTTCAGCTACACGAGGGCTTTTGGCGACGGACCACGTAATTTTGAACCATGGTCAAGTGACGTGGACGACACCTGAGCTGGCACCCCCCTCTCCTAACTACCACACCACACCAACGGGAGGACGTTTCAGCTCTCGACAGATTTAACGTGCATCGCTGCCCTACACGGTGGGTCTTTAGTGGTACAGGGTTCGAACCCGTGACAAAGCAAGTCACGGTCCGATACCTATACCACTCGGCTACCGCGGCCACCTTCCTGTGTTGGAGCAACACCTCTGGTATCTAGGAGGTGCTGGTTGGAGCCTTTTTTTGGAATGGAGAGAGAGTCGGAAAAAAATATGTTCCTATCTATTTCTAATAAGCATATCGTACGCAAAATGTGGAACCTTACGAGAATAGACATTGAATCCGAAAGACAACCTGATGGTTATTACAAATAAGATAGCATTAATAAGATAACACTTAATTATCTATAATCTGAGAAGGATCATATACTAGAAACTTTCGATTAAATAACGTTATTTCTTCGGTTTAGTTGAATTCACATTAAACACGCGTGGAATATTAAGAGCAATAGAGAAAATAGAATAGCGAGAAAGGGATTTCGAAAGTTATGTTCATATGCATTGAAATCAATGACCTTTTTGTTGCTAATAAATTAAATAAGCATTTGTTTCCTATTTTAATAAGTGCTAAATATAAGGCTTTCGTTTGTGAAAAGGATCGAAGGCACAGAATTTTATTATTATTATTTTTTTCTTAACTATCTGGTTAAATTGGTAGCGAGCAGTAGCGCACACAGGAATTTTTTCAGAGTCGAAAGTCCATCATTCTTGGATCACGCTCCTTTTGATTTTGTCAATTTTCGGGATATAAAAAGAGTAAAAAAGTAATTATTGAATAATTAATTAGCATTGATAAATAAAATTAATCATCAATAGCAAATATTTAATTAAACTTTAAGTACTAGATACTTAGAATTATATAATCATTGGGGAAAAAAATCAAAAGCTTTGGGGAGGAAGGTTCGGACCCCTAGGACCCCCCCCCCTTGTGTGCGCCACTGGTACCGAGCATCAACAAATTACCGCATATTCTCAAGATGTTGAGGGTTCCATCGGAGCACCTGATCTCCGAAGAGATCTTAATCTCCTATCAGAACATTTGAGGAATAGCATTGAAATTCTTTACTAGCCCTTGTTAAAAAATTAAAGTAGAAATAATAAGTACTGGAAAGCACTGTAATAAAAAAAAAAGGTTAGAGTAAACCAGGGTTGGCAACCTTTTTGGGAAAAGTGCCTCTACTTGATGAAGAAAAATTATGCGTGCCATTTCAAACTTTTCCAGCTAACAAAAGAATATGAAAAAGTGGAAAAAAATGTAACTTAATGGCTTATTATGAAATTTTTATGCAAATAATACGTTTTTTATGCAAGTCTCTATATATAAGTAGCGGAAATTTAAAAATAATACGATAAATAAGACAAAAGTACTAACTTAAGTTTTGTTGAGAAATTTTTTTATTTTTTCAGTTTCAATCTGTTAGGTTAGATGTAAAATAAAAATCAGTATATAAGCAGAAAAATTTAATTCTAAATAATTATTAAACAGTCAGTATTTTTTTAATGTGGTTTTTCAATTTGTAGATTTTTTCTACTGAGTCATCTACGTTAGGATTAGTTCTCAAAGAGGGCAACAAAATCAAGTTGTTTTAGGTGTGCATGAGTTTCTCTTTTTCCTCAAAAATGGGGACAGAAAAGCAAAAGGTGGATTCACAAAAAAAAATATATGATCAATCAGGATTAGAAAAGAACAATCTTTTCCATATGATCAAAAATTTTAATTATTAAAACGTATAGTATCGCTAAGAAAAGCTAAATCTCAAAGCCTTTTTTCATTCTTGAATAGCAAGAGCTCACTGGTCAGTTCATTGTTTTATTCCAGTTAATTTAAAACACACTCCCTCAAATTCTAGAATTTCACGAACGCGCTTCCTTTAGAAAACCATCGCACACAACAATAAAAGAATACATTGTTACCAGTGCGCACACAAGGGGGGTCCTGGGGGTTCGGACACACCCTACCAAAGCCCTTGATATTTTTTCCGATTGATTATAATTCTATGTATATAGTACGTAACATTTAATTAAGTATTTGTTATTAATGATTAATTTTATTAATTAATGCTAATTATTTATTCAATAATTAGTTTTTTACTGTGTTTTGTTCCCAAAAATTGATAAAGTCAAAAGGAGCATGATACAAGAATGGTGAACTTTCGACCCCGGACCCCCCCCTTGAAAAATTCCTGTGTGCGCTACTGATTGTTACATTACAATATTTTCTACTGTAATTTAACTAAGTGCATTCAAAATAAATTTTTATGGGGGGTTTTTTGTCTGAAACAACCACCTTTCAATAAAACAGTAATAAAAATTAGTATTTATTATTATCTTTTCAATTTTTAAATTTTTCATCAAGTCTTCGCGTGTCATTGTTACAACTCAGCCGTGGCACGCGTGCCGTCGGTTGGCCACCCATGGAGTAAACCAGTGGTCTTCAAACTTTTTCTACTCACAGAATCCCTAGAACTTAAAGGTGCTTTCGTGGAATCCCTAGAACTAGAAAGTGTTTTCATGGAAACTCTAGAACTAGAAAGTGTTTTCGTGGAAACCCTAGAACTAGAAAGTGTTTTCGTAGAATCCCTAGAGCTAGAAAGTGTTTTCGTGGAAACCCTAGAGTTAGAAAGTGTTTTCGTGGAAACCCTAGAACTAGAAAATGTTTTCGTGGAAACCCTAGAGCTAGAAAGTGTTTTCGTGGAAACCCTAGAGTTAGAAAGTGTTTTCGTGGAAACCCTAGAACTAGAAAATGTTTTCGTGGAAACCCTAGAGCTAGAAAGTGTTTTCGTGGAAACCCTAGAGTTAGAAAGTGTTTTCGTGGAAACCCTAGAACTAGAAAGAGTTTTCGTGGAAACCCTAGAACTAGAAAGTGTTTTCGTGGAATCCCTAGAACTAGAAAGTGTTTTCGTGGAAACCCTAGAGTTAGAAAGTGTTTTCGTGGAAAACTAGAACTAGAAAATGTTTTCGTGGAAACCCTAGAGCTAGAAAGTGTTTTCGTGGAAACCCTAGAGTTAGAAAGTGTTTTCGTGGAAACCCTAGAACTAGAAAAGGTTTTCGTGGAAACCCTAGAGCTAGAAAGTGTTTTCGTGGAAACCCTAGAGTTAGAAAGTGTTTTCGTGGAAACCCTAGAATTAGAAAGAGTTTTCGTGGAAACCCTAGAACTAGAAAGTGTTTTCGTGGAATCCCTAGAACTAGAAAGTGTTTTCGTGGAAACCCTAGAACTAGAAAGTGTTTTCGTGAAATCCCATTAAATACACATACTTCGAAAAATGTATCTCAAAAAAAAAAATGCTATAGGCACTTTATGTAAAGACAATTAAAAAAAGTGTTACATTTATTATTAAAAAAATTTAAATCTAATTTTTTGAAATATAAATTACTCATTACTAATATTATGTTGTGATTCAAGTGTAAACTACCCATGCATTATATCTAATAACTGAGATATATGCTACTATTTCTTACACAAACTGTTCAAGTCTTGGTCTACTGAGATTAAATGCAATCGCATTACATATTCCGAGTTTAATCTGTTTTGTACTTTGTTTTTATAGCCACTTAACGTTGAGTAATATATTTCACTTAAACACAACGTACTGAATGACATTGAAATTTTTATAGTTGTGGGAGAAATCCCGTTTATTTTGCATGAATTTTCAACCTAAAATTTAGAAGCTGTTCTTGCTTAAATTTAGATTTTAACCTCATGGATCCCGAGATAGTAAACTATGGAATATTCACATTCTAGTAGGAAGCATATTTATAAAGATAAAAAGAGAGAGAGTTTTAATATATATATATCAGTAGCGCACACAGGAATTTTTCAAGGGGGGTCCGGGTTTGAAGGTTCACCATTCTTGTATCATGCTCCTTTTGATTTTGTCAATTTTTGGGAACAAAACACAGTAAAAAACTAATTATTGAATAAATAATTAGCATAATTAATAAAATTAATCATTAATAACAAATACTTAATTAAATTTTACGTACTATATACTTAGAATTATAATCAATCGGAAAAAATATCAAGGGCTTTGGGGGGGTCCGGACCCCCAGGACTCCCGCCTTGCGTGAGCCACTGATATATATTCCTTTATTATATTATAATAAAAGTTTAAAAAGTGTTACAAAGTTAATAAGTTGTAACATATAAATAAAATTTTCATTTTTAATGAATAGGAGGGGGGATGAGTTTTAGATACTTGTAACTATACAAATTTCATATAGAACGTGAATCAATTTTACATACATATTTATTTCTTCTTGATTCTTTTTATTGTGACTTATGGAACCCCTGGGTATGCCTTGTGGAACCTCAAGGTTCCGTGGAACACAGTTTGAAGACCCTTGGAGTAAGCCAATGATGGGTTAACTCCCTTAATAATGATCAGTTCTCAAGATAAACATGACATCCTCTTAACAGTTGTACCATTCTTAAATATTTGTCTATATTTCAATTGTTTTAGAATCCTTCTGATTACATAAAAGACATTTCAAACAAAAACGAATTAAAAGGAATTTACCTGTATAATGTCTTGTTAATTAATTTTATATTAATGATAGCAAGTATGCAAAAATTGGTCAAGTAAAAAAGAGTAGTAGGTAGATCAGCAATGCTAAAATAAAATTTTAATTATTTACGTATGCATAAAATTACTGACCGAGGAGGGGAGAGAACACACGTGTACAAAAGCATAAGAATTTTAGGCAAAAGTTAAGGTATCCGACTACGTTCGGAACCGTGATTTTGCAAAAGCGTATAAATGGATAATATTTATGATATTTAGTGTCATATAAATTAGAAAATGTATGTAAAATTGTTTTAAAAATAGTATTACAATAAAAAATTATTTAAGTACAATATTTTGACAAAAAATGAACACAGAATGACCCATTTTCAAAATATTCTCCTTTTGTGAAAAATGCTTTTATTATAATAATATTTTGCCTGTATATAGCTCAGATCTCTGCACTGAGGCCCAACTAGAATTTTTGAAATATATAATTTAGAAGTGGGTTTATCCATGTTTTACGACAACAGAGGGGAGAAATTTTAAGAAATAAAAACGCCGATAATTATTTCAATGGGTGGTAACTCTGAAAATAATGTGAATTTTTCAAAAATCATAGTTGAGCCTCTGTGAAAAGGTCTGAGCTATATACAGGCAAAATATTATTATAATAGAAGCATTTTTCACAAAAGGAGAAATTTTTGAAAAAAAAGTTATTCTAAGTTAATATTTTGCCGAAATATTGTATTTAAATAATTTTTTTTGTCAAAATGTTCTTAAAACAATTTTATACATGTATTCTAATCTGAGAGTAACACTAAATACCACGAAAATTATCCATTTATGCGCTTTTTTAAAATCACGGTTCGGAACCTAGTCGGATACCTTAAATAATGCCAATCTAGCTTCATTCTATTTTGTAATTATAATGTTATTTTGCCATATTATCCTACATTAACTAACTGGATTAATTTCCTTTGATGAAACAGGAAAAGAATTTTCTATTTTGCAAATCACAATCCACCGAACACATTTTACTGTCTTTCACTAATTCTGGTAACTGTATTGTTTCTTCCTGTATTATTACCATATCTTTAGATCTAAAACAGTGGTCAGTGTGTCGCAAACTCATAGCCGGAATTGTTTCTATGGAGTCCGGTGCTATTTCAGACACGCCGTGTAAGAGAGGCTGATGCATGTTAAATATGTCGAGGCTCAAAATCCCCACCCTGCCGTGGTATGGAATTTTGGAGAGTTAGATGCCGGTCCAGGTGTCGTCCATATCACTTGATCGGATTTCAAAATCGACAATAACTTTGAAAATTACCCATGAAATATAATTTAAGTCAATATACGAAATTAATGCTAAAGTGAAATATTCCCATCCCTAAAAAATACTTGCATTTTGGGCACACTTTAGAGGCTTTATCACACGTATGCATATTTGGAACAGCTTTCCTAAAAAGCAACTATTTTGAGTAATTTCTACCCAGTTGCCATAGCAAAGGTTTCAAACAACTTTTTCCTAGTATTAGAAAGAATTAACGAAAGAATTGCTAGAAATTATACAGCCAACTGGCCTCTTCATCTCCCTACATCATAAACAAGATGGCAGCCTTGGCTTCGTCAAACGCATCACAAATCGCGTATAAGATTTTAAACAGAATGGTGCTCCATTTCTGTTTACGACCGTCATCAAAAGCGTGAGAAGAATAAAATAAATAATATCGGATGTTCGTTTTACGAAGCATAAAAAATGGGCGAGCAATTTTTCAATGTGAAGATAGGGCGCGGCTGATGTCAAAGTATATCGTTTTGTGTGTGTATGTTTACGGCAGCCCTTCACCCTAAAAAATTTCTCAAAACGGTTGTTCAGACTTGTGTGTGAACCAAAAGTAGCCTTAATGGACAACTAACCCCAGTCATTGTGAGCTATTTTGACGTTGAGTTTCTTTGATGTACTATTCCATTCAAGTGCATTTTGTGTGAAGAATGGGTCCGCTTTTTGTATTTCCCCCATCTGTTTAGTTCCGCATCCTAAATCTATGCCACTAATGTGTCTTTTGTAAACTATAGAGTTAAAAAATGAAATTATTATAAAACGTACAGAATTACATTCAGACCTATCCCTCTTACACTCGATACCGTGAAATAGGATAGCTTCTGTCAAAAAATTTACGAGAAAAAAATGATGTACTGGGGGTTTTACTTAGTGTTTCCTGTTTCTTTTGTAAGAGAAACCCTCTAGTTCCTCTTTTTACATGAATCTAATGTGGGGAAAATTATGTTTTAGGACTTCTGCTTCGATTAACATCAATCCCATGACGACAATATGTATCAGTTGAATGGTATACTAAACTGCCAAGCAAAAAACGCACTTAAATCTTTGACCCCTCCCCCCTTCTTTTGGTTAAGTTTTCGGATACCTGCTTTTGTTATATGGTAACTGCCGAATTTTTCTCAAACTTAAGTACTAATTTTCCAGTGAGCTTTTTTCATGCTTTTTGCGTTTTAGCTGTGTTTTGGTTTTGCTTTAGAAAAATCGACGCTTCTGGAATGTCCTTATACATTATCGGCTCCAGCAGTTTTGTCACTCCGGACAAAAATGGAAAATGCCCTCTCCAAAAAGCAAATAAATAAATAATTAT
Source organism: Trichonephila clavipes (assembly GCA_019973935.1). Lineage (NCBI taxonomy): Eukaryota > Metazoa > Arthropoda > Arachnida > Araneae > Nephilidae > Trichonephila > Trichonephila clavipes. The sequence continues at coordinate 2,633,551 of BMAU01021369.1, forward strand.
TAAAAAAAATTTAATAATAATTAAAAAAGATGAATTGTTCACATAGATAAACTCAAACTCAGTAGCGCAACAGCCCATGAGGGCCAGGGCCTACAATGCCCATCTCAGTATACGGGACCATTGGATGTTGAGGTACATGAGCAGATGTCTCGATCTGTTGGTCAGTCTGAAGCGTAATCCCCAATGTTTTAGCCCCCAAGCAAGCTTGGTACACCATTTATCCACCCATTGAAGGGTTGAAAGGCTGAGTCGACCTTGTCCAGAACCATGAATAGAACGCCGAACCAGTGGTGTGGAAGCGCGATACGCGCTACCACTCGGCTACTGAGCCTCTGCTCACGTAGATACGCACTTATAAAACTTGAATAATTCTTGTGAACAAATATATATGTATATATATATATTAAATATATAAAGGGTGTTTTTTGAGAGATATACAACTTTAAATTGCAATAAAACAACGATGTATTATTATTCGATTGACATGAATTTTTTTTATTCGAAAGATAATCTTGTGGCATTACATTTTAAATATGATTTCTGGCATAGGACTGCCACGGCTGGCTCGGATGTAGTCCAATCTGGGCGTCCAATTTTCGATGACTTTTTCCAACATTTGTTGGCAATAACACGGCGAAAGTTGTCTTCCAAATGGTCAAGCGTTTGTGGCTTATCCGCATAGACCAATGACTTTACATAGCCCCACAGAAAGTAGTCTAGCGGTGTTAAATCACAAGATCTTGGAGGCCAATTCACAGGTCCAAAACGTGAAATTAGGCGGTCACCAAACATGTCTTTCAATAAATCGATTGTGGCACGAGCTGTGTGACATGTTGCGCCGTCTTGTTGGAACCACAGCTCCTGGACATCATGATTGTTCAATTCCGGAATGAAAAAGTTAGTAATCATGGCTCTATACCGATCACCATTGACTGTAACGTTGTGGCCTTCATCGTTTTTGAAGAAGGATTCCACCAGCCTATAAAGCGCACCAAACAGTCAGTTTTTCTGGATGTAACGGTGTTTCGACATACACTTGTGGATTAGCTTCACTCTAAATGCGGCAGTTTTGTTTGTTGACGTAGCCATTCAGCCAGAAGTGCGCTTCATCGCTAAACAAAATTCGCTTATGAAAATCGACCATTATTTTCGAAATAGCACAATTTGAAAGCGTTGTTCAGGCGTGAGTCTATTCATGATGAATTGCCAAACCAAACTGAGAATAAATCACTTGACAGCTGTTAAATCGGTCGCCATCTTGGAAAGTAATGCCAACTTAAACTTCTATACCTGGAAAAAAAACACTCTGTATATATATATTATTTTAAGTCTTAAAAATACAAAATAATTCGGAATTAAGGACGTAATTAGTGGGTAGATAAATGAGTACCAAGTTTGTTTGGGGACTTAAACACTGGGGGTCTCGCTTCAGACTGACCATCTGATCGGGACATCTGCTCATGTACCTCAGCGCCCAATAGTGACGTTTACTGAGATGGGCACAGTAGGCTCTGGCCCTCATAGGCTGTTGCGTCACTGAGTTTGAGTTAAAGATGTAATTACCTGTTATTACTTCAAACGAGAGTTAAATGTAGGAGAAGGAATCGCCCATTTTAGCAGGCCTCTAATCCAAAGAATTAAAAAAAAAAAAAAAAAAAAAACGTTAATTTATAGAATTAATGCAATACCTGAATTTTGGGAGAAAATACGAAACAGCTGCATTTACTGTCGATATTTCGCGATTGACTAGTAAAAATTGTTTGGTTAGTCAAGCCAAAATGAGAGATAAAGACAAGGCTTTTCTGCGAAGAAGAGGAATCAATATCCAACTCTTTGCACTCAGAAGAAGAGAGCATGGAGATTTTGAAAGAAAAATCTTTGACGTTGGACGAAAAAAGTTAGAGAAAGCAATTTACTCTAAAACAAAAGTTTTATATTGTTCAACGAAAAAAAGTACTACTTTCAACAAAATCACGAAACAAGAGATACAGTTGTTCGATTCGACTGAAAATCCTTCACCAAACATTATAAAACTATGTGAGGGTGTAAAAAGAATTCCTCAAACATCAGTTGAAGCGGAGACAGCATTTTCTGCTGCCGGATTTTTCGTCCCATAGCTTAGAACTAGGCTAAATGATAAAAGTATAAATTGCGTATGCTTTCTGAAATCCTATTTTAAAAAAGAACAATCAGTTTATTATACATTTTTTGCGCTTTATAGCTCATTATGTAAATAAGTATTATTTTTGGAATTTATATGTATCCTTATTTTATATAATTAGTTTTGATTTTATTTAAAAATAAATTCCCCGCGTACAGAACCCCACTTCAAAGCCCATTATTTTTTCCCGATTGATTATAATCCTATGTATACAGTACGCAAACGCGCGCGCGTAAAATTTAATTAAGAATTTGTTATTAACTATGAATTTTATTAATTAATACTAATTATACATTCAAGAATTAATTTTTTACTATTTTTTTGTTCCGGAAAACTGACAAAATCAAAATAATATGTTGGGCGGCTTATTGGAGCATAATACGGGAATTGTGAACTTTCGACCCTGACCCCCCTTGAAAAATATCTGTGTGCGTCACTGTATATAGCGTTTATTGTTGTTGTTTAAATTAACGGATTTTTTCGGGAGATTGAAACATAACTTTTATTAAAAAACAATTCATCTATTTCCTTTACTCCTCTTAATGTACCAATTTTTACTCTGCAATAAATATATAAAAAAAATTATTTTATTACCCCCAGTTCTTATCCACAGGTAATTACCAAACCCCGTTTTTAATTTCGAATCGGAATTCAACTCCGCCCTTGATACAATAATCATTACTAATATAATGAAAGCAATATTAAATGTAACTATCATTCAAAAATTTTAAAAATATTCAAACACATTGATTTTTTTTTCTCTCTGATTTCTAAAGTAAAATTCTGCTTATAAATTGAATTTATTAGATACGCACTCTTGAAAGAGAGAATTATGTATACACAAATATCTGCAATAAAATAGTTACTTCCTTTGTTGGCGAGTGAGAGAATATTAACGTCGCACTGTTCAGCTACATGAAGGCTTTGTGAAGGTATTGTTATTAATCATTAATTTTATTAATTAACGTTAATTATTTATTCAATAATATATTTTTCATTGTTTTTGTTAGGGAAAACGACAAAATCAAAAGAATTTGTTGGGCGGCATATTGGAGCATGATGCAAGAATGGTGGACTTTCGCGACCCTGCCCCACCCCCTCCTTGAAAAATTGCTGTGAGTGCTACTGAGTGGGAGGTTATGTTAAAAATGGGGAACTATTATTTTAGGGTAGAGATCCCATAATTTTTTTTTGACCTAGTAATTTTATATATATACATAATTTTGGTTTAATAACTGCGAGAAAAACATACATATAGAATACGAGCAGCAAAAAGTAAAGCTTATAGAATTATACAATTATTTGTGAATTTAATAAATCTGAAGGAGTCGCCTTATTATTATTACTCTAAATTACAACTACAATCCCCCCAACGCATTAGTTTATTCGGCACGCGCTTGATTCCTCATCCCATAAACCTGAACTTTAGCAATTGCACTTAATTTGTGTATTTACCAAGAAATATTTTTCGAAATCCTTTCCACGAAGTGTGTTTGCAATACAGGAATCAATGTAGGTGCAAGTGCACCTAATACGAGTTGAGCCCCAGCCTCTGGTTTCCATGGTTACTTTTTTTAATGCATCCCAAAATCTGCGCAGTGATCAAAGTACATCTAGGGTTGTTATAATATGACCTCGACTGTGCATTTGGCTCCTTCGGCTCCTTCGGCACGGTGCTATGGCAACCTGTTAAATTGACAACTTGTTTACCGAAAATTGGATCCAAGAATAATCCGGCACCAAGCGATTTGGGAGGAGCCAAGATCTTTTTTGTAATCGCACTCTTGTGCAACTACCCCCCCCCCTCCTCCCCCTCATTTCCAGAAAATCAGGGATCGTGATTCCGGATGAAGCGCAGGCGCAGCGAAGAAACGATTCGGAACTGATGCTTAGCTCTCTGCATCGGTTGAGATATTCCATTTGTGCACCCAGGGTACCCGAAAAGCAATAATACACACACACATATATAATCTTAATATTATTTTTTACACAATTATAAAAATGTTTCTAGAGTTACTCAAGTAATTGTAGTATTTAACTCTCTCGCGATACATGTACTCTCTCTGTAATTATTTTAGTACAAGAAAACTTTATAGTTTTTGCTAGGTGTTATAATTCGGCCAGTAATTTTATGACGATGAAAAGCAAATATAAGGAACTTAATTCAACTGTAAGTGATTCGAATTATATTGAGTTTTGAAAATTTGTGCCATTAAGCAATTTTCCAAATTTTGTCAATAAATTTTTCCATTGTGACCATAAATCAAAATATCGCTCGAAATTACTCATATGCACTTAAAACAACCAAATTTTCTTAGCATCTTTAAGAACTAATCCTAATATAGATGTTACTTGTTAAAACAAGTTACTTTATATATACTTGTTTTAAAAAAAAAGCGCAAATTGAAAAGCCGCATTATAAGCAATTACTGACTTTTTAATAATTATTTAAAATTTAAAATGTTCATTTTTATTCTATACTCAACCTAACTGATTGAAAACTGTAAAAAGTTCATTGACAATAAAACCTTATAGATAGTTTATACTTTTGTCTTTTTTATTACATTATTTTTTTAATTTTTACTACTTAAACTTGCATAAAAAATATGCTATTTGCGTAAAAATTCGATCAATCATGAGAAATTTTTTTTTATCCTTTTATATTTTATTGTTTGTTAGAAAATTTGGAAGTGGCACGCATATTTTTTTTATCCAATAGTGGCGCTCTCCCAAAAAGGCTGACCACCCCTCTTTTAAGGGATCTATCTGTGGAATTTCTAGCTAGATTTCAGTTACCTGAATGCCTGTATCAAAAAAAAGAAAAAAGAGAGAGAGAGGCGGGGAGGGGATTTTTTTGGCGTGAGGGTTGGCAATTTTTGTCTTTCAGTTTGACCGGACCACTTGTCATGTTCGATTCCCTACCTTGAAATTATCTCCTGGTTCGAAAGAACGATTTTAAAAGGGCTGTGGATTTGAAAAGGGGGAATAACTCGTCTTCCCTCTTGACAGGACCGCCGCGCCGAGTTTGATTTTTCGACCATGAAAAAATTCTCTTTTATAAAGATGTCTGTTGTAGCCACTCGATCGTCGATGTCAAATCAGAACTATCGAAATTCATCATGGCATTACGTCTGTCGTTTTGCACACAGCTTTGGACCATACATTTCATCCCCATTCAACCCCAATTTCGAAGGACTCCCTGAGCGGGGCGTCAGGGGTCTCTAGGTTTTTGTGTTATTGCGTGCTCCTGGTGGTTTGGGAGACACACAGGAAATTTAGAACTTTTCATCTAATACTTTTGGAACACCGCTACAGCGAAGTGCACCTCTTTCCCACTTTCTCTTGCTCACGCGTACACGTGTGAACGGTTCTTTGATGCCTCATTTATCTTGTTTCATTTACACTTTGGCTCTTTTCTCAGGGCCATTTTTAACCTCACCGGCCATCTAGGCAATTCAAATTGTTACGCTCCCGGCCCATCTTTCAGTTCTTACTTTGCCAGTTTTCGTTCAGAAGGGATTTTCTCTTAACTCTCTTATAATCTGTTCTTTTCCTCTGTTTTTGCTGGGTTTTTTTTTATTATTAAAAACAATTTTAAAATCCCCATGCACCACAAAGTATCACACGGGGCTTACAGAAGTAAGTATTAAACACACATTCAAGGGAAACAAAAAAATTCAAAAAAAAAAAATTGAGGTTAAGAAGAATTACAAACATTTATAACAAATTCACAGAAATTTTTGAAAGCACTTCTGGTGGAAAGAAGGTGAAAATTCGATGGCCAATTAATGTTCAGTCTCTTGAACGCCAGTCTTATGATCTTTCTCTCTCTGACATACTTTTAACACAGAAGGATTGCACATGTTCTACATTTTCCTCGCCACCAATATTACAGTCACAGGAAGATGAAGGAACTAAATTAAATTTGTTCAAGTAGCTTTTGAAACTACCATGACCAGTGAGAAGTTGGGTTATTTTGTAGTTAGTGTAAAAATGATGGTGTGATAGTCTCTTATTAATGGTGGGAAAAAAATTTCTTTGTTATGCTCTCTTTATTAGAAATGAGATATTCTTGGTTCCAAGACTTCACCATTCTTTCTTTCGTGATCTTCTTGTAAAACGATTTAAGAACATTAACGAGGGTCTTTTCATCGTCCACCACCTATAAACAATGCAGGTTCATCCATTGGGCATTTGGGGCGAGCATCCAGAGGTTCGGTCCTGATAAGCCGGAATTAAGGTATCCGACTACTTGCGACAAATTTTTTTGAACAAATCGAGGTAAGGGGATTTTTTGTGATTTTTAAATTTATTTCGTATATTTTGAGGAAAAAATCCTAAAATTCTGAAAACTGAAGAAAATTTGTTATTATAATGGGGAAAAACTGGTGAAAAAATACAAAAATTTTATGAACAAATTCTCAGTTTTTCAATTTTGATGTGTTATTTTGTTATTCATGTTTGAAATTACCTTCAGGTAAGAGATATTTTAGTTTTTACAAACACTAGAGCACTTTATCTTAGTTATTACATGAAATTGCTTAAAAAACAATGATTATATTCACATAAAGAACTGTAAATTGTGTAATAAAACAATGATTGATAAATCTGATGTTCAAGACACTTCTACTGCTATGTAGAACATACACAAAAAATTTCAGCAAATTATTTTCAAAACTTTTTGAGCAATCGCTGTCCCCGTTTAAGCTTTTCGAAAAAAAAAAAAAACACATTTCGAGAAAAACACATTTTAACTTCGCAATTTTAAAAATTTCTATGAAAAAATTATATGAGCTAGTTCTCAAGTAATAATAAAAGAAAAAAAATATGAAAAAAAAAAATTAAGCAATTTTAAATTGAATTTCAGTCATTTTTTTTTTTTTTTTTTTTGTTTGTTGCAGAAATGCAATATTTCGCAGTAGTGCTGTAAATTACAAAACTTTTTTTATATAATTCATTTATATTCATCATAAAATGTTTAAATTTTTTGCCTGGTAATTTACTTCGTCAATATACAAGAGGAAGCATAAAACATTATGGATTTTTTTTAGCAAAAACATCAGAGATTTTTATAACTGTTGTGATTTCTGAAAAAAATGTACTTCCATCTAGTGACAAAATTAGCATGTATTTCGTTGCTGTAATCTTTTTTTTTCTCAGATAAATGATTTGTAGGTACTTAAAAAAAATATTGAGTCTTGTTAAATTAAAATAAATCATATGTTGCAGAAATGCAACATTGCGAAGTTAAGGGTTAAAGTTTGACATCTTGTTTTGTGGCCGCGGTAGCCGAGTGGTATAGGTATCGGATCGTGGCTTGCCTTGTCACAAGTTCGAGCCCAGTACCACTAAAGACCCGCCGTGTAGGGCAGCGATGCACGTTAAATGTGTCGAGATCTGAAACGTCCTCCCGTTGGTGTGGTGTAGTAGTTAGGAGAGGGGGTGCCAGCTCAGGTGTCGTCCACGTCACTTGACCATGGTTCAAAATTACGTGGTCCGTCGCCAAAAGCCCTCGTGTAGTTGAAGAGTGCGACGTTAATATTCACTCAATTGACATCTTGTGTAAAGTTACGGCGTCTGCTTTCACTAAAACACTTGTAGTTTTTATTCTAGAGAATAGAAAATAAAAAACTTCGTATTTTTATTAAGCGAATAAGATGGCCTATAACAATAAAATCACGAAAAAAAGCTTGTCAATTTTGATTTTAGGGTAGTCGGATACCTTAACCAGATTTTCCTTTAATCCTCCATTGCCAAGGAGGCTTGTAGATCTACGCCCATGGTCCGAGAGGAGCTGAAAACGTCACTGCCTATGGAGCCGCGGTGTCCTGGATTGGCCACCGTACGGAGAGGATAATGGCATTGTTTGGCTACTCTTGTTCATTTCTTACCTTAGGACATCATTCACCCTTTTGTAAATTAGTGCACTAAATTAATGGAATCGTTTGTAATTACAGTATAGAGTATAGATTTATTGTATTGTAACGTCGTGTGTAGCTATCCATCAATAATTAAGTCTTTACAGCTTCACATAGAAATAAAAAAATATTGTTTATTTGATAAACAATTCTTAATGAAGTAATATTGCCAAGTCGGTGTAGTCAGTTCATACTCCATTCTCAACGCCACCGGCGTTCATCGTCTTTCCACTCCAATCCCGGACTCAGCCCTTTTCTTTCTCCGTCTCTCCTCCGTTCCGTCCGTTCTCTCTCCCGGACTCTACCCTCCTCCTCTCCTGAAAAAGAACCCTTTTAAACACCAGGGGTGTATTCACAACACGCCCCTCGTTCTTTCTCATTGGCAGGTCACCAAAGTCTCTCTTGACCTCCCTCGTCCTATTTGCGCATAACACGCCAAAACACACCCGAGCCGTCTGGCTCAAGGCACCATAGTTCCTTGTTCCACCTCTGGTCACACTTGTCCATCACGCCACCTGTTCCGAGTATCCCCTTCACACAACACTAGAAAAGACAACATGATTATTTTAAGATAGGCTTCGCCTATTGTTAATGGGGCGCCAGCTCTACTTTACTATTATGGCGACCCGTCTGTCTGCCCTCACTCCCTGAGTTCAGACAATAAACAATGGCCCCATGGCCACGTGCACTGGTCATTCCATAGCTGGTTGATCGTAAAAATTCAGGGACAATTGATGGGTGTCGTATTTGTCCTTGAACAGCTGGTGAAACCACAAAACCTATTGTGAATCGAAAGATGGGAATTCACAACCATCGACGATGTCACAGTATGAACTGTTTTCAACTTGTTCATTATCATCTTTTTCATCGCTTTACTATTTTTTTCTTCTCTACATCCTGATTTTCTGAGACACTGTTATTGTATTGGTACAACAAAGGTCTTCTTCGAGCTTTGATCATTGCAAAATCATTAATAACTTCACTGCAATCAATTTCCATGGTAATATCATTTTAAGAGTGTAGCAACATGAAAATGTTAAGCTTTGACTTTCCATAGTAGATCTCATTTCAGTCTTTATTCTCTTACGGCAGCGTTTCTCAAACTGTGGGGCGCGCCCCCTTTGGGGGCGTGATGACTCTACGAGTGTGTGGGGGGGGATGAGAGTATATTGAAAAGCAAAAAAAAAAAAAAAAAAGATTATTTAAAAAAACTTATTAATTTACCGAAATTAAACAAACAAAATACATTCTGACATAATAAAAATAATTTACACTAATATATTATACTTATAAATGTATCAGAGTGATACACAATGTATTTCATAACTAATTTAACAATACGAAGTAAAGAACAAGTTTAATGATTACCAGTGACCCCATGGGATTGTCATATATAAAAATAAATACAAAAATTTACACTTCACTTTATAATTAGTACGGTTTATAATTAATCCCTTAATTGCCGATTAAAAGTTACGCGATTCGTTTTCCACGTAGATGAGCGTATGGGATGTATTGGGGGAGGAATAAAGAAGCAAAAATAATCTGAAATAAGTAAATTCTTCGCAAACATTGTCAAAGTCCGTTTATTGCATTCCAAAGTCTTCGGAATAGTTTTATGGATAGCAGTTCACAAAAAATATCCTACTTCGAAAAGACGTATATATACGTCCAGGGAAATTAATGCTTTGACTGAGCGGGACGTTTATATACGCCGGTGGCACTTAAGAGGTTAAGGTCGAATTATAGTGTTGTTGAATTCAATACATTGTTATTGTATGAGGGGGGCGCGAAGAAAATCATGATTGAATATTGGGTCGCGAATATTGACACTTTAAGAAGCACTGTAGTAAGGGCAGAAATACTTCTCTCATGACGTGCTAGGCGGTGGTATGTTCGCTGTAACTTACTTTTTTTCCCTTTTTCGGCCTTCCAATTTTTTGCGCCTTGGACACGTGCCTAGTCACAAAAATGTCCCTGTCTTCTTTCCCGAAAGTTTGCCGATCCCTGATCTAGGCGTAGGTGGATTAGCTGAATCAGCTATATGGACCCCCAGGGATCTATGACGACATGCATGACAGAAAGAAAATAATTTGGGGGATCTACCACATTTTTCTTCTTATTAAACCAGATCGTGATTTTAATTTTAAAAGATTTAATTTAATGGAAACCAAATGTTACCTATATTTAACACATTTATTTACTACATTTAATTTGAAAATTTGCAGTTATGTGACAGCATAAATTTTATTAATACAAGGACCATCATTTCAGCATTTCTTGCCAGAATTAAGCTAAAGGAGTATAATATTGGATGTAGCGAATTTTGCTAGTTTCTCAATTGGTTACGGACAATCTGCCAGGAAAATGACGTTTTAACTTAAGTTCAACATTTATATATGCCCGCGGTTGCCTAGTGGTCAAGATATCAGATCGTGGCTAGCATGTCACGAGTTTGAACCCAGTACTACTAAAGACTCGCCGTGTAGGGTAAAGATGCACGTTAAATCTGTCGAGTGCTCAAACGTCCTCCTGTTGGTGTGGTGTGGTAGTTAAGTGAGAGGGGGTGCCAGCTCAGGAATCGTCCTAGTCACCTGACTATGGTTTAAAATTACGAGATCCTTCGTCAAAAGCTCTCGTGTAGCTGAATACTGCGACGTTAATATTCACTCATTCAACACATTTAAATTTCCTTTATTCAGATTTTGAAACTAGATTTGAGAATGTATTTACTTGGAAATTACCACAGAAGGCAATGAATTCCTATCGTCACATTGAAAAAAAGTCATATTACAAGAGAAACTGATCGGAGTATTTGAGAAAGTTTTCAATTGCTTTTCCTTGTGAGAAGGAGTTTTAGCGCGGTTGTCGGCTGGACACTACTAACTGAGGAAATTTTGGGTTAAGCCTGACAAGATTGATGACAAATGTTGAAAATTTGTTATTGAAGCACCAGATTTATATCCATAATCATTATATAAACATTTGATTTTTAATCAGTTATTTTATGCATCCCTTAAATCTTAAATTAATTAACATGTGTTTCTTAAATTTTAAACTCTATACTTCACTACAGTAAGAAATTTAAATCTTTTAAAGTTAGTAGCTCTGTACCAGCAGCTGTCGTTAACACATTTACGTTAATAAATTTTCAAATATTTAATATTACGTAAGAAGGTGTGACGTCTTCGAATGGGGGTGAACCCCACCCTTCGATACGAGTTAAGTTTTATGGCTTCAACCAGATGTTAAATGATACGTGCACGTGGCCATAGCGCCATTGCTTATTGTTTGAACTCGGGGAAGCGCCGACACCCAGACTGGAGGTCATAATGGTGAAAAAAGAACTGGAAACCATTGACAATAGGCGAAGCCTGTATGAGAAGAATCCTGTCACCCCGACCGGTGTCGAGAGAATGGGATTATTGAACACAGGTGGTGCGATAGACAAGTGCATCCAGATGTTGGACAAGAATTATGGCACTCTTGGTCTTGACGGCTCGGGAGTGTATTTGTGTGTTACGCATGAATAGGACTAGGGAAGCCGAGGGAGACTTTTGTGGCTTGCCAATGAGAAGGGACGAGGGGCGTGTTGTGGACCCGCCCCTAGTGTTTAAAATGGTTTTTTAGGAGACGGAAAGAGAGCCCTGGATGGAGAGAACTTGGAAAGAGCCCTAAAGAAAAGAGACTTGGACGGTGGAGAACCGAGATTGGGGTGGAAAGAAAGGAGAGACCCTGAACGCCGGTGGCGTTGGAGGACTAGAATCCAAGGTTTAGAAAGATTTGTCCTTTCGGACAAAGGATTGATATAGACTGACTGCACCGGCTTGGCGAATAAACTGTCATTTAGTGCTTCAATAAGAATTTGTTGAGCAAAAAAAAAACCCTTTTGTTTCCAAATTAGGCTGTGACAAATTATTGTTTGTTAGCTACTCACGACGTTACACAGGGATTGACCCCAACCCGAAAAACATGGCAAGGGGTCTGTGACACAAACAAGTTTGGGAACCTCTGAGCTAAATGATCAGTTGAAGTGCTGAAAATTGTTTCATTCTTCAAATTACCTAGGTTAGGAGTCGGCAAATTTTCCAGAAAAGAACCAAATTTCAAATGAAGAAAGATAACTAATGTATCAAAGAGCCATTTGTGTGCAAAAGCATTTGCTGATAGTGGAAGGGCTCTGGCAGAGGTCGTGACCAAGAATATCGTGCTCTACTTAATATATTTTATAATACAGTCGAACCTCTATATAACGAAGTCGCTAAATCCCGAAAAAAAGTTCGTTATATGGAAAATTCGTTATATAAAGGCTCATCTTTTATTTTCTTTATAAACCACATAAAACGAATATTTTAAACTTATAAACACTATATATATATATATATATATATATATATATATATATATATATATATATATATATATATATATATATATATAAAGTAAATATTTACACCTTTTTGTAAATTTGTAATGACCTACCCCCAGGGGACTCTTCCTCATCATCTTATCGACCTAAAGCTATAGGAAGGAAAGATGGATGACCAAGACTAACCATGTGATAAATCTAATTTATTATTATCAAAGGTAATATTCCAGAACAAGAAATCTATAAAGGAAACCCTTGGAGTGGTATAAAGAGAGCGCCAACCTTATGTGAATAAGCATACGAAATCCGAATAGCTTAACTTTAATCAATTCTATCTTAACAATCTTAAATTCACTGATTTATTCTAGTAGATAAAATCCGCCTTTAGTCATGCGGCGTAATTCTAATTCTTACCGTATTAACACTGCTTTCAACGACTTCGCTCCTTCTCCTTCTAACTGCGATTATTAAACTCTAACTATATATACACTAGCTAATTTGCATCTCATTGTTTCTTCTTGAGAGTGATGGCTGTGAAATAACGTGATTGCTGGCCCAAAGATTCCCCAAGAGGATTAGTAGTTGAAAGTCGCGTAAAACCCGGTCACAAATTAATATATATTTATTTTGTATATCTTACTTGTCAAAAAAAGAAACAAACAAGAACCGCAAGAAAAGTTTCTTGACTCCCTTAGCCACTTCCTAAAGAATTAAATTTTTATTTTTGATGCTCAAGCACTTATGTTTTGACGTTTTTGAGCCACAAGACGTTTTTGAGACACGGGGAACACGAGACAGCTTCACCGAGGTTGAAAGGGGATATCGAAGATGTTTCTAGTGAACTGGGCAATGAGGGTTAAAGGTTCTCTTCTTGGATGAAACTCCCAGAATTCTACTGCTATCGGGTAGTTAGGCGCCAGATAAAACCAGTTCAAGATTTATGACCACCACAAAATGTGTTGAAAGGGAGAATAACTTGAAATGTACATAAATACTTCAAAAATAGAGAGAGAAAAAATTGAATCACAAGAGAAAATGTTCGTTGTATAGAAAAATTTGCAATAGAGAGGTTCGTAATATGGAGGTTCCACTGTATTTGAATAAAATTCTACAGAAAGTAACATTTTTCATTCCTTCAAAAATGTCAAAAATATTTTTCCCTGTTGAAGATATTTTTCATTTATGTGCCTTAGTGCAACAACAATTACTGTCAAATTATCATAATATGTAAGGTGACCAGAGTTTTTTTACAATGAAAAGGAGGACAAAAAATTTAAGAAAAAATTGCAGCGCAAATATATGAAACATTTTATTAAATCAAACAAAAATACACTCTTTACGCTTAGATCCCTTTTAATTATTTACTTAAACGAGTATTTATCTATTGAACGAATTTTTTTGTTGTAAGTATATCATTTTCTAATGTATCGAAAATTTCAGAGCAGGAAATATCCTTCATATTGAATTTTATGGTAACTGTTGTAGCTGAAGAGTATAAACATTCAATCTTGATTTCTCATTTGTCCAAAAATTATTATCGATTGGGGGAAAAAAACTCTCTCAACTGCTGCAGTAATTCCTGGAGAGCACAACGTAAATTCAACAAGAATAAATAAATTTTCGTATGGAATGTGTTCATTTTTTTGAAATAGTTAAATATCTCCAGCCATCTTTCATTCATTTCACCAGGTTGATTCTCCCACTGTTCTAATTTATTAGAATTTAAATTTACATTCAGTGTTCTAATTTCTTCCAACAGCCGCAGCTACCTAAAATCTAAGGTGTTTCCATTATTTTGATAACTCCCCCTGTAAATATATAAATACCAGGTGGGCAAAAAGTCCGTAAAAACTTTAAAAATTCATAAAATCCGGAGAAATGAACGAAAAAAAAAACTGTTTGCAGGATCAACATTAGTATGTCACGGGATTTTTTTTAAGCTAGAAAAAAATAAATAATTCGAAAATCATCCGGTAGGTGGTGCTGTTACAAGCGTCTGTGGTGGAAATATGCAAATTAGACGGCTATAAAAACCTTTGCTCTCAATGAATCCACATTCACATTTCACCATTACAAACAGTGAACGTGAACAAGAAGCTCAGTGCGCCGGATAAAGCTTTGTTGGTGAAGTTATTTTACATGAACGAGGAATCAGCGACCATTGCCTTGCGTAAATTCAGAGTTCAGAAAAATGTGAAAAGTGGAAAAGGCCCTTTAACACCTGCAGGTCTCTTAAAGCTTGTTAAACGTTTTGAGGAAACTGGAAAGTTGGAGGATCGAGCACGAGCCGGACGACCATGCATGAGAGAAGCACGTGCACCCTCCATTGCTGTCAAAATGGAAGCGATTGCGCCCGAAGCAGCTTCAGGGACCATCAGTGCTCGTGAAGCTGCCAGACGATTGGGCTTACCACCATCATCTGTCCGCAATATTCTTCGTCGAGTCCTCCAGCTGTAACCATACAAATTGCAATCGTGCCATGAACTTTTGCCAGCAGATACCGCACAGAGGGAAGCATTTGCGAAGTAGGCCTTCTCTAAAATGGAACAGGATCCCACCTGGGTTTCTAACATCTTGTGGACAGATGAAGCTCATTTCTCGCTTCATGGTGACGTTAACAACCATAACTGTTGCATTTGGGCGACCTCTAATCCACGTGAGTACACACAGAAGCCATTGCATTCCCCAAAAGTGACAGCATGGTGTGGTTTCACGTGTTCATTTATCATAGGACCCTTCTTCTCTGAAACGCAGTGCCCAGTAAATGGATGGATAACGGAAACGGTAAATGCTCAGCATTATCTAACGCTTCTGCGGGAGACTATCGTGCCATGTTTAATTCAACGAGGTCAGATTTCGAATGTCACGTTCATGCAGGATGGAGCAACTAGTCACACTGCTAACCCGGTTAAGGCATTCTTGATACACACGTTCCGGGAAGACAGAATCGTTAGCAGGCGCTGCAGGTACACATGGCCTCCAGATTTAACACCGGCAGACTTCTGGTTGTGGGGATATTTGAAATCTCGCGTGTATCTATCCGGTCCATCAAGTCTGTCGGAACTGAAAGATGCGATCCGCAGAGAAGTATCCTCCATACATCCGCACATGTTGCACTCTGCCGTTGCTGGATGCGTCACTCTCGTCTGGAATGTCTTCTCCCCTGTGGTGGTGGTCATGTGGAACATATTCTGGTGTGATAAAGTTGTGAAAGTTTTCTGTTCATTATTTATGCATTGTTTCTTTGATTTGCGTACATCAGCGCCACCTACCGGATGATTTTCGAATTTTTTTTTTGTAGCTTAAAAAAAATCCAGTGACATGCTATTACTGATCCTGCAAACAGTTTTTTTTTCGTTCATTTTTCCGGATTTTATGAATTTTTAAAATTTTTACGGACTTTTTGCCCACCCGGTATATTAAAATGAACAAAAAGAAGCTAAAAATTAGATATTTTCCCTACCAGAATTTCACTCGGAATATTCAACGTTTAATATTCCCCTCCTACATGAAATACTATTTCCATTAACAGTGTTCCAAGTGATAAAATATAAAGTATTATTCATCTCTGTAAGGTAAAAAGTCACGAATGAAAACAATGAAATACAACTTTTCAAGTCAATTTTACTGGTTACTAACGTATTCCATCTCTCATTTTTAGACCAGTATTTCTCGCGTAGGGTATGTCATACCCACCACCTAACTTTTTCAAAATTCCATCTAAACCTTTTTTGGATAATGAATAGTTTCTCGTGTAGTTGACTTTAAGGTCGTATCCTTTGAGAGGTTTTACCTTGTAGACGAATTCTGAATACAATCGGATCTCTATATATAACAAAGTCGCTAAATCCCGAAAAAAAGTTCCTTGTATAGAAAATTCATTATATAGAGGTTAACTTTCAATTTTCTTTACAAACAATAGAAAACAAATATTTTAAATTCATAAATACTATATATTAAAAAAGTATTGACACCTTTTTGTAAATTAATATATATTTCTTTTATATATATTACATATCAAAGAAAAAAAAACGAAAGAATGAAAGAAAAACTGCAAGGAAAGTTTCTTGACGCCTTTATCCACTTCCTGAAGAATTGAATTTTATTCTTTAATGCTCAAGCTCTTACGTTTTGACACTTTCGAGCTACAAGAAACGAAGTTACCAGTACGACGGATCAACACTACAAATGAGTGGAGATTAGTTTAAAGACACGGTGACACGAGACAACTCCACTGAGGGTGAAAGGGGATATCGAAGATGCTTCCTGTGAACTGGATAACGGGGATTAAAGGATGCACTTTTTGGTTGCAACACCCATAATTCTATTACTGTCGGTGAGTTACGTACCTAATAAAACCAGTTCAAGATTTACGACCATCATGAAATGTGTTAAAAGACAGAACAACTTGAAATGTTCAGAAATATTTCAAAAATAGAGAGAAAAAAATTCGAATCACAAGAGAAAAAGTTCGTTACATAGAAAATGCACTTCGCTATTGGGAGGTTATTTTACGAAAAAAATTGTGAAATGTTCTTGGTTCCAGGAAAAAGTTCGCAATATAGAGGTTCATAATATGGAGGTTCGACTGTATATATTTTGGGATACCGCCTCTTTACGTATGTCATACCCTGAGCTTGAACGCCGTTACAGTTCTAACTGCATGAGCACGATTTAAAATCTTTCTTATACTATGGCGCATTATTGTAGTTATGATGAAGATATGTGATATTTAAGTAATTTAATAGATACACAGTATTTCATAGATATAGAATGATAGTATTTTTGGATAAAGAAAGTCTCGTGGTAGGGATGATTAGGAAGAATCGAATGATGAAGAGTATAATAGCAAATATGATTCCTCTACAGAAACCAATCCAGATAATTTAACTGAGGAAGCAATTATCGTCTTTGATAAAATGACCACATCATATTCAATGACTAGAAAATGTAATCGTTAGCCTATGACAATATTTTTTGTGTGGGTGAAAGTTGCGCCAATAAATGAACAAGTTATTTTGTGTGTGAAGCACTCAGAAACCACCTACTAAACATTGAACCAGACGTTGATTTCTGAAGTATTTTTGATTGCGATTTACAGAAGAATGTAAATAATGTAGAAACCAGCAAGCAATGCTTCTATGAAATTAAAAAATAAATTAAGATCCATTGAAAAGATCGCACTCACTAGCAACGAAGACTAAAGGAGTGTATGTACTGAATTCTATAATTAAAAGAACAGAAAAACTAAATTTACTTCTGAAAAGAGTAATAAACACATATTGTATTTCCCACCTTTCTTCCTTTTTCACCTTTGTATGCAAATTTTACGGTAAAAACAGAATGTAAACACACTTGGGTATGAAATACCCTGGGGGTGAAATTCCGTTCGTTTTTTTCGGGCGAGGTATGTCGGGTTATAAATAATAAGGTGACCAACCGTCCTCCTTTTATAGGTTCTGTCCTTCCTCAAAAAGTGTCCTCCTAATTTTAATACTGATCTGTTAATTCCTGTATTCAGATACGAACCAAACATGTTTCCAATATGTCGAAGAATGGTCTGAAACAAATATCACAAGAAATAACAGTTTTTAATGGTATTTTTTGACTTCATCGCAAGTGAATTGGGCAGATATAGAAAATTGTGTTTTTATCGAAAGAAATGGTTGATATTTTAAAATCGATGAGAGAGAGAGAGACAATGGTCTGTTTGAAGAAGAAAGGCGACTGAATGCATATTTAAATTTTAATAAATTAGAACACTCGGAAAATCAACATGCTGAAATGGATAAAAGATGGATGAAAATACTTAAACCATTTAAAAAAAAAGAACACATTCCATATGAAAATTTAGTTATTCTTGTTGAATTTACGTTGTGCTGCCCTGGAACTAATGCAGCAGTTGAAAGAGTTTTTTTCAGTTGGCAATGATTTTTGGACAAGTGAGAAATCTAGATTGAATGTTAATATGTATTAGCTTCAGTGCTTACCACGTAAAATTCAGAATGAAGGATATTTTTTGCTCCGAAATTTCCAATATATTAGAAAATGACATGTCGACAAAAAAAATCATTCAATGGGAAAAAACTCGTTAAAGTAAATAATTAAAAGAGTAATTAGGGTAATTTTGTTTGAATTAATAAAATGTTTCATGCATTTATGTTGTAATTTTTTTCTTAAATTTTCCGTCCTCCTTTTCATAGTAAATAAACTGGACACCTTATAAATAAGACTTAAGTTTTTGAATTATGAAGTCTTTCTCTCAGATTTTTCGACTATGTTCTCCATTTTCAACCCACTCACATTACTAGTGGTAAGACCTGAATCTCTCCTCCCCCTCCCTCCCTGCTGAGGACCCCTTCCTCCTTTCCCTCCCATTGTTGGATTGGGCAGATGTTTTCCCCGAAGCATCTCCTTTTATCTTTTTCTGCATAAAAGCTTCTTCGCCCCTGCACCATTGTGCGAACCTACTACTTAAAATACGGCAGCCCTATTCCCGGGGTTCTATTGAAATGATTTCCCAGAATTAAGTCGCAATGCTATTTCCGGAAGATATGGCAACCTAAAATCGATAATCACACGTGCCGCTGGAACTTGTTGCTCTTCAGCCAATGGTTGCCACAGTTTGATCTCTTTTATGTCTCCTTTCTGTGAGAGAGCAAAATGCAACGGGGTTTTTACTCGGGGGGTTTTATCGCTTTATTTGTGTGTCTGAGAATCGCAATGCTCTTTTGCAGTTGATAAATTGATGAAACCTTAATCATCATTTATGGAAGAAGAGCGTTATAAAGTCGAGATAATTGTCCTTTTCAGTCCCATCTTCGAAGATTTTTAACAGTGCTCTTTTCGTTTAAAATGCTTCGAACACCCACAGATGCTGTTATTAATAAAGCTCATTAACTGAAAGCATCGCATCTCAAAACAAATAATATATGTATATATATAAATTTAAGTCAATTCCTACTTAGATCAGCAAAGAAAATTTTTATTTTAGTTACTTTTTATTAAGTAATTACAATTAATATAAACATGTACACTGATGTCCGTAAATTAAAGATAATGAAGTTCAGGCAAAGAAAGAGACAGAAGCAAAAAAAATTTGACTTAATTGTAAAGTCTATTTATTAAACAAAAGGTAAAGAGCAAAAAAGATGCTATATGTTTGACATAATTAATAAAAATTGCGATTTTTACTCCCTGGAGCAAATTTCAAAACAGAACCTATTTACAAAAAAACAGTATAACATGGTTAATACGGAGTATGTCTCCCGGACGATGCAATACAGGCCTTACAATGCCTAGGCATGCTGAGTATCAAATCATTAATCTGATCTTGGGGAATATTACACCACTCATCAAGCAATGCCCTCCGAAATTCCGGTAGATAGGTGGGAGGGGGTTGACGGGCTGCAATTCTTCGGCCAAGCATATCCCATACATGCTCTATTGGATTCAAGTCCGGTGAGTATGCTGGCCAATCCATACGGGTGATATCCTCCGATTGAAGGCATTCGTTTACAATGTTTGCACGGTGAGGACGGACGTTGTCATCCATAAACAGAAATTCAGCTCCCATGGCGC
Organism: Trichonephila clavipes; assembly: GCA_019973935.1. Lineage (NCBI taxonomy): Eukaryota > Metazoa > Arthropoda > Arachnida > Araneae > Nephilidae > Trichonephila > Trichonephila clavipes. The sequence goes on from BMAU01021369.1 coordinate 2,653,580, forward strand.
CCCGAAACAAACGTACATGTTGTTCCAGAATGACATCCCCATAGATGTGGCCTGTCATCGTTACGCTCTGAACATGCAGGTCAGTTCTGGAACCAAGAATAATTCCTCCCTAAACGAGCCATCCTGCACCACCGTAATGGTGTCGTTCAATGGTGTCATTCAATGGTGTTCTCTTGGTGGTAACGGGTACCTGCCACTCTCCATATTAAAATCCGGCCAGAAACAGACTGAAAACTAAACCTGGACTCGTCAGAAAACATCACACAAGACCACTGTTGTGGTGTCCACAATGCATGCTCTCTACTCCAGGTTAATCGCAGGCGACAGTGAGTTGCGGTAAGTGAAACACATCTGACAGGCCTACGAGCATATAGACCAATGTGCCCTAAGCGTCTGTACACGGTCTGCCTTGAAACTGTCGTACCGGTAGCTGAAGAGAGCTGACGAGACAGGTCTGATGCGGTGCTCCGTCTGTTGCTTTTGGCAGTAACTGCCAAATACCGGTCGTAATTCGGCGTTGTAACTCGGGGGCGACTGTGCTGTAACATCTACTCACATTACCATCATCTTGGAATCATTGCCAAAGCCTGGAGATGACACTCTGGGCGATTCCAAGTTCCTCGGATACTTCCAGGTGGGTACGTCCATATTCCAGTCATCCAATAATTCTACCACGAAAGAAATCATCCAAATGCTTCCTTTGTGCCCTAACTATGCGGTTATTGCACTGAAAGGCTTTTAAAGCGCTTGTGAACAATTTTACTTCTTTGCCACCATTCCTTATATGTACCCCTCTCTTACACTGTCGTCATTGTGACTTACTATCCGCGCCATCTGGTGGTTTCCTGTAATTTGCATATTCTTCTTCAAGATGTGTGTGGTAATTCTACAGGTGAAATTTTTATTTTAGAGTTCAATTTCAATGTGATTCTGAATTATCCTTAATTTATGGACATGAGTGTATATATACATATGATAAATCACAATATTACCTGGCAAAATAAAAAGCGATTTTTCTTGCCATTTTCCGTTTTCCTTTCTGTATAGGGCTTTGGACTATTGTTTTTGTTTGTTACTATTTATGCAGTCACAAATCACATTCTCAGAAATTTGTCCACCCCAGGTAGGATTCGAATCCACGACCTTTGGAATACAAGTCCAACGCATTATCCCTTGCACTACAGGAACACAAAGAGCGATTTTCCTTTTTATACAAGGTGTTGGACTATTATTTTTGTTTGTCACTATTTATTCATTAATTAAATATAACTGATGAATTAATATTTAAAAAAAACTGTATTGACATCAAGTGTCATTCACTACAGGTTTAAAAAACTGTATTTGAACTTAATAAAATACTCTTTATTCATTCACTCAAGTTCAAATACATTTTTTTTAAATATATACATATATATATGTATTTTAATTATTTATATATATGTGTGTGCGTGTGTATAATGCTGTATTATTTATGTCGTTCAAATACATGTATATATATATATATATATACATATATATAGAGAGAGTGTGAACTAATAGTAAGCAATTAAAAAATGGTAATACTGATACGCTAAAACAGAAAACATTTTATTCCAAAATTATTTAGCTGAGAGGAAAACCACCTATTTAAAAAAAATAAACGAAAATAAATAATTATAACTAAATCGAAAATACTTAACAAAAATGAAACGAAAATAATTAACACTAAATCGAAAAAAAATAATAATTGGGGTTATGAAAAGGTACTAATTATAACACTGGTTTTCTTCGAAGCGTTTCTGTACTCAAAAAAACTTTAAACCTAGAACAAATCCTTCTGATTCCACAAGTGTCTTGCGGTTATGGCGACAGATTCATGGCCCGTTTGTCGTGAGTTCGAGCCCCAGTGCCACTGAAGACCACAATGTGGTCGTCGTGTGGAAGTTAGGTGACGGGGTGCCAGCTGAAATGTTATCCTAGTTGCTTGCCCGTGTTTCAGAATTTTGAGGTCCGTCGCCAACAGCCATCGTGTTGTTTCAGAGTATGATGTAAATTATAAACCTTTTCAAGTTCACGACAAACTCAAACGTTGTGGTGTACGCTGCATATTTTTGCACATGATATGCTATTCAAACAGCTTAGGTGTCCCAACAAATAGCACAAATTATTGTGATGCTATATAATAAGCTTCAACCTTTCATCCCTACTACAGTGGGTCGATAAATGAGTACCAAGCTTGCTTGGGGCCTTATAACACTGGGGTCTCGCTTCAGACTGATCACCTGATCGGGACATCTGCTCATGCACCTTACCCCTCAATGGCCACGTATACTGGGATGGGCATAGTAGGCTCTGGCCCTCGTGAGCTGTTGCGCTACTGGGAGTTTGAGTTTATATATGATGCGACGCTTCTTTTATCTTCGTTTAAATTCTATTTCTTTAAAACCCAATTTCTTAATTTAACATCGCATCATGACTTAAGTTAAAATTAATTCTAAATAATAAATTAATGAAACTCATCTCACAATAAATTATACACTGATCGTATAGTTATTAAACATTAAATTTATTTCTTAACACAATTTACTTTAATACAAAATCAAAATTGAACTTAGCTTGAGAGAGGTCGCACGGAGTGGGAGGATGGGCATGTTCGACGCCCGGAGCCCCGCGGATAGTCTATAGCTCAGGGATCTGCTCTTTTGTCTCTACAAGTCTCGATCAGAGTCTGGTTCTGGTTCTTCAAAATCGGGCTGCGTCCCGTTTTTATTCAGCCCCTCTTCACCTAGAAATTCTAGAGCGGACTCTTTGTCTTGTCCACGTAATTATCGCTGATTGGTCCAGAACCAGCGCAGAGATACACTCTTTGAAACCCCGAGGGTTGATGAACTTGGAAACGCGCGAAATTTGTTGACGCACCCCACAATTTATGGGTCCATTGACCCCCAGGCGTGGAAGCCTTCTCGGCACACCCTTGCCGAGGAAATCAACCCCTCAGTGATGGAAAAAGAAACGAATTCCACAAAACTGACTTCGAAATTTTGAAGTTCTGTTGAATAATCCTGAATAATCCGCGCCTCCCCTCATATAATAAGCTATCCTAGAGCTGGGTAAGGTCGACTTAGCCTTTCATCCCTTCAGTGGGTAGATAAATGAATATCAAGCTTGCTTGGGGACTAAATACTGGTTTTTTTTCGCTTCAGACTGACCAATTGACCGAAACATCTGCTCATGCACCTCAGCGACCAGGGCTCCGTAAACTGAATTAGGCACAGTAGACCTTGGCCCTTATGGGCTGCTGTGCCACTGAGTTTACTTTAGTTTATAAAATATTAATTTCCTTTTTAATTTTAATCAGCATGTTTTCATTACATATACTACTTTTTAAGAATCTATACTCATAAATCCATACAAAATTAAATTTTTCTATATGTTTTTGTTGAGATGTATTGCAAAATTATTATGGACACATTTAATTGCGATATGATGCTAGTGGGATTGAAAAGCTTTGACGAAAATGCACTGGAAAAAATATAAAATATATTACATTTGTTCTCATTAAAATATTTTTTTTTCTATGAAGGATTTTGCAATTTAAGACTGTTAATCTTTGTTAAATATTATCCTTCACGCTTGTGTTATCAAAATTACTTTCACTCAGTAGCAGTGCTCCGCAACCTTCTTATCGCTGCGGACCGGTCAACGTTTGATAATTTTACGGTGGCCCGCGGAGGGTAGGACACGTTGATTGTTTATATTTTAGATAGTTTTGATTTAACAATTTTAATTTAGTTACATTTAAATATGCCTTCAGAATAAAATACAGTTACACCAAAAATGAATAAAAGTGATTTAACGTGGATTATAAAGTGATTTCCGAGGAAAGTTGCGCAAATCCGAAAGAAATGCACCACTTTAAATAAAATGGCAATAGTTTAATGTTCTTTAGGCGGCCCGGTACCATTTAATCCACGGACCGGGGGTTGTGGATCACTACAGTAGTGCACCCAGGAATTTTTAGGGGGGGAGGGCAGGGTCGAAAGTCCACCATTTTCGTATCATACCCCAAAACACCGTCTAACATGTTCCTTTGATTTTGTCGATTTTCGAGAACAAAAAAACAGTAAAAAAATGATGAATAAATAATTAGCATTGATTAATAAAATCAATTATTAATAACAATTACTTAATTAAATCTTATATATTATATGCATAAGATTATAATCTATCGAGAAAAAAAATCAAGGTGGGGGCTGGACACGGGTACCACTGCTTTCGCTTTTTATGTATTTTACTAACAAAATGTGTTTATTTAGAAAAAAAAAATTCAGGTTAAAAAAAATTCAAAAATAAAACGAGAATTATCTCTATATATATTATACCCTAAAAATAATTATGATAATAAAGTGTGTACGAGAGTCCCACTGCAAAGCAACACGAGGGCTACTGGCAACGGACCTCGTAATTTGAACCATGGTCAGACCACATCTGAGCTGCCCTCCCCCCTCTCCTTACCTTGGTCGTCACCTGACCATGGTTCAAAATTACGTGGTCCGTCGCCAAAAGCCTTCGTGTAGCTGAACAGTGCGACGTTAATATTCAATCAATCAGCCCGGGAGCTGGAGACCACTGGACTAGACGTCTAGACTTACTCAGGATAAGAAGCTTAAACTGGTCACTATCGAGTTCTTTCTTTTCTTTTCTTTTTTGTTACGCGTCTCCAACTTTATGCACTATTTCCTGAATTCTAAGCTCACATATTCCGTTTGGATTATAGATTCTGACTCACTTTGAGAGCCGTCAATCCAGAATGTGCATAACCATATAGTTCTGCACATATTCGTGTTCGCTGACAAAGGCTGATCTGAGTGGCCCACACAAACGGGGGAGTGACCGGGTGCACCCCCAAAGCCCGTGATTTTTTTTTTTTTGCCGATTGAATATAATCCTATATATATCGCACGTAAAATTTAATTAAGTATTTGTTAGTAATCATTAATTTTATTAATTAAGGCTAATTATTTTTTCAATATTTAATTTTTTACTTTCTTTTGTTCTCGAAAATCTACGAAACCAAAAGAATATGTTAGGCGGCGTATTGGAGCATGATACGAGAATGGTGGACTTTCGACCCTGGACCCCCCCTCCTCCTCCATTGAAAAATTCTTGTGTACGTCACTGCTGAATTCCCATGGAACCAGAAGTCCTACTGGAACAAAGTAATCTCTTCTCAGTTTTGTTCGTCAAAAAAACTTGCTGCTCACTGTCAAGTAAATTTTTTTAATATAATATGATTGCGAGCATATTTGGCAATACGAAAGGATTGAGACCTCAACGAAAATTAAAATGTTTGAAATGTGTTGTAGTATCGTCGGCTCATTAGTCGAACACTTCCCGACAATACTTGTCAAGTGGGCCGTGGGTAGCCTAGTGGTTAGAGCATCGGACTCCAGACTGGAAGGCCTGGGTTCGATGCTCGATCTCACCAAATACCCTCCGAGTGCACACGGAGTACGTGCTCGTTAAATCAGTGGGTCCGTAGTCTTGTGGGCTTATTCACGAGCGCAGGAACTGGAGAATATTTCCCTCCCCTTCAGTTCACTTGCTGAAATTGGGGAGGTGGAGATAGAGGTCGTGTCGCCATCTATCATCCCTTCGGGGAGTTTCTCCGAGCTTAAATAGCACTGTCACCTGTATGGTGCTCAAGGCCAACGACAGGCGTACCTCTTGCCCATGCCACGATGAATTTCGTGGGCCTCGTTCTGACTACGTCAGACAGGTGGCATTAGCCACAACAACAACTTGTCAAGTTTGATGTACATGGTGACCGGAATGCTCAAATGGGACATTGCAATCTTCCAAAAGATAACTTGTATTCTTCCCTCATGCCTGGAGGCAAACAAGTGTCTCGCCGATACTGAAGGCGACTATGTTGAAAGCACACCACTTCCCCCTCCGACCCTTAGATATCGTCTGGGCACCGCGATCTATAGAAAAAACACTCCTGTGAATAATATCCATTGTCGAGTTGCTTCGCACATGTGGATCACACTATAATTGAATAAGAAGAATATCGACTTGTTGTGATAAAGCCATACCCTGGAAGGTACCTTGAGTGTTACAGTCTCAGGACGATTTACAGACCCTCCAGATGGTATGCGAGGCACGGCACCGGAGTGGTTTCAGACGCGCCAGCTTTTTGTCTCCACGCACCAATGGAGTTGGGACTAAAGTGAATAGGACCGTGTGCAGATCTACTACGCTCGCCAATCAGATATGATTGGGGGCGTGAAAGAGGCACGACCGGGGTTTAAAATGGTCAACTCTCAAGTTGACGAGGAGCTGCTGGGTCTTTTTCAATCTTCTGCATTACATTCCGTATCAATTTTTTTCGAAGACACTCGATAGATGTTGCTGGGGCTACCGCACCTCAAGAACAAAGAACTGTGATGACCTTTGAAAAGACGGAGGTCAGGAGTCTTCGAAGCAACCGCTTGAGTGAAGTGACTTTGGACCATACCAGCGAAAAGGGTCGCGGGTACAGCCGTAACCTGGAGCCGATCATCTTTAAACCTTAACGGGGAACCTTTTAATCTTAAACGGGACTAGAACTTTTCTCCAGTGAAAGTTTCTGGAGAGCAAAAATTTACTACTGAATATAATATTTTGTTTAATTAATTTGGGATAAAAGGTCTTTCGGTAAAATGCTGTGTGTGCCCGCACGCTACCCAAGAAGGAAGTAATCTTATCGGACTACATCGTTACAGTGTAAAACAGCTGTTAAACTTTCGATCGTCACGCCCCACCTTCATGTATGAGCCTAACATTGCGGAATCCCAAGATTTTGAACACATCCTTACCAATACATGTCTGAGTGATTTAAATGCAATGGTTATTGTATTTGTCGCGCTATGAATTCAGTTCTTACACTTTGCATATCTGTTTCTACTATTCTTTAAAAATATTACGTTTGTAGTAAAGACTATGCAGTTGCAATCAATAAAATAAAAAAAGACTGAATTAATATTCTTGATAGAAATGTATATTCTAGTAGAGTTTTTTCATTTTAGTGATCTAGTTTAGTATGGAAATACTTTCAGTTTTTCCACGAAACTTTTCTCAGTCTGTAAAAAAGGGAAATCGTGACAGTAAATGAGGGACCTTCGTGGACCCCCTAGAAAAAATTTAGGGACCCCGAAGGTCCGCGGAATACAGATTAAAAACCACTGGTGTAGAAAATTTCGTTTCATATTTTCAATTACTCTCGCTATTCATAGATGGAATGAAGTTTGAGCACAACACCTGGAAGACGAGATTTCCTGTTCCTAAGGGTTGTATTCATTCTCACCCCGCCTCTCGGATAGGGGGATCTTTACTCACCCCTCCTCTTGGAAAGACGAGCGTGTTTAGATGTCAGTAAACAAGTGAATCGTCTGAAGCAGCGTCCTGCGGCTCACCGAGCTTTTTTAAGTGATCCGGAGGCCTAGGCCAACGACAGGCGTACTTCTAGCCATGATGAATTTCGCGGGCCTCTTTCTGACTGCGTCAGACAGGTGACATTAGCCACAACACACAACAAGGGCCCCGGTCACGGCCCATTGGTCTGAGAAATTTACTTATTTATATATCAATTTTGCTTTTTGTTGTCGGTGTCGTACGGGTATGAATTGATATTCTTTTTCTATTTGGGACGGTTACGGTTAGTGATAACAGACAACAGTGGAGCAGCGACAATTTTATGGGTGGAACTAATTTTTAAATATCGTTCTTATCTTGCTATCAAAAAATGTTTGAACAAAATTATCGTTTCAAGACGATTGGGTGGCTGACTATTTTGTAGTGAAAAACAAACATGGATCAGTAATTGTTTGATTTGTTACGAAAGCTCTGCATTTAAAAAGTACCAATAAACAGGAATCATTCAATGACACTTTTCCTCGGAGGTTTTTTTTTATGAGGTAATAAATAGGCTTTCTTGAATAATCTTTCCAACAGCAACAAAGTGTTTTGTCAGTGGTAATATCACAGAGGCATCCTACGAAGTTTGTTATATTATTGGAAATCCTATGAAACCGTTTACTGATGCAAAAATTGGGAAGGAGTGTTTCTTAAATGCTTCTAATTTAGTGTTAGTAACAAATATAAAAAATAATAATTAAAAAAAGCAAAACAGGAGTTATAATGTTTTGATCAATATTCCACACTTTAAATTTCCAATGTTATCTTGGTCTTAAAGCATTCCCCCCCCCTCCCCCTCACTTGTCCTCATGTTGTGGCCCGCATGAAATAACTAACATTTGTATGCGGCCCGCGTGAAATAGCTGACATATTTATGCGGCCCAGAAGAAAAAAAGGTTGAGTATCCTGGTATGATACCCTAGTTCATCGGCCTGTTGCTTTTTGTCTGATCAAGGTTACTAGTTTAAGATTTTTAAATACGCAGAATTCTGCCTGACATTTTTTGGATCCGAACCATTTAACTGAATTTAAATCATATTCACATTGCTCCTAGACTCGGAGAATTCTTTCAAGTTTCTGTTGATTTTCCGCAACTTACATTTTTGCTTTAGTCTTTTAAGATATTAATTGAACAGTTGATTTTTAAATCTTGATGCAGACTAACTTCAGATTTTCAAGCAAGAACATCTACGGGAACAGTCTTTCTACACATGCAGGAAGCATTTAAGAGCGCCAGGAAGTTCAGAAGATTACTATATATGCAATCTATAATTTACTATTCAAAATCTTTACATTTCTTATTACATATACTCTCACTGTCAAATCTCAAAAACAGAGTATTCAAAGTCAAAATTAGAAAAGATGTTATCACTCAGACATATCAGTTTTCTCAAAGTTATGTTTCAGACCCCGTCCTGTTTAGGGCATGGCATTATTGCATCTTCTGGTAACACTCAATGCCACTCCCTGACGACACAGTAATTCATTAAAAAATAATAATAAATAAATAACTAATCGAACTTTTTGTTAAAATACTCTTACAAAAACACAAGTATAGAAAATGCCGCAACTTTTACAGAGAAATGAAAAGGGCTAACTTATTCAACAAAATTCGAAGGGCAATTAATGGTTCAGTTCATTGAAAATCGGCCCTGAGGAAACTGTTTAATTTTAGCAGATTTACCATTACGGATGTATTCTTACAATTAAAAAAAATTCATAAATAATACTTATTTATTCTCTGACACTAAAACATGTGGTTCAGTATAAGGGTTGGTTGCCTTTCTTTTTCAATTCCTACTATTGGTTCACTCTCTCCCTATATATATATATATATATATATATATATAGTTATATAGTTATGGTTATACTTGAAAGTTAATGCTGATTTATAAGGCTTAAAAAATAATGATCTAGGATTAGAAGTGTTCTGTTTGGTGCATCTGTTCGGAGAAATAATTGGGTGTTTAATTTAATACTTGAAGATGTAATGAAAAATAAAAGTTAGATGTATAGTAAATTTAATCTTAAATCGAATTTAATTATCCTTACATACATATATATCTTGTTCAAATTTTCAATCGTTAATAAAATACTTTCTATTCCTCTATTCAAGTTGAAATATTTTTTTTTTCAAACTCATAGTGGATGACCCTTGATGTTAATACACTTTTTTCAAATAATAATTCATTAATTAAATTAAAAAAATGAATAAATAGTAACAAATAAAAACACTAGACCAACAGCATATATAGAAAGGAAAGTGGAAAACTCAAGGAAAATCGCTTTCTATTTTGCCACTTAATAGTGTGATTCTGTCTCATATGTGTGTACATATTGTATTACTTGTAATTATTTAATAAAAAGTAACGAAAATAGATTTTTTCTTTGTCGAGCTAAGTAACTCTTTTTTATATTACTTGCTTTTAATAAAAAAATGTAAATTTTTGAATAAGTTAACCTATTTTTGACTAAAAAAAAAAAGGCAATTATTTAGAAAAATTTAAATTTATGAGTATTTAATAAAACAAATCTGTTTAGATTTCAGAACATTAGTAGCTAATATAACATATTTAATACAATCTACTATAAAAATCAGTTATTTGTTTTCCTTTTGATGTGTTTGTATTCTTTTTTATTCCTCTTGAAAGCTTTATGATTGATTTGTAAAACCATGAATTCTTATTTGACCTTTAACATAAATCTTATTTTAGAAATACTCTCGTAAATTTTGTAAGCTGTGTTATACATTATCTCGCACAAATATTTTTTTGAAAACCCTATAACAATCTTAAGTAAATTTTGTGTATAATTATTAAAGTGAAGGGCTCCATCATTCAATATACTTTTAGAAATCAGATATTTATCTCACATATTATGTAGAGAAAATGGAGGATTTTTGTTCTTAATTTAAAACGTTTATTTTCAGATAAGGGTCTCACAGTTGGCCATTAAAATTGGCAAACCGAAATGCGCCATCAGTTCCTCCGATCGATTAAACTGTGATGTCACTAGGATAATTTATGTGATAATGCTGCTCTCATTGGCTAGCCGTCATGCGAATAGATCTTCTCATTGGTCCATTCATTGCCCACGCGATTTGTTTTTTTTTTTAAGTAAAATCTCACGTTTCCAATAACAGATTTCTAAGTCTTCTCGTTCCCTTAGCAACGTGTCGTAACTGTTGCTCAGACAGAAGAAGGCTATTTTTAAAATGGTAGCTTTGAATAGGAATACATATAATATCCAAGAGTGCAGTATTATTCGACATTTTTTTTTATTCCATCGTTCATCCGAAACCTTGTGAAATCGTGGTGAAAAACCTTAGCGTTATGATGATTTTTTTTAAAGGAAAGATTCGGGGGGTAAAATTTTTATCAAATTATTACTTATTAAGACTAAAAACTTATTGCAAAAATACTAATTAAAATTAAATCATTAAAAAACAATCATAGTAGCTCTATAGCAGTGGTCTTTAAACCTTTTCAACTCAACCCCTAGACTGGAATTCGAAACCGAAACTTGGAGACATAGAACACAATTTCAACATACGGAGGCATCTTTCAACATCATCTTTTCAAAATGATTGTATTCATTAGTTATTTTTACATCTCGGAAAAGGTATAAATTTTTCTATAAAAATCAATAAATATAAGTTTAATAAAATAGTGGCAGTTTTATTCACAAAACACGGTTTGAAATACCGTGTTATATTTTCAATCCTGGAATTTCGGGATTACATTATTCAAATCCCGGGATTAGAATTGGACTTTTAGTGAAAAATATTTATACAATAGCATAGTTAAAACTACACACAAGGGGGAAAAAACAAACAAATAAAAACTGTACGTCATGAAATTAAAAAAATATTTCTTCATTTCTTGTGTTTCTGTAAAAAGGTTTTAAAAAACAGCGCTCGTTCAACGTTTCATCGATCTAACGGATTCTTATTCAATTCCTACTATTAGCTCACACTCTCTATATATTTATTTATCTTGGTGGAGTTTTCAATCGTTAATAAAATACATTTTAAGGCGCTCAATTAAGCTGAAATTTTATATACACGATTATTTTGGATTTTTTTTTTGTCGTGTCCATGGACAATCAGATAATGTCGTGATCTCCCTGAACCGCCTCCGCAAGTCTCGGCGCATCAGCGCTGTAAAGAACCTCGCGTAGCTTCGAAGCCAATGGCACCATTCCGAGCCCTATAATATGCGGAGTAAGGGCCGGACATTCTAGGATGTGGTCTGGCGTTAGTTGGGCCTCGGTGCAGTTCTTGCAGGGGATGTAAGTTCTAGTTTTGTCTGATGAGATCTTCATGCCTTTAAAATGGCCCTTCCTTAGTCTTGCAATTATGGATGTAAGATTTCTAGAGCAATCAAAATCGACAATGAGGTTTTTTTTGTAGCGATGAGGCAGAAGTCTGTAATTTGCGACCGCATTTGCATCTGCAAGCGTAATGGTGGGACAATGTTGGTCATCATTTCTGCCCTCTTTGGCCAGGGAATCCGCACACTCGTTTCCCTCAATGTTTACGTGAGCAGGAATCCATTGCAATAGGCAGGATTATTTTGGATGACAATACGATACTTTAATGACAATTAATAAAAATTAATTACAACTAAATCTTGTGATTCTGTCCTATATATATACATATTTATATTAATTGTAACTATTTAATAAAAAGTAGCTAAAATAAAATTTTTCTTTGTTAATCTAAGTAGGAATTTTGACTTAAATTATTTTTTTTTATATATTACTTGTTTTTGTTACAGATTGTCCTGTCAAAGAAAATACTGGTTCAGAATTTACACTAGTAGGCTTTATTGGCATTAAATAGGAGTATGTTCTTTCCAGGTAGTCACCAACTTTCCCTCCATTTTCAAAAAGAGACATTTCTTTTTCAATTTTTGATGACAGTGTCTCAAATTTAATAGGCTGCATTGGTACATATTCCTCATTGATAACTTTATCTAGTTATGTCACTCTTCATGGTTTTTGTGTACAAATTGATTCGGTTTTGAATCAGAATGTGAATCAACTTCAAGCGTTATTCATTTGAAATAGAAGATTCGGTTGCATGAGCTGTTAGTAATGCAGTGGGATTTGGAGCGTCACGTTTTTCAAGCAGGTCTACTATTAATTTACGTCATTTAATTGAAGAAGAACTGTTTCAAAATCTATTCCTGAGACGTTGCTTATACCACTTAGTACTTCAAGGATGTCAAACTCAAAGGCCAACTTGGGCCTAGCAAACAAGATTTAACTTTAGGGGGGCCGCAAAAAAAACACAACAATATTTATAGAAACGTAAGTTTATTTCGAATAATATATTATAATAAACATAAATGAAGGAGCAAGAAAAATTATGTTTAGGTCCTGACACTTGACATCTCTTTTTTGGTAGTATCCTTCCTATTTCGGGAGAAATTTTGGTATTTTATTGTTTATTGTGTGCCTCTAAACTGGGTGGGCCGCAAAAATGTTTGCTGTGGGCCGCATATGGCTCGCGGGCAACGAGTTTGACACCCTTAATGTAAAGAAAACATCTGAATTCACACTCTCCAGTGAATTCAATTTATTTGTACATTTAGGAATCCACCAAGTTGAAAAGAAAAAAAAGTATTTTATCACACTGCACATCATAAAAAAACGTGAAAATAATTTTTCCCTTTCACAAAATTTTTGATTAGTTATTTTCAATATTTAATACAGAGCTTCTCAAACTCTCAATACTTGCGACCCAATATTTAGTCATAATTTTCATCACGCCCCCTCCCCGTCCATACAATAAAAATCTATTGAATTCTATAGTACTATACTTTGACGCTAAAGCTGCAATCATGATTTAGCCTCTTAAGTGTCACCGGCGTATATGAACGTCTCACTCAGCCAAAGCGTTATTTGCCCCGGACGTATATATACGTTTTTCTGAAGTACGATCTTTTTTATGCACTACTATCCATAAAATTATTCTTTAGGCTTTGGAATTCAATAAAATGACATTAACAATGTTTGCGAAGGATTTACTTACTTCAGAGGATTTGCTTATTTATTCCTTTTCTCTCCCCTCCCCAATACATCACATTCAAGCATCTACGTAAAAAACGGAGCCATTGGGGAGAGAATCGAGTAACTTTTAATCAGAAGTTAAGGGATTAATTATAAACCGTACAAATGGTCAAGATAAGAGTTAATTTTTGTATATAATTTTTTTTATATATGACAAGCCCATGGGGTCACTGGTAATTATCAAACTGGTTCTTAACTTAGTATTGTTAAATTAATTATAAAATGCATTGGGCAGTACGGATACATTTATAAGTGTATTATATCAGTATAAATATGTATTTTATTTTTTAATATGTAAAAATGTATTTTGTTTGTTTTCTTTCAGTAAACTAATTAATTTTTCAAATAATCTTTTGTTTTTGACTTTTCAATATGCTCGCTCCCCCCTCGGGGGCGCGCCCCACAGTTTGAGAAACTCAGATTTAATAGCATTTTTATATAAGCAACATCTATATTCTCTATTTTATATGAGCACAGTGGCGCACACAAGGGGGTCCTGGGAGTCCGACCCCCCAAAGCCCTTGATTTTTTTCCGATTGATTATAATTATAAGTATATAGTACGTAAAATTTAATTAGATATTTGTTATTAATTATATTAATTAATGCTAATTATTTATTCAATAATTAGTTTTTTACTGTGTTCTGTTCCCGAAAATCGACATAATCAAAAGGATCATGATACAAGAATGGTGAACTTTCGACCCCGGACCCCCGTCCCTGAAAAATTCCTGTGTACGCTGCTGTATGAGCAACATCTATATTCACGAAAATATAAATGTTTTCTTTTTAAATCCAAATATTTAAGAAGTAATTGTCCTTATAGTATCCAGTTTGTATACAATTTCACAAAACTTACAGAATTATTGACAACGTTCAAGAAAAATATTATATTGAAAAATAAAATGGAAATATAAAATATTCATTGAGATATGAGCATTTAAGAGGCTAATTTTTTACTGCATAAATTTAACTATATATGAAACAAATTATATTTCTACAATTACTTAATTATACAAAACAAATTATACTTTTACAATTAATTATACACAATTATACTTTTACGATTAATTAATTATACACAATTATACTTTTACGATTAATTAATTATACACAATTATACTTTTACGATTAATTAATTATACACAATCATACTTTAAAAATGCAAAACAAATTATTTGCTTTTTTTATTTGTTTTTTAGTATAAATTATTTAACTTGTTCTCTAAACAAGTTACTTTTAGAAAATAAATGTGTTATGTTACACAGATCGTAATTAAATGGTAAAGAATTATATCAAATCATACGCTGGAGATAAAATTTTACATTACAAGAATGCTTTAACGTGATGAGGAAGCTTTGCGAATTTTCTCACAGAAAGATCTTACACTGCATTCTTGGTGGGATCCAAGCAAATGGATCATGGAGAAGAAGATCTAACTTAGAACCCTACAAAATTTATGATCAACCTGATATTGTAAAATTTTTCAAATTGCAGAGACTTAAATGGGCTGGTCATCTAGTTGCTGCAAGAAAATCTTTGTGGCAATACCCATGGGAAATAGACCTAGGAGCAGACTCCGTTAAGACGGATTGACTGTGTCGAAAAGGATCTTAACATTTTAAAAGTGTCAAAAACTGGAAAACAGTTGTCAAAAGTAGAGATGCCTGGAGAAAACTTCTGGAGAAGGCTCGGGCCCACCCAGGACTGTCGAGCCATTGAAGAAGAAGAATGCTTTTGCAATTTCTGTGTGTAAGGCTAAATGAATACTAAAAGTTTTTCACTTCAAGAAAGATCGATTTCAGTTGGATTTTATGTTAGAAAAAGGTGACTTCGAAGCTTATAATCCCGTTAAAATAATATAGGTATTATTTCAAAAATATCGATAACGCTGGAATTATGTGGATGCTTTTTTCAACAAATAGAATTTTATGTTTAAAAGAGACGAAATTCAAATTTTTGAGATATCTATTTAAGTAGCATTTTACGTATAAGGATTATTCTATTTTCTTCAAACAAGTTCATAAAAATTCAATTAAAATGTATTTACAATAGAAATAGGCAAACATGAATTCCATTGGACTAACATTATATTCAAGAATTCAGAATGAGAATTTTAAACGATAAAATTGATTTTTCTTTTGCTTTTTCTTCTTGGAGAATAAAGAAGGCAAAAAATATTTGAATAAAATATTTATCGTTTGGAATAAATCACTTGCAATGCAATAACATCCTGTTTATTGAACTACACAAAGAAATATCTTTTCCCATTTTTTTTTAAAAAATGGCAAAATAAAAAAAAAAAAAAAAAAAAAACGATCAAAAGAGAAACAAAAAAAAAGTGAGTGAATATTTCCTTTATCATCCTCCATAGATAAATAATTAAATAAAAAAAATCGCATTTCGAACGAAATTCAGAAAAATTGTTTTTCTTGAATTCTAGAACTTTACCTAGCTGTCAAATACACAAATGATTTATCCCACACAAGTTAGTCACCTGTGACGGTTTTGAGTTAAACTAGGAATTCCATGAAGTAAACAAATTTGAGTATCGAATTTTTTTTTGCTCAAATGCAGGTTAACTATACACGTCATATATTTCAACATCAAATGAACCAGCAAAAGAACGCATTTGGAAAAGGAAGTGAAAAATACCGAGACAATAGAAAAGAGAGTAAACATTTTTTTTTAAAAAAAATTCAGTAGAGAGAAAATAACTTTTACTTCGAATTAAATAGTCAATGTCGAATATCATCGTTGATCTTTTCAACAAATAGTTCTCTAGGGATAGTTTCAGTAGTTCGCTGTAAACAGAATTTTCTAAGAAACATGTTTATTATGAGAATTACTTTTTTATTGAGCAGAAAAGATTCACCCTTAGGTTCTTAGAAGTTTTTACATTAAGGATCGTGAGGAGGTGGTAATCAAGTGGTCCAGGTCACGGACTCGTGACTGGTGTGCAGGAACGTCATAAGATTTCTTGAGACCGTGGGCTCCTGCTCAGAAGTAGGCTCTGGGCCTCTACACTATGACCCCTAATATACACAGTATATAGCATACGTTGTCGAATACTCGTACAAACAATAACCCGAAACGAATAAATGTGCATGATTTACAATCACACAAACCGGCTCGAACTGTTGATTGAATGAGTAATGATGGTATATGGTGGTAGGACTAGGCTTGTACGTGGACGACGGTCATCACAGGTAGCCAGTAGATATTAAACTAACCTAAACTCAGTGTCGCGACAGTCCATGAGGGCCAAGGCTTACTGTGAGCATCCATGTCCTTGGGCACTGAGGTGCTTGAGCAGGTCAGGTGGTCAGTCTTACGCGAAATCCCCAGTGTTTATATAGTTCCCAAGAAAGCTTGATTCTCATTTATCAGCCCACTAAAGGGATGAAAAGCTGTCGACCTTGCCACTGGGCTTCAACCAGTTGACACATTGTACGAAATTCCCAGTTTTTCGGAGAATAAAACCGGAAGTAAAATGATAAAAAGTACATGATCTTTTTGAGGCTGACTTGAGAACGAGACAAGGTCCCCATTGCGGTCGAGGCCCTGGGCACGGGCCCAGTCGACCTATGCCTTAAGACAGTGGTCGCCGAACTTTTTGACCTCACGGACCAGTAAAATCATAATTTAAATCCCGTGGACCACTAATCGAATTTCACGTATTGTTTTGAATTGAATTATGTTTCAATGCATCTTAAAACATAACTTAATGTGATGAGTAAGTATATTCCCCGTTTTTCTGAGGACCAGCGATATTTTCTCACGGACCACCACTTTGGCGACCTCTGTCGTAAGATGTCCCTGCTGGTGTGTCATGAATTCGAGGCTTGTGTCCAGTAGTGTAATTATCGATGGGTATGCAGTTCCGTGCACCGGGGCCCTCAAGCTCAGGGGGACCTCGGATACTGACCACCAAGCAAGTTGAACTTGAGACTCCTCCCCCTCTTAAGCTGTAAATATAAACGATTACAACGCAACTGTAACTATGGCAACTCGAAAATAACTTCGAACTTGTAGGAAATCTTTCCATTTTTTGTGTAGTGTTGCCAACTTTACTTATTGAAAAGTTTATATGATTTTCAATTTTTTTTTATTAACTGTTACTTTTGAATATAAACTTCAGGCTCCATGAACAATCTTGCATTACATCTTAAAAAACCTACGCTGGAAACAACTCTTTCCTGGTTACATTATATTTTTAATAACAATATAATTCATAATAATCTTAGTTTCCTGCTTCGATATTTCCAAATCTATTCGCAATAGACTGATCTAAATTTGCCCTTCCTTTTCTCATCTTTTTTGCAGAGGTGTTTTTTAAAAATAATCATAGTTATATTGTATTATATTTTCTTGTTCATGCATAGTTTTTGCATAATTTCTTGTCAATCTCGATGAACCGTTTTGTATAGCTCCAAGCCCTCTGGTGGATTAGTTCAATTCTCCCGAATAAATAAATAAATAGCTAGCGACTTCCCAATGACGCTTTATCGCGTAGCACAAATTAGAAAATTTTATAGTGAAGCATAAATTCTCCGTCTTTTTAATCTCAGTAAGTACTCGAGCACATGCGAATTGTATTGCATAAATTAGAAAACTAAAATTCTGGATATTAAAACGAAGCCCAGTGGTGCGTTTAAGCGCAAACAACGCCAAGAAAGAGGATAGTGAACAAAAATCACTTAAAATTGACAAATTTCTTAGCCTTCTACGAGGGCTTCCGGTTCAAGTATTTCTGTTAATAGTGACTTATAGATAATGCGGTCACTACAGTGTTTCTTGGAACAGCCCACTGAAGGAAATTCGATTGTTATTGTAGTTAAAAGATACCGCCGTTAACGATGCAAATTTACAGAAATTACTTCGAATCATTCAAGTGCAAAGCATGTGAAGCTCGAAAAAACATGGTATAGATCCCCATTTTCAAGAAAAGAGTTAAAGGAAAGTTAAAAAACATTTTTAAAAAATTAGCATCTGATCACTGATTTCTAAAACTGGAAAGAAATATTTAAAATTACTATTTTCAAAAAGGTACTAGACACAATATATAAACTCTATTAAATATATATTTTGCTAGTATGAGTTTAGTCTGTCAAATATTTAATTTTCGAAGTCCAATCTTTCTTCGTAGATGTAGATGAAACATCTTTGTTATATAAGTGTGACGAATTCCAAAATAAGTATTCGGATATAATATAGGCCCAAACTTTTCCCTTCAATTTTGTAAAATTTACCACCTAGATTTCTTTAAATTAACCAAGGCAATGACTGTTCACTAATTAAGTAAGGAAATAAGGAGCAAGTACGGAGTGCTAGAATGCGACCTAACAGAAGTGTTTACAGCAACGTTATTATTCTATACCAGGGGTGTCCAACACGCGACCCGCCGGTACGTAAGTTGCGGTCCACCGACTCTTTTTAAAAATTTTTTTAAATATCAAGTTCTTAAAGTTTTTTCATTTGAAATTTATTTGAGGGGAAATTTATATACATATATATATATATATATATATATATATATATATATATATATATATATATATATATATATAAATCTACAATATATTTGCCTGTTACCTATTCTTGTTTTAAAATAAATCCTTTTTGATAATAGAAATGTCCTTTAGATTAAAATAGATTTATATTTTATCAAACAGTTACATTTGAATTTTCTATAATAAATTACTTTTTTAATAAATTCCGCGCGAATTGCATTATGTGTGCATATCCTTTACTATGAATGGCACATGATTCTCACGTGTGTGCGACTTTCATTTCTCCTTTTTTTCTGTTTGGAGTGCCCAAAAGCAAGAGGCAGTCAGAGATGTTTTTTTAAGTTTAAAAAAAATTTGAAGACGGTTAAGATAAAGGGCAACGTATACTTAATCGTTTGCGAATGGTAGCACTATCAAATTTCAACAATGAGTAACAAAAGATAAATTCAAAAGGAACATCGTAATTTTCAAGACCATAGCAACAACACACTCTAATATTTTAAACATTATTTCATCGTTGCATTATTATATTATATAAACATTATTATATTATCTATGTCTGTATACATGAGAAATAAAGAAAACAGTAATAATAATTCATTCTGTTTTAAATTTTCACTCAATAAATATTTTTTTGTTTCCAAATCTGATATAAAGGTACATATTTTTATGTGCGGCCCGCGAGATTGTAATAATTTTCCGAAGTGGCCCGCAAGGTCATTTGAGTTGGACACCCCTGTTCTACACAATTCCTGTCCCTTCTGCAGCCACAAAAAGATTATTTAACAAACTAAAATTAAGTAAAAATTCTTTTAGAGACGGTGTCGGTCTATCTTGACTCCGTATTTACCGCTAATAGCAATTCAAAACAAAGTTGTATAAAACCTGGATTTAACAGAATTTGTTGAAACTTTTGCCAAAAATAAAGCTAGGAAAAGCTAGTAAACCAAATTGTGCGTGTGTGTCTTTTTTTTAATAGGTAAGTACAACCTTCCTATAATAAACCTTTTATTTTTTTTATCAATATCGTTTTAATTCCTAATACCTATATGTTATTATTTGTAATCTTGTTCGTTATTGCTTAATTTTTCATTATTTATTACGTTATTTCTCGTCTTTCGGTTCCTTAACTCTTCACAGTTGCTCTGAAAGAGGTCTATCATAGTACCAAATCGAACCTGGGCGATCACCAAAACTCATATACGTGCATATAAGTAGTTTGTAGCTTTGCTTTCCTATGTTCTTCAGAGTACAATAAAGCTCTGATGTTAAAGTAGCTTTGTACGTTTAAAATATTCATAAATTTTTACTTGATAAAACCAACGATTATTCTTTTTTGCACCAGGGCCTTTGGAAACCTAGCTACGCCACTGCTTGTGCCGTTGAAGACCCACCGCGTGGAGCAAGGGCTTCATCACAAGTAAATTGGGCAGATTTAGAAAACTGTGTTGAATTTTTATGGAAAGATATGCCTGATAATAAAATCATTGACTATGGTCTGTTTGAGGAAATTAGGTGACTGATTAATATATTTAAGGTATCCGACTACGTTCGGAACCGTGATTTTGCAAAAGGTACAAATGGATAATATTTATGATATTTAGTGCCACTTAGATTAGAAAATGTATATAAAATTGTTTTAAGAATATTATTCCAATAAAAAATTATTTAAGTGCAATATCTCGACAAAAAATAAACACAGAATGACCCATTTTCAAAATATTTTCCTTTTGCGAAAAATGCTTCTATTATAATAATATTTTGCCTGTATATAGCTCAGATCTCTGTACAGAGGATCAACTAGAATTTTTGAAATATATAACTTAGAAGGGGGTTTATCCATGTTTTACGACAACAGAGGGGAGAAATCTTAAGAAAAAAAAAGCTGATAATTATTTCAATGGGTTGTAACTCTGAAAATAAGGTGAATTTTTCAAAAATCATAGTTGCCCCTCTGTACAGATGTCTGAGTTATATACAGGCAAAATATTATTATAATAGAAGCATTTTCACAAAAGGAGAGCATTTTGAAAAAAGGTTATTCTAAGTTAATTTTTTGCCGAAAAAGTGTATTTAAATAATTTTTTTTGCCAAAATGTCCTTAAAACAATTTTAGACATGTATTCTAATGTAAGTGACACTAAATATCATGAAAATTACCCATTTATGTGCTTTTTAAAACTCACGGTTCCGAACGTAGTCGAATACCTTAAGACTTAAGGAGAATATTTTGAAAATGGGTCATTCTATGCTCATTTTTTTGTCAAAATATTGTACTTAAATAATTTTTTATTGCAATACTATTCTTAAAACAATTTTACATACATTTTCTAATCTAAGTGACACTAAATATCATAAATATTATCCATTCATATGCTTTTGCAAAATCACGGTTCCGAACGTAGTCGGATAACTCAAGTTGTAATAAATTGAAACATGTGGAAACTCAGTATGATGAAATTGATAAAAGATGGGTGGAAATATTTAACCATTTCAAAAATGAACCCATTCTCCATAGGAAAGCTAAGTTATTCTTGTCGAAATTTCGTTGTGCTGTCCTGGAACTAATGCAGAAGTTGAAAGAGTTTTTCAGTTGATAATATTTTTTGGACAAGTGAGAAAAAAAAATCATTCAATGAGAAAATACTTGTTTAAGTAAATAATTAAAAGGAATGTAAGCGTAATTAGCGTATTTTTGTTTGAAGTAATAAAATGTTTCATATATATATATATATTTATGTCATAACTTTTCCTTAAATTTTTCGTTTTCCTTTCCATTGTAAAAAAACTGGTCACCTTATAATTACATCAGTACGCAAAAAAAACTTTTAATTTTAAAAATTAGAAGGATAATGTTTGACGTAAAAAGAGATCTCGCATTATGTTCAAAAAATGAATTGTAATATTCGAACAAAGGCGATTATATAATGTATTAGTTAAGCATGCAGCTTTTAAACACATAATTGAAGTCTGAATATCATATCAATACTGCAGAGTTTTTCTCGTTGAAAAAGCTTTTCAAGTTTTAATTTTATTCTGTAACATTAGTTTTCATGCCAAAGGTCAAAAGAGTTAGAGACCTTGGAGCCATACTACCGCAAAACCCTCTGGTCTTCAAAGAAAAGGAATAAAAAGAATTCTTATTCTAGAAGACGGGGAGGGTGAGGTCTTTTTTTGAAAGAATGGTGAACTTCAGTCTTCTTTTCTGAGCATCTTATGCAGAATCAGGGTCTGAAAGCCAACTACTATTTACTTTGGCACCGTAAATCCTGCAGAATTCTGTGGTTGAATAATCCGCCGCAGTATCCTCCAGAATAGAGGCGGGGAAACTTTTTAGGGGTGGGCCAGGTAAAAAAGACCCCCCCCAAAAAAAAAGTTTGACGAGGGCCAAAGTAACTTTTATCACAAATAAATATATTTTGGAAACTTTTAAATATTATTGTGACGAATTTAGCTATATTAGAGTATTTCTTGCATTTTCCATTTTTTTAAACCTGAAATAATGTATAATATAAATATTTGTTACCTGGATAAAGAAATAAATAAGGAAACTTTGTGTTAATTTCGGGTTTATTTTTTAAGGTTCCCAACTACGTTTGGGACCGCGATTTTGCAAAAGCGTACAAACGAAATTTTTTAAATATTTAGTGCCACTTAGATTAGAATGCACTAATAAAAGGATTATTAAAAATATTTTTATACTAAAAATTATTTAAATGCATTATTTTGGCAAAAAATGAACATTGAATTACATAGTTTCAAAAATTTTCTTTTTATGGAAAATGTATCCATAATAATAATATTTTGCCTTTATAAATAGCGTAGACCCCTCTGTACAGAGCCTGAACTAAGATTTTGAACAATATAACTTAGAAGTGGATGAATCTATATTTTATTATATCAGAGTGGAGAAATTTTAACGAAAAAACAAACAAACACCAGTAATTATTTCAATTGGTAGTAACTTCTCAGTGTGAATTTTTCAAAAATCCTAGTTTAGGCTCTCTGGAGAAGTCCTAGCTAAGTATAAGCACAAAACATTATTACAATAGAAGCAATTTTCATAAAATGAGACTGTTTTGAAATAAAAGTAATTCTAATTTTATTTTTTGCCAAAATATTGCATTTAAATCATTTTTTATTTAATAATATTTTTAAAATAACTTTATACGTGTATTCTAATTTAAGTGACACTAAATATTAAGAGAAATATTCGTCTGCACGCTTTTGCAAATTCATGCTTTCGAACGTAGTCGAATACCTTAAGGAGTATTCCATTTTTTGCCCGTGTAAAGGCTTTTAATAAATTTTTTTGTAATTTCTCCCAACTATATTCTGCATATTGCAGCGTCGGCTCATTAGAAGATCACTTCTCAACAATACTTGTCATGTTTGATGTACAGGGAGAGCAGATTGCCCAGACGGGGCATTGTAATCTTCCAAAAAGTACCGTGTATTCTTCTCCCATGCCTGAGGGCAAAACAGATGTGAATCAATTCTGAAAAGGGCCTTGATGTTGCTCCACCTTTTCTGTCTCTGATACACAGGCATTTTAGTCTCAACAATTTGCAGAAAGGACAAACCTGCGAACAATTTCTATTGTCTCGTTCTTTCAGACATATGGATCGCGGATTATTTGAATGAAAAAGAAGGTCGGCCTGTTGTGAGAAAGACATACTCCGGAGGGTATTCTCAGTGTTACAGTGACAGGTTGATTGATAGATCCTTCATACGGTGTGCAAGGTACGGCGATGGAGTTAATCTCAGTCGCAACGATATATTGCCTTAAAGAACCAAAGGAGTTGGGCCGATGACGAGGAGAGCAGTGTGCAGATCCACTTCACTCACCAATCAGATATTATAGGGTGCGTTAAGGAGGTCCACCAAGGGGGCTTAAAGGGTCAGCTCGAAAGGAGACGAGGATCCTCTGCATCAATTTGTTTTCTTATTTTTTGAAGACACGTGATGGAGGTTGCGGGGACAGCCGCAAGCGGGAGACGATCCCCGGAAAATGAAAGAACATCAAGCCAGACTAGAACTTTTCTCCAGCAAAATTCCATAAAGAGTAAAATTTAAAAATAAATTTTTTTAATTAAGGGGTGATGGAAAGCTAAAATCTTATTGTTTTTTAGTAATTTGAGATTTTTACATTTTCAAATTGTATAGATTTTAACCTTTCTAAAAATACCTTATTTTTAACCTTTAGAATAATTAGAAGCCCTTAAAACCTATTTTTAAATAATCGTTGAAACTGGGCCACACCCATTGGAAAGGCGAAAAATGTAAATAAAGAAATTCGTTTTTGCTTTAAAGTTAAACGTCTGATATAAACCAAAACATATATCTTTTATTTTAAATTGAGCTTTTTATTTTTTTTTTTATTTCCAAGCCGAGATTAAAAGTCTCACTGTATACGTTAAAATCATTTTATCTCAAATTGTAAATATTGATGTTCGATGTACCTTTTCTGAGAAACTACTGTTCACAGGCATGTAAATTTTTGATGATACATTTATAAGGATGTTTAATGTATCATGAAATGAGCTTTTTGTAAAAAACTCAAAAAATTATATTTTACAAATTTTTTGCGGGAAAAATAGGTCAAATTTCACAATGTTTGATAAAATACTTCATAAATTATTAAAAAGTTCAAAATTAGCTAAAAGCTCCTTTCAGTATAATGTGAAGATATACTTTAATTGTATGAAAAATTTCAAGCATGTACATGGAACAAATTTTGGGGAAAGGTTAATCGAAAACACAGCCAATTTAACATTGTCAGTATATATAGAGAGAGAGGTTTCCAACTCCGCTTAATTTATAAATAAAAGGTTTTTCGGCTACTAACTGAGTGTGTTTCCCCTCACTACTAAGTAATAAAGTAATTTTAAGGGCTCACAGCATATAGAATATGCTAAAAATACTCAAATTTCTTTGAAAAATGGATTATTGTTATAAGGTCTGTGAGGCGGACCGCATTTTGCTTTGATCCAAGATATCCGACTAGCAGGATTCAAGCATAAATTATATTTATTAAGAATTTTCCTAAATACAAAGAAATAAAATATCCTTTTTAATATAAAAGGTGACCAGTGGCGCACACAAGGGGGGTCCTGAGGGTCCGGACCCCCCAAGCCCTTGATTTTTTTTCCGATTGATTATATTTTAAGTACATAGTACGTAAAATTTAATTAATCACTTGTTATTAATGATTAATTTTATTAATTAATGCTAATTATTTATTCAAAAATTAGTTATTTACTGTGTTTTGTTCCCGAAAATCGACAAAATCAAAAGGAGCATGATACAAGAATGGTGAACTTTCGACCTCGGCCCCCCCCCTCTTGAAAAATTCCCGTGTGCGCTGCTGAAGATGACATATATTGGACCCTTTTATTAAATGATTATTCTCAAGTTTCCATTCTGTATCCTCTATATTTGAGAGAAAAAAAAGAACTCTCAAAATTCAGGCAAACATCCCCTGTCGTTAAAACAAAACTCTATTGTACAAGTCCCTTCCTAATGTAATCAACTATTGAGAATGAAAGCTTCCATTTAAAAATGTTTTAACCCATTTAGAGGACTTGAGTTGCACACAGCATTAAATTCTAAATTTTTTTAAAAACATTTTTCTGGTTATTTTTTGAATAAACTAAAATTTCAATTTTATTTATCATTCTTTAATTGTTGATTATGAATTATTTTTATTTTCAGTTAGCAAGATTTTCACACCTAGACAAAACGGGTTTTATTTATTATTTTCTTTTATTGTGTTATTTATGCTCAGATAAGTCTAAAATTTCAGCTTGGAGAGGTAAAAAAGTTAACAGTGTTACTTATTCGGGAACTGAGATAAATAGTAAAAGTGAGCTGGCCCAGAAATTTATAAACGAATCAAATACTCACTTAACTTAAGAATAGGGATAATTCTGCACTTGTAAATTCATAGATTCATTCGTTCGTTCATAGATGGCGCCACAGATGAACATACTTTAGTTTTAAAATAATGAAAAATATTTAATGAAAAAAAATAATAGATTTTAATAAAATATATTCATTAACATTAAATAAGAAATTATTTCCCCTCCAAAAAGTTTGATTCGTTTATCCCAATTAAATTTGCTTCCAATGACGTAATTAAAAAAATCAGAATTCCACTTATTTAATTAAAACTGTATACGAATATAACTGATTAACGCTAAAAACATGCATTTCCACTACCCGTATCTTATCAGTACAGAACCCCGAAACCCTTATCAGGCAGTAGGGAAGGAAGGGGATTGGCATCCTCCCGGTCCAGACCCAGGGGGAGGAAACTTCCACCCTCTTTCGCTTGCTTACTCGCTCCTCTGTTCCAGAAACCGTAAAATGTAGCTACCGCTGTGTTTTTTAAAAGCTTACTTACAAAAACACAAGAAATGAAAAAAATAATTTTTTAATTTCATTATGTACTATTTTTATTTGTGTTTTATGATGAATTATAAGTTTTTTATTTGTTTCAATAAAATAAATATTAAACCAATTTTTAATTATATTTTCAGTTTTATTATGCAATTTCAACTATGCTAATGTGTAAGTATTTTTTATGAATAGTCCAATCCTAATCCCAGGATTTGGATTATGTAACCCCGATATTTCGGGATTGAAAATATAGCACAGGATTACAAACCCTAGTTGTCAGTAAAACAAGTTAACTAAAAGTGTCAAAGGGCCAATTGTATGCATATGCCTGTGCACTCGGGTGGAGTGCGCTCTTCTTTCCAATAGCGATCGCGATTAAGACTGTCGTGTGCGAACTAACCTTTTTAGTAGACACTTGTTCAAGTAAAACATTACCCACGCTTAACTTGGGGAGTAAGCTGTGGAATGCGTGACGCGAGCGTTTCGAAAAGTGTGATCGGGCGAGGCGAACGGAAGTTGAGGTGCATTTGCGAGTTTGCTAGCGTTACACGAACGGAAATTTCTTGATTATTTTATAATTTTATTTCGTTTTTGAACATTTTATAACTTAATATTTTATTCAATACATTAAATATCCTACGTTTAAAGTGAATAAAATTGTAAATTAATTTTAAAGTTCATATTTTGGCAAGTTCGGATCATGACAGGCATGTCATGAGTTCGAGCACAGTACCACTAAAGACCCCAAATAGGGCAGCGATGCACGTTCAATCTGTCGAGAGCTGAAACGTCCTCCCGTTGGTGTGGTGTGGTAGTTAGGAGAGGGGGTGCCAGCTCAGGTGTCGTCCACGTCACTTGCCCATGGTTCAAAATTACGTGGTCCGTCGCCAAAAGCCCTAGAGTAGCTTAACAATGCGACGTTAATATTCACTCACTCACTCAAAATGAACCAAAATCTAAGAGAAATATTAAAATACAAAAAAATTACAGACAATTATATTTAATAATATGAAAATTTTGATATTTTTAAAGTTTTTTCTTTATAAATACTAACCTAAATAAAAAAATATTTAACCTACAACAAAATTTATGGTCCACTTTATGAAAAAAAAATAGTATAATAAATACTCTCACAAAATTTCAAAACGTTATCTGGTTTCGAGAACATAATTTTGAGAAAAACTCATAAAAAGTTTTATCTTACTGCCTTTTTGAATAGAGTTATGTCTTTGAAAATCACTATAACTTTATTTCTATTTCGCAGAAAAAGAACAATTGTTTTGGAAAGAAAAATGTTCAAACTATTAGATTTTGAAATAAAAAAAAAATGCCTTATGTGCACTCATGTCCATAAATTAAGGATAATAAAGTTCAGGCAAAGAAAGAGACAGAAGCAAAACAAATTTGATTTATTTGTAAAGTTTATTTATTAAACAAAAGGTAAAGAGCAAAAAAGATGTTATATGTTTGACATAATTAACATAAATTGCGATTTTTACTCCCTGGAGCAAATTTCAAAAACGAACCTATTTACAAAAAACAGTATAACATTGTTAGTATGATGGTTATTACGGAGTATGTCTCCCGAACGATGCAATACAGGCCTTAAAACGCCTAGGCATGCTGAGTATCAAATTATCAATCTGATCTTGGGGAATATTACACCACTTATCAAGCAATGCCCTCCGAAATTCCGGTAGATAGGTGGGAGGGGGTTGACGGGCTGCAATTCTTCGGCCAAGCATTGGATTCAAGTCCGGTGAGTATGCTGGCCAATCCATACGGGTGATATCCTCCGATTGAAGGCATTCGTCTACAATGTTTGCACGGTGAGGACGGGCGTTCTCATCCATAAACAGAAATTCAGCACCCATGGCGCCCCGAAACAAACGTACATGTTGTTCCAGAATGACATCCCCATACACGTGGCCTGTCATCGTTACGCTCTGAACATGCAGGTTAGTTCTGGAACTAAGAATAATTAGTTCCCAAACGAGCCATTCTGCACCACCGTAACGGTGTCGTTCAATGATGTTCTCTTGGTGGTAACGGGTACCTTTCGCTCTACATATTAAAGTCCGGTGAGAATCAGACTGCAAACTATACTTGGACTCGTCGGAAAACATCACACAATACCACTGTTGTGGTGTCCACAATGCATGCTCTCTACTCCAGGTTAATCGCAGGCGACAGTGAGTTGCGGTAAGTGGAACACATCTGACAGGCCTACGAGCATATAGACCAATGTGTCCTAAGCGTCTGTACACGGTCTGCCTTGAAACTGTCGTACGGGTAGCTGAAGAGAGCTGACGAGACAGGTCTGATGCTGTGCTCCGTCTGTTGCTTTTGGCAGTAACTGCCAAATACCGGTCGTAATTCGGCGTTGTAACTCGGGGGCGACCTATGCTGTAACATCTACTCACATTACCATCATCTTGGAATCGTTGCCAAAGCCTGGAGATGACACTCTGGGCGATTCCAAGTTCCTCAGATACTTCCAGTTAGGTACGCCCACATTCCAGTCGTCCAATAATTCTACCACGTAAAAAATCATCCAAATGCTTCCTTTGTGCCATAACTATGCGGTTATTGCACTGAAAGGCTTTTAAAGCGCTTGTGAACAATTTTACTTCTTTGCCACCATTCCTTATATACCCCTCTCTTACACTGTCGTCATTGTGACTTACTATCCGCGCCATCTGTAATGTTTTCCTGTAATTTGCATATTTTTCTTCAAGATGTGTGTGATAATTCTACAGGTGAAATTTTTATTTTAGAGTTCAATTTCTATGTGATTCTGAATTATTCTTAATTTATGAACATGAGTGTAGATGAAAAACGACACTTTCAAGGTAGGCAGTCACCTTAATGGTTTTTGTGTATAAATTGATCCAGTTATTGAATCAGAATATGAATCAATTGTTGCCTTGTTCAAAAAAGAAGATCCGGTTGCATGAGCTGTTAGTAATGCAATTGGATTTGGAGTATCACAAGTCTTTCAAGAAGGCCCCCTATTAATTAACAGCATTTAAATGAAGAACTGTGCAATATCTGTTATTGAGATGTTGCTTATATTATTTTGTATGCATTGCATTGAGCCGCTTAGATCTAGGCCCATACGAGAAATGAGAGCTGCATATCTTTTTTTACTTATAGCATAATAGCGAAAAAAAATTCTACTTACATATTTCATAAACAAAGCATACATTTTCCAAGAATTTAATTCTTAGAAAATTTTGATGAGAAAAAAAAGTGTGTTTGCTTATGACCACACGATAGAAGTGATAACTTCAAATTTCGTAATGTTATTTCAGGGATTAGTTATAAATAAAAAACAAGGAGATGCTAGTATTGTGCTATAAAATTATTTATTCATATGTCTGTACTCATAAAGTAATATTTTTGTGCGAAATATACAATCATATTTGGGAATTAATTGTATTCTAAGAAGGAAACAATAGGTTTACTGTAGCTGAAATAGGCTATAAATCCTTTAGATTCAAAATTTTATTTAAGGTATCCGCCTACGTTCGGAACCATGATCTTGCGAAAGCGTACAAATGGATAATATTTATGATATTTAGTGTTACTTAGTAACGTTTATAAAAAAGTAGAAAACGTATATAAAATTGTTTGAAGATGATTATTACAATAAAGAATTATTTAAGTGCAATATTTTGACAAAAAAATGAACATAGAATGACCAATTTTCAAAACAATCTCCTTTTATGAAAATTTTTTTATTATAATAATATTTTGCCTGTATATAGCTCTGTACAGAGGCTGAACTAGAATTTTTGAAATATATAACTTAGAAGTGAATTTATCCATATTTTACTACAACAGAGGGGAGAAATTTTAAGAAAAAAACACCGATAATTATTTCAATTGGTGGTAACTCTGAAAATAATGTGAATTTTTCAAAAGTCCTTGTTCAGACTCGCTGGAGAAGTCTTTACTTTATAGAAGCAAAATATTATTATTGTAGAAGTATTTTTTATAAAAGGAGAACGTTTTTAAAAAAGGTTATTCTAAGTTAATTTTTTGCCAAAATATTGTACTTAAATAATTTTTTTTTGTCATAATGTCCATAAAACAATTTGATACATGTATTCTAATCTGAATTTCACTAAATGTCATGAAAATTATTCATTTATGCACTTTTTTAAAATCACGATTAAAATCTCTGTTAAGCGTTGCTCCGTACTTCCTCGTGCTTTATTTAGACCATTTGATATAATTAAATTGAATTTTCATTTAAAAAATCAACTTAAGTTTTTGATTCGTCTTTTGAAAAATCTACTTTAAAATTTCTATTTAAAATCATAGGTAATTTGTTCAGAAGACTCGATCCGTCTTTGTGAATTTTGATTGTAATTTAATAATATTCAATTCTATCCATGAATCAATTTAAGCAAAGGAATAGTAAGCCAGGTAGTTGATTGGGAAAAGAGGAATCTATAGGTCAAAACTTTTAAAAAGGGATTAAATCAGAAGATTTATATCACATAATCTCTTGCTCGTTCTAACTCTTTTGTCATTGTATGGCAGTTTTATAAAAATATATCCGGTGCTGCTGCAAGGAAAGTCTTCTTAATTATATTTGTTTTCTTGCATTTAAATTATTTAATGTAACTTTTTCTTAATACTTGTATACTTAATTTTGTTATTTTAAAATTTTATTTTTCTTTTTAGACTCAAAGTATATTAAGGTCATGCGATTAATAAAACTATTTGCTCATTGCTATTTCAATTCGCTTACAAAAATAGATTTTTATTCTTAAGATCACTGCAATTTTGATAATGATAATTATACTATTTACTTAGTTTTATAGAAATTTGTCCTTTTTCTACATTTTGTGTTTAATTCTAGTGTAGGATTTCTCTCTCTCTTTGCCTATTTTTTCAAAATATTACATGTTTCATTTTCATGCTTCCAACTAGGATACAAAAGAATCCCACATTCATTTGGGGGGTGACAAACTACCCCGTTTCAAAGTGGCGCGGTGGGGGGAACGTCCCTCCTTTCCTTTTTAGCGTTGTGTATATCCGACTGAAGGCGGAAAAAGCCGAATAAGCGTTATATTCCCGATCGTGACGTTCAGTAAAGTTCACTCTCGAGCAAATCGCGCCAATAGAAGTTACCACTTCAAAAATTTTAAAATATAATTCAGATAAAAATTAAATCCCGGGGCTGCAAACACTACTCCGAAGAGCCGCAACCGCCTATGCAAAGAGCCGCTGTCTGCCTGTCTGAGAGAGATCCTATTCACTATTCGCCCCAGAAAAATCGATTGGGTATCACTCTCATCACTTCCGCGCACCTGTTTGATTTTGAGTCAAACGGTGTAAGGAATGGTTGCTCCATATACCATAGAACAGTGGTCTGCAAACTGTGCAGGCCCGCTCTTCTGCTTAGGCACATGTCTAGGGCACAAAAGATTTTGGGGCGCAAAAAATTGGTGGAAGAAAAAAAATTAAAATTACAGAGAACACGCGTACACACACACAACCGCCTAGTGTTTTTTAAAAAACCCCAATATTATTCTCTTTCATTTTTATAACTAAATTATCAAATCTTCGTTTCGCTATCGGCCAAACTATTATGTAAATCACTTGGCTTTTCTTCCCAAATCATATTTTGTTTTATGTATCCGGTTATTAAATTGTTCTCAAAATTCGAAATAAAACATTTATAGCAGCATTTTTCAAAGTGTGGGGCGTGCTCCCCTAGAAGGACGAGGTAACCCTAGTTGGAAGGGGGGGCGAGTATATCGCGAAAAATTAAAAAGTTGATAATTAATAAGTTCATACAATAATGTATATTCTGTGCTGTAATTCCATACGATTATATTAATTTACTGTACTTATTTACAAAGGAATGGGGGAAGGGCGTCTGCGATGCCAAAAGGTAAGAAATGAACAAGAGTGACCAAACCATATCATTCTCTTTCCGTACGGCTGTCGGTTGCCAGTCCGGGACATGGCTGGGGCTGGTCCATAGGTGGTGGATAATGGAAGGGCTCTCCATTAAGAAGACAAAGAAAAGGAAAAGAGTAAGAGAGTTGAGGGAAAATTCCTCCCGAACTGAAACTGGCAAGGTAAGAAATGAAGGAGGGGGAGGGAGTGTTCTGGAAATAGTGGGAGGGGGTGCAACAATTTGAAGTGCCTAGGGCACCGGTGAGGTTAAAAACGCTCCTGAAATTGTGTTCCACGAGACATACCCAGGGTTACACGAGTCACAATAAAAAAATCGAAAAGGATCTTATAAATATGTATGCAAAATGAATTCAAGTTCTCTAAGAAGCTTGAATAACCATAATTATCTAAAAGCTCCTCCCCCCCATCATTAAAATTAAAAAACTGAAAATTATAATACCTTTATTTTGCAATACTTTTTTAACTATTATTTTAATAAAAGAATATTAAAACGTTTCTTTTACTTTATATAAACTACCGATTAGATCAGGGGTCGGCAACCTTTTTGCTGTGGCGTGCCAAACCAATCTAACAATATGATTCAGAGTGCCACACAGCAAGACATTTTTGAAACAATTCAATTCTCGTGATAATGCATGCAGAATCAGAGAATAGAGGCCAATAATATAGAGATTTACAGTTTTATTTCATATTAATTTTGCATCATCTAAGAATATTACCTAACATAAAAATAAACAGCATAAAACACAGAAACATTTCTTCAACAAAAATAAATAAATAAAATAGTGCATATATTATATATTTTTAAATATATTTATTCAAATATGAAATAGACAACATAAAATATAAGTTCATTATAGTTAAATAAAAATTTTAGTGTGAATATGATGCTTGCACCTCTCTAGTTTCATATCGCAAAATCAGGGGTGTCTTTCATTTTGACACGATTCTGAGTATTTAGTTGTTAAGCAATTTCTCTTTGTGAACTCGAAATATTTTTCATGTGAGGAAAGGTTTTTTACTTAGATATGTAAAATCAAAAGCGGAAAGCAGAATACGTGCAATTTTCTCTCTACAATCCATTCTATCATTCACAAAATAGTTGTAAAATTATATTTTAGAGTTTTCGTTTACATTTTTTCGAATTCCATAATTTTAGAGATATTTACCATCACAAATTTATCACTTTCCATCCTCTCAAAACCTGACACATTAGTTGAGTAGTGCAGAGTGCCACTGAGAATTCCCCCACGTGCCATAGGATGCCGAACTCTGGGTTAGATTATGAATATTAAATAGTTTTCTAACGGAAAGTGCACCTTTTTTTATTGGTGGAAAAAAGCACATTACAGAAACACTTATAAGAAGGAGAAAATAATTAATATGTATATTCAGATTCAAGGTTAAAATCTAAGTTCAAGTAAGAATAGCTCCTAAATTTTAAGTTACATAGTATTTCTCACACAGCTGTATACATTTTAATGCTATTCTGAACAACGTATTTAAGTGAAAAATGTTTCTCGGCAAAAGAGGAAACAAAAGTGAAATATAAATACAAATTAAACGCAGATAATGAAATACAACAGCAGATAACTTCAATAGTTATGGTTCAACAGCAGATAACTTGGACAGTTTGTGTAAAAAATGCAAGTCCGTATCCAAATTGCTAAATATAAAGCATGGATAAGAGGATAACCAAATAATATTATTAATGAGTAAGTTATATTAAAATTTTTTAATATAATAAATACAATAATTTTAACTGTCTTTACACAAAGTACCTATAACATGTGTATCTACTTTAAATATTATTTTAAGGTATAATCTTCTAAGTGTGTGTGTAGAATGGGGTTCCCTGAAAACATCTTATATTTTTAAGGCAGTGGTCTTCAAGCTGTGTTCTACGGAACCCTGGGGTTCCACAAATCATACCCAAAGGTTCCACGAGTCACAATAAAAAAAAATCGAAAATAAACTAATAAATATGTATTCAAAATGGATTCAAATTCTGTATGAAGTTTATGTAATTACAAGTACCTAAAGCTCATCCCATTAATCAAAACGGAAAACTTTATTTTTATATAATAATTTTATTTTGCAATACTTTTCAAACTTTAATTATAATATAATAGAAGCATATTAAAACGCGCGTTTTATTTTTACATATATATTCCATTAGATTGTTAATATTCTATTGTTTTTATACTCGTTAGTTAGCTCAATGTCTATCAAAAATAAATAGTTTTCTAATGAAAAATATACTTTCTTACATATGTGGAAAAAAACACCTATAACGAAGGAGAGGGACAACCTATCAACAGGTACGATGTTAAAACATAAATTTAAGCAAGACCACTCTTAAATTTTAGGTTGCAAATTCCTGCAAAATGCACAGTATTTCTCTCACAGCTATAAATATTTTAATGCCATTCAGAACATTATATGTAAGGGGTATATATTTCATAACGTGGATGGCAACAAAAACAAAGTATAAAAACAAATTAAACTCAAAATATGTAATGCGATTGACCGACAATTTGTACAAAAAAAAGCAAACACATATTTCAGTTACTAAATATAATACATGGGTAGGTGACACTTGGATCACAAATTAATATTAACGAGTAAATTATATTAAAAAATTAGATTAGAATTTTTTTAATAATCAATGCTATAGTTTTTTTAATTACCTTAACATAAAGTATCGTAAAAACGTTAATCTACTTTAAATATTATTTTGAGATATACGAGGGCTGTTCAATAAGTAATAAGACTAAAATTGTAAAAAAAACAAAACACACACACACAAGGGGGTCCCCCTTGTGTGCGCCACTGGTAACAATGCATTCTTTCATTGTTGTGTGTGATGGCTTTCTAAAGGAAGCGCATTCGTGAAATTCTAGAATTTGAGAATAAAACAATGAACTGCCCAATGAACTCTTGCTATTCAAGAATGAAAAAAGGCTTTGAGATTTAGCTTTTCTTAGCGATACTATACGTTTTAACAATTTAAAACTAAGCCCTTGCCCCCCAAAGCCCTTAATTTTTTTTCTGATTGATTATAATTCTTAGTATATAGTACGTAAAATTTAATTAAGCATTTGTTATTAATGATTAATTTATTAATTAAAGCTAATTATTTCTTCAATAATTAGCTTTTTACTGTGTTTTGTTCCCGAAAATCGGCAAAATGAAAAGGAGTATAATACGAGAATGGTGAACTTTCGACCCCGGACCCCCCATTTGAAAAACTCCTGTTTGCGCTACTGTCCTCCCGTTATCGTGGTGTAGTAGCACGGAGAGTGAGCTGCCAGTTTAGGTGTCATTAATCAAGGTTCAAAATTACGAGGTCCGTCTCCAGTACAAAGTTTTTCTTTTAAAAAAGTTAACTTTTCATTTGAAAATGATATTTACTTTGAATACATACCAATGACAGGATATAGCATTTTTTTGCTCGAACTTAAAATACACTCATGTCCATAAATTAAGGATAATTCAGAATCACACAGAAAATGAATTCTAAAATAAAAATTTCACCTGTAGAATTATCACACACATCTTGAAGAAAAAAATGCAAATTACAGGAAACCACAAGTACGTCAAAATGACGAGAGTGTAAGAGAAGGGTATATAAGGAATGGTGGCAAAGAAGTAAAACTGTTCACAAGCGCTTTAAAAGCCTTTCAGTCCAATAACCGCATAGTTACGGCACACAGGAAGCATTTAGATGATTTTTTACGTGGTAGAATTATTGGACGACTGGAATGTGGGCGTACCTAACTGGAAGTATCTGAGGAACTTGGAATCGCCCAGAGTGTCATCTCCAGGCTTTGGCAACGATTCCAAGATGATGGTAATGTGAGTAGATGTTACAGCACAGATCGCCCCCGAGTTACAACGCCGAATTACGACCGGTATTTGGCAGTTACTGCCAAAAGCAACAGACGGAGCACAGTATCAGACCTGTCTCGTCAGCTCTCTTCAGCTACCCGTACGACAATTTCAAGGCAGACCGTGTACAGACGCTTAGGACACATTGGTCTATATGCTCGTAGGCCTGTCAGATATGTTCCACTTACCGTAACTCACTGTCACCTGCGATTAACCTGGAGTAGAGAGCATGCATTGTGGACACCACAACAGTGGTCTTGTGTGATGTTTTCTCCGACGAGTCCCGGTTTAGTTTGCAGTCTGATTCTTGGCGGACTTTAATATGGAGAGTACCAGGTACCAGTTAACATCAAGAGAACACCATTAAACGACACCGTTACGGTGGTGCAGAATGGCTCGTTTAGGAACTAATTATTCTTAGTTCCAGAACTAACCTGCATGTTCAGAGCGTAACGATGACAGGCCACGTGTATGGGGATGTCGTTCTGGAACAACATGTACGTTTGTTTCGGGCGCCATGGGTGCTGAATTTCTGTTTATGGATGAGAACGCCCGTCCTCACCGTGCAAACATTGTAGACGAATGCCTTCAATCGGAGGATATCACCCGTATGGATTGGCCAGCATACACACCGGACTTGAATCCAATAGAGCATGTGGGGGATATGCTTGGCCGACGAATTGCAGCCCGTCAACCCCCTCCCACCTGTCTACCGGAATTTCGGAGGGCATTGCTTGATGAGTGGTGTAATATTCCCCAAGATCAGATTGATAATTTGATACTCAGCATGCCTAGGCGTTGTAAGGCATGTATTGCATCGTCCGGGAGACATACTCAGTATTAACCATCATACTAACCATGTTATACTGTTTTTTGTAAATAGGTTCTTTTTTGAAATTTGCTCCAGGGAGTAAAAATCGCAATTTTTATTAATTATATCAAACTTTTAGCATCTTTTTTGCTCTTTACCTTTTGTTTAATAAATAAACTTTACAAAAAAGTCAAATTTGTTTTGTTTCTGTCTTTTTCTTTGCCTGAACTTCATTAGCCTTAATTTATGGACGTGAGTGTAGCTTGATAAGCAATCTCTACGGAAAAAAATTAAAGGTTCTCATATTTTTCTTTATCTGCCGGCGAGAATTTTGGCCTAATGACTTTAAAAGCATCGCCTCCTTTTTCAGATGCAAGCCCTGACCATCAGATTTTCTCTCCCTCCACCCCTCTCATAAGTAGCCTTTTCCACCTACTCGAATGCAACCGAAGAAAACTCTTGAAGACATTTCTTGGAACAATGATTAAAAAAAACAGAGGTAAAATCTCACTTTAGCAAAGCATCCTTTGATCGAATGTAAATATTCTCAGCATCTAGACCAGGGCTGTCCAACCCAAATGACCATGCGGGCCACTTCAGAAAAACGTTATAATCTCGCGGGCCGCACATAAAGATGTACTTTTTACATCGGATTTGAAAAAAAAACATTTATTGAGTGAAAATTTAAAACAGAATGAATTATTGTTTTCATTATTTTTCATGTATACGGACATAGATAATATAATGTTTATATAATATAATAATGCAATGGATCAAATAATGTTCAAAATATTACAGTTGCTATTGTCTTGGAAAATTACGGCGTTCCTTTTGAATTGATCTTTCGTTACTCATTGTTGAAATTTGATAGTGCTGTCATTCGCAAACGATTAAGTATACGTTGCCCTTTATGTTAACCCTCCTGAATATTGGTAGCACCCCCCTCAGTATAGAGGGCGCTGTTTGTAAAACATGCTTTGTTTACACGAGAGATCTTGTGTACGAGACCGAGTGCAGACGCACTCCATATTCCATTAAACTTATTATTTAATCTTACACTTGTCTTCGATGATTTATTGAATTTAATTGAGTCTAACGATTGTGATGATATGAGCGTTGATTGATATAAATCATTCTACCACTGATTAACTGAACCACTGATGATCGTAACACTGGTGCATCGACCAAAAAGTAGAAATATCATCGTCGACAGTGAATTCAGGTAAGCCGAATTTTTATTGAAACTGAATTATACCTGAATAGAAGATTAAAATGTCAGAAGATCTCTCAAAATTTAAAAAGAAGCGTACTGCGGTACGTTCTTCGTTGACAAAATTGATAAATAAAATTGAAGGAAAGATCAACAATGAAAATGAACCTGTTGATCAATTTGAAGCTTTTATAGAGCAATTAAATGATAAAGAAAGTAACTTAAGTTTATTAAATACACTAATTGAAGATCGTTTGTCTGTTGACACTATTACTGAAGATATGGAAGCTTCGGAAGAAATTAAAGAGAAGATTATATTTTGGAAAACGAAGCCTTCTTTTAAAATTACGAGAATAAATTCTGACTCAATCCAGGTTGATACAGTTTCTCGAAATATCCAAGTTATTGATTCCAATAGTTTTGAATGTATGAACATAAATTTACCTAAACTGCATATAAATAAGTATTCTGGAAATTATTCTGAATGGTTAGATTTTTATAATTTATTTGAAAGCTCTATTCATAATAACAATAGACTAAGCAAAGTTGATAAATTTAATTATTTAAAATCATATTTGTGTGGTAATGCGCTTGCTTGCATTAATGGATTTCCAATTTCTGAAGATAATTATGATAGAGCTCTTGATTTATTAAAAGATAGATTTGGAAATAAAAACATGTTAATTAACGCTCATTTGAGCAATTTATTAAATTTAACACCTGTTAGAAACCCTACTGATATTGTGGGCTTAAGAAATTTGTACGATAGAGCAGAAACGCAAATAAGGAGTCTTGAAAGTTTAGGAGTTAAAAAAGAATCCTACTCAAACTTATTAACACTCATCCTGTTGAAACAGATACCCTCGGAACTCGTTTTGGAATTCAATCGTTCTCAAAAGGACGAAGGGTTTGACCTGAGCGCTCTTTTGCAGTTCCTGCACTTGGAAATCCGTAGTAGGGAACGGGCTTCTCAAATAAACAATCATAAACTATGTCATTATTCCCCTCCACCGCAAGACAGAACAAAAAATAAAGGCTCCTATTTCCCCGGACATCGCATGAAGCCACCCCCGAATAGAGTACATTTCCGACCACATTCATTTCCCACCCTTTTGGAGAAAGTAGAACTTAGAAGCCGAAAATGTTTATACTGCAACAAAGGTCATGAACTCGACGCTTGCCGTTCTTTTAGTGCTAACGAAAAGCGAGAAATTTTAAGAAAAAAAGGTTGTTGTTATTTGTGTTTGTCGCCCGGTCATAGAGCAATGGAATGTGTAAAAAGGGAGTCGTGTCCTATTTGTAATGGGTCCTACCATTTCTCAATATGTTTTCGAAATCGACATGATGACGATTTGTCTCCGAAAAGGGACACTGATAATATAGTTTCAGCAGTAATTAAAACAGAAGTAAATAGTGTATTATTACAAACACGCACCGCATTAATAGATGTCAAAAATGAACAAGAAGTTGTTAGATTATTTTTAGATAATGGTTCACAGAGAAGTTTCGTTTTAAAGAGTACTTCTGAGAAATTTAACTTTCCAATTCTTAGAAAAGAAAACCTTTCCATTTGCACATTTGGTGCTAAAGAAACTGAAACAAAAACTTTAAATATAGTTAAAATAAAATTGAAAAACAAGGATGATCCAAATTTGTGCATTGAAATAGAAGCGGTAGAGACACAGAACATATTTCTATCACGAATTTACCGACTCCTGATAGAAATATTGATAAAAAATTTAGATATTTAAAAAATGTACAATTAGCCGATCTTTATGAATTTAACGATAAAGAAATATCAATTCTTATTGGTGCGGACTATTATTATCAAGTAGTTACAGTTAGAATTACGCGTCTAAACAAAAATCTTGTGACAGTAGAAACATTATTCGGGTGGTCTTTACAAGGGCAGAGTACAGATTCTGAGGACATTTTAACAATGAGTGTTATTGTTAATGAATCCAATATTTCTAAACAGCTTAGTGAATTTTGGGATTTAGAGAATTTAGGAATAGAAGCAGAGGTGTCTGATGAGGAAAATATTGATAATGATATAATGTCTGAATTTGAAGCGGGAATTTCATACCAAAATAAGCGGTATAAAGTTAAATTCCCTTGGAAACCTAACATGAAAACATTGTTAGAAAATAATGAAGAAATTGCTAGGAAAAGATTTCTAAAGTTAAGATCACACGTTTTAAAAATGACAGTTCCTTATTTGAGGATTACAAATTAGTTGTAAATAATTATCTTTCTGAGAAAATCATGTAGGCCGCGGTAGCCGAGTGGTATAGGTATCGGACTGTGGCTTGCTTTGTCACAGGTTCGAGCCCAGTACCACTAAAGACCCGCCGTGTAGGGCAGCGATGCACGTTAAATCTGTCGAGAGCTGAAACGTCCTCCCGTTGGTGTGGTGTGGTAGTTAGGAGAGGGGGTGCCAGCTCAGGTGTCGTCCACGTCACTTGACCATGGTTCAAAATTACGTGGTGCGTCGCCAAAAGCCCTCGTGTAGCTGAACAGTGCGACGTTAATATTCAATCAATCAATCAATCTGAGAAAATCATAGAACGCGTTCCATTTGAAGAAGAAAATCTAAAGCATAGTATTTTTTATCTACCACATAGAGCAGTAATACGTACTGATAAAACTACAAGCAAATTGCGAATCGTATTTGATGCGTCATCACATGCGAAAGCACAACTATCTTTGCACGATTGTTTACATACAGGGCTAAATTTTATACCTAACCTATTTTTTCTATTAATCAAATTTAGAGTGAATCCAATTGCATTTGTAGCT
Source organism: Trichonephila clavipes (assembly GCA_019973935.1). NCBI lineage: Eukaryota > Metazoa > Arthropoda > Arachnida > Araneae > Nephilidae > Trichonephila > Trichonephila clavipes. The sequence goes on from BMAU01021369.1 coordinate 2,694,656, forward strand.
GACATAAAAATGGCATTTTTGATGATTGAGATAGACGAAAGTGAAAGGGATTTTACAAGATTTTTCTGGAATGAAAATCCAGGAATTGATTTAGAAAACAAACGGCTTGATATTTTCCGAATGACTAGGGTTTTATTTGGAGTAAAATCAAGTCCATTTCTTCTTGCAGCTACGATAAAGCATCATCTTAAAAAATATGTGGATATTTTTCTTGATACTTTTAACCATCTTAACCAGTCATTGTATGTTGATGATTTTCTGTGTGGAAATGTCAGTGTCCAAGCAGCCTTGACGACCTGCATAGAAAGTAAACAAATTTTGGAAGATGCAAGTATGGATCTTCGGAAATGGAAAACCAACTCTTCCGAGCTAAATCAAAGGTTAAAAAATTTAAATTTTGAAGTAGATGAACATAAAGAGTCATTGAACACGTTGATAGCTTCAAAGGTCTTAGGAGTTGGTTGGAAGGAAAAATATGATATTCTATTTTGATTCCAGCGATTGAGGAACATTTCTTTCTAAAAGAATTAATACAAAAAGATATTTGTTACAAGCCGCAGGTCGATTATTTGACCCAGTAGGTTTCATAGGTCCTTATACGATCCGAATAAAATGTTTAATTCAGGAAATTTGGTGTTTAGGATTGGATTGGGATGACAAATTGCCGAAACAATTAGAAGTTTCATGGAATAAATGGTGTAATGAGATTCATTACTTAAGTGAAATAAAAATTCCTCGATATTACTTTCAAAACTTTTTGCCTTCAAATGCAACCACCATTCAGTTGCATTGCTTTTCAGATGCTTCCAAAAAGGCATATGGAACTGTCGCTTATTTACGCATAGAACTGAACGATGGAAATATTATTTCTAGTTTTGTAGCATCAAAAGGTCAGGTAGCTCCATTAAAAACTCTTTCGATGCCTAGATTGGAGCTTATGGGCGCACTTTTATCTGCAAGGTTAAGTGACAAAATCGCAACTGCACTCATACTGCCTGTGAGTCGTTTTTATTGGACTGAATAGACTGCAATCACGAACTGTGTGTTATAACTTGGATTAGAAACTGATCAAAATTTTATCGGAGCATAAGGCGTTAGCCAAGTCTCCACTTTTTCAGTGTTTTCACTGAACTGAACTGAACTATTGGACTGATTCATCTATAACATGTTACTGGATCAAGGGGGATTTTAATAAACATAAAGTGTTTATAAAGAATAGAATTAAAAAAATACACAAAAACTAAGTGATCCCAAGGACTGGCGCTACTGTAAAGGAACGGATAATCCCGCTGATTTAATAAGTCGGGGTTTGCCTTTAAATGATCTTAAAAATAACAAAATATGGTGGCCTGGTCCCAAGTGGTTGACAATGAAACAAAGAGAATGGCCATTATTTTCAGAACCTATAATTGAAACCGAAATAAACAACGATAAATTAGAATTGAAGAAATCAATTGATGTAAATACACAGCGGTTGAAAAGAGGCAAATTGAAAATAATTTAATCTCTAGATATTCCTCTTTTAGTAAATTAACTAGAATAAGCGCTCTATGTTTAAGATTTATTTATAACTGTAAAGTGAATTCAGTATTAAGGAAAATAGACTGTATAAGTGCTTCTGAATTTGATCATGTTACGAAAGTTTTAGTAAAACAAGTACAATTAAATGAATTTCTAATTGAAATAAAGTGTCTCAAAAACGGACAACCGATTCCAAAAGACAGCAAAATATCATCTTTAAACGTTTTTTTGGACGAAGATGAAATACTGAGAGTTGGAGGTAGATTGAAACATTCGACCCTATCTGAATTCCAAAAACATCAAATGATGTTGCCAAAGGCTCATCATTTAACTGATTTAATAATTGAGCACTATCACAAGAAATCATTACATTCTGGCTTGCAAACCACATTACATTTAATAAGACAGTTTTATTGGATCCCATCGTTTCAGAACCGTGTAAGAAAAATATTAAATGTATTATGTGTTTTCGCACAAAAACCCAGACAAGAAACCAGATGATGGGAGATTTACCACGGGACAGAATTGTGCCTTCTAGACCCTTCGAAAAAGTTGGATTGGATTACGCTGGTCCTATAATCACGAAACCAAATTTAAAGAGATCAAGAGTGACTTTAAAATCGTATATTGCCATTTTTATCTGTTTCAGTACAAAAGCCACTCATTTAGAAGTTGTTTCCGACTTGACCACAGAAGCCTTCCTAGCATGTCTCCGACGATTTATAGCAAGGAGATCCAAGCCATCCGTCATTTGGAGTGACAATGCAACGAACTTCAAGGGAGCAAGAAACATTCTTAATGAATGGAACGAAATTTGCAAGTCCAACAGAATTCAGCTATTCAGTGCGGAAGAGAGAATCGAATGGAACTTCATTCCACCCGCTTCTCCCCATTTCGGTGGATTGTGGGAAGCAAACATTAATTTCATGAAACGCATTTTATTGAGGGTAGCGAAATCAGCTATCATGAACTTCGAAGAGTTAACTACGTTGATGATACAAATCGAAGCAGTTCTGAATTCACGTCCCTTGTCTCCACTTTCTTCGGACCCCAATGATCTTAACCCTTTGACCCCGGGGCATTTCTTGACGAACTGTGCAATTTCATCCTTTCCTGAACCTTATACTGCTTCGGATTATATGTCCTATCATTCCAGGTGGAAACTCATTCAATCCCTGAGAGACAAATTTTGGAACCGTTGGAGCACCGAATATCTGATCCATCTTCAGACCCGTGCTAAGTGGAGTGTACAGAACCCTAACTTGATGGAGAATCAGCTTGTTCTTTTAAAGGATCCCAACACCAAGCCCCTGGACTGGCCTATGGGGCGTATTCTTGAAGTATTTCCTGGTAGTGATGGTCTTGTAAGAGTAGTTAATGTGAAAACCTCAACAGGTATTTTAAAACGAGCCATCACAAAGGTAGTGCCTTTACCTATTCCAGTTGATCCTGCATCTGTAGAAAAGAACATTTTACAATTTCTTGAACTTTAACCTTTATATTATTCTATTTGTATAATTGCTAATTCGATTTTTCAATGTTATTGATAATGCATGTGATTTAAGAATTGCTAATTTTATTTCAGAATTATTGATGAGATGATGCATGTGATTTGAGAATTGAATTTATAGGATTTTTTATTTTTATTATTTCACATTGCATGAATTTTATTTGTATTATTTCATTTTGCATGAATTTTATTTGTATTATTTCATTTTGCATGAATTTTATTTGTATTATTTCATTTTGCATGAATTTTATTTGTATTATTTCATTTTGCATGAATTTTATTTGTATTATTTCATTTTGCATGAATTTTACTTGTATTATTTCATTTTGCATGAATTTTACTTGAATTACCTTAGAATTTTAATTATCTTAATGTAAACTCCGCAGGAGTTTAAGTGGGGAATAATGGTAGAACCCCCCCTCAGTATAGAGGGTGCTGCTTGTAAAAACATGCTTTGTTGACACCAGAGATCTTGTGTACGTGACCGAGTGCAGACGCACTCCATATTCCATTAAACTTATTATTTAATCTTACACTTGTCTTCGATGATTTATTGAATTTAATTGAGTCTAACGATTGTGATGATATGAGCGTTGATTGATATAAAAGCATTCTACCACTGATGATCGTAACAAATATATTTTTTTAAACTTTAAAGAACATCTCTGACTGCCTCTTGCTTTTTGGGTACTCGAAATAGAAAAGGAGGAGAAATGAAAGTCGCACACAGGGAATCATGCACCATCCATAGTAAAGGATATGCATAATGCAATTCGGAGTTTATTAAAGAAGTAATTTATGTTATAGAAAAATCAAATGTAAATGTTTGATAAAATATAAATCTATTTTAATCTAAAGGACATTTCTGTTATCAAAAAGGACTTATTTTAAAGCAAGAACGGGTAACATGCAAATACATGGTAGAAATGTATAATTTCCCCTCAAATACATTTAAAAAAGAAACGATAAAAACCCGATATTTAAAATTTTTTTAAAAAGAGTCGGTGGGCCGCAACTTACGTACTGGCGAGCCACATGCGGCCCGCGAGTTGGACACCCCTGATTTAGACCATGGCAACATGAATTTCTACATGGAAACAATATGATTTTCTACACTCAGCCTTAGGTTAAGGGGTTTTGGAAACCTAAAATCTTTTTAATTTGACAATTTTGAGATTTTTACATTTTTAAATTGTATAGATTTCAACCTTTCTAAAAATACCCGACTTTAAACTCTAGGGTAATTAGAAACCCTCAAAACCTATTTTTAAATAATTATTGAAACTGATGCACTCTCAGTTTAATGGCGAAAAATGTAAACAAAGTATTTTTTTTTGCTTAATAGTTGAATTAATGATGAAAATCAAAACATTTAATCCAGAATTGCTAAATAAGTGTACATGGAGGTACACAAAATCCCAATGAAAGTGTAAGCAACGTAATATGTTGTGTACCGAAGAAAATATTTGTATAAGTAGAAGTATTATATGATTGGGGGTACATATGATGCAATTTCATCCTTTAATATGGGAAATGTATCAAAACCAGAAATTGAGAAAACTCAATTTTGTGCCTGGTGATTTACACGGTACAGGCAACGGGGCACATCGACAAACAGAAGCTGTTAAAGGCTAAATACTCATGTTTATAAAAAACAAAGGAAGTTCGGAAAGAAAACAGACTTAAAAGGAAGATAGAAGATGACGAGTTTCAAAAAAAAAAAAAAAAATGTAGATCATTTGGAGTATGGAGAGGAATATTTTAATAAAAAAGTAATTATACATTAAAGTTCATTTATCTCAAAATGTAAATTTTTGATGACCTTTTTTGGGAAAACAATGTTCACAAGTATGTTAGTTTTTTTTTTTTTTTTTTTTTTATGACATTTATAATGATGGCTAATATTTATACTGAAATGAGTTTTTTGTCAAAGAATCGTTAATTTATTTTTTACGAATTTTTTTTATGTGAAAAAAGTCAAATTACACTATACTACTTTTAAAACTTTATTGACAAAAAAATTCAGCACTTCCTCATATTAGTTTCTTAAAAGGAAAGGAATTTAAAAATACTAGCGTTTTGAAAATGAAGTACATATATGAAAGAAAAAAAAAACGTTTTACGAGGACACAAATTAGTCAGGGATGGCAATGCATATCTTCGAACATACAGAGGAGCGTACTGCTCTCCATGGTCAGCATAATCTGAAAATTAAAAATAAAAGACGAATTAAAAAAAAGAGAGAAAACATACAAAGCTATTTAAACACTTTGAATATATTATATGAGAAAAATTTGAATTTTATTCATAATATACTAATCTTTATGGTGTGTTTAAAACTACCCTAGTGTTAAGCATGTGATATTATACTTTTACAGGAAATATTCAGTTGTTTACCAAAAAGTTCCTTTTCTATTTAACTAAGAAATTTAAAATTTTATGCTGTAAGTTGTACAATTTAAATCAGTGATTCTCAAAATGGTTTATATTGCCCCCAAGAGTCTATGACGACCTGCAAGGGGTTCCCGTCAGCGAATTTGTGGGTCCATGTGGTGTAAATGGGGCTCTAAGACAGTGGGTTTCATTAAACAGATCGCAACTTTAATTTTAAAAGAAAATTTAATCCAATGGAAACCAGATTTCGCAAAACCTATTTTACAGATTTTTTTACTAAATTTAATGAGGTTAATTTGCAGTTACAAGGGGACAATACAACGGTCTCAACAAAATACTATTTATGCATTTTTTTTCTCTTAACACGGAATGAAAATCGCTTATCGCGAAAAGAGTTCCCTTCTGGGAATGAACATAATACGGAAAAAACCAAGCGCGAAGATTAGATTTAAGGGGCGTGAAATGAAAGAGGTGTTTCGTAGAAGGGAGACTAACTTAGATTTGAAATCTTGGCCTGTGACACGAGCCAATTGCACCACTCATCAGCTGGCTTTGAAATTCTGTGAATACATCGCAGTGCGAGAAAAACCAATGAGTTTGGTTCGCATTACTTTTTCTATTATTGAAGAATTTTTTGCAAGCACAATGGCAAGGACCTGGGGGGAGAAAACTGTTAGTTGGCTTAAAATGAAGATGGAGCTTCTTAAGGCTTTTAATCAAAACATGAAGACGAAAACCTATACAGATTTTGGTAAAGCTAACTCTGCTTTATCAACAATAATTAAAACAAGTAATACGAAAAAAATTAAGTCTATTCCTACTTAGGTCAACAAAGAAAATTTTTTATTTTAGTTACTTTTTACTAAGTAGATACAATATAAATTGTAACGTTTGAAAGAATAACGGAAGCGTATTCTTGGTTAATTAAAACATGGAATTTATTTACGTCACAACTATTGAAAATTATTTACTATATAAATGATACATTACAGTTATTAAAGTTAATTATAGATTGTTAGAGTCTACTATTTTGTGAGAGGAGGATTCGTTGGTTACCGCTCCCGTGCAAGTTCAAAAGCATCTCCCCTCTCATCTTCCGGTCGACGGGGCTAGATTCCTCGGGGGTCAAAAAGGGGTTGCGTTGCACCTGCAGATGCACCTGTGGGTGTCGGGTCCACAAAGAAAGCCGACTAGATGTTGATGTTTTCGAGAAGTGACGTTACAAAATATGCAAAGGGTGTTTTTTTTAGAAGTATAGAACTTTAAATTGCAGTAAAACAACGATGTATTATTCGATTGACATGAATTTTTTTTATTCGAAAGTAATCTTGTGGCATTACATTTTAAATATGATTTCTGGCATAGGACTGCCAGGGCTGGCTCGGATGTAGTCCAATCTGGACGTCCAATTTTCGATGACTTTTTCCAACATTTGTGGCCGTATATCGGCAATAACATGGCGAATGTTGTCTTCCAAATGGTCAAGCGTTTGTGGCTTATCCGCATAGACCAATGACTTTACATAGCCCCACAGAAAATAGTCTAGCGGTGTTAAATCACAAGATCTTGGAGACCAATTCACAGGTCCAAAACGTGAAATTAGGCGGTCACCAAACGTGTCTTTCAATAAATCGATTGCGGCACGAGCTGTGTGACATGTTGGCCGTCTTGTTGGAACCACAGCTCCAGGACATCATGATTGTTCAATTCAGGAATGAAAAGTTAGTAATCATGGCTCTATACCGATCACCATTGACTGTAACGTTGTGGCCTTCATCGTTTTTGAAGAAGGATTCCACCAGCCCATAAAGCGCACCAAACAGTCAGTTTTTCTGGATGTAACGGTGTTTCGACATACACTTGTGGATTAGCTTCACTCTAAATGCGGCAGTTTTGTTTGTTGACGTAGCCATTCAACCAGAAGTGCGCTTCATCGCTATACAAAATTCGCTTATGAAAATCGGGAACGGCAATCTCGTTTTGGGCCCATTCGACGAATCTACGCCTTGCTTGATGATCGTTTTGATGAATTGACAAACCAAACTGAGAATAAATCATTTGGCAGCTGTTAAATCGGTCGCCATCTTGGAAAGTAATGCCAACTTAAACTTGTATACCTGAAAAAAAAAAACTCTTTAGTAAGTGTAACAGAGAATTTCGAATTTGGTGGACAGAGAAACATGGCATTATTAGTAAAGGCGACAAAGCGGTGTGTTTATGTTCTGGAATAGTGGTATGCAGACTATCTGTAAAACGGTATTTTGAAACAAATCACAAATCCTCTTGTCAAAAAAAGTGAACCACAGCAAAAATAATTAATTGCTAAGAAACCGTTTGGCAGATGGCTCCAATTCAGCATGTATTCTACAAAAAGTAACATGTTACAAATCCTAATATAAGTATTTGTCATCCACAAGCACAATCTGCAACAACATAAGTCACACAAACGTTACTTTAATTTGAATTACACGTATAACTAAAACATGTATAACTATACTGTGCAGAAAGTATTTTTTCGTAGTAAATAGTTTTGTATTTTTAGTATTTAGTTTTATTTTCTCAGTAATCACTAGTCTAAATTATTCGACGGCACGTCTATACCTCATTAAACACTACTCGAGAAAAAATGGCACGTAGATCCGTAAAGGTTCAACACCCCTGCTCTATAGGGTGTTGGACTATTTTTTTTGTTTGTTACTTTTAATTCATTCATTAAATTTAATTATTCTAATAAAATAGCATAGTAAAAAAGAAGTCACATTCTCAGAAATTAGACCATCCCAGATTTGATTCGAAGCCACGACCTTTGGATTAGAAGTAACAACATATAAACGATTATCACAATTTAATATGTCTTATAATTATATATATATATATATTTCTTCACACTTCACAAAAAACATTTCTTAAAGCGAATACATGTCATAAATATAACATAAGTTAACCAAATGCAACCTGCAAAACCAACCAATTAAAAATTATAAATTTAAAACAAGAATTTTACTGTAAATATTAATTAAAACATGCATTAACTGCATTAGTTTATCTTTCAATATTCATGATATTTCAATCAAACTAAGAAAAAACTGTTCATTATAAATGTGTATGTATAAAGTACATTGAATATTTTAAATTTCAATTACAGCAACAAAGACAACGATAATATTGTGAAAACATTAATAGTAATAATAGCGTCCATGTCGAATGATTATGTGGCATGTTGAAGATCCCTAGAATGCCTGCTTAGCTTGGGTGCTCTAGGTAAAATTAAATTCCCAGTACCATTTTGCATCGTCCGAGCTCAGGTTCCTCCCTCTGGAGAGAAAAATTGGGTGTCAGAATTACATTGCGGCGATTTTTATTCCACCTATATGGCGCCCCACTTAAATGTGATATTAACTCCCGAGGAATGAATTAGGTCTGCAATGGTAAATATCAACCCACAGCCCGATTGGGAAATAAATAATAAAAGAAATGTAAAATCATATGGTTAGCCAAATGCGGCCTTATTGCCCATAAAACCAATTCAAAACAAGAATTTCATTACAAATATTAAAGCACTATCTGTTTCATTGATTAACTACGTATTATATTACGTTCCAATATTCCTGATACTTAAAGACACGGGGAGGGGGACAGACTTTTCCAGGGCACGGGCTACTTCTAATTTTTTCACGCCGTAGCGGCGTAGGACCTCTTCCGACTATCTACCTCTGTATTTTTTAAAATACTGCGTGCATACTCGAATCGAATCCTCCAATGCTAATGCTACTAAAATTCTGGTGCAGCTTAGATTGATTGAATATTAACGTCACACTGCTCAGCTGCACGAGGGCTTTTGGCGACGGACCGCGTAATTTTGAACCATGGTCAAGTGACGTGGACGACACCCGAGCTGGCACCCCCTCTTCTAACTACCACACCACACCAACGGGAGGACATTGTAGCTCTCAACAGATTTAACGTGCATCGCTGCCCTACACGGCGGGTCTTTAGTGGTACAGGGCTCGAACTCGTGACAAGGCAAGCCAAGATCCGATACCTATACCACTCGGCTACCGCGGCCCCGACTACATTCGGAACCGAGATTTTAAAAATACGCATAAATGGATACTTCTCATGATATTTAGTGTCATTTAGATTAGAATACATGTATAAAACTGTTTTAAGGACATTGACAAAATATATATATATATATATATATATATATATATTTAAATACAATATTTTGGCAAAAAGTTAACTTAGAATAAACCTTTTTTCAAAATGTTCTTTTATAAAAAAAATGCTTCTAAAATGATATTTTGCTTATATAAAGTAAAGACTTCTCCGGAGTGTCTGAACTAGGATTTTTGAAAAATTCACATCATTTTCAGAGTTACTACCAATTGAAATAATTATCGACGCTTTTTTCTTAAAATTTCTTCCCTCTGTTGTATTAAAATATGTGGATAAATCCATTTCTAAGTTACGTATTTCAAAAATTCTAGTTTAGCCTCTGCACAGAGGTCTGAGCTATATACAGGCAAAATATTATAAAAGAAGCATTTTTCACAAAAGGAGAATACTTTGAATATTGGTCACTCTAAGTTCATCTTTTGTCAAAATATTGTACTTAAATAATTTTATATTGTAATATTATTCTTATAAAAGAATTTTATTTGCATTTTCTAATCTAAGTGACACTTAATATCATAAATATTATCCATTTATACGCTTTTGCATAATCACGGTTCCGAACGTAGCCGGATACCCGAATCAGATTAAAGAAAAATTATAAATACGTAGAAATACATTTAATATTTTTAATTTCATTTACAGCAACATCGATTCTGATTGTATGGTATTAAATTATTCATTGTATACTTGTAAATAATAATAAAAATGCAACCTTTTAATAAAAGATCTCTCGATAAGACAAAACTTAGATCAGTTAATGTTACTAGTTATTGAATAAAATAAATTATCAAGTTTTCTCTTACCCTATCAGCAATTTAACATGCCAGATCGAAGTAATTGACAAACTCTCCTGTGAAGGTTTGGCTGTTCTTTGATAAAAGCCTCCCACTCTTTAGTTGTAGAAATTTCACGCCAATATTTTGAAATATATTCCAAGGCGTATTTCATCAGATCATTATCTTGATGACGATCAGCTGCGGCTATTGTAGCAAAGATATTCTGAAAGGAAAAGGCTGCTCTAAGGTATTCAGAACATCGTTCTTTAAGATCCAAAACCTTAAACTTCTGGGCAGCAGCTAGCAATTTCAGTGCAGAGTCGTATGCGATGTTCTCTATCCTTTCGGTGTACAGGAATTGAACCATTTGCTTCAAAGTGTCACCATCCAAATCATCAAAGTCGATCTCTGTCTCGACTGGATCATCTTCTTCCCTCATTTCGTCCAATTCATCGATCATTTGATTAAGAACTGGTGACCTAGCGAACAGGATGAATTTGTGGCATGGCACTTCTGTACCACCAGCCCGGAGTTTGACATCGCAGAATTTACCTTCTTTTAGAAGATTTTCTAGATCTCTTTTGAAGCAGTCGTCAACAGAATTGTCGGTCTTAGGCTCGTCTTCGGTGGAGTCAAGATCTACAGGTTGTACGGTGTTTTGATACGAACCAGTTGGTATGGCAAGTATACACTGCAGAGTGAGTACGTCATTGGGCATGCTTGGGACGTCGCTTGAGGGAAAGAGCGGCGAAGAAGAATAACAGGTGGTACCAAGACTCTCAACTGAATGAAACTGATGAGTTGTTTCAACAGTAAACGCCTCTTTGTCCTCATCCTCCAACACCGTGATGTGACTTTTCAGAACAGTCTTCAAGTTCGGGTCTAGTTTCACGATGTCTAGGCGTAGATCGACGTCTTCATTCCTGTTTCTACAGAGATACAGTCTGAAAAGTGGTTTTGCATCGCTGGGGAATGTCACGTGTGTGATGTAGGGGGCTTCTATAACATCCGGATCACATGTTGCGGGTAGTTGAATCCTGCTCCAGTTTGGAATGCACCACTCGAAAACGCTTTTCTTCAAACCTATTTTTGTCACCGCTACCAAATCTTTGACTGACGTCTCCTGGATCCTCCGCAGGTTGCAATGGATTGTGAGTCGGTCGTTCGGCAACAAAGTATCTTTCATATTAAAAAGCTCGCTACGTTTTATAAATTTAAGGAACACGTGGCTGGTATTGTTGCGAAAAGCGATCGTATCACTCTCAACACGTTCGTGATGGGTCGAATCGACAGCTTCCAACTCTACCGCGCATTTTATATGCATCTCATCGCCGCCGTGATCGTAAGCCTCTCTCTTTACAGCTATGTCAATGTATTCTTCGTTCTTTTGGCCCCTCGGGTAAAGTAAAAGCACCCACTGGGTCTCGTCCAAAATATCTGCACAGAATGCTGGACTCGTAATGAATTGTCCAGTCCTGTGAGCAGCAAAAGTAAAATTTTCTATCCGCCATTCAAATTGAAAATCTTCATTGTCGTCATACATTGTTTGAAAGGACAGTGAAAGTTTTTTTTTCTCCGAGAAAAATCAAGTCTCTGTAAGGGAGAAACGAAACGTTCTACTTCACCACTAACAGCAACGTGCTTTCAAAGTAATGGAGCTCAGCCGGTTGCCTTTTCTATGCTGTCATCGAAAAAGGGAACATTTTGGCAAACTTCTCGCTTATTGGCGACGTTGGGTTTCGCGCCAAAAAATTTCATTTTGGCGATTTTGGGAATCTTTTCTCTCTCGATGCACGGGAAAAAAATATTCAATTACAACAGGTATAGGTCTAATATAAATTTCATTGTCACTAGTAATAAAATTGCATCTGGTGAATTTCTCAATATTAAGAATATCTACAACAATATTATGCATATCGCGAATATACTTAAAAATATTTATAATGGATTACATTCTTGTATTATTTTAATAAACTATATTTTGATCTTATATAAAATATGAATATCGTGCAGTGTTAAAGATTATATAATTTTTTAAAATTAATTTATTAAGAACGAAAAAAAGAAAATTATATAAAATTTAAGAAAAATTATCTTTTGCTTAGGGGTGTGAAAAAATCTAGATAATTGGAATTTTCGTAAGGTTATGAATAAATAACTTTTTTTCCCTGTCAGATGGGGGGATGCAGGGGAGTAACGTACATTCTGCAATCCCCACACTGCACCGGGGGGAGCAGAGCCTCACTGACAAACATACCCTTTGTAAGATAAAGAGGTAAGATATCGTGTGGTCTGATTTAATTTCAATATTAATGACCATAGCAAAAGAGTTATGCGAATAGAGTTGAAAAAGCTTGGTAAAAAAATCAAAGTCTGTGTTATTAAATATTAATAAATATGATTCACACACATGCAAACTGGCGAGAGCTGAAACGTCTTCCCATTGGTGTGGAGTGGTAGTTAATAGAGGGGGTTGCCAGCTCAAGTGACGTGTCCGTCGCCAAAAGCCCTCGTGTAGCTGAACAGTGCGACGTTAATATTCAATTAATCAATCAACCACATGCAAACTGGAAAATGATTAAATTATAAAGAATTATAAATACCTTTTTAATACGGAAAAAGAAATATACATTAAAAAAAGTAAATTTTAAGTTTATGTAATTTCTTGCTAAACAGAATTTTTATCTTTTTTAAATGAATCGAGTAACTTTCCATTTATCAAATACCTTATGTATATATATTGTTATTCAAAAATCAAATCTGTTTAGGTAGGTGACTCATCTCCGGCTTATCATGATTCGAGCCTGGTGCCGCTCGGGACCCAATGTGCAGAAGGGGCCTATCTACATTAAATGTGTCGAACCTCAAACTTTCAACCAATGGTGTTGTGTGGGTTCCAATTTAGGTGGCGTCCTCGTCACTATACCATGTGTTAAGGTAATGGATGGCGCTGTTTCAGCAGCGGCGTTGTGTAACTGTAACCCCGGGAAGACGGGGGAGTGATAAATGGAGCGTTAGAGCATCATCCAATAGATTCTAATATTCCAGTTACTCTATACTCTACTTTCATCAATCTCAGTTGAAGCACAACGCGATAATTCAAATTACTGATAGACAGTGCAATCACGAACTGTGTGTTATAACTTGGATTAGAAACTGATCAAAATTTTATCGGAGCATAAGGCGTTAGCCAAGTCTCCACTTTTTCAGTGTTTTCACTGAACTGAGCGTTAGAGAATTTGAGTGGATTGGCTGAGGTGTTGTGAGGTGTGAGATTTTAGTTTGTAATGAATAAGGTGTGAGTAGAAGTTTGTAAATAAAGGGATTTGTTATTTAAGAGAGATTTAATTGTGGATAAATAGCGTAATCAGTACAAAATAATTTTTTAACTTAACAATTCTGAAAAAAAAGAAAGAAAAAAAAAGTGCTAGCTGGGTGGCGTAGTTGGCTTGGCGCTAGCCTTGTACGTTCAATTTCGCGGGTTCGACCCTAGCCCAAGTCGGCGAATTTTAATGATGCATAAAATCGACAGCGTACATGTTGTTTGATTATAAAGCATGTAAAAGATCGTTTGAGTGCCTATTTAGCTTGAATGCACACGGAAAAATTAAATTCCTGGTACAATTTCGCATAGTGAAAAAGCTTAGGTGCCTCTCTCTGGGGAGGAAACTACATTGTGACAATTGATATCCACCTACATGGAACCACACTTAAAAGTGATAGCAACTCCCTGGGAGTACTAGGTCTGCAATCCGTAGTCCCATTAGAAAAAAAAACTCAAAATAGATCAGAATAATAATGCTAACTTACCCACAAAAAAAAGGGGAAATTTTTTTCCCCTTCAAAATTCGTAATTGAACAATTTTATAATTTAAACACGAAGAAATTATTATTTTTTTTTCTCCTGAAAATTTTCAAAACACTTGAAGATAAAATGTGATATACGAGATATAAAGTGATCCGACTTCTGTTTTCTGATAATTTTGATGAATCTCAAAATTTTAGATAAGACAATACTAATATTTTTTTAACAAAAAGTTTGTATAAATTTTCACGAAATTATTTAAAAAGGACTTTACTAATCCCGAATTTTAATTAATTGTAAATCATTAAATATTTAAAGTAATTAAAAATTTATACAACAATAAAAATAGCTAAAATAATAACGTAATATAAAGAGTGTTTTTTTTTCAGGTATAGAAGTTTAAGTTGGCATTACTTTCCAAGATAGTGATCGATTTAACAGCTGTCAAGTGATTTATTCTCAGTTTTTGGTTTGGCAATTCATCAAAACGATCATCAAGCCAGGCGTAGATTCGTCGAATGGGCCCAAAACGAGATTGCCGTTGTTCCCGATTTTCATAAGCGAATTTTGTTTAGCGATGAAGCGCACTTTGGTTGAATGGCTACGTCAACAAACAAAACTGCCGCATTTGGAGTGAAGCTAATCCACAAGTGTGTGTCGAAACACCGTTACATCCAGAAAAACTGACTGTTTGGTGCGCTTTATAGGCTGGTGGAATCATTGGTCCGTACTTCTTCAAAAACGATGAAGGCTACAACGTTACAGTCAATGGTGATCGGTATAGAGCCATGATTACTAACTTTTTCGTTCCTGAATTGAACAATCATGACGTCCAGGAGCTGTGGTTCCAACAAGACGGCGCAACATGTCACACAGCTCGTGTCACAATCGATTTATTGAAAGACACGTTTGGTGACCGCCTAATTTCACGTTTTGGACCTGTGAATTGGCCTCCAAGATCTTGTGATTTAACACCGCTAGACTATTTTCTGTGGGGCTATGTAAAGTCATTGGTCTATGCGGATAAGCCACAAACGCTTGACCATTTGGAAGACAACATTCGCCGTGTTATTGCCGATATACGGCCACAAATGTTGGAAAAGGGCATCGAAAATTGGACGTCCAGATTGGACTACATCCGAGCCAGCCGTGGCAGTCCTATACCAGAAATCATATTTAAAATGTAATGCCACAAGATTACCTTTCGAATAAAAAAAAAATTCATGTCAATCGAATAATACATCGTTGTTTTATTGCAATTTAAAGTTCTATACCTCTAAAAAAAACACCCTTTATAACATACTGCATGAAGTATTTAAAATAAAGTTTTGCGATTATTCAAAGTGTTTTGTATGCATAATTTTGTCTCTATATACAATCGGACGAGTGGCGCAACGTACACCCCCTCTACCCTCCGTCACAGGGGGCAGGAACTCTTCGGGGCCTAAAGTCTGACTTACATCAAGTACACAATCCTTTGTAAGATAGCCTTGGGGCCCCAAACCTCATTTTGCAGGGGGGCTAATACTCTCCGTTATGCCACTGAGTCAGGCCCCGATTTACTGAACCCCTATTTAACGAATTTCAATGGCTGAAAAAAAAACATTTTTTTATAGTTTATATTACAAAAAAATGGATTATTTTTAAAAATGACATATAACTTTTTTGTCCGCAACAGAAAGACTTCTTTTGTTTGCAGCAAATTTCGATAGGAAAGGGCACAGGCCATTTTAAGACTTTACTGGAGGAGATGAATTATGAGCAGTGGTGCACACAAGGGGGACCCCAGGACCCTTGATTTTTTTTCCGATTGATTATAATTCTAAGTATATAGTACGCAAAATTTAATTAAGTATTTGTTATTAATGATTAATTTTATTAATTAATGCTAATTATTTATTCAATAATTAGTTTTTACTGTGTTTTATTCCCGAAAATCGACAAAATCAAAAGGAGCATGATACAAGAATGGTGAACTTTCGACCCCGGACCCCCCCCTCTTGCAAAATTCCTGTGTGCGCTACTGATCATGAGTATGTTATCTATCGTTTGAGTTTAGTATAAGACAGAAAATTCCTTCTTTATCTCATTCCACTCAGCAACGTAGGGGGCATTTCAAGATTTTAACGATTACACATTACTGTTGAACCTGTTTTCGTGCGGTAGATAGGGACCGCATAAAAATAAACACACAAAAAAAATATTCAAAAATTTCATTAACTCTTACATATAACAAGCTTATTCGTGGAAATACTACAGAAATTTTTTTTATGCGGTGTATAGAGACCACATAAAAGGAGTCGTATTTATAAAATATTCCAATTACTCACGAAATTTATGTAAGAGTACTTCCATAACAAAATAAATAATTAAATATTACACATGGAAACACTTTAAAAACATATAATTTCTCATTATATACATGGATACATTTTCAAAATGCACATACATGACTCATTGCTACTCATCGTTATCCAAAGCCTTGTGATGAATAAGTTCAAAATCGCTTCCGTCGCTTGAAGGTACAATTTCAATTGATTTATTTTTTGGCAACATAAAGTAAGATATAAGCTTTTGAGACGAATGTTGGGGGGAGGTGTTAGTTGCTCGTAAATGTCACGATAACCAGATACACATTATTGAAGCTCTTTTTGTGTGGAATTTTATACTCCTTTCTTAATTGGTATCTATTTTAAGAAAATGCTTTTCCAATTTGTTGGAATGCTGGATTCCTACATATTTTTATCCGCTCTCAAAGAATCCGGTTCCTCTTGTCCGTCTTCATAATCTATCAAATTATTGATAATGTCACTGTTATTGAAAGTTTTGTCTTCAATCAAGCGCGGGCTGCTGGAGCGTTGAGAGAAAGCAACTGAACGCACATTGTCGGGAGACTGTTTATAATAAATGAACAGAACGTCTTGAAGTGTCTATACGTACATATCAGTAGCGTAACGATCACGAGGGGGGGCAGGACTCTAGGGGCCCAAGGCTTGACTAATGCTAAATACGTATTAACCCACTTTATAAAATATTAAAGGCAAAATCTGACTTTCAGGAGTGGAAGAGGGACCTAACATTCTCCGTTACGCCTCTCGTAAATAGACAGAATACATTACAGTGGCGCCAAAGCCATCGAAATTCATATACCGCATCAAAAAAGATCGCGCAGAAATAAAATCGATTAAAAAAGGACCACGCAAAAACAGGTTCTACTGTACTTTTGAAATAGATTGCCTATTTATGCAAATGAAATTGAGGAAATTGTTGATTTGTCGGAGCCAATGAGTAGAGGTTCTAATGAAGAAATTGATAATGAAACTTCTATCACAAAACTGTTACATTTTCTAATGTTTTATATTGTTGGGCAACTATAGAAGCATACCATTCTCTAATGCAGCAGGATATAAATAACGCAGTATTTTCTTCTCTGAATAACATTGAAAAATAAATCTTTTGGAGTCGTGAATAAGAAAAAGTGTCAAACATCTATTAGTCAATATTTTAAAATTTCTTATTAATAATTCAATAATAGTATTTTTAGCTGCTGAATAAAAAGTATTAAATTTCTTTGTGTCGTTGCTTATTATAGAATTTTCAAAAGGTAAGTGCAAAGAAATTGCATTTTGTTTGGTCTACGATATAACGAATAATTAACGAAAAAATTTTTTCTTCCGAATTTCCCCATTTAAATATCGTTGTTCCTCTAAGTCGGGGCGGGGCTCTTATGCCTGCTGAGTGGCCACGGTAGCCGAGTGGTCAAGGTATCGGACCATGGCTTGCCTTGTCATGTGTGAGTTCGAGCCCAGTACCACTAAAGACCCGCCGTGTAGGGCCGCGATGCACGTTAAATCTGTCGAGAGCTGAAACGTCCTCCCATTGGTTAGTGTGTTGTGGTAGCTAGGAGAGGGGGGTGCCAGCTCAGGTGTCGTCCATGTCACTTGACCATGGTTCAAAATGAAGTGGTCCGTCGCCAAAAGGCCTCGTGTAGCTGAACAGTGCGACGTTAATATTCAATCAATCTTATGCCTGTTGAAAACCGTTGTAAAATGTTGCTCCAATGTTCTTCCTACGAAGGAAACCCCGAACATTAAATTAAACAATTTGAACTCAACAGTTGTCGTTTACTGGATCGTTGAAATATGACATACATATATATTACAAATCTGAAAACACCATCTTTTCCCTTAGAATCAGCTATAGTCTTGTTAAGCAAACCTCCCTTTTTTATTAAAGTTTCCTGTCTACAATATTTTTTTGACAATCGTGTGGCCCGTGGATCACTGTGGATTTATTGATGTAACCCGTGGATCATTGTAAGTTGATTAATTCGGTCCTAGAGCGTGAAAGGTTGAATTTTAATTTAGATTGATCTCATAGATAAGTTCAATAGATTGATTGAAATAGTACACTGCTGGACAATTGCTAAGGACGGATAACACTATCATCCATAGCAACCACAAAATGAAAGGAAGCAAAATGTGGAAAATTAGAATAAGTGCGGGATATTAGTAAGAAGAAGTATGAGTATGCAAATTTTTTTTTCCACGTCTGTTCATCACGTGATAGCGTTCATAAGAGCTTTAAAGGTTTTGACGCGTGTGGACAGTTGTTGTTTCAAGTCAAAGTTTTACAGGAAAGATTTAATAGACGAACTTAAAATTTTTGGCATGTCTTCCCGACATCACATAGATGATTTTATGCGTGGCCGAATTATTGGAAAGATCGAAGAAGGGCGAAAAATAACAGATGTTGCCAGGGTGTTCGACATCGCTCACAGCGTTGTTTCACGGCTGTGGAAGTCATTTAAAACTACTGGAATGTGTAGTAGACGGCACGGGGGAGGTCGTGTTAGAAGTACGACGCCTGCAGAAGACAGATATATCGTCCTATCAGTAAAAAGGAACAGGCGCACCACAGCTCAGCAGGTGGCAAATCAGTTTCTTGCTGCTTCAGAAAGCAGATCTCCCGAAAAACTGTTGCCAGACGTTTGAGGGGAGGAGGGCTATACGCACGCAGACCTGTTGTGTGTGTCCCATTGACAAGACAGCACCGTACTGCCCGTTTGCAATGGTGTCGTAAGCATCACAATTGGACTGAACAGGACTGGGCATGCGTACTATTCTCAGATGAGAGTAGGTTCAGTCTGTCATCGGATTGTAGACGCCAACTGATCTGGCGCGAGAGTGGTACTGCTTATCGTCCAGAAAATATCCAGGAAAAGGACCGATATCCGACATGCAATATCATGGTGTGGACCGGCATCATGATCAATGGCCTCACGCGCCTACATGTGATTGCGAATGGGACTATGACGGGCCAACGATACATTGATGAAGTTCTACTTCCTCATGTTCGTCTTTTCCGTGGTGCTGTCGGTGATAAATTTGTTTTTATGGACGACAACGCAACACGTCATCGAACACTCGCTGTTTAGGATTGTCTAGACAGCGAGGGTATTCAACGTCTCGTATGGCCAGCGCGTTCTCCAGATCTAAACCCCATTGAAAATGTGTGGGATGCTTTGGGGAGGCAAGTTGCTGGTCGAAACTATCCTCCGACAAACAAGAACACCCTCATCCGTGCACTCACAGAGGAATGGGATAAATTGCCTCAACAGCTGCTGGATAATGTTGTGCAAAGTATGGTACGACGTGTGGAATGTTGCATCGCACTCCACGGTGGACATATCCCGTACTGATACCTTTCTTTAAGGTGCCTACTGATTTTTAGGTGCATTGTTCCATTTCTCCGTACGCAGATCAAATGAACATTTTTTTTCTTTCAGATGTTTCACAGCTTTTGTACTTTCCAGAACGATAAATATTCTTTATTCTAATGTCTGAACAGTGTGGTAACTATATTTTATCCTACTAGGCCTCATGTCTCGCTTAATGTTATGCTACATAGCAATTTGTGATCTGTCCTTAGCAATTGTCCAGCAGTGTAGTTTAAGCTGTTGTAACAACGTACTTTAAGGGGGCAGAGTACGATTGCATTGACAAAAATATGTAAAAAAAATATAATCAAATTTTGTTTACCCTAAAATATTTTTTTTTTACACATTTTTCTATTATCTCACAAAATTTGTAAGCTCTAAGTTAAAAAAAAAGCGTATCACGCTTCCACACCACAGGTTCGGGGTTCTATCCAAGTCTGTGTTCAAGGTCTACTTAGCCTTTCATCCCTTCAGTGGGGCGATCAATCAGTATCAAGCTTAATTGGGGACTAAACACTGGGGGTTTCGCTGGAGAGTGATAATCTAATCGGGACATTTGATCATGCACCTATGCACCCAATGGTCACGTATACTGAGATGGAAACAGTAGGTCTTCATGGGCTGTTGCGGCACTGAGTTTAGTTTATGGTAGCTTTTTATGTTCATTTTTATTCATTTACCAAAAAAAAAAAAATTACTCTAGTTGTGCTAAAAATACTTTTTTTAACTATTGTTATTAAAAGGCAACTGAATGCGTTCAGCAACCGTGATTTTTCAAAAGCGTATATAAATGAATATATATATATATATTTTATTTAATGTCACTTGCATTAGAGTATACAAATAAATTTGTTTTAGAAATATAATTACAATAAAAAATGATTTAAGTGCAATTTTTTCGAATCCCGAATAAGGCATGGATGCACCTTAGGGAAAAAAGAAGTCGGACTTAAGCCTGGAATGGATTCCCGTCTCAAATGGAAAGCAACGCTCCCCTTCTGTTCACCGTTTGTATTAAAGTCTATATTCTTCTGTGTTTGTATTGTATGTTTCTGTTCATCTATCTCTCGTCTTTCGTATGTATCCCAAGATGGAACACATGACGACAGCATTATTATTATTAAGGTGACCAACCGTCCTCCTTTAGGGAAAACAGTCCTCCTCCTTTTATAAGTTCTGTCCTTTCTCGAAAAGTGTCCTCCTTTTCAATATGTTAAAACTGATCTGTAAATCTTTGTATTCAGAGATGAACCAAACATGTTTCCAAAATGTCGAAGAATGGCCTGAAACAAATATCACAAGAAATAGCAGTTTTCAATGGTATTTTTTGATTTTGTCGCAAGTAAATTGAGCAGATATAAAAAATTAAGTTGGTTTTTTATCGAAAGAAATGCCTGATAATAAAATCTATGGAAATTGCCTGTTTGAAGTAGAAAGAAGACTGGATGTTTATTTAAATTCTAATAAATTAGGACAATTGGAAAACCAACATGCTGAGAAATTTGTAAAAGATGGGTAAAATTATACTTTAAACCATTTCAAAAATGAACACGTTCCATATGAAAATGCAATTAATTATTCTTGTTGAATTTACGTTGTGCTGCCCTGGAAGTAATGCAGCAGTTGAAAGAGTTTTTTTCAGTTAGTAATGATTTTTGTGAAATGACTGTGAGAAATCAAAATTGAATATTAATATTTTAGCTACAATGCTTACCGTAAAATTCAGTATGAAGGATATTTTTTGCCCGAACTTTCTGATACATTAGAAAATGATATGTTGACAAAAAAAAAATCATTCAATGGAAAAATACTCGTTTAAGATAATAATTAAAAAGAATGTAAGCGTAATAAGAGTATTTTTGTTTGAATTAATAAAACGTTTCATATATTTAAGTTTTAATTTTTTCTTGAATTTTTCGTCCTCCTGTTCATTGTAAAAAAATGGTCACCTTATTATTATAGAAGTATTTTTCACGAAAGATGAATGTTTTGAAAACATACCATTCTTTCTTTCTTTTGTGCCAAAAAATCGCATTTAAATAATTTTTTTGAATTAATATTATCTTAGAATTTTTTTTATATAATATTCTTATAATAATTTTAATTCAACTGACACATAAAAACATCAAAATATTATTCATTCACACGCTTGTTCAAAATTCCAGATCCGAACGTAGCCAGTCACCTTTTGATACATGTAACAAAAGCTGGTATGCATTTTTTTAAATCAAAGCAATACTTATTTTTTTTAAATTTATTTTTTAGAACCATACATTTATACTTTTTTTTTAGAATTTATATATTTTTCAAGAAATTTTCAATAAGCTTTCGTTAATTATTTACGAATTTCAATCACATTATCACAAAGCCAATTTGAAATTTTACTATACATAGCTCGATGTACTTGTCAATCAGATTTCATGCATGCACGTCATTTATTGCAGGAGGAGGTGGTGTACACAGACCCCTCAAATGGGGGGGAGTTACGTTCTAAAAACACGTAGATGAGAAAGATATAGATCTCTGTTGTAAAAATTAAACGTAGATCTCTAAAGTAAAAATTAAACGTAGATCTCTAAAGTAAAAATTAAAAATCTGTTAATCTGTTGAGAGAAAGGAGGCGGGGGGAGGAGTTGAGCTCCCAAACCCCACCACTGTGTGCATCACTAGGAGGGGTAACATTTTAAAATCATTTCACAAATTTTTCAAATTTCCTTTAAAAAATTAAACGGTTAGCAGAAAAATTTCTTTACATGAGTGAGTGAATGAACATTGACGTCACAATGTTCAGCTACTCCAGGGCTTTTGTCGACGGACCTCGTAATTTTGAACTATGGTCAAGTGACGAGGATGACACTTGAGCTTTTTATCACCCCTCTCCTAACTCCTACATTATTTTAACCGGAGGACATTTAAGCCTCAACATATTTAACGTGCATCGGCTTCCTCTGCACGGTGAGTCTTCAGCGGTACAAGGTTCGAACTCACGAGACAACGAGCATGATGACCGACCACGAGTCTGTTACCTTGACCACTGGTGACAGGAACCTTACTTTATACGTGCGGAGCAACAAAATAATGTTTGAAAAATCAAACATTATTTTATAAATCGTATTGATTAGGTTAAGCTTCATGATACAAAAAGTGATGGATAAAATTCTATAAATCTAGTCACAACGTGTTTAAGCTAATTGTGTGATTTTTTATTTTTGATGTGTAACATCTTTCTTCTCGGTTGCTTTTTTTTGTGGAAGTGATTTCGTGAAAAGGGACGGATGTGTGTAACAGGATGTGACGTAAGCGCGGGCTACTTGATTTGACCAATGAGAGCGCGTGGCTGTATCTTTTCGCTACCCTCGCATGGGGGTCCAACTCTAGTAGCTATCAAGCACTCGTGCGCTTGACTCTAAATTGATATTGGGGGACATGAGTGCGGCAGAATGCTTTTTTAAAAATTGTCAAACAGTGGTTTCGGTGGTCGTATACATTTCTTCGAATCAAACGGTTACAAAAAATTAAAGATTTCCTGCATTTTGTACTTTTACCATATAACGAAGGTGCTTCTGCTCTTTTAAAAAAATTATCACTCGCTTCCCCTGATTTTGAGTGGTGATTTTAACTTTAACTTCAGTTTCCCAAAAGCTGAGCCGCTCATACCTTTTATGAATGATGAACTCATGCTCGAAATGAACACAAATCAAAATGTTTCGACTGCTAACAGTGGTACTGTTATTGACGCTGTTTTTCAACGGTTTTTAAATAGTTTGAAATCACAAGTATATGTGTCATATTTTAGTTATCATAAGTCTATTGTCTCCGCTCTTCCCCAAATTGAACAAGAATAATTATTTTTGATAAACTATTGCATTTTTTTTACTCCTGTCGTTAATTAAATAAAATTTTCATTAAAGATATAATTATTCGATAGAAAATTATTTCCAATCATACCCGATTCATATTTTTTCCAAGAAAAAAGTTAATATTGCATATTTACCACGATAACATGTCAAATGTTACACATCATATGCTACTACTGTAAGACTCATTTTTTTCAATTTTTGATAACTATCAGTTTTCATTCTTATAATGCGTTTTTTTAATTAATTATTTGAGTAATTACCCTTATATTAAAAATCTGGCACAAAATAATACATGAATATTTTAATATACGACACAAAACCAAACAAATAAAAAAAATCGAATTTAGGCCTCTCTCCCACCACACGTTTTACATTTTAATAGAAAATTACATTTCTTTTTTTCTTTTAAAGGAAAAATAGAAAGCATTTTTTTAAAATTCTCATCGTAGAATTTGCAAAATATGTTTAGAAAGTATGAAATTTTTTGGAGAACTACTGAATTCACTTTTCCTCGCATAGATTATGGAAGAATTTTTCTAGAATAAGATTCACAACCACACCCACACAAACAAAATCGGATAGCTCTAATTATCTCTTAGAATAACGTTAGCGACAGCTTCTGGAACATTCTACCTTGGCGATATGGTTGGCGTATTTTCGCTTTCAGATTACATCGCCAATCTGTACTCCCACGCGTTGTGTTGTTTACAGATCCGTGGTTCTTCCTCGCTATCCGTGGATGGTCTCTGTTTTTCTCTTAAATTTTGATCGTTCGTTTCAGGATCACAGGATGTCGTAGCAGTTTAAAGGTTTATTTTTGACAAAATTATTTTAATTTTATTGATTAGAGAGATAATTTAAGCGATCAGAGTAAAAATTTTGCCATATGAGATCTTATTCTTGACGATCGCCAATGATTGCTCCTTACAATATGAAAGGGAGCATTTTTATTCTTCCTAAATTTTTAAACAGAGTTTTTTAAAATATTTTTTTGAAGTTGTGGTGCTTTTAAATCTTACTACAAGTTGAAAACTTTTTTAAAATTTGAATCATAATTGATTTTTTTCTTTTTACGAAATTAGCCATGAGTAAGTTCTATGCTCCACCACCAGTACTTACTGTAAAGCAAGGAAAAGGTTACATATTCACTTGGGAAATCGAAAACTATTCTATGCATTTTGAAAGCTATATAGACAGTCCAGTTTTTCAAACGCCCAATGGCATGTTATGGGGAATAATTTTATATCCCGACGGCTTCAAGGAAAAAAATCACATTGGGCTCAGGCTCCTTAGAATCGATAACATAGGATACAACAAATTCTGGTGGGCAGCTCAATTTTCTCTAGTAACAGCTCTCAAGGTGGTCCAGCCTTTGCATCCTCCTGAAAGTAGATGCCGGTGGGATACAGATGTAATCAATGGAGATTATATGACAAAGGAAGAGTTTATGGATAACAGTCATTTATTTTTACCCAAAGATAAGTTGACGGTTCAGTGTCGAATATCTAGACTACCAGAAAAGGAATACTTGAGCAAAGGCTGTTCCATAACATCTCATATAGAGGTGAATCACCTGACGGCGATTTCTGAGTTCCCTTTCCACAAATGGTCCAAGTCTAAAAAAAAGCTGGCAGAAAATACTTCGAGTCGAATTCAAGAGACGCCTTTTATACTGACATTTGATCCGCAATGGAACAGCAATGACGAAAGTATGAAAGTCACTTTTACTTCTAAAAAAGGTCTGTCTGCTAAAAGATCCATGCTGTACCGTTTGCGCATTGACCTCCTGGACGTTGACGACAATGTTCACACATCTGTGGATGAAGTACGCCTGTTCCATTTTACAGACGAAGAAATCTGGACATTTGCCGGCTTTATCAAAAAGAAAGATTTAATTGAAATGCAGTCTATGTTTGCCAAAGATGGCTACTTCGCCCTACGCTTTGAGAAATATCTGGCTTTGGCCAACACCGAATTGTGTACTTGTGAGATAACTTACCATCAGAAGGAGCGTCCGAAAAGGAGTCGTTTTTGTAAGGATTTGGCGTTATTTTATCAAAACACGCACCCGTGCACCGACTTGAAAATTAAAGCTGACGGAAAGATGTTTTTGGTGTATAAGGCCATCATCTGCTCCAGATCTCCCGTCTTCAAAGCCATGATGAAAAGTGACATGCTGGAGAAGGAGGAAGACGCCATTGACATAACGGATATAGATTCGGAAACTATGGGTCGAATGATACATTTCCTGTATTCGGGAAAACTGGAAAATGACATGGATTGCCCGTCTGTCCTAGAGCTATATGCTGCTGCGCACAAGTACATGATCGAGGAACTTAAAAAGGAATGTTCTGGTGTTCTAAGAACAATGATGTCGAAGAACAATTGCCGTTCAATACGAAACTACGCAGAAATTTTTTCTGACAATGAACTAAAAGATATTATCCAAGAATGGATTGATTGTATTTCTGCACAACCGAGAATACAGCAGAACAGTTCTTCCTTGTGCATGTAAGTGTATATATTTATTTATATATTAATATATAAGAGTTTTTGCTGATTTTTTTCTTTGCTTTCCTAAAATATACTTATTTTTTTATCTTTTATCTTTTCGCCGAAGTCAAACTCTATTAAATTTGATATAAATCTAATTAAATTTTTTTAAAATTTATTGCATAACACCTTTCTTAGAAACCAAGCATTTTCATTAAATGAAATATGAATAAGCTTTTAAGGCTTCACAGTAACCTTTTACAAAAAAAATTTTTGGAGACAGTAACAATAAAAATATCTTATGTTTTATATTCAGATTATATAATTAAGTTGATTCTGAAAGTAAGAAGTCAATTTGACCAGCCGTTATTTTAAAATTTAAAAAAAATTAGGAATTTTTGAAGTTTTTCCAAACTTTTTTATAAAATGCTCACTTTTTAAAATTTTGTAATCATTTTAAGTTATTTATGTTTCTAAGATTATTGCAAACAAAAGTTAGTATGGATTTGAAAATCTATTCCGTTGTTGATTTTTAATAATTATTTTTCTAGTTAAACCTGGAAAAATATGAAATTTTTAAAATAGTAACTTAAGCATTTTTTAAAAAAAATATCTGGAAATCTCAGTTTTAAGTCCGTACTAACTTTTATAGAATATACGTTTGGGAGCGTATACAAAAAATTTCAAGGTTCTATG
The DNA here is from genome assembly GCA_019973935.1 of Trichonephila clavipes. NCBI lineage: Eukaryota > Metazoa > Arthropoda > Arachnida > Araneae > Nephilidae > Trichonephila > Trichonephila clavipes. The sequence continues at coordinate 2,721,609 of BMAU01021369.1, forward strand.
ATGAATAGAAGAAAGCCTTAGGGATTAGAAAAGACTTATACCTTCAAAATTGAAAGTCTGAGAAAAACCCATTTAAAGTTTGTAAAGGCATAAAACAAAATCTTATGATGTTCGTAAATCTCTAATTTTTTAATATGTCAATTTCCTATGAATATTCTACATTAAAACACTATTTTAATTAAATATGACTGAAAATATTTTTTTAAATTCAAAATATATTTGTGCATAATATTGATAGCATTTTTTACGAAGATAGTTTATTCAGTTTAATCTAAACCTAATATTTTCACAAAAGTTTTGAAACACAAAGTATTTATTCACGAAATAGTAATGATACTAACTTAAGCTAAAAATAGTCAGGTTTATTCATAAAATTTAGTTCTTTCTCAGTTTTAAATCGGGACAGTTTAGAAAGTTTTAGCTCTTGTTTTACGACTTTAAAATACTAAAATAGTACTACAATATGTTTAGTATAATGTAGTTTGGTGCATCAAGGAAATATTTTGTTTTATCTGCAATACTTGTATTCAAAATACTTGTATTCGCAATTCTAATTGTAATATGATCTGAAAACTGGTTTTTAGATACATCTATGTCAGTACATCAATTTGTAGTACATCATACATCATTTTGTTGTTCTCAGCAACCTCAGAACGTTTTGGTATTGGCATTTTCAAAAAAAAAAAATGATAAAGCTTCTGAGTTAAATAAACTATTTTTTAAAGCAAAAATTGACTTTGAAATCAATCTTAATTAATTAATTATGAAAACTTAAAAAACTCAAAACATGCTCAGCAGAAATGATTTTAGTTATGAAAATCGGAATTAATAAACATTTCATTAAAAGATTTGATTGTGTGCTCAAAAATATTTTTAATTTACTCATTTTATGAGTGGAAAAATGCTTTAAAATGAAACCAAAACCATAGTTTAAGTTTTATGAGCTATCTTAAAAACTAACTTGTTAAGAGATCTGAAATTTGGTAACAAACTTTCCAATGATATGAACCACAAGAAAGCAATATAATATATATATATATATATATATATATATATATATATATATATATATATATATATATATATATATATATATTCGGTAATTCTGAAATTTGTAGAGTACTGTGTAGTCTTAAGATTTTAGAATTGTCGATCAAATTTAAAAGCGAGATATAACTTTTTTCTATGAAATTTATTCATCAGAGATTCACATAAATTAGATTGGAAATTAAGAATAAATATTTAGCAGTGAATATTGTTAAGAACATGTAAAACTCGACCGCGTGTCATTTGCTATTTCAGGAAAATCAAAATTATTAAACAAGAACCAAATAGTCATTTTTAAACAAATTTATCTCGAAACTTTCGGTTTGAGATACATAACAAAGGATATCCATCTTCTATTTGAGAAAAATAAACGATAACTAAATATAAGATGACTAAAAAAAATAACAACTAAATAAAGATAACTAAAATAAGGTCCTAGTGGCAAAATTTCTCCATTCAAAATCTAGCTTCTACAAAATTCAAATTGAATTAAAAATCAATTGTCGCATGAAGATAAAGTGCTATATTATTCATAATTCATGGCAAAAACTCATCTGATTCTTGACTGCTTTTGAGAGGAATCTTTTGTACAAAACTAGAAGGTGACTCATTTCAGTTCAAAATGTATTTACATAACCCAGTGGGCCTCAAACTTTTTCAGCTCACGGAACCCCAAGAACAGTGATTCCCGAAGTGCTCTATTTGGACCCCCAGGGGTCTATGACAACCTACAAGGGGTCCATGTTAGCAAAAAAATAATTTTAGGGTTCAACCAGGTCATGACTTCAATTTTAAAAGAAAATTTAATCAAGTGTAAATTACATTTACCTATTTGATAGATTTATTTACTAAGTTTACTAGGGGTTAATTTGCAGTTACAAGGCGGCAGCATAAATTATATTAAAAGAGAATCATCATTTCAGTGTTTTTAGCCAGAAGCCAACTAAAGGAATATAAAAGTGGACGTAGCGAATTTTAACAGTTTCTTAATTTGTCATAGGCAATCTGACAGAAAATTGACATTTTAACCTATGCTCAACATTTAAATGCTTTTTATTCAGGTTTTGAAACTAGGTTTGAGAATGCTTTGACTATGGCAATACCACAGTAGATAATGAATTCATGACGTCACATAAAAAAATATGTCTGATTACAAAAGGAACTGATTTTAAGGTATCCGACTATGTTTGGAACCGCGATTTTAAATGTTGAAAATTAGAAAAAAAAAAAAAAAAACTCCAAATAAATTCCAAAATAAAAACAGAAAGAAAAATAAAAAAAAGAAAGAGAGATTACATACTACTAACCAAGGAGATTTGGGTTTAAATCTGTTAAAGCCAAATGTTGAAAATTTGTTATTTTATGTAACAATTATTATATATATTAATTAAATTTCGACTTAATTGATCCACATGTGTTTCTTAAGTTTTAAACAATCTACTTAACTATAGTTGGAAACATGAAAGTAAATAGTACTATACCAGCTGTCAAAAAACATCTAAGTTGATAAATTTGCGAAAATTTAATGCTAGGTAAGTAAGGGTCTACACAAAACCGAAACACATGGCAAGGGGTCTACGAAACAAAAAAGTATGGGAACTTATGTCCTAGAACTTAAAGGTGCTTTCGAGAAATCCCAAGAACTAGAAAGTGTTTTCGTGGAACCCTACTCCACACACATACACTTAGAAGAATATATCTTAAAAAAGTAGATCAACATGTAAAAGGCACTTTATGTAAAGGCAATAAAAAAAAGAGTAGCATTTATTATTAAAAAATTCTAATATGATTTTTTTAATATAATTTACTTATAAATAACACTAATTTGTGATTAAAGTGTCACCTACGCACCAGTTACTAAAGTTTAGTAACTGGGAAATACGCTAGTATTTTTTATACAAATCGTAAAAGAAAAAAAAAGTCTAGGTCTATTCTGACTAAATGTAATCTCATTTCACATTCTGAGTTTAATTTGTTTTTATACTTTGCTTTTGTACCCACTTACACGTTACATACATGTTTCATTTAAACACATTGTTCTGAATAGCATAAAAATGTTTATATCTGTGTGAGAAATACTGTGTATTTTGCATGAATTTGCAACCTAAAAATTAGAAGCTGTTCTTTTTTACATTTAGATTTTAATATCAGCTATGTTGGTACTATGTTCCCTTTCTTTCCCTATAGTTGTTTTCCACAAATGCAAAAAGGTGCATTTTCCTTTAGAAAACTATTTAGTTTTGCAAGATATTGTGCTAACTAACGAGTGCAAAATTATCTCGTGGAACCCAAGATAGTAAACAATAGAATATTCACAATCTAGTAGAAAGTATATACATAAAGACAAAACGCGTGTTTTGATATTCTTTTAATATATCATAATAGAAGTTTGAAAGTGTTGCAAAATAAATTTATGTTATATAAATAATATTTTCAGTTTTAATGAATAGGGTGGAGATGAGCTTTAGATACTTGTACTTATACAAACTTCATAGAGAACGTGAATTTATTTTGCATACAGGTTTATTTCTTCACGGTTTTCTTACTGTGACTTGTGGAACCCCTGCGTACGTTTTGTGGAACTCCAGGGTTCCATGGAGAACACAGTCTGAAGACCACTGAGATAGAGCAATAGGTCGGGTAGAACCTAGAACAAAACAAAATCAAAGTAAAAGAAGTAATAAATTTAAGACATAATATATTCATTTAAAATTATAACCCTGCAAGAAAAGATGGGTTTCCTGTGTTTGAAAATCATAATTTTTCTCTTTTCCCATTAGATACAAGAAATGGTTTCCTTCATTTTTGAGAAGAAAATCTAGAGCTGCAGTTGCTTCTTTGAAGAGAAGTAAGTGAATAAATATTCTGTGTTTTCGAATATTGTCTGAACCATTCATGCAAATCATGCATTTTTAAAAAATTTTCTTTTCTTTTTGAAAGTAACAATTTTTCTGTTGTCCCAAGAGGTCCCAGGGGTGTTAATTTTGTCTCGAAGTCTGAAAATACGTATATAAACAATTCTCAAAAAATATAATTCGTTGAAATTAAAATTACATAATTCGAATCTTTTACACATTATTTATAAAGGAATGAAAAGTAAAATGCTTAAAATATAATTATAATTTTAAGAATTATAAGCATATGAAAAAAAAGAAACATTTCTGTAGGAAATATTAAGTTTTACGTTGCGCATGCTATTTTCTAAAATAGTAGCTCTAATTACTAGCAGTAAGTCGATTTATAAAGTTATAAATGTATCCTTATTACACTGTAGGTGTTTTTAATAGAAAAATAAATTATATTTTTTTAAAAAATAAAAAAATTACATTTTAATTTTTTTTCCTTTAAATTTCAATCTTTTTCAAATATTTTGAAATGAAAAAAGATACATAATACTAAAATTAGGTAGGGCTTAAAGAGTATGATACATTTTATGATTCTACAAAGCTTTATACATCAAAGGCTACTATTTTAGAAAATAACATGTGTAGCGTAAAAATTATTTGATATTTATTACAGAAATGTTTCACATATATTTTCATATGCTTAAAATTTTTAAAACTATGATTATATTTTTAACATTTTGTACTTTTTTGAAATCTTACTCCTTTATAAATAATGTGTAAACGATTCGAATTATTTAATTTTAATTTCAAAGAATTAATGTAAAATATCCGACGTATAACGCGTACCCATAATTTCAAGCTGCATTTTTTAATTTTAAGGTATATTCGCCGTATAATGTGCCCCCATTTTTTGTAAAGAAATCAGAAGTATGCGTGTACAATGCTCGTGTGTTTTTAAGACATTTTTTTGAGTTACCCCAAAATTTTGAAAAAATAGTATACTATTAGAATCAGAACCCTTTAACTTCATTAAGTATGTCATTGCTTTCAAATATATTGCGTTCTGATCTATGTAAAAGTTTTATTTTTCTTATGCTTATCTCTTTTTATAATTTTTGAAGGTATCATTTTTATACCCGGCGTACAACGCGCACCCGTAAATTTCAATACTTTCTGTATTAAAAGTGAGAGTGCCGGATTTTACGGTATATCTACAGTCGAACCTCCATATTACGAATCTCTATAATGAGAATTTTTCTATATAGTGAACTTTTTCCCGGAGCCAAGAACATTTCCCGATTTCCTTCGTAAAATAACCTCCCAATAACGAAGTGAATTTTCTACATAATGAACTTTTTTCTTGTGATTCAATTTTTTGTCTCCCTATTTTTGAGGTATTTCTGGACATTTAAAGTTGTTCTCTCTTTTAACACATATAATGGTGATCATAAATCTGAATTGGTTTTATTAGATGCCTAACTCACCGACAGCTATAAAACTGTGGGCGTTTCATCCAAGAAGTGAAACCTTTAATCCCCATTGTCCAGTTCACTAGCAACATCTTCGACATCCCCTTTCAACCTCGGTGAACCTGTCTCGTGTCCTTGAACTAATCTCCGTTCATTTGTAGAGTTGATTAGTCGTACAAGTAACCGTTTCTTGTAGCTCAAAAATGTCAAAACGTAATTGCTTGAGCATCAAAGAAAAAAGAAAAAAACAATTCTTCAGGGAGTGTGTGGATGAAGGCGTCAAGAAATTTTGCGTCTAGTTTTTCTTTCTTTCTTTTTTATTTGGATAGGTAAGATACATGAAATAAATATATATTAATTTATAAAAAGGTGTGAATAATATTAATTTTATAAAATATATAGTGTTTATGAATTTAAAATTTGTTTTATGGGGATTATAAAAAAAATTAAAAGATAAACCTCAAAAAACGAATTTTCCATATAATGACCCTTTTCCCGGGATTTAGCGACTTTGATCCTAGAGGTCCGACCGTATTTCAAAATTGCTTGCATTTTCAGTCCTCGAAGCAAAATTAAGACCCCAGACCCTCTCAGTTGTTCATCTACTGAGTTAGCATTAGAAGATAAATATCCTTGTAATTAAATCAAGTAAGGCCCAGTGGCGCGCTTCAGCACCACAGGTTCGGAGTTCTATCCTCGGGCGGGGCAAGGTCAACTCAACCTTTCATCCCTCCTGCAGTGGGTCGATAAATGAATACCAAGCTTGCTTGGGGACTAAATATGGTGTTTTCGCTTCAGGTTGACCACCTGATCGGTAAATCTGCTCATGAACTTCAGAGCTCAATGGTCACGAATACTGAGATGGGCACAGTAGGTCTGCCACTGAGTTTGGTTTACATTAAACCAAGTATGAGAGAGAAAAAAAGAAAAATCTTAAGTTTTAATTTATTTAGAATGCAATTGTGTTCATAATAATCTCTCAACTAAACATTTTATTAATTAAATCTTTCTTCTACCAATCAAACAAATGGGCAAAAAATTGAGATTGTAAATAAATAAATAATTATGATTAGTTTATTCCATCATTCAATTAGAAAGTTATAAATTTCTTTACATTATGTTTAAAAGTACGAAATGCAATTCTTCTTCACTGATGCAAAAGCACCGAATGAGCCTTGGCCTTCCTCAAAATTCCATTCCATGCCATCCTGTTCTAAGGATTTCCCCTTTGTCACCCAAATAATTTTCAAGTCTTTTTACTAGCAGTCAATCCATCTAAGTGTTGGCCGGCTCCTTTTCTGACACTAAATGGTTGAGAAAAAAAAATCTTTTTATTGCTTGATTGCTATCCCATCTTAGCCCATTTAATCCTCTGTATTGCTACAAATTTTATAATACCTTGCCTGATATGTTATATAAATATTAAAGTAAGCAGTTTATCCATCTCACTGTAGTTCATTTGTCTAGTTATTTAATTATTTTATTTTTGTTGTCATTATTATTACATTTGGAGGCCCAGTGGCCGAGTGGTAGTGTACCGCGCTTCCGCACCACAGGTTCGGGCTGGGCAAGGTCGATTCAGCCTTTCATTCCTTCAGTGTGTCGATAAATGAGTACCAAGCTTGCTCGGGGGACTAAATACTGGGAGTAACACTTCAGACTGACCACCTGATCGAGACATCTGTACATGCACCTCAGTGCTCAATTGTCTCGTATACTGAGATGGGCTGTTGCGCCACTCTGTTTCTTTTATCTTTACATTTAAAGTTTCAATTTGATTTATTTTTTCTTTCTTTCTTTTTCCTGAGATTTACACAAAAGTGTCAAATTGTTTTGGTATAAAATATTATTTGAGATACGAATTCAAAGCGGAGCACAAAAATGAACAAACTGATTTGGCTGATTAACAAAAAACCAAATTGAAAATATATTACACACGCACACTATTTTTAGGTAATATATCTCTCTTCAAGAGGAGTGTGAAAGTAAAATTGGTAATATAGACACAAAAGTATGCTGCAGCCGCAAAATATTAGGTCAAGAATAAGATAGTTCTTTGAGAACAATCTGTATAACATCTATTTCCCGGATCTTGAACATCTAGCATAGCAACGCCAAAAAAACGTTCTTCGAACAAAATTTTCAGTACTTGAAACTTTCTCTCATGTTGTTATGTTTTAGGTAAAAAGGATTATGAGAATGTTACCCCCTCCCCCCAAAAAACTGTCCAAATAGTGCTTTTTTTTTATCTCTATATAAAAATGGATGTTTGTATATATGAAGTCTCATCACTCCGACACCGTTCAACCATTCACTATGAAAATTGACATGCATATGTATATTTTTGTGCCATCCTCTTTGTTGCGGATCCCCACCAAGTGGCTCTACAGCATATTAACTTCTACGCCATTCAATCAATCGCCAAGTTGCCAACGTGATAACCAAAAACGATGCCAAGTTGACTCTATTACTAACATTTCGCTATGTTTCTATTGAATTGTTATTATAATGTAAGGAACGCGTTGCCAGCGAGTATTACAACTTTAACATCAAATAAATACATCTGAAAGTAATATTAATATATTACACATCCACATATTATTTACACTGTTTTAAGCGTTCGTTACACAAAATGTGTAACAATGTGTTACTTTTGCTAAGCAGAGATCAGCTTAGGAAGGTGTTTTCAAAAAGTGGCCCACAAGAGAGGTACGGGGCGTTATAAATAAAAAAAAATCCTTTTCATCAGCTATTAGATCTACAGACTTAAAATTTTACAAATAAGGGTTTCTTGTTCAACTGAGATATGCAAAAAGCTTTTTTTTTTGTTTAATTTGCAATTCACGCAAAATTAACTCATTAAAAAATTCTTTATTCTTCAATCTGTATTGTTTAACTTTTTAATTCACCCGTGCGAAGAACGGGTATACCAGCTAGTTATTAAGGTATCCGACTACGTTCGGGACCGTGATTTTAAAAAAGCGCATAAATGGATAATTTTCATGATATTTAGTGTCATTTAGATTAGAATACATGTATAAAATTGTTTTAAGGACATTTTGACAAAAAAATTATTTAAATACAATATTTTGGCAAAAAATTAACTTAGAATAACCTTTTTTCAAAATGTTCTCCGTTTATAAAAAATGCTTCAAAAATAATATTATGCTTATATAAAGTAAAGACTTCTCCTGAGTGTCTGAACTAGGATTTTTGAAAAATTCACATCATTTTCAGAGTTATTACCAATTGAAATAATTATCGACGCTTTTTTCTTAAAATTTCTTCCCTCTGTTGTAGTAAAATATGGATAAATCCACTTGAATTAATCATCAATTAAATGACATCAATTAAATGAGACCCTCGTGGACCCCCCAGAGGTCCACCTGCCCATGTTTTAGAATTGCCGGTGTAAAGAGTTTTAGATAAATTTTATCGATTCATTTTGCTTTCAACTACGCTGATGATTGAGTGTCCTATTCTTGGTAACTCATAAAAAATTTTAAAAAGTGTTCTTAAATTTCTATATGTTTTTCTAAGAATTACATTTCACATGAAATACTAAACCCTATATTTGATTATTGGGGATTCCTAAAATGTGTATTACAACTACTGAGTAATTCCAGAAATCTTTATTTATTTTTTATTTATTATTTATATTTATTTATTATTTATATATTTTTATAAAGAAAAGTTGTATATTTCAAAAATTCTTGTTGAGTCTCTGTATACAGGTCTGAGCTATATACAGGCAAAATATTATTATAATAGAAGCATTTTTCACAAAAGGAGAATACTTTGAAAATGGGTCATTCTATGTTCATTTTTTGTCAAAATATTGTACTTAAATAATTTTTTATTGTAACAATATTCTTAAAACAATTTTATATACATTTTTTAATTTAAATGACACTAAATATCATAAATATTATCCATTTATACGCTTTGGGAAAATTACGGTTCCGAACTTAGTCGGATACCTTAATATAAAACTTAAGAAGAGGGATTTCTGGAATTACTCAGTAGTTGTAATACACGTTTTAGGAATCCCCAATAATCATATAGGGGTTAGTATTTCACGTGAAATGAAATTCTTAGAAAAACATATAGAAATTTACGAACACTTTTTAAAAATTTCTTATGAGTTACCAAGAATAGAACACTCAATCATCAGCGTAGTTGAAAGCAAAATGAATCGATAAAATTTATCTAAAACTCTTTACACAGGCAATTCTAAAACATGGGCAGGTGGACCTCCGGGGGGTCCACGAGGGTTTCATTTAATGTTAGGGGATTTCCCTCCTTTACAGACTCTGAAAGGGCCAAGAAGAAAAGTTGAAAGATGTGCCATCGTAGACTAGATCACTCAATTGCCGCCATTGAAAAAATTCTACTAGGACATGCATTTCAATCAAGAATATTAATTCAAAGAGAGATGTCCAAAATCTTGGGGGTCCACGATATCAGGCTGATACATAAAAGAGGGCCACGACAATCGAAAGGTTAAGAACAAGCACACACCACTGTTTTATGCCCTACATTAAAAGTTATTTTTATATTCGGAACAAATCGCTTAATACCGGTTGATTCAAAATTAGTGTGACCAATTTTAAAAGTATATAACTATTTATGGTGAATTTCTATCGTTTTACTATGGTTTTATTTTAAGAACGAAACATTTAAATTACTAATTTAACTATTTTTATTAGTGGAAGTAAATTATAGTACCGAAATGCCATCCTCAAATCCAGAACAAAACTTTAAGGCGGCTTTTGAAGGATGTTTGTTGAAATTATATTATAAATAAAGAATTTAAAAATCACAAAAAAGACATTTTTTAATGTATTACTATCTAAAGTTTGAAGCAAAATAAAATTTGGCTCGTAATCAAAATCTCTAGGAAAGAAAATGTGAACGAAAGGAAGTCCTTAATGATAAAGAAAAAAGAAGTTGAAAAAAAATATCACTGTAGAAAATCTCTGCTTTAAAGAACTTTGGCAAAGAAACTACAGGTATCGCAATCAACAATTTGTCGCCAGATAAAGAAAATTGGTTATAAAAAAGGTGAATAAATCAGTCTGTCGTCAAATGTCTGCAAAGACCATAGAAAAATGAAGAAAACGCTCTTGGCCTCTGAATTTAATTTTATGCAAAGGTATATACAAAACATGGATAACTTCGGATAAAGCCCTGTTTCATCTGTCATTTACAACTGGCGAAACGAGCGTACAACATATTTCATGCGAAAAGCGTCACAAAGACGCAGCTCTTTTGGAAAAGGGAAGTAAGGCGTCAGGAGTTATGTTATGGATAGAAATGTCCTCTCAAGGCTTAACAAGATCATTTTTTTGTATAGAACCAAAGCTTAAGTTAATGCTACATACTATCAGCTAAAAGTTTTGAAGCACAAGATAAAAAAAAGTAAACGTCTTTACCTTTGAGGAAAGTATTTTTTTTTTCACCAAGAGTCTGCACCATGTCATACAGCAAGATCAAATAGAAAATGGCTAAAAAATAAAAATAAGTAATTTTTCTTCCTATTGAGAAATAGCTTTCCTCCCTCCGACTGTGCTCTTTGCGAATATTTTCTATGCGAATACTTAAAAAAACAATTAAACAGATGTGAAGTAAGAACTCTCCAAGGGCTTCATAAAGCAATCAAAAGGAAGTTAGAAAAAATCCCCCCAAATGTTAAATAAAGCTCTTTTGGCTTGGCTAAACGCTTACTTAAGTGTAGTTCACTAAAGGAAGCCATACTGAAAATTTCAAGTAAATAACTTTATTCAATAAAAATTTATGATGCTCTGAAAATGGTCACACTATTTTTGAATCAACCGGTACATATAATTTAGAACTAGATTTTTTCTATATTCTAGAATTAATTTTTCCATAAAATGCCCCTGAATCCGATTCAAAAATTAAATTCATTTTCTTTTATTCAAAAAATACATTAAGAAAACAGAATTGAGTGTAAATCATAAACAATTTTAATTATCTATAGTACATATCTTTCTATTTATGTTACATTAAGCTCGTCAAATGTTATTTAAAATAAAATTCAAATAATTTGCGCACACGAGTAAATTATAGAAATTTGAAACGTAATTAACTAATTACAATGGTCTAACGATAGTGCTAGAAGCTATCATAGAAATCAAATCAAAAATTCAGTCTCACTTATTTAAGCATAGTATGATTACTTAACTCACAGTGGCGCAACATCCTATGAGGGCCAAGGTCTATTGTGCCCATCTCAGTATATGTGACCTTGGGCCCTGGGATTCATAAGCAGATGTTCCAGTCAGGTGGTCAGTCTGACGTGGATATTTATATTAATTGTAATTATTTATTAAAAGTTAATGCTTAATTGATGAATGCTGAATAGAAAAATATTTTGATGCAAAAATTTTTATGGCTTATGACTTTATACATTTACAATAAATATCGTTAGCTCAAGACATTTTCAATTAAAGTTGTACTTTATTTAATTAAAAAATTAAAATTATATTGTTTCGTTATATGTGAGATATGTTTTAGTTTTGATTCGTTCCTACATAATCCATGTTTCTTTTCCATTTCAGATTTTTTATGTCGGTGATTCTTGTAAACGAGCTTTTTTTTTAAATGCAAGTAATTCTTTTCCTCTTCATTTTTTGCTAATATAATTATTCTTATAATAAAATGTGTAAATAAATAAATTAGAGTACATCCCTTTGCCAGATTATCTGCATAATAATTGTTTCTAAATGAAAAATATACATGTAGGCAAGTATGTAATGTTACAAGTACTGAAAAATTGTATTCAGAAATTGAAAAGAATAACTTAATATATGATAAGATAAAACACATTATTTACATTTTTTAAAACACTTATGCTTAGTTTTCGATCAATGTTTGCAATAACTTCAATCAGTTTTTTCAAGATCTATATTTTTTATTTATATAAAAATTATATAATCAATTCTTTCTCAATACATAGCAAAATATAGGTTATAAAAATAATTACTACATATTTAATTTTTTAAAAAAATCTTTATTTTTACGCACATTGCAAACAATTTTTGTACTACTAAAATAACTTAAAAATAAAAATAATTTTGTGTAAACGCCAATCTTAATTTTTTAAAAAAAAAATTATTTAAAGACTTTTTACAATGTGGCATGAAACTTTTAAATAGTCATGTAGAGGTGTGTAGAGCAACTTTTTGAAATTATAGTTAACTTTTCATTATCTTTTTTTATGCTTATAATATAATCATTGTCCTTTTTATGCTTATTATGTACTCATTATCTTTTTTTTATGCATATAGTGTATTTATTATTTATTTTTTTGCTTATAATGTATCCATTATCTTTTTATGCCAATAATGTATTCATTGTCTATTTATACAGATAACTTGTTAAATATATTTTTATACTGAATGGGACAAATTTTTTTCTATAAACTGTATTTTAATATTTAATTCACTTTTATGGTAGAATTCACTGTCTAAACTTTTTTTGAATTTTTTGCATAGCTTTTTTCATTATCAATGCATTAATTTGTAATTCTGGTAGATCATTAGTGATAATTAGAAAAAAATATGAAAAGTTTTTATATATCTTCTTATTTTTACACAAACTTGAATTTATTTTCTTAAAATTTTAGGTTCTCAAAGCCCAGAAGAAAAAGGAGACGCACACGTTCTATTTTTGGCATCTCTGTTTTTTCATTTATAATTCACCAAATTATGTCTCAGTTATATTTTCCCGAAAGATCAGATGGACAATAATTCCCAAGATTAAATTTAAGTTGAAACCTAACATACATTTTTGACAGCTAGATTTTTTTAAAAGGTTTTCTCTCTCGATGCAAGTTTCACTTTAAGGCCTCTCGCACCTTTTTTTATTTTCGAAAAATATTGTACTGTACAACGTTGGGCTTTACATCTAAATGTGGTAAATTCGATGTTGGGTTTAATGAAGTCTCCATCTGTGTAACAATTATTTATTAATTTAAATTAATTTCTCAAAAATATAACACATATCCTTAAAAAAATAATGGGCAAAGAACATGGAAGGTTTTTCATATCCTCACCTGGCCACTACTGAAAATGTGTGGTCACTAGAGTGCGCTTCCTCCGCTTGGTACAGTGAGTTATACAGTTATTATAACAAGAGCTGTTACAGAACTAAATTTTTCTTTGCGAGATATAAAATAAATCTAATTTTGGATTCCAACTTGATAATTTCATATTTTGAAAACTTGAAAAGAAAGAAGATGATCACAGCTCCATAATGAGCTTTTGCCTTCATAATTCCGAATTATAAGTTCATCGACAATGATGAAATGGAAAGCAGTTTCTCTCATAGTTTCCACAGAGAACCGTTGTTGTGCTCATTAAATTTACGAACTTATTTTTCCTTCTAGTGTCCATAAGCTGATAATTTCAATGCTTTTTACAAGTGATGTTTCAAGTTTACGAATTACCTATAGAATTTTTTGTATGTATGATGGTTTTAGTGTAGAAATTAACTCATTCGAGATGATCTAGTCAAGTAATGTCCTGGTTCCATGAAATGACGAATTAACTGGTTTATGTTCATCATGTTTTTGTTAATTGACTGCATACTGCATAAATGCTTTGTATTAATGTTTCAAATCTATTGCAAAAGAATAATTAAAAATTTTATTCTCATAAGGAATCAAGTGCACGCATTGCAAATATCTCGTATTGCAAGCAATATATATTACAAATGTGTGCAAATGATATCTCGCATTGCAAGTGATATGTATTACATATGTGTGCAAATGATATCTCGAGCTAACGAAACTATTAGCTCCTTTAACGATGCATATTTTGAGTCTAACTGCTTGAGTAATTAACTGTTTTATGAAAAAGATATCTCGAGTCTGAGAAGTAATTAAATGAATGATTTTGGCATATGGTGTGTCATGTCTATTGTGTGAGTCTTTAAGCGACCACCACAAATTCTGTGTGCACTCGAATTTATTAAAAGATTAAGTCCTTTTAACATGCACTTCTTGAATTGACTAGTCGAACGCTTAGTGCAAATTCTATCCGGAGTTTATGTAATGACTAGTTAATTACTATGTGCAAAGAATATCTCGAGTCTGTGAATTGAATAGTTGAATGATTTTTACCAATGATGTCTGGAATCTATAGATAGGGACTTTAAGTGATCAAACATCGTGTGCATGTAATATCTCGAGTTTATGAAGTGATTAACTCCTTTGAACATGAATATCTTTAGTGTATGAATTAACAAATCAAAGACATTGTGCAAAATTCTACCCGCTGCTTATGAAATGTCCAGTTAATTGTTATGTGCAAAGGATATCTCGAGTCCGTGAATTGATGATGTGTACAAATGATTTTTACAAATGATGTATCGAATTTATTGAGTATAAGTGAGCAAGTACTTTGTGCAAATGATATCTCAAGTTTATGAAATGATTAACTCCTTTGAGCATGTACATCTTGATTCTGTGACACATCTTGGTTCCGTAATCGGACGCTTATTGCAAGTTGTATACGGAGTTTATGAAATGGCGAAATGATTGTTATGTGTAAAGGTTATCTCGAATCTGTGAATTGATGATGTGTACAAATGATTTTTGCAAATGATGTGTCGAATCTGTTGAATGAATCTTTAAGTGACCAAATGTTTTGTGTAAATAATGTCTCCAGTTTGTGAAGTGATTAACTCCTTTGAACGTGAAACGCTTCTTTGTGTCCAATGACTAATTGAATGCTAGAGATTATAAAATGGTTAATTAGTGACTTTGTAAAAAGAATACCTTGAGTCTGTGAATTGGTGATGTATACAAATGATTTTTACAAACGATGTGTGGAATCTATTGAGTGAATCTTTCAGTGACCAAATGTTTTATGGGAAATAATAAACTCCTTTGAACGTGAAATTCTTCTGTGTATCAACTGACTTATTGAATACTGGAGACTATGAAACACAGAGATTATGAAATGGTTAATGCATAGAGATTACGAAATGACTAATTAATGGCTTTGTAAAAAGAATACCTCGAGTCTGTGAATTGATGATGAATACAAATGATGTGTCGAATCTATTGAGGGAATCTTTAAGTGACCAAATGTTTTGTGCAAATGATATCTCGAGCTAGGGAAATAATTAACTCCATTGAACGTGAAACTTTTCTGTGTATCAACTGACTTATTGAATACTGGAGACTATGTATTACAGAGATTATGAAATGGTTAATGCATTGAGATTATGAAAGGACTAATTAATGGCTTTGTGAAAGAGTACCTCAAATCTGTGAATTGATGATGTATACAAATGATTTTTACAAATGATGTGTCGAATTCATTGAGTGCGTTTTAAGTAGCAAAATGTCGTGTGAAAATATTATATATCTCAAGTTTATGAAATGATTAATTTCTTTGAACATGCATATCTTGAATTTATGAATAGACTAATCGAACGCTTAGTGCAAGTTCCGTACGGAGTTTAAAAAAGGACGAGTTAATTATTTTCTGCAAGTGATATCTCGAGTCTGTGCATTAATTAATCGAATGATATTTACAAATAATGTGTTGAATTTATTGTGTAAGTAAGTGCTCAAATGCTGTGTGCCAATGGTACTTTGTGTATACAAATAAACTATTAACTTTATGCACATGTGATGCCTGAAGTGTAGAAATTGATTCATTCAGTGGTTTGTTCAATGGTGTCTAGATTCTATAAATTGTTCTTGAAAATTTTTGTGCTTTTGAGAGATATTTCTATTTATTTACTTATTAAATTATTTTTAAAATGATGTTACAAATCTAGCAATTAATTAACTCGAGTACAGGAAGTGATTATTAAATACTTACCGCATATGATGGCTCAAGTATAGAATTGATTCAGAAAATTGTTTATTCAATGGTGTCTAGATTCTATGAAATGACTTGTTACTACTTTGTACTGGTGATGCATCTAGGAGATAACATATTAAATGCTTTGTACAAATGGTATTTCAAGTCTATGCAATGATTAATAGAATGTTTATTACAAATTTTGTTCAGAGTTTATGAAATGACTTGTTAAATGCTTTTTGCAAATATCTCGAGTTTGTGAATTGATTAATTGAAAGATTAATGCAATATTTCTTTTTGAAAATGTATCGAGTTTATAATGTGATGTGATTAATTTGATTCTATATACTAACAGGGACATCTTAACACTTCTTGAGGCCCTGGGCCCCTACACAAATGTAGGCTCTCCCTATGACCTTTAAAAGTAGCATACGCTGTCAAGTGAATGAAATTTAACGTCACATTGTTCAGCTATAAGAGGGTTTTTGGCGACGGACCTCATAATTTTGAACCATGGTCGAGTGACGAAGATGACACATGAGCTGGCACCCCCTCTCCTAACTGCCACACCAACGGGAGGATGTTTGAGCTCTCGACAGATTTATTTTACATCGCTTTCCTACACAGTGGTTCTTCAGTTGCATTCGGCTGAAACCCATGACACGCCCCCCACGAGTGTGTTACCTTGACCACTAGGCTACCACAGCCACGCATATGTTGTCAAATACTCGTACAAACAATTACCCGAAACAAATTCACATGATTTACTATCGTAGAAACCGGTTAGACCGATTGCCGCCTTTTGACTAAATGAGTAATACTGGTATATGGCGGTACGCCTAGGACTAAACAATGACGATGGTCATCCCATGGAGCCAGTTGATACATCATTCAAAATTCCCCCAGTTTTTTAAAGAATACAATCGTAAATAACTTTTGGCCGTTGAAATGATTCTTTTCATGATCTTATTCAGGTCGAGTCAAGAGAGAGAAGAGGCCCCCATTGTGACCGAGGCCCGGGCCCAGTTGGCCCATGTCTTAAGATGTCCCTGTATACGAATGATGTCTTCAGTTTTTATGAATTGATTCATTAAGTGCAGTATGGAAATGAAGTTTCTACAATTTATAACATGATTAATTAACCAGTCTGTGCAAGTGATATCTTGGATCAGGGGTGTCAAACACGCTGTCTATAACGAACATTTTTGTGGCCCGGCCAATATATTGGCACTCAGTAATATATAATAAAAAAAAATTCTTCCGAAATAGGAAAAACAGTAGCAGAGAAGAGATGTCAAATCCCAGGACGTAAATATTAAATTTGTCTTGTTCTATTATATATGTTTAGTATAATGTATTATTCGAAATAAAACTACGTTTCCATGAATATTAATTTTTTTTGCGGCCCACTTAGAGTTAATTATTGTTTGTTTGGCCCAAGTTAACCTTTGAGTTTGACACCCTTGTCTTGGATGTATGAATAGATTCTTTAGATTCTTTTTACGAACAAATGATGTTCGAAATGTACCAATTGACTTAGTTTATGTTATTTGCAGTTCATGTCTCAATCATATAAATTGGGTAATTGTATGTTTTGTATGAATGTGGTGCCTCGAGATTATATCAATCCCTTAATTAAACGTTTTGTAGAAATGTCCTTGAGTATATGAAGTGCTGTTTAAATTATGTGCATAACTGATATGAGATGATTAATGTTTTTTTCTGCATACATATCTTGAGTCTTTGGATTCAAAGATTAAATACTTGAAAGAGTAATATTTCGTCATATTATTTTATTTTTCAAATGGGCTGCATCTTGGCAGCTAAGTCTTAACAGACACGACAAGTCCCCCTACAGTGGTGGCATCATCTAGTGGCTGCACTCGCTACCAAATAAACATATTAATTTATTAAGTATTATTTACAAGTGACATCTCGAGCATATATATTCATTAATTAAATGTGTTTTGTGTTTTTCTTATTTCTTTAGTGCAATTTTGCTATGTGCAAATATTTTAATTCTATTAAGTGACTGATTCAATGTTGTTTGAAAGTGATGTCTTCAAAAGTTATTACAGAGTTTTTTGAAGGAAAAAAAAGCTTTGTAATAATAAAAAAAAGAAGCTCCTTATGAGAAAAAAAAGTTGTTTCGTAGTTTTCAAACAAGTTACTGTTTATATGATGAAACAATGGGTTAAATTCATGTGACGTCATAATCAGATGATAAATAATATCATGTTCCCTACCAATCAGCTCATGCGTCTCACTGTAGCCTTTTTTCCCCACAGAAACTGTCTTTTAAAAGATACAGAATTGTTAACAATCTAACAGTGATAACGCAAATAGTTCAACAAGATGTACTTAAAATTTAAATAAGATTTTTTTTTTTTTGGAAAAACCTTTTGAAGGGGATTTTAACATTTAAGCATCTCTACCCAGTCATCAAATTTGAAATTGTACTTGTATTTTACAATTACAACAACAAATACACAAGTCTTATGTCGAATTCAGTGGAAATCACGTGATTATATTTCCCACGTGACCGTCATGAATTTAGCCCATTGAATAGAATATGAATGTAACTCATTGTTTTGTGATGCTGCTAATAGTTAAAGCTAATATAGTTAAAGAATATTTATATTATACGTATGATGAATTTTATAATTGTGTTACTTGGAGCAGATCCATACAGCAATGAAATGCAGATCTCAGTGGCGTGCACAGACTACATTTGTTAGGGGAAGTTGTGTACATGTCGCAGGGAAATGACGAAATTAGGAATTTCATCAAATCCCTAAGGGATAGGATCAGGTGACGGGGATGTTAAAATAATAGATGGATAATAAAATAAATAATAAATAAATATAATAATAATCTAAATATAATAATAAATATAAAATAGTCTTTTCAAGGTCATTTCCCTGATGAAAGTAAGCCTTTTTATTAAAACCCTGAACTGTTTCAGTGAAATGATGAAATGAACTATAGTCAGGATTTGCTTTGGCAAAATGCTGTCCAGGAGGTGGAAAGGGAGACACCTGGTGGCTCGAGTCCTTGTACTTCCTAACCATACATATAGTACTATCGATCCCCTGAATATCAACCACATATCTTTTAAAAAATGGCACCATAGGATTAACATAGGGATTGATATTTTAGTGTGTAAGCAACCGAGAGGAAGGATGTTACACATAAAAAAATACCAACCTAATGTTGTTATTATTTGTTAATTAGTTTCGAATAAATAATTTTGGTTTCATTGACTATTGTTGTATTACTTACTTCTACGTTTTATAATGAGCCCTATTTGTTAAATAAACACTTTTAAACTCTTGACAATATTATTTCATCATTTAACTGAAACAGATCAGGAACTTGTTCAAATCCCTTACTTTTATCAGGGAAATGACCTTGAAGAGACGTTGTTTTACCATCTCCCTTAGAGATTTGATGAAATTCCTGATTTCATTATTTTCCTGCGACACACACACACATCTCTTATGGGGGGTTGAATTCTCCGTAGCACGTACACAAAAGCGTTGAAAGGTAATCTCCATGCTAAAAATTAAAAATTTGTTGGTCTATGTGGTTTGATTCCTCAATCCCCCTTGTTTATGCCACTTATTGGAGGAAGGGTTGTATTTAAAAAACCTGTAGACGAAAGCGTCTAGGTGTAGTTTTTATGCTAAAAATTTAAAATCTGTGGATTTAGGGGTAAACTCCAAAATCCTAACCTTGTGCACGCCACTGGCAGAACTGTTCAAAATATGAATTCATTGCTTTTCTAATAATCTATATATATATTTGTCGTTTTAAAAAATCGACAATTATCATAAATTCAATATCAATTTTTAATGTACTTGTTCTATGCTGGCAATATTGTGAAGCCTTCAAATATATCAAAACATTTTAATGCAATCTTACAGCAGTCCTCGTTTATTGGGATGGAATAAAAAAGAAAATGGAAACAGTTTTTTTTTCCAGACAGAGAAAAATGCTCTAACTTTAACATGAATTTTATATGAATATAATATACCATGTAAAGAAAGGTCATTTTTGAAGGGAGAATATATTATTCTTTCCCCATAAGTTGAATACAATATTTTCACCTCATTACAATATACAGCCGGATCCTGATTTAACGAGCCCCTATTTAACAATTTTTCTGTATCCCCAATTAAAATGAAGGTACACCCCCTTTTTAACGAATAATAACTCCGAATTAATGAATTATATCAACAGCCTAATTTTTTTTATTAATTTGGCTTATAAAAACTGGTTTTTCTATCAGATGGCATATTCTTTTTGTCCAGAACAGAAAAAAGACTTTTCTTGAAAGCAGAAAATTTCAACGGAAAAGGATGTAAACCAACCAGCAATACTCAAACTGCGGTCCACCGAACCTTTTTTAAGTGATCCGATCACTGCCATTGCTTTGAAAAATTCATTTATTTAAGAACAATATATAAAAAATTTGATATCAAGAAATGAAATACAGTTGAACCTGTTTTTGTGCGGTTGATAGAGACCGCATAAAAATTAGCACAAAAAATATTCAAAAATTTCATAAATTCTTACATAAAATAAACTAATTCGTGGAAATACTACAAAAAACTTTTTTTATGCGGTTCATAAGGACCTCATAAAAAAAGTCGTATTGATAAAATATGCCAATTATTTACAAAATTTATGTAAGAGTACTTCCATATTACACAAGAGTACTTAAATATTACACATGGAAACATTTTAAAAACATATAGTTTCTCATTGTATATACGGATAAGTCTTTAAAATGCACACACATTAAAATGCGCTCTTGCTACTCATCGTAATCCAAAGTGCTTTAATGAATAAGTTCAAAATCGCTTTTGTCAATTGAAGGTGCAATTTCAATTGATTTATTTTTTGCCAACAAAAAGTAAGAGATAAGTTTTTGTGAGGAAAGACGGGTGGTCAGTTGCTTGTAAATGTCATGATAACCAGCTATACATGATTGAAGCCCTTTTGGGAATTTTATACTCCTTTCATAACTGGTATCTATTTTAAGAAAATGCTTTTCCAATTTGTTGGAAAGCTGGATTCCTGCATATTTTTATCCGCTCTCAAAGAATCCGGTTCTTCTTGTCCGTCTTCATAATCTATCAAATTATTAATAAGGTCACTGTCATTGAAAGTTTTATCTTCAATCAAGCGCGGGCTGCTGGAGCGTTGAGAGAAAGCAACTGAATGCGCATTGTCGGAGACTGTTTGTAACAAATGAACAGAGTGTCTTGAAGTGTCTACATTTCAGTGGCGTAACGTACACCCCGCATCACGGGAGGGGGCAGGACTCTAGGGGCCCAAGGCCTGACTAACGCTAAATACGCATTTACCCAATTTATAAAATATTAAAGGTAAAACCTGACTTTTAGGGGGGAGGGGTTCCTAACTTTCTCCGTTACGCCATTGGTAAATAGATAGAAAACCTTACAGTGGAGCCAAAGCCATTGAGTTCTCTCACGAGGGGGCAGGACTCTAGGAGCTCAAGGCTTGACTAACGCTAAATACATATTTACCCAATTTATAAAATATTAAAGGTGAAACCTGATTTTCAGGAGAGGTCCTAACATTCTTCGTTACGCCACTAGTAAATAGATAGAAAACATTACAATGGCGCCATAAGCCATTGAAATTCATACACCGCATAAAAAAATATCGCACATAAAAAATCGCACAAAAAGGAAATCGCATAAAAAAAGACCGCACAAAAAGAGGTTCGACTGTATATCAATTTTGGGCTTTTTCCTTTTGATGTCGTACGAGTGCGAATTCATATTCTTTTTCTATTTGTAACGGTTACAGTTTGTGACAACAGACAACAGCGGAGTAGTAATAGTTTTCAACGACGAACGAGGTTCGAACGGACATTCTAACCCAGCGATACTCAATCTGGGGCCCACCGAACCTTTTTAATTGGCCCGGTCATGGCCCAATGCTCTGAGAAATCCACTTAGTTAAGGACATTGTATTAAAAATTTGATGAGAAATTCTTTGTCCGGAAATCAAATATATCAATTTTGACTTTCACTGTCGATGTCGAACTGGTAAGAATTGATATTCTTTTTCTATTTGGAATGGTTACGGTTAGTGAAAACAGACAGCAGTGGAGTAGCAACGATCTTATGGGTGGCTATGACTATCTTTCATATCTTGCAAGCGAAAAATATTCGAAGAAACTATATTGCTTCAAGACGATTGGGAGGTTGACTATTTTGTACTGAAAAACAGACATGGATCAGTAATTGTTTGATTTGTCACGAAAGTGCGCTGTATTTAAAAAATACCAGTCAACAGGAATCATTCAATGACGCTTTTCCTAGAAGATCTCTTTCAAGAGTTAATAAATAAGCTTTCTTGAATAATCTTAGCGACAGCAACAAAGTGTTTTGTCTGTGGTAACAAGCACATCGTATGAAGTTTGTTATATTATTGGTAATCATATGAAACCGCGTTTACTGATGCAGAAATTGTGAAGGAGTGTTTCTTAAATGCTTCCAATTTAGTGTTAGTGACAAAAATAAAAAATAGGAATTAAAAAAAAAAAGCAAAACAGGGGTTTAAATAATTTGATCAATTTTCCACATTTTATCATCGTGATGCGGCCTGCGTGAAATTGCTGACATATGTATGCAGCCCAGCAGAAAAAAAAGTTGAGCACCCATGGTGTAGACCATTACTAGACTTTACTGGTACGAATGAGTCATAAGTGTAACTTATCACATGAGTTTTGAACAGGACAGGAAACTCCTTTCTTATCTCATCCCACTCCCCAACGCTGGAGATATTTTAAGAATTTAGCGATTATGTTACATTTGATAACTTACTGTCTATCTGTGTAACTGAAGTCGAGGAAATTGTTGATTTGTCGGAACCAATGAAAAGCGATTCTGATGCAGAAATTGATAATGAAACTACCATCACAAAACTATTGAATTTTCCCATGCTTTGTGTTTTGACTCGAGAAATTATTCTTTTTCGATTTTAATATCCTTTATTTTTTTCAACACACAGAATGAAATGAGGCTATTTACACTTATAAGGAAGCAATATACATGAAAGAACAAATTATTTGAGCACACGATCCGTATAAAATAAAGTATTATACAATTATTTTCTTAACGTGTGTAATAAGTAAACTACTTAGAATATTCCGTAAACATATTTAACTAAAATTCTGTTGCCAGATTCCAAAATTGAATATTAAATACAAGACAAATATTAAATATTATCCAACAGGAAATGTTGAATATATTAGGAGTGGCAACACTATGCATTGTTTTGAAACTAGGAAAACATACCTCATGCAGCAAAACGTAATATTTTCTTCTCCGCATTAAGTCGAAAAATAACTTTTTCGAGTCCGGAATCAAAAATATTGTCAAACATCTATTAGTTAGTATTTTAAATTTTCCCTACTAAGCGATGCGTAATAATTCCCTAATAGTAATTTTAGATGCTGAATAAAAAAATGTGTCATTTCTTATGGGTGTTTATTATAGAACTTTCAAAGAAACTGTGTAAGAGGCCCGTACCTAGATGTGTGGGGGGAAGAGAAGAAACACTCGACAAGATTCAACTTATCTATTTATTTCAACGCTCAGAACAAACACAATTTCAGCTAATAATCTTAAGAGAATGTCTCAATGAAAACTGTGAAAGTGGAACAACGACAGTAAAGCGTAAGCGATTAGTCGACTAACAAACTTGATCCTTATCTTAATTAAGGATATAACCTATTATCTGATTTAATCTAATCCTAGTGAACAATCGTCACTTTAAGGTTTCCTTCAAATAATAATCACAGCCCTATAGTTCTAATATTATACCTTTAGTAGCAATCATTCTCTTCTTCCGAAGGGTTGGTTGTGAATAACGCTTATTGAGAGCCCAAAGATTTCCCAAGAGGATTAGTTAGAAGATAGCGTATAGATCCATTACAACTGCAAAATTTTGGTGTTTTTTTTTAACCCCAATATTTCTAATTACCCGGAATTAACGAACAAAATGTTTGCTCCCAATGAAATCGTTAAACTGGGATCCGACTGTATATATTTATTCTTTTTTTATATCAAATGTATCATCAATATATATGCTTATTATGAATAAAAATGGTGCATATTTGTCGAATGTTTGAATTATTTAAAACATAGTATAAGGGAAAGTTAAAACTGCTTTCGCTGTAATGATACAGGAAAATTTTACTACTTGAAGAAATTTGTCCTTTGGGGAACATAACTTTAAGGCCTAGTAGTAGTGGCAGTACTGCAGTGGGTAGATAAATGAGTACCAAGCTTGCTTGGGGACTTAACACTGGGGGTCTCGCTTCAGACTGACTACCTAATCGGAGCATCTGCTCATACACCTCAGCGTCCAATGGTCACGTATACTGGGATGGGTGCAGTAGGACCAGGCCCTCACGGGCTGTTGCGTCACTGAGTTTGAGTTTTGAGTTTGAACATAGCTTTAGCACGCACTCTATAACTCTCGAAAATTTTTTACTTTCAAAATAGCACTTCTTGTAACCCGAAGGTCGTGGGTTCGGGGAGGAAACAGACATCGTCTTAAAAATAGATATGTTTATTTATATCTAACACTTTTTCAGTGATATACTACTTTATTGCCTAACCTTGGAAACAGTCTTAAATCCCTAATGCTTAATCCGACTTATAAGATTATTCAAATGACAAGTCGGAGCTCCTTTTGGCAATCTTTCTCTAGCCATGGTAGCTCGGTCAGCTCCAATGCTATTTCCTTCCACACCTCTCGGTGGAGAGGAACATTAATTTCAGGCCGTGCGACTTCCCAGTCGCCATTCACTTTCTATTATTTTCCCTAGTTTTCACGATTAACCTCCCCTCCCAATATAAGGGTTTAAGTAGTATTTACATTTGCATAAAATCAAATCATTTCTTCAAAAAGTGGTTTTTAAACTAAAACCACAAGTAAAGAATAGTTGCCCGAGAGGATTAGTTGATGAACCCGAATAGAACTCTTTACGCACTTGGTGTTCAGTTATCATCTGGGCTAACTAAAGAGAAATCAGGGACGTCTTAAGGTATGGATCCGGGGCCTCAACCTCAGTGGGGGCCCCGTTTCGTTCTCAACTCTGTCTTAAAAAGATCATGATCCAGATAATTTTAATGGTCAAATATTACATTACCGTACATATTCTCTGAAAAACGGCGAGATTTCAAACTGCATGTCAAGTGACAAAAGCGGTGTTGTGATGAACGTTGTCCATGTTTAGGCCTGAGCCTAATACCGTAAACAAGGGGTGGGCAGACTTTTCCGGGGTACGGGTAACTTCTAATTTTCCCAAGATATTGCAGTTCATCCAAGGTTAGTGGCGTACACAAAGAGGGGAGGGGAGGATCCGGAGCCTCCCCCATATCCCTTGATTTTTTTTACTGACTTTTTATAGTCCCATGTATATAGTAGTACATAAAACATAATTAAGTATTTGTTATTAATAATTTTTTTATTAATTAATGCTGATTATTTATTTAGTAATTTATGTTTTACTGTTTTTTGTTTCCGACAATCTACAAAATCAAAAAAATACGTTTGGCTGTGTATTGGGGTATGATCTGAGAATGCTAGACTTTCGACCCCTCCACTTTCCCCCTTGAAAAATTCTTGTGTGCACCAATTCCCAGAGTCGTATGCATGGTGAAGTGGGAAAAGGTCTACAGTATTTTAATAATAAAAACGGAATATGTACTTACTTGCAGAAGTAAAAAAAAACAAACAAAAAAAACCCCCCGACCACTTTGAAAACCTCATTTAAAGCAAAACGCAAGATACAAACATAATAACAGCCACACAAATAATAGCATGAAATAATGCATTTATTATCAAATAATTCAAGGGCCGCGGTAGCCGAGTGGTATAGGTATCGGACCGTGACTTGCCTTGTCACGAGTTCGAGCCCAGTACCACTCAAGACCCGCCGTGTAGAGCAGTGACGCCCGTTAAATCTGTCGAAAGCTGAAACGTCCTTCCGTTGTTGTGGTGTGGTATTTAGGAGAGGGGGGTGCCAGCTCAGGTGTCGTCCACGTCACTTGACCATGGTTCAAAATTACGTGGTCCGTCGCCAAAAGCCCTCGTGTGGCTGAACAGTGCGACGTTAATATTCAATCAAATAATTCAAAACCAAACAAAAAAATTTTTCATCCGATGTTAGTTTTTGTTGTTGTAGTCAGTAGACTACAACATACTTCTCCGACAATCTTGAATATCTTTCAGTATATACACTGCTGGCCACCGTAAATGCAACACCAAGAAAGACAAGAGATATCACAACAAAATTTATTTTGTAGATAACATGTTGACCAAATATCAATCGATTAAATTTATAGACTTCTGAGAAGTGTGGTTCCTGCCAGAATCAGTAGCCACACACAGAGTAGCCGCCATTGTTGGAGATCACCGGTGCCAAACGCCTCTGCATTGATTCAAAGAAACTTTGGATGTATTCTTGGGGTACAGCAGACCAAGCAGCTTCCACACGTTGCCAAAGTTGATCTGGTGTGGCAACTGGGGGGATCTGGGTCAATCGTTGAACAACCATGGATTACATGTCTTCTATCGGCGAAAGATCCGGAGAATGAGCCAGTCAGGGAAGCAATTCAATCTTTTGACTGACGAAAAAATTTTGGACAATGTGTGTCGTGTGGTCGTGCATTATCCTGTTGAAATATGGCTGTGGCCAAGCCCTGAAGGTAAGGAAGGACAACTGGCTCCATCACCTCGGACATGTAGCGCTGGCTGTTTAAAGTAAAGACAATGCGTACTAGAGGAGTGCGAGAGTGATATCTAATACCACCTTATACCATAATACCCAGTGCAGGACCAGTGTGGCGGTGCATAACGCAGCTGTTCAGCATCCTCTCCACGGTGTCTCCAGACTCGAATTCGACCATCGTGGTGTTGCAGACAGATGCGTGACTCGTCAGTAAACCCAATTTCATTCCATTCTTAAGCCCACATCCTTCTTTCATCGCACCATTGGCGGGGGAGACGTCTGTGTTTCTGTGTCTAGGGTGGACCAAGCAATGGACGTCTTGCGGACAGACCACTCTGCTGTAAACGGCGTCGAATGGTACGCGCAGACACTGAATGATGCGTTGCAAACTCAATGTGCTGTGCGACGGTTCGTGATGTGACTGAGCGATCCGTCACTGCCATGCACACAATTTGCCTATCCTCACCTGAAGTAGTGCACTGAGGTGGATGCGATCATCCACGTCGGTCCATCGTACCCTCCTGCATCCAATGATCCCATATCCGCATTACAGTTGTTTGGTTTCGTCCAACACGACCACCGATTTTCCTGAAAGATAATCCCCAATCTCGGTGGGCCACTATCCTTCCTCTGTCGAACTCGGATACTTGATCAAAAGCTGATCACTGTTTTCTACGAGACATAACTGATCGTTTTTTGAAAAATCTACAAGAAAAACACAATTGCCAAACTGGAAATCGTCTAAATCTCCAAGCCTTAAATAACGTTTTGAAGTGGCGCCACAGGCGCACGTGATGTGTGTCTGCGTTGAAATTCTAATCATTTGAATATCTCACCTCCGCTAATGCATGCTGTAAATTTCATGTTATTTGCATGCTTCCTTCAGGGTGTTGCAATTACGGTGGTCAGCAGTATAATTACTAACTGCTAAAATCTTCAGACGGTCACCCCAAAATGTGTTGGCGGCCTCCCGGTCGGTCGCGATCGACGTAATGCCCACCCCGGCCGTAAACAATCATTCAACTCATTTAGCTAAAATATGGTCTTTGGTCGATCTGGTTTGTGCCTAGGTTTTTGCTATTGTAAGTCGTGCTTATTTATTTGTTTCAAATTACCATTTGAAGGAGTATTTGACTGTGCATGCAACTGTCTACTTTTAAAGATCTCGGGTAAGGCCTACTACTGCACAGGCACCCAGGGCTTCGAAAAATCAAGATTTCAGTGGCCTTAAAGAGTCTTGAGACAAAATGGGAACTTTTGATAAAATATACTCAAGAGCAATTAGTCATCAGTCAGAAATTTGCCATAGTTTTTCAGAAATATTATAAAGTTTACACACACAGATAACTATCAAACTTATAAAATAAGCAATTATTTTGATTTCATTTAAAATCTAAAAAAGGTTACAGTTTTGAAAGATGTGTATTAGTTCACACTTTTTCTTAACATAAATTTAAATTTTAATTTATTAGATGGCGAATCCAGATTTGTGTGGAGACTCTCCGTCAAGGGTATAGTTATCATCGTATAAGACGTATCAATGATACGAAGCTCCCAAGCTACTGGGACGCTAACATGGTAACATTTTGATACTTTAAAATAAATTTTATTTATGCGATTATTTCTATTTACATTCCAAAAAAGAGCCCCAAAGAATTTTAATAGGAGACCACTCAGAACTAGCTATTTTAGTGCTCTCCACCCTTAAAAATTTTAACTGTTTCAAACGAGGTAGCCATTTATCTGTCTTTATTTCTCAATATAAAAACATAATTTAGTAAATATTTGTACAAAACTCTATAGATTTACAGATAGTTTCTAATATTCGATAAACTAGATACTAGTTTAACCCTTTTGTGGGTCTTTGAAAGATTACTTCCCATCTAAATTATCTTACAAAATCTCTTCGATCAGAGAAAAGAAGGATACCAAAGAAGATCTGTAAAATGATGGCATCGTATCTTTTATCTTTTATTTTCTTCCTTGTCATCATAAATAGTTTCATACTGAGGCAAGTGAACAAAAAAAAAAAGAAGTTTAGACCAACTAAGATTTCGTATAGCATTGGCTCGTCCGCTAACAAACGGATATTCCTCAAGAAAAAGGAAAGGATGTCCTGCTAGCTTCCAAACAAAGAAGTATGTAGTTCTGATTGACGTTCGCTTAGCCATTGTGGAAATCATATGCCAAAGATGGCTTCCAACTATAGACGATATGGGAAATGTAGCAGAAAGGGACAAGAAAAGAGGACCCGCTGCATGTGTGAAGAATGTGATGTCCCTTTGTGCATTGGAACATGCTTCTCATCTTTTCATGGCAAATAATCACCATTAAATTGTTAGAACCCCCTGGGTTTCACCCTGGACACTAAGATTAATTTGAGGCGAAGAATCACTAAGAGCCATTTGTATAGTAATAATTTGTATTTATTATATCGATTCAAATATCAGAAACTCTAATAACATATAATATTTCTTGTTACGCCAAACAAAAGGGATTTACCTTTAATATAAAATTAAATTACGAATTATGAAGTTAATCAATAATTAAGCGCAAGATCAAACAAGGTCTACAGAAATAGGAGGTCAGAGAAATACACGTAACTCGAATTATTAGCTTTCATTAACTTAAACTAATTTCATTAAATTAACGATTGTTTTAAGCGATAATAAACTATATATCACCTGACCATACTTAGGTATCTTCACCAGATGCCTTCGTAGATTGCTAACCGCCAATCTTCACAATATCGCAATCCAATTGAATCTTCCAAACTTGAGGCTACTGCTGCTGGCTCAATAGCCTTCGTACTTACTAGCTTACAACGCTCTACTTAAATATCCTATCTACTTTGCTTATTCCGTTCACATTTTGGAGTTGATTGGAAATATACGCGAATTTATAATCCCCAAAAAGATGCCTAAGAATATTAGTGGAAAGGTTCCGTACAGATTCGTCACAAAATTTAATTTTCTTTATGACGATGAAGGGTCCCTAGGAAAGTATTCTTCCCACCCCTAAAATTTAAATGTATACATAAAATTCAGCAAAATAAAATATATTCCTTAAATGCTATTGTTTAATTGTTAATAAAACACAAAAAACTGCGAGAAATTCAAAAGAGAAATCAATGCAAACGAAAGGGTTAATGTAGATTTATCTGTGCATTCTTTCATGTTATTCCATTAAAAAAAAAAAAAAAAATTTAAAAGCAGTGAAGCGATCCATGCATTCCGCATCGCCAGGGGGGCATGACTTTCGCTTTTACGTTTTTTTCTTTGTTGGATTTTTCTTCCACCTGTGCTTCCTTCCCCCATCCTCCACTGTTAGAAAGGTCTTAGGAGTTGCTTTTCCCATTAGCTCCCTCCTTGGAGGAGAACGGTCTTCGGAATTTCAATTTCATTCATGCGGCAATTCAAATTGAGCGTAAGCCGCCATGTTGGGGTTCAAAATAAATCTAGTCTTCGTTTCATTTGGATAAATAGTGCGCGCGCGCGCGCTGCGCGCGCGCGCGCGCGCTGCGCGCTTGACCAGTGGTCTTCAAACTTTTTTGACTCGAGGAGCTTACACTTTATTAAATAATTATAACTAATATAAAGATGTATATACATATGACACAATCACACTATTAAGTGACAAAATAGTAAGCGATTTTCCTTACAATTTTCCTTTCTATATAGGGCGTTGGACTATTTTTTGTTTGTACTATTTATTCATTCATTAAATTTAATTATTTTAATAAAGTAGTATAATGGAAAAAAAAAATCCCATCCACTACAAGTTTAAAAAAATGTATTTGAACTTGAATAGAGGAATAGAAAGTATTTTATAAACGATTGAAAATTTGAACTATGTATATATGTATAAAAATATAGGAAGAGTGTGAACTAATAGTGGGAATTGAAAAAAGTTTTTAAAGTATTACAAAATACAGTTATGTTATGCATAAATCAAATTTCTGCATAAAGCTTGTATTTGTATACAAGGTTCATGCAGAACATGAATTCATTTTGTACACTTACTTATAATTTTTGGGTCGTGGGTAGCTTAGTGGTTAGAGCATCGGACTCCAGACCGGAAGGCCTGGGTTCGATGACCGTGCCACCAAACACCCTCCGAGTACACATGGAGTACGTGCTCGTTAAATCAGTGGGCCCGAAAGTCCTGTGGGCTGAATCACGAGTGCAGGGCACTGAAGAATATTTCCCTCCCATTCAGTTCCATGCCTAAATTACGGAGGTGGAGATAGGTGGTGTCGCCATCTATCGTTCCTTCGGGGAATTTCGGCGAGCTTAATCGTACTGTCACCTGTATGGTGGCCTAGGCCAACGACAGGCGTACTTCTAGCCCCTTGCCACGATGAATTTCGTGGGCCTCGATCTGACTACGTCAGACAGGTGGCATGAACAACAACTTATAATTTTCTTTTCAATTTTTTATTGTACCTTGTGGAACCCCTGGGTATGCGTCATGCAACCTAAGGGTCGCGTGGAGCACAGTTTGTAGACCACTGTTCTAGACCTATATAAGAGCGCTTCTTTTTTCGAAATAACACAAAATTTGAAGAAAAAGAAGCCTCAAATTGAAATTAAATGAGTACTGGTATTCAATATGATAACATTGAAAATCGTTTGACACGTAACTAAAGGGGCTCAAATATTTTTTCGTGTTAACGTTCTCGCTGCACATCCCCCGATTTCCACGAGCAAAGTACACGTAGCAGACGTAGCGCGACGCAGAGAGACAGTGATAAGCGATATTGCGAAAAAAATAACCACATATGTTCTACAAAATTAAGTTTATTTACATAGATATGTGTACTTTCGTGCATTTTATAAAAAAATTAATGAAACAAAAACACTGACGAGAACTTAATTGAATTTAACACAAAATTTTTAATGGGAGCATTCTCAGATCTCGTTTGTTTGAACCAAACAAGTAAAGCTGTCTCCAAAACATGCTTGGACCTAACTCATCCGTTTTCGCTCTAACTCAAGCTTCTCCGTTCAAACATTTCTGTAATTGGCTCCATTTTTTAAAGTTCTTGTTGATAATGTAGAGTTGCCAAAATGTTGACAAATTTCTGTTCCCGTCCATTGATTTTGATCAATAGCCTTATGAAGACCCATCCTCATTTTGAGCAGTTTGTTTTCCCCGTGCTCTTTGCCATTGGACTCGGTGAATTTTTTTCTTCTAAAATAGGGCAAGGGATAGAGGGGAAAAAAAAGTAAACCGAATTCACTGATTTTTATTCACATTGCGATGTACTCGTTACCGAATTCCTAGGCCAACTGAAGAGAGATGAAATGTTTTTGTGTGGCTTTAGTAGGGTTGAAGGGTGGAAATAGCTTAGATAAACGAAATTGGCTAGTTTCAGTAGACTATTCCGAGGAAATTTCGAAGCCAAATTAGTCTCCTTTCTACGAATCATGTGTTCCCACCCTTCGGAAATTTAGCTTGCAGAGTTGGTGTTTTCCGTATTTTGTTCATTTCCAGAAGGGATATCTTTTTCTGTTAAAAGATTTTCATTTCGTGTTAAGACAACCCCCCATCCCTAAAAAAGCATAATAGTTTGTCGGGACCATTGTAGTATTTCGTGTTAACCGATATTTAGTTTTTAGCGTTTTTGCGTTAAACGTATTTCACTGATAATGAAAGAATTATAAAAAATAATGTTTGAACAAAACCATGACTAATAATTGTTTTCTTAAATATAAAGGCGAATTTAAATGATTTATAAACCTTATCAACGTGCCAATAATTAGAAAGTTGAATAAAATCTTTTAATACCTACAGGTGTTCCTCAGTAAAGTGAGAGAGAGTTTCATAGGTTTCTTTTTTTTTTGTTGCTAATTTCAAATAATTTTAAAAAGCTTGTTACTCTTTTTTTTCCCCGGAAAGCTCAGAATTTTCAATAAGAATATATATATATATAAGAGGGGAAATTCATTAATTATTCACTAATTTATTATACTTATTTTTATTACATTTATTATCTGTTTTTTTACATCTGTTAATATATTATATTATTAGTGTAATAGTAAATATATATACCTACAAGAAAATAACAATAACCTAAAATATATTTTATTCGTGGCGCCATCTGGCGAAAACACAAATAACATTTTTTTTATCGAACGAATAAGCAATTATAATTCTAAAGAAAAAAAAATGTTAAAAAAAAACAAGAAACAGGTAGTATTTTTTATTAGTTTGTATAAGTATAATTTATTCTTTTCTGTATTCTAAAAATACTATTAAAATTTTACAGTAAAGAATTTTAATTTTAATTTGCATATAGCACCCCGCACGCTTAGGCTAAGACAGTTTGAATTAATATTTCTATGAAAAGATTTTTTTATCGTATGTATTACGTCATGTTTCAGTTATATATTTTTTTTAATCTTTTGCATTTTTTTGAAATACTTTAGGAGACTTTATTACTTAATATCGTTGAAACATTTAAAAATAGTAATCTTCTTTTTAAAATATTTCTTTAATATCTATCGTATGCTCCTATTTCATCTTTTTAAAAGCTCCTTACTACTTTAATTAAAATTCTTAAGCTACATTAAACTAAATCAGCTAGGTAATAAATTCGTAAACCTTTTTTTTTGTTTGGTAAAAAATATATTGTGAGAATTTCAAAAAATATTTTGTGTTTTTTGATATCAGTTCTACGTTAACTTCCTTATGTTCTGAGAAATTTAAATCCAATTTAAATATCCTAATTCAAAAAATTTTCTGGAATAGTATTTATTTTTTAATGAGAAAAATTAGAAAACTTTACTCTCTGTTAAAGTTTTGTACCGCAATAATTTGCTAATTAAGTACTGGAATTGAACTTGCCAAACACATATCAATTGAATTCCTTATGTAATATCATAAAATTTAATAAAAACTACTTAACTGTGTTATTTTTATTAATTATTGTTATTTAATTTAGTTTTATTTTAGGCTAAGTAATTATCGTAATCAATAATATTTATGGGAGATTTTTGTTTTGGATTTACAGTCTAGATGGCGCTAGCTTATATGTATATTTCACAAAAACTTAAGAGGGGGACTCCGAAACACACACAAAATTAAATACTGCAATCTAAAACTCGAAATAGTTTTTGTACAATTTTTTTCGTTTTGGTTTTGGGATACAAATATTGAAATCCTTATTCTTTATGAACCATTTCTCTGTACAAAAAATCGTTTTTAATAACTATTAAAATATTTCTTAAGTAATTTAATAATAATCATATATAATACTCAGGACAAAAAAATTAGTGCACCAAGAAATAATTACGGGATCGTAACGAAACTTGGCATGAAGGTACATGTCGAGGAGATATGCAGCTTGATTGCTCTTACGTATAGCCGGTAGAGTGCGTTTAACGTCATTCTCCGTGGAGTATAAAAACAGGCAACCAAAGCTTGTTTGAGTGTACCTATTGATACGAGTTACAAACATTATAAATGAGAGTTTTGCCCACAAATTCTATACAGTAGATGTCTTTTTAGATGTTAAAAGGGCATTCGATAAAATGTGGCACGATGGCCTCACGTACAAGTTAATTAAATTACAGTTCCCTGACTACTTAATAAAAATCATTCATAACTTTTTACACAATAGAACTTTTAGAGA
The DNA here is from genome assembly GCA_019973935.1 of Trichonephila clavipes. Lineage (NCBI taxonomy): Eukaryota > Metazoa > Arthropoda > Arachnida > Araneae > Nephilidae > Trichonephila > Trichonephila clavipes. The sequence continues at coordinate 2,756,231 of BMAU01021369.1, forward strand.
TCGTGTAAACAATACATACTCTAACACAGGATTTTGCCTCTCTGGGGTCCCGCAGGGATCCGTCTTTTCACCGTACTTGTACAACATTTACACGCACGACTTCCCACAACACTCCACCGTCAGTACTTGCCTGTTTGCGGATGATTCCGCAGTTCTCTCGCAAGGTGTCCAGCTGAAATACACAATTAAAGCTATACAAAACACTCTAGACAAACTTGAAACGTGGCTTACACATTGGAGAATTGCAATTAATGTTGATAAATCACATGCAATTATTTTCAGGAAATGGGGGGTCATCGAACCTCCTTTCCAGCTCACACTTTTTGATGACAACATTCAGTGGGTTTCGGTGGTGAAATATCTGGGCCTACACATAGATAGCCGTTTAACGTTCAAAAAACACATTGACTATCTAGCAGAGAAATTCTGGGGTAGAATTCATCTAGCCATCTCCCTCATTGGGAGGAGGTCTCCTCTATCCCTGGAAAATAAAGTTATTCTATACAAGCAGATTCTGTGCCCAGTTATAACTTATGGATCTCCCATATGGGGAGCCGCAGCCACCACCCACATGAAAAAGATTCAAGTAATTCAAAACAAAATACTTCGCGTCATGACGAACGCACCTTGGTAAGTCCGAAATGACGTGATACACAACGATCTACATATGGAGCCGATCACCAATTGCATCACTCAACTCTCTAGAAATATATTTAAATCTATTGAATCTCACGACAATCCAATTATCAAAGCACAAACACTGTTTACGTATCCACATCCTAAAATTAAATATGCATACTCTTCAACGAAGTGGAGAAACCCGCTCCGCCCCCCATAACACAACAAAAAACACTCTTAACAACATGAATTAGCTGCATTGCACTGCATCCTTCACTCTGGGTTCTGAGGTGAATTTGTCACCGAATTGATTCACTGCCTTCGGCCGTCCCGTCTTCCTTCCTGCGTTTCCTCCCCTCCCCCCGCCGGCGCTCTGCTTCGTTAGAACGCTCGTGCTTTGGGGTACGTCATCCCTCCCCGCTTTTTGTGGGAGATTTTGGTATTTGTTTTAACTTCAGTCATGGTCTATCTTTTTCTCCCATCCTTCTGGGAATAGGCGCCTACGGCGCCGGCGCCCGCGATCATCTAATTTTAGTTGTTTGAGTGTGAGTCATTTTTCCTGAGCCATTATCCTCACTTTTCAACAGCCAATAGGAAGACTCGCTCTTCCACTCAGAATCCTCACTGAAAACTTTCAGAGATGTCAAGATCCATGCTTCGAAGCTCCGCCTACTGGCCTGCCACCACTCGTCCAATTGCAATGATCTACTACCAAACATGAAAACTCAACGATCAGCTATGTCATTAAAGAGACTTTTGCCAGATACGGGATCATTGGTTCTTCGAGCCCATGTGCCCGAATAAATTCCCGCAGATTGTTTGAGTGTGCTGAATCGTTTACAAAGGAAGAGCTGAGGTAGACATGCCATTATGCCGTTTTCGAAGACAACATGAGCAGCTGTCGCAATTTGAGAGGGGGAGAGTCATCGGCATGATGGAAGCTGGGTGGTCAGCTAGGCGAGTAGCTCGTCAATTAGGCCGCTCTAATTGTGTTGTGAGAGGTTTTGGGACCAGTGGATCCGAGAGGTGTCATTTACACGAAGATCCTCGACAGACCAGTCGTAGAGAAGACCACCACATAGTAAGAAATGCACGCTTACAGCTAATTGCTTCATCGGCCGCCATCCAGGCACAGGTAGCACCTTCATTAGGGGCCCTTGTGTCTTCTTGAACCATATGAAGGTGTCTGGCTGAAGGACATTTGATATCACGGCGCTCATTACGTGTGCTACCCTTGACGCTCACCCATCGACGCCTCCGTTTGGAGTGGTGCCGCGCACGAGGAAACTAGAACCAGGTCGTCTTTAGCTCCAGATTCAATCTCAGCAGTGACAATAGTGTTCGTGTGTGGAGACCCCGTGATGAATGCCTCAATCCTGATTTTGTTTTACAGCGACACACCGCTCCAACAGCTGGTGTGATGGTATGGGGGTGCCATTGCCTACAATACATGGTCACCCCTAGTATTGATCCGTGGCACCATGACAGCCCAGTGGTATGTCCACGACATCCTACAGCCACATGTGTTGCCCCTCATGCAACGGCTCCCAGGAGCCATTTTTCAACAAGACAATGCTTGGCCTCACACGGCAAGGCTATCAAAAGACTGTCTCCGCACTGTTACTATCCAACCTTGGCCTGCCCAATCCCCAGACTTGTCTCCAATCGAGCATATCTGGGATCATTTGGGACGGCGAGTTGAGCATCCCCCGAGCTTGAACGAACTAGAGGCAAGGCTACAGCAAATATGGAACGAAATGTCTCACGACATCATACAGAACTTGTATGCCTGAATGCCCGATCGTATCGCATCGTGCATTCGCGCTAGAGGCGGTTCAACAGGGTATTGAATCCTCCGTTTTTTTGCCTTTTTCTCTGAAATAAATTATCCTTTTTCTTTGATTTTCTAATCATTTACTTATATCAAAGTTATCATTACGTGTGTAAAATTTCGTTTGATTTTGACGACTTCTTGGTGCGCTAATTTTTTTGTCCATGAGTGTATATATGTTTGTATTCTTTTCTATGAGATTATATTGAAGGATATTTATTAAACATAATTTTAAAAATATATAATATTTTAAATTAGTTTCGCTATTACCGTATTTATTCGAATCCAAACCGCACTATTTTCCCGCGTTAATGCTACTGAAAATCCGGTGCGGCTTAGAGTCATGAGACATTCTCTTCTAGTTGAAATTAATTGAATCAGTGTGTTGCTATTTTGTGAGATCAATAAATAGATTGCTTCTGATTATGGCTAGTGTTTATTCTCTTCCTCCCACATCTCTAGGTGAGCAAGAGAGAGAGAGACTAATCCCTCAAATACGTTTTTTTTCAATATCGTTTAACACGAAAAAATATTTCAGTACCTCATTGTGGTTGTTGTTTCTCATGTCACCTAATCTAGACTGCGTCAGATCCAAGCCCACGAAATTTATCATGGCAATGGGCTTGATGTACGCCTGTAGTTGGGCGTAGCCTTGAGCACCATACAGGTAACGGTACGATTTAGCTCGGTTCCACCCCAATTTTGAGGGAGAACACCCTGGGAGGGTCACGGGCCTCCCACCTCTCTTCCCCCTTCCACCAACCTAACGAGAGGACTTTTGGCTCGGTGGCTATTTAGAGTACCCTCCTGCCGCAAAGGCACTATACCGGATGGGCAATTCAGTGCCTCAATTTCGTGTTAAACGATTTTCACTGTAATTCAAATACCTAATCTTTATTCCCCTTGTGGCAGTAATTAATTTTTTTATTTTATTTTTCCCTTCTTCTCTATACCTGAGAATATTTTTTGTGCATAGGCAGGTTTTTAAATTCTGGAAAACATTTTTTTTTATCCACTTTATTGTACTAATCAGTGGCGCACACAGGAATTTGTCAAGGGGGAGGGGGGTCCGGGGTCGAAAGTTCACCATTCTTGTATCATGCTCCTTTTGATTTTGTCGATTTTCGGGAACAAACACAGTAAAAAACTAATTATTGAATAAATAATTAGCATTAATTAATAAAATTAATCATTAATAACAAATACTTAATTAAATTTTACGCGTACTATGTAGTTAGAATTATAATCAATCGGAAAAAAAATCAAGGGCTTTGGGGGTCCGGACCCCAGGACCCCCCCCCCTTGTGTGCACTACTGGTACTAATAATAACGAATTAAATATGCATTTTGTAAATAATTTTTTGGTTGGAAGAGATCAGTAATTACTTATTCAAAAGCACTTCTATCTTTTTCTGTTTTCGACCCTCAAAAGTCTAGATCAGACTTTAAATTACTAATGAACAGAAATATAGCATGGATCCAAAGCGTGTGAGTATAATTTAACCTTGCTCATTATTTGCAGAAAGTGCAATGATCCTTTCCGTAGCTCACAATAACTCATAACTCCCTATTGTTCAACCTATTGAAAGTTGTCATGCCCATACAGTACTACAATGAGTAGGTTAGCAGAGTCTGTAGATCAGTTGATCACAAAACATTCACTTCTCAGCAAATCATTATTCTTATCAAGCACCTCCATCAGTCTTCTTGTAAACATGCGCATTGTTTGTGTGGTAGTGGGCTTTGTCAATGTAGGGATTGTCGTCATGGTAGAGTGGAGTTTATCCGGGGGCTATAAGAGAAAAGAAAAAATTAATAGTATTTAATGATGGGAGTATTTTATGCTTAGCCGAATGTAATACTACTGTTACAAAGGTCACAAGAAAAAAAATTTCATCTATCTATCTATTTATATATACATGTAGCTGTTACCTATGCGCTTCGTTGGGTATTTCGTGATATTGTATGTGATTACCACCGTATTTGATCGAATCTAAGCCGCCATCGATTCTAAGCCACACCTCCAATTCTGTACTCGTTTTTGAGGGGAAAAAATTTAAAAAAGTGTCAAAGGTTCATTAACATCCGATACTTCAGAAATTTTTAAAAGATTTGAATGAGAAATATTAAGTTAATAAATTAATTTATTTGACCAGTATTAAAAAAATCTTCAAGTACATACATGAACCTTTAATTACTTTAACCGTCAGTATCATGTTTCGAAAATTATTCTTCACTCCCAATGTCACAGCTGATTTCGAGATTGTTTTCGGTGTCCCCATTTTCTCACACGGTGTCGTCTTTCGTGCAACATTTTAAGAAAAGAATGAAAAACAAAAAGAAGAAGAATGTAAAAGAATTATTAAAGACTGTAAATCATTTATAAGGAAAAATTATATCATTTCCTTCATACCATCAACATACCGTGTCAAATTTTCTGTGGTCACCTCTCTGTGTTTCCGTTTTTTTCTGCAAATAAAATTGCCTCTGTGACATCGTTGATGGGTATGAATTCCCATCTTTCGATTCACAATAGGTTTTATGGTTTCACCAGCTGGTCAAGGACAAGTTCGACGTCATCGATTGTCCCTGCATTTTTATGATCCACCAGCTGTGGAATGAACAGTGCACGTGGCCATGGGGCCATTGTTTATTGTCTGAACTCAGGGAGTGAAGAAAGACAGACGGGTCGCCATAATAGTAAAGTAGAGCCGGCGCCCCATTGACAATAGGCGAAGCCTATCTTAAAATAATCATGTCGTCTTCTCTAGTGTTGTATGAAGGGGATACTAGAAGCAGGTGGCGTTGGACAAGTGTGTCCAGATGTGGACAAGGAACTATGGCGCCTTGGGCCAGACGGCTCGGTGTGTTTTGGCGTGTTATGCGCCAATAGGACGAGGGAGGTCAAGAGAGACTTTTGTAACCTGCCAATAAGAAGAGGTGAGGGGCGTGTGGTGAACACACCCCTGGTGGTTAAGAAGGGTTCTTTTTCAGGAGACGAGAAAAAAAGGGAAAGAGGTGAAGAAAAAGGACAAGAGAGTCCGGGAGAGAGAACGGACGGAAAAGAGAGAGAGGAGACGGAAAGAGAGTCGGGGAGAGAGAGAGTGAATCCCGCCTTGAATGGAGAAAAGGGCTGAGTCCGGAAATTGGAGTGAAAAAGACGATGAACGCCGGTGGCGTTGAGAATGGACTACGAACTGACAACACCGGCTTGGCAATATTACTTCATTAAGAATTGTTTATCAAATAAACAATATTTTTTATTTCTATATTGAAGCTGTAACCTTGATTTATTGAAGGATAGCTACTCACGACGTTACACCTCCCTTTTCATACTTGCGTTATAGTGAACTCGTCTTGATGCTGTTATCGATATCTTTGATGTTTAGGTGATTAAAAGAAAAATTATACAAAATAAATAAATAAATAACAAATAAACTTAAATACAAGCAGACAAAGATGTTTAGGATAGACTGAATACAGGAGATAAAACTGCGAGATGGTATAAATCATCGATGCAAGTAACCAGATTGGACGGTTACATTTATCCTTTTGAAAAGGATGGAAACTCATTTATACCCCCTTTCAACCAATGTTTTGCCTGCATTAACACTGTAAAAATAGTTCGGCTTAGATTCGAGTCAGTACGGTACATTTTTAAGTTATTGATTTCTAAGTTAAGCTTTTGACTGTATCCCAAAACATTCTTATAACCTTTGCCTCTTGATTTTAAAAGGACTTAACTTCAATTTCTAAAACGAACCCGCCTCTCTGGAAGTTGGTTTTCGCAGAACCCGTTCCTAGTGGCTCTTTACTCAATGAAAGAAACACGTTTGTCAAATTTAAAATCTGTTGGTCTTATTGTTCAAAAACAGATTTTTTTCTATTTATCTATTCGATTTCAGCAAAGCACTTTCTTAGTGAATTTCTACGCAACAAAATAAAAACATCATCATTTAATTAAAAGATTGTTGGTTTAATTGTTTAAAAAATATAAATTTTTCTTATGTATATAACTCCCCCGCCCTAACCCTCGTGTACCTGAACAGTGCGACGTTAATATTCAATCAATCAACTCCCGCCCTCACACCCCTTAGGAATCGATTCAAGCATTCGTTTTTAGCGGATTTCTACTAAGCAAAATAAAGACGCTTGCCAATTTTCATGTCTGTAGATCTAATAGTTTCGAAGAGCTTGTGATGAGTGAGTCTCTTTTACACACACTCTCGCTCTTTAAGCAGGGTGGTCCTGAATTCATGGTACAAACCTTGGTATATACCTGTATTTACTAACTCTGCTCTAATCCTCAGCCCAAAATGCTTTGGCGGTACATCGGTCGATGGCGATCGATTTAATGCCCAACCCTGGCTTAAACACTAGATAAAGAATTATGCTTTGTGGAGCAGGGACCAAATTAAAGGTTATTAGTTACTTGTATGTTATCGTAACCCCCTTAGCGAAGTTTAACGACTTTTTTTAAAAGAGGAAGGATGATTTACGCTTTTAAAAGCCATTTATTTACATGTACAGTGGGTCACAAAAGTGTTCGAACACTTGCAGTTTCCAATAAAATTTAATGGTTTTGACTAATAAAAATTAATATATTGGAATCGAAATTTTTTAATGATATGTATATACAACTTGTTCTTAATGGATTGACATAATCATTTTTTTTAAAAAATAGTATAACTACTTTTTTTTAAAATTAATAATCAAAAAGCTACTAAAAAATTACGTCTCAAGTCTTTGTACACTTAACAAAAATCTCAACATAGTTTTAAATATAGTATTTCTTTCTAAATTTATTACTTAATAGGATATCTTTTAGTGTCCACAACAACTTTTAAACGTCTTGTGATAGATTTAATCAGTTTTTTGTAATTTCTGCATCAATTTTCGACCATTCTTTTATGATTATTGTTTTTACTTCACATTATGTGTTTATGTGTCATGTTTCTTTTTTTTTTAATCAAAGTCTCTCCAAATATGTTTTACTGGACTAAATAAAGTGATTGAGGAGGTTTTTCATAATTTAGGGACAGTTATATAGATACCAGTTTAGTTTTATTAATCAACATACATATTAAGTGTATTAGTGGTATTTATTTTTAACCTGAACACGAGATATAGCTCGTTCAGGACATTAGTGTAATTTTGAGTGTGTATGTACTATTATTTAATAAATGTTATAATTATATTTAAAAAAATTCTAACTTACAACAAATCGATCTGGTACAATAAAGATGTCCATTTTTGCGAAAAAATGAGCGGAATGTATTTTGTGTTTGTAAAGAAGATGACCTTCAAAAGCGTGGAGGGACATTTTTTGGACTCTCATATTTCCATATTTACAATACATATGTGAGGTACTAATTATTGTAATATTGACATTTAGTTACACATAATATATGTGTACTTACCTGATTTATATCAAATATCACTTTCATTTACTCATAAAAATACACAACACAGTCTCTTCCGAAAAGCTGACTTCATAGCTGATCAAAGAATTAACTACTGCAGAAACCCATTCCATACAATCAATTAGCTTCTGACATCTGTTGGAAACTTGAGTAACTGTTAAGAGTAGACCTATGTAGTGGGGTGGAGGTTCAGAGAATGTACCATCTAACATCAATTTCTGAGGCATACAAACAAGTGGTGCAATAAACGAATAAGAATTGGTGGTGCAACATATGTACCGCCAAGCATGAAAGAGTTAAAATGACAGATTGGAAAATAAATTAGATCCACACACAGCGAGGAAGGAACAAAGAGGAGAAAGTGCCTATTTTGGTTGGTATTGGACTTAAACGAAATCAGGTGAAAAGAACCTATCTGACTACGACACAACACAGTATCCGATAGTTATATGAGTAAAGTCAAAACCACCTTGTTAACTTGCGATTCATTTTATTGAAGCTGTGTGAAGCACTGCCCAGAAATCTCATTAAACCTGCAGTCACTACGTTAGAGTAGTAAAGGGCTCTTCTTGTAATAATTGTTGAATATGATTAAAATGAAGGAATCTATAATTATATATAATCGTGTGGCTACTAGAAGTTCATGAAAACACAAGATGTTAGCATTTTCTAAGTAATTTAAAAAATTTTAGATGGAGATATGTAACATTTAAAAAAAGGAATTTAAGTAACAATTGGGGATAGTGTTAGAAAAAATAAACAATTGATTTGATATTAGGTCTAATTTCTACAGTAAAAACTGAAATTTTAAGAAAATTAAATAATGTAAATACAACAAAAATTGTATAAATTTACGAATTTGCAATATTTTTTTCAAGCTAGGGGAGCTGAAAGAATTTAAAATAAATAAATAAATAAAACTATACGAAATAATTTGTTAAAATGGAAAGGAACATTTCTAGAATTTTTCGTATGTGGTGAGGGAATTCGGGACTTCCCGTACAGCACTGAATTGATACTTCATTATCTAAGCTTCAGTACTGCAATATCTAAGATCATTGACCCTGCACTTTATCTATGAAGGGGGGGGGATTCAGAAGTGTTGATTGGAATCCCTCTTCCACCGGGAACAGTGTTAAAAAAATGCCCCCACCCTCTCTGATACAGTCTTGTGAGATAAGATATATTTCAGCTTTGGCTGAAAGAATGTGCAAATGAATGCAGCCGGACAACGATTTAACGAACCTTATTTAACGGATATCGCGTTTTAATGAATTTTCTTTCCCCCGATTATAATAAAAGCGAAAAAAAAAAAACCTATTTAATGCATAATAAACCCCGAATTAACGAATTATTTCAACAGCTGAAAAAAATTTCCTTATTAGTTTGTATTAGAAAAAATTGTTGCTTCAAATGACATCCTTTTTGTCTGGAACAGAAAAATAGTTTTGTTTTGTGAGTTGCAAATTTAAGTTGCAAAAGGGTGTAGAACGTTATTAGACTTTATAGGTGCAGATGAGTCATGAGTGTAACCTATCGTGTGAGTTTTGATTAGGAAAGGAAACTCTTTTCTGATCTCATCCCACTCTACGACGCAGAGGATGTCTTAAAATTTCGATGATTATGTTACATTGGATGACGGACTGCCTTTCCGTACAACTGAAGTTCAGGAAACTTTTCATTTATCAGAGTCATTAAATACTGATTCTGATGCAGAAATTGATAGTAAAACACTTATCAAATCTGTTACATTTTCTAATACCTTATACCAGGGGTGGGCAGTTTTTTCTAGGGTACGGTCTACTTTTAATTTTTTCAAAGTGTTGCGGTCCACACAGTCACATAAGTGTGGTGAACTAAAAGAAGGTATACAATACAGTTGAATCTCCATTTTACGAACTTCTTTTTTACGAAGTTCTCTATTTGGTGAACTTTTTTCTGGAATCAAGAACCATTTTACGATTTTCTTCGTAAAATAATCTCCAAATATCAAAGGACATTTTATTTTTTAAGAAATTTTTTTTATGATTCGATTTTTTTCCCTCTGTAATTTTTAAAGTACCGTATTTACTAGAATCTAAACCGCGCTTTCCCTCCAATTTTAATGATATTGAAAATCGGGTGCGGATTAGAGTCGAAGGGAAAAATATGTGTGTGTTGGATGGAGTATTTAGAGCAATTACAGCTTCATGAGTGTATTTAAAAGTTTATGATACTTATTCAATGACTAATTATTCTCTTCTTATTAGTTTTGATTTAAAATTTGGTTTAACTTCGTAAAATTAGGTACGGATAAAACATTTTAGATTATTTTTCAATTTTCTCAAGATGAGAATTTGAGGTGCGGCTTAGAATCGATGGTGGCTTAGATTCGGATAAATGTGGTATTTCTAGACCTTCGTATAATGGAATGATTATTAGATCTTAGTGAAAGGTCTTGGCGGTTCACCAGTCGATCGCGATCAACTTAGTGCTCACCCCGGCTTTACACTGTTTGGAAACTGTGAAAAAATAACTCATGCAGCCTTCGTTGCGTTTGCAATTTACAAAATTGCAAACGCAAAGAGTGAAATAATCAATCAGTTTTAATATGTAACTCAAACACGAAACATAATCTTATCAAAATATTCACGTGTACCATTGCTTACTTTCCTCTTAAGTGTTTGATAGTATGTTCCTTGAAAATTCGAAAACAGAAAATTTGGATCATTAAGTATTTGAGTAAAGCTGCCAATTTCCCGTCTATTTAGAAACATCTCTTTGAGAAACTTTGATTCTAAAATCTTGATTCAGGAGAAATTAAGGTATGTATTTATCTATTTATTTGAAGTTTTTTTTTAAAAAAACTCGATTGTATATATTGAATTGATGGAATGTAATTTGCTTATAATAATAAGAAAGGATTCAAAAGATTACCTTAAGGCTACACAGTACCCTAAAAATTTCATTTTTACCGAAAATTTTTTTTTTTGCATGTTTTGGTGGCCCATATCATTGAGATGCTTGTCACGAAATTTCAGATCTGTTAGCAAATTAGTTTTTAAGATATTTGAAGTTTTATGAGCTGTGGTTTTGGTTTCGGTTTCCTTTTAAAGCATTTTTTCACACTTAGGTTGAATTAATTAAAAATATTTTTGAGCTTTTAGTTTGAAATGGTTATTAATTCCAATTTTCATCACTAAAATCACTTCTGCTTGATTATGTTTTGAGTTTTTTGAGTTCTCATAATTAATTAATAAAGATTAATTTCATGGCCAATTTTTGCTTTAAAAATAGTTTATATAACTTAAATGCTTTATCATTAATTTTTCCTATAGAGAAAATGCCATGGCAAAAATGCGTTCTGGGTTTCTGTGAGAAATAATATTTCGAAGAGATGGAACACTACTGAAAATGATGGATCTAAAAATCAGTCCTCAGCTGATTCTGCAATTAGACTTTTGAATACAAGTATTCCGAATTCAAATGCTGCTGATATAACTGAATGTTTCCTTGATGTACCAAACTATATTATACTAAGCATATTGTAGTACTATATTTTAGTATTTTAAAGTCGTACGACAAGAGCTAAAACTTTCTAAACTGCCCCAATTTAAAACTGAAAAAAATTAAATTTTATGAGCAAACCTGACTATTTTTAGCTTAAGTTAGTATTATTATTATTTTGTGCATAAATGCTTCGTGTTTCAAAACTTTTGTGAAATATTAGGTTAAGATAAAGCTGAATAAAATGACGTCTTAACAAATGCTATCAATATTATGCAAAAATATATTTTGAATTAAAAATATAATTTTCAGTCATATTTAATAAAAATAGTGTTTTAATGTAGAACATACATTGGAAAATAACATATTAAAAAATTAGAGTTTTACGGGAATTATAAGCTTTTGTTTTATGACTTTACAAACTTTTAATGCGTTTTTCTCAGACTTTTAATTTTGAAGGTATAAGTGTTTTCTAATCCCTAAGGCTTTTTTCCTGTTCAAGATAGAGCCTTTAATTTTTTTTTGTATATACTCCCAAATGTATGTTCTATAAAAGTTAGTATGGATTAGGGCTGAGAACTCTAGTTATGTTTCTAAAAAATGCTTAAGTTGATATTTTAAAAATTTTCGTGTTTTTTCCAGGTTTTTCTTGAAAAATAATTATTAAAAATCAACAAGGGAATAGATTTTCAAATCCATACTAAATATTGTTTGTAATAATCTAAGAATGATAAATAACTTAAAATTACTAAAAAATTTTAAAAGTTGAGTATTTTTTAAGAATTTGAAAAAACTTCAAAAATTCTTAATTTTTTAAAATTGTAAAATAATGGCTGGTCAAACTGACTTTTTGCTTACAGAATCAGCTTAATAATATAATCTAATTATAAAACATCAATTATTTTTACTGTAACTGTCTCAAAAAATTTTTTTTGAAAAAGGATACCGTGTAGCCTTGAGGGATTTTAAAACCAATTATTAGATAGCAATTTTTTGTTTTATGGTCTTAAATCCCTTTTCTAAGCCTAACTGCCTTAGGTATTTTTAGGAAGAATACGAAACAATCAGTTTTGGATGGTGGAATGAATTTGAAACACTTACATTTCCCTAGCCCTAGAGAACTAAATATTCGTCTAATGGGCTAAATTCATGATGGTGACATGATAGATGCCGTCACGTGTTTCCCATAGAATTCAAAACTGACTTTGGAAATAGCACATGTTGCTGTACTTTTCAGATTTAGATAAAATTTCAAATTTGATAGTTGTAGGTAGATGTCTGAATAATAAGCTTCTTCATAGTTTTTTTAAAATTAAAAAAAAAATCTTACTTTATATACGTGTATTTTTTTATCAAGTTTATTTTGCTTACCAATGAGTGTTATTATTATTGACAGATATGATGTACTTTTTAAAAGAAAGTTTATGTAAAATGCAAAAGTTGGCTGTAGCGGAAGGCATGAGCTGATTGGCTGAAAACACGTGATTGCATTTATCATGTGACAGTGACGTCACATGAATTTATAAATAGATTGTTTGGAAACACGTGATGGCAGTTACCATGTGACTATGACGTCAAATGAATTAAGCCCATCGACTACACACCTTCAGACGCAGAATTTGTACTTTTTCCATCTAAGAAAAGCAGAAAGAAAGTTTATATGCAAATGATTGCTACAAGAATATTTCTTGAGAGCACACCTGAAACATTAGTAAATTTTTACCACATTTCTGTTTTTTAATTGAAATAAAATATAATACTTTTCAAGATAAACTAATTTGCTTGAAATAAATAAAGGAAATATTAGAATATTCTTGTTTTTAACTTATAGTCAGTCCATGAGTCGAATGATTAGTTACACAGTAACACTGATTTAAGCTATCTAGGATTATGGGTATTTTTCATAATATTACGCGATCTTTGCTTGGAATTGATCTTGTACATTGGTTTAATACTAGAACATCCATCGGTGCCGAATGGACACCTGAGCCTGTTTAATTTATTCTTTCCGTGTTTTTGCAGGGACTTTGAAAATTTCTCGTGACTTTTATTTATTTTTCATGATGATTACACAGAAAAAGTTTTATGGTTCTAGGTTAATCAGGAGAGATTTTACAATTAAGTATACCTTGAAAGCTCGGTGGTGCCATTTCGACACCAAGGCAGCAAAAGATAGATAACTAAGTAGATATTATTAGTAAAACAAACTTCTGGAAGTAATATTGCACATTTATTTGATCTTGAATGCAGTGTTATTAGGATCACAGTGGAAATGATTCAGTTATACTAAAAGCGTTGTGTCTGGTTACATAGTATCTGCTTATCTGCTATTACGTAAGTGCAAGAAATTTGAAAAATCAGGTAAATACTGAATTTATAAGGGAATTACAAATTCACTAAAACTAAAAAAATACGAAATTAAAGATGGTATTGGAATTTAACTAAAAAAATGTGTGTCTCTTACATAAAAATAAACAAGAAAAACTGAATATCGCTACATTCGTTGTTGTTGTTGTTGTTTTCTGATGCCACCTGTCTGACGTAGTCAGATCCAGGCCCACGAAATTCATCGTGGCATGGACGAGGTACGCCTGTCGTTGGCCTTGAGCACCATACAGGTGACAGTACGATTTAGCTCGGCGAAATTCTCCGAAGGGGCGATAGATGGCGACACGACCTCTATCTCCACCTCCACAATTTCTGCATGTAAACTGAAGGGAGGGAATATTCTCCAGTCTCTGCGCTCGTGATTAAGCCCACAAGACTACGGACCCACTGATTTAACGAGCACGTACTCCGTGTGTACTCGGAGGGTGTTTGGTGGCATCGGGCATCGAACCCAGGCCTTCCGGTCTGGAGTCCGATGCTCTAACCACTAGGCTAACCACATTCGTTGTAAATGAGGTATGTGCAAAACGTTATACATAAAAACGATAAGTAATGATTAAAAAACTCGCATTCTCACCAAAATTACGATTTTGCTTTTTATATTAATATGTGTGAATATTATAGTTTTATTCCATTTTACAAGATTAAGTAATTTGTTTTGTTACGGTTTTTTATGATATAAAGTGTCATACAATATAATTACATTAAATAACATTAAAAGTCTTAAAACTAAACCCTACTGAACAGTATAGTCCAGCGATTATTTAATTATTAAAATTCTTTTATATATTTTGTATCATGGCGTCAAAAACCGGTGAACTTTTAAGGGTAATTGAAATCTCGGACGTTCTAGTGTTAAATACGTTTAATGCTGACCTTTAATTTTAATTCCGATATGTTTTCCACTCCTTTCGTTCAATGAAGAAGATACTATCGCAGACGACATATTTTTTTGTTGTAATTATTTTTTGTTTCCGTAAATGAGCGGATACTTTGTTTCGTTTGCACTGAAAAATAATAGTGTCCGGTGTTTTTTCAATGTCGCAACTGGATTTGTTTGTATTTCCGTTATAGAAATGGTTCGACTCACCTTTGAATAATACGCCGGAATCCGAATTGCTCAGATTCCTGCAATAATCTAAGATGTCTTAAAATAAGCAGTACAGTAAACCAGTGCTCCGCAACCTTTTTATCGCTGCAGACCGGTCAACGTTTGATAATTTTACCGCGGCCCGCTGAGGATGGAATACGCTGATTGTTTAGACTTTAGATTGTTTTGATTTAAAAATTTTGATTTAGTTACATTTAAATATGTCTTCAGAATAAAATATAATTACACCAAAAATGAATAAAAGTTATTTAACGTGGAATATAAAGTGATTTCCGTGGAAAGTTGCGCAAATTCGAGAGAAATGCACCTCTTTAAATAAAATAGGAATAGTTTAATGTTCCTTAAGTGGCCCGGAACCATTTGATCCACGGACCGGGGATTGCGAATCCCTGCAATAAACAAATCACACACACACATTTTATTTTTATTGATCCTATTGATGGATAAATTTCATGGGAAATTTAGTTACAATGATATATTTAGGTCTCGAGATGTCTAAAATCTATAAACATTTTCTATGCAAAATATCTTTATTATCTTACTTTGTTTTAAATTAAAATGAACTCTTTTATTTGAAAGTGGTTTAAGTCCATTTTACATTATACTAGGTAAGATTCAAAAGTTCCCGGACTTAGTCGATAATTTAAAAAATATTACCATTTAAATTGCTGAAACACATCCTCATTTAAAATAAAACCCTTGAGCAACAACACACTTATTCCAAAGCTTGTAAAGGTCACCGAAACATTTCTGGAATCCATTTTTAGTCATATCCTTTAATTCCGCTTGCGATATACTTTTAATTTATCTGCAGATTGGAATCGACGACCCTGAAAGCGAAGTGCTAGTTCTGGAAAAATTCTGAAGTAGCAAGGGGTGAAATCAGGGGAGTAAGGAGGATGTGTCAAAACAGTTGTTTTCGTTTTCACCCCGTTGTTGTTTGAAACCTGTTTTTACATACCACCGCAGAAACATTTTCAATGTTTTCAGCGGTGTGAGAAGTCTGCGGACATTCAGAGCGTTCCGCGTCTTGAAAACCTTCCCTGAAACGTCCATGCCACTCGAAAGTTTGCGCTTACAAAAATGTAACACTGCTGTACATATGTTTCAACATTTCGTGAATCTCCGTAGCAGTGCACAAAATTCGATGATCATTATCTGCTCTACAAACGTCATTTCTTTCAATCGCCAGTTTCTAAATGCATCCGCTTTACAAAGTACGATGTCGTGGTGAGCCACCGGCCACATGATTCAGGAAAAATCACTTTTAGAAATGGGGAAGAACGCAGTAACACAGAAACGTTATCGTAGTTACTCTAATGCAAAAAAATTTTTTTCACGTTATAGGCTCAGTCCGAGAACTTTTGAAGCCTATCTCGTATAAAGATATTTAAGGGTTTGAAAAAATATTGGAATATGTTAACGCTCTTATTCCATGTTTTTAAATATAAAATTGATTTAATTTTATAACGTGATCGCTTTTAAGGCTGTTTTCGGCTAATGTTAAAGAATAGGACCCAAATTCGGAATAATTTTTCAGACATAAAAGTACTCAAACATTATTATTATATTCTGGATTCACTATCCTGTAGAGAATCACTTATTTCATCATACTACTCATTTTTATCCTTTTTTCCTATACCGTAATGCTAATTGAGCTATCCCTTCCCATGATAAAAGGAAAAATTGATTATTTATGAAATATTTTGAAATTTTAAAAACACTATATTAAAAAGAAATGCATGAGTTACAATGTCACAAATTTTTATCAAAAATTGAGGCATTTTTTCTGTCTGAAAATGTGCTCCGCGTTAAGTTCACGCTCTCATACATATGGCGAAAACAGCCTTAAAGCATTAGTTGAAAGAAATTTATACTTTTGAGGATCTCAAATGGACTTGCACCACTTTCAAAGTAATTATATTTGTAATATCATTAACTAAATAAATTTATTTTGACAAAATGATGAAACTTTGTAACGAATCTTTACGCGACTTTCACACTAATCCTCTTGGGGAATCTTTGGGCTAGCATCCGCGTTTAATTCACGGCCATCCCTTTCAAGAAGAAACCTTGATATGTAGATTAGTTCGACTGTATAAAGTCTGAGTTTTTGTAATTATAAAAGAAGGAGCTGAGAAGCTGTTACATTCTCTACGCAGATGAGATTACGTAAAGTTGATTTTCGCAGCTTAAGATTAAGAGCGGTGTTTGACACTGTATTTAATTACTGGATTGGGAGTTGGTAATCAACGATAGATTAGTTTAAATTAAATTGGCTATTGCGCTGGTTCGCTCAATGTTTATTGCTTTCTCTCTATCACTCCAAGGACAGTCACTTAGAGATTAAATTGTTGTTGATTAGTGTGTTTGAGTAAAATAAATAATTGTTATAATGGAAGTTTCTGGTTCTGCTTTTATTCCTCCTACACTCTTAGGTAGGCAAGACGGTGAGGGAGCAACTTCATGGATAAGACACTCACAATTTTTGAAGGATTATTTTGGGAATTGTCTACAGTTAAAAAGTCATAGCAGATTGCATTCAGTGTTATTATTAACTTTTTTTTTGTCAAAAATGGACTTACACCACTTTCAAAGAAAACGGCTCAAATCTTTATTTTATATATAGCAGATATACATTTACTATTAATGACGTTGTAATATCATTATCTTTACAAAATTTATCTGAACTTGATGATTTAAACTTGACTTCCAACATATTTTTCAGCGTAAGTGCGTTTATTGTTAATTTTATTATCATAATTAATACTCCTTAATTTTATTCGTATTTGTACGATCAATTTCTTATGTTTTTTAGTAACTATCTTTATAGAAATTTTGATTCACGCAGTATTGAATTACAAATAAGTATTCACAAAATATATGCATAAGTTTTTGATCCATGTTTATTATTTTTATAAATTTACATCGATTATTACGTCCAAATAACAAAAATCTGAGTTTTTTTCGTCTGAATTAATTTTGAAAAAGAATAAATAAATAAAAGGTGTATATAGTATATACACATGTACATATATGAGTGTAGTTGAAGTTGATAGTAATTTATCTCTTTTGAGTATATGATATGTTCTTCGACAGTAGTCTTCTTGTTGCTTTGAAATGCGACTCAAATAAAAACATTTACTTTATAGAATGTTTAACACAAATTTTATGCATGAATATAAACATTTATCAAGCAATTCTCTATCTTGACTCATTCATAATTTCGAACCATTTTGGATTGATTTAGAAGCTATACAAGGGTTATTGTCGACAGAACTCATAATTTTGAACTAGTGATGAGGAAATCCTTTTTCTCCAAATTTTCACGCCATGTCCAATTTGAAGGCCTAATTCATTTGGAATGACATGACTTAAAATATTTTTAAGTCATTTTATATGAATGATTCAACTTTTTATTAGAACTTTTTGACTTGATGAATTAAAAAAAAACTGCATTCATTTTACTTAACGTAAGCTCTCTAGTGCTAGTATTTAAAACAAAAAATCAATATTCTTAATAGCTTAACTTTTTTAAATTTCTTTTGAAGTAATTTTAACTTTTAATGCTTATTTTAACCGTGGTTGTCTAGTGGTCAAGGTAACGGACTCGTGGTCGGCGTGTCGTGAGGTCAAGCCCAGTATCCCTCAAGACTTTGGTACAAAATTACGAATTCCGTCGCCAAAAGCCCTTAAATAGCGGAATAGTGCGTCGTTAATATTCACTCTCACTCATATATTTAATATAAGTAAATTTTGTTGATTGTTCACAAATTTTTAAGGTATCCGACTACGTTTGGAACCGTGATATTAAAAAAGCGCATAAATGGATAATGTTCATGATATTTAGTGTTACTTAGATTAGACTACATGTATGCAATTGTTTTTAGGACATTTTGACAAAAAATTACTTAAATACAATATTTTGGCAAAAAATTAACTTAGAATAATCTTTTTTCAAAATGTTCTCCTTTTTTAAAAATGCTTCTATTATAATAATATTTTGCCTGTATATAGCTCAGACCTCTTTACAGAGGCTCAACTATTAGTTTTGAAAAATTCACATTATTTTCAGAGTTACAACCAATTGAAATAATTATCGGCATTCTTTTCTTAAAATTGCTCCCCTTTGTTGTCTTCAAATATGGATATAAACCCACTTCTAAGTTATATATTTCAAAAATTCTAATTGAGTCTCTGTAGAGAGGGCTGAGCTATATACAGGCAAAATACAACTGTAATAGAAACATTTTCCCCAAAAGGAGAACATTTTGAAAAAAAATTTAAGTTACTTTTTTTGCCAAAATATTGTATTTAAATAATTTTTTGATCAAAATGCCCTTAAAACAGTTATATATAATAGTATTCTAATCTAAGTGACGCTAAATTTCATGAAAATTATCCATTTATGCGCTTTTGCAAAATCACGGTTCCGAACGTAGTCGGATACCTTAATGTATTTCTGCAAGTTTACCTCTTTAGATTTGTAATTTATGCCTATTTTACCAATTATTTTTTCGTTCGGCTTACAATCAAAATTGGGCATCACAAAATTATTTTTATGTATTAGAATCACATGCAATCTGATCTCAGTAAGGGATAAAACTATTAAAATGCTACATCTGTCTATGAAGTCAAGCTTCTATAAAAATTTTCTGTATATTTATACATTTAATATAAACAAAAGGAAAAGTAAATTTGTATTAATTATACTGAAAGACATCCATAACCAGGTTTTGAAACTTCAAAGAATGTGTTGTGAACGTTTGGTTGTATAACGTTAAAGTAAACAAAATTGCTTTACATGTGTCAAAGAATACTTTTATTCTTATTAGGCTTAGCTGCGCTAATATCAAAACGTTGCAATTAGTATAAAGCCAAAATCCGGACTGTTGCCAATCCGGTAAACTGAAGAAGGTTACATAGAAATTGCTTCCAGATTTACAAGTTGGAATATAAATACAACTAGTTTACATAAAATATTAAATGTAGTAAATTACAAATACCTAGATATAAAATTATGAAATTCATCTTAAAAATTATTTATTTTTCAATTTACTATACTTTTTTTTACATTTTAATCACTTGGCTCGTGCAGCCATTAGTTTGCAACGAGTTGAACAATTGTTTTCCCAGCAAATATAAAACAATGATCTCATCTATAATATTTATAATGTACTTAGCAATTTGAATGGTAAAAATAATAAATAAATAAGAAGCAATGAATGTACACTTATGTGTCACTTCTTATTTAAATTGACGAACAGCAATTCGCAAGTAATTTATGTTTGATTTAACTAGTATAATAGAACAGCTTTTGTATCGAATAATTTTCAAATAGTTTTGAGGTCTTATTAAGAACACACCAATATGAAATTGTGAATGAGGAAGCAATCAGATAGAAGAATTTAGAAATTCTTTTATAAATATTTCGGTTCTTTTTTCAGAAGAAGCTTCGTGGAAAATTATTCGAAAGGAAGTGATGGATTAGGCAAGACAACAAATAAAACATTTGCCATGCACGTAACTAAGACCTTTCTCTTTAGAAACAATGTATTTTTTCTACTTAACAGTTTGAAGGTCATTTTTAAAGACCGACGTCTACCTACTCTGACCATCAGAATTTTTAAGTATCAAAAATTTGAGACTAGATAATTATTTCAGGATTGCATAACCGACAAAATACGTATTATTTATTTGAGTTTTATATCGGTGTTTTTTTGTTTGTTTTTTTGCTGAAAATTAATCATTTTGCTATTGTTAAAATTTAAATTGTTTTGTAAAATGGTTACATTTTTGAATAAATGTATAAATTTTAAATAAATCAACTAGTTAACGTCCGACCAAAGATGTAGTTTTTACAGTGGCGTAACGTACACCTCCGTAACCCCAACATCGTGGGGGGAGGCAGGATTCTTGAGGGACCAAAGCCTGACTGACGCCAAGTACGTATTTAATTAATTTATAAAATATTAAATGCAAAATCTGACTTTGCAGGAGGCCTTAATATTCTTAATATTCGTTACGCCACTGAGATTTTAGGAAAATAAAACCTATAACGTGATTTCACCCTGGATCCAAAGGGTGGATCGGGGTTATATGGACGAAAAAAAATTATTATCAGTCAGAAGTTAATGTAACGTCGCCTCATTAGTATAACACTACCACCAATACTTGTCAAGATTGACGTACGGGGTGATCAAGATGTCCATATGGACATTGTATCTTCCAAAAAAGACCGGCCATTCTTTTCTCATGCCTAGAGGATAACAGATGTGGGCCGATTCGGAAAACGGCTTTGATGCCGCCACACCTTTTCTTTCTCCGATATCCAGACGATTTTCGTCACAGATCTATAGAAAGAACGGTCATGTGAATAGTATCCTTTGTTGGAGTTACTCTGGCTCATGTGGGCTGCGAATGATCTGAATGAAGAAGAATGCCGGCCTGTCGTGCCCAGATGGCCCCTCCAGATGGTGTACTATGTACAGCATCGGAGTTGGGATCAGACGTGCCGGTCTATTGTCTCCAAGTACCAATTGAGTGGGATTAAAGAGAGGAGAGCCACGTGCAGAGTGGCTACACTTACCAATCACATATGATTGAGGGCATGAAAGAGGCCAGCCTGGGGAGTTTATAGGGGTTGGCTCGTACCGTCTCGACCTCCTTCAATTTTTGGCAGTACCTTCCATTTGAGAGTTTTCTTCTTCGAAGACGCTCGTTAGAGGTTGAGGGAGCAGCCGCCCCTCAAGGACCAAGGGAGATGAACAAAGCAGACTTTTGAAAGACGGAGTGCTTGAATAGGCGGAGCAACGGCTGGAGCAAACTGATTTGGACTAGAACTTTTTTACGGCGAAAAACTGAGAGATTTATCAATTTAATAATGAATATACTGTTTTGTGTATTTAATTTGGAATAAAATGTCTTTTCTGGTAAATAGTTGTGTGATCTCTCACGCTGCCATGTTATGAAGTAATTTAAAGGGATCGCGGCGCTTTTTTCTACCTATGCGGAAAGAGAGGGAGTGATTTTAACGTTGTTCGGTAAGGCTACACAAGGGTTTTGGCGACGAACCTCGTCATTTTGAATCATGGTCAAGTGACGAGCAGGACACTAGAGCTGGTACTCCCAACTTTCACGCCACATGAAATAGAAGAGCCTCGACATATTTAACGTGCTTCGGACCCCTCTCACAATTCTATAAGATATTTATTTGATAATCAATTTATCTCATTTATTTAACAATCAACTTATTTGATTGATAATAATATTTGTATCATAATTTTCTTTTCATTATTTGTATCCCAATTAAATGTTTACTTAAAATACTGTAAAATCCGTTGTATAACGCACACCTATACTTTCAAGCTAAATTTTTTTAATTTTTAGTTACATTCGCCGTATAGCGCACACTCCCTTTTTACGAAGAAACCTGAAAATTACTATACATAGCTCTTATATTTTGAAGCCATTTCTTCGAGGTATTATCCCAGATTTTTGAGAAAATAGTACACTTTTTGAGCTGTAAATCTTTTAGTTCAAAAGGCATGTCATTACTTTTAAATAAATAGTATTTCGATACGTATCGAAGTACTTTTACGTTTCTTTCTTTTTTATTTTTGAAGCTATCGTTTTTATACCCGGCGTATAACGCACATCCTTAAGTTTCGATCTCCTTTTTTGTGCTAAAAGTGCGCGTTATATGCCGGATTTTAAAGCAATTTTTTCAACCCTATGTATGGAAACCTAGGCAAATCCATGCTATTGTTGAAATTATGGATCTAAATGCGTAATGTAAATATCACGAAATTTTTTTTTGATTTCTTATGAGGAGAAAAACTAATTTGCTTTAAATATTCTTCTATTGAATATCGCAAGATAATAAAATAAGAAAACTTAAAATTAATTTATAAATCTTTTTTTTATTGAAGATTTTTTTTTGCAGAAATTGTAACAGGGAAATAAAACATCAAACGAGGAAAATATTTCGTTAGTTTAAAAACTTTTTTACAGCTCTTACAGGTCATTATCGAGCATACTATCAAATTAGGAATAAAATATCTGTACAAACCAAATAAAAAAAGCTTTTTGCATATCCTTTTTTTGTCTTTTAAATCCTCATTAAAATAATGAGCATTTGCCTCGATTGTTTGAAAGAGGAGCGAGAGAAGACGAGAGGTTTTTAAGAGAGCTATTTATTCTTCGTGTATGTAAATATGTTCTAAAGCTACGTTCCTTTTTGTCCTGACCTTGCGGCGTTCTGCTGTCCAGTAAAGATAAGAAACACTTTATTTATCGTTATGTACAGGGTATAGGTACACTTGATACGATGTTGCCCCTTCATTGTGTAGTAGCAAAGATTATCAGTATAGTATTCTCTATGAACTTTTGAAGATAACAGTGTATTCTGCTTGTAAGTATGGATAAATAATTAAATTTTCTTAAAGTTACTTGAAGAGGAATTTCATTTCAATAAACTTTCTTTGAGTAATTATCAAAACCTGTCGACCAATCTAGTACCGGTGTTTCAAAAGTCACGCACATCAACCTTTGTGGTTGAGTTTTAAAGAGAGATGAATTATGTTAACAAACAGAATAAAGGACAAACAAAAGTTGAACGGTTATCTTTATTGTCAGGTGTCGGACATGGTAAAGTAACAGTAAATGTTCAAAATGATGTCCGTTTTCCTGGACACACAATCGAACTCTTTTTACCAGATTAATTGACACTTTATGAAGAGCATGAGAATTAATGTTCGATATTGCACGAAGGATGTTTCTCTTAAGTTCATCAAACATAAGAGAATTATTCCTGAAGGTGACATTTTTCAAATAAACCCCCCTAAAAAATCCTGAATTGACAAGTCCGGTAAACGAGTTGGCCAAAATCCTTTGAAAATGACACCATCATCGAAAAATTCAGTTAAAACTTCCATACTGTCCCGTGATGTGCGACAAATTGCGCCGTCTTGCTGCAACCAAGCGTACTTTTCATCACTTTCTCAGCAAGGATATGAATTTTGTAATGATGTTTATGCAGACGGACGGTCTTTTCAATGGACTTCTTTGTAAAGCGGTTTCCACATCTGCCACTTTCGTTTTCATTATGAACGCTGTACCAGATTACTTCCTGTTTGCTACCGATCCTGAGTCACGTAACCGTTACACTAAAAGTGTTATCATTGATGCATTTGGTGCTGTTTCACCACGATATTTCTGCTGAAATGCATTTATCACATGGCAATGCGATTTTATAGCGAAATAAAACTCCACGATGGCTATTTGGTCTTGGGAAAATATCATGCACCTCCCGTTGAGGTCAACTGACAAGTATTTTGAAACTGATGCCTGATACGTTCAAAACTTCTTATGATAGTGTCCCTGTTGCCATCTAGCGAAAGAAATATCAACCAACCCTTTTGGTTTTTAAGCAGCAAGGATTACCATGTGGATGTGCGTGACTTTTGAAGCACCCGGTATTTTATATAGGACGAATCTATGAATGACTTAAACGAGATTAGCTAATTAGTATCCCTTTAAAAGCTGGGAAAGTATAACACCTGTGGGATATCCATTAACAAAATGATCTCCCAATTGAAAATACACACAGTCGGACCTCTATATAACGAAGTCTATTAATCCCGAAAAAAAGTTCGTTATATGGAAAATTCGTTATATGTGAGAGGCTCGGACCTCTCTCTCGGGCACCTAGATGTGTGTGTGGGGGGTAGGGAAGAAACACTTGACATAATACAATTAATCTACTTATTTATCACAAAAGACACAAATCCAATTAATAACAGTAAGAGAATGTCTCAATGCAAACCGCGAAAGTGGAACAACGATGGTAAAACGTGAACGATTAGGAGATTATCAAACTCGATCCTTACCTTAATAAAGGATATAACCTATCATCCGATTTAATCTATTTCAACTCTCAATCTCAGCGAACAATCATCAATTGAATGTTTCCTCTTAATAAGAATCAAATCACTCTAATTCTAATATTATACCTTTAGTAGCAATCTCACCTGACTCGAGTATAGCTTCTCTCCTACTCTCCCAAAAGCTAGAAAACCTCAACTATATATTGTAAGTTAATTTAAATATCACGATTCTCTCTTCTTCCGAAGGGTTGGTTATGAATAACTCGAATTGATAGCCCAAAGATTTCCCAAGAGGATTAATTGAAGATACGCGTATAGAACCATCACATATATAGAGGTTCATCCTTCAATTTTCTTTATAAACCGCATAAAACAAATTTTAAAGTTATAAACACTATATATTTAAAAAAAGTAATTGTCCACACCTTCTTTTGTAAGTTAATAATATTTATTTTATACATTTTACCTATCAAAAATAAAGAAAAACTGCAAGGAAATTTTCTTGACGCTTATATCCACTTCCTGAAGAATTAACTTTTTTCTTTGATGCTCAAACACTTGCGTTTTGACATTTTCGGGCTGCAAGAAACGAAGTTAACAGCACGACTGATCAACACTACAAATGAACGGAGACTAGCTCAAGGACACGGGAACACGAGACAACTCCTCTGATGGTGAAAAGGAACATCGAAAATGTTTCCAGTGAACTGGACGATTGGTATTAAAGATTGCACTTCTTGGATGAAACGCCCAGAATTCTATTGCCCTCTGAGAGCTAGGTACCGATTAAAACTTGCTCAAGATTTATGACCACCATAAAATGAGTTAATAGAAAAACACCTTGTAATGTCCAGAAATACTTTAAAAAAAGGGAGAAAAAAAACTGAATCCCAAGAGAAAAAGTTCGTTACATAAAAAATGCACTTCGCTATTGGGAGGTTATTTTATACGAAAAAAAATCGTGAAATATTCTTGGTTCCAGGAAAAAGTTCGCTAGACAGAAGAATTTGCAATATAGAGGTTCATAATATGGAGATTCAACCGTAGTAGGTATTAAATTATTGATGCATTAGAGCTGTTGATGAACGGATTACGTAACTTTGAGCCGCGATTAAGTGACGACTTAGAAACTTGAAAGTAGTATCTCACTTTTCTAGTTTCAGCATCCCATTGTGTGCAACCTAGTTTTATTAAATGCACTGCTCTTACCATCTATGATAAAATGTTGCACTAGAAAATTCGTTTTCTTCATTTGAAATTTGCAAAATCATTAATTACCGTACTTATTCGAATCTATGTCACTCTTTTTTTCCCAAATGCTACTGAATTGATACCATTAATGCTATTGAAAAAATCGTGTGCGGCTTAGAGTGGGGAAATTCATTGTATGGGAGAAATTGAACATGATATAGACGGTTACAGCAATTATAAGCTCAAGTATATATTTAAAAGTTTTTAATACGGGTAAAATAAATTAATTATTTACTTCTTATTAGTTCTCATTTTATTATTTTTTAATTTTGGAAATATGGGATAACGATAAACCTTTTTACATTATTTCTTATTTTTTTAAAAAAAAAAACGTGTTGAAAATATGGGATGTGGCTTAGAATCTATGGTGGCTTCGATTCAAATAAATACGGTAGTTCTTCAAAATCAATTGTTGATAATATTTTATTTTCAAATAATCCTCAAGCTTAAATTATTCAAACGTGATTGAGTCATATAATGTTTCAATTTTTTGGTGAATATCTCTGAGAATAACATTTGATGATTAAAATTATTCAGATCATGATCGTATTCTGGCCAAGACGAGGCCCATAAGGCGAGGCTCTGGGCCCGGGCCCATTTATCCCATGCCCTAAAACGTCCCTGATGTTATCCACAACATTCCGAAAAACAGGCTTTTGGTGAAAATAGTTGTCAAACATGAGACCACGAGCATTTGTCTACCGAAGCCGCAACACATTGTACTTATTTTGCGGGTACAAGATAGAATAAGATTTTGTTAAAGCAAATATATATATTAGATCATACTGCAATACCTCCAAATATTTTAACAAATTTTGTGAATATAATCTGGAAAAGGATAGTTTAATTGTGTAAATTTTGACTACCCGGTATATTTGTCCACGAATTTTTTTTGTTTTTTGTTAGTTACACAGAATTATTCATAATTCTCTCCAGGATTTCGAAGCCCTATAATGCTACAGCAAAAAGGAATATTTGAAAGAATACAAAAACAATTCAAGTTTTATTAACATACCTTATAGGTGATCTACATGTGCAACCTTGGTTACACCGCATATATGAGAGGCCTTCAAACTGCGTTCCGCGGCACCCTGTGGTTCCACGAGGTATTCCCAAAGGTTCCACGATAAAAAATCGAAAAGAAAATTTTAAATGTGTATATTCAAAAGGATACACGTTCTATATTAAGTTTGTATAACTACAAATATCCAAAGTTTGTGAAGGTCCCTTGGGACCTCACTTTGAGAACGAAAATAATTTTGAGTCACAAAAGAACCAGTAGCCATTTTTATAAATAACTTTCTTTATTTAGTTATCTTTCCCAAATAGAATCAAAGACTTATTAACAATTATTTCTACTAATATTATGAGGTTTTAAAGATAATATCCTTTAAATTAATTTAATTAATTAATGATCTAATTAATTAATTTATTAAATAACGATCACGCAGAAATTACCACGATAAGAGATCCCAGAATTATATTTAATAATGTTCTTATTGAACATTTAACTTTAATCTCACTCTTAAAACTTTAATGAGACTTTAAATACAAATCTATATTTACCGCTCGGAATCTCAATTCTTCATGAGATTAAATTATCTCCAACAATAAAACTTCAATTCAAATTCACTATAACTTTATGTTTCAATATCTATCTCCTACTGCTCTAACTTTACTATTTCGTTTGACTTAAATACTGAATCTAATCTGCATAACAAGGAATCCTGTCCGCTTTTTGGAGTTGATTGGAAATAGGTAGGGAATTAAATTTCCCTAAAAAGGTCGACTCAGAAGGTTAGTGATAAAGTTCCGTATAGATTCGTCAGAAGTTCATCCCAGTAGTTAGAACTAAAAATTTTATTTATACACAATATAAATGTATTTTGTAATAGTTTTAAAGCTTTTATTACAATATGATAAAAGAGTATTAATACTTTTTTTGGTATGTGGGAATATTCGAATGTTTACTATCCTGGGTTCCATGAAATAATTTTATACTCGTTAGAACAATGTTTAGCAGAACAAGACAGTTTTCTATTAAAAAATGCCCAGCTTTTCATTTGTGGAAAAAACATCCGTTATAAAGAAGAGAGAGCAACTTATATCAGCATATCAACTGATTCGACGTTAAAATCTAAATTTAAGCAAGAATGGCACCTAAATTTTAAGTTGCAAATTCATACAAAATACACAGGATTACTCATGCAGCAATAAACCTGGAATGCCATTCAGAACAATCTATTTAAGTGAAAAATATTTCTTTGAATGTGAGTGGCTGTAAAAATGAAGTATAAAAACAAATTCAACGCAGAATATGAGATACGATTGTAGATAGCTTCACCTAGGGAATTGAAAATTTGTTTAAAAAAAATGCAAGTATGACAATCTCCCATGCTCATGCCGTGTCTTCGTTGTTTAAAATAAAGAAGACATTGTAGTACAGAAACAAATCTTATTTAAATTTTCTTACGTTCCACAGCACAAGGGGTCAATTAATAAAACAACACTCATCTATTAAAGTAGTAATAGAAAATAATCTTAAAGACTAAAGGAGTGAAACAGGCATTCCCTGACTCCACGTGTCGCGTTTTTCTCCGGGGGCGATCCTGGGCAGAAGAGAAGGAAAACGAGTTTCCCCCCATCTCGAAAGAACAAGTAGTGCCACCCTGCCGCTAATGGTCAAGGGAAGGAAGAGTTTAAATGTAGTTGCTACACAAGCACATTTTCCAGTTACTAAATATGCTGCATGGGTATGTGACTCTTGGATCACAAATTAAATGAGTAAATTATATTAAAATTACATTTTAAAATTTTTAGTAACAAATACAATACTTTTTTAATTGTCTTTATACAAAGTATTTATAACAGGTTGATCTTCTTTAAATATTTATACACATTTTATTTGATGCTAACACATTATTTACACATAGAATTTGATGCTAACACATATCTGTTTTATTTATAAACATAGAATTTGATGCTAACACATATTTATTTATAAACATAGAATACTAACCGTTCTTCGCACGGGTGAATTAAAAAATTAAACAATACTGATTGAAGGATAAAGAAGTTTTCAATGAGTTAATTTTCAGCTGAACGAAAAAACCATATTTATTAAATTTTAAATCTGTAGACCTAATAGCTGATAAAAAGGATTTTTTAAAATTTACTTATAAAGCCCCGTAATTCTCTTGTGGGTCGATTTTTGAAAACACCTTCTAAAGATATCCCTCCTCAGCAAAAGTTACACATTGTTACAAATTTAGTGTAATGAATAATTATAAATGGAGTAAGTAATTTATATTTGGATGTGTAATACGTTAATATTACTTTCTGTTGTATTTATTTATCCATCTAATATTGTGTTGTGAGCTTTTATAGCACCTTTCAAGGTCCTATGTAAACGTTGAAATTGTAAAATTGCAAGCACCACCGGTCCTTAAATTATAATGGCGATTCAATGGAAACATAGTGAAATGTTGGCGATAGAGCCAAGTTGGCATCCTTTTTGGCAAATTGGTGATTAATTGAACGGTGCAGAAGATGATTTGCTGTAGCGCTCCCTGGTGGGGAGCTGCAACAAAAAGGATAGCACAAAAACCATCTTAGCAAAAAAATACATGTACATGTCAATTTTCATAGTGATCGGTTGAAGGGTGTTCGTAAAAATTTATGGTGTCCCAGAAACGTTCGCAGTCTTTCTTTTTCGCTCCTTTTCAGTTTCTGGTAGTTTGAGTTGAAGATATCTTGAATTTTTCTGGCGATTTCATATACAATCATTCATTTATATTTATATATATAGATTTTCAAATATATTGTTGTAAGAGGGGGTGTGTAGAGGAGGGGAGAATGAGGTTCCCCAAAACACCTTATAGTTCTAAGGGTTCTGTGAGTCAAAAGAGTTTGAGGACCATTGGCATATATCAATGCGATATAGTCCAGTTCCTACCACACTGCATTCAACATGGTGTTATCAGCATTATTGACAGCATCTGCTGTTCTTTCCGTGTTATAAAGTCATCCAAAAAATTTTGGTCTTTTTACATAAGACCGAGTTTTTGCAACCCCCCTTGCCACGTGACGTAGCAGAACTGCATGAAAGGATAACACGTACTCTTAATAACGTTAATTGTACCATGTTGAGTGGAGTGTGGCAGAAACTGGACTATCGCATTGATATATGCGGTGTAACCAAGAGTTCTCACTTAGAAACCTATAAGGTATGTAAGTAAAACAACTTGAAAATATTATCAACAATTGATTTTGAAGAACTACCTTTTTTATTTTAATCGAAGCCACCATCGATTGTAAGTCACATCCCATATTTTCAACACGTTTTTTTTTTTTTAAAAAAAATAAGAAATAATGTAAAAAGGTTTATCGTTATCCCATATTTCCAAAATTAAAAAAATAATAAAATGAGAACTAATAAGAAGAGAATAATTTTTGCATTCTTTAAAATATCCCTTTTTGTTGTATTCGTCTTAGTATTTTTACTATAGCACTTCAAAACCCTAGAGAGCATTAGGAATAACCTTGTACTTACAGAAGATCTCTGATTTGAAACGTTTTTTGTTATTCTATTATCATTAATTTATTATTGAATGTTTTTTACTGATAAATCATTTGATTCAAGAAATATATCCAAACTTTTTTTCTTATGACGAAAAAAATGTTACTAACTGGCTAAAGTACAAAAAGAATTTCAATTTTATGAAATTGATAATTGACGACTAAAATTATAAGGACTTTTCTGAAGGGCCATTTTGCTTAAAGTGTAACATCAACTTCGTGAACACAAAGCCTGTTGACTCACCATTTCCTCGCATTTCTATCAGGAAATTAAAAATTATTGCTGCAATATATTTCAACAGGAAGGAAGCAAATGATTGTCTGACGATATTGGAATTCAAAACTAAATGTATACATCAATAACTGCTTGGATGAATAACTTTGTTTTAATCATTATTGATAAAACGTTAAAAAAAATCGAATTTAAATTTTCAAAACTTTGTATTTAATGATGCTATTTTTTTAAAAAATATTGGAATAACTTCAAATTTTGTTTATATAAATGTACACTGTCTACCAATAAGTATTTGAACACCCATGCAAATAAGGATATATGCGATCCTGATCTACGGATGATTGACGGATGATTTTGACAACAGGAATCTAGGCTGCGCCAGCAGCCTTCTATCCTCTATCTGGGATTCTGATGTTCTTGGTTTTGAGAACTTGGGCTTGAAGAGTGGGGCGTGACTTCAGGAGAGGAGGACCAATGGGGTAGTGCAGGAGGCGTTGGCTATGGAAGTGATCTTTGATTGGAGGATGGTAGTGAGCTTTTAAAAGTTAAATCATGTACTTTGTGATAGAAAGTGAATTTAAAAATATTGAAAGGATAAATTTGAATAATAACTGAGAGAATTTTAAAATGTTAAGGGGAGAGAGAAAAATAAGTATTACAAATAAGAATAGGGAAATTTAAAAATTAAAAATTGTTCATAATACCTTCTGCCAGAAGGCAGGTTTTTTCTTCATCTGAGTTTGCTGTTTTGAATTTTGAAAGAAGGTCGAGAATTTTGGGGTTTTTCTTAACTAGGTTAGAGATTGTATTGATAAGTTCCAAAACTTGAGAAAAATCCGAACTGTTATTTTCTTGGGTAAGGAATCCAGTGGAAGAGTTTTCCTTTTCATTAACAGTTAAATTTTCGGTTTCGGGAGGGGTCTGACTGGGGATTTCTCCACTAACAACGTTAGCGAAGGAAATCCCCTCTTTTGTCCATTTGCTGGAAATTTTTTTTCTTGCAATCGGGTTGGAAAAGGCTGTACCTTTTTTAGGTTGGGGGAATTTGGGGCATTTTGTATAACATGCCGAGTGACCGAAGTCCTGGCAGTTGATACAAAACGGGTTTTCTTGTCGCTCTTTGATATGACAATTTCTAGTTGCGTGATCTTTGCCGCTTTTAAGGCATCTTGGTCGCATGTGACAGTTCGCGGCTGTGTCGTAAAAGTGATTGCAGTTGAAGCATTGGGTTATTCCTCTAACGAGGTAACCCTCTACTTTCATCTGCATATAACCCAACTTTTTAATGTCAAAAATCTTTCTATTGTAATCGTTTCTTGGGAGTATTATTTGAAAATATGGGAGGGATTTTTTAGTACGTTTAGAAATTAGTTGCGTGCAGCTGTCAATTATGAATCCTATTTCTTTTAAGTCGTTTGTAATGTCAATAATTTTGGAAGAATTAGGGAGGCCTTTAATAACGGCTTTAATGGGTTTATCTTTTTGTTGTTTAAGTATGTAAAATTCGAATTCCTTATCCGACTCAAGGAAGTGGATAAGGTTTCTATATTCCTCGTGATCAGTGGAAAACATTTTAACAACGTCGTTTACTATTCTATTACGTAAGTTGGGGAAATTTTCTGAGATGCATTTAATTTGCTCTCTAAAGTTATCTTTAATTCTGAGCATTACAGGGTGGGGAGTTATTTTAGGTGTAACCACCTCAGTAGTTACTTTTACAGTCGGAGGAGGATGTTCAACATCCTGTTTGTTCTAAGTCTGAGAAACTATAATTTGTTTCTATGGGGTCCTGGGTCGAGGTCGGAGAAATCGGTCTGGCCATCTTTTTGGGAAAGATAAACTCTTCCGTAGAATCCTTACCTTTCTGCTTACGTTTTTTGCTTAGTTTTTTCTTAGATTTGTTTGTAGTTTTAATTTTGTTTTCAATTACAGGAGGGGAGGGTTCAAAATTAATTTCCTCTTCTACCGAGGTAGAGGGAATTTTATGATCCTGGCATTCTGGTATAGTACATGGTGGGAGGGTTTTAAGCTCACTTACCATTTCCTCCTTTCTCCTGATCATGGCCTGAGTCGATAGGTACAAATCCTTGAATGAATTTCTTGGGCTGGGTGAACGTCCGTCCATCCCTTGAATTGACATATGCAGGGCTGAGATACCTGTAACTGTATCTCTTAGCTTCTTGCAGGCGGCTAATTGTTCAAAATTCGTCGGCGAAAATTTCTTTTGGTCACTTGAATCACTCATGATGATTCGAGAGGTCGTGGAGCTCGCAGGTGCGTGGTCTCCGTTCCTGATCTACGTCGTGCTTTCTGTACTTATACATTGTGTAGGAAACAGCATTGGAATTAACTTCAAGGCAGCGGATAGAGTGTTAGCTCTCTAATTCTTTTCGACCAATAGCAGACGAGTCTCTCGTCCGCTTACTCTGAAAAAATTTCTATCACATCGGATGTCTCCGAAGCAGTCACCGTAACCACACCCCGTTGCTCCTTCCAGTCCACTAATCAGGAAGCTCCCTCTCAATCCAGGCCTCTCCACTTGAAGGCTCAAATACATTTTGATATGGGATGGAGGAACGTTTCGCGTTCCATTTTGGATATCATAGAAAAGTCTGATCCTTGAGGGACATATATAGTGAGTAAAACATTCCCAAATCGACAGAGGTTTTTGTGATTAAAAAGGGAAAGGTGAGTGGGGATTGGTGACCGGGCAGACCCACGAAACTAAGAGATAGAGACCAACTAGTGTTGTCCAAAGAAATTCAGAAAACTGCACCAAACTGATATCTCACATACTCCAGAAGTTCCAATAAGCATTCAGAACCATTTCTTCGATAAATACCATCCGCAAAGAAATACATTTATATATATACTTGGTTTCCATAGTCATGCTGCAGCCTCTAAACCAGTGATTCCCAAAGTGGTCTATATAGACCCCCAGGGGTCTATGACGACCTGCAAGGGGTCCACGTCAGCGAAAAAATTTGGGGGTCCATGAGGTGTAAATGGGGGTCTATAATGGTGGCTCTCATTGAACCAAATCATGATTTTAATTTTAAAAGAAAATTTAGTCAAGTGGGGAAATCAGATTATATCTATTTAATAGAGATTTATTTACTAATTTTTTAATAAGGTTACTTTGTAGTAACAAGGTGACAGCATAAATTTTATTAAGACAAGGACCATGTCCGCAATTTTGGCTTTAAAAAGATATACCTGTCATTTATCATGAATTATGGAACATCGTGAGAAAATTTTGAATTACTTTTCTTAGTGAGAAGGAGTTTCAGCGCAGTTGCCAATCTCCAAAAAAGAAAGGGGGGGGGGGGAAATAAGGTCTGGACACTATTGACTGAGGAGATTTAGGGTTAAACCTGACACGATTGATTCCAAATGTTGATAATGTGTTATTGAAGCACCAGATTTATTCCTCCCTTTCAAAGCATTTGTTTGTAGCTCATTTATTTTATGTATTAATTAAATTTTAATTTAATTAACATGTTTTCCTCGTTTTAAACATCATACTTCACTTCCTATTAGAAATTTTAATCGTTTAATATAAGTAGATCTATACCAGCTTTTAAAAAGATATTTAAATATGTAAATTTTCAAAAAATCAATATTAGGTAAGCAGGAGTCTACCCCCAAACCGAAAAAATGGCAAGGGGTCTTTGAGACAAAAAAGTTTGAGAACCTCTGCTCTAAACCTTTGATTACACAATTGAACACCACTTCTCGGTTGAGAAGGTACAAGGTACAACATATTTTTAAAAAAATCCTTAGGGATTTAAAAAATGTTAAACATACTTTAAAAATCTTAATTTTACAAATGTTTTGCAATAAATTTGAAATTTTTTATATGGAATTTTTATTTATATAATAATGACTTTTATTAAATACAATTAAAACAAAATTTCAAAAAATTAAAAATTAAATGAATTATAAAGATGAAACCCAATCGCCTTAAATAGTAACTTAATCCTTTTAGTCGGCAAATCTAGAAATGGTATCTGGAATTAGTCGCCAGATGCGGGATGGGATCTGAAAATTGAAAATCGTTAGTCCTGATGATCCTGATTAGGGCAATGGAGCAAAATTATTAAATTATTGTTCTGTCATCGGTCTTTGACAAGTTAGCAAAATTTCGAATTAATCTTAACTTTTAAAGTGGGTGAAAATTGAGTTCAAAGATTATATTACATACAAGTGAAACTTATAAAAGGCTGTTAAAAAGCGGCTTTCGTCACTGCTCATATTCCATAAATGTTTCAATTACTATTACTGCGCAAAATATATTTGCCTAAGTTCTTTTTAGTTTTACTACATGTTATAAGATATTTTGTCCGTCAATTTAAAACAGCGCCTTTAATTTTAAATCATTAAATTTATTTTGTGATCGATGCATTTTATTGCAAAGCAATTTTTTTTTGTTATATCCTAAAATTTATTTCATTAGGATTAGTTAGACCAATGGATTACTCCTTTGTTTTCTTCTGCGTATTACATCTTTTTATGCGACTTTCAAAATCAGCTATGTGTACAATTTTTAATATTTTGTATTTGATTTTTTTACCTTGGGTTTATGATATACCCAAATTACGAGTAAATAGACTTGAATTAAATTTTTTTTAGTTTTTAAATAAGAATTTTACATGAAAATTTGATAAGGAAAAACATAAGGGTTTTCACCCACATATGAAATACATTCAGACCTCTATATAGCGAAGTCGCTAATTCCCGAAAAAAAGTTCGTTATACAGAAAATTCGTTACACAGAGGTTCAGCTTTCAATTTTGTTTATAATTCACGTAAAACAAATATTTTAAATTCATGAACACTGTATATTAAAAAAATAATTATTCACACAATTTTATACATTAATATGTATTCATTTTATATATTGCCTATAAAAAAAAGGAAGAAAGGGAAAACTTCAAGAAAAGTTTCTTGACTCCTTTATGCACTTCCTGAAGAATTCAAATTTTTTCTTTGATGCTCAAAGATTTCCGTTTTGACATTTTTGAGCTGCAAGAAATGAAGTTACCAGTATGATTGATCAACACTGAAAATGAATGGAGAGTAGTTAAAAGACAGGAGATCCCACTGAGGGTGACAGGGGATATCGAAGATGTTTCCAGTGAACTAGACAATGGGGGGTTAAAGGTTGGACTTCTTGGGATGAAATGCCCAGAATTCTATTGCTCTCGGCGAGTTGGGCTCCTAATAAAACCAAATCAAAAATTTATGACCACCATAAAATGTGTTAAAAGAGAGAATAACTTAAAATGTCCAGAAATACTAAAAAAAAAAAAAAAAAAAAAAATAGGGAGAATAGAAATTGTATTACGAGAGAAAAAGTTCGTTACATAGAAAATACACTTCGCTATTGGAAGGTTATTTTACGAAGAAAATCCTGAAATGTTCTTGGTTCCAAGAAAAAGTTCGCTATATAGAAAAATTTGCAATATAGAGGTTCGTAATATGGAGATTCGACTGTGTACATACATATTATATAGTTTTTAATTCTGTATTTTCTGATCAGCCGTCTTTTTAAAAGTAGATTTCATGGGTTTGTAAATAATTTTATAAATATCGATTCGGTAAATATACATTTGTTTTTGAAACAACAAATAGATGAATCTAAAATTTGCGGCTATGCTAAAATTAAGTGATCGAGGTAACCTAGTGGTCGTGGTCACGAACTCGGGGAAGGTATATCATAAGTTCAAGCTCTAGTGTCACTGCAGTTTCACCAATAAAAGATCTTATGCATGTTAAATTTGTCGTGACACTATGGCGTGGGGGAGGTAGTTTGGGGAACGGGTGCCAGCTGAGGTGTTGTCCATGTATAAATATATGTTTTCATAGTTGTTAAGATCAGTTAGTATTGGTTATTTATGAATTATTTAAAAATAATTTTGGTTTCAGTTTTGTTTTGAGTGTGTGTGTGCAACAAAATATTCTCAAATGGGTATTAACACCACCCATCCGGTATAGTGGTTAGGGACGCTAACTGCGGCGCCGTAGGGTCTGGGTTTGAATCCCGGGTAAGACAAGGATGTTTGTGTTGTAATCCTTCTCTTCCTTGTGATGTGCGCTTCACGCTTACTTATATGTAAGCTCCCGTGTGATACTTTGTGGTGCACGGGGTTATATATAAATGTTCTCAATAAAAAAAATGGGTATTAACACATATATGATGTATTTTGCAGTTAATTACAAGAATAGAAAAACTGTTTTTTTAACTGATAGACCACCCTAGAGCACTTATAATTAATTGAAATGAAATTTTTTTTAAAAAAGCATTGCAATATCTGATGATAGAATTATAGATATTACATGTAAATTACATTTTATTTTAAATGTTTAAAAAGTAATGCAAAGCATTTTAATCTCAAAATTAGGAAGCCATGATTGGCCATATGATTACGGCCACGACAGTTTCGTGAGTTGCCCAATATTCATGGTGACGAACTCCTGGTCAGGGACGTCTTAAGACTTCTTGATGCCCTGGGTCCTTACGCAAAAGTAGACCCTGGGCCCTTCATAGATGTAGACTCCATCTATGACACATAAAAGTAGACAGTGCATAGCATACCCATTGTTAAATACTCATACAAACCCGAAATAAAAAAATGTGAATGACTTACAATTGCTCAAACCGGTTCGACCCACTGCCGCCGTTTTACTGAATGTGTAATGGGGGTGTACGGTGATAGGTGTAGGCCTATACATGGACGATGGTCATCACAAGTAGCCAGCGACGTCATAAGACTTCTTGAGGTCCTGGACACCTACACAAAAGTAGGTACTGGGCCCCTAAGCAAATGCAGACCTCACCTATGACCCTTAAAAATAGACTGTACGTAGTAAACGTCGTTAGAAACTCGAATAAACAATAACCAGAAACCAATAAATGTGCATGACTAATAATCACACAAAACGGCTGGACCGACTGCCAACTTTTGACTGAATGAGTAATGATGGTGTACGGTGATAGGCTTAGGCCTATACATGTGCGACGGTCATCACATGTAACCAGTTGACATATCGTGTGAAATTCCCAGTTTTTCGGAGAATACAACCGGGAATAACATTTGAACGTTGAAATTATTCGAATTCGTGATCTTATTAAGGATGAGACCAGAAGGAGACGAGGCCTGTGCCCGTGTCTATTTCAATGAAATTTCAACTTTCAAAAACTATTTCCAAGTCTGGGGTGCTCTTCGTTGCACGTGCCAATAATGTCTAGACAAATCAAGTATTATGAATTCTGACCTTGGGTCAGTTTCAAAAGGGATCACTAGGAATATTTCTCTCGAAGTAGGAAGTATTGCGGAAGAGGTGTCAAGAGTCAACAAGGAAACATTAATTTTATCGCTGTCCATCTTCATTTTTTTAAATTGTTTCTTTCTGAATAAAGATAGAAATTCTGAATTTTAATGATTTTAAAATGAGTTACCCTTTGATTTTGATAAACGTGTAATAACTGAATATTTCAGTTTCAGGCTTTCGAAAGCTAAAGGCGAGTGAGTTGTCATGTAATTCCGCCAACTCGTTGAAATTCAATAATGCTTCAAGATAATCTATCACATTTGGCAGTGGGGTATAAAGAAAAATAAACTTCAACTTGGATGCATGTATGAAGGTCTTCGCCAGTCGAATACATACACTTAAGTTTGTATTGAAATAAAAAGTTGAAAAACATTTCGAATTTCGCCACGTTGTCATGATTCACTTAAGAAGTATAAAAAACATATTAATTGTAAAAATATACCATTTTGTTAATAAGTTTTTAAATTTTACTGTCTGCTTCTTCAATCTTTTATACTTCTTTTGCTTTCTAGTATTTGTTGTTGTCTATACACTTTTTGTCCCCCTACTTCAACTTCCCAATCGCCATCATTGTATATACAGTAGAACGTTTTTTATCTGAATGAATTGGGACCAGACACCGTTCGGATACGCGATTGTTCAGATAACCGAAAACCGAATGCGATCCATGCAGTATGTGATACCGGACACTATACAAATATTGAAAATCATCCCATGCGGGAAACGTGCTTGAAGAAAAAGCAAAATAGGTGCTTTATTGTGGAAAATAATCACTTATTTTTCGCTGTACCAGTGTACACTTTCGTTTTTTCGATTCTAGGTTTCCAATTCTCTTAAGCTATCCGACTACTTGTGAAAATTTTTTTTAAAGGATGCAGATAAAGGGATTTTTTTGTGATTTTTAGATTTATTTAGAATAAAAAAGTCCTAAAATTGAAAACAGAAAAAAAATTTATTATTATTAAAATGGGAAAAAACTGGTAAAAATGTACAAAAAATTACACAAACGGGGCCCGTTCCGTAAAAAAAATTTATGAACAAATTCTCAATTTTTCAATTTTGAGGTGTTACTTTGTTACTCATGTTTGAAATGACCTTGAGGAAAAGAGATATTTTAATTGTGATTATATGAAACTGCTTAAAAAAAAGTAATTATAATCACATAAAGGACTGTAAATTTTAAAATAAAACAATAATTGATAAATCTGAAGGTGAAAACACTTCTACTGTTATACAGAACATACACAAAAAATTTCAGCAAATTATTTTCAAGACTTTTTGAGCAATCATTGTCCTCGTTTGAGCTTTTCGAGAAAAAAAAAAAACACATTTCGAATAAAACGCATTTTAATGTTCGACATCTTGTGTAAAGTTATGGCATTTGCTTTTACTAAAACACTTGCAGTGTTTGTTCTAGTGAACGGAAAATAAAAAACTTGGTATTTTTATTAAGCTAATAAGATGACCCATAAAATAAAATCTTAAACAAAATTTGTTAATTTTTGAAAAAAAAATCATGATTTTGGGGTAGTCGGATATCTTAAGAAGCAATAGTCGAATAGGACAGAACTCTGATTGTTGTTTGTACCACTCAATGACTGTCTCTAACGCAGAAAACGCGCCAGCATTTGATGGAACCCTTTGCTACTTTCATTGTGTTGTCCTCGTCTTCATCCGTTTCATTGTCGACAGGGTCGGATTTTTCTTGCACGGAAGTCACAATCTCGTCATCATTCAGCATTTAAAATCCACAATTTTCTGCATCGCATACCATCCAGTTTTCTACATCTTCATCGCATTCTTGAAATCCTGGGATCGATTGGACAAAGTTGGTAATTTCCTCCCTGTAGTCGTCATTGACCATTTGATTACCAAATCACCCAACTGAAATTCCCCAAATATCTCTGGCCTTGGATTTTCCCGTTTCCTTGGGCCTCACGCGAAACAACTCTTCAGCATTGCACTGTTCGAAAACGTATTCATATTCAATACGTGTAGTTGACAAAAAAACTGGTCCGCATATTTGACGCTCCGGATAATAAACGTTCGGATAAACGGCGTTGTACTGTACATGAAGAATGATTTCATTGTTAATTGAGACATTGTAGTCGTGAAAAGAGAAACAGCCGAGTTTTAATCAAAGCAGCGTTTATGTATAAAGTCATTAGAAGAGAGCGAAACCATAATGCGACCTTTTGCTACAATTACAGGTCAACAAAAGAGGCGAATGAATCCATTCTTGCAAGAAAAACACAGAGGAAGATATAATGAGAATGTTATAATCACGTGCATAGGGGAAAGAAAATATTAATTATTTTAAACAATTACGTAAAAGGTTTTATTGAAAACTCTCAATCGTTCAGCAAGGCACGTATAAACTATTACGATATATTCTTTTTAATATGAATAAATAAATTTTTAATAAAATTTTTAAATAATTAATTAATATAATAAATTTTTTAAACTATAGGGTTGTAAACATAATTTGTACATACAAGTGGTCTTGAAAGTTGTGTGTTCAGTCAAGTTTATTATTTTATTCACCTGATTTTTGTTTGCAACTTGCTTAAAAGTTTTATCTCTCGCGTGGTTAAGATTTCAACAGTGATGGCGATGAATCATTCATAAGGTCTTCAAATTTAATATAAGTCTCTCAAAATGTCCCGGATCTAAATGGCTTATGTTTACTGTAAAAAAATTAAAGGTTAGTTACGAAATCTACCAATAATCATCCTAACGAGCATCATCAACCACAAGCTAGGGACTGTAACCGATGGATTATCTGTGGGTTATACTTAAGTTGTATTTGACCAAAATCATAAT
Source organism: Trichonephila clavipes (assembly GCA_019973935.1). Lineage (NCBI taxonomy): Eukaryota > Metazoa > Arthropoda > Arachnida > Araneae > Nephilidae > Trichonephila > Trichonephila clavipes. The sequence goes on from BMAU01021369.1 coordinate 2,797,197, forward strand.
GATTCTGTGGTACCGAATTCTTAGAATTTTGATAGCAATATTTAAATTAAAAGCGTCTTTTTTTTTACTGATATCTCATTTATGCTAACTTCGATCACACTTAAATTTCGAAACTTGTCGATTCAACATCAATGGCGCACACAAAGGTCCAGTTGATCCACCTCTTAAGACATGGGTCAACTGGACACACGTCCTAGGCCTTGACCTCGGGGAAGGGAGCTCGTTTCGTTCTCAGTCTTAATAAGATCATGATCCGAATAATTTTAATGGTTAAATATTATTCCCGTACGTAAAATAGGGACTTCAAACTGCATGTCAACTCTAAAATTGGCAAGATTGTGTTATGTGATGACCATTGACTATGGCCTAGGCCTAATACCATAAACAATTATTGAATTTATTTGGTGGAAATGTGGCCATTGATCGAGGCGGTTTGTGAGATTGTGAGTTGTGCACATTTATTTGTTTCAAATTACCGTTTGTACTAGTATTTGACAATTAATGCTATATACCAGTGCTGCTCAACCTTTTGTGCGCCGTGGACCGGTCAACGTTTGATAATTTTACCGCGGTCTGCTGAGGGGGGGGCTCATTGTTGTTTATATTTTAGACTGTTTTAAATTAATAATTTTAATTTAATTGCATTTAAATATTCCTTCAGAATAAAATACGGTTACATCAAAAGATGAAGTGATTTAGCATGGGATATAAAGTGATTTCCATAAAAAGTCCAGAATACTCCAAAGTAAACAAAATGGAAATAATTTTAAGTTTCTTGGGGCAGCCCGGTACCATTTGATTCACGGACCAGCACCGGTCTGCGGCCCGGGGTTTGAGGACCACTGCTATATACTGTCTTCTTTTATAGATCACAGGCAGGGCCTACTTTTGCATAAGAGACCAGGTCCTCAAAAAGTCTTAAGGCGTCCCTGCACAAAGGAATACCCCATAGACCAACAGATTTTTAATTTTTGCCTTAAAGTTACCCTTCGACGTTTTCGTCTATGTCAGTGATTCCCAAAGTGGTCCATATAGATCCCCAGGGGACTATGACGACTGACAAGGAGTCCACGTCAGCAAAAAAAATAATTTGGGGGTCTATGAGGTTTATATGGGGGTCTATGATAGTGGCTCTCATTAAACCAGATCATTTTAATTTTAAAAGAAAATTTAATACAATGGGGAAACTAAATTTTACCTATTTAACACATTTATTTACTTAATTTAATGAAGTTAATTTGCACTCACAAGGTGACATCATAAATTTTAATAAAACAAGAACCATTTTAGAGCGTTTCTTTCCAGAGTCAAGCTAAAGAAGTATAATACTGGAGGGGGCCCGAAATTTCTCAATTTTTTTACAAACAAGCTGTCAAGATGCTTTAAATTACGTTCAACATTTAATTGGCTTTTATTCAGATTTTGAAACCAGGTCTGAGAATACTTTGGCTATGGTAATACCACAGTAGGCATTGAATTCATAAGGTCACTTTGAAAAAAAAATGTCATGTTACAGTAGGAACTGATCGTAATAAGCACTAACGAAGATCTTTAAGTTTAGAAACGGATGTCAGCCATTTTGGCTTTAAAAAGGAAAACATGTTATTTGTCCCGAATCATAAAATATGACGAGGAAGTTTTTAATTGCTTTTCCTAGTGAGAAGGAGTTTCAGCGTGGTTGCCAATCTCCAAAACAAAGAAAGAAACTGGATACTACATACAGAGCACATTAAGGCTAAACCTGACAAGATTGATACCAAATGTTGAAAATTTGTTATTGTAGAGCCAGTTTCTTCCTCCCCATTAAAATCATTTGTTTTTTGTTTAGTTATTTTATTTAACAGTTATTTTATGCATTAATTAACGTGCTTTTTAAATTTTAAACGCCATACTTCATTACAGTTAGAAATTTAATTCTTTGAAAGTAGTGGTAGTACCATCTGTCAAAAAGACATTGAAGTTGATAAATTTGCAAAAATTCAATATTAATTAAGCTGGGGTCTATCCCAATCCCAAGGGGTCTATGAGACAAAAAAGTTTGCGAATCTCTGGTCTATGTTAAAGCTTCAAAAGAAAAAATTTACACTAATTTCCTTAGAATTCCGAAATAATTGTACATCGTCAAATAACTTTCTTTCCACACTTCTAATAGTAGTAGTAGTTTTAATTAAAATTATTTCTAGTACGGTGGCTGCTAATATTAGTTATAGAGAAAAACAAACTTTTTAAAGAGATTCCAAACCTTTATTTAAGAATCTATTTTTATAATAACCGAACAAAACTTTTAGTTGTCTGTCACAAATAAGGAAATACCGATTGATTCAAAATAAGTGTGACCAATTTTAAAAGTATATAACTATTTATGATGAATTTCTATCGTTTTACTACTAGTTTTATTTGAAAAATGAAACATTTAAATTACAAATCTAACCATTTTTATTAGTGGGAGTAAATTACAGTACTGAAATTGGATCCTCAAACCCAGAATGAAATTTTATCGCTTTTGAAGGATGGCCGATCAAATTCTGTAAATAATAAAGCATTTAAAAATCAAAAAGACATTTTTCTATTTTATTACTATCTAAACTTCAACAAGAAATAAAATTTGGCTCGCAATCAAAGCTTCAGGGGAAAAACGTGAACGAAAGGAAAGTCCTTAATGAAAGAGAAAAAAAGAAGTCGAAAAGAATTATCGCTGTAGAAAATTCTTTCCAACAAAAAAATACGGCAAAGAAACTATAGATATAGCTATCGACAATTTATTGTCAGATAAAGAAAAATGACTATAAAAAGTTAAATTTTCCGGTCTGTCATCAAATGTCTGTAAAGACCGCAGAAAAAACGAACAAAACGTTCTAGGCCTCTGTATTTAATGCTACGCAAAGGTAGATACAAAACATAGACAACTTACTGATAAAGCATAGTTTCATCTGAGATTCACAACTGGTAAAACGAATATTCAATATATTTCAAGCAAAAAACGCCCCGAAGACGCAGTTGTTTTGAAAAATGCAAGTTGGCCGTCAGGTGTTATGGCATGGACGGAAATGTCCTCCCAAGGTTTAACAAAACCATTTTTTGTTGAACCAAAGGCTAAAATTGATGCTAAATACTATCAAAATAAAGTTTTAAAACACTTGATCAAAAAAAAAAAAACGTTTTTACCTTCAAGGAAACTTTGTTTTTCACCAAGATTCTGCACTAAGTCATACTGTAAAATCAACTATAAAATGACTGAAAGATTAAAAAATAAACTTTCTGCCTCCTCATAAATGACTATCACTATCCCCTGTCTGTGTTCCTTGTGATTTTTTTTTATGTGGATACTTAAAAAAAAGCCAATTAAATAAACGTAAAGTAAGAGCATTTCAAGGGCTTCAAAAAGCAATTTAAGAGGGGGTAGGAAAAACACCCCCAAAATGATCGAAAAAAATATTTTAGCTTAGCCTAAACGCTTACAAAAAGTGTACTGTGTTAGAGGAAACCACATTGAAAATTCGATGTGAACAACTTTATGCAATAAAAAATTTATGATCCTCTCTGAAATTGGTCTCACTATTTATGAATCAACCGGTAGTTGTAATATCTGTTTTATAGATAACGTTGCCACCTGAAAGATAACTAATAATAAACTATTTTCAATAGTCTATGTGTTTTTTTAATGTAACCTCTTCTCCCCCATAAAAGGGGCCTGTGTGTACACCTCTATCCACCCCACTTAAAAAAGTTCGGCCCCGCGCGTCGAACGGCCTTTCCTAGGGGCCGCACGTTCTCCGTCTCCTTCGTCTAGTGTCGGGGACGGGCGGCGGTCCCGAAGAAGCCCCTTCGTACGCCTGGACAGATGACGGAAAATGTTCTACTGTGCGCCACGCTGAATCCTATTGGTAGATTGGTTTGGCACGCCACAGCTAGAAGGTTGCCGACCCTTGCTCTAGAATAACGTCGAAATGACGTCACAAATGTCAAAAATCAGTATTTGTCTAACACATCTGGCAATCACACGACGAGGAATTAGTGTAATCCAAATCAGTTTGAACGTTCATGTTTATCCTTAATTCTTCGTCTCGCCAGAGTGGAGTCCTGGTAATCCGGTTTAACAGAGAGAAACTGGAACCAATTGAAATCATCTTAAGTTTCGAAATAGGATTAGTGATGAAAAAGACCTTCAGTAGGAGCTGAAATATTGCATAAGGCCCCGGCAGTCTAGGATGGGGGTCCGTCATCTGATTTTTTAAAAAAAATTTATTTCAAGTTCTATAAATGATCTTCTTTTGATAATATTCGTGACTTATGTTTAAATTATTTCTTCACGATTACCAAGTTCGTTGCCCTTTAAGGCAGCGTTTCTCCACGTGGGGCACCCCCCCCCCTTAGGGGAGCGTGATAACTCGATGCGGGAGTCACGAGCATATCGGTAAATTGAAAATAAAAGATTATTTAAAAATAAAATTAATTTACTGAAAGAAATCAAAAAAATACTTTTTGACGTAATAAAAAATAAAACACTCATTTTCAGTGATATAATATACTTATAAATGCACCAGTACTGTCCAATGTATTTGATAATTAATTCAACAATACTAAGTAAAGAACAAGTTCAATAATTTCCATTCACCCCATGGCTTGTCATGTATATAAAATTATGTAAAGAATTTAATACTTACATTGATAATTTGTATAGTTTATAATTAAAGTCGTACTGTAGCTTTAAGTCAAAGTACATTGTTGAAAATTATATTTTAAATGAATAGATGGCGCTGCAAGTCATCTGAGTGCTACACCTTTTTTAGCTTGTAGAGTGGAGTTATGAAATGTTCTTTGTCCTGTATACATGTCTTCTGCGCCGTCTAAGAAAATAAACCAAAATGTGTAAAAGATGGACTAAATTAGAAGAATAACATAAAAATAATGGATATAATCATTTAACTCACCAATGGAATAAAAGATTTAGGAAACACACATTATTATTAAATTCAATACATTGTTATTGTATGGAAGGGGGATGTGATGAAAATTATGATTGAAAGTTGGGTCGCAAATAGTGAAAGCTTGAGAAACACTGTTTTAAGGTATTCTCTCTACCCCTCCTTTTTCCAAAACGACCATGCTTGACCTTCAACAGTTCCTTCACAGAAAGTAGCCGAGAAATGACTTGTAAAATACCGCTTAAAACGTTATTTAAATGATAGTTTTTGATTACATTTTTAGGGAGCAAATGTATTCTGAAGATGTTTTCACACCCGCTAATTAAAGCTGCATATGGGGTATTTCTCGTCATGGGATGAGTTTCACCGATATTGTATATTATTATTGTTGAAAATAATTTCCAAGTTGTAATTTTGTTATTTAGTCTCCTCTCTCTCTACGCTCTTTTATTCTATTTTAAATACTATCCTCAGAAAATTTTCTTTTTTTTTTACCAAGCGTGTGAAACTACAATTTTAATGTAATATGAGGTTACACAATTTATTATTTCCTTCCCTTCAGAGGCGCACAGAAAAACTTTTCAACGGGGTTGGGGTCAGGGTCGAAAGTCCACCATTCTCGTATCATTTCTCAATACATCCCCAAACGTTCTTCTGATTTTGTCGATTTGGGAACAAAAAACAGTAAAAAATAGATTATTGAATTAAATAATTAGCATTAATTAATAAAACAAATTTTTAATAACAAATGCTTAATTAGATTTTATGTACTATATACATAGTGTAATTGATGGGCGGTCCCATCCATTAGTGTACGAGGGTGAGAAGAAACATTAGCTATTGTCGAAACGAACATAATTTCTTAACAAGTCTCAACAACCTAACAAATTTCAATAACCCAAGTTAGGAAATGCACCATTAGATAAATATGGGAGCAAACGCGAGGTAGACGAGATAATTGAAGATTTAATTATAAATTGGATCACTTACAGGAGTAAGCAATACCTGGAGTCCTGGCAATACACCTTGTAAATATTTGAAGATAAGTTCTAAGCTAATCTAATTCACACCGACTCTAATCCAATTTAAATATCAAATTGACCAAATAGTCAATTTTAAGTATTAAGCAAATAATGTACGAAGCGCTCTCGACTAGCTTTACGTTAATCACTAACTGCCATCCTTTATCTTCTAGCCCAGAGGTTTCAAACTTTTTCGTCTCATAGACCCCTTGCCATTTTTTTCGGTTTCAGGTTACTTATACTGAATTTTTGCATATTTATCAACTTAAATGTCTTTTTGACAGCTGGTACTACTACTTGCTTTAAAAGAATTAAATTTCTAACTGTAGTGAAGTATAGCGTTCAAAACTTAAGAAGCATATGTTAATGAATTAAATTTAAAAAAAATCAATTTAATACATAAAACGACTGTTACATAAAATAACTGAACAACAAACGTTTTCAATGAGAGGGATGAATCTGACGCTTCAATAACAAATTTTGAATATTTTGTTTAACACTAAATCTCCTTTGTTAGTAAGTGTCCTGTCCCCTCCCACCTCCAATTTTTGTTTTTGAGATCGGCGAACTCACTAAAACTCCCTCTCACTAGGAAAAGCAACTGAAAACTTACAATATTCCATAATTTACGACAAATAACAGGAATGTCTTTTTAAAGCTAAAATTTCTGACATATATTTCTAAACATTCTTTTAAGATCGTTAGAGCCTATTCTGATAAGTTCCTGTTGTAATATGACATTTTTTTTTCAATGTGAATGTATGAATTCATTGTCAACTGCGGTATTACTATAAAAAAAAAGCAATCTCAAACCTAATTTCAAAACCTAAGTAAAGGACATTTAAAAACTGAAAGTAGGTTAAAATGTCCTGATAGATTGTCTGTGACAAATTGAGAAAATTCATGACGTCCGATATTTTACTTCCTTAATTTAATTCTGAAAAGAAAGGCTCAAATGGTCCTTGTTTTAATAAAATTTATGCTGCTATCTAGTAACCACAAATTAACCTTACTAAATTTAGTAAATAAATCAATTAAATGGTAAATATGGTTTCCACTAGATCAAATATTTTTTTTTTAAGATTAAAATCATGATCTGGTTTAATGACAGCCACTATTACAGACCCCTATTTACACCTCTACACCCCCAAATTATTTTTTCGCTGCCGTGGACCCCTTGCAAGTCATCAGAATAATCATAAAAATGGTTATTCTATATAATTTTAAAGTGAGTGGTACCTATTAGTACCGTTGGTAGATAAAAGGTTAAAAACGATATCCATAGAAATTTAAAACCTAGCGATGTACACTGCTGGCCACCGTAAATGCAACACCCTAAAGGAAGCATTCAAATAACATGAAATTTACAACATGCATTAGCGGAGGTGAGATATGCAAATTGTAAGGAACAGCTGCCTGCACCTGGCAACAGGTCGAACGAGAGACGATATAGAGAGGAGGATCTGGCAACGACGGAGAGAGAAAAAGGTCGGAACGGGAGAGAAGAGAGAGGGTGACGAAAAAAGCCGGGGTCGTGAAAAGTAGACACGGCTGAACGATGTATCGTAATCCTGTAACATCTGAATATATTCTTGATTTTAAGAAATGTCCCATAGAAGGTATGGAATAAACAGTGGGACTAAATCCTGTCTGCAATTATTTTCTTGTCACAATTCGAACACGGTCGGAAAAGAACTCACGAGTTTACACTGGTGTCAGAAGTGCGGTGCAATGGAGCAGAAGTTAAAGGAATAAAATATTTCAAATTGATCGGTGTTCGTACTACATAATTGTGAACAAGGTTCTAGTGGACATTCAGTTTGAAAAAAAAATTTTAACAAGGAAATAGAACCCTGCAGTGTATCTTCAAGTTGATGACCACGTGCATCCTGGGAATTCTCTTGCAGCAGTTTCAAGTGAAAAATTATGATCTTCATACAGAAATTTGCTATCACCTGCCGAGTTGGGCTATGGAATAAACAGATGCCGTATTTTTCTTCAGTTTCTGATAAATGGAGTCGTGATCTGAAAAGTGTTAGATACAGAAACAGTGTTCATGTCGAGGTAAGTGGCTATTGTTCCCCGAAGTTAAAATATTGTGTGAATATTTAAAAGAGTAATGGGATGCAGTCATATTTAATTTGTTTTTTTAAAAATAAAATAGAAAAAGCAGATATATCTGAAAAAAGAAAATTTCATTGGTTTATTGCAATATTCTAGGTTGTTGGATTATTGTGTAGATGAAATAAGAAAATTGTGTACTTATTTTACCTGGAAATGATAGGGTATCATTTTAAATGTTGTAAAATATGGTATTTAGAGTTCTAGTGTTAAACTATAATTTCTTTTATCATCATTCTTTACTGTTTTGAAGTTGTCTCAAAAATTAAAATCTGGGTATAGAAAGTGTTTTTGCATAACAATTCAGTTTGCAGAATTTAAAAAAAAAAAAAAGAATTAGATTAATTTATCTTGAAATAATGGTTGCGAAAAATGTATGTTTGAGTTGGTAAAAAATATCCATTAAAAAAATGTATATGTATTTCAAGTAGACTTCCTGTTAAAAGGTTGTAAATAAGAGATTTTGTAGGTTATTTATGACTCACAGAATGTGGCATGTTTTTTTAATATTAAATGATTGTTTTTCATTTTAAGCAAAAGTTTTGCAATTTGTCAGTTAGTTGATAGTTTAATGCAATCTGAGGTTATTTCCTTTGCTCGTAATTTAGGATGTATATGTATATTGGTTTTCGTTTCCTGCATAAGATTCTTTTAATTAAAAAAAAAAGAAACTAAGAGTAGATTTATGATTTGAGAAATAATTCTATGGTAATGTAGCTAAAGTATGTTGTTAATTGTGTTTTTTTAATTTTGAAAAAGGTTTTGATTAGTAACAAATAACTGTGTCTCATATAAGTTTTATTGTAAACATATTTCGTATTGTGTTTCTGAATTTGAGTACTCTTAGAAAAAACGAGTAGAATTTTTCTTGCTTGTTAAAATATATAGTACTAGGTCATTTAAGTGTTTGTAGTTAAATTTGTCAGAAGGTAATTTGGCATTAGGTTTAGCTTGATTAAAAATGGCATTTCTCATTAGAAGTAAGAAAATTGACTTAATTCAATTAGCGCGGGACTTAGATGAGTCACCTGATCCGTCTATGTCTAAAATTGTTTTAAGGAATTTAATAATCTCTAGTAAATATTACAAGGAGGAAGAGGTAAAAAAGAGTTATTGGAAGTTATTACAGCCGAAAGGTTAGAGACAGAACAGCGGCAAAAAACTAGAACAACAAGAACAATTATCAATTGAAAAACTACGCTTGAAATGGAATTATCTAGGATCGCTAGACAGAGTGCTAATCAAAATAATGGTCAAACCTCACGTGTAAAATCTTTAGATGAAATAGTTAAAATGGTTAGGCTCTTAACTGTAAAGGTACCCAATAAATCAGACGGGTGGGAATATTTCTTTTCTAGTCTTGAAAAGGCTTTCGCTAGTGAAATGGTTAGCGACGAGTTAAAACCGAAGGTTTTGTTATGCATGTTAGAGACAAAAAGTGTCAAACTTATTAGTTAACCTAGGCGAAGAAGAATTAAAAGATTACGAATCTTTAAAACAGGTTGTGCTCAAGGGGTATGAAACCTCACCAAAAATATGTTTAGAAAATTTTAGAAAGGCCAAACGTAACTCTAACGAAACTTTCTCTCAGTTCGCGTCCCGTTTAACATCGATGTGGTTATACTACTGTAAGTTAAGAGAAGCGAATGATTGTGAGTCAGTTAATCAACTGATCGTAGCAGATAAAATGTTTGAAATGTTGGATTCTGAGACGGCGACCCATATTGGTGTGCTCCAAGGGGAAGAATGGTACAAACCCAGGGACTTGGGCAAACAATGTGATATATTTTATGCTTCCAAAGGGAAATCCCTACGATGAACCTGAGAGAGCTAAATGGAATGATAGTGAAAAGAGAAGTTTTAATGGTAGTTGGGGTAAACAGCCATTTGGGGAGAAAAAAAGTCAGATAATTTTTCTTCTAGGAAAACTTGGATAAAGGTCAGTAACTGAAATTAAAAATTCGCTTTTGTTTCACCTGCGGATCAGATAAACATTTTAAGCGGGATTGTCCGAAAACAAAGAGGTAGATAATAAAAGACTTAATGTGAATAAGGTGTCAACAGAAGGGACGGAATTGGTAGATGGGACGGTAGCTGCTAGAGTTGATTTGCTGGTAAAGTCATTCCTAGGGGGCTATTGAAGACAAATTAAGTAAATTAGTGAAAACATCTATCAGTGTAGATGGGAAATTAGTCCATGCGTTAGTGGATTCTGGTACGGAAATTACTATTATCAAGAAAGACTTAGTTCCTGAATCTCGGTTGAAGCGAGCTTCCACGATTTATTTGAAAGGTATTTTCGGTCCAGCGGTTAAATGTCCTTTAGTATATGTTCCAATTGGTCTTGCTACCGGTGGCCAGGTTAATGTGGTGCACCAGCAAGTGTTATGTGCTTTGGCAGAAGTTTTGGTAGAAGACGTGTTGCTTCCACCAGATTGGATATGTTGGGAGGAGCCCAGAGTGAAGAGAATTCACTGGCTCAAAGCTCTCAGGACCTGAGGGTTGACTCAGGAAATGTAGATGAAACCGAGGTTTCGTCGGGTATTCTGCCAGAGAAAGCACAGGAGCACATTGAGGATTCTCAAAGGAATATTACTTCATGTCGGAATGAAGTGGGAACATTGGGTACTAAGGATGAGGAGGTGACCGCTGAGATGGATAAAGGAATCATGGTGGCTGATAGTTTTCGTTCCGAACAGGAGTGTTGTGCCGAGTTAGCATTGGTTTGAAGTATGCTAAGGAAGGCAAAGGAAACTACTACGAAGTAGATGGATATCTATTTCGTAGGGATAAAATACTCGGGGAGAGTATTGGGCAGCTGGTAATTCCGAAGTGCAGAAGAACTGAGGTGTTGAAACTAGCGCATACTTCCGTGTTCAGTAGTCACATGGGTCCCAAGAAGACGCTTGAACGAATAAAGTATTCTTTCTTTTGGGAGGGTCTGAGGGCCGATGTGAAGAAATTTTGTGAGTCATGTAAAGAATGTCAGCTCACTCGATCGGTTAGGATTAAAGACCGATCATCCAGTACACCTGTGGCAAGGCCTGAATTGCCATTTGAGGTGGGGAATATGGATCTGATAGGTCCAATTGATCCGCCAAGCTTAAAGGGACATAAATATATTTTACGTCTGGTTGATCATCTGGTTGGGGCGAGGCTGTGCCGTTGACTAGTCTCAGTGCGAAGGTAACCTGTGAAGCTTGGTTAAACATATTTTCGAGAACCGAGATTTATCTTTTGTCGAAAAGGGAAGGTTTTGTAGAAAAGAATAGCGCAGCATCGTGGGTCATGGTACTGGATTTGTGGAAGTGGTATTTTGTCGTTCTCTCACGAAGAATTATGCCGCATGCTTTATGTCGTTTGGAATTTGCATGACTAAAAAGTGAGGTTTAAGATTGAATACACTTCTTATGGATGTAATTTAACGGCTCAGGTTTTAAGAATGTTAGAGCAGTTTGTTATATCTCGAATAGTCGATATAGACTTTCTGATGCAAATTTGGAAAAATCGTGTAAAGCGAATTAACTTTGTATTAGGATGGGTTGGGTCGGAAATCATACTGGCCAAAGGCAAATTAGAGCCGTAGGAAAGTTTACTGTGTACTTAATATAGATTTAGTGAACTCATTGAGCATTCATTCATGAGTTAATGAAATAAACATTGTCTAGATTAAGATAAAAACTGTAATGTATATATTTTGTGTTTTTTTTTTTTTTTGTATAATGTGTTTTCCATGTATCTGTTTGCAATCCCATTACAGTTTAGATCTTTCTGGGAACATAGTCACTTATTTCAATTGGGTGAACTATTCATATTATTTCATGTGTTTGTATTAAGGAACTTTCACTAGAACAATCATCAAGACTTTTGACTGTTGCAATTATTGTGTGTTCTGTTTGTGGATTTTCTGTGTCACAGTTTGTGAATTTTCTGTTCCTGGTGTCTGATATGGTAAAATCAGCCACAAGGGGCAAATTTTACTCTTAGGTGGGGCGTGTAAGGAACAGCTGCCTGCACCTGGCAACAGGTCGAACGAGAGACGATATAGAGAGGAGGATCTGGCAACGACGAAGAGAGAAAAAGGTCGGAACGGGAGAGAAGAGAGAGGGTGACGAAAAAAGCCGGTGTCGTGAAAAGTAGACACGGCTGAACGATGTATCTTAATCCTGTAACATCTGAATATATTCTTGATTTTAAGAAATGTCCCATAGAAGGTATGGAATAAACAGTGGGACCAAATCCTGTCTGCAATTATTTTCTTGTCACAATTCGAACACGGTCGGAAAAGAACTCACGAGTTTACACAAATGATTAGAATTTCAGCGCAGACACACATCACGCGCGCCTGTGGCGCCACCTCAAAGCGCTATTTATGGCTTGGAGATTTCAAGTTCGGCAATTGTGTTTTTCTTGTGTTTTTTTCAAAAAACGATCAGTTATGTCTCGTAGAAAACAGCGATCAGCTTTTGATCAAGTATCCGAGTTCGACAGAGGAAGGATAGTGGCCCACCGAGATTGGGGATTATCTTTCAGGAAAATCGGTAGTCGTGTTGGACGAAACCAAACAACTGTAATGCGGATATGGGATCATTGGTTGCAGGAGGGTACGACGGACCGACGTCATCGATCGCATCCACCTTAGTGCACTACTTCACGTGAGGATAGGCAAATTGTGTGCATGGCAGTGACGGATCGCTTAGTCACATCACGAACCGTCGCACAGCACATTGAGTCTGTAACGCATCATTCAGTGTCAGCGCGTGCCATTCGACGCCATTTACAGCATAGTGGTCTGTCCGCAAGACGTCCATTGTTGATCTACCCTTAACGCAGAACCACAGACATCTCCTCCGCCATCCGCTCGCGGCAGAATGAAATGAAGTTGTATTTATATTTACTGACGAATCCCGCATTTGTCTGCAACACCACGATGGTCGGATTCGAGTCTGGAGACACCGTGGAGAGAGGATGCTGAACAGCTGCGTTATGCACCGGGTATTATGGTATGGGGCGGTATTGGATATCACTCTCGCACTCCTCTAGTACGCATTGCTGGTATTTTAAACAGCCAGCGCTACATCTCCGAGGTGTTAGAGACAGTTGTCCTTCCTTACCTTCAGGGCTTGGCCACAGCCATATTTCAACAGGATAATGCGCGACCACACGTGGCACGCATTGTCCAAAGGTTCTTCGTCAATCACCAGATTGAATTGCTTCCCTGGCCGGCTTGCTCTCTGGATCTTTCGCCGATAGAAAACTTGTGATCCTTCGTTGCTCAACGATTGACCCAGATTACGCCCCCAGCTGCCACACCAGATCAACTTTGGCAACGTGTGGAAGCTGCTTAATCTGCTGTACCCCAAGAACACATCCAAAGTCTCTTTGAATCAATGCCGAGGCGTGTGGCAGCGGTGATCTCCAACAATGGCGGCTACTGATTCTGGCATGAACCACACTTCACAGAAGTCTATAAATTTAATAATTTGATACTTGGTCAACATGTTATCTACAAAATAAATTTTGTTGTGCTATGTCTTGTCTTTCTTGGTGTTGCATTTACGGTGGCCAGCAGTGTATTTATCTCAGGATGATGAACATTTACTGCAAAAATAATGTCAAACTTACATGACGTTAAATTCTCACATACAAAAATAATTTCAAGTTTAATTTTAGAGTATAACTAAAACGACGGTCCTCTTAATTTTGAAACAGGGTAAAGTTGAAACGGGTTCTATTCGTCTTTTCTACTAATCCTCTTTGGGAAAATTTAGATATTAATTCAAAAACCGCTTTTCGTAGATATGACTTGACTTATGCAAATACAGCTTCTATTTAAGTGTCAGTCATTGAGTAGGTGCGGTAAGCGTTGATCATAAGCTGATTTCCAAGCGACTGGTGGTCGTTCATTTCAAGATTAATAGTAGAAGAAGAATCCACCGGAATAGTGGATTGGAGCTGAACGAGCCAGCTGGCTACAAGCCCGGATCGTACGAAGAAATTTAAGCAAGATAAGTACCTTCGATAATTTAGTAGAATATTAAATTCGGGTTATGATTTCATATTGTTCCCACGATTTAATTATAAAAATGCATTTCGTAAAGTGCTAAAAGTTAAATATAAAATTAGTTATTCTAATATCATGTCTGGTCCTTCTTCGAACGCTTCCCCACCCGTGACCTCCGAGTTGTTACAAACTGACGAGAGTGTCTCCTGCTAGCATTCCTCTCTCCACACTTCTATATCTCACCAATGGAAGAACTTAGAGCCTCGACCGATTTAATGTGCATCAATCGACCACGCCCCTCGCTCTTATGTCTCATCAAAACACTTCAAAATGCATTAATTGAGGACTGGGAGAGTTCGTGGTCAAACTCTAATACTGGCTTACGAGTCAAATCCTTCTTTCCCAAACCCAGTTTAGACATCAATCCCCATTCCATTTACTTTACACAATTCTTAACAAACAATGGCCCATTTGTTTCTTATTTGCATCGCTTCAAATTAAAAACTGCTCCCAATTGTCTGTGTGGTTCTGTTGGGGACGCTGACCATTATGTGTTCGCATGTCCTCTGACTAAGGATTTCCATTTAGTCTTTCCATCTCAAAATGCTAAAAAAGCCTGGTTTCAATCTATCATTGGAAATCCTTCAAACCAGGATCTATTCAATCCTGGATCAAATTTCTTAGGTGGGAATGGATTTTTTTTTCTCTTCTCAATCTTTAAACCTTGTTATTTTTTTTTCTCACGTAATATATTGCAGCTTCTTGGTTTAACTCTTAGTCAACATTTTGGGTATACTTTAAGGTTAATTTCTTGTTTTTTTTGTTTGTTTTGTTTTTGTCCCCTTCTTTAGCAAAAAAAAAATGATATCTTCAATTAAATTCACTAATTCCTCTTCTCTCCACCTTTTCCTTCTCTTTATTTATTTATTTTTTTTACCTAGCTTCTTCTTCCTTTGTTTCTTTAAGATATAAAATATATTCGAAAAAAAAATAATCCTCTTTCTGGTGTTTTTTTTTTAAACTGAAGGACCGATTAAAGGAAAAGCAAAATATCAACAGGAAGTGAAAATATGAATATGATTCTGATGACTGATACGATGACTGAAAATATGATTCAAAAAACCTTTTATAATTATTGTTTCTTTTTTTTTATTATTTTTGCTTCCTTTCTTTCTCTCTTTTTATTCTTTTGGTCTGTTTGATGCATTTTATTATTATTATTATTTGAATTAGTAAGAAAGATGGAATATGTATATTCTATCTACCGTCTCTTATACTTCTTTTGTTATTACGGTGACTACGGTGACAATTCTGGGCATATGGCCTCCATCCCATATCCGAAAAATATATGTGGAACGACTGTGGGTTGTATCCTGCTAGCATGTAGGAAGCAGCTGATTGGTCGAGCCAATTGTTAGAGTTATTTCCTGGGTTGTGCGGATTTCTGAGTTCATGGCGGAGAGCTGAAAGGGAGCTCTCTTATTGGTGCATGGCGGGTGATGAAATCGACTCTCATAGGCTGCTCAAGTCTCTCAAAAAGAAAATTAAGACTAAGGGGGAGGGGCAAGCCCAGATGGTGGGGATACTCGACCCCATTTTTAACAGTAATAATATGACCATTTTAGTAGGGGATTTTAATGCTAAACATACCTCGTGGGGTTGCCCTGTTAGCGACACCAAAGGAAATAAGTTATATGATTACATTATTAACAATAATATTGACGTCATAGCACCCCCTACCCCTACTAGGTTTGGTACTGACTCAGCTACGATCATCGACTTTGCATTAATTAAAAATCTGAACTGGCCCTGCAATATTGACTCAATCCCGGAACTCAGCTCGGATCATAACCCAATTAAATTGCACTTCCCCAGAACAGCTAAATTCGAAATTCCCCCACCCCAACTAAACACTAATTGGAATATTTTCACGAGTACTCTTGCAAATTCTGAAAATTGCCACGTACCGAATGCCAACTCAACTCCGGAGATTGAGTCCCAAGTCAGGGATCTCACGAGCGAGATTCTCGCTGCTCATGCCAAAGCTTCACGGCCAATGACACATTCGGAGCCACCATTTGTACAGGGTGAGCTCAAATACCTGTTCAAAGAGAGGAATAGAGCCAGAAAGCTCTGGCAATTTACAAAATTCCCTCAACACAAAACAGAATTAAACAGACTCCAAAACAAAATTAAAAGAAGAGTTGTAAATTACAGACAACAGGTATGGGAGGATTACCTTACTTCCTTGGATGCTGAAGACGGCTCCCTTTGGGGAACCGCTAGAGCATTCGGAAAAAAGGCCTCCCCGATCTCCGCCCTTAATGGCCCCAACGGCGTCGCTCTCAGTGACACAAACAAAACTGAACTAATTGCACTTTCACTTGAGAGCCAATTTCAGTTAAATGATATTCACAACCCACATAAAGATGACATCATTACAAACACTGTGGATGCATATATTGCAAATCATACTAATAATAATAACATTGATCCTATCCCCCCCGCTCTTCCCTCGGAACTGATTACCTACATTAAAAAGATTAAAATTAAGAAAAGCCCGGGAAGAGACGGAATAACAAATAAAATGATTAAAAACCTACCTCTTATTACTATCTTTAAAATTACTAACATTATCAATAATATGTTTAATCTCAGATACTTTCCGAATGCATGGAAGACTGCAGTGATTATTCCAATTCTGAAACCTGGGAAAGACCCAACGCGGGCAGATTCCCACAGGCCGATTTCGCTTCTACCTATCCTGAGCAAACTGGCAGAGAAAATTATCTCTGCCAGACTTAATGACTACCTTGAGAGAAATAACATCCTCACACCGGAGCAGCACGGGTTCCGTCCTCGTCTCTCCACCTCTCATCAGCTACTCAGAGTAGTAGAATATATTAAAGATGCAACCGATAGAAATCAGTACACAGCTGCAGTGTTCCTTGACATTCAGAAAGCATTTGATAGAGTTTGGCACACTGGCCTACTCTACAAATTAATAAAATATAAAATTCCACCCCCACTAATTCTTCTCTTAAACTCTTATATTAATGACAGATCCTTTACGGTTAAAATCAACAGAACTTATTCACTAACCAAATCGGCAAAAGCCGGTATTGCCCAAGGATCTATCCTTGGCCCTGTTCTCTTCAACCTATATGTTAACGATATTATTAAAAGTACTAACACAATGATTTGTATGTACGCAGATGACACTGCAATTCTAAGCAGACACTACGACCCTGACACACTTACAAAAAATATTAACACTCATCTGGCTCACCTGGAAAAATGGTTCTCTGCTTGGAAAATAGCCTTGAACACTTCAAAAACTGAAGCAGTATCCTTTTCTCGTAAGCGTCCACCCCCTGAAATTACGCTCCAAAATCAAAGAATCCCCTGGTCTCAACACAACAAATATCTTGGTGTTATAATTGATAAAAACCTCACGTTTAGACAACACATTATACACACTAGAAATAAATTTAAAAATGCTTTGCGTCAACTTTATCCCCTAATCGCCAAAAAGTCTAAATTGAATAGACATAATAAAATGCTTATCTACACTCTGATCTTAAAACCACTTCTGACATATGCTTCACCAATCTGGGCGCATGCAGCAAGAACCAATATCAACCTCATCGAAAGTTCTCAAAATACAATCTTAAGAATAATACTCGATGCCCATTGGTATATGAGAAATGAAGATATAAGAAAATCATGTAATATCCCAACCATCAGACAAAGTATCAGAAATATCGCAATTAACTTCTTCAGCAATATAGATGGGCATGACAACCCAACTATCAAAGCCATCTCTAAGTATCCTACATACCCGTTCATTCGTAGACCAAGAGACATCTTGGTCGATCCCAATTTTAACTAATTTAATTATTTATTCATTTATTTTATTTTTTCCTTTTCTTTTATCGAAATTTAATCTCTTCACTGCGATCCAACTCTGTTGAATCGCAGAATGCTCTGATTGGCTACTTTTTCTTGCTTAGTCTTATACCCCATTAACCGAACTCCTGGCTCGGCCAATAAAATTGCTTTCTATCACTCCCCAGCCCAAATCCACACCCCCTGATATTTTTTCCCGCGCTTTCTGATCTCGGTTCTTGCTGCAACCCGATTGGCCAATGTAACTCCGCCCACTAAATGGGCGCATCAACTTTGATTTTCTAGCTCTTAAAAGAGCTTTTTTAATCTCTTTTAAAATATTTTTAATGTATTTCACCCAGTAAATTTTTAAATATTACAAAACTACTTTTATTAAAATTTTTCATTTAAATTAATACTTTTCTACAAAGGGCAATGGTAAATTCTGTACAGCATCTTAAAATTCCAGGATAGGAGATTAGAGTCCGGAAGGACTAAGAGCTCCAACAGTCATCCCAACGCTAGATGGTGGGGATACGACAAAAATTAAGAAGTTAAATAAAAATAAATAAAAGAATAAAAATTTTGCAATATTTGTGCAATAAAAAATTGCACAGATTAAATAAATTATGATGGATTGTATGAGTCGAGAAGGATTCTTCTCGGTCTTTTAGTTGAATCATGAGGATTATAGGTATTTAAGTTTAACATATTGCTATTATTAGTGAATTGCAGAGAGTTAAAGAACTTTTTAGCTATTTTCTGGATATAGGATTTAAAACTGTTGATTTTAATAGCTTTCCGAATGTCGTCATTTCTCATGTACCTTGAGGCTTTAACGATCATTCGGATTGTTGAATTTTGAAGAGTATCTAAGATATTAATATTAGTTTTAGCGGCTATTTTTTGTTATTATTACATTTATTTTGCTTTGTATAGTTGTATTACGTTCACACACAAAAATGTATATAGTGAGGTTAGCTTCAAAATTGTATTTGTCATTTTACTGTCTTCTAATGTTTATAAAATGTAAACTTTGGTTTTTTTTCTTTCAATAAAAACTGGACGTGGGAGTGATTGTTTCCCGAGGGATCGGTTTGTAGCTCTGAACCCTCTTCGGGTGAGCTCGGTTCTCCTTCTCCACTACACTGCGGGTCTTCAGTGGTACTAGAGTTTGAAATACGGCTCTACAACGCTGTCCACGAATTAGCGACCAGGATCATTCAATAGCATTTAAACATTTTATGATAAAAATTTTCAAATATCTAAACCAGAAATGGGACCAACCCGCTGACCCATCGAATAATTTATGGCCCACGAGATTCATTGCAACTTTACAAATTACGATTATTTTGTGTAATATTTTTGTTCTCGGTGTAGTGTTTTATAACAAAGATATCGTTTCTATTTAATTATGCTGCTTCTGTTTTTATACATGCTTAGAAGTGAGCAGTCTTGAATTTCAGACCCCCCCTGCAGAATCACGCTTGATTCATGTAACTTTATAGTACTGCTTATTATTCGAGCTAGACATATTTTTGATCACTACATCAGTGCTTCTAAAACTTTAAATATTTTTAACCCCATTTTCAGTCACAATTTTCATCACCCCCTAAAGCTACTAAACGAACTTAATTATAATCCGACTAAATTATTAAGATAAGTATTAAATTTTGTTTATAATTTTGTATATGATGAGCCCATTGGAGTCAGTAGTGATTATTAAACTTTTGTTCTTAATTTAGTATAGATAAATTAATTATTAAATGAGGCCGTGGGTAGCCTAGTGGTTAGAGCATCGGACTCCAGACCGGAAGACCTGGGTTCGATGCCTCCGAGTACACACGGAGTACGTGCTCGTTAAATCAGTGGGTCCGTAGTCTTGTGGGCTTATTCACGAGCGCAGGAACTGGAGAATATTTCCCTCCCCTTCAGTTTAAATGCAGAAATTGTGGAGGTGGAGATAGAGGTCGTGTCGTCATCTATCGTCCCTTCGGGGAAGTTTCACTGAGCTTAAATCGCACTGTCACCTGTATGGTGCTCAAGGCCAACGACAGGCGTACCTCTTGCCCATGCCACGATGAATTTCGTGGGCCTCGATCTGACTACGTCAGACAGGTGGCATTAGCCACAACAACAACAACAACAATTATTAAATTCATTGTACATTACTGATATATTAATAAATATATTATATCAGTATAAATGTGAATTTTATTACTTATTATGTTAGAATGTATATTATTTTGCTCCCTTTCAGTAAATTAATAATTTTCTTTAAAAAAATCTTCAATTTTTGACTTTGCGTTGTACTTGCCCCCCCCCCGTAGGGTTATCCCACTCCCCTAGGGAAGTGCGCCCCATAGTTTGAGAAACGCTGCACTACATTATTACTATCAAATAATCCATGTTTATATGCATGGAAAACAACGAGAAAACAATAATAATAATCCATTTCGTTTTAAATTTTCATTACAATAAATGTTTGTAATTGGTCCAAATCTAATACAAAACTATGTATTTTTATATGCAGCCCTCTAGATTATCATGTTTTTTCGAAGTGGTCCGCAAGGTCATTTGGGTTGGCCACCCTTTGATCTTAACTTCACTTCCTTGTGGTAGCAGTGGCGTAACGGAAAATATTAGGCCCCCATGCAAAGTGAGGCTTTGTGACCCAAGCCGGATCTTATAAAGAGTACGTACTTTATGTCAGTCAGAATTTTGGCCCCTAAGAGTTCTGGGCCTCCCGCAATGCGGGGATGTACGTTACGCCACTGTGTAGTAGTGTATAACATAGAAATTAATTTTTTTAAAAATTTTATTTTCTCTTTCATCTATATACCACAGAACATCTTTTTCACATCGGTAGATTTTGAAATCTACCCAAGTGAAGGGAGGGAAAAATATCCCGTCCACATCCTATTATTCATACGGTTGATTACTTAAATATAGTTAATGCCGTTCACTAATTTTCTTTCAAACAACATGACCACAAGCTAAGGGGCCCAGGAAGCCCGCTATAGTATTAATGTGATTCTGTATTGTTAGGGAAAAAAATCCATTGACATTGTAACCCGGCGACCATTAAGTTCATACTCTCCCCAGGGTCCGTGGGAAAAACCATTGATGCGCAGTCCCCGATGATTTAACAATCATTCTTCCCCCTTCTTAATTGTTCAGTTTTCCCACGTGCGGGGATCACCGCTGACCTTCGGTTTGTCCATAGCTGGAAGATCTGCTCGAAGCAGATAGCAACCGGTTTCCTGGACGTTGCTAGAGATTAAAAAGGAATTGACTTTTAAAAAAGAAGTTTTCAGTCGGATAAACGTGCCCGCGCTCACTCAATAATGTTTCAACAATTACCTCACAAGGTTCCGTTCGCGTAAAAGGACGGATGTTTAGAGCACGGAAGGGAAGAGTTTGAAAGATAGTAAAAGGTAAGTACATTTGCAGTGTCTCCCTGTTTTGTGATATGTCAGTCAAAAGGAAGGATTTAAGGGAAGTAGCTCCTTTTTTCCCCCATGACTGTTAGTCTTATGAGTGATTCAAAGCGGCGTTTTAGAGTGAGTATGAGTGTAAAATGATTCCAAAGTTATGCTCAACAGTTGTTCGGAGGGTTTATTGTAGTCAGGAATAAATTTGAGTTTGGAATGACAACTCAAAAGTGATGCTACTTCGCTGCCGAATTGTGTCAATACGAGTTCAGAGGTAACGGTGTTCTATAAAGCATTCTGGATACGGCAGTGCTTTTCAAACTTTTAATATTTGTGACCCAATTTTCATCATAATTTTCATCGCCCACCCCATCTAATAAGAATATATTTAATGCAATAATAATGTGTTTTGATGCTAAAGCTATAATGCGACCTTAAGTAGTAACCCATGCAAATTATCAAAATAAGAATTAAACTTTGTATATGTACTTTTAAGTAATTGATATTTTATGTAAGTTACATTTAAGTAATACATATTTTAAACAAGCTACATTTAAGTAACAGGATCATATAATGTTACTTTTTCCTTCTAATTTTTAAGCTAGAACAGTTTGCAAAATAATTTTTAATTAAATTAAATATTTTTTTTCCACAGTCACCCATTTTTCTAAAGTCTAATCATCTATTTCCAACATCCTACCTTTGTGAAACCATAGTTATTTTGCCATAGTTACTTTGAATACAAAATAAAAATTTGGGTTAAATATTGAAAAAAAGAATCTTAGAGAACCAATACCTAATATTAAACTTTCCTTTGAAACGCTGCTCTGTAAGACAAGCCTATGGGAATCACTAGTTAATATTATACTTGTTCTTAATTTAGTATTGATAAAAAAAATTAACTATCAAATACGTTGTGTAGTACTCATAAGTTTTGTTTTTTATAATGTCAGAAATTATTCTGTTTTGCTTCCTTTCGGAGAGTAAATTAATATATTTTAAAAATAATCTTTCATCTTCAACTTTTCGATATTCACACGTCCCCCATGTAGGGTTATCACGCCCCCAGGGGCTGCACCCCATGGTTGAGAAACGCTGGGTTGCGGCATTATTTGTTTTTCTGCAAATATGAAAATAACAGTACTATTCTATATAATATTGAAATCCATAGAATTAAATTTATAGTAAATTGAGATTTTTATTGTGGTTGATAATATATCTAACAGTATAAATAATAATATTCCTGACAGTATAAATGATAATATTTAACAATGCACTTGGAGTTTCATGCTCATTGAAGGAAGAATAATGGGTATAATTGTAATGCTTAATGTGTCTGTAATTATACATTTGTATTTTTCATATTTTAAACTTTATTAAGTTTACATACTGTATCAGAATACACAGTACTTGAGTATTTAAAATTTATTTTCATTACCTTTAAAATTACAAATATAATGCAGTTATCCTTGCTCAAAGTATAGAAAATAATTTTGCAAAAATTAACGAATCAGTAGTTTTAATGTATCTTTTGCACAATGTATAAATAGTTATATCAAGGATAAATGATGTATTGCAAAAAAAAAAATTACTGTTATAAGATATTAAGAATATTAATCCATATCAAAGACTGGTATTATTTTTGCACACACACAACTTATTTAATTTCAGGCATCTTTTTCAATTCCTACTATTAGTTCACTCTCTCCCTATATATTGGGAAATTTTCTATCGTTATTAAAATACTTTCTATATATTCAATCAAGTTCAAATACATTTTTTTAAACTTGTGTTGGATGACACTTGATGTTAATACAGTTTTTTCAAATATTAATTCATTAATTAAATTAAAAAATGAATAAATAGTAACAAAAATAATAGTCTAACAGCATATATAGAAAGGAAAATCTTTCGTTGTGTCCCTGTAGCACAATGGATAGCACGTTGGACTTCTCATCTAAAGGTCATGGGTTCGAATCCCACCTGGGATGGCCGAATTTCTAAGGATGGGATTTCTTTCTTACTGTATTATTTTATAAGAATAATTAAATTTAATGAATGAATAAATTGTAACAAGCAAAAATAATAGTCCAACACCCTATATAGCATGGGTGGTGAACCTTTTTGGATCAACGTGCCATTTTTTCTAAAGAAAAGTTAAAGGAGGTATAGACGTGCCGTCAAATAATTTTGTGAAAATAATAAAACTAAACACAAAAACATTCATTACTACGAAAAAATACCTTTTGCACTGTATTGTTTTTAATGTTTTAGTTATATGTAATTCAAATTAAAGTAACATTAGTGTGACTTCTGTTGTTGCAGATTGATGACAAATAACTTACATTAGATTTGTAAGATGTTACTTTTAGTAGAATGCTTATTGAATTGGAGTGATCTGCGTAATGGTTTCTAAGTAATTAATTATTTTTGCTGCGGTTATCTCTTTTTGACAAGAGGGTTTGCGATTTGTTTCAAAATATCGTTTTGTAAACGATGTTCTGCATATCACTATTCCAGAACATAGAACACACACCGCTTTGTCGCCTTTACTAATAATGCCATGTTTCTCGGTCCACTAAGTTTGAATGCTCTGTTACATTTGCTGTCTTGCACTTTTTGTTCTTTTGCTGAACTAGCCATGTTAAATAACAGTTAAAAATCGTAAATATAACGCAGATAAACTTTTAAAAGACCATAACGAACGTGTATGCTCCCCGCGACCGATCACTCGCGTTTGTTCGCAAAACTTCAGAGTAAACTTTGAAATTTTGAAATAAAATGCAAACCATTTTGAACACTGGCGTGCCAAAAATATTGTGTCGCGTGCCACCAATGGCACGCGTGCCACTGCTTCGCCATCCCTGCTATATAGAGAGGAAAATTGAAAATTACGAGGAAAAAATCACTTTCAATTGTGTCGTTTAATAGTGTGATTCTGTCCTATGTATATACATATTGATATTAATTGTAACTATTTAATAAAAAATTAAAATAAAATTTTTTTTCGTTGACTTAAGTGGGAATTGACTTAAATTTTTTTTTATATTATATGTTATATACTTCCTCTTAATATTTTCGTATTTATTACAAAAATTAGAACTTTTATAATTATATAACTGGATATATATATATAAATGAAATGTAGTGATGTGTTCTTTGAAAGTGCAATCACAAGAATTGAATTCATGTGTGACAGATTAGATATAATAGTGTTTTATTTTTGTTGTATTGTAATGCATGTAAAATGACATTAGTGATTTGCAAGAATAAAATGAATGTAGTTATTGAATATAAAATTTATTTTCATTTAAAATTAATGCAGAATGATTTCACGTATATTTTACTTGCCAGTTTTAGAATTTTACATGTAAGATACATAGAAAATGAAAAAATGCGGATTCATCACACGTAAAATGTTTTCTAACAATCGGTTGGTAAAAATAAGATTTAAGAAAAGAATAATTCTAAGCAAGTACAGAGTGAATCATGTTACTATAAATATATATATTTCTTGTTTATATTGTCAAAAAATCAAACCAACTTAATTTTCGCGTTTGTTTATGTTTATTTACTAATGCATTCTATTCGTATTTTTAAGAAAAAGAAAATCACATTTTTGTAATCTTCAAAATCAGCTGTACAATCTAAGAACTTATTACTAAAATTTTTTTAAAAAAAGAAATTCTTTTTTATTATAAAAATAGTTTAAGCTATGCTTTGAATATTGTTAACTTTATTGTTTATGAAGAATATTTTAATTATTTTTTAATTTATGTCGAAATATATCAAACATAGACTCGTTAAAAGTGTGTATCATAAAAAAACCATTAGGGAATCTATTACGTTTATTTCACAAATATTTCGACCATACTATTCATAGCTATTTTTAAACAATTTAAATAATTGTTGAATTGTTCTCTGATTAAAAAAAATTTCCTGTAGCTATTACACTAGTATAATATTTAATAATTTATGAAAACAATTAAATGCGAATCAAATTTAAACTAAAATTTGAATTTAAATACTTATACTTCACCTTGTTTATTATAAAAATGAAATGAAAAACAATTTTCTGATCTCCTGTAACATTCACCTAAATATTTTTAAATGAAACTCTAATAAAATAATAAGTGCTATTTTCAGCTTATATTTTTATATCTTTTTCAATTAAATTTATCTATGTAATTTTTTAAAGAACTATTTTTGTATTAAACTACATCGTACATTACTGAGTATACCCATTTATATCTCTGCAAAGGTAACCTCAATTCTTAATTGCGCTTACCGACATATTGAAACATCAGGAAACAAAAATGTTGGCACATTGACCCCACAATATTTATTTCAGAAGTAAGGTGCGTTTTGTTTGAAAATTATGTTCAGTAATTAAAAACAAATACGTTCAATGTGCTGTATTTTCTTCAATGATCTTTAAAATAATATTGGGAGAAAGTAATGTCTTTACGGATACTTTTTATTTTGATAAAAATAGTAATGATCCCTATTTGACGAATTTGTAAAGCTTATTATAATTATTTAAAGATTAAAAATTGGATTGGGAGAAAATAAAAAAGGAAATTTTTTTCAGATATGGGCTGAATTTCCTCATGGCAAACCATATTTCTCTATCACCTGACTTATTTTTCAAATTCTCATTATTAACCGCACTAAACGTAATTATTTTTGCACATTTTCTGTATGATCTTAAAACTTTTGTAAGAAAATTTTGAGTATTTCACATAAAAATGTCTCCAGATGATACTTACGACAATAATCATTTATGGCTGAAGCAGACGATAAATTTGTTTAAAAATAAATACCGTTATATAGTATGTCATTCAATTCCTACTATTAGCTCCCTCTCTCTCTATATATATTTATTTATTTATCTTCGTGGAATTTTCAATCATTAATACAATACATTTTGAAGCGCTCCATTGAGCTGAAATTTTATATACATGATTATTTTCGATGACAATACAGTAATTTAATTATAATTAATAAAATTTAATTGATTAAAACTAATTATTTAAAGAATTACAAATACAGCCACGTTACCATAATTTTTGGCTACTTGTGTCAAAACTTAAAAAGGCTTTTTCTCACGTTTTAAAGCATTCAGTTGAATTGAAATTTCATATACACGATTGTTTTGGATGACAATACGATACTTTAATGATAATGAATAAAAATGAATTGCCACTTATTGTTGTGATTCTGCCATATGTATATACATGTTTATATTACTTGTAACTATTTAATAAAAAGTAGCTAGCATAAAATTTTTCTTTGTAGAATTGAGTTGGTAAGAATTGGTGAGAATTGAGTTAAATTTTTTTTTCTACATTGCTTGTTTTTGTTTAAAATTCCTTTTGGTAAAACGGCAACAAATAAGAAATCATTTGGTTTATAATATTGTTATATTAAATTGTGGTCGAAGTTGAATGGGAGAAATGGAAAAATTATATTAAAATAATTATAATTTATAATTTTTGTTTTAATTATTGTATGCATTTTTCTTAAAAACTACTTTTTATAATTTGAAGTTTGATTTTCTAACGTCTATTTATAATTTTTTTTTGTTAAGAAGCGAGAAATCCGGTTTTATTTACTTTGAGCTATAATAGTTGCACATGGGCCGTGGGTAGCCTAGTGGTTAAAGCATCGGACTCCAGATTGGAAGGCCTGGGTTCGATGCCCGATGCCACCAAATACCCTCCGAGTACGTGCTCGTTAAATCAGTGGGTCCGAAAGTCTTATGGGCTGAATCACGAGTGCAGGGGACTAGATAATATTTCCCTCCCATTCAGTTCCATGCCTAAATTGTGGAAGTGGAGATAGGTGGTGTCGCCATCTATCGTACCTTCGGGGAATTTCACCGAGCTAAATCGTACTGTCACCTGTATGGTGCTCAAGGCTAAGGCCAACGACAGACGTACACCTAGCCCTTTGCCACAATGAATTTCATGGGCCTCGATCTGACTACGTCAGACAGGTGGCATGGGCAGCAACAACAGTAGCACTTTTGTCTATCTCTCTTTCATTATCACTTCATAGAAAAACAACTAATTCCGGTATATTTGTTTTTTTTTCTGTGCATAAAACTTATAAAAATGAAAGCATCCTAACCAGTTTTTTTTCTTAAAATATACTTGACATTCCTCTTAGATTATATACACATATCAAGTGTTTATATTCTCATTCTGGTATTTTCAACGTCGCCAATTAAAATTCGGCACGTACTTTCTGAACAAACCACTGCATTATAATTTCAAAGAGTTCCTCGAGTGAAAAAAAAAATGCATTGCAATACTTCCTGGTATGGCAATATTTTTCATTTAAATAAAATTAAGGCTAGTTATTTTTAACTGGACTTTTAGCCAAAATCGATCCTGGGGTGTCGGCAGCCCGCGTTCAAAGACTTTGTGTGCCACTTCTTTGAGAATTTTTTATATTTTGACTAATACTTAACGTTGACGTGATAAACTCATCTACGTGCAAAAGCGTAAGAAGTAAAACATCAATAAAAATGCAAATAGACACAAAAATCATTTCTTCCCTCTATTTCGTTTTTCTTAATTGTAAGGCTATTATTAAATTGATAAACTTTTAATTTCCCCAAATGTATACTGAATTTAAACATTCCTATGTCTTAAGTAATATTAACCATATTACATATTTTAGTAAAGCAACTTTCGCAGAAATCATTTTTGTTAATCGTCGATTCACAGTAATCCGCTAGTGGCGCTAATAAGCAAAAAAAAAAAAAAAAATAAAAAGTACCTTTCCTATTGCCGGCTTTTTGCTATCTAATGAAGGATGTATGTAAATATTAACACTAGAGAGACTGCAACTTATAGTATAGACTTATATTAGCCAAAAGCAGTCAAAATGACTGCATTGTGAAAGAGTGATTAATGTGAAATTTGTTAATGATTAATGCGTGTGTTTGTTTAAAAAAAATTAACTTTTAATATTTTTTATATTGTTTACAGTCATATAACAAGTTATTAGTAAATATTAATAATAAAAAAAAACTACTTCACTCGGAAAAAAAATATATTCTAAAGAATTCTAAGAAATCGTGCATTGTATATTTAATTATTTTTCTAATTGAAATTAAAAAGCAGTCAAAATGACTTTCTTGAGCAATCTAGTGTTGATGGACAATGGACCAACACAATGTGCATTAACACTATATTTCTCTTAAACTATACAATGCATTCGGGAAATCGGGATTTATTTTGATTTTCAAACAACTACTTAAAATTCAACTTATTTATTTGACTTATTATGTTTTATTTTGAGAAACGTGTAACAAATTTTGCTTGATTGATAGAACTATACGCGAATGATATGTTTGATTGATTGAACTGGATTGATAGAACTAAGCACTCACAAGCAATTATTGCATTTATTTTGCATCGAAGTCCAAAACAATAATCGTGATATTAATCGTTATCAAATAATTTTACAATTGGTGATTTATAACCGTTAACCTGTTACCAAACTTTTTATTAACTTTTAATTCTTCTTGCATTGGACAAAAACTCGCAGACGATGTGTAAGATTTTTTGTTTCTTCCTTTTTAGAATATTATTT
Source organism: Trichonephila clavipes (assembly GCA_019973935.1). Taxonomy (NCBI): domain Eukaryota; kingdom Metazoa; phylum Arthropoda; class Arachnida; order Araneae; family Nephilidae; genus Trichonephila; species Trichonephila clavipes. The sequence continues at coordinate 2,826,196 of BMAU01021369.1, forward strand.
GGCTGTTAATAAGAATTTATTTGTCAATTGATATTTATTTATTTATTTTTGTGATCTATTAATTAAATACTTAACAAAAATGTATAATTTCATTTATTTCCAACACGACAATTCAATTAAAAAATAAAAGGAATTCTTTCTTAAGGCTCTGCATTCGGTAAAAGTACGATAGCTCTAACTAAAAGTGAAGCACATTTTCAGACAGAAAAATGACCCAATTTCCATGGAGATTTGCAACGTTATAACTCGTACCTCTGTTAACAATATAGTGTTTTTAAAAATTTCAAAATGTTCCGTGAATACTTTCTTCTTTGTCTTAATACGTGAAGGCAAAGCCCATTTAACATTACGGTATAGGATAAAAATTGCGAAACACATTTTATGCCAGAAAAAGTGAACGAACTAGGTTAAAAATGGGAAGTATGATAAAAAATGCTGCTCTCTAAGGGATCGTGAAGCCAGAATATCATATTAATTTTTCCTTCCTTTTATATCTGAAAAAATGTTCCAAATTCGGGTCCTATTCTTTAACATTAACCGAAAACAGCCTTAAAGAAGAAATTCAAAGAATATCAATAAAGTAAAAGAAAAAAACTCGAACGCGTTTTATTTACTCTATTTTGTTTGATTGTGATACAATAAACAACACAAATGCCTTCAGCATATCCAAATATTTGGAGAAATTATTATAAGACTTCTTTAATCAGATACCTATATTATGCTTTTCTTTGTTAGAATACTTCATTTAAAAGCATTTGTATTATTGATTATTCAAATAATTTATTCGTATTAAAATATATTTGTAAGTTTTCATTTTAAATTTAAAAAAAAATTAATAACGTTTTGAAACTCCACACCAATAAAATATTGAACTTCCCAGCGTATTTAGCCATTTAAACTTGATTTGTAGAAATATCGTACTTAATATTGGAAACATTGAACTATGAAGAAATGCCTAAAATATGTCTTTATATCTTTATATGAATCAGAAAATTAAATAAGTTGCAATGTGGAGTTTTTGACTTCAGGAAAAAAAAAGTAGTGGAGTAATATTAACTGGGTAACGCGTAGTATCTAAAATTCCACGAATAAAACAATTCCTTGGAAAATCCAGAAAGATCGAAAAGTTCTTTTTTTCCTTAATAATAAAACCATAAACCTTTTAAAATGAAACCATCAAACCACTGATTATTCTGAATTAACATAAAAAAGGAAGGAAAGATTCGTGAAATGATTTCTATGATGAACATATCTAAGAGGGAGATTTTATGTATTCACAAAAGACTCAAATAATGAATTCTGCGAAGAGGTATTTAAGAAAAAAGTGGAAACTCCGGTGCAAGTACCAAGAATATAACCGCTGACTTGGTTTCTATAGTAACATACTTATTGAAATTGAGAACAATTGGTTTTAATACTCGCAAATGTATTTTCTGCTACTTACAGGAGGGAACAGTTGGGAAATATTTTTTACTTATGTATTTCATAATCATTTTAATCATTTAATTTTCCGTTAAAGGCATTAAAAGATGAAATAATAATTTATTTTTAAGCGTGATATGGTAGCAGTTTAATGGCTATTTTAAGGTACAGTTTGATGTTGATGATAATTAAACCCGAAGTAATTAGAAATTTGTATTCATCTAGCACACAGTTTCCACTTTTCGTTTTGCCAGTATTTATAACTGCACAAAAAGTTTCATAAAAAATAGAAAGTGAATTTTCATACTGCTTATTGAACCGAAAAAGAAATTTTTTATGCATTTAGCTATGATTTATAATTATTTTTATAGACGCAGTAATATTTTACTGAGATGTCCTTTCGTAAGTTTTGTACGTTTTATGAATCAATAAGCTCGTAATGCTTCAATTCATGTGCGTTTCCGTACAAAATGGCTAAAAGTTGGCCAAATACTTCGGTTAAGAGTTTTACTTTACGGAAATCAGAAAACTAATCAAGAAAGACGATAACAACTTATAAATGCTTTGAATATACTCGCATACTACCTTAAAAACATTTTAAAATTTTCCTCAAACTCATTTATAATTAAGAAAAATAACTTTGTACTATACTTCTAGTTTTTTCATTTTAAATAATTTAAATTTGTATTTAAATTACAAGTGTGTGCATGTGTATAACAACACAGACACATTTATATATAAATATGCGTGAGTGTTTTATTAACGTCGCTTCATAAATTTACACGAAGTCTATTGGGGACGGACCTCGCATTTTTGAACTTCGGTTAAGCGACGAGGACGACACCTGAGCTGACACCCTCTCTCCAAACTACCACACCACTTAAACAGGTGGTGATTTCCAGCTTCGTCAGATTCGTCAAAATAGGCCTTCTACTCGACGGGTCTTCAGTGACCCTTTAGCCCGAAATCAAAACACTCCGGTCACGAGTTCGTGACCATAACCACTAGGCTACCGCGGTCTCACACGCACGCACGCGCGTACACACATAATAAGCCTACTTCTTTGGCCTTTGCTTACGCGTACCACAGTAAGGAGACTAAATTAACATTGTTAGCAATGAACTGCTCTGAGCCTCTAAAGGGGTGATTTTAATTACTATAAATAATTTGTGTCAATATTATTTGTTTTTTAATAATTTTTTAACTTCTGAATGTTTAACAAGTTCTCCCTCCCTTTTCAGCTGAATACAGCGAAGATTGCTTAACACAAAACTGAAGGGACTGAAATATTTTTTCGTGTGAAAAGAATTTCGTGTTAAGGAATATTACGCACCCCCTCCCATATATCAACAAAATTAAGTTTATTAGAGTTTTTTTTAATTACATAGATATGCATATATGCATTTATTTAATAAAAATTAATGAAGCGAAAACATTCACAAGAACTTACAGAAATGTAATACAAAATTTTCAAGTTTTTTGAAAATCAAAACATCTATTAAATTTTTGGAAAATAATCTGATTTTTTTTTTTGCATTGATGTTTTTAGTATCAAATTGTCCACTAATTATTCGATGTCATCCATTTTGTTATTCATTTCATCATTGGAATTGCATCTAAATAACTACTTCTAAATACTTTTCATAATGTTCCACACTTAGGATAACGTGGGAACAAGAGCTGCATTATTCATTTAATTTTCATCTTCGGAATTTTTCTCGGTGATATTTTCTGAGCTTTGAACAAACTTCAAAATGTCTTTGTCGGCCATAATGGGGGCTGTACGCACACATTATCATTACATACTGTAAGGAATTCTTCCGATAATACAATAGGACAATAAAATCCGGCTGGTGTTTTCCGTATTTTATTCATTTCCGGAAGGGAAATCTTTTTGTGTTAAACGATTTTCGTTTCGTGTTAAGAGAAAAAAATGTATGAGTATACATAGTAGTTTATCGGAACCGTTGTATTATTTCGTGTTAACCGATTTCCATCTTAAGCGTTTTTGCGCGCATTTCACTGTTTATTGTTTATATTGATATTTCATTCAGAAGTTAAAACTCAGTTAAAAAGTGTAGTGAATCAACGATGATTAAAAATGTATTCTCTCTCTCTCTCTTAACCATTTTTATCACCTCGTTTACAAGTGGGAGAAAAACAACTAAATTTAAAAAAAAGAAGTGAAACACACTTATGAGAAACAGGTTTTTAAGAATTCTTAGTGTTTACCTTTTTTTTTTTAAGTTGCATAACCTGAAAGTTTATTTCAAAGCGACTTCTATAAGAAACTAACATTTGGAAAAACTCTGGACATACTTTCCTGTCTTGATTACGTATTTGAGCATTCCAAATAGACTTGGAAAAAAAAAACGTAAGATAATTAACTCTTAATAAAACAAGTTCAAAATCAATTTTATATAATATCATCGTCACTTTATTTTTATTTTTAGAAGGTCAAAGTTTTTTTTTTTTAAATAATAAGATAAGGCATGCACCTTATAGGTTGAACAAGGTCATAAAACGAGTAATAAGTTCTATTTAAGAATTCGAAATTTACACGTGGAGCTGCCAGACGGGAAGGCCCCAATTCTGAGGTACATTTCAGTTATTTGTTTTATTATTCTTATTTTTCGCGAACCCTATACCCTCAAAATGAAGATTAGTGTCTGAGTTAGTATTAGCATTATTTGAGCTCACGTCATAAGTGACGTCAGAAGATTTGGGAATGCGTCACTGATGTCACTTGAAAGGTCAATTACAGAGTGACGTGACCACACGTTATAACTTAATTTGCAATGTTAATGTTTGGGAAAAGAAGTATAAAAATGTTATAAATAGATAAAAAAAAATACATCACGGAGAACAATATTTCTTTAAAAATGTTCAGTTAGATTTTATCTCACAGTAATAAAGATTTATTATCAATATATATATATTTAGAAATTAATTTTCTATTTCTATTCAGTAGACCAATACACTGGAATTAATTCGTATAATTGTAGAGTTATTTCATCACACTTCTTGGAAAACTAAACAACAGTTCAAAAGTTTAGATTTTACATGTATATATACATAAACAATCACCGGAAAATTTTTTTGGCATATGTTTAGAGCACGTCCAATGGTAAATAAGAAACGAAATATTAAGCGGTTAGGAGCTTTTGTCATTTTTAAAAAAAGTTTTCGGTATTCAAGGTATTATCATCTTGTATAAAAGAAAGGTATTTGCGGCTTATTAACTCCAATTAAATTATTAATTAAAATTAAAAATCTTTATTATCATTAGAGAAAATTAAATTTTTTAAAAATGCTTTTACATTGTATTGAATATTTTCAGCAAAACTGTAAATGAATTCAATAATTTTTTGTTTAAAATACGTTTTATAAAACTTGCACTAAGCTTTAATTAAATTTGTTTGTAAACATCCGGAAAATTTAAAAATATAACTCCTTCTTATATGTATACTAGAAGGTATTCAACCACTTTGGTGGGTAGTCCTTGATGTTGCATGATCATATGCTATTTTTAAGCACTGGCATTTCTGAGTGGGCCTTGTGAAACAATTTCTTGGGGGTCCTTTCTTGAGAGTGAAAAATGATCGCCGTAGTGAAACTTATTTGAAACTGTCAAAATATATTAAACATGCTAGGGACCTATATATGGACATGATGGTAGCTACGCCCATGTTTTTAAGTTACTGATGTCTAAATCCTGGCATTAAGATTCTGATAGTATTGAAAAGCATTCTTATAACCTAAGCCTTTTGAGATTTAAAAGGTGATATAATTATTTCGTATATTCCCACAACCCCTAGTCGATTTCCGCAAAACCCATTTTTATTAACATGAACACACACACGCACACACACGCGCACACACGCAAACGCACACACACGCAAACGCACCATTTATATACATATAAATTGAGAAATGTTTATGTTTATTTATACAATATTTAATGAAAACAATTCTTAATAATCAAATCAGCAATTGAAAAATTGAAATAAATAGTTATTTCGATTCTAAATAAACTTGCACAAGTATCTTGATAGATAAATTAAGCAATTTCATTTTAAAAATACAGTAAAAGAAGAAAAAGAAAATTCATAAACAATTCAATTAATGGATTTTTACTTAACTATATTAAATACACTAATAAAATTACCTTCCTTCGTTTCAACTAAGTTTAATAAATCATGAATGAAAAGCATGTGTTGAAAACAATTTATCAACATTAGATATTTGACATTTGATTTTAAATTTATTACAAAGAGGCATTACTTTAGAGATATAACAAGAATAGATATTGGATATATATAAAGCTTATCCTTCTTTAAAGAAAAGGATAAGACAAATCTTAGTTGGCAACTTTATAGGAAAGTCTTATTAGCGTATCATTCAGAAGCCGTTTCCGCAGTATGAATCATTTTGTACTTCTGATGTATCAATATTGTATTGTAACAATATCAGTTTATTTTCAATGTGTTGTTCGATTTCTACTATTAGTGATATTTCCAACACAAGCCACGATATTTTTTTGACACAAGCCATACAATTATTCTTTTTCTTTCAGGTGGTGATCTTTTTGCTATTAAACGTCTGGAATTACAGAAAATACGGACCATTTCAAGAAATAACATTGTGGTGAACCCTATTTGTGCGAAATAAACGGTACTTCTCTATGTTGTCAAGGAACTGGATAATCATGCATAAGAAAATACTTCGTGTTGCATTGCTGGAAGCATTTATCGCTTTTTCATGCATAAATGCTTTGAGTGAAACGTCCACCCCTTTTGACTCTGGGGATGATTCTGATGTTACTGTAATCCAATCAGATGCATACCTCTATCTTAATAAACACGAATCTTTCAAAACTTGCTTCAGCTTTGATTTAGAACCAGACGAATATGTTGTATTCCCCAACAAAACCGCTTTCGTTCCAATTTACAACAAAACGTACGAGGAGCACTTTTACATACTTTACGGCGATTATCTTCGAATCTGTGCTCCACCTGAAATTCTCAACGGAGGAGATCTCGACAATTCTTCGAAGTCTTCAATATCTTTGAGATATCTCACTATTGTTGGGTTGGGAGTGTCCATGGTGTTCTTACTCATACACATCGTCGTGTTTGTTTTGGTTCCAGGTTTGAAAAATTTGCCCGGATGGAATTTGGCGTCGTTGTGCTTTGCGTTGCTTTGCAGCTACACGGCCATGGTCATCTCCGAAAACGATTACATAACAGAAACTCCTAGTCTGTGCATTTCCGCTGCAGTTTGTGTCCAGTTTTTCTTCTTGGCGTCTTTTTTGTGGATGTGCATAATATCATTCGATGTGTTCCGGTCCATGATGACAGCCGTTGAGAACCTGAGGAAAACCAACAAGGAGTTCAAAGTCAAAAAGTATGTCATCAACAGTATAATAAGCTGGGGAGTTGCTCTAATTTTCACGGCAGCAGCTCTAATTACAGATAGGGTTGAAGGGGTAGACGAAACTCTCAAACCACACTTTGAAATGCATTGTTGGTTCAAATCCAAGCAGTCCCTCTTGCTCTTTTTCGCTGGTCCCGTGTTTACGCTCATCGTTGTGAACTTCCTCCTGTTTGGAGTCACTGCCCACAGAATCTGCTCGAGCAGGTCGAAATCACAACAACTGAACAGCAACAACCCATCCATGAGGAAAACTTACCTGATGTATCTCAAGCTAGCTATCATCATGGGAGCTACTTGGATAGTAGGAGCATTGGCACCTGTTGTAAATATCCTTTTCCTATGGTACCTCTTTGCCACCCTCAACACTCTCCAAGGTTTCTTTATATTCGTGGCTTTCACTTGCACGGAGAAAGTGAGAAAGTATTTAAAATTATCTCTTCTCGAAAAAAGAAGGAAATCAGAAGTTTCTCAGACTGCTCCAACATTCCAGTCTTATTGCAATTATTCCAACTCCATTGAGAAAGATCTGGACAAAATTGTTGACAACAAAGACAAAAGTGCACAGATTGATACTATAGTGATACACATTTGAAGACCTTTGGGACATTTATTTACGAATTTTGTGTTTAAAAGGCTGCCATTCCCCATTCTGATAATTCATCTTTATTTGAAATGTTATTTTTTGAATCTTTAACATTACACGCATATCATTATTTAGCAAAATCAAACAAAACAGAAAGTAAGCATTCAAGTAGAATGTTATGTAAGCAATATAGTAAGCAAAACAGAAGGAGTTCTAGCAAGTAGAATGTTACGTAAGTAAAGTTGCAAGCATTTTAGCAAGTAGACTGTTATGTAAGTAATAGTAAGCAAGTTTATAAGCATCTTAGCAAGTAGAATGCTATGTAAGTAATAATAAGCGTTCTAAATAGTAGAATGCTATGGTAGAGTAAGCTTTTATGGCAAATCACTACCCACTTTGTAAATATGTCATCCTTTTCATCAATGTATTTCATCAAATACTGTAACAGTATTATCTATGTGCACGCTAAAATATTATTTATTCATAATTTAAAATTATTTCCAACAATAAATTTAAACTTATGAAAAAACATTAAAAAAATTGGGGCATTATTTGTTTGATGAAATAAACCAAAGCTTACAAAGCAAATAAAATAGTGTATTCCATTTTAATAATACGAATTGCAATATAGTAATTTTTCTGGCACCCTTTAAAGAAATGATCTGATTGAAAAGATCTCATGTATATGCATTAAATTTTTTTATGTATTTACATATTGATTAGATTCAATAATTTCTTTTTGAAAATTTTTTATATATTTTTTGAATTTATATAATATTTTTTTTGCGACATATTTTTTTCTGGGAAAATGTACCTTATTTTATATACTTATGTATTTTCCAAGTTTTTTATATTATACATATATATGTATGTTACAAAACCTTCGTACGATGCATATATTTATACCATCATATCATGCAACGGTTTTGAAGCATTTTCTTATTTGATCTTGTTCATTGTTTCATATATAAAGAAGTGAATGAATTATGCATTTAGCATATCTTGTAAGTACTGGTTTATTCATTGTAATTAAGTATTCTTTTTTTAAACATGATTTCAGCATATCATATATTTTTCCATAAAAAGCACATGTGATGATATAGAGTTCATTATTTACTCTCAAATGTGTTTAATTTGTATTTTTGTAAGAAAACATTTGTAAATATAATTTTGTACATATAATCAATACAAAACTTCTGTACATAGATTTTTCTTTAAAAAATTGTTTTGTAATACTTCATGTTTTACTCAATGAAAAGTTCTAGTTTAACATTGTACTGAATGCGATGGGGAGTGTTGAAAAAGTGATATTTTTTCATTCTTTTGTACCGTACACTCAAGATTTTAACTGTGCTCAGTTTTTCTGTTTTATGCTTACATTCCATTTTTTGTATTTATTATAAAATGTGATAATTATTTTTATGTGTATCATTTTTAAAATTGCATGTTTTTACTGTAAAAACATCGTTTCGTTTTTAAATGTGTACATTTTTTTTACTGAATGTAAAGTACTGCAAACAAAATGAATACAAATTTAAAATAAAAACAATTCTTATATTTCACGTGTACAATTTTTTTGTCCATTACAAATTCTATGCATTGAAACTAGTAATATAGTCTAGTATACTGAAAGATAAAAAAACAGATATATCAACATGATTTCTATTCAAAAATAATTGGCTCTTTTTTCTTTCAAGTTGTGTATATTTGTTTATTTTGCATATTTTTTAAAACAATGAAGGCAGCAATTATACTTCATTATAAGGTGTGTACATGGAGTTGCATAGATATACAGAAAAGCTCATTTAACGCGAAAACGCGTTAGATGAAATGTTAGTTAACACGGAATAATTCATATGTCCTGACAAAGTATTATATGGGTATTTGTACTATGTATTTTCATGTATTTTTTCTCTTAACACGAAACGAAGATCGTTTAACACGAAAATATTTCCCTTCTGGGAATGAACAAAATACGGAAAACATCAGCCACGCAGGCGAGATTTAAGAAGGGTGTGAAATGAAAGAGAGGGGATTTCACATGTTTCGGGGAAAGGAGGATCAATTGGCTTTGAAATACCCTCAGAATAACCTGTGACACGAGCCAATTTTGTTTAAGCTGCTTTCACACACCACCCCTACAAACGCCACACAAAATTATCCGAAAAGAGGAACATCATGAAAAAAAGTATGCGTGGTTATTTAAACGCACATTCAAATGATGAAATGAATAACAATATGGACGACATCAAGCAATTTGTAAGCAATTTAATACTAAAAAAGACAATGCAAAAAAAAAATTAGATTATTTTTCAAAAACACAAATGTTTTGTTTTTCAAAAATCTTGAACATTTTGTATTAAGTTTCATTAAGTTCTTGTGAATGTTTTTGTTTCATTGATTTTTTTTTAAATACATGCAATGTGTATGTAATGAAAAATGAAATGTACTCTAATAAACTTAATTTTGTTAAATGTTTTTTGTTTTGCAACATCATTTAACACGATTTTTTTTTTAAAATTAAAAAATATTTCAGCCCCCTCAGTTTTGTGTAAAACGATTTTCACTGTACTAAAAAGCCAAGGCAGGTCTTAAGATTTTAAAAATTTTGCTTAAGCTATTTGTGAGTGTGTGTGTTTCTAAGAGAATTCAAAAACTTACAGTCATCTATATTTGATCAACACTTTGAAAACATACAATACACTTACAAATATACTTTTTAACGAATTAATTTATAAATCTAACTAATTAAAACTAAATTTATTTCCTGCAACATAGCACCGATTTAAGGTCATTTCGGGCTCTGGGTGCAGAAGATCGACATGCCCGTGGGCACTGGAGGATCGAAATTTATAACCAGAAAATCTGGTTAAGTCCAGCTTATCCGAGCCCTTCTGGGCCTCTCCGGGCCCCAGGGCACCCAATTTATAAACTGGCACTGCTACGAAATCTTTAAAATACTTGCAAAGTGGCTTTGACATTGCCGTAACTTGTCTTGATACAGTTTATTTTCGAATTAAAATTGTAAATGCATGGGAATCATAAATACAAGTAATGTTTTAACTTTACTTACTTTTTGACTGATATTTGTTCTCAAAACTGCTCTCGTATTATAGTTTATTTAAAATTTGTAAATGATTGAAAAAACTGAGTAGTAACTAAAGTTGTTTGTGACTGAGTAACAACTGAAGAGTTTACATTATGAAGGAATTATAATTGTGTAATGAGTAATAAGTCACACACTTGTGATGATAAAAAGGGGAGAAAACTAAGATTTATAGCTTTGAATGACAACTTAAAAAAATGGAAAGAAAACATATTAACTACTTTTTCTCACACCATATGAGACAAAAGCATACATCTAATTTGAATTAAAAATTGATTTGCAGATAGCATTTAGCTAATTCGACGATTTAAAAGATTATATTTATACAGTAAATAGATAAAAACAGCTTTCTATATAAATCATTTCATAAATAAACAATGAATCTTTTTCTACGAAATATACAAATGAAGTACGCTTTATTCAATTCCTACTATTAGTTCCCTCTCTCCCTGTATATATATATGTATCTTGTTCAAATTTTCAATCATTAATAAAAAATTTATTACTCATCCATTCATGTTCAAATACATTTTTTTAAACTTGTAGTGGATGACACTTGATGTTAATACAGTTTGTTCAAATAATGATTCATTCATTAATTTAATAAAATGAATAAACAGTAACAAGCAAAAATAATAGTCCAGCAGCATATGTAGAAAGGAAAATCGTTTGTTGTCTCAGTAGCTAATTGGATAGCGCGTTGGACTTCTAATCCAAAGGTAGTGGGTTCGAATCCCGCTTGGGATGACCTAATTTCTGAAATTGTGAGTCTTTTTTTACTATTCTATTTTATTAGAATAATTGAATTTAATTAATAAATAAATAGTAACAAAAAATAGTCCAACACCCCCTATATAGAATGGTAAATGGAAACTTGCGAGGAAAATCGCTTGCTATTTTGTCACTTAATAGTGTGATTCTGTCGTATGTATATACATATTTATATTAATTGTGACCACATTTAATGAAAAGTAACTGAAATAAAATTTTTCTTTGTTGACCTAAGTAGGAATTGACATAATTCTTTTCATATTACTTGTTTAATTTTTTTTAATGGAAGTAAAATATTAAATGTTAATAAATTCTTGTAATTATATTTTATAAAAAAAAATCGCTATCTGTTAAAAAAAAATAATACACTAATAACACCTGTATGGCCTTAAGTATCACCTCAGCATAATCATCTCAACAGATTCTCTTGTATGAAGGTCCATGTAATTTGAATTCATAATAGCTCTTATTTAATATGGCAAGATCATTTCAGCCAGCCAATAAAATTCATTCAACAACGATTCAACCTCTTATGCTTAAGTTATGCAGATTCAAGCGATAATGACGTAATAAGAAAAAAATATAAGTGTGAAAAAACGGAACCAAAGAAATTTAGAAACAAAAATAAAAACATTAACTTGAATGAAAAGTTGCTACTTGTACTACATAACGTATAAAAACAAGCTAATCAACAAAACGACTATTTGTCGGAAGTAATGTAGGTCGTTTGGCAAATAGAGGCCACAAGAAGAAGAAAAAAAAATAAATTCTCACTTAGTATGTTCTTCCATAATTGCTCATTTTTATAGATCGCACTTCATTTCACTTTTCATGAAAAGATTATAAACGTTTCATCGCTCAAGTTAAGCAATAAAAAATTAACTTTATAATTTAATTTTTGCAGCAAAAAGTGTTGCAAATTCGGAGGAAGGATTTTCATACATTTATCATGTAAGTAATATGTTTTGTTTTGTAGTATAAGTAGAAAGATATGATGAGAATAGTAAACTTTCTAAGTTTAAAAATCTTTCTAATTGAAATTTTTTTCAAGCTTTACTTCGCCAAGTTATAATTTCTCAAAGATTTCTGAAAAAAAAGTTTTTAAACACAAGAAATTACGTTTTCCTTTCTTTTAAAATGAACTCAGCTGTTTTGTTTGAAATGAATTAACGAATCCCAAGGTCAGAAATGGTAGCATTGAAGTATTCCACTAAGATTTTTAACATCACTGAGTTTTTGAATTCTATAAAATGAATTATAAATTCTTTTAAAGCAATAGCTTGCCGACACTTTATGCCAGGCGTCGGCAACCTATGGCACGCGGCGTGATTTCTCAGTAGCACTATTCAACTACCTTAAAATCCGGCGTATAATACGCACTTATACTTAAAAGCTGCAATTTTTAGTTTTCAGGTATATTCACCGTATAACACTTACCCTCTTTTTTACGAAGAAACCTGAAATGTACGTGAGCAATGCTCATATGTTTTGAAGTCGAGGTATTATTCCAAGCTTTAGAAAAAAATGGCATACTTCAAGAACTACATCCGTTTAAGTTAATAAGGAATCACATTTCTTTTAAAGAAACAGTATTCCGATTTTTGTAGAAGCCTAATTCTTTCTATGCTCACATTTTTTTTAATTTTTAAAGCTCTCACTTTTTTATACCCAGAGTATAACATGCACCCGTAAATTTCGCTCTTATTCTTTGTTTTAAATGTGCGCGGTATATATTTTATGGTATATTGAAGGAATACCTTTATTTTAAGTAGCTTAATTCTTATTTTAATAAATACGTTTTAAAATACGTATTAATTAAATACATTTTAGTTTTTCACTTATGTTGAAAGAGTGGTTCATTTTTCATGTTACTTATTTTTATATTAATAACTACCTTAAAATGATGCATGATTAATATGTATACTTGAATTTTGAATCTTTTTTTTTTTTACTTCTTTTCCTCAACTCTGCATGCACTGCTGCTGGAATAACATTGTTACAAACATTTCCTACAATGCGGCATCCTGAATCATATTAGTAGATTATCCTGATACACCAGATCTGCAAACAGTGACGTAACAGTGAATATTAGACCCTCAGGGTTTGGGCCTCGAGCCATATCTTACAAAGGATTGCAAAACCATAACATAGCATAGGCTTAAGGACTCCTAGAATCCTACTCTCTATAACTTTGTTATTCATTAAAAACAAAACTAAGCATTCGTGTTAATGAGTTGGATGTACTTGTTCATCTTTACATCAATATTTAAATTTGAAATAAATCACGAATACTATAAGGGAACTATTCGAAACTTATTGATTTAGAAATACTGTGACAATACGCAATTAAGAATTCAAGCGGGGTAATTCAAATATGTGTTAGGGTAATTCTTTTTTTAAATCCATTAACCCTGAAAAAGAAATTAATCATATGTAACGAATCAAAATATACAGGGGAATTACATTTAATGACTAACTTATGTTAAAACCGTTCCCTGGTTTATTTATATACAACTCTATCATTAACATCCCGTTTTATTTACTACATTTGACCAGGTGTCTGGAAACATGGAAAAACCTCTAGTTAGTATTAATAATAGTTTTTTCAAAAACGACAGTTGTTTTTGTTTTAATCTATAAAATAAATCAACATGGAAACGGAAGCAAATTTATATTTAGCAGCACTTAGTGGAATTAACGTTGGAAAAGAATGACGCACACCAAAACTGAGATCTATGCGATAAAAACAGAGGGCAACAAAACATTTGCGTAACCCTGTCTCTCACCTGTACCCTCAACTGAGCGAGGAAGTTGTGTCAGGTGACGACGGACAGTTGTCAAGAGTGGCGGGAAATCCTCAAGGTCAGAACAGAGATGAATCGGAAACGCAATCTCATGAGAAGTGACGTTAAAAGATAATCGGATTGATAAGGTGACCATTTTTTTTTTTACAATGAAAAGGAGGACGAAAGATTTAAGAAAAAATTACAACTTAAATATATGAAAAGTTTTATTAGTTCAAACACAAATACGCTAATTACGCTTACATTCTTCTTAATTATTATCTTAAACGAGTATTTTTCCATTGAATGTATTTTTTTTTCGTAAACATATCGTTTTCTAATATATCGGACAGTTCGGAAGAAAAGTGTCCTTCACACTGAATTTTACGGTAAGCACTGTAGCTAAAACATTAACATTCAATTTTGATTTCTCACTAGTCACTTCACAAAAATCATTACCAACTGAAAAAAACTCTTCTTCTGCTACATTAATTCCAGGGAAAGTACAACATAAATTCAACAAGAATAATTACGTTTTCATGTGGAATGCGTTCATTTTTGAAATTGTTTAAGTATAATTTTACCCATCTTTTACAAATGTCTCAGCATGTTGGTTTTCCAATTGTTCTAATTTATTAGAATTCAAATATACAGCCAGTCTTCTTTCTACTTCAAACAGTTAATCATCATCTATTTTAATATCAGGCATTTCCTTCGATTAAAACTCAACGTTATTGCTATATATGCCCACTTTACTTGAGACCATAGTCAAAAATTACCATTGAAAACAGTTATTTCCTGTGATATTTGTTTCAGACCATTCTTCGATGTTTTGGAAACATGTTTGGTTCATCTCTGAATACAGAGGTTAACAAATCAGTTTTAAAATATTGAAAAGGAGGACAAAAAAGAGGACGCTTTTCGAGGAAGGACAGAATCCATAAAAGGCGGACTGTCCTTTCTAAAGGAGGATGGTTGGTCACCTTAGGATTGACTTTATTTCCATCATTAATTTAGAATGGAATGAAACAAGAATCATATTTAACTGAAAACGAATACTAATAACACATTTTTTTCAAAGAACAGCAGGTTAAAATTAGATTTATTTAATAAAAGTTATTATTTTTTTTTATCTATAAACGTCTACACATGTATGCAGAGGCGGCTCTAGGGCCAGAAATACCGGACCCCTAACCGGGGCTTCAGATTTTAAGGGCAGCATTTAGATCAAATGGGAAAAATATTTGTTTTTAGTTAAAAAAAAATTTATATATTTTCCGAAATATTAAAAATGTGAATTTAGTATTTCATTTAACGCATCTTATTTCCTTATTTTATAATCTGTATGTCAATTTTTTTTTACGTTGAAACTTGAAGGGTTCAAGGCTGGAGTATGAGTTAAAAAGTGTGTGTGCTTATGACCACACGATAGAAGTGATTAAATTTTATAATGTAATTTCAGGGGTTAGTTAGGTGAATAAAAACAAGGAAATGTTAGTATTGTGTGCTATAAAATTATTTATTCATATGTCTGTACTCATAATGTAATATTTTTGTGCAAAATATACAATCATATTTGTGAATTAATTGCATTCTAAGAAGGAAACAATAGGTTTATGGTAGATGAAATAGGTTATAAATCCTTTAGATTCAAAATTTTATTTAAATATCTATAAAAAAACTCCGTCAAGCGTTGTTCCGTACTTCCTCGTGCTTCATTTGGATCATTTGACATAATTAAATTAAATTTTGATTTTAAAAAATCAACTAAAGGTTTTGATTTGTCTTTTGAAAACTCTGCTTTAAAATTCCCTCTTAAATTCATAGGTTATTTGTTCAGAAGACCCAATCCGGCTTTGTGAATTTTGGTTGTAACTTAACAATATTCAATTCTATCCATGAATTAATTTAAGCAAATGGATAGATAGTATGACAGGTAGTTTATTGGGAAAAGAGGAATCTGGGTCAAAATCTTTAAAAAGGAATTTAAACAGAAGATTTATATCACATAATCTCGGGCTTACACTAGCTCTTTTGTCATTGTATGGGAGTTTTGTATAAATATATCCGGTGCTGCTGCAAGGAAAGTCTTCTTTTTTATTTTGTTTTCTTGTATTTAAATTATTTAATGTAACTTTTTCTTAATACCTGTATACTTAATTTTGTTATTTTAAATTTTTAATTGCTTTAATTTTCTTTTTAGACCCAAAATATATTTAAGTAATGTGATTAATAGAACTATTTGTTCATTGCTATTCCGATTCGCTTAAAAAGTAGATTTTTATTCTTACGATCACTGCAATATTCCTAATGATAATAATACTATTTACTTAGTTCTATAAAAATTTGTCCTTTTTCTACATTTTATGCTTAATTTTAGTGTAGGATTTCTTTTTCTCTCTAAGCCTATGTTTTAAAAAATATTATGTTTCATTTTCCTCCTTCAGCTAGGATTAGAAAAAATCCCACATTCATATATTCCGCTTGAACAGGGTGTCCAACTCGCGGCCCGCCTTGAATAATTTTGCGGCCTGCGCGAGGTTCTTTACATCTTTACAAAATTCGACTATTTTGTAGAATATTTTTTGTTTAAAAGGGTTTTTTTGTTTTGTTTTTTTGTAAAAAATCAATCTTATAACTGTTATTATCTTATCACGTTGCTTCTGTTACTGCGAATCTCTTTCTTTTTCTGAATTGAAATTTATCAAACACATATCGTGCTCAAACTTAACGCACGAAAATGTGCAACATCAATTACGATACGCAAATACACATGCATTGAGATCGACTTGCAAAAACTAAGTGAAAGAGAGTTGAGAAACAGATATCTACCTAATTAAATCAATTAAACATTATTTTATCATTGCATTATTATTATTATTATACTATCTATGTTTGTATACATGAAAAACAATGAAAACGATAATAATACATCAGTCTGTTTTAAATTTTCACTCCAGAAAATGTTTGTAATGGATCCAAATCTAATATAAAGATATATATTTTTATATGCGGCCAATGGGATTGTAAAGTTTTTCTGAAGTAGCCCACGAAGTGATTTGGGTTGGCTACCCCTGCCCTAGAAAGAGGTGTGGGAGGGGGTGAGCCCCACTTCGATCGAAACTAGGAACTTTACTTTTAAGGCGTATTGGGGAGGCAAATTACCGCGTTTCAAAGTGGGGGAAACGACCCTCCTTTCCTTTTTAGGAGTGTGTATGTCCGACTGAAGACGAAAATAGCCAAATTCGCGTTACATTCCCGAGCGTGAGGTTCATTCAAGTTCACTCTCAAGCAAATCGCGCCAATAGAAGTTACCACTTCAATAATAAAATTTGATGTGTTTGCACATCTTTCACTCGTAAATTTCTCCCCATCCCGGACTGGGGTCACAATGGACATCTTTTCCCCCATTCGATGTTCGGGGTCAGCTATCCAAAAATGGACAGGAATAATAAGTGCTTGGTAGACTGTGAGCCACAGAAGATATTTTATTTTAGTCTACAGTGTAGTTACTAAAAGTTAAAATAAACGCTTGTGATCCCCACCATCAGTAGACTCATTTCGAAGAAATGTTCCTGCTGAAATGGATGATTCCTTCTCTTAAATTTCACTCGTTTGAAATTAAAGAGATTAAATTTCAAACCCTTTTCCCCTAATTTCAAATTATTTTCTATTTTTAGAGATTTAAAGTATTATATAATATATATATATATACACTGGTGTGCAAAAATTAAGGACGAAGTCGAAAAATTAGCATATCAGCTGAACGAAGAGGCAGAGCGGACAGAAAGACCAATCAGGAGATTAAGTAAGATGATGTACGGTAGCACATGCGCAGATATGCAGGTAGACGTAATGGGAGAGTGTCTGAGTAGTATAAAGCATGTTGTCGGTGTAAGATCGGTATTTCTGGCAAAGAGAATGCACGCCGTATAGCAGTTAAAATCACACCGAGTTGCTGCCTCGGCGAGAAATGGCGAATAATCAATCTGTTAGACGACATCTGGATGCTTTTACCCGAGGTCGAATCATTGGGAAGTTGGAGGAAGGCCGCAGTGTGACAAGTGTGGCTGCAAGTTCGGAATTGCTCACAGCATCGTTTCACGACTTTGGAGACAATTTCAAACTACAGGAACAGCTATACGGGGGTTCAGTAGTGGTCGTCCACGAGGAACCACACCCGCAGATGACCGGTACATTGTCTTACAGGCCAGAAGAAACAGGCGGCAGACAGCGGGAGAAATCGCTAGACACACGACTGGATGACCGATATCGCGTTTTACCGTGGCCAGAAGACTGCACGGTGGTGGTCTGTTTGCACGACGCCCTGTACTGTGTGTACCTTTAACGCCTGCCCATCGGAGAAGGCGTTCTCTGTGGTGCCGGGAACACCAAAATTGGAGAGACAATGAATGGGGACGAGTACTCTTTACAGATGAGAGCAGATTCAGTTTGAGTAGCGATTCTCATCGCATACTCATCTGGAGGGAGCGGGGAAGCCGCAATCATCCCTCGAACATCATTGAAAGGGACAGGTATGGAGGTCGCGGTGTTCTCGTTTGGGGAGGCATCATGCTTGGTAATCGTACAGACCTTCACATCTTCGACGCAGGTTCAGTCAACGGGACCCGTTATTGTAACGAGATTCTTCTTCCATATGTGCGTCTTTTTAGAGGCGCTATGGGTCTGCAGTTCCTTTTCATGGACGACAATGCACCATGTCATCGCACAGTAGCTGCCAAACAGCTCTTAGAGAGTGAGGATATTGAACGTATGGATTGGCCGGCACGATCTCCGGATCTCAATCCCATCGAGCATGTATGGGATTTTCTAGGCAGACGCTTGGCAGCTCGTAACTTACCACCAGTAACGATTCGGGAGCTTCGATTGGCGCTGCAAGACGAATGGGCAGCAATGCCTCAACAACTCATTGACACCCTCATTCTCAGCATCGGCAGACGCTGTGAAACCTGCCTAGCAGTCAGGGGAGATCATATCCCCTACTAAAGACCGGATGTTTCTTGCTGGACACCCATCACAGGGATGTTTCGGCCTTCAGTCGCATTGCGCTCCATGCTACTTTTTCAATCAAGCTTCTTTTTATCCCTCTGATTTCTCTTTTAGTAAGTGTTGCTTACATTACACATGTCCTTACGTATTGGGGATCTTACGGTATTAAATGTGTTGATTTGGAAAGCTTTTGTACAAAGTTATATTGAAAAAACCGTCTCGTCCTTAATTTTGCACACCAGTATATATATATATATATATATATATATATATATATATATATATATATATATATATATAACAGTAAATAAATTAAAAAGAAGACTAATAAATTCGAAAACATCTTAAGAACAAACTGAAATAACCAAGAACATGGAACCATGCCAAACCAAAAAAGAGAAATTTAGTTAGAGTGAAAAAAACTATTATGATTTCCCTAACTGTCACTGATTTAGGACAGTGAAACAGGGTTAAACAATGTTTGTGAGATCTCAACCTTCTCCTACAGTGGAAATTTTCGACATAATAGCACATGAGATAAACCAAGGCAAAGGCCCAAAACCCACGTGGGTGAAAATAACAGCATTAGAATAGAGTTGGAATATTAAATTACTATAGAAGTTCTGGTGAAATAGACAAATATAAATATGCATAAACAAAAAATATTTGTACAAGAGGATAAAAATGATTCTGACCATAATTAATAATAATGAAAATGAGCGAAGAAACTAGAATCTTACCTGATGAAGACAGATTCCATGAGTGTCCTATCTCAATGCACAAAAAAACCCAGCAAAACTAAGAATAATGGCACCATTTATATATATTTTTAAAACTAAACTTATTATAAGAATATATTAAGAAAATTATATATGCTATAAACTATAAATAGAAAGGAATATATTAAATAATAATAAATTTATAATGGTGCATTTCTCTCGGATTTGAGCAAATTTCCACGGGAATCACTTTATATTCCACGTTAAATTACTTTTATTTATTTTTGGTGTAACTATATTTTATTCCGAAAGCATATTTAAATGTAACTAAATTAAAATTGTTAAACCAAAACAATCTAAAATATAAACAATCAACGTGTCCCACCCTCAGCGGGCCACGGTAAAATTATCAAACGTTGACCGGTCCGTAGCGATAAAAAGGTTGCGGAGCACTGGTCTAAGCAACTTTGAAAGAATTTTTTATAATTATTAACTCTTAATACTTCTTCAGATACTAAATCATTATATATATATACATTGTTATGTTGTCTTTTTGTTCGCAAGAATTACTCAAGTTTTATAGGTGTGTATCTATGTGAACAATTTGTCTTTTTTAATTATAGTTGCTTTGGACAAAGGGATGGTATTTCCCATTTTTGTCAGGGGCGGCAAAACTGCAAGAGCCAGTCCTGCATGCGTGCTATAATCACACAAAGCCAATAATTGAATAATCTTATTGCGTATATATTACCACAAAACACAATTAAACAAATAAATTATATATTTTAATTAAGCTTTAGAAACTCTTCCCCTTCGCAAAATATCTCTTCAAGATGCAGCCTGCACATTCGAGGAGGAGCATATCGCGCTCCAGGGGAGTAGCAAATTTTTTACTATTTTATCTAGTGTCATTGGGGTCAGTATAGAGTAAATTACAAGATAAAAAAATTTCTGTTCTGAAAGGGATAAAAGAATGTCTAACCTGCACAATCGTGCGAGCTGTGTCTCAAAGGTAAATAATTAAAAAATAATCCTAGGTGATTATAATTAAAGTTACACTATTCAGAGGCCAGTAAAACCCGTTCTGCTTATCGGATTTTAATGAAACTTGGAATATATGCTATATGGACCATAGAGAAAAGGTTTCCGCAATAATAATAATAATAATAATAAAATAGTTCAGATTTTGACCACCAGGAGGAAATGTGGTGCCCAAATGATATGTTAGAATCGTTAAAATTTATTAAATTACAGAATATGCTCAATATATACTCCAATGACATCAATAACGTGTTTTAGCGTTTTCAGTGGTAGCGCGAGCCACACAGTGTATAATGCAAGCTTTAAAATCAGATAAAAACCCAATTCTTCCGCGATAAACACGGTCTTTTATAGAAAACTCCATAACTAGAAATCACAGAGATTTAAGTCGGGTGAAAGAGAAGGTCATACGTCCGGAAAATGTCTGAATATTGCACGATTATCGTCAAAGTTAGCTCTAAGTAGTACTTTAATTTGACGCCCAATGTGAGGAGTTGCATACAGATAGTGGTTTGCAAACATTGTCGATCCTGTAAAGTAGGAATGATCTGTTGTTGAAGAAGTTCACTGTTCTGTAGGCTCGTGACAGAGCATCTTTTAGGATCTTGTGGAGTGAGAGTTTCAAGGAAAAAAGATCCGAGTATAAAAACTCAGGAGTAAATTCACACCAAGCAGTCACTTAATCAGAATGCAGGGGTTGTTGTTGCAGGATATTTGGAGGTGAAGTACCCCATATACGGCAATTTTGAGTATTCACAGCTCCATCTAAATAAAAGTGTGCATAATCTGACCATATAATTTTCCAAGGCCACGCATCATAAATTTCCATCATCTCCAAAAATCGGCAAGCAGATTAATGACGTGTTTTCTGATCTTGAGGTTTCAGCACTTGCATCACGTTTATCTTATACGGATACCATTTAAAAATGTATCGCAGAATTTTTCGTACTGTCGACCACAGAATCTCCAACTCACGTGACACTGATTGACCACTTGCTGAAGAAAAGATTGAACTGGAGGGTCTTTCAACCATAACAGTAGCGACTACTTCAACAGTTTCAGTCCCAATCGGTTTCCGTTCTCTTCCAGGCAACACACCCACAAATTCCCAGTTTAATCAAATTTCATAATCATTTTCCTCAAACCAATCCTCGATATGGGGCTTTTTCGCAGATCCTTTAAACGACGATATTCCCGCAGAGCAGCTAAGTGGTGGTTGCCGTTCTGATAAAACACAGTTTTACCAGTAACGCTCGATCTATTTTTTTTTGTAAGGGCATGACTAACGATGAAAAACCCACGCTGGGAGATTCTCTGGTTATGACTACAAGTTTAAATAGAGGTTTTACAGGAATATCCGATAAAAGCCACCCGGTTGTCAAAATTTGTACTAATTTTTTTTATTGGAGAAACCTTTTCCCGATAGTCTATAGTATATATTCCAAGTTTCATCAAAATCCGATAATCAGAACAGGTTCTACAGGCCTCTGAATTGTGTAACTTTAATTATAACCACCTGGTATATTACTTAGAGCAGGGGTTGGCAAATATATAGCGGTCCACCAAGACAGTGAGGAAAATTTCCATATATGAAGAAATGTGCAAGAAAATGCTCTTTGTATTTAAGGTATCCGACTACGTTCGGAACCGTGATTTTGATATTTACGATATTTAGTGTCATTTAGATTAGAAAATGTATATAAAATTGTTTTAAGAAGAATATTACAATAAAAAATTATTTAAGTGCAATATTTTGACAAAAAATGAACACAGAATGACCCATTTTCAAAATATTCTCCTTTTGCGAAAAATGGTTCTATTATAATAATATTTTGCCTGTATATAGCTCAGACCTTTCTACAGAGGCTCAACTAGAATTTTTGATATATATAACTTAGAAGGGGGTTTACAACAACAGAGGGGAGAAATTTTAAGAAAAAAAACGCCGATAATTTTTTTAATTGATTGTAACTCTGAAAATAATGTGAATTTTTCAAAAATCATAGTTGAACCACTGTAAAGAGGTCTGAGCTATATACAGGCAAAATATTATTATAATAGAAGCATTTTTCACAAAAGGAGAACAATTTGAAAAAAAGGTTAGTCTAAGTTAATTTTTTGCCGAAATATTGTATTTAAATAATTTTTTTTGTCAAAATGTCCTTAAAACAATTTTATGCATGTATTCTAATCTGAGTGACACTAAATATCATGAAAATTATCCATTTATCCGCTTTTGAAAAGCACGGTTCCGAACGTAGTCGGATACCTTAAACTATGGTCAAGTGATGAGGGCGACACCTGAGCTGGCACCCCCTCTCCTAACTTGATAGGACGTTCGAGCCTCGACAGATTTAACGTGCATCACCCTCTTACATGGTGAGTCTTCAGCGGTACTAGGCTCCAACTTATGACCCATCGGCCCCGAGTTTGGTAACTTGACCACTAGGCTATCGTGGTCACCTACTTTTCTCAAATGCTTTAGATAATTTTTTTTGTTTAAATTCTGAATTTATAATAACTAAGGATGAAAAAAATGAAATGAAATAAACAAATAAATAATTTTTTGATCTAAAAATATAAATGCAGCATCAATTCTTCCTTGTGTGCAAACATGACTGGTGAAACTACAAAGAATTTCTTGTACTGCATGAAAAATTTAAGCTATTGTCATATAATTATACATCTCTCATTTAATCCTGCAATCTCATTTCCTGCAATCACTTCTGTAATTTAAAAAAAACTTTGTAATTCCACACTTACATCTTCTTTAGGATTTTTCTTCCACTTGGAAAAATCTAAGTAAAAACAAGAATCAGGTTTTCTTTTGTTCTATCTATTCAAAAGAACTATTTACTTGTGTAATCAAAAGATAAAAACTATATTATGCGCATTGTAGTGGCTCTCTCATTTGAATTTGAGGTAGTTAAAAAAAATCCCGTTTCCTTTTTGTTGTAAAAAACGCCTTTTTTCCCTGTTAATTCTTGAAATTTAAAACATTTTACTGATGTTTGATATCCATTAGAGATAAAAATGTTCTGAAGACGAATTTTTCAAAAACTCAGAAGTTTTAAGAAATAAGATTTGCTCATATTTTAAACAGGTTTGAAAAGTATTTTAATTTCGACTTCTCCATTTAACTTTTTTTGAAACCGATATATATAAAGGGTATTTTTTTTAGAGGTATAGAACTTTAAATTGCAATAAAACAACGATGTATTATTCGATTGACATGAATTTTTTTTTATTAGAAAGATAATCTTGTGGCATTACATTTTAAATATGATTTCTGGCATAGGACTGCCACGGCTGGCTCGGATGTAGTCCAATCTGGACGTCCAATTTTCGATGACTGTTTCCAACATTTGTGGCCGTATATCGGCAATAACACGGCGAATGTTGTCTTCCAAATGGTCAAGCGTTTGTGGCTTATCCGCATAAACCAATGACTTTACATAGCTCCACAGAAAATAGTCTAGCGGTGTTACATCACAAGATCTTGGATCTTGGACAAGGTCTTGGAGGCTAACTCACAGGTCCAAAACGTGAAATTAGGCGGTCACCAAACGTGTCTTTCAATAAATCGATTGTGGAACGAGCTGTGTGACATGTTGCACCGTCTTGTTGGAACCACAGCTCCTGGACATCATGATTGTTCAATTCAGGAATGAAAAAGTTAGTAATCAGAGCTCTGTACCGATCACCATTGACTGTAACGTTGTGGCCTTCATCGTTTTTGAAGAAGGATTCCACCAGCCCATAAAGCGCACCAAACAGTCAGTTTTTCTGGATGTAACGGTGTTTCGACATACACTTGTGGATTAGCTTCACTCCAAATGCGGCAGTTTTGTTTGTTGACGTAGCCATTCAACCAGAAGTGCGCTTCATCGCTAAACAAAATTCGCTTATGAAAATCGGGAACAACGGCC
The DNA here is from genome assembly GCA_019973935.1 of Trichonephila clavipes. Lineage (NCBI taxonomy): Eukaryota > Metazoa > Arthropoda > Arachnida > Araneae > Nephilidae > Trichonephila > Trichonephila clavipes. Next base: position 2,850,996 of record BMAU01021369.1, read on the forward strand.
ATCTCGTTTTGGGCCCATTCGACGAATCTATGCCTTGCTTGATGATCGTTTTGATGAATTGCCAAACCAAACTGAGAATAAATCACTTGACAGCTGTTAAATCGATCGCCATCTTGGAAAGTAATGCCAACTTAAACTTCTATACCTGAAAAACACACTATATATATATATATATATATATATTTATATATATATATATATATATATATATATATATATATATATATATAGGGAGAGTGCGAACTAATAGTATCAATTGCGAAAAGAGAGAGAGAGAGAGTAAATTATATACGTAGATGTTTGAACGGGTTTTTTATTAAACGCATACATATACACATAATATATACACTCTAATAAACTTAATTTTGTTGAATATATGTTTTTTTTCCAACGAAAAAATAGTTCAGTCCCCTCAGTTTCGAGTTCGGTGATTTTCACCGCTGTTTCTTAATAATTCTTGTAGCTAAATACCAGAAGTGTCACAACCGTCTTTACAAAAAGTCACGGTTTGCCGAACCCTGCCTTAGCAGAACGAAAAGTGGCAAGTATGACCTATAGGTGACTCATCATCTAGTCGAATCACCGCAACTATCTAGAAATTTTTTTAGAAAAAAATATATTGATTTTCTCTCTAAATTGGAAGCAGATGATTTATAAAAACTTTGTGATATCAGTATGATTCAGGAAGGAAAGAACCGGTCATAGGGTTCAAGGTTTTATCACGGCATCGACATAAAACAACCGGTGTTCTAGATATTTTGAAATCCTGAGATTTGAAGAAAAACCAACGTACGAGGAATACAGATTGGTTACTTTTGAAACGGATTCCGAGTACTGGTTTGTCCTTTCACGTAAGGTCAACAAAAGTTTCATAAATCATTAAATCTTCTCTAAATTTTATCCAGAATTTAATGCTGAAATAAAGCTTAACTAGTTTCTATCTGATGAAATACAGCTTGATTTCATCCCTTCAGCGTACTAGTGTAGAAGTGCATTAGCACAGATATACACTGGTGTGCAAAAATCAAGGACGAAGTCGAAAAATTAGCATATCAGCTGAACGAAGAGGCAGAGCGGACAGAAAGACCAATCAGGAGATTAAGTAAGGTGATGTACGGTAGCACATGCGCAGATATGCAGGTAGACGTAATGGGGGAGTATCTGAGTAGTATAAAGCATGTTGTCGGTGTAAGATCAGTATTTCTGGCAAAGAGATTGCACGCCGTATAGCAGTTAAAATCACACCGAGTTGCTGCCTCGGCGAGAAATGGCGAATAATCAATCTGTTAGACGACATCTGGATGCTTTTACCCGAGGTCGAATCATTGGGAAGTAAGAGGAAGGCCGCAGTGTGACAAGTGTGGCTGCAGAGTTCGGAATTGCTCACAGCATCGTTTCACGACTTTGGAGACAATTTCAAACTACAGGAACAGCTATCCGGGGGTTCAGTAGTGGTCGTCCACGAGGAACCACACCCGCAGATGACCGGTACATTGTCTTACAGGCCAGAAGAAACAGGCGGCAGACAGCGGGAGAAATCGCTAGACACACGACTGGATGACCGATATCGCGTTTTACCGTGGCCAGAAGACTGCACGGTGGTGGTCTGTTTGCACGACGCCCTGTACTGTGTGTACCTTTAACGCCTGCCCATCGGAGAAGGCGTTCTCTGTGGTGCCGGGAACACCAAAATTGGAGAGACAATGAATGGGGACGAGTACTCTTTACAGATGAGAGCAGATTCAGTTTGAGTAGCGATTCTCATCGCATACTCATCTGGAGGGAGCGGGGAAGCCGCAATCATCCCTCGAACATCATTGAAAGGGACAGGTATGGAGGTCGCGGTGTTCTCGTTTGGGGAGGCATTATGCTTGGTAATCGTACAGACCTTCACATCTTCGACGCAGGTTCAGTCAACGGGACCCGTTATTGTAACGAGATTCTTCTTCCATATGTGCGTCTTTTTAGAGGCGCTATGGGTCTGCAGTTCCTTTTCATGGACGACAATGCACCATGTCATCGCACAGTAGCTGCCGAACAGCTCTTAGAGAGTGAGGATATTGAACGTATGGATTGGCCGGCACAATCTCCGGATCTCAATCCCATCGAGCATGTATGGGATTTTCTAGGCAGACGCTTGGCAGCTCGTAACTTACCACCAGTAACGATTCGGGAGCTTTGATTGGCGCTGCAAGACGAATGGGCAGCAATGCCTCAACAACTCATTGACACCCTCATTCTCAGCATGGGCAGACGTTGTGAAACCTGCCTAGCAGTCAGGGGAGATCATATCCCCTACTAAAGACCGGATGTTTCTTGCTGGACACCCATCACAGGGATGTTTCGGCCTTCAGTCGCATTGCGCTCCATGCTACTTTTTCAATCAAGCTTCTTTTTATCCCTCTGATTTCTCTTTTAGGAAGTGTTGCTTACATTACACATGTCCTTACGTATTGGGGATCTTACGGTATTAAATGTGTTGATTTGGAAACTTTTGTACAAAGTTATATTGAAAAAACCGTCTCGTCCTTAATTTTTGCACACCAGTGTAGTTATTGCACTGTCAACGTACTAGTTTGCAGTGCATCATGGCAATTAAAAGTATAATTCTAATTAAAGGATGTTTTTTTCATGAATCCTGATTTTTTCTTAAATGAAAGAATCACCAGTGGTTTTTGAATTCATATTATTCTTAACCCGATCAAGGGACGAGGCTGACACTTGAGCTTTGGCATCCCCTCCCCAAATTACCACGCTACTTTAATGGAAAGATTTTTGTGTCTCAATAGATTCAACGTGCATCTCAGCCAACGGCGGATTTTCAGTGGCAGAAGAACTCGAATCCTTAACGAATTCGTGACTATTACCGCTAGGCTACCACGGCCACCATAACGAAGACAGAATAAGTTTTATACAATTAGAAATAAATTTTGAACAGGAATGAACAGTTTTTCAGTATGCTACTATCGACAGAAAAGTGAAATTAGAATAAAATATTTATAAATATTGGAATTCTTTTCAGTTAAAAAAAAATACTGAATATGGCTTGCGCTTAGACTTAGTTTTAAGTTAAAAACAATTCAATGATATGCTCATTTATAATATCAATTTGAGTCATCATTGGATAAAATCTCCAGAAAACTTCCTTCCTTATTGAAATATAAAGTTGAATAATAATTTTTTCCACGTTTTTATTAGAATTTCTTACAGTCCAAAGTTCTTCAATTTGTTGTTTAACCCACTTTATCCCAATTTATTTATTTTATTCACATTTGAATAGAATTAAATTTTCTAAAGTTAGTTTGTGACAGGCTCACGCGTCTTTTCATTAACATGTTCTTTTAGGTTCTTTGGGGTCTGAATTAATAGAAACTCTTTTCCAACCAAACTAAGAAGTAAAGCGTGAAGGAAAGATGCAGATTAGGAAGCTTTTAAATAACAGAAGTTTAGAGAAAGCGAGGTGGCAATTCGGGGAATGTTATGATAGTCTGTGATTCAAGTGTGAAGAGGTTTGTGAAAGGTTAAGTGACAGCCAACAGAAGTTAACCGTGACAGAGAGCCCTTAGGAGAAGGTGTATACCATTGCATTCCAGTAAAACCGCAACTTCCAGAAAGATTGTATTGATCGATCGACATTAAGGTAGGAGTAACTATTTAATATTAGGATCTGGGATAATATAGGAATCGAGTTTAGGCGTGTTAGTTATTGATAGTGGTCCGGGTTACGTTAGTTCGGTATTGCATATATTGTGTGTTTAGCCACCGTAGATTCTCTCACATATCCTATTGTTATCTAATCTGTTAGAAGTTTAAGTTTAAGATCTTAATAAAGTCATATTAAGATCATGGCAGCTTCTAGTTCTTCATTTATTCCTACATCTCTAGCTCACGCTGATAATCAAGGAGAAGGGCACCCGAGGGGGGAAGTCTTTACAAGTTAAACCTGAACAAACTAAATATAACAAAATTTGAAAACTTTATATTGTTACGTAGATCCGGATTCTAGGATTTTATGCAAAAACAATCCCAAAGAATATAAACAGTTCTTTAAGAGCGATGCGAATTTATTATCAAAAGTCCAATCCTTTAAATACAGGATTCAACAGCAATATTCACAGAGTAAATCTCCGAAGGTCTTTGTACCTTCAAAAGCCCTCAAACACAATTGCCAGTGTTTCAAAATACACGTATGTAACAGCTTATTCACAAGCATAGCCGAGCTAATCGCTAGTTAAAACAATGTTCACCCTTCGCTGGTTGAAATCAGACTGATCGCCTTTCCGGCGAGCATCGTTTTATAGGCGACTTATAGGCGACATTGTTTTATAAACATCCAGAAAAATATAACCGCTCGTGTCATTGAACGTGACACTAGTGGAGAGATCTACTACTTTCTAGAAGATTCCAGAGGGTTCCGAACTCGCCAATGGCGCCAAAATGATCGCTAAATTCGCCAAACTTGCCGCCAATTTGGTTTCCAAAAATGATGCCAACTTGGCTTTACCGCCAAGATTTCAGCCAAATTCTCATTGAATCGCCATTATAACGTAAGGGGCGGCATTGCTTGTGAATAGTACAATTTTAACATGAAATAAATATAACATAGTTTAAAATAAATGCATTAAACACTCAAATACAAATTATTTACACTATTTTCACAAAATTTGTAATAATATTATATATTTTATATAAGAAATCTGACCCGTCTTGTAAATAGGACACTGGATAAAATTTGCACTTACAGGTGTTAGTGTACTCCTAAATGATGAAAAGCTATTTCCAAATACAAAATTTTATTTTATTTCATAATATTTTCTTATTAACAAAATATTTCACTTTTCAGTTAAATTTCACTCTAATTTTGCTGGAAAGGTCCAAAGCGTTTTGTCACATTTTCAATAGTATGTTTTTGGTTTTTCCTTTGCAGTTCTCTCTTTGACAATGACGTTGTTTTTCTTGCTTTAGTAAAAAAATATCAACACTCTATCTTTACGAATATCTTATTTTCCACCAGAAGATACAGTCAAGATTCTAGGTCTACCTTTTTTCTTATTACAGTTTTTTTAGATAAACGGTTGCTACAGTTCTTCAGAACTCCTTCAAGTTTCGAACTTAATCTTTGTTGAGGATTTTGTGAATTATCCAGACGTTTACAATAACCATATCTAGTGAACGTATAAAAAGTTACCAGTACCACTTTTCCTACAAATTTTAATGGTATGAAGTCCAGCCAACCAATTATGGTGATCCCCACCACCCATATGTTTGTTGTAAGAATTTATCTCTCACAAATTTGGCATCTTCCCATTAACTTTATCTTTGTGTCCTCAAACTCGCCTCCAAATTTCATAAAATTATTATTTAGCATGGCAAATAAATGTTTTACTTCGACGGATCGATCCTGGACATGCTGATTTACAGTTCCATTGTCTACAAAATGTAAAATAAGATTTCAACTTTTGGAAGCGGTTTCGTGGCACCAGGGTAATTCCAAGCTGTCAGCATCTGACCGATCATCACGTTCACAGGTATTTGAATGATAACTAGCTAGAAGCAAAATTCCGATAAAAAACACGTATTTCGTCAGCAGTGGTCAAGAAATCGTGTTCGTTTGTTACATCTGCTGCATATCGCAAAGTTTCTTTTGCACTGAGATCGTAAGCTTCACTGGAATAAAACTGTCTAATAATCTTTGATGGGGTTTAATCTTTCAATGCAGTTTCCATCTGCTTGAGCTAGTCACATGCAGTTGAGTCAACATATGTTACCCATTTTGATAATGTAGTGATTTATTCTTTATCCATAATGACTGATGTCTTTTAGCTTTTTTTTCGGCTCTTTGTTGTCGAAACACTAGAGCTTGTGAGCGGTTTTGTGTGGAAACTATCTCCACTTCTAACCGCCAGACCCAGGAACATCTTTATAATAATCTCACTAGTATTTACTTCATTATCATCCCCTTTTTCGTCAGTTAGTTCACTGATGTCTGGTAACACAGCAATTCCAATTTCGCTCTCATCTGAATCTAAACTATTTAATAATTCTAATGCTTCCTCTAACTTCAGAAACCTTTACACTGAGATAACTAAGCAGGAGTGAAACACTAGAAGGGCAATTATTTTTTTACTCTTCATTATAAAGAGAGAAAGAGCGCGTCAATTGTGCATGCGTATCGTCTCACTGTCCTATTTAAAGGACATTAAAAATAGTTTGCAAAAACTTACCTAAGAACAATATCGCTCTAATTAACCACCAGAATCATAACGAAAGAGTAAGATCACATAAAAAACTGAAAGGGTGCCTCCCTCGGGTGCCCTTCTCCTTGATTATCAGCGTGAGCTAGAGGTGTAGGAATAAATGAAGAACTAGAAACTGCCTTGATCTCTCTCTCTCTCTCTTAATACTTTATTAAGATCATAAAACTTAAACGTCTAACAGATTAGGTAATAATAATATATGTGAGAGAATCTACGGTGGCTAAACACACAATATATATAATAACGAAATAACGTAACCCGGACCACTATCAATACTAACTCACCTAAGCTCAATTCCTAGACTATCACAGATCCGAATATTAAATAGCCACTCCTACCTTAATGTCTAATGAAGTGGCGATCAATATAATCCTAGTTGAAGTTGAGGTTCACAGGAGTGCAATGGTATGCACCTTGACCTAAGGTCTCTCTGCCACTTATAACTTCTGTTGGCTGTCAATTAACCTTTCCAAAACCTCTTCACTCTTGAATCACGGATTATCATGACATTCTCAAATTGCCACCTCGCCTACTCTAACTTCTGATATTCAAAAGCTTCCTAATTTGCATCTTTCCTTCACGCTTCACATCTTGGGTTTGGTTGGAAAAGAGTTGCAATTAATTCTGGTCCCAAAGTACATGTTAAATGAAAAAGACGCGTGAGCCCGTCACAAAATATCCAGCCAGGTGTCCATATTAAATTGAAAAGGAATTCTGCAGCCTCAAAGAGATGATACAAACAGCACCCATAAATGCGATGAATAAGCAAAATTTCCAGAGGAAGGAGGAGGGGGTGAGACTCATAACTCACTCTGGAAGAACTAATATATATCCCTACATGTTCCAACTGTCAAAATATGCGCATTATAGAAATATTGATTTCCACATGATATTTTTTAGCTGTCTTTTAAATAGGACATCATAGAAATATTGATTTCCACATGATATTTTTTAGCTGCCTTCTAAATGGGACATCATAGAAATATTGATTTCCACATGATATTTTTTAGCTGTCTTCTAAATAGGATAGCGGGATAAAATGGGTTAATGTAATCTTATAAACCCCTTGGCTACCAGACTGTGATTTCCAGCACACGCGCAAATCCCAGATTTCTGGGGATACTGACTTCACGCGTTACGACTTACATTTCATTTTTTTAACGCTGATTAACGATTACGGTCGTTGGTGTTTCGTTCCGCTTTCAAAATTTTGTACATCTATTTTAACTTTTCCTAGCCAATATGGCATCGTCGTCGGATGTTAACGAAAGTGATAGTGAATGAGAATATTTATCGGAAACCGACGAATACGAGAGTGACTCTGATACGGCTTTATCTATTTGTGATGAAGAAATGTAACCAGAATGACGATACATTTATGTAATGCATGTGGAAAAAGCTTTTTGTCCCAAGGATCATTTTGAGCAATTTCACTAAGATGTGTGTGCAATTTTAATTCTAATTTATGTATTTTTTCAAATTTTTGTGACCCAGACATTTTGTAACTTGACTTTTGAAGTTTTATATACAATCCTGTTCGAGCATGCTCAGTGGGTACCACCTGGTGGTGATTAAGTGTATTAAGCGAAACTGAGGTGGAGTTTTTAGTGTGAGGGGGAGACCAAATGAGAGAGAGGAGTGATAGAGAGAGAGGGAGAGAGGGAGAGGGAGAAAGAGGGAGAGGGAGAAAGAGGGAGAGGGAGAAAGAGGGAGAGGGAGAAAGAGGGAGAGAGAGTGTTGAGCTACAGTGCCCATTACGATGTTCGGACGTACACCTCGAACAACCGAAACTGAAAATAAAAGGTGTTTTGTCAACATTCTCGTCTGGTTTTCTGAGAGCAACACATAGGGACCCCTCCCCAACAAATCCCGAAAAAAGAAAATCTACCTTGTAATGTTTCCTGCACAGGTTATACTGGCTGTACATCTAAATAAGACACGCTTCCACATGAAGTTACAATGGGAAATGCCCTTTACGTAGCATGGATCCAAAAGTGATTACATGGTACGCAAGGGGTTAAGCAAAGAAATAATTCTAATTGAGAGAGAGAAAAAACAATGTATTATATAATAATATAATCGAAACCTCTAAAAACATAGACAAACAACTATCCTCCTTGCAACTTTTAAAAACATCCTAAAAACAATCCTCCTAAAAACAAATCAACACATAAAATGTCATGACAGACTTTTTCTTTGAACTTAGTGTAACGCTATAAAAATTCAGAATAAATTTGATTTACAAATATCACGCCTCCTCCTATTGTGTTGTCACGCCGAACTTTTATCACCACCCGCAATTGTATCATTGTTGTTCTAAATACCAATACATCTTTGCTTATTCAATATCTGAGAAAAATATGATTCTTGCACTTTACAGGGGAAAAACCACGACTTTATGACGTGTTCTTGGTTAAACAAACAATGAAATGGCTAAAATGTTAAAAGATGAAATATTTTGAAAATGTTTAATAGCTGAATCTGTATACCAAAATGTGAGAGGTGACATTTTTTGAAATTTCTTATCTTCAGTGTAATGGGTTTGTGTGTTTATGCTTTATCTACAGGTATTGAAGTTTTCAGTGCTTTTTCATTGTATTAGATAAACAAAATGTAATGATAAGATATAAATACGTCAATCAATTTAAAGTTTACAGGACAAATTTTACATTTATTTATTCTTCTATGTACTTTGATGTAAAAATACTTTACAAGCGTTGTTTTATTCATATGAAGTAGGATCCAAAATTTCAGAGACTTGACGCAAAATTCCCCAAACTTTGAATATTTTAAAATACCAGTACACAGCCACCTTCAAAATTATTTCATTGGGCAACTATATACTTTTGCTAGCCCTCGTACAATCTATGAAAACACTGCTGGAAGCCAACAAATATTATTGTTATTCTTTTTTTGCAATTATTAAAAAGATGTTCTACTTGATGTTACTTTTGCCTCAACTGATAATACAAAAAGAAATTCCTTATGACATTCTGATTCCTTAATGAAAATAAACAAAAATGCACGCACATTTCAGTTTCAGGCGAAAAACTGAGACCGATTGGGACTAATTTGCAGATATGTTGTCATACCGAAGGTCGCGCATTGTTTACTTCGGCACAGGTTAGGCAGAGCTTCGCACACCGTAATTGAACCGAATACCAAACAAACCCGTTATTTGGTTCGGAACGAAAACCAGAACTGAAAAAAATATCGATTCGTTTCTGTTTGATTGATTGATTGAATATTAACGTCGCACTGTTCAGCTACACGAGGGCTTTTGGCGACGGACCACGTAATTTTGAACCATGGTCAAGCGACGTGGACGACACCTGAGCTGGCACCCCCTCTCCTAACTACCACACCACACCAACGGGAGGACGTTTCAGCTCTCGACAGATTTAACGTGCATCGCTGCCCTACACGGCGGGTCTTTAGTGGTACTGGGCTCGAACTCGTGACAAGGCAAGCCACGATCCGATACCTATACCACTCGGCTACCGCGGCCGATTCGTTTCTGTTCGATATATCTTAAGTCACTTTGTAACTGCAACCAACTAATAAAAATTTTCTAATTTAACGTCAACCATATAATTATTTGATCTTTACACGTACATTGCTTCTCGATTTCCTGTTTGGATGTTCACAAGTACTTCTCTGTTTCAGTTTCACATATGAAACTACTTGAAGAAGGCAGATTTAACTCAACTGAATAAGTTAGAAATATAGATGATTTTTTAAGAAAAATATCAATCGAAGTTATATTTTTCGCATCTCAGCATGCGATCATCCACGGATAACAAAATCGACATGATCATAAACCTAGTTGCCAAATGCGATTTTAATAATGGATAACAATTCCAATGCTCGCCGTTCTCTGCTCACCGCTCATATCGTACAAGCTGATTAATTGCATCAATTCACATAGCGTACCAATTTAAAAAAAATAGTAAAACATAAATTTTGATATTATTACATTTTTTGTTCATTATAGAATTTTATTTTTAATGCAAAAATAAGAATATACATAAAATAAAATTATTCCTTCAGAACTGAACCAAAAACCGGAACTGAATCGATGTAATTTTTTTTTATAGTTCAACCTAAACGAAAAAATAATGGTTCAAAGCACTGATCTAAGGTCCTTTACAACGAATAGAGTCTTTGAAATGATGTTGAATGGCTAGACACACACACACACAACATTCCACATTTGTTGTTATCCGCGTCTTCTAAAAATAAATTTATTCTGAATGAAGAATTCTGTTAGAATCCATCAGTATTCTCTTTTCGCCGTGAATTCTTAGATTTCTTCAAAATGCACATACCATTGGTATGTACCTTCTTTCTCGACATAATAGAATTATTGTGGTCGTACAACCTGCTTGATATTTCTGGAATTTCTTAATAAGATGTAACAGAGCATTGTCAACTGTTACAGCGTTGTTGCATCCATCCTATTTGCATCGCGCAGTAAAGACGATGAACTCTCTAAATCAGTGTTTCTCAAACTGTGGGGCGCGCCCCCTTGGGGGGGCGTAAAAGCTCTGCAAAGGTGCGTGTGCATATTGAAAAGTCAAAAGCAAAAGATTATTTAAAAAAAAAATATTTATTTACTGAAAGTAAACAAACAAAGTACATTCTGACATAAAAAAATACACATTTACACTGATGTATTATACTTATAAATATATCAGTGCTATACAATGCATTTTATAATTAATGTAACAATTCTAAGTTAAAAACAAGTTTATTAATTACCAGTGACCCCATGGGTTTGTCATATATATAATTTATAACAAAAATTATAGGACTTATCTTGATAATTTTTGTACGCTTTATAATTTATATCTTGATAATTTTTGTACGGCCGATCATACGTTTCGCGATTCGCTTCCAATTGCCAACCGTTTTCCATGCAGGCACGCGTATGTGACGTAGTGGGGAAGAGGGGAGGAATAAAGGAGCAAAAATAATCTGGAATAAGTAAATCCTTTGCAAATATTGTCATGGTCCTTTTATTGCATTCATAAGTCTTGGAATAATTTTACGGATAGTGGTGCTTCGTACTTAGGGAAGACGTAAAGGGTGTTTTTTTAGAGGTATAGAACTTTAAATTGCAATAAAACAACGATGTATTATTCGATTGAGATGAATTTTTTTTTATTCGAAAGATATTCTTGTGGCAGTACATTTTAAATGTGATTTCTGGCATAGGACTGCCACGGCTGGCTCAGATGTAGTCCAATCTGGACGTCCAATTTTCGATGACTTTTTCCAACATTTGTGGCCGTATATCGACAATAACACGGAGAATGTTGTCTTCCAAATGGTCAAGCGTTTGTGGCTTATCCGCATAGGCCAATGACTTTGCATAGCCTCACAGAAAATAGTCTAGCGGTGTTAAATCACAAGATCTTGGAGGCCAATTCACAGGTCCAAAACGTGAAATTAGGTGGTCACCAAACGTGTCTTTCAATAAATCGATTGTGGCACGAGCTGTGTGACATGTTGCGCCGTCTTGTTGGAACCACAGCTCCTGGACACCATGATTGTTCAATTCAGGAATGAAAAAGTTAGTAATCATGGCTCTATACAGATCACCATTGACTGTAACGTTGTGGCCTTCATCGTTTTTGAAGAAGTACGGACCAATGATTCCACCAGCCCATAAAGCGCACCAAACCGTCAGTTTTTCTGGATGTAACGGTGTTTCGACATACACTTGTGGATTAGCTTCACTCCAAATGCGACAGTTTTGTTTGTTGACGTAGCCATTCAACCAGAAGTGCGCTTCATCGCTAAACAAAATTCGCTTATGAAAATCGGGAACAACGGTAATCTCGTTTTGGGCTCATTCGACGAATCTACGCCTTGCTTGATCATATTTAAAATGTAATGCCACAAGATTATCTTTCGAATAAAAAAAAATTCATGTCAATCGAATAATACATCGTTGCTTTATTGCAATTTAAAGTTCTATATCTCTCTGAAAAAAAAAACACCCTTTATATATACGTCTGGAGAAATAAAGGCTTTAGCTTAGCGAGATGTTTATATACACGGCGGGTGCTTAAGAGGTTAAAGTCGTATCGTAGTTTTAACGTCAAAGTATAGTATCATTGAATTCAGTACATTATTATTGTATGGGGTGGCGATGAAAATTATGATTGTAATTTGGGTTGCGAGAGTATTGCAACTTTGAGAAGCACTGCTCTAAATACAATTTCTAAGCCGGCAATTCAAGTAGGAGAGACGGCCAAAATCGTACTGAATACGAAAAGCAGGGACGATACAGGTTTAATTGTATGCCTTTCTTTGTCACAGAGTACCACTGTCCCCGAACATTCTTTGTGTATTAGTTAAAAGGAAGGAGAAAAAGAGACTCATTCACTCACTCATCACGAGATTCCTGTAACTATTATACCTTTCAACTTGAAATTTGAAAGGCATGTTTCTTTTGTTGAGTAGAGATCCACTAAGAACAAGTTTTGAGGAAATCGACTCCCAGAGTGTTGTTATGAAGGCGTAAAAAATAAATATACGTACATCTAGTGTGAAAAATCAAGTCCTTTCCTTTTCAAATCACGATATGAGGACCTTATAAGAATGTTTTTAAATTCTATCTAAAGCTTATATATATAATGCGAGGACTTAAGTATCAGTAACTTTTAAAAAATGTACAGTCATACGACAACACGAAATATTCAGCGAAGTGAGGTGGGAATAGCTAGTACTATATTTAATCGGACCCACTCGTGTAGTTAGTTCTGAGGGGGCCCTGTATCAAAATTCCCTGGGGGCCTTTTTAAGATACAGTAAGATCTAGCTTAGCGCGGGGTATTCGTTCCATCAAAGTAGAGCGTAATATCAAACAGCGCTAAATGAGGTTTTCTCATCATGTAAATAATGGGGTTAGGGAAAGATGGGTGGAAAATTGGTCAGTTATTTTGCCATTAAATTAATTAACTATGTTTTTTATAACAATAAAACAAAAATATAGTTCTTATAAATAAAGAAACATAATAAACGAATATACATATAAAGATAAACAAAATTCTAAGTTAATATGTGTTTACATTTCAGATCATTCAGTCTCTTCAGTATTTCCAATTTTCTGTCTTTTTATCATGAAGGTAGATTCACTTAAAGGCATATTGCGTTCAATTTCGTCGTCAGTCCATATAAAAAGTCTATTATCCATTTCATACATAGTAATATTTCTAGAACGGGTAATTCTAGTTGCAGAGCTTGTAGTAGTTGCAGTTGCCGATAGCAGTATTTTTTTCTTTATCCTTAAGAATGGTCCTTGTTGTTGAAATTGCCAAATTCAATGCAGAACCAATGTGAGATTGACGCTCAACAGTATCTTATCTTCTAATCACTTGCATTTTAGTTTCTAGTGAAATGCTTTTTCTTGTAGCTTTATTTTCGGGGTTTTTACTATCACCCATGATAAAAACTAAAAATACTAATATTTGTCCCAATAGAAATCGTTGTATTTTCTAAATTTATTCTTACAATAACGTCAACAAATGTTTGAAACGATACAAGTACGTTCGTATAACATCACAGAAAATATGAAACACAGATAAACTGCTTCGAATATTGGGAAGCCTAACGCTGCATGTAATTTCGGGGAATCCCACAATTAAAAAAAAAGAGCGTTAAACCGAAACAGCGCTAAACGAAATAGCGTTAAGCGGGATCTTACTGTATGTGCGCCCTGTCAGTGAGAATGTAGTTACACGTGTTGGGGCCCCTGTAGCTTCGGGGTCCGTATCATTGATGCGGCTGATACGGCAGTAGCTACGCTCCTTGTCAGACCTCTATTTAACGAAGTCGCTAAATTCCGAAAAAAATTTCGTTATGTGGAAAATTTGTTAAATAGATTCACTTTTAATATACTTTAGGAACCACATAAAACCGATTTTAAATTCCTAAACACTATGTATTTCTTAAAAAACGTAATTATTCTCCCTTTTTTTTGTAAATTATTATTTCTATTTACTTACATATTTTACACTTAAAAAATCTGCAAGGGTAAAACAAAATATTGTCCAAGAATGCACTGTATTTCCAATTTAGAAAGAATTTTATACTAAATTTAATGAATTTTTCAATGACATTTTATAATTTTAAGCCTACAAGTATTTTTAATCACACATTTTTTTATTACTAGTAGTTTTAAGCATACACTACCACATGCGCCCTTAAATTTAATTACAAATAAAATCTGTTAAATTTATTTGAGTTTTTTGTTTGAAAAATTACGGCAGTATTTTATTGCTCTAGGTAAGCTAGACACTTGGCAAAACCAGTTCAAGGTCATTCATCTCCATAAAATGTGTTAAAAGAGGAATTAATTTGAAAAATGTACTGAAATATTTTAAAATAGGGTGAAAAAAAACCGAGCCACAGGATGAAAATCTAGTTAAATAGAAAATACACTTCACTAGTTGGAGGTTATTTTACAAAGAAAATAGTAAAATGTTCTTGATTCCAGGGAAAAGTTGGCAAAATAGAGAAATTCGCCAAGTGAAGTTAGTTATATAAAGGTCCGACTGAATATAGATCTGAAACTTCACTTTATTTCAGCGGCTGACATGGTTATTTAATGCCTGATTTTCCTAGCTATTAATAATATATCTCATGCGAAAAAGCTAGCGTGCTATTTGAATTATTGGTTCACACCTAGGAGAGCCCCCACCCTTGGCGCGAATTACTTTGGTTGGCGATAATTGCGTGTCATGGTGTACCTTGCTTTTAAATACAACATATGGCAACCCTAACTTTTTCTAGAATTTTCGTCATTTGTGGGCGCGCATTTCAAATTTCATTTTGTTGTTGGGCGCCGGGTTGAAAGTATGGCTGCGCTTGTAAGTGAATACACGTTAGAATTTTTTACGTTATTGAATGCTAGAGGCAAGAAAGAATTGATTGAATGGTGTATGAAAGAAGGATTAATTGCTTCAAGTTATGAATGTCTTAAATGTAATGAACAAATGGGATTAAATGAACGAAAGAGTGTTGTTTTGGATGGATTTGAATGGAGATGTCGAAAAAAAGGTGTGAATACGCATTATGTTTGTAGAAGTATAAGAAAGAATTCGTTGTTTTCCAATAGTAAACGGCAATAAAACGTTTTCTCCGTAATCACACCAGCCACGCAGAAGGCATGTTCGACTATTACCTCGCTGAGTATTTATGGCGGCGCTCTCTCGCGATCACTCACTCAGCGACGAGACTTTCCAGAATTTTTTAAAAGCAGTTGTTACACTTTACCCTCCACTTGGGAAGGATCAACAATAAGAAAGTAAGTGCTGTTGTTATAGTTTTTATCTTAAATGTTAAATTTCTGTATTGTTTACATATATTTTCATTGCGCATCCATCTTATACTGCTATATTTACTTGTCACCGTTGTCGGGTTTGCTTGGCGCCATTTCGTTTTCGCTTGGCGCTTTTTCCGGTTTGGCGCCAAGGGTGGGGGCTCTCCTAGGAGTTCACCGAATTATTTACTACTGAAAACATATAACGTTTTAAAAAAAACATATATCACATAGCGCTTTGTTTCTGATGAACTTACTTGATGCATTCCATAAAATATGTACAATTCAGAATTTAAGAGCTAATTTTACAAATAAGTAACATATATATATCCACGAAGCAGGTATTAAAAAAAAAATTTTTTTTAAAGAAAATTCTCATTTGTGTAGCTGGGAATTGTGCCTCAATTGTGTGTGGCCGCGATAACCTAGTGGTCAAAGTCTCGGATCGTGGCTGGCATGTCGCGAGTTCGAGCCCAGTACCACTAAAGAACCGCCGTGTAGATGAACGATGCACGTTAAATCTGACGACAGCTCAGACGTCCTCCCGTTGGTGTGGTGTGGTAGTTAGGAGAGTGGTACCAGCTCAGGTGTCGTCCTCGTCACTTTATCATGGTTCAAAATGTCGAGGTTCGTCGCCAAAAGCCCTTGTGTAGCAGGAACAGTACGACGTTAACATTCACTCAAACATTCACGCCTCAATTTTGTATCTTTACCCAGAAAGGAACATTTTGTCACAAAGGAAAAACTGCAGAATATAAATCTTAATTCATGGACATACACCGATTTATCTTAAAGTATACATATTAAAAAACATTCAATACAAATACGCAATCTTTTACATTTTTACCAAAAATTATTTATCATAAAATTTGTTAGAATGAAATATGGGACATATTCTACACAATGTAAATTAGACTTAATTTGAACAAAGTGAACCATTGAATCAAAAAAGGTTCTACATTTGATAAAATTTTAGTCTTAGAGTTCTAGATTTTTTTAAAAAATATAAATCCAATTTGTGCATAATTCTATGGTGTCATGCAAAAAATGATTAACAATGTTTTTAGATGAGAAGAGTTTGCTCTTATGTTTCTCAATAGATGGCGCCACAATTTAAATATGAAACATAGGAATAGAATTAGGAAAAAAATTGGAAAAAATCAAACACGTATAAAATTATAAGCAATTTGAGCGTACATAAGCCTTACTCCTTATCTTTTAATTCTTTAAACATTTTAAATTCAATGTCTTCAGAAAAATAATTATATAAATAAATAAATTACATTTTACAAGAAAAATAAAAATTTGGAAATGAAGAAAAAACAAAATAATATTACCTCTCCGAATACCAGGGAAAATTCTCTGTATTTTAGAAGTCAATTATGTTTTTGTTATAAAAATTTCTGATTTTGCTCATCCTATAAAAAAACCTATTTCAAGTATAAAATATTTTAATTTTTTTTCCCACTTTTAATATGTTTTAATTTAATAAAAAATTTGTAAAATAAATTTTTTGAATCTACGACAACAACAAAAGAAAAACCTGAAAATTTATGTAGTGAATTATTTGCATTTGAATTTTTTTTTTCAATTGACTTTCCTTGAACCCACCCACAGGCTTTTTACAAGCAAATAAAAGCAGACTTTAAACAGGTTTCTCTCTCAATTGCTAAAGTGTCGCTTTTGGATTTGTTCTGTCCTACAAATTTGACCTTGTTCCCAAATTTCTCATCTTTCGCAGATTTTTACATTTATCAGATGAGTTATGCTGCATGGATATTAAATAAACCAGTTAAATTCGTTTCTTTAAACTTGAAAAAAGGACGTCCGGTAAAAATTTTGCTTTCACAGATAGGAATGATATGGCAGTCAGGATATTTTTGAATAGAAAAAAGATATCCGGTAAGAATTTTTAATTTTTTTTTTAATATTTTGACTTTTTTTTTATATTTTTTAGTTTTTTATTTATGACGTAAAGTTTGCTAAACAAAATAATTTTTTGAATTGTATTAAAGAATTAAAAAATTAAATTTAAATTTGTTTTCACAAAATTAAAAAGGAGCAGAGCCACTTTTTTACTTAGGTACGCGCCTAGGGCGCAAAAAATTGGAGGATGAAAAAGGAGGGAAAAAAAAAAAAATTAAATTACAGCGAACGTACCACCGCCTAGCGATTCGTGAGGGAAGCATTTCTGTTCAACAGTTTGATGTTGCTAAACACTCAAAATGATATTGCAATGGAAATTGATTAAATGATGTTATATTAATGATTTTCTCGAAAAAAATTATTCGTTTTTCGAAGAAAATGTTCGTTGTACAAGTACGATGACGGTGACTCAAAAAAGAAATAGATGTCGAAAAATAAAAGACAGTAAAGTGATATAAGCGATGAAAAAGATGATAAGTAACAAGTTGAAAACAGTTCATACAATAATGCATACTCTATACTGTGATTGCCAACGATTTCATCAATTCACTGAACTAATTTACAAAAGGGTGGATGGTCCATGATGCCGTAAAGTAAGAAATGAAAAAGAGTGGCCAAACGATACCACTATTCTTTCCGTACGACTGCTTTCCTGTCGACGGCGGGTCTACAGGTGGTGGATTATGGAAAGACTATCAAAACAGCAAAAACAAAAAAAGGGAAAAGAGTAAGAGAGTGTTAGGGGAAAATCTCCCGAAAGGCAAGGCAAGTGGCATGTAATTTACGGAGTTCCTGTCCCTGTAAGGGACGTACCTCCTCATCAGAATTGATAAATTTAGAGCCGAATTAATGGGGTGATATAAAGTGAAAAAGAAAATTTTTTTAATAAATTAAAAGAGAGAATTAAATGGGCAGACCAAATCTGCTAAAAAACAGTGGCGGACGGAGTCCGCTCACCGAAGAAAGAATTGCCCAGCTTACTGCGATTTGATTGGCCGAAGCCGATCTATGCAGAAAGCGGGCGTGGAAATGGATTGGGTCGATCCGAAAATAAACGACCCGAAACAAAGAGATCTTGGTATTAAATAAAAATTCCAAGACCCCATACAATAAAGAAGGGGGAAGAAAATAAATTTTGAATAAAATTTAAATGATCCAACTTGCACATCGCCTGTAAAAATGGGGGAGGGGACCAAAAAAAAACAAGAGAATATAGGACTGATCGCGGTATAAGAATTTATATAACGCAATGAAGTCATATTTATAAGTGATATAACATGATGATAATTGATAAATCTCCCGAAACTAAACAGGAAAAGTAAGAACTGAAGGAGGAAGGGGGGGGGGCGCAACTATTGAAGGGACTAGGGCACCGAGGAGGTTAAAAACGGCCCTAAAAAGGAGCATTGAGAATCCTTGCTCTACTAAGCTATAGTACAGTAAGTTTAAACTTTAGTTCTCCAGTTAAATTAAGGTTGCTCAATAGTAATGGACTTCATTTTTTTTAAAACTGTGCTTGGAGGATGACATGTTACTTGAATATGCCCTTTGCTTTCCAAATCCTGTCACGTAATGGCTGCATGTTGATAACTTTTGATGCACATAACATGTTGATAACTTTTAAATTATCTTATATAATGTTATTCTCTAGAAACCCATATGCGTTTTCACATTTTACTGTGGAGTTAAAAATGACATAGAAAAACAATATTAAAAATAGTGGAATAAAGTAACTACACTTATAAATTAATTCTATTTAACAATATTAGTTATTGAATAGCCGAAAATTTTAAGGAAAAAAAGGAGGGAAAAGGGGAACGTTTATAGGGTTGTTAAAAAATCAAAACGGAACATTTCGAAACATACGCAATTATTGCATAATTTGAAATAGGAAGTGCAGCAATAAATATGAAAATAATAAAAGAGTATCCCTTTTCATCATGTAATAGTAAGTCTTCCTATCTATTGTAAAATATTCTTTGGAAAGCTCAAACATCAAAATTACACTGAAATTCATCCTCATTGATATCTCAAAATGAATTAATAAAATATATCCATCTAAAAATGATAATATTTAAAAGAGATTACTATAATTGCTTAATTTCGATTGAAGTCTCAATTTTTCCATATTCTGTATGAATACGAATAGGTTAGTCTTGAATCCACCACCTACAATTCCCTAAGCCATGGGAAAGATGTTATACCTTCATAGTCAATGATTCACGTTTCCCGACTCTTCAAAAACGAAATATTTAGATATTGAAAACCATGAACAAAAGAAATTCGGAAAGTTTGGTTGGATTTTGATTTGATATGATTTTTTTTATCAATGCCGTGCTTTGAAGCTGCACTGGGGTTATTCACAATGGACCTCGTATTTCTGAATAATGGTTGAACGAAAACGACACCTGTGCTGGTATTCCACCCTCCAAACTTCCACATCCCACGAACGTAAGGACTTTGAGCCAGGACCTCTACATGGCGGATCTTTAGTGGCACCAGGAGTCGTAACCAATTTGGCTGGAACCAACATCGTTGTAAAGCTATAACGAATGTTAGAGTCGAGGAACACAAAGGTAACATGTTGAACTGTTATTCGACCATCACAATTTAATCATTAATTTCGAAAGCAAATGAGGCCATTTCATGATCGGTTTTGACAAATGTTTGTCGTGAGATTATGTGTAGCTTGTGGGAGTTTGTGAGTTGCATAGCTATATAAAACACATGGTGTGAGGCACCTACCCTTGGGTGCCCCATTTCTACATTATCTACGCGACGTGCATCTGTAGAAAAGAACGAAGAATCACGCAAATTTGTAATCTTAATATTTTTTTTATTAAGATCTTAACTTATATAAACACTATATACAATAATAATTATAATCAAATTAAGCAAATCTGGAGTGAGAAGACACAATTCGTATTGCTAAATAATTGCGTGATTGACCACTATATCTAACTTTACAGATTATCTCATTAATATACACAGTTTCCTTATATCTTAATTTAAGACGCTTACCGCTATATCCTAGGTAACAGCTATTCTCTTGGTCCTAACTGACGTGTCTTTACTCCTTGTGGAATGGTATCCACCTTTAGCTTGAATACACAGGTACGGGTAGGTTAATTCTTGCACTTGGAATTTCCTCTAGCTCTAACTTAAGCGCTTCTAATCATAAACATAGACCTCATATAGCAATTTCACATAGCCACCTCGCAAACACTAAAATTCTACTATATATAAGATTCCTAATTTGCATTCTCACATTCTTCTTCTCGAGATGGTGGGAAAGAATTGCCATTCTGGCCCCCAAAGGACTCCAAGAGGACATTAATGGAAATCTTGATGAAAGCCCGTCACAATGGGAACTTATAACAAACATAATTAAATGATGTTAGGGTGAAACAAACTCATCATTGATATGCGGGCAATAGACTTGGTTTGACCCTAGTCCTTAAATGTGACGGATGCTCCCAGACTACACTGCCTCGTCCTGCCAGTGGTAACATCAAGTGCCTCTCAATCCCTACGAAAAAAAAGATCTCCATTTATGCAAGGTGTTAAAATCTTCAGGCTTCCCCCGAACACGTAATGTGTTGTATGGATCTCACAAGTAAAGATAGTGACACAGATCCTCTTCTTGTGCTCCACTTTTTGAGTATCAACGATTTAAGGTATCCGACTACCCTAAAATTGTGAATTTTGCCAAAAATTGAAAAAATTTTCTTACGATTTTATTTTATAGCTTATATCTTAGTAGCTTTATAAAAATATGAAGTTTATTATTTTCCATTCACTAGAATCAAAACTGTAAGTGTTTTAGTAAAGGCAGATGCTACTACTTTAAGCAAAAGGTCATACTGTTAAAGGCGTTTTACTCGAAATGTGTTTTTTTGAAGATGCTCAAACGGGGACAGTGATTACTCAAAAAGTTTTGAAAATAATTCACTGAAATTTTTTGTGTATGATTTGTGTAATAGTAAAAGTGTTTTAACACGTTCAGATTTATCAATCTCTGTTCTATTACAAAATTTACTGTCCCTTATGTGAATATAATCACCGTTTGTTTAAGCAATTTCCTATCTATATATGTGACGAATCTGTACGGAACCTTTCCACTAATCTTCTTAGGCGTCTTTTTGGGGAATATAAATTCGCGTTTATTTCCAATCAACTCAAAAAAGATGAACGGGATATGCAAAATAGATAAGGTAAATAAAGACCCGCCGTGTAAGGCAGCGATGCATGCTAAATCTGAAACGTCCTCCCGTTGGTGTGGTGTGGTAGTTAGGAGAGGAAAGTGCCAGCTCAGGTGTCGTCCACGTCACTTGACCATGGTTCAAAATTACGTGGTCCGTCACCAAAAACTCTCGTGTTGCTGAACAGTGCGACGTTAATATTCACTCACTTTCTGACCCCTGTTCCCACGACTTTCCCCTTTGTGTTCAGGGCTGGAATGGCCTCCATTCTGAGTTGGTCTTCCGTTTCCCACACATCCAAGACGACAGTGAGTCTGGAGGGGATACCCCCCTTATGAGCCATAAGAGTTCCTGCATTCAGAGGGGCCGGGATACAAGAGATGGTAGAGAGGAATTAAAAATTAAAGCGAGAGGGCTCGCGGAGGAGAACCGAGAGAGGTCTCTAGGAAGCGACTACAAAGGTGGATGGAGAAAGCGCGACGAACAAAGATCGGCGTGGAATCAGTAGTGATGACGCTTTCTGAAAGCTAGAATAGACTAATGAACTGTGGACACTGTTTACTGCTATATTTTACCGGGGTCAATATTTCATGAGCTTTAAAATTAAATAAATATTCCTAAGTTTAGCTGCACGAAGTTATAACACTTTTTAAAATGGCTCTTATAATCATAGTCTTTTTTAAGGTCATCACATGGACAATCTCGTGGAGCGGAAAACATAAGTTAACATTCTTTGCGCTTTTTCAACTTTTATCTGTGTTCTAAACATATTTCTCAGCATTTGTAATAAAATTAATGTTTAAGGATAAATTGGGTTTCTTTTTGAGTAAGTAAAAATATTGCAATAAGTAAATAAAAGGTAAGAAATTAAGGAAGATTATATATAAGATGTCTTGAGTCAGAATTAAATCTAGTTTTCAGTCTATGTTTTTTTGAAAATTAACTTTCGATTTTCAAATGTTGATAATTTGTAATTATTATTTGAAATGAAATATGCGGTTCTGAAAAATTATATTGTCATAAATTTAAACAAAAGACATGAAAATATTTCGTAAGATATATTCACATTATTAAAAAAATATTGAACTATAGTAAAAATGTTATTAATATTTTTAAATAATGCTCGGAACTAATTCTTCTAAGCATCTGGAAAAAGAAATCTGAAAAACCTTAGACATTAATTGCATCATAAAGAGTATTCTGAAGCTCAATTTACGTGTGAAATGCAGTTACCGAATGAATTCTGCTTGTTATAAATTTTATGTAACTGTTAAGATGTGCTCTTGGAATTCTACTACTTTATTTTTATTTTCCAGCTGAGAAAAATTTACTAAATTTATGAAACGTTGAATTTTGTATATTCTATGTGCTAAAGAATTTATTTATTTTTTTGAATATTTTATTGAATTTTTTAAATAATTTTAGTGTTGCATCTTGAGTATTTATTCTTTTTGTACGACTTACTTGTTTATTTTGTAATCAGCTTTTTTTTTATATTTGTAATGTACAATTTTTTTTAAAATTGACTTTTTATGCAGTGAATTCGATTTTCAGGTTTATGTAGAAAAGTTGCCTATTAGGCAGTGGCAGTGTAACCATTTTACAAAAAATGGTTACATTGCCATTTTATATGTGTATTTGTTTTTTTTTATTGGAAACTTCTTTCTATATAAGTTGCATAATTTAAGTATTCTAATTTGTTTTATGCAAATTCAGAAAGTTGATTGTATAGATTTAAGATCTGAAATTTTAGAATTCTTTAAATATTTCATTTAATCTGGTTAGTTAGTCAGTTAGATCCTCTATTTGTTCTCTATTTGTCCTTATATTATAGTGTTACATTCATAGAGTCTGCTTTATTTACTTATAGTGTATTCATGTAATGTTAAAATTAAGTGTCAATAAATAGTGTATATTAAAATGAGTATGATTATTGAATAAAACTGTCCAATAAGAATTTTCTGCTTCATTATATGAGAAATTTACATGAAAAAAAATTAAATTTGTTCTACTTTAAAATAATTTTATTAAAAAGCCTATTTCTTTAAGCATGTTTCTTAATTTATTAAAAAAAAAAATCAAGTTAATTTCTTTCTGAATGTTGGAGACAGGCATTTCTAAAAAAATTCAAACCTTTTGAAGGGTAATAATTACAAAGGATGTCAAACTATAAAACATATCAAATGTTTGTTTATAATGAGATTATTTCAGATATCCCAAACCTTTAAATGATGTTAAAAACAATTTCATTTCCATCACAGAAGAATTCCTAATTATTAATCAAAAACTTTCATTTTTAACCAACTATTATTTTATACACTCTGTCCTCAAAAAGTATAAATCTCTTGTTAAACATTAGAAATAGGTATGAAAATTTTTAAATAAACAAAAATATATCCATGTCATTGACAAATCTTATTATAAATTCATTTCCAAAATTATATTTACTTGCATTTCCTGTTTCTGAATGTTCCATACTCTTCTATGAGAAATTATTGAGATAATGTTTCTAAAAACATTAAATATTTGTAGCTGGGGTATTTACTAAGGGAATCAGAGAATGAAAGGTATAAACACTAACATTTCAAAATGGGACCATTTCATATCTGCATGTTTCTTATAAATTACACTATTTTATGAATTTATGAGGAGTGATACACTATATGTACCAATAAGTAATTGCACGCATATGAGAAGTTTTTCCAAATTCAATGCTCTCAATTCTATACTGTAAATCATTTTCCTGCGTAAATAAACATAATAAACTACATGAAAACAAAGGACTTATTATTTGGATGCTAAAAATAATCTAGAACTATTAATAAATATATAAACAAACACTGTGCAAGAAGCTACCGGCTTCGCACACTAACATCTGATGACAAATATACTAAACTGAAACAAAAATTATGTTAGAAAATTACGAGAAAAATACTTCATACCTAATTATTAAACAAGGATAATGCAAAAATATAATAAAAATAAATAAAATTTCAGAAATAAGCTTCACACACAAGAAGTAAACATATCAAGCATACGGAATTTACACACTAATTCAAAACGTGGGGAAATGTTGCTATCCTCGTCACGTGATTTCGACTAGGCGTCTCAATGTCTGTGAATCAACCTCATTAAGGATCTTTTCATCGATTATGGATCAATATAAGAAGATTGATTCAACTAAATTTTATAGAAATGACCTTTTTCTTTTTTCCTGTTATGGGGCTGCGTATTGGTATTTCTACCTTTGCAGACCTAGTACAATCCCCAGGAGCTAATATCACTTTTTAGTGACCCATGAACAACTCTAATTTTTCATTTTCAACCCATATAAATATTTTAAGGCAGTTCCACTTTACATATAGCAGCGCTCATCGTTAAGCACAACCCATCTGCAGTGAAATAAGAACTTGAACCAAAAGTTTGATTTAAAAAATGTGGGCTACGAAGCCAGTGATTGTCCCCTTTCGATTATGTAGGCCTCAACGATAGCTTTAAAAATAAATAATAAAAGCAATACATTTTAGCTAAATTGACAAAACAGAAAAAGCAATACGAAGGCTATAGGCATCAAGCCTAGTGATTACCCAATCTAGAGAACAGAATAATACCTAAGTGGGCATCTCACGTTCCAAACTTTCATACCACGCCAATCTGAGCTGCTACAAATCAAACGCAATTTAATAATAATAATAACAAAACCGTTTGACCGCAGTTGACCTTGGATTTTTTTTCATACAAAATATTTGTCAAAGATATTTGAAAACTTGTGTGAGATATGTAGTACTTCTTACAAATTCTTATACTCTTATCTATTTGCGTTCAATCATCTCTCAGCACATCTCTCACCACATTGATTTCCGAAGTCTTTAACAATACGGTCTTTTAATGTCACAGGATTCTGACTGTACTCATTGCTACATAATCATTTGTTTTCGCAGCATATACTGTGTTCTTTAATAAAATCCTGAAATAAAACTTAAATTCGGAAATTAGTTAATTTTTCCTCACGGAAATCGTTTCTAAAGTGTTAAGTCGGAAGCGCGAAACAGAAAATTCAAGGAAAACAGGCTGAGTGCACCGGAAAAAGGTGTCACGTTCAATTCCTCCTGTTACACAAATGCTAACAATTTATCATTTGAAGTTCATTAAAATGACTACAATTTTATAAAAACACAATTGCTCATTTTTTTTTTTTTCGTTTGAAAACATAAGTTCTTATTAAATAAGTACCGTAAAATCCGGCGTATAACGAGCAATTTTAACACCAAAAATTAGATCGAAATTTACGGTTGCATGTTATACGCCGGGTATAAAAATGATAGCTTACAAAATAATAATAATAAAAAAGAAGAGCATAGAATAAAATTAGACGTCTACATGTATCGAAATACTGTTTCGTTAAAATAAATGGCATTCCTTAGGAACTTAAGGAGTTGCAGTTCTAGAATTATACTATTTCTTTTCTAAAGCTTGGAATAATACCTCGAACAAATGACTTCAAAATATAAGAACATTATGTACGTACAATTCCTGTTTCTTCATAAAAAAGGAGTGTGCGTTATACGGCGAAAATACATAAAAATCGAAAATTGTAACTTGAAAGTATAGGTGCGTTATGCACCGGATTTTACGGTACATTATTGTAAGCTCTCGCAGAAAAGGAAAATGCGAGGAAGACTTGAAATTTATTTTTTTCATGCTTGAAAAAAAAGTAGAGTTACATAATACATGCAAATTACAGTTTTACAACTTGAGCAATGAGAATGAACAGTTGTATAATTTGTACAATGAGGTTTGGTCCGTCGTAGGTAGACAGGGGGTGACCCCCCTCCCCGAGTATTTTTATATTAAAATTTTTAAAAAATGAAAAACAACTACACAAAGAAGACATAGCTTGATTCATCTCGTTAATATAAAAGAACTTGAGAAATATATTATTTTAAAAGTTTGTATTGCGCATTCTTCTAAAAAGTTTTCCCTCGTCACTTTACAAGAATATGAAAATCATCGATTTTAGTTATAAATATTTTTCTCATAAAAAACCGGTACTGAATCATACAATAGTTAATAATAAACCGTAGAAGAGAAATTTATGACGTCAACATATCATTTCAGGACGTACCTAAAGTAAAAACCACCACGAGTGTTTGGTGGTTTTATAACTTGTAAAATGGCTGAATGAATTTGACGATCTCATAGGATGAATAAGAAAAAAGCAACTTTCATTCATTTTAATTCATATACTTGTCATTCACACCGTTTTGGACACAAAATTTCATGAATGGATAATTTCGGCATGCTTAATTCATAAAATCACGGCATAATTTTCGACTTCGTAACTGAACTACTTGGGGGTGGGGGCCTGGAATATTTTTTTGTGTTAAAAGAATTTCGTATTAAAAGATATTGCAATAATAATATAATGATAATAATTATAATAAATAAAATAAAAAAACACACGTTCAACAAAATTAAGTTTATTAGAGAAGATTTTATTTACATATACATGTTTGTATGGATGTTGTGACGTTTCCGGGTATATGAATCCCGTACCTTTGGTGTGGTAGCACGATACACTACCAATTTAAATATACTAAAGTTTAATTATTGAAATCCTACAAGTCATTAAAAAACAATAATTTTTAATAATTGAATTAAATATACTACGGTAATAGGTACAGATATTTAGCTGAAAAAATTCATATTTCTTGCAGTTAAATTAAAAAAAGTTCTTTTGAATTTAGTTTTTGAAATTTAAATGGCGTGCATCTAGCCCTTTGTCTCGAAGAATTTCGTGGGTCTCGATGTGACATCGACAGACACGGGGCTTTAGGAACAACAACAAAGCTTCTCATTTGTTTCATGAATTTCCTGCAGCTTCATAAAACCAAGTTTCAGGCATTACTATTTCCAGATGGCTTGTGTGCGTGGTAGCCTAGTGCTTAAGGTCACGGGATCATGGCTGGTGTGTCATGAGTTCGAGACTAGTGCCGCTGTGAAGACCCATCATGTAGAGGGTTTGATGCATGTTAAATCTGTCATGGCTCCAACGTCATTGCTCAGGGTGGTAGTTAGGAAAATTGATTCCAGCTCAGATGTCATCCTCGTCACCTGACTGTGGTTCAAAATTATGAAGTCGTCGCTAATAACCTTCTTGCCGTTTTAGACTGCACACTCATTCTAATTTTTTTATGCAACATATCAAAAAAATATTCATAATTTTTAAAAATTACTCTTAAATGCAGATTGCACAAACAAATCTGTAGCCCCCGAAAAAAACCCATAAATTATTATTACCTTTTGATAAAATGATAACATAGTACCGTTTGAAAAAAAATTATTCTCATATTGGCCAATTGCTATTATTCACCCAATGTTAATCCATCAACTATGACAATTTTTCACCTCAGTTCTCTCATTTCGTAAAAGAAAATGACAAGGGTAAAAACGATTTGGAAAAATATTTAGACTAAGAAATTGCACTAGCATTTGAATTAATAATCGTGCGTTGCTGAAATGCTTCCAGTACACTCGTGTTTGTCTGTTTTGCTGTAGGTTTATCACAGGTCTTGCATTCTATTTTTAGCCTTTCTTGATTTAGATCTTTAATTCTTCAAAAAAAAAAAAAAGCTCTTCTTGGCATAAAATGTGTGCAGTCATTCCTTGAAAAAAATCGGAGCATTTTTAATGGAAAAAAAAATTACCTTTAACAGACTTTTATATCATCAATGGATTATCAACACAGGAAGATAGAGTGACTGAAATAAAGAAAAAAGATGCATTGTGTTTATTTTTAGGGAAAAAATTGCATGTTTTATTTTCAGTAAAACTTTATTTCTCTTGAAGCACGCTAAAAATTAGGCGTACTGATTTCGTGGATATACATACAACATTGGGAACTGACTCACACACAAAATATTTCTGAGAAAATAAAGGGTGTTTTTTTAAGAGGTATAGAATTTAAATTGCAATAAAAAAACAACAACGATGTAGTATTCGATTGACATGAATTTTTTTTATTCGAAAGATAATCTTGTGGCATTACATTTTAAATATGATTTCTGGCATAGGACTGCCACGGCTGGCTCGGATGTAGTCCAATCTGGACGTCCAATTTTCGATGACTTTTTCCAACATTTGTGGCCGCATATCGGCAATAACAAGGAGAATGTTGTCTTCCAAATGGTCAAGCGTTTGTGGCTTATCCGCATAGACCAATGACTTTACATAGCTCCACAAAAAATAGTCTAGCGGTGTTAAATCACAAGATCTTGGAGGCCAACTCACGGGTCCAAAATGTGAAATTAGGCGGTCACCCAACGTGTCTTTCAATAAATCGATTGTGGCACGAGCTGTGTGACATGTTGCGCCGTCTTGTTGGAACCAAAGCTCCTGGACATCATGATTGTTCAATTCAGGAATGAAAAAGTTAGTAATCATGGCTCTATACCGATCACCATTGACTGTAACGTTGTGGCCTTCATCGTTTTTGAAGAAGGATTCCACCAGCCCATAAAGCGCACCAAACAGTCAGTTTTTCTGGATGTAACGGTGTTTCGACATACACTTGTGGATTAGCTTCCCTCCAAATGCGGCAGTTTTGTTTGCTGACGTAGCCATTCAACCAGAAGTGCGCTTCATCGCTAAACAAAATTCGCTTATGAAAATCGGGAACAACGGCCATCTTGTTTTGGGCCCATTCGACGAATCTACGCCTTGCTTGATGATCGTTTTGATGAATTGCCAAACCAAACTGAGAATAAATCACTTGACAGCTGTTAAATCGGTCGCCATCTTGGAAAGTAATGCCAACTTAAACTTCTATACCTGAAAAAAAAAACACTCTGTACAAATATAAAACATACTTTCATCTACAGTGTGACACATAAACAGCGCCCAATCTCTGCACACCCAGATTTCTGATTGGGAGTACATAAAAAATACCTTAAAACTTGAGCGGTATGGACAACTTACTTGAAGTGTCCTATTAAAAAATACGGTAACCTCTCCGTTATAGAGTGGTGGAGCACCATCCTGTTTGAACAAAAAGCCTGGTTACTGGATTTTGATGTCGGAGGATCGACAATCCATTCTCTTCGAACACGTCTTTGTACCCGTGTAACTGATTTTAATTCCATTAACCCAGTGTTTCTCAAACTGTGGGGCGCGTTCCCCCGGGGGACGCGATGACCTTACGAGGGGGGCGCGAGCATATCGAAAGTAAAAGATTTAAAAATAATTAGTTTACTGGAATGAATTAAAAAAATACTTTCAGACATAATAAAAAAATACACTTTTACACTGATATAATTTATAAGCGCGCGTGCGCGATATTAAGTCAGCAAAAATAAAAACTTCTTCAATACCTATAATTAGCTATCTTTGATCCTATAACCAAATAAAAAAAAACTTTTATTTAATTTGCTGTAATCCCATGATGAGAGATTTTTTTATTACGCTTTTTTTTTTTTTTTTAACCTAACATACTTCTCTTTCAGAGAAAAAACAGATCCCAGATCCAGAATCGAAAAAAATTTAGGAACATAAAAAATTCATCACTGTCATTATTTTTGAAATACTGCACATTATAGCTGTAATCTGTTTGACCTTCTAAGTTATTGGTACAGTTAGTTATGACCCCTCTCTTATGTGTTCTCTGTTGCGCTTTTTTCCATGCAAAAGAGTTTTATGATATTTGGAAAACCACGGAGAGCACACACACACACACACAAGCACATGAAGGATTACTTGTCCAAGACATATTTTTATAAATATTCTCAACATATAAAGCATAACCAAAAACGTTTCACACAATTTTTTAGCAGTAACATACATATTATCATAATGAATATACTTTTTACCCGGAAGTGATCGCGCGGGACACAGATTACGAAATCGTTGATTCTGGGAAAACTGTTTATTTATTACCAAAGAGAAAAATTGAAAAGTCCTTGAAAGTAGGTAAGTAAACTTTCTCTTAATTAAATTATTCACTGGAATCATGATTTGTATCGTGTACAATAAAATAATTATAAAAAAAAATGGATTGGGGTGACTCAATAACCCCGACCGTACCGAGTGCGCGCCTGCTCTTGGGTTAAAACATGTTGAAGTCTTTTCACTTTAAATATTAAAAATAACACAATTATTCTTCATCGATATTTTATATTATTGATCATTATTTAACATCAGTGGCGCACACACGGGGGCAAAGCCCTTGACTTTTTCCGATTGATTATAATTCTAAGTTTATAGTACGCAAAATTTAATTAAGTATTTGTTATTAAGGATTAATTTTATTAATTAATGCTAATTATTTATTTAAGAATTAGTTTTTACTGTGTTTTGTTCCCGAAAATCGACAAAATTAAAAGGAGTATAATACAAGATTGGTGAACTTTCGACCCCGGAGCCCCTCCCTTGAAAAGGCCGCGGTAGCCGAGTGGTATAGGTATCGGACCGTGGCTTGCTTTGTCACGGGTTCGAGCCCAGTACCACTAAAGACCCGCCATGTAGGGCAGCGATGCACGTTAAATCTGTCGAGAGCTGAAACGTCCTCCCGTTGGTGTGGTGTGGTAGTTAGGAGAAGGAGGTGCCAGATCAGGTGTCGTCCACGTCACTTAACCATGGTTCAAAATTACGTGGTCCGTCGCCGAAAGCCCTCGTGTAGCTGAACAGTGCGACGTTAATATTCAATCAATCAATCAACCCCCTTGAAAAATTCCTGCGTGCGCTACTGTTTAACATCAATTATAAAAGCTAATTCTGTAAGGCTTAA
Source organism: Trichonephila clavipes (assembly GCA_019973935.1). Taxonomy (NCBI): domain Eukaryota; kingdom Metazoa; phylum Arthropoda; class Arachnida; order Araneae; family Nephilidae; genus Trichonephila; species Trichonephila clavipes. Next base: position 2,882,493 of record BMAU01021369.1, read on the forward strand.
AATTACAATTCGCTTTAAAACTAATTATAATTTGAGCAACCATTTAAAAAAAATGATTTTACTTTTTTGTAAACATTGTCGAGCACTTGGCTTTGTTTCCCTTACAATTCAGCTATTATATCAATAATGTTTTATTTTCTTATAAATGAACTCGTGCAAAGAGCGGGCACTTCAGCCGGTATACTTTTAATGTATCAGTGCTGCACAGAATATTTTATAACTAATTAATTAATACTAAATTAAGAACAAGTTGAATAAGTATTAATGACGTCCATGAGCTTGTCTTGGAAAGCAAAGTTTTTATAAGGAATGCTTATGATTAGAAATTGACCCTCTGAGTTCTTTTTCCATATTTAGCAGATATCTATATTTTGTCTTCTAAGCAGCTACCGCATTTTTGCAATATGTTCAATTTAAAAATTAGGGGGAAAGGAAAAATAACATAATCATTATCCTATTATTTAATTAATTAATTTATTTTGCTTAAAAGTAGTATACAAAATTTTAATACTTATGTTACTAATTTGTATGGTTTATAATTAAGATCGCGTATTGTTGCTTTAGCGTCAAAGTGCATTATTGTTGCATTCAGTACATTATTAATGTATAAGGGGGCGCGATAAAAATTGTGATTGAAAAGGGGGCGCCAGTATTGAAAGTTTGAGAAGCACTGCTTTAATCAAAGTACGCACTGCACCTTTTGCTGTGGCGTCCACATCTTTACTAATGAAGTCAGTCCAACAAATTTATTGCCTGCGATTGTCGAAAAATGCGGGCACGTGTGGCTGATCGGATTAGACCCAAAAAATCTCGAAGGGGTTTCCAATCCGCGGAGGTGTAGTTTATTACATTCTAATGTGTAGGTTTTCAAGGTGGGCTCTAACGCCCCCCCTTGTAGGTGTTTGAGGCTTTCAGAGGGCCAGTAAAAGACCCAGAGAATATTAGCGGGCTTTGAGATGGCACAGAGGGGCTTCGGCAGATTGACCAAATAGAGTAAAAAATGACTAAAAATATACGCTAATTATGAACTAACAAAATGAAACTTTTTTTGATACTGGTTACTTTATGTGTTGATTGCATATATTTCAATCATTTCTATCACGTGTAAGAAAATTCATATATTTCGGTAGTTCGGGAATAGACATTACATGACACTAACATTACATTACAGTCAGACCTACATTAAATTGAATGATATAGTAAATTTTAATTTTTGTAGCGTACGTGTTGTCTTTGTCTGAGAGCAGTAGGAAAACTGCTTCGTCCCCTGCATTTCATAACGTATATTATCCAAGAAATATAATTAAGTATGTTTACCAGGATTATTGTGAATTACTTCATATCATCAAAACCTTCTTTCAAAAGCGTCTTTATAAAAGGTAACCTAAAACTTTTATTCCACTCTTTTAAATAAAGAAGAAATTCAATAGCGTCAATTCCAATAATATCCTATCTAAAAATAAAATATATAATATTACACATTTAAATATATTTGAGGCAATAGCTATTTCAGATTCGCAAGCAGAAAAAAAAAATTGGGGACTTTAGGAAAAAAAAATATTCTATTAGTAATAGAATATTGTTTTAAATTTAAGTCTTGTGTTTTCTCCAGAGTTCATTTCATTCATTTCTTTAGAGTGGGATGGGGATGTATCGAAATATTCACTAGAAAAGGGGGCGCCAGTTAAAAAAAGATTGGGTGAGTGAGTGAACGTTGCTCTGTTTAGCTACACGAGAGCTTTTGGCGACGGACCTCGTCATTTTGAACACGGTCAAGTGACGAGGACGACACCTGAGCTGGCACCCCCTCTCCTACCTACCACACCACACGAATGAGTGGACGTTTGAGATCTCGACAGATTTAACGTGCATAGCTGCCCTACACGGCGGGTCTTTAGTGGTACTGGGCTCGAACTCATGGCATGCCTATCTTGATACAATGCTTAACCACTGGGCTACCGCAGCCTTAAAAAAAGGCTGGGAATCCGTGTTCTAATGGGTAGTTCCGTAATAATAAGCTATGACTTTTGGATACTAAGCTCGGACACCCTGTACTATAAAAAATAGTCGAATTGAAATAAATGCCTGTATCCCCTCCGAGTAGTAAAAATCAAATAATAGTTGCTGCAGACACATATTAAAATGTTTTTTTCAACCTAAGCTTATTAAATTATGCGAAAACAAAATGAACTGTATGCGTATTTTGCACAGCGAAAAGGAGTGAGACAACACAAGAACATAAAATACCGCATCAAATGGAAGAGAGACAATATATTATGCGAAGACTGCACGAAAATTTCGCTTTTTGCATAATGAGTTCCTGCATTAGAATAATGGAAGCGCGTCACGGTGGACATCGTAAACTTTATTCTGCTTCTATCAAACGAGGGTCAGATGAGATTTTCGACGAGAGTTATGACCGCCATCCATTTAAAAGAAGTTCTTTTCTGTTTTGTATAATGTTGGGAGTGTTGCCACGGGATAAATGTTAAATGACGTCGTGCATTAATTTGACGTCAATTCTTCACGTTTGCGCACGAGTATGCATTTTTATCAGGACAGGGGATGTAAGCAAATTTAAGGAATTAAGTTTCAGAAGACAAATTTAAGTATATGAAGATATAGAAAAAAATTTATTTATTTTTTCCTTAAAAAGCGTTAAACATTTTATAGTTTGCCCCTGAAAGGTACAGGTAATCCAATAATATTTTTGATTCAACACCTACTTTATTTGGAAGTTTATCTCGAAATACTATGGGTAGAGAAGTTATATAAAATTTCTAAATAAAAGTTTTTATTTCTTTATTTTTTTACGTATTATTTATCAACATCTTTTTTATATTTATGGTAAGATTGAATTAGTTTATAAGATTATTCCTCGTTATATATATCGTGTCTACCAATGAATTACACACAAAAAAGTTGCATGTAATTTAGATAGAGATGTAGATGAATGAGATTCAGTCTACAAGTCCATCATTTTCACAAATGTTTGATTTGGCTTCTTTTCGTTTCTATGTATGTTTTGAAATTCCGTGTTATATTTTCAATCCCGGGATTTCGGGATTATATTATCCAAATCCGGGATTATGATTGCACTATTTATTAAAAATACTTACACATTACATAGTTGGAATTGCATACTAAAACTGTAAAAATATTATTAAAAACTGTTTTAATATTAATTTTATTGAAACAAATAACAAAAATTAATTCATTACAAAAAGCAATTAAAGCTAAAACAAAATGAAATTAAAAAAACATTTCTTTATTTCTTGTGTTTCTGTAAATCTTTAGAAAAACACAGCTCGTCCAGCGTTTCATCGCTTAAACGGCTTCTTATTTTTATTACAAATTATCCTGCCGATGAAAATGCTCGTTCGGATTCTATACTAGTAGATGTTATCGTCATTTAACAGGAATATGTTCTTTTCAGGTAGTTACCGTGTCTCTCCCACCATTTTCAAAAAAGAGACATTTCTTTTTGAATTTTTGATGACAGTGTCTCAAATCTAATAGACTGCTTTGGTGCATATACCCCTTTAATAACTTCATCTAGTTCTTCTGATACTCTTATTGGTTTTTGTGTTTTTATTGATCCAGTTATTAAATCTGAATGTGAAACAATTTCAAGTGTTACCTTATTAGAAATAGAAGATCCAATTGCATGAGTAATGCCAATGTCTCAAGTTTTTCAAGCAGGTCCGCTACTAATTTACGGCATTTAATTAAAAAATGAACTGTGACAAAATCTATTCTTGAGATGTTGCTTATATTATAGTGTAAGTATTGCAATGAACCACTTAGATCTATGTGACGTTCTTCCACATATACGAGAAATGAGAGCCGCATACATTTTTTACTCATAACACTTATAATTCCACAAAAAAGTTCTACGTACATCTTTCATAAATAGAATATAATTCCACAAAAAAATTCTACGTACATATTTCATAAACAAAATATAATTCCACAAAAAAATTCTACGTACATATTTCATAAACAAAATATAAGCTTTCTAAGGATTAGGGTATCCCATTGCGTTCGGAACCGTGATTTTGCAAAAGTGCATAAATGGATAACATTTATGATATTTAGCGTCACTTCGATTAGAAAATGTACATAAAATTGTTTTCAGAATATTATTACAATAAAAAATTATTTAAGTGCAATATTTTGACAAAAAATGAACATAGAATGACTAATTTTCAAAATATTCTCTTTTAGTGAAAACTTCTTATATTATAATAATATTTTGCCTGTATATAGCTCAGACCTCTGTACAGAGGCTCTCAACTGGAATTTTTGAAATATATAACTTAGAAGTGGCTTTATCCAGGTTTTCCGACAACAGAGGGGAGAAATTTTAAGAAAAAAACGCCGATAATTATTTCAATGGGTTGTAACTCTAAATATAAAGTAAATTTTTTTAAAAAAATAGTTTAGACTCTCTGGAGAAGTTTTTACTTTATATAAGCAAAATATTATTATTTTAGATGCCTTTTTTTATAAAAGGGGAACGTTTTGATAAAAAGGTTATTCTAAGTTAATTTTTTGTCAAAATATTGTTTTTAGATAATTTTTTTTGTCATAATGTCCTTAAAACAATTTAATACATGTATTCTAATTTAAGTGACACTAAATATCATGAAAATTATCCATTTATGCGCTTTTTTAAAATCGCATAAATGGAGGTCGTCGCTAAGGTCCCGAACGTAGTCGGATACCTTAAATTCTTTGAAAATTTTGAGGAGAAAAAAATTTTAAAACACAATTTAGACAAAAATTAAATTCTTAAATTAGTTATTTTAATCTCAGTATTTCGGGATTGTAAAAAACCCCCGGGATTCTGGGATTTCGGGCTCCCGAGATCGTGGGGCTGCAAGCTGTGTTACTATGCAAATGTCCCATCTGTATAAATCAGCTCTTGCCACAGATTTGTCAGCATGTCTCCGTCGATTATACTAATTACAATGAAAATTCTTGATTTTAGCTCGAAAATGGATATAGGAAGTGACACTAAATCCTCTACAAAACCTCATACACTGAAATCTATTGCTGAATCTATATTTGGTCACAGTGGCTCTTTTTATGGGGGGTTTCCTTCAGGTCATTCATTATTAACTTCAATGTCGAAGTGTGTCTGATGGTGTGTCTGAGATACCAATGGAACTATGAGGCCTTCCCTACACCCGAATGCGTTTAATTCACTGGATAGTGTTTATATCTATAATCCACTAGATATTTTTCGAATATTTAAGAGGAAAGATGTTAATATTTAAGAGGAAAGATGATAAAACATGCAAAAACACACACAAAAAGTAAGCACAAAAAAGGAAAAATATGAGACTTTTCCTCCTGTACACAGAAAACTTGTAACATTGTAACATTTCCCTCAATCTATTTGAAAAAAAGGAGATAAATATTCAATCAACAAACGATATTTTTCTTTTGTCTGCAGCACCTGCACACACAACGGGAAATTCATAGTTTCTATGTCACGTAGTCATTAAACATCTCTGTATGTGTATTTTGCTGATAGGGAAAAATTAGGAAAGAAAAATAAAGAAACTGCAATAATAATTATTATTTAGTAATCAAAAATACAAGTATTTTAGTAAAAGCGGATGCCATAATTTTAAACAAGATGTCAAACATTAAAATGCATTTTGTTCGAAATATGTTTTTATTTCGAAAATTCTCAAACGGGGACAGCGATTGCTCAAAAAGTTTTGAAAATAATTTAACTGAAATTTTTTGTGTATGTTCTGTACAGTATAGTGTTATAGTAGAAGTGTTTTGACCTTCAGATTTATCAATCACTGTTCTATTACAAAATTCACATTCCCTTATGTAAATACAATCTCATATAATATCTACGATAAAGTGCTATGGTTTTTGAAAAGTTAAAAAATATCTCTTATCCTGAAGGTCATTTCAAAAACGAATACCAAAGCAGCACCTCAAAATTGAGAAATTTTTTATAAAATCTGTGCACAAAATGGGCACTATTTATGTAATTTTTTGCAAATTTTTACCTATGTTCTCCCATTTTAGTAATAATAATTCCTTGTTTTCTTCGTAATTTTAACATTTTTTTCTTAAAATGTACTAAATAAATCTAAAAACCACAAAAAAATTCCATGTCTCCATTTTTTTTTTAAAAAAAAGTTCTCGCAATTAGTTGGACACCTTAAGAACGATTTATCAAGATATATATAATTCTGCATGCGCATTTATACTCCAATACATAATCCGAATCATATTAATCTGCATGGAAAAATGTGAATCACTCCACGTGTGGACCATGCGCTGAAATGTCAGAAAAATATAATTTCCCGAGCTTGTTTTTATTTTTCACAATATTCTAACTGGAGACATTTTCATATTTCATAAGATTCTAAAGTCACGTTGTGCTTCATCATGGTGTTATATATTTCACCATCAATCATGTCAAATAACTTCCTTTTTTTCGCGCGTCACTTAATATATGTGATATCATCGTGTTAAGCAGCATAACTCCATCATGGTCAGCCTAATATTCAGATTTATTCTTTCCTGTTGCTTAGTGCAGTGTTTCTGAAAGTTTCAATATTTGAGACCCGATATTCAATCATAATTTTCATCGCACCCCCGTCCTTACAATAACAATGTATTCAATTCAATAATACTATACTTTGACGTTAAAGATACGACTTTAAACTCTTAAGTGTCACCGACGTACATAAACATCTTACTCAGTCAAATCCCGGACGTTTATATACGGTTTTCCGAAGTACGATTTACTCTGTGCACTGTGTGATGACCCCCTTGGGTCACACCTTGAACACCAAGATTAATTTGAGGCAAAGAACCACCAAAAGCCATTTTGAATAATAATATTATTTATTTTTGTTATAATTTCCTCAAAAATCTCTGATAACAAATAATATAATTATGTTACGTCATCTAAAGGGATTTGCCTTTATATTACATTAAATTACTAAGAATACGATTGATTACTAATCTAGCTCAACTCAAGTAAGGTTTATCGAAACTAGGAGATCCGAGAAACACACGTATTCGAATTCTTATAATTGTCATTAACTTTAACTAAGTATCTCAACCTGACGCTCACTTTAAGCGTACGTGAATTATATTTACCGTTGGCTTATATCAGCTTTCTGGTACGTCTAGCAGCACGACGTCTTCATGAATCTAATCTCTTTGAATCTTCTAGTTTTACTTTTAACGTTGTTGGCTTAATAGCCTACCATCATCTCTCTTGCTATCTCGCAACTCTCGACAAATACCTTATCTAATTTGAATATCCCAAACTTCATTTTGGAGTTGATTGGAAATAAACGCGAATTTATATTCCCCAGAAAGACGCCTAAGAAGATTAGTGGAAAGGTTCCGTACAGATTCATCACAACTGCTATTCATAAAATTATTGCGAAGGTTTTGGAATGCCATAAAAGGACTTTGACAGTGTTTGCAAAGGATTTACTTATTTCACAGAAGGTTTCATTTATTTATTCCCTGCCACCCCCACCCCCCAATGCATCCCATACGCGCGCCTACGAGGAAAACAGTGGTATTGGGGAGCAAATAGCGTAACTTTTAATCGGCAGTGAGGGGATTATTTATAAACCGTATAAATTATCAAGATAAGTGTTAATTTTTGAATATATTTTTATATATGACAGGCCATGGAGTCAATGGTAATTATTTAACTTGTTCTTATCTTAGTCTTAAAATAATTATAAAATAATCGTGCAGTACTCCGATACATTTATAAGTGTATTACGAGAGTGCAAATGTGTATTTTATATTTTATTGTGTCAGAATGTATTTCGTTTGCTTACTTTCGGTGAATTTATAATTTTTTTTAAAGTAATCTTTTATTTTTGACTTTTCAATAGCCCCCTTTGTAGAGTTATCACGCCTCTCTAGAGGGTCACGCCCCACAGTTTGAGAAATGCTGCCTTATAGTGTGTTTCTTTAAAAATCTCCGAATAAAAAAATGATTCTCGTTCTTTAAAAACAGAGATCTCCAAACTGTTTTTGTCTCATATGCCCCTTGCCATGTTGTCTGGTTTGGAGTGGAACCCTCTATATTTCTATATCTAATATTGAATTTTTGAAAATTCATCAATTTCAAATGTGTATTTGACGGCTGATATAGTTTTATATATCTTGTTGTAGTGAAATGTATTGTAACAAACTTAAAGCACATGTTAAACATTTATTAACTAATATCGAATTAAAATTTAGTATGTTACATAAAATAACAAAGCAAAATAAAGCACTCATTTTAGAAAAATCAATATTTTTATTTTGTTTAAAAAATTACACCGTTTCCTGGCTAAATAAACGGTCTGTCCGATTACGGAATAATGTTCTATCTGATTTCGATATGGAATAGGGTTTGCAGCCCCGGTATGATTTAAATTTTGTCTGAATTATATTTTAAAAATTTTTTCTCATCAAAATTTTCTGAGGATTTAGTTTTTAGAAAATTTATATTTTGTTTACGAAATAGGTACGTAGAATGTGTTTGTGCAATTATGAGCACTGTAAGTAAATAAAAAATGTATGCAACTCTCATTTCTCGTGTGAGAGAGCGAGTGACGGGCTCACGCGTCTTTTCATTAACATGTCCTTTTGGGTTCTTTGGGGCCAGAATTAATGACAACTCTTTTCCAACCAAACCCAAGAAGTGAAGCGTGAAGGAAAGAAGCAAATTAGGAAGCTTTTAAATATCAGAAGTTAGAGTAAGCTGGGTGGTAATTTGAGGAATGTTATGATTCAAGCGTGAAGAGGTCTTAGAAAGATTAAGTGACAGCTAACAGAAGTTATTCGTGACAGAGATTCATTAGGTCAAAGTGCATACCATTGCACTCCAGTAAATCCGAAACTTCCAGAAAGATTGGATTGATCGGTTGACATTAAGGTAGGAGTGACTATTTAATATTAGGATCAGTGATAGTCTTGGAATTGAGTTTAGGCGAGTTGGTATTGATAGTGGTCCGGGTTACGTTACTTCGGTATTATATATATTGTGTGTTTAGCCACCGTAGATTCTCTCTCACATATATTATTATTATTATCTAATCTGTTTGATGTTTAAGTTTTAAGATCTTAATAAAGTCAAATTAAGATCATGACAGCTTCTAGTTCTTACGTTATTCCTACAGATCTAGCTCCCGCTGATAATCAAGAAGGGCACCCGAGGGGGCGCCCTTACAAACGTCGCACAGGGCTAAGTGTCTCACTGCAATACTTACACAATAATACAAGCAACATCTCAAGAATAGATTATGTCACAGTTTCTGCTTCAATTAAATGCCGTTAATTAATAGCGGATCTGCTCGAATGACTTGAGACACTTCAAATCCCACTGCATTACGAACAGCTCATGCAACTGGATCTTCTATTTCAAATAAGGTAACATTTGAAATTGTTTCATATTCCGATTTAATAAATGGATAAATTTATACATAAAAACCATTGAGTGTAGCAGAACTAAATAAAGTTATCAAAGAGGTATATGCACCAAGGCAGTCTATTACATTTGAGACCCTGTCATCAAAAATTCAAAAAGAAATGTCTCTTTTTTTGAAAATGGTGGCAGACGTAGTGACCACCTGAAAAGAACATACTCGTATTTAGTGACGATAATATCTACTAATATAGAATCCGAACGAGTATTTTCTTCAGCACGACAATTTGCGACAAAAATGATAAGCCGTTTGAAAGATGAAACACTGGACGAGCTGTGCTTTTTAAAAACTTATTATAAACAAAAGAAATGAAGAAATGTTTTTTTAAAATTTCATTATGTCCTATTTTTATTTGTTTTTTTATGATGAATTCAGTTTTTTTTATTTGTTTCAATAAAATTAATATTAAACCAATTTATAATTTATTATATATATATATATATATATATATATATATATATATATATATATATTTTCAGTTTTATTATTCAATTTCAACAATGCTAATATGTAAGTATTTTTAATAAATAGTCCAATCCTAATCCTTGGATCAATCCCGGGATTTGAATAATGTGATCCCGAAATTCCGTGATTGAAAATATAGCACAAGATTGCTAGCTCTAGTATGGAAGGAGTCATGACAGTTTTAAAAATGACAGAAACATTAGAAATCTTTCCAACCTGCCGTTCTTCGCAGTGTCTGCACTCTAGATGCGATACAGAGGTAGAGACCAATAACATATTTTAATGTTTTTATTTCATTCTTTTTAATTACCGTAAAATCCGTCGTGTAATGTGGTCCATATACTTTCAAGCTGTATTTTTTAACTTCTAGGCACATTTGCCGTATAATGCTCAGCCTTTTTTTTACGAAGAAACCTGAAATGTATGCATGTATTGTTCTTATGTTTTGAAGTCATTTATTCGAGGTATTATCTCAGGCTTTTCAAAAAATAGTATATTTCTAGAACTACAACATTTTAAGTTCACAAGAGGTGCGTAAATTCTTTTTTAATAAACACTATTTCGATATATGCAGGCGTATAATTTTGTTCTATGGTCATCTGTTTTTTTATTTTTAAAACTTTGCTTTTTATACCCGGTTTATAACTCGCTCACGTAAATTTCGATACTATTTTTGGCGTTAAAAGTGTGCGTTATGGGACGGATTTCCGGACGATGTGTAATTTTGGAATTTAAATGGTTAAAATGGGTTCTTTATGTTATTTCGAATCGTTTGGTGCGAGTGTTCAAGGCTTCGTGAGAAAATAGTCTTGCATAGAAACATTTGTTTACTTTCGAATTGCTGATATATATATATATACTGAAGTGCCACTGAATTAGGGTAGCAAGGGCTATGCAAATTGCGTAGCACTGTGCATCATTTATGCGCAAGTGAGGCCTCTGTGGTAACTGTGGTTGAACTGTTGTGGTGCGGGCGCGTACTGTGGTTGTTCTGAATTAGTTGTTGGAGTTTCCAGTGTGGTTAAACTGCCTGATTTAGAAGCCTTCGATCTCAGACAAATTGTAGGTGCATGACGCATGGGTTATTCAATTTCTCAAATCGTTAGACATTTAAGATTTTCAAGGTCAACAGTGTCAAGATTATACCAAGAATACATGGAAGTTGGACAAAAAAACTAGCGATCTGGCAAACTGCAAGGGACAATTAGCCTTGACAGTGCGTGGTGAGAGACGACTCAGGGGTATTGTACGTAGCCAACGTAACCAAACATTAGCTCAAATTAACATCCTGTAGAATGAGGGTGCCAGTCGTACAGTCAGTAAACGGACTGTGCAACGCTCGCTTCACCGTATGGTGTGGTAAACCCGACTATGGGGATCCCGAACAGAATATGGCAACCCCTTAGAATAGTTTTGAGAATCTGGTCTGGAAATTAAAACACAAGATGTAAACATACTAAGACGATGTGTTTTGAGCACCGCAATAAAAGAATATAGAATGAGAAATGCTTCTTTCACCATAATGGGTTTCGAGAGTCGTCGACCCACGAGATTACCATAGCTCAATGCTCACCATCGGGTTTCACGTCTTGTCTGGACAAGAAAGCACAGAGACTGGAGTGCAGAGGACTGGAAACGAGTGGCATGGAGTGATGAGTCTCGATTCCGATTACTTAACACCGAAGGGAGGCTGAGAATCTGGCGTCAGGCTTATGAAGTCAGGGGTCCTGCATGCCAGGTTGGAAAAATACAAAGGCACATGGTGGCTCAATCTTAGTCTGGGGTGTTTTTTAGTTGCACTGTTTGGGATCTTTTGTGTGTGTACCCTCAATGCAATTTGGTGCGTAGAGTTGCTGGGTGATCACCTCCAATCGCTTATGCTGTTCTGTTATCCACACGGTAATGGAGTGTTCCAGCAAAACAACTGTAATTCTCACAAATCCCGGTTTGCTACTGGCTGGTTGGATGAGCATTCCTTTGACCTTTCTGTGATAAATTGGCCACCTAGAAGCCCAGACTTAAATACTATTGAGCATCTTTATGATGTTTTGGAACAAGGCTCGAAAGACCATCCCACAGCGCCAACGAGCCTTACTGAACTATGGACAGCTTTAGCCAATATTTGGCAAGTCATTCCCGTGGAACGTTTCCAGAAACTTGTTGAATCTATGTCTCGTCGTATGGCAGCCGTTATCAAGGTTAGAGGAAGCCCAACTCGTTACTAAGCAGTTATCCCTAATTCATTGGCCCTTCAGTGTATAGAAATTAATAAATAATAAAGTTTTATGTAATTAAATAAGTAACATCTGTGTATTCCAATGATTCTATTACTTAGATAAAAATATCAAGTAAATAGGCATTAGTGACATCTTAAGGTAAACACATAAGCTGCAGTACCAGATTGATTACTGATGTCGCAATTTGAAGCTACAAGATGGAAGACCATTGGCGTCAGTCCTCAAAATTCTGAGCCTTAGTCAGGTGCCAAGATGACATGTAAGTTGGCATGACCCTTTCCAAATGATTTAACAGAAATAATTCCGGCCACAAGTTCATGACCATGACCACTCGGTTATCGCAGTCGCACTGCAATGCTAGAAAAATGATATTTTGACGAAACTCAGTCTCCAGATCATTTGGCAGTCGTGATTTCACGTCGCGTAACTGCAATCACTCAGTAATCGTGGCCACACTACTGCAATATCGGAAAAAGGATATGGCGAAATTTTGTTTCCCTTTATTAAAAACCATAGATAAAAACACTTTCACAACGTTCAAAACATTCGCAACAGACCGGATTGATAGATTTTAGAGAGTTGTTTACACCTTACTTCGCTCCAAACTTGTGCAAATCTTACAAGACCGCAGGTAAGTGTAATTCTTTCTTTCCTAGCAAAGTACTCCGTGGGTACGAGATTCGAACTGACATTCTAACCCAGGGATATTCAACCTGCGGCCCACCGAGCCTTTTTAACTGTTACGGTCACGGCCCATTGCTCTGAGAAATCCACTTATTAAAGAACATTGCATTAAAAATTTGGTGGGAATTTCTTTGTCAAAAAATCAGATATATCAATTTTGCTTTTTACTGTCGGTGTCGTATGGGTATGAATTGATATTCTTTTTCTATTTGAAACGGTTACGGTTAGTCATAACAGACAGCAGTGGAGTAACGATGATCTTATGGGTGGCTATGGCTATCTTTCATATCTTGCAAGCGAAAAATATTCATTGAAAAAAATATCTTTTTAAGACGATTAGGAGGTTGATTATTTTGTAGAGAAAAACAAACATGGATCTGTAATTGATTGATTTGTCACGAAAGCGCTGTATTTAAAAAATACCAATAGACAGGAATCATTCAGTGGCACTTTTTCTCGAAGATCTGTTTCAAGAGGTGATAAATAAGCTTTCTCTCTTGAATAATCTTTGCAACATCAACTAAGTGTTTTGTCTGTGGTAATATCACAGAGGTAACAAAGACATTCTATGAAGTTTGTTATATTATTGGTAATCAAATGAAACAGTTTAATGATGAATAAATTGTGAAGAAGTGTTTTTTAAATGCTTTTAATTCAGTGTTAGTGACAAAAATAAAAAATATAAAGGATTATAATTAAAAAAAGCAAAGCAGAGAGGAGTTATAATATTTTGGTCAATTTTTCCCATTTTAAATTTCCAATGTTATCTTGGTCTTAAAGCATCTTTCCCTCCTCCATTTTCCTCATATTGCGACCCGCGTGGAACAACTAAAATATGTAGGTGGTCTGCGTGAAATAGCTGACATGTGTATGCGGCCTAGCAGAAATAAAGGTTTAGTACCCCTGTTCTAATCTAAGAGAAGATTCGGAGTCACACACAATGGTCTTAAATTGCTTCGAATTTAGTTTTGCTGAAGCAGGAATTTTATTCTCAACACCTTTCGACAGAAGTCAAAACTTCTCTAAATAAATACGCTCTCTACATCAGTGATTCTGAACCTTTTTTTGTTGCAGTACACTCTTAAAAATTTCAAAATTTGGTGGCACACTAACAATAAAATGTTTAAGAGAATTTTTCTTATCTATAATACACTATGTAAGATAATTCATGATGTTAAATAAAATAATACGTACGTTATTGAGTTAATTAAATACAAATTAATTATAAGAATACCTTTAATGCGAAATTTGACCTTGATGATTTTGGATAATTTTATTTAAATGACCACTCTCATTTCGCCATCAATACTGCATGTCCGAAAAATATACCTTTTTAAAAAAATTTCACTAGTTTCTCCGAGGTACTACTGGAATGTTTTATTATACCAGAAGTTAGGTAATATATCAAAGTTCTTTTTGTACCAATGTTGTATCTTACAAAGATTCAATATGGCCGCCCTTCATGACACGGCGATACCTAGGCGATACTCCATTTCCGTCCATCCTCACAACAACATGTCTCTTGTAATGGCAGCAAATTCATTTCTGATGCACCCTCGCAACTCCACCAGATCTTGAGGTAATGGGGGGGGGACAAAGACTTTGTCCTTGATAAGGACCCGCAAAAAGAAGTCATAGGGCGTCATGTCCGGAGACCTCGGAGGCCTTTTCAACTACGCTTTATCATCACGACCAGTTCGACCTATCTAACGTTGTGGGGGATGTTCCTCAGGTCTTAATGGAAATGAGGAGAAGCTCCATCTTGCTGGAAAAGGAAATCTTGGGAATCTTCTTCAAGTTGTGGCATCAACCAATTCTGGAGCATGTCAAGGTACGAGTGACCCCTTACAGATTCGTCTGCAAAGAAAAATGGAGAAAAAATGTACATTCTTTTTCGAACTTTTTCTTTGTCCCACCATTACATCGAGATCTGGTGGAGTTGCGAGGGTGCATCAGAAGTGAATTTGCTGCCATTACAAGACACATGTTGGTGTGAGCATGGACGGAAATGGAGTATCGCCTAGATATCTGCCGTGTCATGAAGAACGCCCATATTAAATCTTTGCACGGAACAACATTGGTACAGAAAAAAACACTTTGACATATAACCTGACTTCTGGTACAACAAAACATTCCAATAGTTTGTCAGAGAAACTGGAGACAAATTTTAAAAAAGGTACAATCTTTTTCGGACACGTTGTATTTAAAAAAGTCTCCATCTTTTTTTCATTTTTATATTTTTTAATGCTGAAAATCCGAATTCACACAAATAAAATGTAGAAAATTGTAACAATATTCAATACAACAACAAGTCTTTTTGACTATTACGGGATAATCATCTCCAAGTTTAATCCAAAATGCATTAATTGACTCTTCGGAATGTTTTGAAATTAAATCTTGTTTAGTACAGTCCGAAATTAGTTCTTCCTCTTGATTCAAAGTCAATTCATATGCAAATGTATCCGTTATCACAAATGGAATTACGAACCCAAAGAAATTCTTTTTATATTTAAATTTGGAAAATAATGAAGTGTGTGTGTGTCAAATGTCCTCTAGGTTTGTCAAATTGTCAATAATAATTTTATGAATAGTATACTTCTATAAAACGGTCGAATGATTTGGTTCCGAACTTTTTTTCTCAGTATAATTAATAATTTAAAAAAAGTTGGCAGTATACAGTTCAAGAATTTGGTGGCACACAAAAGTGTGCGGAAATATCAGAAAAAGGATATGGCGAAACTCGGTTTCACTTTATTAAAATCCGCAGACAAAAACACTTTCACAATGTTCGAAACATTCACAACAGACAGGGCTCATAGATTTTAGAGATATTTACACACTACTTCGGTCCAAGTTGACGCAAATCTTACAAGACCGCACGTAAGTGTTATTCTTTCTTTCCTAACAAGGTACTCCATCGGTACGAGGTTCGAACTGACATTTTAACCCAAGAGAAGATTCGTAGCCAATGGTTTTAAATTGCTTCGGATTTAGTTTTGCTGAAGCAAGAATTTATAACACGAGCGACTTTTATATGCAGATAGAACTTCTTTTACTTGTTCATGATTTTTTATGAATCACATTTTTGGGAGATTTCATAAGCAGATCTGCATTGGGTAATTTAAAATTTCTTATCAGAACCCAGAAAAATTAAATTTTTTTATAAATTCTGGCATCGGTTTAACACTAGAACGTTCGTCGGTGTCAACTGGACGCCGGAACCTGTTTACTTTATTCTTCTTTCCGCATTTTTGCAAGGAATTTGAAAATTTTTCTTGACTTTCAGTTATTTTCCTTGGTGATTACACAGAAAAAGTTTTGTGGTTCTGGGTTAATTAGGAGTAATTTTGCAGCTAAATATACCTAGAACGTCCACTGGTGTCATTTCGACACCAAGGCAATCTATCATCATAAAAAGCTGTCATTTAACAAAATATAGTTCACTAAGCAGATACTATTAGTAAAACAAATTATTATTGTACATTTTTTTTACCTTGAATGCAGTGTTATTGAGTTCACAGTGGAAATGAATCAATTGTACTACAATTGTTATGTCTAAGCGGTTCATTTAATGGTATTTGCTTATCTGCTCAAAAAAAAAATTCCATTCGATTTTTGAACTTAGACACCATGAAACTATGGCTCTTAGTAAAGGTCTAAGCCCTGATGAAATTGCTAAATTGTTGCGAGAGCTTTCTGAGAATGAATCGACTCTAATTTAGATTACGATGAGGACATTACTGATATATATGTCGCTAGGGATGACGAAGAATGTATACCGCATAATAGTAATGTTCCTGGCAGATTTGCGACAAAGCAGTGGTCAAACAAGCTTAGCGAAACATAATGTCAACGTCAGTTTTTTATGATATAAAGAGTTATAATATATGTTAATAACATTAAATAATATTTAAAAAAATCTTAAAACTAAACCCTATTGAACAGTCGTCCTGCAGTTATTTAGTTAAAACAATTACTTTATATATTTTATATCACGGTGTTGAAACGAAACCGGTGGACGTTTAAGGTTAATCTAAATCTCGGCTGTTCTAATGACAATGCAACCCCTGACATCTACAGGTTCTAATCGCTGCGTGTGCAGATTGTTCATTGTAAATCTGATTTTCACTGCAATACGTAGAATGAATTTCATTCATTTCAAACGATTCTTTCACAATGTTGCCATATTCAGAAACATTTGTAAGATGAGGTTAATTAATTTAAACTACATATGCATTCGAAAAAAAATTAAGGTTTACCGCGTTTTACATTTTTTTATCTGATAATTGAAAATATTTTATGGTCGTTTTAATGTACCAGATCAGATTTAATGTTTTCAGATCTTTAATAAACATTTCAAAATATTTACACAAGAAATTTAAAAAAAAAATCGAAAACGAGAGAAACATTGAGTTTCCCCCCATGCTTTCGAATGCATTTTATTTCATGCAATTAAAAGCAAAATCCTAGATGTCAATCGAACAGAAAGAAACTCCATAGGAGTAATATTACGTTCGGAATTTCGTGGTGTCGTGTCAACGGGAGCCTTAAGTGTATTCGAAATCCCGGATGTTCGTTTTAGTGTTAATATTGTATTCTTACGTTTTTGATTTATGGGAAAGTTTAACATGTGATTTCAATGTTTATTTATCTATCTTGAATGAAATGTTAATGTGATAATAATCATTATGGATGGTAGATCTATTTAATAGTGAATAATATTGCAAATCTCAACCGAACACTTACAATAATACATCATTGTCCGAATATCAATCAGCTTTCACGTAATGCAAAATTACATATCATATATTTCTTTTCTCATACTATGGACTCTTTTCTCGAGGACTTAAATTAAAATAATAAGATTAACACTTCTAAACAATTCTATGAGATAGAATTTTTAGAAATTTTATAACATAAAAAGCAAAATTAGAATAAAATGTAAAATTTAGCCATATTTTCCGCTAGTTAAACAGTTGTAGGTATCGAAGAAGCTGAATATTCCCACAAGAAAGACCCAAAACTGAATAGTCACTTTTTAGTTATTAAATTAAATTTACGAACATTCTGCGTAGCAGACACTGCAAAAACAAGTCTTAGCTTGAAACTAATAGAATAAAACGATTTATCAGATTTGAGAAGAAAATAAGAATTGCAATTACATTCGTGAAGAGTTAATAAAAGGTCTCTTAAATCTTAATCTGATCTATTCAAAGTTAAATCCATTTCCACCACGATAATGATGTCAATATTTTCATTACAGTAACAAGTTTGATTCGTAATATTAGTCAATCCTGTTCATTTTATTCTCGAATTACAGTTGTATCTAAGAATGCTGTTTTACATAAAACTAGAAAATGTAGCTCGCTGCAAATATCTTGGAAAAATGAACATCACATCATTATATAAAAAAAGCAGAATCAGTTGCCCATAGTAAAATAATGCTAAACTGAAATAAGTTAAAATAATAGGTAACATCACAAAAGCTTCCCTGAATATATAAATAAATTCTGATTTGTATGGTTTTTTAGGGGCAGGGGATTGGGATTGAGCTATGATTTTATAAACGTTTTGATGCATGATGTGTTTCATAATGTTTTACTATATTTGGAATAGAGCTATTTAACAGACTAAGGCAGGGAGGGGCAAACTTTTTCGATCACGGGTCAAAAATAAAAAAAAAAGTTTGGCGGACCAAGATAAATTTTTCTAAAATTTAAAAAAAAATATGCAAGTATATTACAATTTAAATATGTTATTGAGAGGAATGAGAAATTGCCATTTTCGAAGTTAAAAGTCCTTCCTGAATTTCACGAAAAATATCACATCCTGTTGTAGTTCCCTTTAAAGAACGCATGCACTCCAGTTCCTCGGTAATTTCAAAGTAGTCATCAAAACACTTCTTATAAATCAGGGATATTCGACATTTTTTCCTGCCGTGCCCTATACATATGGCAGATATTTCATGCGGGCCGCAACATAAGGATTGCTGGGAAAAAACACTATAAGATCAAAGAAACACTGTGGACATTAAATTGGACTAGTAAAAAAAACCATGAAAAATTTATGTTTTTTTTTTAGATTCGAGTTATGATTTCTTATACATCCAACATAATTGATTTTCTTCTATTACTGGTATAACTGAAGAGAATTATATTGGTAAATTCATCAATTTTCATACTGCGTTAATTCGAATATAAATCATAATCACATTAATATCTTTATTAATCTATTTGTGTTTAGTGGTAAAACGACAATCAATATTATATTTTTTAAGTGTATTACTTTCGTGACAAATCAAACAAGTTTTTGATCCATGTTTGTTTTTCACTACGAAATAGTCAACATCGCAATCGTTATCGTTTCTTCGGATATTTTTCACTTTGGAGACACATGGAGGATAATTAAAACTCTGTTTCACCCATAAAATGGTTGCAACTCTAGCTCAGTTCAGTACAGTGAACGTATTCTCGTTACTCCATTGTTATTTGTTATTACCAACCGTTACAGTCCCACATAGAAAACAAATATCTTGCAGATCGTACCCGTTAGACACTAACAGCAAAAACTATGAATTTAATTGCTTGATTGACAGCCTTTTCCACTGAAATTTTAATAAACTGTACTTAAATAATTGAATTTCTTAGTGCAAAGGGGACTGACTGGACCACTCAGAAAAGTCCGTCGGGCCGCAGGTTGATTATTGCTGTTATAAATAATACTAATGTAGCAGCATCGTTTATATCAGTGCTTTCATCCACAGCTATGGAGAAAAACTTAAATTGGCCAAACTTTGACTAAATGTGATGTCAAATTTTTATCAATGTTTTCGATTCTAAAAGTCACCGTTTTTTGAGATTATCTTACAGTCTCAAAATTATTGGTCTGGTCTGGACATAAAACATCACATACTTGGAGCCTGTATTATTTAACGAGCTCACCATCACTGAGACCTTTATTATTTCTAGCAATATTGTATGGTACAATGTAACTTGTATGTGTAGCTGCTTCTTGGATACCGTTTACCTCCTAGAAAATTTTTTGTTCGCCTAATTTTTTACGAAGACTTTCTGCATTTTGTTTTCTTTCATATTCGGACATTGCTTCGTACTTGGAATTCTTATGCCTAAATGTGAAATGATGGGAAATGTTATATTCTTTGATGAATGATACAGCTTCATTGGAGTTGAAACACGCTGGTTTACTTTTAACAACTGTAAATAAATATTTCCAGATCCATTCATCTTTAGAAACACGGTACTCTGAATCAACTTCACGTTTTTTAGTAGCCCTTTTGTGTGTGGGGTTGAAATATTTTACGAATAACCCAAAAAAGCACTAGCTGCTCTACACTTTTAATAATTTCACCACTATTCACAGTGATGCTATATGTCCACAATCTTCCCGTACACAATCAATAATATTAGAATTCGCGCCAAAAGAAAAGGTCGCTGGCTGGAGCTTAAAGTGCTCAATCAGCCACATGGGAGGTCTAATTTACTTATATTGGATTTTCACATGTCTGTTCCCCAAGAAAGAGATAACGCTTGTTGGCGCCAATTTACAGATATAACAAAGAACTTCTGCTTTTAACACTTTACCGATTGAAAACTATCTATGCTTGTTATTTCCGAGGATTTATGTTTTGTAATAGAACAAAAATAAAGATAGTAAAAAGACCGTCAATCCTTTGAAAAAAAAGAAAGAAAAATATTTAAACAAGGTGTGTGTGTGGAAAAGGGGAAATGGATATATAACATATAAATATACATATTTCTTTTAATTTGCCTCTGACCGGAAAATTAAAATTCTATCCTCGGGACGTAGTTTGCCCATCCGTGGACTAGGGCTTTATGTGTTGAAAAATGATTGTCATTTTAAAATAAAGCTAGACACATCAAGAATATGTATACTTCTCATTTGATATATTTTTGAAAGATATTGATGGCATAAATCCACCGATAAGCTATCAGTGAAAATTTCTAGAAACATCCTCAGTATAAGGTATCCGACTACGTTCGGAATCGTGATTTTAAAAAAGCACATAAATGGATAATTTTCATGATATTTAGTGTCACTCAGATTAGAATACATACATAAAATTGTTTTAAGGACATTTTGACAAAAAAATTATTTAAATATAATATTTCGGCAAAAAATTAACATAGAATAATTTTTTTTCCAAATGTTCCTCCTTTTGTGAAAAATGGTTCTATTATAATAATATTTTGCCTGTATATAGCTCAGACCACTCTACAGAGGCTCAACTAGAATTTTCGAAAAATTCACATTATTTTCAGAGTTACCACCCATTGAAATAATTATTCGCGTTTTTTTCTTAAAATTGCTCCTCTCTGCTGTCGTAAAATATGAATAAACCCACTTCTAAGTTTTATATTTCAAAAATTCTTGTTGAGCCTCTGTAGAGAGGTCTGAGCTATATACAGGCAAAATATTATTATAATAGAAGCATTTTTCACAAAAGGAGAACATTTGGAAAAAATATTACTCTAAGTTAATTTTTTGCCAAAATATTTATCTGAATAAATTTTTTTTGTCAAAATGTTCTTAAAACAATTTTATGCATGTATTCTAATCTCAGTGACCCTAAATATCATGAAAATTATCCATTTATGCGCTTTTGCAAAATCACGATTCCGAACGTAGTCGGATACCTGAAAAATATTTAGCGATGTATTCAAACTTTATTTCACTGATGCATACAATTCTCAATCTGCTTTATAAATGTTATACTCGTAAAATAAAATTCGCTTGGCATTGCAGGTTTTGTTTTATAAGAAAAATAGAGACTGCATTTCACTGCTTTTGAGACATATCTACTTGGTATTCAATATTTCTACCACGAAACTGTAATGTCAGCTGAATGTCTACTATATCTTCAGTATCATTGTCTCAAAGCAATCGCTGTTATTTGCATCATGTGAGAATTGTAATCATTGCATTATTCCATCATATATTCCTCCATTTTTAATAATTCAATAGCTGATTGAGATCGGTAAATTGTTCTTCAAGTTGATTTACACGAAGTATATACAAGAATATATTTACATCTGAAGTAAAAAAAATCTTTAAAATTTTTTTTTTTGTATTTGTGTGTTTTTATTTACCTAAGAGAAAACTTTTTCCGTTAAAATCTCGTCAAAGGTTTAATTTCATGTAGTTTTAGGTGAAGTTAACTGACTATATATATATATATACGTTCGGAACCGTAAATTTTTGAAAAAGCGTATAAATCAGTATTTTTTCCCTCTTGATATTTAACGTCAGTTGAATTAGAATACACACATAAAATTCGTTTAAGAACATTATTAGAACAATAAACTATTTAAGTGAAATTTTTTGGTAAAAAATGAAGAAAAAAATGACATATTTCCAAACATTCTCATTTCATGAAAAATGCTTCTATAACAATAATGTTTTGCCTATACAGTGAAATACTCTTAACGCGAAAACGCTTAAGATGAAAGATTGGTTAACACGAAATAATGCAATGGTCCCGAAAAACTACTTTGCAGTTTCATGCATATTTTTTTCTCTCAACACGAAACGAAAATCTGTTGACAAGGAAAAATTTCCCTTCTGGGAATGAATAGAATACAGAAACTACAAATAGGAAGGTGAGATTTAAAAGGGGTGTGTAACGAATGAGAAGCGGTTTTCCCCATGTTTCGCAGAAAGGAGTTGACTTTGACCCCTCAATTTGACTTTGAAATACCCTCACAAAAGCCTGTGACACGATTCAATTTTGTTTATCTAAGCTACTTTCACCTTCTACACCTAGAAACACTACATGAAAACATCTAATTTCACATCAGTTGGCTATAGAATTCTTCGGCAAGTACATTGCAGTAAGAATAAAATCAGTGGGTTTATTCACGTCCCCCCTATTTTAGAACTTTTTTACGAGCACAATGGGAAAGAGCTCAGAGTCAAATCAAACTGCTATTTCGCTTAAAATGAAGATGGAGCTCATTAAGGAAGTTGATAAAAAATAGAAATAGAAGTTCTTGTGAAGGCTTTTGTTTCATTGATTTCATACATATATATCTATGTAATTAAAAAGTTTTCTATTATACATAATTTTGTTGAATATATGCTTCTTTTGCGATATCCTTTAGCACGCGGATATCGCAATAAAAATATTTCAGTTCCCTCAGTTTCGTGTTAAGCGATTTTCACTGCATATAGCTAAGACTTCTGTAAAAAGATTGAACTAGGATTTTTAAAATATACCGTTTAGGAGTAAATTTATACAAATTTGAATAAATCATAGTAGAGAAATTACCCCCCCTCTATTATATAAATTGATCGTAATTCTGAATATGGGTATTTTTTTAAAAAATACTAGTTCAGGCTCTGTGTGTATAGAGGTTCAAGCAATAAATATGTAAAATATTATTCTTATAAAAGCATTTTTCATACAAGGAAAATGTTTTATAAATATGTCGTTCTTACTTCATTCTTTGACCAAACGATTGCGTTTGAAATGTTTTTTTCTTGCAATAATGTCCTTAAAACAGTTTTATAAATATTCAAATTTAATATGTATATTCAAATTTAATTGAAACTAAATATTAAAAAAAATTATTCATTTGTACCCTTTTCAAAGTTACGCTTTTACGAACGTAGTCAGTAGCTATATAAATCTAAAAATGCAAAAATTCTAACTGATATTTTGTGTGTGCAATTTCTCTCTCTTTCTTTATTCGATTCATCGTGAAGAGGAAAAATTGGGAAAATAAATTGTTTATTTTTGGCCCAATATTTTTAGAGAAAATTGCCTTTAAAAATCTTTTTAAGACGATGTGAAATTAGTCCCATTATATAGTCATGATTTTCCCTTGTGTTTTGGGTAAAAACTGCTCAACGCTACGAAGACAACAAGTTTGAGGATGCATGATCACTTATAAATGCTGTATTATATCATAATGGGAAATGCCATGTTAAAAGCCGTTGTAGAATTTTTAGTGTTTCATGAAGATTAGAAATTCAGTAAAGAAAAACGTAAAGTCATGAGAAGTGGGATCCAAAGAAGAATATTGATCTGTTAAAAGAGAGCGTTCACCTTGTTTGTGAATATCATGTTCATCCCTTATTTCTTTTCATAATCATGTAATTTGTTACCGTATTATATTATCATTTTGAGACTACAGTAATTGAATGGTCACGATTGCAAGTGTAAGATTTTCTGTCGTCGACTTTGCCGAGTAGTCATGACCTCGAACTCGTGGACAGCGTTGTCGAATCATGGATTCTAGTTGTTGCGACTGCCTCTAAGGACATGTGGTGGTTTAGACAAAAGAACCCATTTCCTGTTAAGGAACTGATGACGTCTCAACGGTCACGTAATTTGGCGTGGGAAAGTATCCAAGACCAGACAATCCGACGCTTATGTTTTAAGACAAGTAAACCTTTGACCTCACTTCATCCAACCGACAGAGAGGCGTACAGCTCAATTCCTAAGCCAATCTTCGGCTTCAAAGTCCACCGCACGAGGGGTGACAAGGACCAATGGCCGAATAGAAATCCCACCTAAGTTAAAACAGAAGTGATTCTGCATCACGTGAGGTCTTAAAAGGCGTGACGTATTGGATTTTTAAAGACACAAAAGGAGAAACCTAGACGCTTCTACACGCTTCAACACTCTATTAACAGACTATCTGTCCGATTGATTTCCAGATTTACTTGGACTCTCTCGCACCTACAGTGACCTATCAAGGCTTCATGTAACGAGCATGTCAATGTCGTCCTAACGCAGCCTTTCACAGGAGTAATACAGTCTTAACATAGACCTCAACATTGCTGTGCCTTAGAACACCTGTAGAGTAGAGGAAATGATGCATATAAAAATTGACAATGCTCAAAGCTCTCTCGTTGGTTTGACGTAGAAGTTGGAAGAGTAAGGTGTCAGCTCAGGTGTCGTTCTTGTCACGTGAACATGGTTCAAAATTGAATACCGTTGCCAATTGCCTTCATGCTGCATCAAAAAGCAGCGTAAATAAAACAAGACGAAAAAAAAATCAAATTAAATCGACATCTTGGCCAAAATACTTGCACTGCCATTTGTTATTGTAAAATATTTTGCTTGCTTACAAAATTGGTTCTGATACGATTATTTGTAGTGTATGAAAAGAGACTACATAATTCCAAATCTTAAGGTATCCGACTACGTTCGGAACCGTGATTTTGCAAAAGCGCATAAATGGATAATTTTCATGATATTTAGTGTCACTTAGATTAGAATATATGAATAAAATTGTTTTAAGGACATTTTGACAAAAAAAAATTGATTTAAATATAATATTTTGGCAAAAAAATTAACTTAGAATAATCTTTTTTTCCAGATGTTCTTTTATGAAAAATGCTTCTATTATAATAATAATATATAAAACTATAATTCATCCAATCTTTTATATGGGAATTTTAAAACAAAAAACTCAGCAATATTTTTTTTTACTTTTTTTTCTTTTTAAACCTTGGGGGAAAAGGTGAAATGCTTTGCTTTTTTTTTTGCCTTACATTTCATAAGATGTCATGATCTATGTTGGGGAAACTTAGTATTTATTCTGTGTAGCAGAATTGAGATTATTTTTCGAATGACTAGTCAAAAAACACGTGTTTTTTCAAAAGTTTGTTGAAAATGGCCAAGAAGATCATTAAAAAGTAGCAAATCACTTAAAAAATATTCTAAGTGTTTGGATAAAGTTTCTTTCATCTGGTTCAGCGTGAGCAACCATTAAAAATTCATGCAAATTAGCTTAAGAAATCTCGATAAGTTTCTTTTTTTAAATTCAATCTTACGTAGAATGGGTATGCTAGTAACAAATATTCATTATTATTAACCTAAAAACCCTTTATATGTATATAACTCGATTTAGACGGTTTCTCAAATAGCACACTGTTGGATCATCTGGAATGCAGTTGCTTACAAATAAAAGGGCAGTCGCTAATTGTAATTGTATACATATATACCGTATTTATTCGAATCTAAGTCACCACCCATTCTAAGCGCCCCCCAGTTCTCTACAATTTTGAGTAAAAATTTAAAAAAATCGTGTTAAAGGTTTATGAATATCCGATATTTAAGAAATTAAAAAAAAATGCGAAATAATAAGAAGTTAATAATTAATTTATTTTACCAGTATCAAAATTTTTTAAATACACACATGAGCCTATAATTACTCTAACCGTCAGTATCATGCTTTGAAAATGATTCGTCACTTTGAAATTGGTGCAGGCGTCGCCCTTTTCCTGCAACGGTGTCCTCTTTCATGCCATCCAATGCATTTGCTATACAACATTTTTTAAACGAATGCATTATAGAAGACTGTAAAAGAATTATTAAAGACTCTCTTGAACATTTATAAGCAAAAATGATACTATTTTGTTACGCCACCGACGTTTATTTGTTTCATCCGTGTCAAATTATCAGTGGCCACTGCTTTGTTTCCGTTTTTTTTCTGCATATAAAATTGCCATTCTTTTTATACTTGCGTTATAGTAAACTCGTCTGGATGCTATTATCGATAGGAGGTTGAAACAAAGCGTATACAAAACTTTCTTAAATACGAGAAGACAACAATGTTTAGGATAGACTGAGTTTCTGGAAATAAACTAAGAAATGGGATAAGTCATCGATGCAAGTGTCCAAAATGGACGGTTATATTTTTCCTTTTCAAAGGGATGGAAATTGAATTTCCATCATCCAACAAATGTTTCGCCTTCAATTCTAAGCCGCACCCGATTTTCAGTAGCATTAACGCAGGAAAAATAGTACGGCATAGATTTGAGTCTCTCTCTCTCAATACGGTAGTTTATTATACTAATTTTTCTACAGAAATTTGTTCGAGCATCTGGGTTTCAAAGAACCATTAATTCCGTATCTGGCAAAAAAGTCTATTTAATGACATGGCTTATCGTTGAGATTTCATGTTTGTAGTGTACTTCATAGCTATTGAACGAGTGGCGGCAGACCAGTGGGCGGGGCTTCGAGGCTTAGATCTTGACATCTCGAAGATTTTTGGAGAGAGGAATTCAGTGGTGAGAAAGTCTTCCAACTGGTTGCTGGGAAGTGAGGATAATGGCTCAAAAGTGGCTGCCCATGTGGGGGTGACACTCTCTACCAGGCAGGCCCAATCACATCAGGCCACATTTACAAACTAGATATGGGATGGAGGAACGCTTCGCGTTCCGTTTCCCAGAGACGCCCAGCATCCGGGGGTGAGTGTGAGTGAGTGGTGTTGTGACGTAATGTCAAGTAGGGGTGAAAATTTTATGAGGTCGAAAAAGGCAACCGGGTGGTTTGCGAAGTGGTCACTCTCCTTTACAGTGACCGCTCGCGGTACCGCTGCAGTTTTGACTTAATTTCAACTAATCTTTAAGTACTACAACCTACGATTATAGCTCTCCGAAGTACGTACACTGTACGCAATAGACGTCAGCAGAAAGTCCAGCAGAAGGGAGTCCACATGGTGGACAAAACGAATTTCCGGGCTTCTGTCAAAGACAGAGTTAAACCCCTTAACTGGCTTGTTCGTACACCGTACGGGCTACCGAAAGCTGACCAATGCCGGTATACCCGTACGCTGTACGGGCGCTGATATTGTCTTCTTTCTGTCCTTAATTTGTACATGTTTTTAATTTTTATCATGAGATTATTAATGCTATTGTTTTTAAAATGGCTGATGCAGGTTGCCTATGGTACTAAAATACTTCTCATCCGGGATTTTCTTTGTGGTGAAGGTGGGAATTTTTTTTCATTGATGACAGGAATTTAGATTCTTGAAAATATTCGATGAAGAACAGGAAATGGCTAGGCAATGTACACTTTGTTGCTCGAGAAGGAATGAAAATTGAAGGAGACTCCAAAAAAGAGTCGATATTACCTCTATCCCCATTACAAAGTAAGACTTGTGTTACACATCATGATTCGAATTGAGTGTGAATAGATATACATGCACACACACACAAAATCCTCCACTGTTTGAAAATGAGGTACGGACAGGAAATTTTTTTTATAAGTATGAGAGAAATTCTTTTATATAGAATATATGAAACGTTAATTTAGAATACATGAAACATTAATTTAGAATATATGAAACACTTATTTAGAATATATGAAACACTAATTTAGAATATATGAAACATTAATTTAGAATATATGAAACATGAACAGAATATAACAAGGCAAACATTGAGGTTTTGTTGTGTACCTAAATTATAAAATAAAAAAATAGTGCGGAAACTTTTTAACTGAAAATTAAAATAAAATTCTTCCATTTTCTCGTTCTATCAAGTATTACGCTTAGTTTTATGCAATAAAAGTTCCATTTTTTGGAAAATTTTAAGCATAAAAATTGACCGCTTAAAGGGTTTAAGTAGAAGTACTTCATATGCGAGAAGTTAGTTAAGATGTATTTGTTTAGGCGTGAATAAAAATTACTTATACGGAGTTGTTGATTCATACCACATATATAGATCACATACATCAATAAATTAATTCGTTTCAAAAGCATATATGTTTACGTAAACGAAGAACAACACGCTGTTTGTCAAGCTGATATTTTTAGTAGCAGTAAAAAAAAAAAACTGATTTTTCATTGTCAAACCCATTTCATTGTTATTCTTTGAGTAAAAAAAACTTGGATTTCAAACACTAATTTATTTTAAAAATATTCTTCATTGACAAATATAATATTTTTTACCCTTAGATAACATTCATTGAGTATCATTTTTCATTTTTCATTTTACCTCAATGATTTGGCAGGTTTTATGTGCCACTTCCTTTCTTCTTCGTTCCTCTTGGTCCTTATCGCCGATAAAGGTTTCTTTCGAAACTGAAAACGGAAATTCCGCTCTAGTATTGTTAAAAGTCGGCAATCAAAAAGAAAGAAATGACCTTTAATTTTCCTTGAAAGTAAACAAAAATCG
This sequence comes from Trichonephila clavipes, assembly GCA_019973935.1. Classification (NCBI taxonomy): domain Eukaryota; kingdom Metazoa; phylum Arthropoda; class Arachnida; order Araneae; family Nephilidae; genus Trichonephila; species Trichonephila clavipes. The sequence goes on from BMAU01021369.1 coordinate 2,911,315, forward strand.
AAGTTTCTATAAGAATTACACATTTTACATTCATTTTTATAATACAATTTTATAAGTTTCACTTGTACGTAATGGAATCTTTGAACTCGATTTTTACCCACTTCAAAATGTCAGATTAATACAAAATTTTGCACACTTGTCAAAGATCGATGACAATACAATAATTTCATAATTTTGTTTCATTATCTTGATCAGTATAATCAGGAAAGCGATTTCTAGATTTGGCGACTAATTCCAGATTTGACGACTAAAAGATTAAGAGTAACCCGAAAAGCGAAAACGTTATTTTGCGTCAGCAATTTCTTATAATATAAGTAACAGTCCAGTCTTTCTGAAAATGTAAATAATAATAAAAAAAAGACTCATGCATGTGAAAAAAAATAAATTTCAACTTAAGGATGAGCAAACTTTTTCGGTCGCAGGCCGAAAATAAAAAAAAAAGTTTATGAATAAATGACAGTTAAAAAAACTCAAAATACATGCTTTTACTGTAGATCGAACTAAAAAATGAAAAATAAATTATAGTTTAGAAAAAAACTAAATACGTTTTTATAGTGAATCGAACTAAAAGTAAAAAAAATAATTTTTAATATAAGAATAAAATGATTAACGAGAAAAATGAATGTCCTTGGGGTAAAAGCGTGGGATGCTTTGTACTACATTTTTACACTAACTCAGAATTTTGGAATATAGAGCTAGTAAGAAATTATAACAATTAATATCGAGCACCCCCCGCTTTTGCCCCCACACACAAATGACATTAATTTTCTCGTAAATTATTTTATTCTTATATTAAGAATTATTTTTTTTACTTTTTAATTCGATTAACCATGAAAACGTGTTTTTTAGTTTTTTTTTAAACTATAATTTATTAAATACAACATTCTTTAATAATAGATTAATAATTTGGTCTTATTTTTCTTCTGTCTCTAAATTTTTTTCAGCTGCCTGATAGTTAAAAATTTAATTTTTAGCGACAATTGTAACAGTTTTTTGTATTATTTCCACGAACTTGCTTATTACTATTATTTATTTTAATTTTTCTTTCATTTAATTTTCTACTGTTTTAGAGATGACTTGAAGAGATTATCTGTAGAGGCGTGTTGTGATTATGAGTTTATACACATTTCACATCACTCAAAATAGCCTTCGAGTCGTAAGTCCGTTCGTGAGATTGGTTGGAAGAGGAATTGAGATGGAAGTTCCCTGACCACTCCTAGGGTGTTCTCCCTGAAATTTGGGGTGGAAACGAGTCAACTCGCACTCTCCCCTGTATGGTGCTCAAAGCTAAGGCTAACGACATGCATAAATCTAGTCCCTTGACGCGATGAATTTAGTGGGACTTGATATGATGTAACTGTCGATAAATTGTATGTGGCACAAGTAACAACATTAACAAAGCTCAACAAAGTTACACCAAGGCTATTGGTGATAGACTTTGCTACTTTGAACCTCGGTCAAGTGGGGAGAACAACACCTGAGATGACATCCTACTCTCCAAACTTCCACACCACGCCAACGAAAGGTTCTAAGCTTCTAAAGATTTAACTTGAATCATTTTCTCTACATGGTTGATTTTCAGTGGTACAAGGAGTCGAATCTACGATTCGATAAGAGCTACGCCAATGACTACAATTTCGCAATTTCGGCCATTTTATGAAAAGAGAACAATATACCCAAACGAATATCTAGTCACTCATTGTCCGTAGCGTAGTTCTAGACTGACATAAATTTAAACCAAATAAATTTTTTTTGAAAAATTTCCAAATTTTGTAATTTTAAGCGTTGAAGAAAAATACAATCGTTCATATTTACCAAGAAAAATGTCCGTCACTAAAATAAATTTAAAATTGCATTGTGGTGATCATGTATCTCACTCGTATGTGATTTGTCTTAAGGATTTTAAAAAAAGTTTTCGTTATGCACAGTACTAAATACAATGCAAGCGCATTGTGTACAAAAATATAAACCTGAAGTGTTTTTCATTAAACGAAACAACAATATTTCATATATAACTCTCCATTTTAAAAATTCAAACTATTACTTTCAATAAAATAGGCTGTCTGAAAGGAAATGATCTTAGTGAAGATTATTTTCACATTTCAAAAACTGTTTTCCAAAATATTTGATAGGTGAATCATTTTTTCCGTTTAGTTGCTCGCATTAAGTTAAGACTATGCATCATGCTATTACAAAAGTGACTTCGTAATCTTGGAAACGTCATTGACTTGCAAGGTCAGCATTTAATTTTATCTACATCATTTTGTAGGCAAGGTTTTATACTGTCCTATCGATTCTTTTCTTTTCACCGAAATAATGTTTTTTTCCTGAAGTTAGTTTAGGCCAGGGCCTACTTTTGTAGAAGTGGAAAATACCGGAGCGTCACCCTTTTTTTTAAATGATTGCATTTCTTTATTTAACTGGGCATCTCAGAAAAGGTATAAATTATACCATAAAATTCAATAAAGTTACATAAAATAGTATCAGTTTGTATTTAGTTCATTTATTGTGCCAATTTGATATCTATAGTGCAAGCACATTTAAGGTATCCGACTACGTTCGGAACCGAGATTTTAAAAAAGCGCATAAATGGATAATTTTCATGATATTTAGTGTTACTCAGATTTGGATACATGTATAAAATTGTTTTAAGGACATTTTGACAAAAAAATTATTTAAATACAATATTTCGGCAAAAAATTAACTTAGAATAACCTTTTTTCCAAATGTTCTCCTTTAGTGAAAAAGGCTTCTATTATAATAATATTTTGCCTGTATATAGCTCAGACCACTGTACAGAGGCTCAACTATGATTTTTGAAAAATTATCAGTATTTTCAGATTTACAACCAATTCAAATAATTATCGGGATTTTTTTCATAAAATGTCTCCCCTCTGTTGTCGTAAAACATGCATAAACTCACTTCTAAGTTATATATTTCAAAAATACTTGTTGAACCTCTGTAGAGAGGTCTGAGCTATATACAGGCAAAATATTGTTATAATAGAAGCCTTTTTCACAAAAGGATAATATTTTGAAAATGAGTCATTCTATGTTCATTTTTGGTCAAAGTAGTGTACTTAAATAATTTTTTATTGTAATACTATTCTTAAAACAATTTTATATACATTTTTTAATCTGAGTAACACTAAATATCATAAATATCCATTTATACGCTTTTGCAAAATCACGGTTCCGAACGTAGTTGGATACCTTTAGAAACACTTTATGAGAGACAAATGTCATACTGTCATACTTTTCTACAATTCTTTTGAAAATCAGGAATGAAATTGCCTTTTGAAATTCTCTTCAACCCTGTCAGTCAGTGTCAGACAGCTTCCATCCATATTTACTCTTAGTAATTTCATGAAAAAAAAACTCTGCTCACAAATATATTGCAACCCAAACACAGAGAACATTTTCTCTATGTTTGACTTTCTGACTGCCTTGGCGAGATGCAAAGTAACACTTTGAGGGCCGTTATTTGGTTTAGTCCAGTGATTCTCAAAGTTTCAATATTTACGACTCAATATTCAATCATAATTTTCATCGCGCCTTCCTCCCTTCATACAATAATAATGTACTGAATTCAATAATACTATACTTTGATGCTAAAATACGATATGCGATTTTAACCTCTTAAGTATCACCGGCGTATATAAACGTCTCGCTCAACCAAAGCGTTAATTTCTCTGGACGTATACATATGTCTTTCTGAAGTACGATGTTTTCAAGCGCCCTGGTATCCATAAAATTACTACGAAGTAATAATTTTAATTTCTTTAATTTCCAAGTAACGAATTTACATGTTTCAAAGATTATTTGCTTCTTCATTCCTTCTCCCCGCCCCAATACATCGCATACGCGGGCCTACTAGGAAATCGGTTGGTATTTGGAAAAGAATCGTGGAACTTTTAATCGGCAGTTAAGGGACTTATCATAAAACGTACAGATGATTAAGATAAGTGTTAAATTTTGTACATAGTTTTATATGATAATCCGATGGGGTTACTGGTAATTATTAAACTTGTTCTTAACTTAGTTTTGTGAAATTATAAAATACATTGTGCGATAATGATACATTTATAAGTGTAATATATCGGTGTAAATGTGTATTTTACATTTTATTACGTCAGAATGTATTTTGTTTATTTTCAGCAAATTAATAAATTTTTAAAATAATCTTTTTTTTTTTTTTTTTATCTTTTCAATATAGGCCCACTTCTTCCTCGTAGAGTTGTCATGCCCCCCCCAAGTGGGGTGCGCCACACAGTTTGAGAAACGCTGGTTTAGGTGCCATGTTCAAAAAATTCATGTTTGCTTAAAACCTTACTTTTGACAGCATTTGAAAGCGAGATCTACACTGGTGTGCAAAACTTAAGCAACAGGTGGGTTTATTGCCATAACTTCACGAAAAATCATCTGAGAGACATGAAATTCAGAAATGAGGGAGAGTATTATGTACGTAAAGGATGACGAAAGCATCGGCTCTGAAAAAGGAATGCAATGCATACTGTATGGAATCAAACAAAAACAAGCTTTATTGAACGCATAGTATCGTGACTCATGATGGTCTATCCAACAGGAAGAACAACAAGCAGATGTTCCTTAATATGGTATATGCCCTCCCCTCACTGCAATGGTTGCTTCGCACCGTCTCCGCATACTCAGAACCAGCTGGTTGCAACATTTCTTGCGGTAGGAGTGCCCATTCTTCAATCAGCATCTGTTTGAGTTGTTGGGTGTTCTCCGGATGATGTAAGGATGATCCGGATGATCTGCAATACGTCTCCCCAAAGCATCCCACACATGTTCTATGGTATTTCAATCTGGGGAGTACGCTGGCAATCCATTCGAGTGACATCTTCACTTTCCAGCAGCTCCTCAACAGCAAGAGTCCGATGTGGCCGTGCATTGTCATCCATAAAAATGAAGTCTGGGCCAATGGCACCTCGGAACAGACGCACATGGGGAAGAAGTACCTCCTCATAATAGCGATCCCCGGTTACAGACCCTCTATCGAAAATGTGGAGCTCAGTTCGCCCGTTCAGCATAATGCCTCCTCAGACAAGAACTCCTGGACCCCCGTAATGGTGTCTTTCCTTGATGTTGCTGGTATAAAACCTTGTCCCGATCTCTCTCCGAATCAAAACGCGTTGAGAATCGCTTCTGGTACTGAACCGACTCTCATCCGTAAAGAGGACACGACTCCATTGACAGTTTTCCAGTTTTTGTGCTATCTGCACCACTGTAAATGGTGGCGTCGGTGGTCAACTTTCAACGGGGGGCAGCGTTCAGGACGGTGGGCGAATAGGCCCCCTTTGTGAAGGCGTCTGGCCACAGTAAACCGCGACACTTTTCGCCCCGTTGCTGTAGAGAGTTGCTGAGCAATGACGCTTGGCCGTCGGCCTCTTTTCGCATGCAGGATGATATATCGGTCATCCCCTGCAGTTGTCGTCCTCGGACGGCCACCACCAACCTTTCTAACAGCTGCACCTGTGGTTTGGAACGCTTTCCAAGCGCGCGAAACGACACTCTTTTGTTGATTCCGAACTCTGCATCTACACTGGTGACGGTACGCCCCTCCTTCAGCTTTCTGCTCATTCTTCCACGTGTGAAGTCGTCCAGGTGATTTCTTCTAGCCATATTTCACGAACTGACTCACTGGCACTTGCAGCGAATATGTTGAATTGCGTCTGCGTCCTTCATTTAATTTTACTGTTGAACAGCACATGCCGACATCACGCGTTTTCGTACGCTCACGTCGCTTCTGACGCTTCGTTCCTGATATTTGCATACGCATGACGTTTCTACTGACTTACGTGTTCACTGTACTGATCTCCAGGCCCCCTTTTCTGCAATTTCATGGTTATCTGCTTAATTTTTTCATTGTTGCTTAAGTTTTGCACACCAGTGTATATTTCAAATCGTATTACATCCTGAAGAGGATTATCACCTCCCGCCCTTTGAAGCTATTACATGGATCTACCCTTGAATACTACTTAAAATTTCATAAGTTAGAGTTCGAGAGTTTAGTTACATTCACACACACACAACTTGCACAGTTTTAAAATTTTTCAACTATTCTATTTACTTCAAATTGAGCATTGGTCCTGTTCTACGTCTCAATAATCATTCAATTACTGAAAAGAAATATTTTAATTATTAGTGCAGTAGAATACACATTCCCTCCCCCCCTTATATAATGCAATAGATACGATCTGTGAGGTATGAATTGGTGATTTCACAAATACTTGGCTTTAAAAACACAGCTTAATTGATAGTATATACATACCATCAGTAGCGCACACAGGAATTTTTCAAGGGGAGGGTCCGTGGTCGAAAGTTCACTATTCTTGTATCATGCTCCTTTTGATTTTGTCGATTTTCGGGAACAAAACACAGTAAAAAACTAATTTTTGAATAAATAATTAGCATTAATTAATAAAATTAACCATTAATAACAAGTAATTAATTAAATTTTACGTTCTTTATACTTAGAATTATAATCAATCGGAAAAAAAATCAAGGGCTTTGGGGGGTCCGGACCCCCCTTGCGTGCGCTACTGCATACCAGAGATAAGCAGATATCTGTACTTCATCTAGATCAGTGGTTATCAAAGTGGAGCTCCAGGGGTTCCCGATATTATTCAGGGGTCCGTGGAAAATTAAAATTGATTCGGGAGTTCCTGAACAAAGTCAGGGGGTTCACGCAAGGCTTAGTATAAAATTAAAAAAATTTGATCTAGTTTTATTTTAATAGAAATTTAACTAAATAACAATAATTTTTTTGGACATTTCCGACTGGGTGTATCCACTCAGACCACCACTTTAATTAAGCACATTCACTTATAAATTCCCCTTCAGTAAATGGTTTCGATCTCTGAGTGTGTGCTTGCGTTAAGGCAGGGGTTTCCCTAGTGGTCCCTACGGGCCCCTAGAAGTGCCCGAGTTTATTCAGAGGGTCCATGCAAAATTAAAATTGATTTGGTAGTCTCTTAAAATCATCAGGGGTTCTCCATGCAAAGTTAAATATAAAATTTTAAAAAACTGATCCATTTTTGTTTTTATGGAAATGTAAATCAATATACCAATAACTTACTTGGATATTACCGACTGGGTGTCGAACCCTTTTGCGCGTTGATTAACTCAGATCCCAAACACAGATGAATCTATACTGATACAAGAGAATCTTGTTGAAATATCCACAAATGTGGGACTTAAACCAATGCTTGAACAAGGATACCACACATTTTGGTTACAAAAACAGATCCAATTTTATATCCTGCATTATGGGTTATTGTACAGAAGTTGTTGACTACTTTACCGTCTTCCAATTAGATAGAATGTGGATTTAATGCGTTAAAAAACTCATCATCAAAAAAAACAACAACTAAAAACTAGGGAGATCGTGGGGATTCGCGATTGCTACTCAGAAACATTGAGGTGGACATATATACACTCATAACATCTCATCAAGTTCATCCAAGTCATTAATTTTTTAAATTTTATTTCAAACAAAAGCTATAATTTCAATAAATAATTCTTCAACAAAACGTTTTTTTTAAAAAAAATTTGTGATCTTTATAAAATGCATTTGTGTAGCTTTTTCTCTGACTTTAAGAAAGGGGTCCGTCCGTAAGCAAGTTTTGACTATAAAAAAGGGTCCATGGGGATTAAAAAAGTTTGGGAATCACTGCTGTAGATGAAATAGGGTTACACTGGTTGTATAACGTTATTAAGAGCCACTAACGTAGATCCCTTATTACTCCTCATGAACCCCCAAATTTATTGATTTGATCAAATTTATGACAGTTTATGATACTAAAGAAGTCAATAATGATGGCGTCGAAGGTAAAGTTCAGCTGATTTAATTCGAGATGGCTTGAAACTTGCTACAATTATGAAACAACATTTTCTTGCTCCTGATCCTGACTTAGAGCGAGTATTAAAATTTCAAAGTTATTTTAAGTTTTAAACAGAAGTAGGATTTGCAGCCTAGGGATACCAAAATCCCGTGATCCCGTTGTTTTTCAAATCCCGGGATGAAAATAAGTTCTTCCAGGATTTAATTTTTGTCTGAATTATGTCTTGAAATTTTTTCTTCATCAAAATTTTCGAAGAATTTCATTCTCAGAACATTTATTTAGAGAGCTTCCACATCCGAAACGAGACATTGTGCAACATTCATATCCACTCTTCAGTAATAAAAAAACTTATAATTAATTAAAAATTTAAAATTAATAATATATTTTGATTTTTCTTTTCTGAATCACCAATCCTGAATCATTTTTCTGAATTATCATGTTGTCAATATAAAAAAAAAAAAAAGATGAGTTTTTTTTATAATTCCTTCTCTCTTTTTTTATACATCAAGAGATAATTTTAATAATTATACTTTGTTATAATAAGTATATTTTCATAGGCTGTTTAAGCTGCTATTGCTGCTTGAAGTATTGGAAAGGCATTTTTCTTCAAAAAATTTTCTGAATATTTAAAGTTTGTGAATTAACTCAGTTATAGGCGAGTTATTTCAATGTTTTCTTCTTTTTTAATCTGCAAAGAGATAAATTTAGTAATACTATTTTGCTACCATTATAAATATACTTTCAAATTATATCGCATTGCATGTACTAATATTGAAATGTTATTAAAAATATTTCGAAAGGACCTTTTTTTAAGGAAGCTAAAAGACAGAATTTTATCGGGCTGTAAAATATACAATCTACCGTTTGATTCAAAATAAGTGTGACTAACTTTAAAAGTATATAACTATTTATGATGAATTTTTATCGTTTTACTACTGGTTGTATTTGAAAAATGAAACATTTAAATTACCAATCTAACTATTTTTATTAGTGGGATTAAATTGCAGTACTGAAATTGGATCCTCAAACCCGAAACGAAATTTTATAACTTTTGAAGGATTTTTGTTCAGATTCTGTAAAAAAATAAAGCATTTAAAAACCAAAAAAGATTTTTTTCCATTGTATTACTATCTAAACTTCAAAAAGAAATAAAATTTGGCTCGCAATCAATAGCTCCAGGGGAAAAATGTTAACGAAAGGAAGTCCTTAATGAAAGAGAATAAAAAAAGTTGAAAAGAATTATCGTTGCAGAAAATTCTTTGCCTCAAAAATCTATGGTAAAGAAACTATAGATATAGAGCAATGAACAATTTACCATCAGATAAAAAAATTGACTATAAAAAAGTAAATTTTCCAGTCTGTCGTTAAATGTCTGTTAAGACCGTAGAAAAACGAAGAAAGCTTTCTTGGCATATGTATTTAATGTTACTCAAAGGTAGATACAAAGCATGGATAACTTCTGATGAAGCACTGTTTCATGTATCATTCACAACTGGCAGAAAGAAGATTCAATATATTTCTAGCAAAAAACGTCGCAAAAACGCAGCTGGTTTGAAAAATGCGTTGGCCGTCAAGTATTATGGTATGGAAGGAAATATCTCATCAAGGCTTAACAAAACCATTTATTGTAGAACCAAACTTTAAAATTGATACTAAATCCAATCAGAATAAATGTTTGATACACTTGATGAAAAAAAGTAAACATCTTTATCCTCAAGGAAACTTTGTTTTTCACCAAGATTCTGCACTAAGCGATAATATAAAATCAACTATAGAATTGCTGAAAGATTTAAGAATTAATTTTCTGCCTTCTGATAAATAACTATCACTGTTCCCTGTCTGTGTTCCTTGCGATTATTTTTTATGGGGATAATTAAAAAAAACAATTAAATAGATGTAAAGTAAGAGCATTTCAAGGGCTTCAAAAAGCAATTGAAGAGGAAGTTGGGAAAACACCCCAAAAAATCGAAAAAATTCTTTTAGCTTAGCCAAAACGAAAAGTGTACTGTGCTAGAGGAAACCACATTGAAAATTCGATGTAAATAACTTTACTCAATAAAAATTATGATCTTCTGAGATTGGTCTCACTATTTATGAATCAACCTGTATTTATTATTATTATTTTTAATACTGAAGTCTGTAGTCTTTTTGGGTATTTTTATTAGCGTTAATTGTGGTGTTTATTATGATTAATTTCTAGTGTTATAAGTTAACAAGAGTTTTTTAAAAAAATGGAAGTATGTTTACTGTGGGAACTGTATAAGTGGAAGAATTTTGAGATTATGCATATTCAGTACGTGCTGTTTATATGTATAATGTGAGTTTATAGGGAAAAAAGTTCAGTTCAGGCTTTATAATTTTAATTTTGAAAAGTCTACTACATTAGAGTGTCTTACTATGCAGTTATCAATTCTATTCAACATAAAAAAATACAGTGTTTCAATGAAAATAAAATAGGGGCTTTTTTTCTGTTTTAAATTTACAATAAGATTTTTTAAAATTTCATACATCGACCTGTAATTCGATTGAGTCGATTTTTAAGGAATTCAAATTGTACCATTTTTATTGAATTCAAATTGTACTATTTTTTATTTGTTTTTATGATTAATTATGTTTTGTTTTGATTTGTTTTAATAAATAATAGTATCAAACAAATTTTTCAATTATATTTTCAGTTTTATTATCTAATTTCAACCATACAAATGTGTAAGTATTTTCATAAATAGTCCCGTCCAAATCCCGGGATTTGAATAGTATGATCCCGAAATCCCGGGATTGAAAATATAGCACGGGAATGCAAACACAAAAATTGATGACAGTGGCTGACGGGCTACTAAATAATTCTAACTTTACATAACAGTAGTGATAAAATGTCTACCAGTTGCGACTTTCTCGATTAGTGAGCGAAAGAGTTCAACAAAATTTCAACTAAGCGTTTTCTTTCTCCTACCATTGTATTTTAAGTATAAAACGAATCAAAGTTCGTCAGACAATATTTAAAAAGTGCATGTAATACAATATTACAAGGAGGGAAGAGCTTTAGTCAGCGGTTTGGTCCAGTTTGCCTTTCGATCGGAGGTGGTTTATAGTGGAGGTTTGTAAAAAAAGAAATCAAGATTTTTATCGTACGGCACTCAATTAAAATATCGCCAGATTTGGCGCCCACTTAACTGCCTTATCTCTATAGTACTTGTAACCAACATGTTGAAAGCAACTGGCCAATTTGGTGATCGAGATAAATTGTAATTAAAAAAGTATTCAACCCCACACCTCTTTGAATATGCGGATTTCCAGCACATGTTCAAAGAAACAATAAGTGTCCTTAGTGATACACAAATTCTTTTCCTCAGGTATTTAATAACTCTTTACATTTGTCTGCATTGCTATATATAATTTAAAAGAGGAGCGCAACGTAAAATTTTTCTTTTACGTATTATCGCAACCTAATGGCGACGTTACATGAATTCAGCACATACGACACATAGGAAATGAGAGTTTCCAACTTGGCCAGTTATTAATAGAGTTGGTGATAGTTGCGATAAAATACATAAGTACCAATTTTTCCTCAGCTTTGATTTTGTATTTTTTTTTCGGGCGTCTTTTTCTTGATCATTATGTTAATATGATTTTTTAAAAAAAAGGGAAGTATTTTTCTTTTTTAGTTGTATAAGTGGAAAAAAATTTTAGATTAATATTTATGTAAATCCATTCTTTGCTTTGTACGTGCATTGTATATGCATATGTGAGTTTATCGGGAAGTTCAGTTCATACATCATAAATTCAATTTTGAAAAATCTATTCCATTAGAATGTCTTACCGTGCAGTTATCCACTATAAATATATTCAACATAAAAGAATACAGTGTTTCAGTGAAAATAAAATAGAGGGAGAGGTGGTATTCTGTTTTAAATTTACAATAAGATTTTGGAAATCCTCAAACACATCCATTTTTATTTGAAATGGATCAATATTCAATGAATTCAAATTGTACTATTTTTATTGATTTCATTATGTACTATTTTTTTGTTTATTTTTAATGATGAATGAAATTTTGTTTTGATTAGTCTCAAAAAACAATAATATCAAACAATTTTTTTATCTTTTCAGTTTTTTTTAATGTAATTTCAACCATGCTAATGTGAATCATGCTAATCCCGAAATCCCGGGATTGAAAATATAGCACGGGATTGCAAACCGTAAGTAGAAGGATATCAAAAATTACGTAAGCAACTTGACAAATAAAAAAATAAAAAAAAAACAACCTGTCATAATCTCACGAGATTTTTTAACAACAACAACAAGAAAAGAAACCAACTGAGGTCATTAATAACGAAAGAATTTCTTCATTGGAATCAAAACTGACAGCAGGGTTAGACATATTTGACTCATCCACTCATGATAGCCCTTTTGATCCAGTTCGTAATAAACTTGCTCACTTGTTATGCTTTTGATCCAGTTCGTAATAAACATGCTCACTTGTTATCCTTTTGATCCAGTTCGTAATAAACATGCTCACTTGTTATCCTTTTGATCCAGTTCGTAATAAACATGCTCACTTGTTATCCTTTTGATCCAGTTCGTAAAAAACATGCTCACTTGTTATCCTTTTGATCCAGTTCGTAATAAACATGCTGACTTGTTATCCTTTTGATCCAGTTCGTAATAAACATGCTCACTTGTCATCAAGTTGTAATAAATAATTGTCAGTAGTTACATTCCTAATTTCAGTTTAAGTTTGCATGTATTGAATGTACTTATGAACAGAATTGCACACTGATTTAAAAATTTTTTGTAATAAAAATGAATTATTTTTATTTTAGAAATCTGCAGCATGGCTTTTTTTTCTTTTTTGCACGGTTTTTTTTGGGAAAATAGTTGAGATTTTTCATTTTACACGATTCTTTAAAGTTGTGGAACATATCACCAAATTTACCATAGGACGCATTTATGTATATTTTTACACCATTTTTTTGCATGGTTTTGTAAGAAACGTATTTACCGTGTAAATAAAAAAAAGAGTTGGATGTACTTGAAAGTGAGCAGTATTACATTGCATCGACTCCCCGCAGCATCTTGTTTGATTCCTGTAATATTATCGCTCTGCTTATTGCTAATGCTAGGTATATTTGATCATTGCATTATTATTATTATATTATCTATCGTTGTATACATGAAAAAGAAAGAAAACAATAATGATAACTCCTTCCATTGTAAATTTCCATTCCAATAAATGTTTGTAATGGATCCAAATCCTAATATATATTATAAACGCGAAAGTTTATGAGGATATGTTTGGGTGTCTTTCACGCAAAAACAACTGAATGGATTTTAATGAAACTTTACAGTAATGTAGCTTATACATCACAATAACACATACGCTATAATTGATAAACATATTGTGTGAAGTGTCCAAAATATAAGGATATTTGTTAAGTAAATAGGAAAAAATTCTGCCATCTGCAAGCAATTCTGGCGTGCGCTGCAAAAAAGCCTGCCACATGATATTTGTAAAAACACTTTGTTTTGTCTTCGCAAGGCGCTGGCTTCTAATTTGTTCCAGTGATTCCCTCTATTCTTTTATTTCAGAATAAATATTAAGTTTTGAAGGGAGAGGTTGTTTTAAATCCCTTTTTATTTGCTACTATTCATTTTTTCATGTATGAACTATAAGAAGTAGATACTTACATCAAAATACTTTTATCGCTTCTAGTACTTAAAGTAAATAAATTTGTCTTTCACACTACATCATTTGGACAAATTTGTATAATTTGTTTGTGTTTAGTAGTTATAATTATAATGCTATACTTTTAATTGAATAGGCAGATATTGCATTTTTTAAATAAAAAAATAATAATAACTACTGTATTGTATTTTTTGGAGTGAATGAACATTAACATCGCACTCTCTGTTCAGCTACACGAGGGGTTTTCGCGCCGGACCACGTAACTTTGAATCATGGTCAAGTGACGTGGACGACACCAAAGATGGTACAACCTACCTTCTCCAAACTACCACAACACACCAACTTACCAGGAATGTTCTACCAATACATAGCAGGAATATTTTTTGAAATCCACTCTTCCAAGATGTATGACAGCGCGGGTTCTATGATGAACATTTTACCGTAGAAGGCGAATAGTTTTGTAACAGAAATTGCGTTTTCAGCGGATTGCAAAGATAATCATTTTTATCCAAAAAAATTCTTAATGTTAAAATTTAAGTGTCTTATGTTTTTGTATGTTAATGAAGACATTAGAAAACGATTTGACTATTTAAATTTAAGTGAACGTTGTATCTAATTAATTTTACAGTAGAATATCTTTAATTAATTAATTAGCTCTAACGGTTTTTAAATTTCCCAAAGTTGAGTATTTTGTTTATGTATATGACTTATTTTTCAATGTGGTGATCCCCCCCAAATACGGCATAAAAAAACAGCAGTAATTCATAATGCGGTAGATAAAGGGTTAACGTGTATGGCCCCCCTACACGGCGAGTCTTTCAAAGTTCAAATAAAGCTCGAGCTATGAAAGTAGCTAGACATCTGCCAACATGACGCTATCGTAAACATTTTGCTATGTTTTTCATTTAATCGCCATTATAATTTAATAAACGGCGTTGCTTGAGAATATTACAAATTTAACATAAAATAAATACAACAGAAAGTAATATTAATGTATTACACTTTCAGGTATAAATTATTTACCCTCTTGTAAGCGTTCATTACACAAAACTTTTAACATTGTGTTACTTTTGTTGAGCAGAGATAAGTTTAGGGAGGTATTTTCGAAAATCGACCCTCAAGAGAGTTACGGAGAGATATAAATTAAAAAAAATCCTTTTTATCAGCTATTAGATCTAAAGATTTAAAATTTAACAAAGGTGTTTTTTCCTTTTTTTTTTGTTCAGCTGATACATGCAAAAAGCTCATTTTGTTTAATTTGCAATTCACGTAAAATTAGCTCATTAAAAACTTCTTTATCCTTCCATCTGTATTGTTTAATTTTTAAGTTCACCCGTGCGAAGAACGGGTATACCAGCTAGTCTGATATAAAGATATAAATTTTTATATGCGGCTCGCAATATTATGTTTTTCCGAAGTGGCCCGCAAGGTCATTTGGCTTGGCCACCACCGGCTTAGATGAGAGGTGGCTAACCTCTTTAAGAAAATAAATATGAAGCGAAAAAATGTTATTTACAGGCTTATTATGAGATTTTCACACGAATGGTATTTTTTCTTAATACAAGCCTAAACGTGAAAAATCAAAAATAATATCATAAGTAAAACAAAAGTACAAACTTAGGTTTTATTGTAATTAAACTTTTACAGGTTCAGATCAGTTAGGTTAGGTATAAAATAAAAATGAGTAACTTGAAACATTTAATTAAAATTAAATATTTATTAAACTTACTTAATGGGGTTTATGAATTTGCAGCTTTCTTACCAAGTCATCTATATTAGTAACAGTTCATGAAAATGCTGAAAATTAGAGTAAGAAAATTACTATCTCTTCCTTGTAATTTTAAGTTAAAATTTTTTAAATGTCTCATAATATCGGCATAAAAAGCAAAATCCTATGGCCAATCTTTATTCTTCTCACTGGGCAGTTCATTGTTTTTTTTTCAGACATTTAAAAGCACTCTCCCTCAAACTGTAAAAACTCGCAAGTGCGGAAAACCAGAGCACACAACAATAAAGAAGTATTCTCTGCTCAATAATCTTTTATAGTTAATTCAAATAATTAAGTACAGTTACAATAAATTTTGTGGGGGCTGTTTTTTGTCTGAGCCAACCACATTGCAATAAAATTGTAAAAAAATCATTATTTTTTAACTTTTAAGATTTTTAAAGAATTTCAATAAGTCTTCGAGAAACAATGTTATCACTCCACCGTGCCACACGTGGCACGTGTGCCTCGGGTTGGCCACCTCTGGCTTAGACTTAGGGTAGTCAAATAGCGACCCGCAAAATAGTACTTTTAAAATGTAGAAATTAGAACTTAAAATGTATCAGAAATTTTTTTAAATGTAATTGAATTCTTGGTTCTTAAGGAATATCTGCACATATCTTGCTGTATCCCCTGAAAGATAAAAATAGCTGTTGGGTTAACATAATATTATTAAAGGTTTAGAAAATTAGCATGATTAATAATTACTTGGAAATATAAGGAATAATTGAAGCCTAGTGGCTGAGTGGTTAGTGCATCGCGCTTCCACACCACAGGTCCGAGGTTCGAACCTTGGGCTGGCAAGGTTGACTCAGCCTTTCATCCCTTCAGTGGGTCGATAAATGAGTACCAAGCTTGCTTGAGAACTTAACGCTGGGGGTTTCACGTCAGACTTTGGTAGGCATTTCCTGCACTAATGTGAATTACTTTAATCTTATTTGTCCAAAATCGAGACCTAAAAAGCAAAAGTTTGTTCACAAATTCATTTGACCACGTAATAGGGTAGAAGAAATACAATCTTCTCCTTGTAATTTTAAAGTTGAAATTATTTAAAGGCGCAATAATACCGGTAAGAAAAGCTAAATCTCACAGCCAATTTGCATTATTGAACAACAAGTTTTCACCGGGCAGTTAATTGTTTTCTTTTAGCTGTTTTAAAACTTGCTTCCTCAAATTCCAAAATCTCGAAAGTGCACTTTCTTTGTAAAACCAGTGCACGACATTGAAGGGATATTCTCAACGTGATAATTTTCTATTGTTATTCAATTAAGTGTATTCAAAAAGGTTTTGAGGATTTTTTTTTCAGTCTAAGACAACCACATTTTCAAAAAACTGTAAAAAAAAATGTTATTTATCATTATATTTTCAATTTTTTTAAATTTTTAATAAGTCTTCACGTATAACTGTTGCAACTCCACTATGCCACACTTTGACACGCGTACCAAACCCCTGGTCTAGGGTGATTGTCTGACGATAATGTTCTCGAAGATCCTCCAAGATTTTTCCCAGTTTGTGTAAGGACAGCACAAGAAAGAAAAATCTTAGTCAAACATATGACAGGGATTCGGCATTTCATTTGCCATTTGCGAAGTTGTGATCTCGGATTTGAAATGCTATATGATTTTCGAATACGTCCTATTATATATTTAAATATGTATGTTATTTATTTTCTGTTAGAAGATTATCTATTATAACCTCTAGAGAGTTCCAGAGTAAATTATGTTTTTCTCCCGATGAACCTTTCTTGTTGATTGCGTGGACCTCTCCTGCATTTGAAAGTTGATAAACCGCGTAACAATATCCCTATCATAACTACATCATTATAGTATATCGTACTACAATTTTGTAAATGAGGACAAAGCAAAGAATTTTTTTTAGCGAATACTTTATTCAATAACAATAGAGGAAGTAAAACATATGTTTTTCTTTTACACAAGTTTGTAATAAAACATAAATAAAATGAATTGAAAATAATATAAATACAGAAAAAAGATATGAATAAATTGAGAAATAATATTTATATAAAATCATTCACAAATTCCTTTTGTCTTGGAACTTTTTTACATATTAATGCAAATGCAATACAAATATAAATGCATATTATTTCTTTGAACCTTTAATCAGGTACATTTCTGTACTTGTAAGCATAAATTCAATAAAATAATCAAAAATTGGCAACACATTTAATAATAGCAACTTAAGAATCAAAAAGCTTACATATAGAACTCTCATGCATATTCAATTAAAATATTTTTAGTTATATTCTTATCAATATGTATTCAAGCATTTTCCAGTTAGAATTCGTACTAACATTAGCAATATATATGTATATTAAATGCAAACACATATTTAAGAATTTTTGTAATAAGATTATTAATAAATTTTCTTTCAATAATTTTTGAAAAACTAAAAACCGAAATTCAACCCAAGTTAAGAATTAACTAAGGAAAAATAACACACAAATTATAAATTGTTATGAAAAATAACATTAATTTTTCCCAACTCCACCTCAATCGTACAAGTAATAAAAGCAACAATAGAACTTATCCAAAAAAGTTAATATAATTTAAAAGAAAAATTACTTAGCTATAGTTCAAGACATAAGTCATCATAAGTACTCTTTTGGATGAAATACCTAATTACCGTAAAATCCGGCGTATAACGTGAACTTTTAACATAAAAAAATGACATTGAAATGTAAGAGTGCACGTTATACGCCGGGTATAAAAATGATAGCATCAAAAATAAAAAAAAAGAGATGACCATTGAAAAATTAAACTTCTACAGAAATAGGAATGCAATACATTTGAAAGAAATGACATACCTAATGAAGTTAAAGGTTTTGATTCTAATAGTATATTATTTTTTTCAAAATCCTGTTATAATAACTCGAATAAATTACTTAAAAACATAAGAACGTTGTACAAGAATACTTCTGGATCCTTTGTAAAAAACGGGTTGTGCGTTATACGGCGAATATACCTAAACATTAGAAAGTGCAGCTTGAAAGTATATTTTACGGTAAATTTCGTCTAAGTAAAACACATGGAAGGAAATTGTAGCGAAAAGTTGAAGATAATATCAAAAATTTCAAAGTTTAAAGTGAGAGAGGAATTTATTTTTGAAGGCACTATATAAGACAGTTGGTATTGAACTTTTTCAAGTTCATTGCAAAATTCTCGTAGAAAATATAAGATCGTGCTTTAAAAAATCAATTGACACACTTTCATATAGTATGATATTAATTATTTTTCAAATATTTTGCATTTTAAAGCTTTAAAAATATATATCTATAATAAACTTTTAAATAAAAATACGAGAGAAAAGTAACTTTGATTTCTCTTGATCTATCGGAGTGAAATAAAAGCTCATGCTACATACATTTAATAATTATTCAAATAATTTGATAATGATTCAAATAATTTGATAATGATTCAAATTCTTTGATAATGATTCAAAATTATGAGTACCATAATCAGTAACTCTCGTGTCATTGTAGAATGACCAGAAGACCACTTATTTATTAATTCAAATCAAATTATATAACATTAAATATACTCTACATTATATTGCAGTTGCATTAGAGCTGGATGATGCAATGAGTAGTTTAAAAATTGTACTGAAAATGCTTTTTTGAGGACTACTTATTTACAATTGCTAGTTATCGTGCGAAATCACTAGATATGAAAAATAACATTCCATAACACACTTAATATTACGACAACATAGATAATAACATACATAATATTATTTTATGTTAAAAGTAGCAAATATAGCACTCAAGTAGTATTTACTTTAAAAAAGAGCAAGCGCTTCACAAATCACTTTATGAAAGTGGAAAACTTTATTATTTACATATGTTTAAATAAGACAGTAAAAAAAAAGATTTACGAGTATGAACTAATGTACATAAATTAACTCTCAGCGCTATAATTCTACCATTACATTAACTTGAAGCATACAAACACTTTAAGATTTTCCTTTCTGAGGACTCCAAAAGAAAAAGGACTTATTAAAAAAATGGGTGAAATAGTTTAGAAACTACAAAAACGTTTATATCAAGAAAAGAAAATATGTCTGTTAGTTTATTGTTTTATCTTCACATTAATAAAAATTTTTACTCACGTATTGTACCATCGTTTTGCCAAATGAAAAGATGTCGCCAATTCAAAAAATGTCGCCGCCCAATGCAGTCATTATTGTTATTACTGTGTTCGAAGGTGCAAGGAACAGTTTCTACTATTGTCTATATATCGCGGCATTTAGCAATGTCTTTCGATACGTGGAAGTGTTAGTCGACAATATTATACGTAAGTACCTAAAAATATATTCAGAGCTCGTAGTTTAAAATGCTAACGTAAAAAGTAATAGGTTCCTTAAAAAGTGCTGCATTTTTTAGCAGAAAATATCAACTTTGGAAATATATTAATAAAGTTGAGTTTTTAACATGCGCGTTAAGAAATATTTATAGATTTAGTTGTTATTGTTCCACCTTTTTTAACTGATTAGAAAAGAAAAATCTTACTGGATTTCATAATTATAAACCGTTTTTTTTAATCTTATTAACTATGTCAAAGCAAAGTAATTCACCTAAAGCGGAATTAAAAAGCATTCAGAGAAAATTTAAGAAAAAAAAGTGTAAAATATATTAGCACAAATTGACTAGCCAAGGTTCTGCAAAAAGAAAACAATACTTATTTACCATTGTATTAATTTCAATTAAAGTCAGTTTCTCAATATGGGGACTAAATAATATATTTTCTGTAAATGACTTTTTTTTCAGGATCTTGACATATTATATAAAGAATTTATCATTTCGTTACTGCTTTCTTTCGAAATATTCACTTGAGAAGAAAAAACACGGGGTAAAAATATTTAATTCAAGTAAATATGATTTGAAAGAAGTGTTTGTATGTATGGATTTAAAACACACAAAGCAATAAAATAGACATGTCATTATCAATCAAAAGATAAGTAAAAAATACATAATCGTTTCAAAATAAAAATACTTGCTCCTCAAAATATAACTTTTTATGCAATTTTTACACAGTATTTGGACACACATATGCTCAAAAATTATAAATAAATGAACATACGCGACTCAAGGTATACACTTGGAGAACTGATAGCTTTCATTTCTACTTTATTGTGCACACTTAAGTTATTTAACATAACAATCAGCAGAATGTATAACTGCTTATTCTAAATCGAAGTTTAAGTACTAAATCACGTCTAAAATGAGTAATTGTACTTTTTTCTGAGAAAAAACTGTAATATTTCATGATTCCAAAAACACTTAAATGCTGCCGTGAGCACGAACAAATGCGAAACATTAATAGTGTTTTTTGTTGCCTCTCCTGTAAGGCGGGGAAATCTTAAAATTTTTTCATGGCTTCCATACCTGTCGAATTTCATCTGAGGCAGCCACTGCAACGATTTTATATTTATTTCTTCAATCAACAGAAACAAAAATAAATTATTAGTTATGCATCAGAATCAAAATATAATACATGTACGCCAGGCTGTAAAAAACACAATTTCTGTTTTTTATACGTATAATGAGTAGTAAAGAAAACCTCGGATATTTTTATCGGAGCTCTAACTGTGCCAAAACTGGTCGTATTTTAGCACTTATAAAATGCTTTGTTTGGTCATTATTTTCATCTGTGTAAAGTTACTAAGAATTTTCTTGCGTTGACACCACCGTTGAATTAGTGACTTGTTTATCAGTCGATGATAACGTCTTGTTGTCAAACGTTGACGATTTCGGCGTTCGCAAGCTAACTCTCTCTCGAATATGCTTGAATACTTTCCGCGAGCATGTAAACAATAAAAAGACAAAAAGTCCCTGTAGAGAATTGAGTAGATCAAAAATTAGCCACAAACCATTGCTATTAGAGATAGTCGCTATTATACCGATGAGCCAGGTTACACCCATCATAAGTCCTAGCCTTACATATAAAACAAAATTTAATCTTGCTGTCTGCTTCTGCTGGTCGCTGACACTCTTCATTGTATTGTTTTTGATAATGAAGGCACTCATAATAAAGAAAACACCATTCGCCAAAAACAAGGAGAAAGCCGGTATGGAAAAGAATATAGTCTTAGCCATAATGCTTGTGATCCAGCAAGTATCCTTTTTGCCGTATCCTGGTTTTATCCATGTAGGTACGTCTTCTGTGTAATCCAAAACGACTGATATTGTAGTAATGATCAGTGGCATACCCCACGAATAGATAGAATAAAAAATGAATTGGGTCCTCTTCTTATTGTGAGAGCTGGTTGCCAATTTTGTGGTAGCCATTTTCAAAGTTCTCCAGACGTCGAACGCCATGACATTCATACAAAAGAATGCAGCCAGAAGGAAGTTTTGCTGGAGAATAGCGGACACACTGCAGAACAACCCACGAACTTCTGGAATCTGGCCAATGAGAACGAATGAATACCCAATCAGGAAAGCCAAACTCAAGGAAGCTAGATTATATCCTGGTAAGTTCCTCAAAGATGGAACGAGGCAGAATGTTATCAAATGGGCAGTAAGGGCTATAACAGAAATGGAAGTTCCAACTTTTCCCATTACTATATTTGGAGAATCAAAGCTAGAAACATGTATAGCAATATCCGCACTGGATGGTGGGACGTCTTCGCCGTTATCGATAGTGCAAGTCAGCAATCTTCCTTTATGTAATTTGAAAGTTCCAGGCTCTAACAAATCATTGTACACAAGCGCCGAGTTGTTGTCAAGTATCGAGAATTCATCCTCATCGTACATCCACTTTGAACACAGACTGAAAATCTTTTTCTTCAGCTCTGTACTTCGGTTGAAACAGATTGTAACGTTGTCTACTGTAATTCGTGAACTTACTGACTGCACTGTAATGTTGTAAGCGAGAATGTATAGTTTGTTAATGCCTACCATATTCACATCATCGACATCTAAGTACTCATGTTTACAGTCTGAGGTCTCTTGTTTTGTGAGATTTTCATTGTTTGTGCCAAGCGAAATAGTTCGATCTTCCATCAAAGTACTAGGCTGAACGCTTACAGGGTTTCCCGCATTCTGCATTATAAATCTACTAATGAAGATGAAGTAAAGTATGCCCAAGTTCGTTGGCAATTTGAATAAGGGAACCATTTCAGAAGCTTTCCTTAGAATCTATTTCGAATGAGTTTGGCCACTTCCGGCATTGAAGAACAGACCTAAGAAACAAAAATAAAAGTTAAAGTTATATTTGAGCATCACAACAGTCATTACAGAAGTTGATTGAATTATTCATTAATATAATTGAGTGCAAAATGTTCGATGCTTACGGTTTTGAAATTAACGGAAAAGTTATTAAAAATAACCACAAAAAGCTCCCAGACCCCCCCTCTGTCCATGGTAGCCTAGTGGCCATGGTCGTAAATTCGTAGCCAGAGTGTTGAGGGCTCGGGTTTTGATGCCACTGAATAGCCACCGTGTGGAACTGTGTTAGGTACATGGTAAACCTTTTGAGGCTCAAACTATTTCCTTTGTGGTGGTGTAAAGAGAGGGGGAGTTCATGTGTCATCCTCATCGCTTTACCATGGTTCAAAAGTAAGATCCGTTGCTCATAGCCCTCTTGTTGCGCTTACCGCCCTCCCCCCCACAAAAAAACAGTTACATACAAATTTTGGAAAAATTAGCCACCAAGTGTCGTTCTTAAATATATATATATATATATATATATATATATAGTCGTGGTTTTCTTTTTTTTTAAGAATCAAATTTTTGCAATAAAATTTTCAAAAGTGAATTCCAATTTTAATAAAGTGTAAAAAAATATATTTCGTATGCCAAACAATCAAATTTATTTTTTTTTCTCTGATCGCACATAGCTATTTACTACCATCATATTTTCATTGTAGGGTCACTGTAAAAGCGATCTCTGCTAATATTTTTTGCAAAGTCCCAGTGTCCTGCAAAAATTTTAAGTAAAAATCGTTTGTCCCCCCTACCCCTCCAAAAAATACAAAGGGAAGTTTAATCACGAAGAAACAGTTCTTAAGACAGGTATGGCAAAAAACAACAACAAAGGTATCAAAAATCCATTTATACACATACATGTGCACACTCAGGAAGGGGTCGGTGTACGTTTGCGGTTGTGATCAGGGCTATATTTAA
Organism: Trichonephila clavipes; assembly: GCA_019973935.1. NCBI lineage: Eukaryota > Metazoa > Arthropoda > Arachnida > Araneae > Nephilidae > Trichonephila > Trichonephila clavipes. The sequence continues at coordinate 2,934,774 of BMAU01021369.1, forward strand.
TTCAATTTTGTAACATTTAATTCAATTTTACACAAAATGAGATTTTCCATTCTTTCAAATCCTGAACACTATCGAGGATATTTTTGTTTCTTTGGCTCAGTTTTCAAAAACAACTATTGTCAAAGTCAGTGGCGCACTCAGGATTTTTTCAGGGAGGGGGATCCGGGGTCGAAATTTTGATTTTGTCGATTTTCGGGAACAGTAAAAAACTAGTTTTTGAATAAATAATTAGCATTAATTAATAAAATTAATCATTAATAGCAAGTAATTAATTAAATTTTACGTACTACATACTTAGAATTATAATCATTTGGGGAAAAAATCAAGGGCTTTGGGGGGTCTGGAACCCCAGGACCCTTCCTTGTATGTGCCACTCGTCAAAGTATCTTAACATTGTGAATTAAGCTTTCAAGTTTGCTGAAAAAATTTCCTTTTGAATTTACGTGCTAAGTCAGTGCTTCTCAATGTTTCAATATTTGAGACCCAATATTCAATCATAATTTTCATCGCAACCTTCCCCCTTTACCTTCTCACCATTCAATAACAATGCAGTGAATTCAAAAATACTATGTTATGTGTGTGTGTGATGCTAAAGCTACAATACGTCTTTAATCTCTTAAGTGCCACCGGCGTATATAAATCTTTTGCTCAGCCAAAGCGTTAATTTTGTGCACTTTTTGACCCCTAATTTTGTGATAACTTGAATTTATTCAAAGATGATAGTTCAATGTATAGATAACTGCATTTGGAATAAAATTCTAAGAGCTTTTTTTTATTTTATGCATTAGAATTCATTTGACAGTTTTTGTCATGACGTGCAAAAAATGCCTAATTTTCAACATAAAATTGTCTATTTTCCTTAAAAAAATGGGAATTTTTTTTGTTTTGTTATTTTTATAAGTGTTCAGTTACAATTAAATAAAAACTGAGATTAAAGAGAAGTTTTCAACAAAATTTCTAAAAAATGTTCCCGCAATTACACTCATGCCCATAAATTAAGGATAATTCAGAATCACACAGAAATTCAACTCTAAAATAAAAATTTCACCTGTAGAATTATCACACACATCTTGAAGAAGAATATGCAAATTACAGGAAACCACCAGGAGGCGCGGATAGTACGTCACAATGAAGAGAGTGTAAGAGGGGGTATATATATATAAGGAACGGTGGCAAAGAAGTAAAATTGTTCACAAGCGCTTTAAAAGTCTTTCAGTGCAATAACCGCATAGTTATGGCACAATAGAAGCATTCGGATGATTTTTTTACTTGGTAAAATTATTGGATGACTGGAATTTGGACGTACCCACCTGGAAATATCCGAGGAACTTGGAATCACACAGAGTGTCATCTCCAGGCTTTGGCAACGATTCCAAGATGATGGTAATGTGAATAGATGTTATAGCACACGTCGCCCCCGAGTTACAACGCCGAATGAGGACCGGTATATTTGGCAGTTACTGCCAAAAGAAACAGACGGAGCACATCATCAGATCTGTCTCGTCAGCTTTCTTCAGCTACCGGTACAACAGTTTCAAGGCAGACCGTGTACAGACGCTTAGGGCACATTGGTCTATATGCTCGTAGGCCTGTCAGATGTGTTCCACTTACCGCTACTCATTGTCGCCTGCAATTAACCTGGAGTAGAGAGCATGCATTGTGGACACCCCAACAGTGGTCTTGTGTGATGTTTTCCGACGAGTCCAGATTTAGTTTGCAGTCTGATTCTCACCGGACTTTAATATGGAGAACGCTAGGTACCCGTTACCACCAACAGAACACCATCGAACGACACCGTTACGGTGGTGCAGGATGGCTCGTTTGGGAAAGAATTATTCTTGGTTCCAGAACTGACCTGCATGGTCAGAGTGTAACGATGACAAGCCGCATCTATCGGGATGTCATTCTGGAACAACATGTACGTTTGTTTCGGGGCGCCATGGGTGCTGAATTTCTGTTTATGGATGACAACGCCCGTCCTCACCTTGCAAACAGTGTAGACGAATGCCTTCAATCGGAAGATATCACACGTAGGGATTGGCCAGCATACTCACTGGACTTGAATCCAATAGAGCATGTGTGGGATATGCTTGGTCGACGAATTGCAGCCCGTCAACCCCCTCCCACCTGTCTTCCGGAACTTTGGAGGGCATTGCTTGATGAGTGGTTTAATATTCCCAAAGATCAGATCGATAATTTGATGCTCAGCATGCCTAGACGTTGTAAGGCCTGTATTGCATCGTCAGGGATACATACTCCGTATTAACCATCATACTAACCATATTATACTGTTTTTTGTAAATAGGTTCTTTTTTGAAATTTGCTCCAGGGATTAAAAATCACAATTTTTATTAATTATGACAAACATATAGCATCCTTTTTGCTCTTTACCTTTTGTTTAATAAATAGACTTTACAAATAAGTCAAATTTGTTTTGCTTCTGTATCTTTCTTTGCCTGAACTTCGTTATCCTTAATTTATGGACATGAGTGTAGTTACGCCCCTTAACCTGATATTTATATTATTGTCCAGAGAATGTATTAAAATATTTCGCACTGTATGAAATTTTTAAGTTATGGACTGTTATTTAAATGATGGTCTCATAAAAAAAAGGTTCACTTTTCTTATAATATTTATATTCAATAGGTTCTAAATTTTTTAAAAATTTTAATAAAGCATTAAAATATTTTAGTACATTCTCTAGATAAATGCATCTAATTTGTTTTAGTAATGCTTTTACAGAGTAAGTTTATTACTTTTTTCTCTAATTGCTTTGATGCTTTTCAAAATAATTGCTAAAAATTCAGTTATAGTTGTGATTTTTGTAAAATATTGTTAGTTAAATATTAGTATTTATTGGTAAAAAAGGATTTATAATGCTTCAGTGTGCTATTTTTTAGAAAAGTGCTCCGACAGTGTTCGGATAATATTTAAATGTATATGTAAATACAATTAAACACATAATTATAAAGGAAGAGAAAGGATCAAATTAATTTTTAATAAACATAATTATTTTTAATACAAATAGACGAAAACGTAATGAGCGGCAATGGTCTATGCAAAGAGCTGTGATTTACCAACTCCAGGCTTAGAAAAATCAACTGATAATAATAATATAGTTAAAAACCATGAAACTGTTAACCTCAAAACGGTCTCCTCTAATCCAATTTAAATTACTTGAAATAAGTAAATATATCCTACCGAGCTTTTCTGCCTCCTTCCTATCAAGGTAATTCAAGGGTTCGGCTAATGCATGCGTAATTTAGTAATATACAAGAGGAACCAAAAGCCTTGCTCTGATTTTAAACATCTGTTGTGCTCAAACTATTGAAATGAGATATAAGTTTGTTTGGATTTTTCAAGAACTATTATGAATTTTTATAAGACCATCTACTTCAGTAAATTTCAACGTATGCCCCCTTTCTTGGTAGTTCGGAGAATGTCTGAGAGGTAGTTCATTACATCTGAGTGATCTTTAACATGTCTTAAACTTTATAAGCATGCAACCTAAGCCTTTTATGAAGAATTCTTACCAAACTTGTTTGCGATATTCGAAATTCACGGGATGTTTCACAAGTTGATTTAGTAGGACTTCGTTGAAATAATTAACAACCGTGCGTCAGTAGTTGTCTTGCTGACACTAGAACTACCACTTACCGCTGTGTCTGCGTTTTTAAAGCCTCCGTTTACACATTTCGAAATTCGAAAACGATAAAAGCGCCCTCTTCTGGAAGGAATGAATAGGCGCATTCAAAGGTACGGTGTACTTGTGCAATACTGGTTGCAATGACTACGTGTAAATAAGTCCCTCACAAAAAGATAAATTATACGCCCTTTTTTTCTCAATTTTCATTATTTTCTTGACTTTGAAAGAACACTTCTTTTATGCTTTTATTTTACCCAAGTCAGCATTTATTTCATTCTGTTTTCTGATGATTATATTCTGACAAGCTGTCGTGATGAAAGAAAATATGAAAGAAAATAACTTCACGGTTCCTTTTTTACATCATTACACACATACCTTTTACACATTACACAGGGAACATCTCTTTTTACACCAAGTTAGAGATGGGTTTGGTTTGTTCCCAATCACAATCGGTGTTCGATGCACAAATACACCTCAATCCTCCGCTATTTTTGTTCTAAACTAAAGATAACGATGCCTCTTCTGCGAGAGTGAATGAACATTAATGTCGCACTATTCAGCTGCTCGAGGACTTTTGGCGATGAACCTCATAATTTTGAACCATGGTCAAGTGACAAGGATGACATCTGATCTGGCACTCTCTCTTCTAACTACCACACCATACCAACAAGAGGACGTTGGAGCATCAATAGATTTAATGTGCATCGCCCCTACGGTGGGTCTTTAGCGATACCAGGCTCGAACTCATGACACGCAGGCCTCGAGTTCGTTACCTTGACCACTACGCTACTGCGACCACATGCTTCTCCTACGTTCTTCGCGGGGTTCCGTTTGATGTGTACCTTACGTTCAACTATTTTATCCCTGTTTCTATGTATGATTCCTCTTTTATTTCCCTCGCCTATCTTTCAAGCATATGAAAACTAACGAGTTTTACGAAGAAACTGGTCTTCTCGATGGTTCAGTATATTGTCCGCTTTTTTTTATTGAGGGTCAGCAGTCTCGGCTACTTCATTTTTGTAATCCAATCATTTCATTTATTAAATATCCATAGTGTTAATTAACTATTTTCAATGAGTACTCAAAAATAAACATTCCAAATTTTTCAGTGATTAATTACTATAAAAGTATAAATTTTAATAAAGGTGGAAACCTACTCGAAACAATTTGCGGTGATATATGTCAAATCAAAAGAGGATCAAATTAATTGCCGCCGGCGTATATATTCATTTTTGAAATGACCTTCAGAATAAGAGATATTTTAATTTTTACAAAAACTAGAGCCTTTGATCTTTGTTATTATATGAAATTGCTTAATAAACGGTGATTATATTCACATGAGGAACTCTAAATTTTGTAAAAAAAAAAAACAGTAATTGATAAATCTGAAGGTAAAATAACACTTCTACTGTTGCACAGAACATACAAAAAAAATTCAGCAAATTATTTTTAAAACTTTTTGAGCAATCGCTGTCCCAGTTGAGCTTTTCGAAAGAAAAAAAGATTTCGAGTAAAACGCATTTTAAAGTATGGCATAGTATGTAAAGTTATGGCATCTGCTTTTATTAAAACGCTTGTTGTTTTTGTTCTAGTGAAGGGAAAATAAAAACCTTGGTATTTTTAAAAAGCTAATAAGATGGCCTACAAATTAAAATCATAAAAAAAATTGTCAGTGTTTTAAAAAGTCATGATTTTAGAGTAGTCGGTTGCCTTAACAGCCGATTCAAAATTACGCGATTTGCTCCCAAATGCCATCGTTTTCTACGTAGGTCTGTGTACGTGATTTATTGGGGGAGAGAGGAGAGAAAAGACGCAAATCCTGTAAAATAAGTAAATGCTTCACAAACACTGTCAAGGTCCTTTTATTGCATTTTAAAGCCTTCACAATAATTTTATGGATAGCAGTGCCCAGAAAAGATTGGAAAGACATGCATGTACGTCTTGGGCAATTAACGCTTAGGCTGAGCGAGACGTTTTTACACATCTGTGTTACTTAAGAGGTTAAAGTCGTATATATATATAGTAGCTTTAGCGTCAAAGTATAGTATTATTGAATTCAATACATTGTTATTATATGGAGGGATGAGGGCGAGAGGAAACTTAAGATTGAATATTGGTTCGCGAATATTGAAACTTTGCGAAGCTCTGAGTTATACTCAAAATTTTATTTAGCTCATAAAAGCAAAGGACTAAATAAGTTAGTATTGAAAGTGGATGTAATATTTTACATGAGCCAAACAAGAGCTCCCTGCGGAAGGATGTTGAAAGGTGTACCATGATTTTTTTTGATACCGATATCAAACGAAATGCCTTTTCCGTTCTCTTTCTCAAAGAACTCTGGATTGGAAGTTCCCATTATCCCATTTCCTATCTTGCTTAATGAATATGGAATGTTTTTTGCGCGTAATTTAATCATCCTAGGCTCAGAGCTTTGACTACAAATTTCATCATTTCTTTTTCCCCTTGTAAAGAGTGTTTTTTAGAGGTAAAGAACTTTAAATTGCAATAAAACAACGATGTATTATTCGATTGACATGAATTTTTTTTATTCGAAAGATAATCTTGTGGCATTACATTATAAATATGATCAAGCAAGGCGTAGATTCGTCGAATGGGCCCAAAACGAGATTGCCGTTGTTCCCGATTTTCATAAGCGAATTTTGTTTAGCGATGAAGCGCACTTCTGGTTGAATGGCTACGTCAACAAACAAAACTGCCGCATTTGGAGTGAAGCTAATCCACAAGTGTATGTCGAAACACCGTTACATCCAGAAAAACTGACTGTTTGGTGCGCTTTATGGGCTGGTGGAATCCTTCTTCAAAAACGATGAAAGCCACAACGTTACAGTCAATGGTGATCGGTACAGAGCTCTGATTACTAACTTTTTCATTCCTGAATTGAACAATCATGATGTCCAGGAGCTGTGGTTCCAACAAGACGGCGCAACATGTCACACAGCTCGTGCCACAAATCGATTTATTGAAAGACACGTTTGGTGACCGCCTAATTTCACGTTTTGGACCTGTGAATTGGCCTCCAAGATCTTGTGATTTAACACCGCTAGACTATTTTCTGTGGAGCTATGTAAAGTCATTGGTCTATGCGGATAAGCCACAAACGCTTGACCATTTGGAAGACAACATTCGCCGTGTTATTGCCGATATGCGGCCACAAATGTTGGAAAAAAGTCATCGAAAATTGGACGTCCAGATTGGACTACATCCGAGCCAGCCGTGGCAGTCATATGCCAGAAATCATATTTAAAATGTAATGCCGCAAGATTATCTTTCGAATAAAAAAAATTCATGTCAATCGAATAATACATCGTTGTTTTATTGCAATTTAAAGTTCTATACCTCTAAAAAAACATCCTTTATTATTGATGTGTTTTAATGTTTTAAAAGAAGAATATCAGCGACAAAAATTAGAAACTGATGAAGAATATTAAATAACCTGACTTTTTTTGTACTCGTAAGAAATTAATCTTAGTACAAGTAGTGACTTTTAAAAAAGAAGCCCAGTGATACTGATATGATTTTTTGAAAGGAATTTTTAGAATCCATTAAAATCTTCCCTAATTAGTTCATACAGAAACTAAATGCGAGATCATGAAAAAAAAGTCATGCTTTTAAAAATTAATGACCCTGAGTTGTAAGTAATACCGAAGTAATTTTAAGTAATAAGACCTCGAAGTAGTGCTAAGTCATATCATGAGCGTGCATATCGAAAAATAAAATCTGAGACAAAATATATATAATTCTTTTATAACAGTTTTGTAAGGTTAATTTTATTTAGTTCTTTTCTAACCTTTTTCATTTCTAAAAACTTTTTGAATTTTGAAATATGAAACAAATTTAAAATATGGAAAGGTAATTATAGTACCAAAACAAGTTTTCAATTTTCTTTTGTAAGTTAATGTGAAGCAAATCAAAAATTCAGTTTAACAAACAACATAATAGGATTCAAATATTAAAAATAACGTATGTTTCTGTCTAATATAAATACAAATTGTAATACAATTGTCTAATATAAAAACGATATTTAAATATAAATACAAATTGCTAATTGAGTCGCTCAGAAGCCAATGCGGTTAAGTCCATTTTTTAATATTTTCTGATTCTTGTAACTTTTGATAAAATGAATATTCTTTGTGACGAGTCTTTACGCAACCTCTTCACCAACTAATCCTCTTGGGGGAATCTTTGGGCTAGTGTTAACGTTTATTTCACAGCCATCCCTCTCAAGAAGAAACCCTGAGATGCAAATTAGTTAGAGTATATAAAGTTAGAGTTTAATAATCGAAGGTCAGAAGGAGCGGGGAGCATCTGAATGCAGTGTTACTATGGTAAGAATTAGAATTACGCATCTTGACTAAAGGACGGATTTTGGCTACTAGACTAAATTAGTGAATCAAGAATTAATAGGATATAATGGATTAAAGCTAAACTAATCCGATTTCGTGTGCTTATTCACTTAAGATAGTTGCCTTCTTTATATCACTCCTATGGCTTCCTTTTATAGATTACTTTGTTGTAGAATATTATAATTGATAATAATAAATTAGATTTATCACATGGAGAGTCTTGGCCATTCATCGTTTTCTCCCACAGCTTTAGGTAGACAAGTTAATGAGGAAGCGACTTCAGGGGTAAAACCATTACATCTTAGTTATTAAAGGATTTACTCTTTGATTCCTTTTTTCTATCACCTAGAAAAAAGAAGGCAACGAGTAAATCCTTTAATAAATAAGAAGAATATTAATCGTTTCATCAAAATTTACAAGAATCAGAAAAATATCAAAAAATTGACTTAACCGCATTGGCTTTTGTGCGCCTCAATTAATATCTAAATTTTGAATTAATCTTTCTATTAAAGCAATTATGATAGTAAGTTTTTAAAAGTAAAATAATATTATTATAAAAAATAAATTTAAGTAAATTCGTACTTAGGTCAACAAAGGAAATTTTTATTTTAGTTATTTTTTATTAAATGGTTACAATTAATGTAAAAATATGTCTATGTACATTACAGAATCACATAAAAAGTGATTTTCCTTGCTATTTTCCATTTTTCTTTTTATATAAGGTGTTGGACTATTTTTTTGGTTTTTGTTAGTATTTATTCATTCATTAAGTTTAATTATTCCAATGAAATAATATAGCATAAAGGAAATCACATTCTCAGAAGTTAGGTCATCCCAGGTGGAATTCGAACCCTTGACCTTTGGATGAGAAGTCCAACTCGCTATTTATTGAGCTACAGGGAAACAAAGAACGATTTTCCTTTCTATGTATGCTGTTTTGACTATTATATTTGTTTGTTACTATTTATTCATTTTTTAACTTAATTAATGAATTAACATTTGAAAAAAAATGTATTAACATCAAGTGTCAGCCACTACAAATTTTTTTAAAAAATGTATTTGAACTTGAATGGATGAATAGAAAGTATATTTCAATGATTGAACATTTGAACAAGATATATACATAGATATATAAATAAATAAATAAATATAGGGAGAAAGTGAAATAATAGTAAGAATTTAAAAAATGAATAAAAATAGTCAAAGAAAAAGTATTTTAATGTCTATTTTTTTTTTACATTTGAGAAATTTATTGTAATTAAATGTTTAGCTATTACGTATACTTTTATATTTTTTTTTGTTAACATTAGTCGACGCTAATGCTGCAATACAACTTTAACTTCTTGACACCGACGTATATAAACATCTCGCTCAGTCAAAGCTATAATTGCCTCGTACGTATTTATACATCTTTCCTAAGTGCTATCTTTTCTGTACTCTGCTATCCATAAAATTATTCCGAAGGCTTTAGAATACAATAAAGGGACCTTGGCAGTGTTTGCGCAGGATTTACTTATTTCCAAGGATTTTCTTATTTATTCCTTTTCTTCCCACCCCCACCCCCCACAATATGCATCTCATACGCGCGCCTAAGTGGACAACGGTGGCACTGGGGAGCGAATCGCGTAACTTTTAATCAGCAATTAAGGGATTAATTATAAACAGTACAAATTATCAAGATAATTATTAATTTTTGGATATAAATTTTTATATGACAAGTCTACGGGAGCACTGGTAGTTATTAAATTTGTTTTAACATAGTATTGTTAAATTAATTACAAAAAAACATTGTGCAATGCTAATTTATTTGTAAGTGTATTGTATCAGTAAAAGTGTGCATTTTATTTTTTATTATGTCAGAACGTATTCTGTTCGTTTACCTTCCCTTAATTAATAATTTTCCTAAATAATATTTTGCTTTTGACTTTTCAATAGGCTCGCGCCCCCTTTGTAGAGTTATCACGAAGCCCCCCATACTTTGGAGGTCGCACCCCCACAGTTTGAGAAACGCCGCTATAAAGTTTTAAAGCAAATTAAATAACAACTATGTACCATTGCCATATGTGGCCTCGTCGGGGAAAACGTCATGGGGTCACAGGTTCGAGTCTGTGCCACTGAAGATTCGACGTGTAGAGGGGTTGATACGCGTCAAATTGGTTGAGGATCAAAATCTTCCTTTTGGCATAATGTGAAAGTTTGGAAAGTGGGTGCGAGCTCTGGTTTCGTTCTCGTCCCTTGACCATGGTCCAAAATTACGAAGTCCATCACCAATAGTCCTCGTGTAGTTTTATAGTAAGAGGCGTTAATAAACACTCACTCAATAACCTTAGTGTAGGTTCAAGCACTACGATCTTAATAAAAATCAATTCATATATTTTATTAAATCTCTCAAATTCAACAAGATTGAAACATTTTTCTTTCTTACATCCGATAGTATAGTTTAAGTTAAGTTCCTTTTTAATATTAGTTCCTTGTTGATTCATTACGTATGTTCTTGAATATTTCACAAGGGCTTTGCTGACAAATTGATCTATAACAGCGATTCTCAACCGCATGCGGCTTACCGAGCCTTTTTAAGTGACCCGGTCATGGCACATTGATCTGAGAAATCCACTTATTTAAAAACATTGCATTGAAAATTTGGTGAGAAATTCTATATCAAGAAATCAAATATATCAAGTTTGCTTTTCACTGTCGGTGTTGTACGGGTACGAATTGATATTGTTTTTCTATTTGAACGGTTAAGGATAGTGTAAACAGACAACAGTAGAGTAGCGACAATTTTATGGGTGGAACTAGTTTTTTAACAATCTTTCATACCTTGCAAACGAAAAATATTCGAACGATTTGGAACATGGATCACAGTACTTGTTTGATTTGTCACGAAAGTGCTGTATTTAAAAATATCAGTAAACCCCGGAATCCTTCAATGACACTTTTCCTGGAAGATCGCTTTTAAGAGATATAAATAGGCATTATTGAATATTCATTGCGACAGCAGCAAAGTGTTTTATCAGTGGTAACGTCAGAGCAGTAACAAAATTTGTTATTTTAATGGTAATCATGTGAAACCGTTTACTGATGCAGAAATTGAGAAGGAGCGCGTTTCTTAAATTCTTTTAATTTAGTGTTAGTGATAAAAATGAAAAAAAATATAAAAGAAATAATATTTAAAAATAGCAAAACAAGAGTTATAATATTTTGATCAATTTTCCACATTTTAAAATGTTTCATGTTATCTTGATCTTAAAGCATTTCTGCCCCCGTTTAGTCTCATGTTGCCGCCCGCGTGAGATAGCTAATATATGTATGCGGCTCGCGTGAAATGTCTGACATATGTATGCGGCCCAGCAGGAAAAAAGGTTGAGTACCCCTGATCTATAATGTTTATAAAAATAAAATAATGATAATAATGTAAAGTTGTTACGATATTTGTAATGATATATATATGAAGCTTCAAATAAAAATAATAACACGAAAGTAATAGTTTTCGAGAAGGAATGAGAAAAATTATACAATTGTGAAAGTTTTCATCAAACATGGATTAAAACTAATATCTCTTTGACAAGTTATTTGCATGTGTACGTTTAAAATTTTAAAGCTAGCTATCAAGTTGACTCTACTGTTCCCTTGTTTCATACGCAACCATTGAAAAAAATTGTAGTTTCAAAAATTGACAAAATATGAAAAAAATATCTTGATCATACACATAAAAGTAGATATTTTTACTTTTATTTAATAAATAATTTACATATATTCAGAAATAAAATTATTTTGTGAATTAAAACTAGTATATAAATTAATCTCAACTATATACTACTAATTGAAACATCAATTCACCAAACTAGAAATTCAAAAGTCAAAAATAATAACAGTTTTTAGTTGAATATTTTTTACTCAAAATGGAGTAACTATTCTTCTGCATTTTGAATTTGACTGATTTTTTTCTCAACTTATAAAAGGTTGATATCTCATTGCTATGATTAAGAAGAAAAGAGATTGTTTCCAATTCTCAATACATGTTTCCATTTCTCAATACAAAATTCGGCGAATATTTATCATATTTTAAACAAAGAATAAAAATTGTTTAAAGAGCCTTCTTTACATTTAAATCCAAGTGAAAATATTCATTTTCTATAAATGCAATAGTAACTGCTTATAAACAATCTTTGATAGCAAAAAAAAAAAAAAAAAAAAAAAATGTTTTTTTTTGGTATGTGAAAATATCTTAAATTTTAAGACTTTTACTATTTAATTAAATCAGTCATAAATAAGTAATATTTAATTTTAATTCACATGCATTACTAAAATGGAAAGAAAAATATTGTTTTCTGTTTATATATTTAAAGCTCAAATTCGTAAAAAAAAAAAGTAGAGTAGTTGATCAAAAGTACTTATACATTTAAATAAATAATAACATCAATTTAATTTTTAGAATATTGCTGGATACATTTTATTAAATCATTTGGTAGTTCTTAGTTACGAAGGAAATTTTATTTTTGAAATATGGTACGTATTTAAAGAAACATTTTAATTAATCAATTAATTTTCTATCAATTTCAATGTTTTTTCCCAAACAAATAACTTGAGAAAGAAAGCACTTTTTTATTGATATTAATAATTGCCTTATTAATGCATTTGTATACCTAAAAGTATTTTTGTATCATGTATGAGAAAAGAAAAGAAATGAGCAAAAGATACCGTAAAATCCGTTGTATAATGCGCCCTTTTAAAACAAGAATTTACGGGTGTGCGTTATACGCCGGGTACAAAAAAGAGAGTTTTAAAAATAAACAAAAGAGATGGACGGAAAGAAAATTTGACCTTTACATAAATTGACATACTGATATGAATAAAGATATGAATTATTTTACTAACTTAGACTTGCAATTCCAGAAGTATACTATTTTTCAAAAAAAAAAAAAGCCTGGGATAATATCTCGATTAAATTGCTTCAAAACATAACAGTACTACATACGTACAATTCAGGTTTCTTCGTAAAAAATGGGGTGCATGTTATGTGGTGAATATCAAAATTAAAAAAAAGGGCAGTTTGAAAGTATAGATGCGTGATATGCCGTATTTTACAGTTCACAGATTTTGAATAATACGGGATAGAAAATGCTTAAACATATTGTATTTAAAAGTATTACAATAATTTATTATATGCATTTTATACAATGTAAATTGAAGGTGACATTATTATAAGAAACGGGCATTTCACAATATGGTACATAACAATAAACACTTAAGTAACTTGTTAAATGAAATATAATGCAACATCTAATACTATATCTATATATATTTTTAAAAATATTATTTCATAAGCTGTGTTTATTCTTTCTGGTGTTACTAATTATTGTTTAATTAATTATACTAAATTTTATTTATCTTAGAAAACCATTATTATACTTATCTTAGAAAACTATTATACTTATCTTATAAAAAACTATTATTATACTTATCTTAAAAAACTATTATTATACTTATCTTAAGAAATTATTTTTATACTTATATATTAGAAAACTGTTATTATTCTTATCTTAAAAACTATTACTATACTTATCTTAGAAAACTATTATTATACTTATCTCAGAAAACTATTATTATACTTATCTTAGAAAACCATTATTATACTTATCTCAGAAAACTATTATTATACTTATCTTAGAAAACTACAGTTTAAGAATTTTTTTAGCTGTCGACTGACTACGGTCGGAACCGTAATTTTACAAAAGCTTATAAATAATTTTTTTTTCTTAAATATTCAGTGTCAGTTGGATTATAATATGCGTATAAGGTTGTCTTAAGAATATTATTACAAGAAATGATGGCAAAAAATGATAAAAGAATGATATATTTTCAAAGCATTCTAATTTTATGAAAAATGATTCTGTAATAATACGTAGCTATGATATTTGCCTACATATAGATACGATTTCTATACACAGCCCAATATAGGTTTTTCGAGAAATCCCCATTATTTTCAGTAACGATCAATTTAAATAATGCTTGATGTTTTTGTTAACATTTCTCTATTCTGATACATTAAAACATGAATAAAAATCCATTCCTAAATTATTTACTTTAATCTCTGTACAGAGCTATATATATAGGCAAAATATTATTATTATAGAAGCATTTTTCATAAAAGTATGTCTTTCTTCCATCATTTTTTTTACCAAAAATATGAATTTGAATAATTTTTTTTATTGAAATAGCATTTTTGAAACAAATTTATATATATTCTAATTCAAGTGACACTAAATGTCAAAAAAAAATTTATTTATTTATACGCTTTTGCAAAATCACCATTTCGGACGGAGTCAGTTACTTAAAAAAATTTACTACTTATCAACATAAACATTTCTCTGACAAAAACGCATTTTCAAATTCATTTACTCTGAGGAAGTAAGATTTTTATTATTGCATACGTTTTTTCTACACTTATAAAAAATGTAAGAAATATTAGAAAACACACACATATCTTTAAAATAACACAATAATTAATTACACTCTTTATTTATGAAAAGAATCTGCTTATCACATATTATGCTTCCGAACAATTTCCAATCATTTAAACGCACAATCAGTACACAAATATATTATAAGTAATTCAAGATACAATACTTACTTGATACGAAAATAACGCCTTCTTCAAATGATAATTAATCCATTAAACACACGCATCGAAAAAAAATTTCACTTTTCACTCAAGAAAGACATGTGCAAACGAACTTATAATGTTGACACCAAAGAACAACAGTCGACGGAGTTTCCCAGTATCCTGTCGGGATATTTGGGATTCACCGGAGATAAAAAAAAAGCAGCTACAAAAATTTCTCTTCAGACACTTGGAGAAAAGACGATAAAAAAAAGGCATCCGGATCTGAGGGTATTGTTTGAAGTTATACCACCGCCGTATTTCCCTTCATTTGTGATGATTCATGACTCCGACATAAAGGCAGAAAAAGTTTTCCATCTGCGTGTGTTTCAGGGGATGTTCAGAAAGTGACGTTGGTTTTTCCGTAGTACGCGGGTTTACATTCACGTCTCGCCTAGCCCTTCCCTCGAAATGACGTGGACACTAAATAAATGACGTAGATTTATTTATTTTGCAGTATTTTTTTGGTATCAGAATGCTTATTTCATTCTTGAGAGATGGGACATGAGTACCTGTAGGCGATATGAGTACCATTCTTATATGAACAGTGATTATATCGTTTAACACTAAGTTGAGGGGGAGTGAAGTATTTTTTCGCGTTGAAGGATATTGCGAAAAAAAAACATATATTCAATAAAATTAAGTTTATTGGAGTTCATTTTATTTACATAAACATGTATATATGCATGCATTTAATAAAGATCAATGAAACAAAAACATTTAGAAGAATTTAATAAAATTTAATACAAATCTTTTTAGAAAAACAAAACGTTTAATGAGGTTTTGGAAAATAATCCGTCATTTTTCTTTACATTGTCTTTTTAGCATCAATTTGTTAACAAAATTTTTTCGATATCGTCCATTTTGTTATTCATTTTAACAATAGAATATGAGTCCAAATAACTGCGCATACTTTTCATGATGTTCCTCATTTAGGATGACGGGAGAACAGGAGCTGCATTGTTCATTTAATTTTCGCTGCCGGAATCTAAATCAAAGATAATTTTCCAGCTTTGAACACTCTAAAATGTCTTTATCGGCCATAATTGAGGCTGTACACACATTATCATCCTTTACTGCAATGAATTCTACCGATAATACAGTAGGACAGAACAATAATACAGAAACATTCTCAAACATTTCATTAAATGAAGGAAAAACATTTCGTGTTTTAAGGTATCCGACTACGTTCGGAACCGTGATTTTAAAAAAGCGCATAAATGGATAATTTCCATGATATTTAGAGTCACTCAGATTAGAATACATGCATAAAACTGTTTTAAGGAGATTTTAACAAAAAAATTTATTTAAATATAATATTTTGGCAAAAAATTAACTTAGAATAATCTTTTTTCCAAATGCTCTCCTTTTGTGAAAAATGCTTCTATTATAATAATATTTTGCCTGTATATAGCTCAGACCTCTCTACAGAGGCTCAACTAGAATTTTTGAAAAAGTCACATTATTTTCAGAGTTACCACCAACTGAAATAATTAATAGCGTTTTTCTCTTAAATTTGCTCCCCTCTGTTGTCGTAAAATATGAATAAACCCACTTCTAAGTTATATATTTCAAAAATCCGTATTTATCCATTATTTCGTTCCTCTAGACAGATTTACAATTGTTATTCGAATAAATAATTTTTAAAAATCTTTTCTCTCGTTAATTGAATTTTAGTCTTGTTGATTTGGCAACAGGGGTTTTGTTCAGAATTCTATTTTATACAGCGATATTTTGATGAAGCAAGGTTATCCTGAAATAAATCGTTTTAATTCGTATGCTTAAAAATTTTTAACCAGGGTTGAATTGATTTATAAGTTTTAAGTACATTAATTTAATATCGTTATGCTGCAGATTTTCCGATCTAATATTTTTGTAATTTTCTTAAATTTACTCAAAATATAGGTTCAACACTTGACCTTATAATTTTTCTTTTAATTCTTTCATCTCGGTTGTTATATTTCTTCAATTCACCCGTGCGAAGAACCAGTATACACACTAGATTGTAACTTCATAAAAATACACTATCTAGCCAAAACGTATCCAGAGTCCCCGGTCCCAAGGAAGTATAATATAGCTCAGCGATACTCAGTCTGCGGGCCGAGTATTTTTAAGTGGCCCGGTCATGACCTATTGCTCTGAGAAATTTATTTATTAAAAAAAATTGTATTAAAAATTTGGTGGGAAATTTTTTTGTCAAGAAATCAAATATATAAAGTTTGCTTTTTGCTGTCGATGTCGTACGGGTAGAAATTGATATTCTTTTTCTATTTCGAACGGTTATGGTTAGTGATAACAGACAACAGTGGGGTAGTGACAATTTTATGGGTGGAACATTTTTAACTATCTTTCATATCTTGCACGCTAAAAATATTCGAAGAAAATATATCGTTTCAAGATGAGTGAGAGGTTGACTATTTTGTAGTGAAAAACAAACATGGATCAGTAATTGTTTGACTTGTCAGGAAAGTGCTGTATTTAAAAAATACCAATAAACAGGAATCATTCAATGGCACTTTTCTTGAAGACCTCTTTCAAGAGGTGATAACTTTATTATGAACAATGTTTGCCGCAGCAACAAAGTATTTTGTGGTTGGTATCACAGTGGTAAAAAAGACATCCTATATGAAGTATTAGTAACCATAAAACCGCTCACTGAAATGCAGAAATTATGAAGGAGTGTTTCTTAAATGCTTCTAATTTAGTGCTTGACAAAAATAAAAAATTATAATTAAAAAAAAGAAAACAGGAATTATAATATTTTGATCAATTTTCCCAAGAATCAATTTGATCAATTTTCCACAGCTTAAATTCCCAATGTTATTTTGTTCTTAAGGTATCAAACTACGTTCGGAACCATGATTTTAAAAAAGCGCATAAATCGACAATTTTCATGATATTTAGTGTCATTTAAATTAGAATACATGTATAAAATTGTTTTAAGGACCTTTTGACAAAAAAAAATTATTTAAATACAATATTTCGGCAAAAAATTAACTTAGAATAACTTTTTTTTCAAAATGCTCCTCTTTTGTGAAAAATGCTTCTATTATAATAATATTTTGCTTGTATATAGCTCAGACCTCTGTACATAGGCTTAACTATGATTGTTTGAAAAATTCACATTATTTTCAGAGTTACAACCCATTGAAATAACTATCGGCGTTTTTTTCTTAAAATGTCTCCCCTCTGTTGATGTAAAACATGGATAAACACACTTCTAAGAAATATATTTCAAAAATTCCAGTTGAGCCTCTGTACAGAGGTGTGAGCTGTATAAAGGCAAAATATTATTATAATAGAAGATTTTTCACAGAAAGAGAATATTTTGAAAATGGGTCATTTTATGTTCATTTTTTGTCAAAATATTGTACTTATAAATCATTCTTTAATGTAATACTATTCTTAATTTTATATACATTTTCTAATCTGAGTGACACTAAATATCATAAATATTATCCATTTATACGCTTTTGCAAAATCACGGTTCCGAACGTAGTCGGATACCTTAAATCATTCTCTCCCCCCCTATCTATCCCCATGTTGCGGTCCGGTTGAAATATTTAACTTATGCATGCGGCCCGCGTGAAGTAGCTGACATATGCATGCGGCCCAGTAGAAAAAAAGGTTGAGTACCCCTGATCCAGCTGGTAACGTAATTTGAAACGAAACCGAAACTTATTAGAGTATTGGAAGTAGTTTTTCAGGTCATATTTATGCGTTCATGAGACAATGAGTAAATCTAAGGAGTTTCGTAACTACGCTTGTGTGTGGCATTATAATAGGATGGTACCTTTGTGGGAAATAAGTTCGTGAAATTTCGGACATTACACTGAAGCCCAAATCCACTGCGAGGAGTGTAATTGTGAAATGGAACTGCAGAAACAATTAGTGAGCTCAGCCTCAAAATTCTTAAAGTGGAAGTGAAACAAAGTTTCAAGACCTTGTTGATTGAATTCACTCAGAAGCTTCTGAGTTCATCAGGTGTTAGTGCTAGCAGCAGGACTAGTTCGTCGAGAGTTAAAAATCTGGAATTACATGGACGTACACCCTCTCATAAGCCAAACTCCCTCTCCCCCTCAAGAATGGGAAGTGTCGATTACAATGGTGTGAAGGTCACAGTCATTGGACTATGGACAGATGGAAAACATGTTCTTTGGATTGGTGAATCTCGCTAAATAATCTGGCATTCCAATTAAGCGTCTGGATTTGGTGGATACCCAGCAAGAACTTCTTAAGTGACAACTACATGGTGCTGACTAAAAGGTTTGGTGGTGGCAGCATTATGTCATAGGGGAGGATCAGGGTTTCGCCTAAGTGCTTTAGTTCATGGGGCTGAAAACATGAACTCTGAAATGGTCATTCTTCCGTGGTCAGTGCCGTAACGGAGAATATCAGCCCCCCTGCAAAGTCAGGTCTTTAGCCCTATCCCAAATTTTAGAAAGAATATGTACTTGGTGTCAGTAAGGCTTTGGGCCCCCTCGCAACTGCGGGGCTTCAAAAGTGTACTTACGTCGCTGTCCATGGTCTTGTGAGTGATTTCCCAAATCTATGGCAGTATTTCGGGAAAAGCCTATTTTCTTCCAGTAGGGTAACTGCTATATTCACATATCTAGACGTTCAGCTATGTTTTTGACGAAATGGATGTTCAAAAAACTGAACTAGCCTTCTCAGAGGCCTTATCTGAATCCCATAGAACACCTTTGGGACAAATTAGAACGCAGAATACGTATCCTGCCAAATCGGCTGTCTTCACTGCTGGCTCTCACTTCAGATGCTATGGACGCTTGGAAGTCAATTCCTATGGTCACTTTTCAAAAACTGATGGAAAGTTTCTGCAGACGTAGGTAAGACTGTCATCGATGAAAAGGGGACCTAAATCATATTAATGCATGCCTGATGTTTTTCTCAAGTCCGTACCACTAAGTGTGCACATATTTTTGGCCAGATAGTGTTGTATTATCTATAAGAAAAAATTTTGAAGCTGTGTTTTATCCATTTTTCCTTTAAATTTTTACGATTATCAGCTAATTAGCATGGACGTTACATGATAACACGAATCAGTATTTATGAAACTTTCGTATGTTTTAACTCGACATAATATTTCATGAATTCTATAAGAAAAATTCAACCTTTAATTATACCTTAGACAACACTATTTTTTTTACGGGATGTTTCCCAAAAGAAAAGGAATGACCATTTGTTGGATAGTTATTATATAATTGTTCAATTTCCTCACTTGATGGCCTGTTGCTTAACTTTTATATGATTAGTACCTCACCTTAAAATCCTTTCAATGTAACTTTATAATGGGACGCTTTCTTTTAAAAAAAAATTACACAATTCCCAAACTTCCGGTATTGGAGGAAGCTGATATCAGCTGAAGGAAGTTGCTTTTTCTGGTCATTAATTAGTATAATCAATGAATTTTCGTGATAAATTTGAATGTACTTCAGGAAAGCATAATTAGTTGTTTCTGATTGATTAAGCATTACTTTTTATGAATAACATAATTTAAAATTTTTTTCTTTTCGAATTACGTTTCTTTCCTTACGTTTGGTTTGGTTTGTCTGGAACGAATCTACAAAAGAGATCTATTATTTAGAGGGATTGGAAAATTTTGAGTTTTCTAAGGATTTTTAAGTTTGTGCATTAATTTTGGGAAAAATAAATTTGGTCGTGAATATAGACTCATAGGTATTATGCATGTTTTTGCAGGAAAAAAGCGTTTCAGACACTTATCACTAGACAGACTTGAAATTTGACAGGAATATTTCTTTAAATTAGTACAGATCCGCTAACATCGTATTTTTCGATAATCGACTCCCAAGAGTGATTGTGGGGCGTTATAGACAAAAATTCCTGTTTTTGAACTAACAGACCTACAAATTTGAAATATGGTAAGCATGTTTCTTTTATTGAGATCCGATAGAAACGGATTTTGCGGAAATCGACTTCCAAGGGAGATTGTGTGTGTGCGGGGGGGGAAGACACGTAATGCATAAAAAATTTTTCTGCTTTGAACTATTAGTCTTACAAATTTAAAGCTTTGAAAATATATTTCATCCGTTGAGCAGAGATTCAGTTAAGATATCCGACTACCCTAAAATCATGATTTTTTTAAAAAATGGACAAATTTTTTTAATAATTTTATTTTATAGGCCATCTTATTAGCTTCATAAAAATACCAAGGTTTTTATTTTCCCTTCACTAGAACAAAAACTACAAGCGTTTTAATAAAAGCAGATGCCATAACTTTACATGCTATGCCATACTTTAAAATGCGTTTTACTCGAAATCTTTTTTTCTTTCGAAAAGCTCAAATGGGACAGCGATTGCTCAAAAAGTTTTAAAAATAATTTGCTGAATTTTTTTGTATGTTCAGGGAAAACAGTAGAAATGTTATTTTACCTTCAGATTTATATATATATATATATATATATATATATATATATATATATATATATATATATATATATATATATATATATATATATATATATATATATATATATATATATATATATATATATATATCAATTACTGTTTTTTTTACAAAATTTAGAGTTCCTCATGTGAATATAATCACCGTTTTTTAAGCAATTTCATATAATAACAAAGATAAAAAAAAGGCTCTAGTTTTTGTAAAAATTAAAATATCTCTTATTCTGAAGGTCATTTCAAAAATGAATATATACGCCGGCGGCAATTAATTTGATCCTCTTTCGATTTGACATATATCACCGCAAATTGTTTCGAGTAGGTTTCCACCTTTATTAAAATTTATACTTTTATAGTAATTAATCACTGAAAAATTTGGAATGTTTATTTTTGAGTACACATTGAAAATAGTTAATTAACACTGTGGATATTTACTAAATGAAATGATTGGATTACAAAAATGAAGTAGCCGAGACTGCTGACCCTCAATAAAAAAAAAGCGGACAATATACTGAACCATCGAGAAGACCAGTTTAGTTTTCATATGCTTGAAAGATAGGCGAGGGAAATAAAAGAGGAATCATACATAGAAACAGGGATAAAATAGTTCACCGTAAGTTACACATCAAACGGAACCCCGTGAAGAACGTAGGAGAAGCATGTGGTCGCAG
This sequence comes from Trichonephila clavipes, assembly GCA_019973935.1. Classification (NCBI taxonomy): domain Eukaryota; kingdom Metazoa; phylum Arthropoda; class Arachnida; order Araneae; family Nephilidae; genus Trichonephila; species Trichonephila clavipes. The sequence goes on from BMAU01021369.1 coordinate 2,956,560, forward strand.
TAGCGTAATGGTCAAGGTAACGAACTCGAGGCCTGCGTGTCTTGAGTTCGAGCCTGGTATCGCTGAAGACCCACCGTGGGGGCGATGCACATTATATCTATTGATGTTCCAACGTCCTCTTGTTGGTATGGTGTGGTAGTTAGAAGAGAGAGTGCCAGATCAGATGTCGTCCTTGTCACTTGACCATGGTTCAAAATTATGAGGTTCATCGCCAAAAGTCCTCGAGCAGCTGAATAGTGCGACATTAATGTTCATTCACTCTCGCAGGAGAAGCATCGTTATCTTTAGTTTAGAACAAAAATAGCGGAGGATTGAGGTGTATTTGTGTATCGAACACCGATTGTGGTTGGGAACAAACCAAACCCATCTCTAACTTGGTGTAAAAAGAGATGTTCCCTGTGTAATGTGTAAATGGTATGTGTAATGATGTAAAAAAGGAACCGTGAAGTTATTTTCTTTCATCACGACAGCTTGTCAGAACATAATCATCAGAAAATAGAATGAAATAAATGCTAACTTGGGTAAAAAAAAAGCATCAAAGAAGTGTTTCTTTCAAAGTCAAGAAAATAATGAAAATTGAGAAAAAAAGGGCATATAATTTGTCTTTTTGTGAGGGACTTATTTAGACTTAGTCATTGCAATCAGTATTGCACGAGTACACCGTACCTTTGAATGCGCCTATTCATTCCTTCCAGAAGAGGGCGCTTTTATCGTTTTCGAATTTCGAAATGTGTAAACGGGGGCTTTAAAAACACAGACACAGCGGTAAGTGGTAGGTCCCGGATTCCATCGCTCAACCAATCACCAACATGCCACTCAGCAGAATGGAAAACACCACTTTTGCCATGCCCAGCATCATAGACTCTCACGATATGGGATTGAGGACTGTTTTCAGTCTAGACGCCCGAAAGAAAACGCCTAAACGCCTAAGTGGTAGGTCTAGTGTCAGCGAGACAACTACTGACGCACGGCTGTTAATTATTTCAACGAAGTCCTACTAAATCAACTTGTGAAACATCCCGTGAATTTCGAATATCGCAAACAAGTTTGGTAAGAATTCTTCATAAAAGGCTTAGGTTGGATGCTTATAAAGTTTAAGACATGTTAAAGATCACTCAGATGTAATGAACTACCTCTCAGACATTCTCCGAGCTATCAAGAAAGGGGGCATACGTTGAAATTTACTGAGGTAGATGGTCTTAAAAAAATTCATAATAGCTCTTGAAAAAATCCAAACAAACTTATATCTCATTTCAATAGTTTGAGCACAACAGATGTTTAAAATCAGAGCAAGGCTTTTGGTTCCTCTTGTATATTCCTAAATTACGCATGCGTTAGCTGAACCCTTGAATTACCTTGATAGGAAGGAAGCAGAAAAGCTCGGTAGGATATATTTACTTATTTCAAGTAATTTAAATTGGATTAGAGGAGACCGTTTTGAGGTTAACAGTTTCATGGTTTTTAACTATATTATTATTATCAGTTGCTTTTTTCTAAGCCTGGAGTTGGTAAATCACAGCTCTTTGCATAGACCATTGCCGCTCATTACGCTTTCGTCTATTTGTATTAAAAATAATTATGTTTATTAAAAATTAATTTGATCCTTTCTCTTCCTTTATAATTATGTGTTTAATTGTATTTACATATACATTTAAATATTATCCGAACACTGTCGGAGCACTTTTCTAAAAAATAGCACACTGAAGCATTAGAAATCCTTTTTTATAGGGATCGATACCAATAAATACTAATATTTAACTAACAATATTTTACAAAAATCACAATTATAACTGAATTTTTAGCAAATATTTTGAAAAGCTTCAAAGCAATTAGAGAAAAAAGTAATAAACTTACTCGGTAAAAGCATTACTAAAACAAATTAGATGCATTTATCTAGAGAATGTACTAAAATATTTTAATGCTTTATTAAAATTTTTAAAAAAATTTAGAGCCTATTGAGTAAATATTATAAGAAAAGTGACACTTTTTTATGAGACCATTATTTAAATAACAGTTCATAACTTAAAAATTTCATACAGTGCGAAATATTTTAATACATTCTCTGGACAATAATATAAATATCAGGTTAAGGGGCGTAACTAATTGCGGGAACATTTTTTAGAAATATTGCTGAAAACTTATCTTTAATCTCAGTTTTTATGTAATTGTAACTGAACACTTATAAAAATAACAAAAAAAAATTTCCCCCCATTTTTTTAAGGAAAATAGACAATTTTATGTTGAAAATTAGGCATTTTTTGCACGTCATGGCAAAAACTGTCAAATAAATTCTAATGCATAAAATAAAAAAAAGCTCTTAGAATTTTATTCAAAATGCAGTTATCTATACATTGAACTATCATCTTTGAATAAATTCAATTTATCACAAAATTAGGGGTCAAAAAGTGCACAAAATGCAAAAGTGTCAAAAACTTTGCTTTTATCACAAAGAAAAATAATCATAAGAAAAGTTAATATACTGTTTTTTCTTAATCTGTATTTCACATCATGCATACTATAATAATAAGCAATGATGCGAAGTATTAGGCAATTATCTCAAGAAATTTTTAGATATGTTTACCGTGCGATAAAATAAGGAAAAATCTGTTTCGGAGAAAAATACATTTAATGATTTAAAATTAAAATCTTTAAAAATTATGCAGCTAATGCAACCTAAAAAACCTCTTGTTATCAAAAGAATAAACATTTTATAAGCACATCTATCAGTATTATATATTTTTGTTTCAAATTCTTTTTAAAAATATTTTTTATCAATTTCATAGAGTCAAAAAAGTTTTTCTTAACGTTTAAATGCATAGTTTTATAAATATAAATTACAGACATAAAAATCACACTCGAAAAACTTTATTACATTAAAAAATAATAGTTTTTACATAGGAAAACAGGTATATATATATTTCCCCTAAGTATCTTAGAGCTTAAGAAATATGTAATACAATATATATATATATATATATATATATATATATATATATATATATATACTTGTGTGTTATTTTATCAGTAAATATTCACGAATTAAAAAATATTGCTTATCACAAAAGTTATATAAGAAACTATAATAAAAATCATATAAAAACAGTTTTTAATCAGTCCTCCATATGAGTACACTTTGCCTTTTTTCATCGTTATTAGTTTTGTTTTCTGTATGTAGTTTTTCATTTTTCCGAGACAATTTTCTAAATTCTAAGGGGTGTCTAGCAAACGTTAAAATGTGTTCTAGAACAAATTTTACAAATCCATTGTACAAAACCTTAGGAGGAGAAGTATGTTCATTTTTTAAAAAAAATAATAATAGTAAACCACAGTATATCACAAATTAAAAGGAATTAAAGGGGTCACAGGGGTGTTAAATTTCTCTAGGGGTCAGAAAATATAAACAATTTTCAAACTGGTATAATTTCTTTAAATTTAAGTTAAATAATTCGAATCTCTTACACATTACTTATAAAGGAATGGGGCTTCAGAAAAGTATAAAATGTTTAAAATATAATCATAATTTTAAAAATTATAAGCATATGAAAATAAGAAACTTTTCTATAAGAAATATTTATTAAGTTTTACGTCGCGCATGCTATTTTCGAAAAGAGTAGCTTTAATTACTAGCTATAAGTTGATTTATAAAGACAAATGTATTCTTAATACATTGTAGCTACTTTTATATAAATAGAATAATAACTTGTGAAGGTCTCCTTGGACCTCACTTTGAGAACGAGAATAAATAGGAGTCATGTAAGAACCAGAAGCCATTTTTATAAACAAATTTCTTTAAAGACTTATTAACAAATATATCTAATTAGTATTATGAGGTTTTAAAGATAATATCCTTTAAATTAACTTAATGAATTAATGATCCAATTAATTAACAATTAAATAACGATCACGCAGAGATTACCACGATAAGAGATCCCAGAATTATATTTAATAATGTTCCTATTGAACATTTAACTTTAAAATCTCACTCTTAAAACTTTAATGAGACATTCATTATAAATCAATAATTACCAACGAAATCTCAACTCTTCTTGGGATTAAATTATCTCCAACAAGAATTCTTCAATTTAACTTCACTATAACTTTCTGCTTCAATCTCTATCTCCTACTGCTCTAACTTTACTATTCCGTTTGACTTAAATACTTTATCTAATATGCATATATAACAAGGAATCCTGTCCGCTTTTTGGAGTTGATTGGAAATAGGTAGGGAATTAAATTTCCCTAAAAAGGACGACTCAGAAGGTTAGTGATAAAGTTCCGTATAGATTTGTCACAAACTTACATATTTTAATAAATAAAAAAATACATTTTTAAAAAATATTTAAAAAATTGCAATATTTTACAAATATTTTGAAATACAAAAGATATATAATACTAAAATTAGGTAGGGTTTAAAGAGTATGATGCATTGTATAATTCTATGAAGTTTCATACATCAGAGGCTAATATTTTAGAAAATAGCATGCACAAAGCAAAAAATACTTAATATTTATTATAGAATTTTCATATGCTTATGACTTTTAAAATTATTATTATATTTTAAACATTTTATACTTTTCTGAAGCCCCATTCTATTTTAAATAATATGTAAAACATTCGAATCATTTAATTTTAATTTAAAAGAATTGTACCCGTTTGAAGATCGTTTATATTTTCAGACCTCTAGAGAAATTTAACACCGCTGAGACCCCATGTTAATAAGGCCCATAGGCTAAATGTTTAATAATTGATTCTTTGAGTCAAATACTCCATAAAATGTTACTGAAAAAGACTTTCTGAGTAAACTTCGAAACCTTTATGAATAGATTTTAATTTTTTGTCTCCAGCTGACTCAGTATTATTGAGATTAGCTGTGAATCAACATTATCATATATATATTACTGGTACCACCAATGATGAAGTGATTTTCATTAAATCGATGCTTCTTACTACTCCCAGAATCTTGCTTTAGGCATAATTACTTAATATTTTGTATTTTAAAAGGCAAATTTCTTACAAATATAACAAAAAAAAGGAAGTTAAATATAAAACAAAATATCGAGACTCAAGGGCATAAGAAAATCGAAAAAGGACAACAAATGTATGAATTTATTTGACAAGTTTTACTAAAAACTAATAAACTCTTTTTTTAAGAAATATTATTATATCCCCTCAATATACCGTACTTAAATTAATATTTTTAAATAAATTCAACAAAACACCAAAAACGTATAAAAAAGTATTAAAATGCAAACACTTCAGGTTTCGATATCTAACTGACGGTTCTTTTTTGCTGCTCTCACTTGAGATAAAAACTGCTATAACTTTGTAAATAAATGAAGTACAAAGAAAAGTTAGGTATTTTTAGAAAGCAGAAATTCAACTTTATAAAATTTGAAGTAAAATGAAAATATTTCGTCATTTTCATCAAAATTGACGTTTTTGCACTAGTCAGGCAGCTTTAAAAGTTTCATAGAAATACACATTTATAACATTTCGAAGTATCAGACTCTCGACATGATACATTTGAAACAATTTCAATACTCACTTCTAGGAGATTGAAGACCCCCTTTCGGTTTTTCTAATTTTATAACATTGATTGTAACTTGATCTCTGGGTGACGTAGGAAAAAAATATTTTTTAAAGCCAAAAGATAAAAAAGATAACTCTATTCAATAAAGTAAAAAACAAAAAAAATGTGTTTGGACCGAATTTGGCCATTTTAACGTGTTTTAATATCGTAATTTAAATATTTGGCTTATGAAATACAGTGGGTGATCGGTTAACGAACACTTTCACGAAAGAGTTTTGTGTTCGGATAACGAACACTTTCAAGAAAGACTTTTTGTGTTTGGCAACGAACACATATTCGGAGGTAATCAGGGAGACACCCCTTAAATTATGGATGAAATTTTGAAAACTGCTAGAGATCTGGAATTGGAGGTGAACGAGGATGATATAGAAGAGCTCATAATGGGTCATGAAGATGAACTGACGATAGAAGAACTCCAAGAAATTTTGAATGAAGAACACCAAGAAACACAACGAAATGTGTCTCCTTCTGAACAAGAGGAAGACGAAAGAGGGCCAATGCCGACATCTGCCATTAAAGATCTTTTGAAAAAGTGGGAGGCTGTCAGAGCAATGGTCTTAGAATGGCACCCAAACCTAGCTGATGTCAGTAGGGTTGAGAATCTTTACAACGACAATGCTATTAATTAATTCCGGAAAATCCTGAAAAAGAGAGAAAAGTAATCGACATTGGACATGTTCTTCAACGCCCCATAAGCAAAAAATGAAAAGGACTGATTAATATGCAAGGCTATATGTATGTATTATTTTTTAAAAAACTTACTAAGAAATTATACATTTTTTAAAATTTAATTTTTAAGGTCTGCAGAACGAATTAATCGATTTCACATAGAAGTCTATGGTGAATCGATGATCGGTTAAAGAACAATTAGGATAGCGAACATAGTCTTGAAACGGATTAAGTTCGTTAAACCATCACCCACTGTATCTACTTTTGTATTGTATTTCGTTTTTTTGACAAAGTTTGCTGATAACCGATGTAAATATAATATTATATAATTAGTTCTAAATCAGTATTTATTGGTAAAAACAGCCTCTTAGGAAGACTCTTTCAGGTGATTTCCTGTAATGTTTACTTATTTGCATACATGATTTTGGGAGTCCTTACGATTATACAGAAAATGCACTTAAATCTCCATCAGAAGTGACAAAAACAATTTTATGCTTAAGAGTTAATAACAAGGAGTGTTGAAATGACTTTTATATGCAAGATCAAGCAAAGTCAATTTTAATTATCCGTGAAAATGTGAAATTCCTGAATAAAGTACTTATGTTAGCATTTCTCAAACTGTCGTGCACGCCCCCTAGGGGGCATGATAATTCTACGAGGGGGGCGCGAGCATATTGAAAAGACGAAAACAAAAGATAATTTTAAAAAAATAATAATTTACTGAAAATAAGCAAACAAAATGCATTCTGACATAATAAAAAAGAATAAAATACACATTTATACTGATAAATGTATCAGTATTGCACAATTTATTTTATAATTAATTTAACAATATTAAATCAAGAGCATGTTTAATAATTTCCTGTTGCTTGAAATATATAGAAGTATACCAAAAATTGACACTTATCTAGATAATTTGTGTGGTTCATAATATTAATCCTTTCACTGCCGATTAAAAGTTACGCGAATCACTTCCCAATGCTACCGTTTTTCACGTAGGGGCATGAATGGGATGTATTGGGGGGGGGGGGAGGGATGGCTAAGAAAAGGAATAAATAAGCGAGTCATCTGAAATAAGTAAATCCTTCGCAAACACTGTCAAGGTCCTTTATTGCAGTCCAAAACTTTCGAATTAATTTTACGGATAGCAGTGCACAGAACTGATCTTACTTTGGAAAGACGTATATATACGTACGAGGCAATTAATGCTTTGGCTGAGCAAAAGATTTATATACGCCGGTGGCACTTAAGAGATTAAAAACGTATTGTAGCTTTAGCATCACACACACACACATAACATAGTATTATTGAATTCACTGCATTGTTATTGAATGGTGAGAAGGTAAAGGGGGAGGGTTGCGATGAAAATTATGATTGAATATTGGGTCTCAAATATTGAAACATTGAGAAGCACTGACTTAGGACGTAAATTCAAAAGGAAATTTTTTCAGCAAGCTTGTAAATTTAAGTCACAATGTTAAGATACTTTGACCAGTGGCGCACACAAGGGGGGGCCTGGGGTCCAGAACCCCCCGCAAAGCCCTTGATTTTTTCCCCGATTGATTATAATTTTAAGTATGTAGTATGTAAACTTTAATTAATTACTTTCTATTAATGATTAATTTTATTAATTAATGCTAATTATTTATTCAAAAACTAGTTTTTTACTGTTCCCGAAAATCGACAAAATCAAAATTTCGACCCCGGATCCCCCCACTCCCTGAAAAATTCCTGTGTGTGCCACTGACTTTGACAATAGTTGTTTTTGAAAACTCAGCCTAAGAAACAAAAATATCCTCGATAGTGTTCAGTATTTGAAAGAATGGAAAATCTCATTTTGTGTAAAATTGAATTAAATGTTACAAAATTGAATTAAATATAGCCCTGATCACAACCGCAAACGTACACCGACCTATTCCTGAGTGGCACATGTATGCTTATAAATGGATTTTTGATACCTTTGTTGTTGTTTTTTAACCATGCCTGTGTTAAGATTTGTTTCTTCGTGATTAAACTTCTCTTGTATTTTTTTGGAGGGGAAGGGGGGCAAACGATTCTTATACTTAAAATTTTTGCAGGACACTGAGACTTTGCAAAAAATATTAGCAGAGATCGCTTTTACAGTGACCCTACAATGAAAATATGACGGTAGTAAATAGCTATGTGCGATCAGAGTAAGAAAAATAAAATTTCATTGTTTGGCATACGAAATATATTGTTTGACATTTTATTAAAATTGGAATTCACTTTTGAAAATTTTATTGCAAAAATTTGATTCTTAAAAAAAAAAGAAAACCACGACTATATATTTAGGAACGACACTTGGTCGCTAATTTTCCCAAACTTTGTATGTAATTGTTTTTTTTTTTTGGGGGGAGGGGAGGGCGGTAAGCACAAAAAGAGGGCTATGAGCAACGGACCTTACTTTTGAACAATGGTAAAGCGATGAGGATGACACTTGAACTCCCCCTCTCCTTACACCACCACAAAGGAAGTCGTTTCAGCCTCAAAAGTTTACCATGTACCTAACACTTCCAAACGGTGGCTCTTCAGTGGCATCAAAACCTGAGCCCTCAACACTCTGGCTACGAATTTACGACCATGGCCACTAGGCTACCATGGACAGAGGGGGTCTGGGAGCTTTTTGTGGTTATTTTTAATAACTTTTCCGTTAATTTCAAAACCGTAAGCATCGACCATTTTGCACTCAATTATGTTAATGAATAATTCAATCAACTTCTGTAATGTCTGTTGTGATGCTCAAATATAACTTTAACTTTTATTTTTGTTTCTTAGGTCTGTTCTTCAATGCCGGAAGTGGACAAAATCATTCGAAATAGATTCTAAGGAAAGCTTCTGAAATGGTTCCCTTATTCAAATTGCCAACGAACTGGGGCATACTTTACTTCATCTTCATTAGTAGATTTATAATGCAGAATGCGGGAAACCCTGTAAGCGTTCAGCCTAGTACTTTGGTGGAAGATCGAACTATTTCGCTTGGCACAAACAATGAAAATCTCACAAAACAAGAGACCTCAGACTGTAAACATGAGTACTTAGATGTTGATGATGTGAATATGGTAGGCATTAACCAACTATACATTCTCGCTTACAACATTACAGTGCAGTCAGTAAGTTCACGAATTACAGTAGACAACGTTACAATCTGTTTCAACCGAAGTACAGAGCTGAAGAAACAGATTTTCAAGCTGTGTTCAAAGTTGATGTACGATGAGGATGAATTCTCTATACTTGACAACAACTCGGCGCTTGTGTACAATGATTTGTTAGAGCCTGGAACTTTCAAATTACATAAAGGAAGATTGCTGGCCTGCATTATCGATAACGGCGAAGACGTCCCTCCATCCAGTGCGGATATTGCTATACCTGTTTCCAGCTTTGATTCTCCAAATATAGTAATGGGCAAAGTTGGAACTTCCATTTCTGTTATAGCCCTTACTGCCCATTTGATAACATTCTGCCTCGTTCCATCTTTGAGGAACTTACCAGGATATAATCTAGCTTCCTTGAGTTTGGCTTTCCTAATTGGGTATTCATTCGTTCTCATTGGCCAGATTCCAGAAGTTCGTGGGTTGTTCTGCAGTGTGTCCGCTATTCTCCAGCAAAACTTCCTTCTGGCTGCATTCTTTTGTATGAATGTCATGGCGTTCGACGTCTGGAGAACTTTGAAAATGGCTACCACAAAACTGGCAACCAGCTCCCACAATAAGAAGAGGACCCAATTCATTTTTTATTCTATCTATTCGTGGGGTATGCCACTGATCATTACTACAATATCAGTCGTTTTGGATTACACAGAAGACGTACCTACATGGATAAAACCAGGATACGGCAAAAAGGATACTTGCTGGATCACAAGCATTATGGCTAAGACTATATTCTTTTCCATACCGGCTTTCTCCTTGTTTTTGGCGAATGGTGCTTTCTTTATTATGAGTGCCTTCATCATCAAAAACAATACAATGAACAGTGTCAGCGACCAGCAGAGGCAGACAGCAAGATTAAATTTTGTTTTATATGTAAGGCTAGGACTTATGATGGGTGTAACATGGCTCTTAGGTATTATAGCCACTATCTCTGATAGCAATGATTTATGGCTAATTTCTGATCTACTCAATTCTCTACAGGGACTTTTCGTCTTTTTACTGTTTACATGCTCGCGGAAAGTATTCAAGCATATTCGAGAGAGAGTTAGCTTGCGAACGCCGAAATCCTCAACGTGTGACAACAAGACGTTATCATCGACTGATAAACAAGTCACTAATTGAACGATGGTGTCAACACAAGAAAATTCTTAGTAACTTTACACAGATGAAAATAATGACCAAACAAAGCATTTTATAAGTGTTACAATACGACCAGTTGGCACAGTTAGAGCTCCGATAAATATCTGAGGTTTTCTTTACTACTCATTATACGTATAAAAAACAGAAATTGTGTTTTTTACAGCCTGGCATACATGTATTACATTTTGATTCTGATGCATAACTAATAATTTATTTTTGTTTCTTTTGATTGAAGAAATAAATATGAAATCGTTGCAGTGGCTGCCTCAGATGAAAGTCGACAGGTATGGAAGCATGAAAAAATTTTAAGATTTCCACGGCTTACAGGAGAGGCAACAAAACACACTATAAATGTTTCGCATTTGTTTGTGCTAACGGCAGCATTTAAGTGTTTTTGAAATTATGAAATATTACAGTTTTTTCTCAGAAAAAAATTACAATTACTCATTTTAGACGTGATTTAGTACTTAAACTTCGATTTAGAATAAGCAGTTATACATTCTGCTGATTGTTATGTTAAATAACTTAAGTGTGCACACAATAAAGTAGAAATGAAAGCTATCAGTTCTCCAAGTGTATACCTTGAGTCGCATATGTTCATTTATTTATAATTTTTGAGCATATGTGTGTCGAAATACTGTGTAAAAATTGCATGAAAAGTTATATTTTGTGGAGCAAGTATTTTTATTTTGAAATGATTATGTATTTTTTACTTATCTTTTGATTGATGACATGTCTATTTTATTGCTTTGTGTGTTTTAAATCCATACATACAAACACTTCTTTCAAATCATATTTACTTGAATTAAATATTTTTACCCGTGTTTTTTCTTCTCAAGTGAACATTTCGAAAGAAAGCACTAACTAAATGTTAAATTCTTTACATAATATGTCAAGATCCTGAAAAATAAGTCATTTACAGAAAATATATTATTTAGTCCCCATATTGAGAAACTGACTTTAATTGAAATTAATACAATGGTAAATAAGTATTGTTTTCTTTTTGCAGAACCTTGGCTAGTCAATTTGTGCTAATATATTTTACTTTTTTTTCTTAAATTTTCTCTGAATGCTTTTTAATTCCGCTTTAGGTGAATTACTTTGCTTTGACATAGTTAATAAGATTAAAAAAACGGTTTATAATTATGAAATCCAGTAAGATTTTTCTTAATATTTTCTAATCAGTTAAAAAAGGTGGAACAATAACAACTAAATCTATAAATATTTCTTAACGCGCATGTTAAAAAAACTCAACTTTATTTATATAATTCCAAAGATGTTATTTTCTGCTGAAAAATGCAGCACTTTTTAAGGAACCTATTACTTTTTACGTTAGCATTTTAAACTACGAGCTCTGAATATATTTTTAGGTACTTACGTATAATATTGTTGACTAACTTCCACGTATCGAAAGACATTGCAAATGCCGCCATATATAGACAATAGTAGAAACTGTTCCTTGCACCTTCGAACCCAGTGATAACAATAATGACTGCATTTGGCAGCGACATTTTTTGAATTGGCGACATCTTTTCATTTGGCAAAACGATGGTACAATACGTGAGTACAAATTTTTATTAATGTAAAGATAAAACAATAAATTAATAGACATATTTTCTTTTCTTGATATAAACATTTTTGTAGTTTCTAAACTATTTCACCCATTTTTTTAATAAGTCCTTTTTCTTTTGGAGTCCTCAGAAAGGAAAATCTTAAAGTGTTTGTATGCTTCAAGTTAATGTAATGGTAGAATTATAGCGCTGTGAGTTAATTTATGTACATTAGTTCATACTCGTAAATCTTTTTTTTTAATATCTTATTTAAACATATGTAAATAATAAAGTTTTCCACTTTCATAAAGTGATTTGTGAAGCGCTTGCTCTTTTTTAAAGTAAATACTACTTGAGTGCTATACTTTGCTACTTTTAACATAAAATAATATTATGTATGTTATTATCTATGTTGTCGTAATATTAAGTGTGTTATGTTATGTTGTTTTTCATATCTAGTGATTGTGCACGATAACTAGCAATTGTAAATAAGTAGTCATCAAAAAAGCATTTTCAGTACAATTTGTAAACTACTCAATGCATCATCCAGCTCTAATGCAACTGCAATATAATGTAGAGTATATTTAATGTTATATAATTTGATTTGAATTAATAAATAAGTGGTCTTCTGGTCATTCTACAATGACACGAGAGTTACTGATTATGGTACTCATAATTTTGAATCATTATCAAAGGATTTGAATCATTATCAAAGGATTTGAATCATTATCAAATTTTTTGAATCATTATCAAATTATTTGAATAATTATCAAGTGTATATAGCATGAGCTGGTATTTCACTCCGATAGATCAAGAGAAATCAAAGTTACTTTTCTCTTGTATTTTTATTTAAAGGTTTATTATAGATATATATTTTTAAAGCTTTAAAATGCAAAATATTTGAAAAATAATTAATATCATACTATATTGAAGTGTGTCATTTGATTTTTTAAAGCACGATCTTATATTTTCTACGAGAATTTTGCAATGAACTTGAAAAAGTACAATACCAACTGTCTTAGTGCCTTCAAAAATAATGCCTCTCTCACTTTAAACTTTGAAATTTTTGAGGTTTTCTTCCACTTTTCGCTACAATTTCCTTCCGTGTGTTTTACTTTGACGAAATTTACCGTAAAATCCGGCGTATAAGGCGCACCCTTACTTTCAAGCTGCACTTTTTAATGTTTAGGTATATTCGCCGTATAACGCACAACCCGTTTTTTACAAAGAATCCAGAAGTATTCTTGTACAACGTTCTTATGTTTTAAAGTAATTTATTCGAGTTATTATAACAGGATTTTGAAAAAAATAATATACTATTAGAATCAAAACCTTTAACTTCATTAGGTATGTCATTTCTTTCAAATGCATTGTATTCCTATTTCTGTAGAAGTTTAATTTTTCTATGCTCATCTCTTTTTTTTATTTTTGATGCTATCATTTTTGTACCCGGCGTATAACGTGCACTCTTACATTTCAATGTCATTTTTTTATGTTAAAAGTTCACGTTATACGCCGGATTTTACGGTAAATAGGTATTTCATCCAAAAGTACTTATGATGACTTATGTCTTGCACTATTGCTAAGTAATTTTTCTTTAAAATTATATTAACTTTTTTGGATAAGTTCTATTGTTGCTTTTATTACTTGTACGATTGAGGTGGAGTTGCGAAAAATTAATGTTATTTTTCATAACAATTTATAATTTGTGTGTTATTTTTCCTTAGTTAATTCTTAACTTGGGTTGAATTTCGGTTTTTAGTTTTTCAAAAATTATTGAAAGAAAATTTATTTATAATCTTATTACAAAAATTCTTAAATATGAGTTTGAATTTAATATGCTAATGTTAGTACGAATTCTAACTGGAAAATGCTTGAATACATATTGATAAGAATATAACTAAAAATATTTTAATTGAATATATATATATATATGTATGAGAGTTCTATATGTAATCTTTTTGATTCTTAAGTTGCTATTATTAAATGTGTTGCCAATTTTTGATTATTTTATTGAATTTATGCTTACAAGTACAGAAATGTGCCTGATTAAAGTTTCAAAGAAATAATATGCATTTATATTTGTATCGCATTTGCATTAATATGTAAAAAAGTTCCATGACAAAAGGAATTTGTGAATGATTTTATATAAATATTATTTCTTAATTTATTCATATTTTTTTTCTGTATTTATATTATTTTCAATTCATTTTATTTATGTTTTATTACAAACTTGTGTAAAAGAAAAACATATGCTTTACTTCCTCTATTGTTATTGAATAAAGTATTTGCTAAAAAAATTCTTTGCTTTGTCCTCATTTACAAAATTGTATAGTACGATATACTATAATGATGTAGCTATGAAAGGGATATTGTTACGCGGTTTATCAACTTTCAAATGCAGGAGAGGTCCACGCAATCAACAAGAAAGGTTCATCGGGAGAAAAACATAATTTACTCTGGAACTCTCTAGAGGTTATAATAGATAATCTTCTAACAGAAAATAAATAACATGCATATTTAAATCTATAATAGCACATATTCGAAAATCATATAGCATTTCAAATCGGAGATCACAATTTCGCAAATGGCAAATGAAATGCCGAATCGCTGTTATATGTTTGACTAAGATCTTGGTTTCTTGTGCTGTCCTTACACAGACTGGGAAGAATCTTGGAGGATCTTCGAGAACATTATCGTCAGACAATCACCCTAAACCAGGGGTTTGGCACGCGTGCCACAGTGAGGCATGGTGGAGTTGCAACAGTTATACGTGAAGACTTATTAAAAATTTAAAAAGATTGAAAATATAATGATAAATAACATTTTTTTTACAGTTTTTTTGAAAATGTGGTTATCTTAGACTGAAAAAAAAAACAATTCTCAAAACCTTTTTGAATACACTTAATTGAATAACAATAGAAAATTATCACGTTGAGAATATTCCTTCAATGGCGTGCACTGGTTTTACAAAAAAGGTGCACTTTCGAGATTTTTGAATTTGAGGTAGCAAGTTTTAAAACAGCTAAAAGAAAACAATTAACTGCCCGCTGAAAGCTTGTTGTTCAATAATGCAAATTGGCTGTGCGATTTAGCTTTTCTTACCGGTATTATCGGGCCTTTAAATAATTTAAGTTTAAAACTACAAGGAAAAGATTGTATTTTTTCTACCCTATTGCGTGGTCAAATGAATTTGTGAACAAACTTTTGCTTTTTCGAGTCTCGATTTTGGATTAATAAGATTAAAGTAATTCACATTAGTGCAGGAAATGTCTACCAAAGTCTCTGACGTGAAACCCCCAGCGTTAAGTTCTCAAGCAAGCTTGGTACTCATTTATCGACCCACTGAAGGGATGAAAGGCTTAGTCAACCTTGCCAGCCCAAGGTTTGAACCTCGGACCTGTGGTGTGGAAGCGCGGAGCACTAACCACTCAGCCACTCTAGGCTTCAATTATTCCTTATACTTCCAAATAATTATTAATCATGCTAATTTTCTAAATCTTTAATAATATTATGTTAACCCAACAACTATTGTTATCTTTCAGGGGATACAGCAAGTTATGTGCAGATATTCCTTAAGAACCAAGAATTCAATTACATTTAAAAAATTTCTGATACATTTTAAGTTCTAATTCCTACATTTTAATAGTACTATTTTGCGGGTCGCTATTTGACTACCCTAAGTCTAAGCCACAGGTGGCCAACCCGAGGCACACGTGCCACGTGTGGCACGGTGGATTGATAACATTGTTTCTCGAAGACTTATTGAAATTCTTTAAAAATCTTAAAAGTTAAAAAATAACGATTTTTTTTACAATTTTATTGAAATGTGGTTGGCTCAGACAAAAAACAGCCCCCACAAAATTTATTGTAACTGTACTTAATTATTTGAATTAACTATAAAAGATTATCGAGCAGAGAATACTTCTTTATTGCTGTGTGCTCAGGTTTTCCGCACTTGCGAGGTTTTGCAGTTTGAGGGAGAGTGCTTCGAAATGTCTGAAAAAAAAACAATGAACTGCCCAGTGAGAAGAATAATGATTGGCCATAGGATTTTGCTTTTTATGCCAATATTATGAGACATTTAAAAAATTTTAACTTAAAATTACAAGGAAGAGATAGTAATTTTCTTACTCTAATTTTCAGCATCTTCATGAACTGTTACTAATATAGATGACTTGGTAAGAAAGCTGCAAATTCATAAACCACATTAAGTAAGTTTAATAAATATTTAATTTTAATTAAATGTTTCAAGTTACTCATTTTTATTTTATACCTAACCTAACTGATCTGAACCTGTAAACAGTTTAATTACAATAAAACCTAAGTTTGTACTTTTGTTTTACTTATGATATTATTTTTGATTTTTCACTTTTTAGACTTATATTAAGAAAAATGCCATTCGTGTGAAAATCTCATGATAAGCCTGTAAATAACACTTTTTCGCTTCATATTTGTAGTTGTTGTTGGAAAAGAGTTGGTATAGTGACACGCATAAAGTTTTTTTTTTTATCAAATAGTGGCTCTCTTCTTAGAAAGGTTAGCCACCTCTCATCTAAGCCAGTGGTGGCTAAGCCAAATGACCTTGCGGACCACTTCGGAAAAACATCATAATATTGCGAGCCGCATATAAAAACTTATATCTTTATATTAGACTAGCTGGTATACCCGTTCTTCGCATGGGTGAACTTAAAAATTAAACAATACAGATGGAAGGATAAAGAAGTTTTTAATGAGCTAATTTTACGTGAATTGCAAATTAACCAAAAAAAGCTTTTTGCATGTATCAGCTGAACAAATAAAAAAAGGAAAAAACACCTTTGTTAAATTTTAAGTCTTTAGATCTAATAGCTGATAAAAAGGATTTTTTTTTAATTTATAACTCTCCGTAACTCTCTTGAGGGTCGATTTTCGAAAATACCTCCCTAAACTGATCTCTGCTCAACAAAAGTAACACAATGTTAAAAGTTTTGTGTAATGAACGCTTAAAAGAGTGTAAATAATTTATACCTGAAAGTGTAATACATTAATATTACTTTCTGTTGTACTTATTTTATGTTAAAATTGTAATATTCTCAAGCAACGCCGTTTATTAAATTATAATGGCGATTAAATGAAAAACATAGCAAAATGTTTACGATAGCGTCATGTTGGCAGATGTCTAGCTACTTTCATAGCTCGAGCTTTATTTGAACTTTGAAAGACTCGCCGTGTAGGGGGGCCATACACGTTAACCCTTTATCTACCGCATTATGAATTACTGCAGTTTTTTATGCCGTATTTGGGGGGGGGATCACCAAATTGAAAAATAAGTCATATACATAAACAAAATACTCAACTTTGGGAAATTTAAACCGTTAGAGCTAATTAATTAATTAAAGATATTCTACTCTAAAATTAATTAGATACAACGTTCACTTAAATTTAAATAGTCAAATCGTTTTCTAATGTCTTCATTAACATACAAAAAACATAAGACACTTAAATTTTAACATTAAGAATTTTTTTGGACAAAAATGATAATCTTTGCTATCCGCTGAAAACGCAATTTCTGCTACAAAACTATTCGCCTTCACCGGTAAAATGTTCATCATAGAACCCACGCTGCCACATACATCTTGAAAGAGTGTATTTCAAAGAATATTCCTGCTAAGTATTGGTAGAACATATTGGTAAATTGGTGTGGTGTGGTAGTTAGGAGAAGGTAGGTGGTACCGTCTTTGGTGTCGTCCACGTCACTTGACCATGATTCAAAGTTACGTGGTCCGGCGCGAAAACCTCTCGTGTAGCTGAACAGTGCGACGTTAATGTTCATTCACTCCAAAAAATACAATACAGTAGTTATTATTATTTTTATATTTAAAAAATGCAATATCATCCTATTGAATTAAAATTATAGCATTATAATTAACTACTAACCACAAACAACTTATACAAATTTGTCCAAATGATGTAGTGTGAAAGACAAATTTATTTACTTTAAGTACCAGAAGCGATAAAAGTATTTTGATGTAAGTATCTATTTCTTATGGTTCATACATGAAAAAATGAATAGTAGCAAATAAAGAGGGATTTAAAACAACCTCTCCCTTCAAAACTTAAGTTTTAATCTGAAATAAAAAAAATAGATGGAATCACTGGAACGAATTAGAAACCAGCGCCTTGCGAAGACAAAACAAAGTGTTTTTTCAAATATGCTGTCGCAGCTTTTTTTGCAGCGCACTCCAGAATTGCTTGAAGTTGGCAGAATTTTTTCCTATTTACTTAACAAATATCGTTATATTTTGGACACTTCACACAATATGCTTATAAATTATTGCGTATGTGTTATTGTGAAGTATAAGCTACATTACTGTAAAGTTTCATTAAAATCCACTCAGTTGTTTTTGCGTGAAAGACACCCAAGCATCCTCACAAACTTTCGCGTTTATAATATATATTAGGGTTTGGATCCATTACAAGCATTTATTGGAATGGAAATTTGCAACGGAAGGAGTTATCATTATTGTTTTCTTTCTTTTTCATGTATGCAACGATAGATAATATAATAATAATAATGCAATGATCAAATATACCTAGCTTTAGCAATAAGCAGAGCGATAATATTACAGGAATCAAGCAAGATGCTGCGGTTAGTCGGTGCAATATAATCTTCCTCACTTTCAAATACACCCAACTCTTTTTATTTACACGGTAAATACGTTCCTTAGAAAACCATGCAAAAAAAATGGTTTAAAAATATACATAAATGCGACCTATGGTAAATTTGGTGATATGTTCCACAACTTTAAAGAATCGTGTAAAATGAAATATCTCAACTATTTTCCCAAAAAAACCGTGCAAAAAAGAAAAAAAAAGCCATGCTGCAGATTTCTAAAATAAAAACAATTCATTTTT
This sequence comes from Trichonephila clavipes, assembly GCA_019973935.1. Lineage (NCBI taxonomy): Eukaryota > Metazoa > Arthropoda > Arachnida > Araneae > Nephilidae > Trichonephila > Trichonephila clavipes. Next base: position 2,975,573 of record BMAU01021369.1, read on the forward strand.
ATTACGAAATTTTTTTTAAATCAGTGTGCAATTCTGTTCATAAGTACATTCAATACATACAAACTTAAATTGAAATTAGGAATGTAACTACTGACAATTATTTATTACAATTTGTTAACAAGTGAGCATGTTTATTACGAACTGGATCAAACGGATAACAAGTGAGCATGTTTATTACGAACTGGATCAAAAGGATAACAAGTGAGCATGTTTATTACGAACTTGATCAAAAGGGCTATCATGAGTGGATGAGTCAAATATGTCTAACGCTGCTGTCAGTTTTGATTCCAATGAAGAAATTCTTTCGTTATTAATGACCTCAGTTGGTTTTTTTTCTTGTTGTTGTTACAAAATCTCGAGAGACTATGACAGGCTGTTTTTTTAATTTTTTATTTGTCAAGTTGCTTACGTAATTTTTGATATCCTTCTACTTACGGTTTGCAACCCCGTGCTATATTTTAAATCCCGTGATTTCGAGATTAGCATGATTCACATTAACATGGTTGAAATTACATAAAAAAAACTGAAAAGATAGTTAAAAATTTTTTTTGATATTATTGTTTTTTGAGACTAATCAAAACAAAATTTCATTCATCATAAAAAATAAACAAAAAAATAGTACATAATTAAATCAATAAAAATAGTACAATTTAAATTCATTGAATATTGACCCATTTGAAATAAAAATCGATGTGTTTGAGGTTTTCCAAAATCTTATTGTAAATTTAAAACAGAATACCCCCTCCCCCTCTATTTTATTTTCACTGAAACACTGTATTCTTTTATGTTGAATATATTTATAGTGGATAACTGCACGGTAAGACATTCTAATGGAATAGATTTTTCAAAATTGAATTTATGATGTATGAACTGAACTTCCCGATAAACTCACATATGCATATACAATGCACGTACAAAGCAAAGAATGGATTTACATAAATATTAATCTAAAATTTTTTTCCACTTATACAACTATCAAAGAAAAATACTTCCCTTTTTTTAAAAAATCATATTAACATAATGATCAAGAAAAAGACGCCCGAAAAAAAAATACAAAATGAAAGCTGAGGAAAAATTGGTACTTATGTATTTTATCGCAACTATCACCAACTCTATTAATAACTCGCCAAGTTGGAAACTCTCATTTCCTATGTGTCGTATGTGCTGAATTCATGTAACGTCGCCATTAGGTTGCGATAATACGTAAAAGAAAAATTTTACGTTGCGCTCCTTTTTTGAATTAGCAATGCAGACAAATGTAAAGAGTTATTAAATACATGAGGAAAAGAATTTGTGTATCACTAAGGACACTTATTGTTTCTTTGAACATGTGCTGGAAATCCGCATATTAAAAGAGGTGTGGGGTTGAATACTTTTTTAATTACAATTTATCTCGATCACTAAATTGGCCAATTGCTTTCAACATGTTGGTTACAAGTACTATAGAGATAAGATATTTAAGTGGGCGCCAAATCCGGCGATATTTTAATTGAGTGCCGTATGATAAAAATCTTGATTGCTTTTTTTACAAACCTCCACTATAAACCACCTCCGATCGAAAGGCAAACTGGACCAAACCGCTGACTAAAGCTCTTCCCTCCTTGTAATATTGTATTACATGCACTTTTTAAATATTGTCTGACGAACTTTGATTCGTTTTATACTTAAAATACAATGGTAGGGGAAAGAAAACGCTTAGTTGAAATTTTGTTGAACTCTTTCGCTCACTAATCGAGAAAGTCGCAACTGGTAGACATTATCACTACTGTTATGTAAAGTTAGAATTATTTAGTAGCCCGTCAGCCACTGTCATCAATTTTTGTGTTTGCATTCCCGTGCTATATTTTCAATCCCGGGATTTCGGGATCATACTATTCAAATCCCGGGATTTGGACGGGACTATTTATGAAAAATACTTACACATTTGTATGGTTGAAATTACATAATAAAACTGAAAAGATAATTAAAAAATTTGTTTGATACTATTATTTATTAAAACAAATCAAAACAAAACTTAATCAATCATAAAAACAAATAAAAAATAGTACAATTTGAATTCAATAAAAATGGTACAATTTGAATTCCTTAAAAATCGACCCAATCGAATTACAGGTCGATGTATGAAATTTTAAAAAATCTTATTGCAAATTTAAAACAGAAAAAAAGCCCCTATTTTATTTTCATTGAAACACTGTATTTTTTTATGTTGAATAGAATTGATAACTGCATGGTAAGACACTCTAATGTAGTAGACTTTTCAAAATTAAAATTATGAAGTCCGAACTGAACTTTTTTTCCCTATAAACTCACATTATACATATAAACATCACGTATTGAATATGCATAATCTAAAAATTCTTCCACATATACATTTCCCACAGTAAACATACTTCCATTTTCTTAAAAACTCTTGTTAACTTATAACACTAGAAATTAATCATAATAAACACTACAATTAACGCTAGTAAAAATACTCAAAAAGACTACAGACTTCAGTATTAAAAATAATAATAATAAATACAAATTGATTCATAAATAGTGAGACCAATTTCAGAGGATCATAATCTTTATTGAATAAAGTTATTTACATCGAATTTTCAATGTGGTTTCCTCTAGCACAGTACACTTTTCTTAAACGTTTTGGCTAAGCTAAAATATTTTTTTCGATCATTTTGGGGATGTTTTTCCAACCCCCTCTTAAATTGCTTTTTGAAGTCCTTGAAATGCTCTTACTTTACGTTTATTTAATTGGCTTTTTTTAAGTATCCACATAAAAAAAAATCGCAAGGAACACAGACAGGGGATAGTGATAGTCATTTATCAGGAGGCAGACAATTTACTTTTTAATCTTTCAGTCATTTTATGGTTGATTTTACAGTAGGACTTAGTGCAGAATCTTGGTGAAAAACAAAGTTTCCTTGAGGGTAGAGAAGTTTACTTATTTTAATCGAGTGTTTCAAAACTTTATTCTGATAGTATTTAGCAAAAATTTTAAAATGGTTCTACAAAAAATGATTTTGTTAAGCTTTGAAAGGACATTTTCATTCATGCCATAGCACCTAACGGCCAAGTAGCATTTTTCAAAACAGATGTGTCTTTGTGACAATTTTTTGCCTGAAATATATTGAATCTTCGTTTTGCCAGTTGTGAATGGCAGATGAAACTATGCTTCATCAGTTAGTTATCTATGTTTTGTATCTACCTTTGCGTAACATTAAATATAGAGGCCTAGAACGTTTTGTTCATTTTTCTGCGGTCTTTACAGACATTTGATGACAGACAGGAAAATTTACTTTTTTATAGTCATTTTTCTTTATCTGACAATAAATTGTCGATTGTTATATCTATAGTTTCTTTTCCATAGGTTTTTGAGGCAAAGAATTTTCTGCAACGATAATTCTTTTCAACTTCTTTTATTCTCTTTCATTAAGGACTTTGAAATTTTAATACTCGCTTTAAGTCAGGATCATGAGCAAGAAAATGTTGTTCCGTAATTGTAGCAAATTTCAAGCCGTCTCGAATTAAATCAGCTGTTAATAGCTGAACTTTATACCTTCGACGCCATCATTATTGACTTCTTTAATATCATAAACTGTCATAAATTTGATCAAATCGTCCTCATACAAAGGGCACGAAAAAAATCCTCAATTTTTTTTACAATTCTTGCTAGAAAAAAAAAACTTCGTTAGATTGGTATACCGTGTTATTTCACAATCGTATAAAAAGACTGCGCAAATAAAGGAGTTGAGTATATGTATAACAAGTAATATAAAAAAAATTCAAGTCAATTCCTACGTAGGTCGACCAAGAGAAATTTTATTTTAGTTACTTATTATTAAATAATTACAATTAATATAAATATGTATATATGTAATAATTCCAATAATCTGTAATAGTTCCTGAGTTTTTAACGTGCAGTCCTTCAGGACCATGTAATTTTTTTGTTACCCGACTACCGGAAACTTATAGCTTCCCTAAGGAGCGTTATTTTTTAAAACTTTTTCACATTTTCATTAACTCTATTTTTACAACAATGATTCTAATATCTTCAAAATATTTTTTATAGCCAAATGCATTTCGCTTGATACTCAAAGCACTTAAAGTATCCGAAAACTACGTTCGGAAACTACGTTAAACTACGTTCGGAACCGTAATTTTGCAAAGTGCATAAATGGATAATTTTCATGACATTTAGTGTCACTCAGATTAGAATACATGCATAAAATTGTTTTAAGGACATTTTGATAAAAAAATTTATTTAAATATAATCAGACCTCTCTACAGAGGCTCAACTAGAATTTTGGAAATATATAACTTAGAAGTGGGTTTATTCATATTTTAAGACAACAGAGGGGAGCAATTTTAAGAAAAAAACGCCAATAATTATTTCAATGGGTGGTAACTCTGAAAATGTGAATTTTTCAAAAATTCTAGTTGAGCCTCTGTAGAGAGATCTGAGCTATATACAGGCAAAATATTATTATAATTGAACCATTTTTCACAAAAGGAAAACATTTGGAAAAAAGATTATTCTAAGTTAATTTTTTGCCAAACTATATTTAAATAAATTTTTTTTCAAAATCTCCTTAAAACAATTTTTTGCATGTATTCTAATCTGAGTGACACTAAATATCATGAAAATTATCCATTTATGCGCTTTTTTAAAATCACGGTCCCGAACGTAGTCGGATACCTTAAATTTTATAAGTCTAAATTCTTAAATTATTTAAACTTTAATACTCATTTATGCAGTTCTGGGCTAAGATAAAGCCGAAGCAATGCTCACCCACAGTTACAACCATTGGTAGTGAAGTTTCTCTGCGGGAAACAGGAACTCTATAACCAGTCTACGTATATATATTCTCTTCTGCTCTCGCCTCTCTGCAATCATGTAACCGGCCGGCCGCCGCATGCTCTGTGTTTTTCTTTGTCTGTGCTTGTGCCATGATGTTTGCTTCTTGTTATGTGTAATGCCGTCCCTACTTGATCTTTATGTGTTTCCAGATGTGAATAAACTGGATTATTGATTTACACGAGTGCCTCTTCGATAATACAGTACTCGACCACTCGCCACGTAACATAGGAAAATCACACCACCGGCTACGCCCTATCTTTGGTTCGCCATTATTGTTTAAATCACCCACTTTCCACGACCTTGTAGCGCTTCTGAAAGTTAATTATTTCATATATATATATATATATATAACAGAATCACAATATTAAATGGCTAAATAGAAATCGTTTTTCCTTGCAATTTTTCCATTTTCCTTTCTATATAGGGTGTTAGACTATAATTTTTTTGTTTTTTACCATTTATTCATTAATTAAATTTAATTATTCCAATAAAATAGTATAGTAAAAAGAAATTTGCATTCTCATAAATTTCCAGGTGGGATTTGAATCCACGCGCTATCCGTTGCACCCCAGGGACACAACGAGCGATTTTCTTTTTTACATAGAGTTTGGGACTATTATTTTTGTTTGTTACTATTTATTCATTAATTAAATATGATTAATGAATTAATATCTGGAAAAAAATCAAGTGTCCTCTACTACAAGTTTTAAAAAAATGTATTTGAACTTGAGTGGATGAATATGAAGTATTTTATTAACGATTGAAAATTTGAATGATATATATATATATATAAATTTTTTAAGTCAATTCTTACTTAGATCAACAAAGAAAAATTTAATTTTAGCTACTTTTTATTAAATAGTTACAATTAATATAAATATGTATATACATATGACAAATCACAACATTAAGCAGTGATTAATTTTTATTAATTATCATTAAAGTATCGTATTTTTTCCCAAAACAATAATAGAAAATTTCAGTTTAAAGGAGCGCTTTAAAATGTGAGAAAAAAACCTTTTCAAGTTTTGACACAGGTCTCCAAAATGGGCGCTAAGTCGCCAAAAACGCTGCAAAGGTGGCTGTATTTGTAATTCTTTGAATAATTAGTTTTAATCAATTAATTTTTATTAATTATAACTAAAAAATTATTCTATTGTTATGCAAAATAATCATGTGTATAAAATTTCAGCTCAATTGAGAGCTTTAAAGTGCATCTCATTAACGATTGAAAATTCCACCAAGATAAATAAATAAATATATAGAGTGTGAGCTAATAGTAGGTATTGAATAAATACATACAGAGAAAGTGAACTTTTTTATAATAGGAATTGAAAAGACAGAAGCAACGTAATAAAATAGAACCAGTTATGGGATATATTTGTTACAAAACACTACACTAAAACAAAAATATCACTCAAAATAATCATATTTTGTAATGAATCTCGTGTGCCAACTGTTGGCTCCTCTTAAGATTCCAGGTTTGCCAAATTTTGAGGCCGCGGTAGCCGAGTGGTATAGGTATCGGATCGTGGCTTGCCTGGTCACGAGTTCGATCCCAGTACCACTAAAGACCCGCCGTGTAGGGCCGCGATGCACGTTAAATCTGTCGAGAGCTGAAACGTCCTCCCGTTGGTTAGTGTGTTGTGGTAGCTAGGAGAGGGGGGTGCCAGCTCAGGTGTCGTCCATGTCACTTGACCATGGTTCAAAATGACGTGGTCCGTCGCCAAAAGGCCTCGTGTAGCTGAACAGTGCGACGTTAATATTAAATCAATCAATCAATTGCCAAATTTTGACCAAAGTTATAAGCCATCACAACAAGGACTCGATTTCATTACTCGATTATAGGAAGTATTACTTCTTTGTCAAGTTACTCATTTCGAGTCGAGTCGATTAAGTGCCTTTTCCCACTAATTTTTGACAGAATCGAACTTTAAATAGACATGTAGTTTGATTCATTTCCGCAAGTATTGCATTACTTTCGTCTAATAACCACCAGTAATTTATTGAAAATTTCCAGCTCTGGGATTCCGATTCTTGGATAATTTATAATCACAGATAAGTGGGGAATACCGTATGGGTGTGTTCCACAAACTTGTTCGACAATCGGATTCTCGACGTTTTTCCAAACACCATCCTACCTAATCTTCTGAGAAGGAACACCGAGTCGCATTTTTTCAAGAGAACAAACGTACAACGCAAACTTCCGCTTCCCACCGGATATAAACCTCATTCTTGACAAAGAAACAACTTTTAACAGGTAGTTGTAGATCAGATTCAAGATGGCAATATTCGAAAAACTCTTAGCAAACTGTTGGCTTTAAGTAAGTGACTTATTTTCTTAAAAACATTTTTTGTTATGGTATGGGAAATGATTTGTAAATTTGGCAAAGAACTGTACATTCACTCTTTAAACTGGTTTGTTGTTAGCGAAGTGATTTTTTAATCTAGAATGATCGTCGGTGGATGTAATATTTACCAATCATGACGTAGTTGATGTTGGGTATAGAAGTAAATGTTCAAAAAGAATGATGAGGTGTATTTTTTTAATGGAAACCCTTTATAACGGCAATTTATAAATTTATTAGGTACAAATAAATCGCAATGATAAATTTTATCTTAAAAAATTCGTCAATGGTAATTTTTTTGAAAATTCTTGTATTTTTCTTTTTATTTTTACAAGATATACAAGCGCACAGCACAAAATGCATAAGCGCATATTTTTTTTATTTTTTTTTAGATGTATATTTTCTCAGTTTCATTGGATTGCAATGACTTTGCATTTTATTTTTACTTGATGAATTGATTTGATTTTTTATGTATTTATTTTTTATGCGTACATTTTAATTACACTTTTTTGAGAATTAATTTGTTGTAACATGGTTACACGTGTGAAAAGGGAAACAGAAAATTGAAGCAGTTGTTCTTCCTAACGTGTAGTGACATGAAACATCTCTGCCCTTAATATTACTTATTTAATTTTTATAAAATTAATTTATACAACGTTAGACTTATTATTTAAAAAATAATAACGATTAATACAAGATTAAAATGTTAGCACTTTAGTTTACGTTTAAACTGCATGATTCTTAAAAAAAATCGAAACAAGTCTCTTATAATTGTCATTGAGTTCTGAAAAGAGTATTCGTTACCAAAATATTTTTAAAAATTCGAAATCTAATATTCTTAGTTTTATTGTGCTTGATGCACAATAATTAGTGTGCTTTAATGCACAAAAATAAAATTTTTTAAAATTATGAAAATATTATAGAAACAGACATCACAACAGTATTAAAAAAGGCATGATTTGAGAAATATATACTTCATTGAACAAAGAATAAAAACCTCAAACTATTAAAATGTAACTATTGAAAATTTTCATAATAAGTAACTTTTAGAATCATAAAAGTAGAAATATTTTCAGAACCAAAGAAAATGTTTTAATTAATGAATATTGTTAAATTTATAAAAAAATATGATGCATACTTAGATTTAATTTTATATTCAAACATGCAACAATCAAGGGAATAATTTGTGACAAAATATGATGGAATAGAAAAGCCAATTTTGTGGAGACATTGTCATTTTTAAACCATAATTTTGTGTGATTAGACGCAACCATTTAATTGATTCTTAAAAATATAATAATGACATATTTAAAAAAATGTTTTGTTTTAATTTTTTTAAGACTGTTTTCTTTACACAATAAACATAAGGTCACAATAATAATGAAAAAAATGACAAGCAGTAAACGTAATAATGCTGTAAAAACAATACTTTAAAAGTTTATCAGTTTCTTTTTTATTGCCGAGCTGCTGATTTGAAGTTAAGTAATATGATTTGATTCACTGTTCGTTCAAATTCTTTTAAAATAAGTGAAACTCTGTGGTTTTTGTTATGACATTAATAAAAATAAAAATAATGTTTGTTAATAAAAATAAAAACATAAATATTAAAAATAAAACATAAATAATTAATGAAAAATTAAATGTTTCATTACAAACAAATTTGAAAAATTTCTAAATATTTGCACATTGCGAGTTATGAAAAAATGGGTATTTTAAAATGATTTGGAGCAGTAGTTAACACAAGGCAGGGCTTAAGGGGGCTTAAAACCCTCCCAAACACCGTTATTCTAATTTTTTAGCATGAAGATTATGCATGGGGGCTTTTCTTTGCGTGTTTTTTTAAAAAAATACATACTCCCCCCTCCCATACAAGTAGTTTGTGAACGCCACTGACTTTCTGAATAATTCTTTGCTAGTAAAAATATAAAAAGGGAAGATATACTTTGGATGTGCGATCAAATTGTCCTTTGTGAAATTATTTTTAAAATATCTAGAAGTTCCAAATTTAGTAATTTAAGTAAGCAATTTAAATAATTTTAACACCTCAAAAATGGAGAAGAAATAAAATTTATAATTCGTTTTTATTACTATATTTTCTCAAAAGATGGCGCTACCAGATGTTTTCGTAAATATGACAATGAAAATTTCATAACACCCATATGTAATATTTTATTGAACGGGTGTTACGAACGTAATGCAATAACTTCTATTTCAATTACGAAGTTTTTTGTAAATCCAGAGAAGATAAGTAATTAGTAAAGAAAATTAATTTAAATGTGACAAAACATTTGCAATGTATGTACAAGAGAAAAGGAACAAAATAATATAAGAATCAATAGGATGGCGTTAATTGTCAATTATTGCAGGATTTATTTGTACTTATAAAGCAGCCCTTTCCAGCCTTTAAATTTCTCAGTTTATAATGTTTATATTATTTATAATTAATATAATTTTATCTAAGTTATAATTTCAGTAAAAAAAAATTCTTGATAAAAATAAACTCTATATGAGATAAAGAAGAATACATGCTATTTTAAAATCTATATAATATAACAGTTTCTATAAACATCAAACAAGATGCTGGATTTTACAGAATGTTTTTATTTCGGATAAAACCTAAAATGATTATAGAAAACAAAGTTAAATTTTACGATTATGTGTATTAAACTATCGAAATATTTTTATGAAAGACTTCATTTCCACAGTCGGGGGGAACCTTTTTAACCAGACCTATTGTTTTTATATTTTCTGGCCAACATAATCGATGCGTAATTCAAAGATCATAAGAGATTTCTATAAGAATAAAAATGCGGCGTTTAATCTAAATGATGTTCTGGATTAACTTGATTGCGATGATGTAACTACTTTCAATTTCACCAAAAACTTAATATAAATGGAATGTGTAATGAATTAATGGAACACTGCTGCAAATTAAACGCAAGTAAGTTTCAAAATTCTTTAGTACGGGAACATTTTAAGGTATGGACCATGGCAGGGGTAGAGAAACTTTATGGATCAACGTGCAATTTTTTTCTAAAAAAAAATGCTTAATGAGATATAGACGGGCCTTCAAATAATTTTGAATTGTGATCATTGGGAAAATAATAAAAAAAAACTAATACTAACAACTCAAAACTCTTTATTTACAACGAAAAAATAAATTTTACATTACATAGTAGTAAATGTTTAACTAGTATTAGCGTGACTTCTGTTGCAGATTAAATGACAAATAACTTAAATTAGGATGGTAAAATGTTACTTTTAGTAGAATGAATATTGAATTTGAGTAATCTGCCAATAGGTTTCTAAGCAAATCTTTGATGTTATTCATCTCTGAAAGTAATGACTCACAAGCATAGGTGGATAAAATATGGTTAAAATGGCACAAGCCAGATTCTTCAAATAGTTAAATATGTCTGGAATAAAATCCTTGCTATCCGAGACCGATCACTAGCGTTTGTTCGTAATACTTCATAGTGAACTTTATTATTTTGAACGGTGGAGTGCTCAAAATATTGTGTCACGTGCTTCAGTGGCATGCGTGCCATTGGTTCGTCATCCCTGGACTAGGGTTTCTAATTTTCCGGCATTTTTCATTCTCGAGAACGTACTTGTCAATTCTGGGGTTCCCGGAAATATACCAAATTATCAAAATTTTTTGAAAATATGTTATTTTTAATTGTATCAATAATAATTATATAAAATACGGATATGTATAAATTCCAAAATTTATAATCATTTATATATTCTGCAAAAAAATTTTAAAAAAATGTAAAATATGCTAATTATTCCTTTTTAAAGTGTGATTTGATAAAACATAAGCAATCTATGATTTTATCAACCTAGAGTTATTAGCATTATTATAAATTACCCTTTGAAGAAAATGCTTTCTCAGCTCCAGCTGATGTCCGAGGAACCCTTTCCACAGCCTTACCCTGTTTCATGCTTGAAGATCGATTTTCAATTATTTTTTAATCTATTCTCTGAATCAATTATTTTTCTAATATAGCTGCTAAGAGATAAACACACACGCACATGTTACAAAAAAATAACTAAATAAAAATGTAAGAATCTTGCACAAAAGTTTGGTTAAGAGACGAAAAAAAAAAAAAATTGTAAGATTTTTTGAAATATTCTCCCTCAAACAGTTTGGGGGTTCATTCCCTTCTTCGAACTGCTGATTCAATTAAGTAGATTATAATAAAGACAATGATCCGAAAACTTTTTTTTAAAATAACATAAATATTTAACAGTTTTATGTGTAAGTATTTACACATAAAACTTTCTGATATCTAGATTTACGTTATCAACGTAAATCTAGATATCAGAATAGGCATGCTGGTACTCTACGAAATGATATTCTCTTAAAAACTAAATGCTTTCAGTTAGCGAAGCGATGTTTGACAGACAGGAACTGATCAGGACAAAAAAGGACTCTTTCCTACGACAAGCTGCAAAAATTCTCCCCAGCCTTAAATGTGGGCGTTACTGTTTATCTTATTACAATCTTACCCCACTCCTGGGAAATATTTCTCTTTCCAAGGACTTCGGGGCAAACGATCGCAAGTTATAGCCATGTTCTCAGCTAAAATTTATATCGAAGGTCGAAATCAACAGTCCAGTCAAAACTATCTGCCTCAGATTATTTCAGCCCCGTGTCTTTCCCGGGAGTTTAGAGGAACGAAGTATTATTCCAGTGAATTTAAAAAGTATGAAAATCTTATGATTTCTCGAGAACCCGGGTTCCCGAGAAAGAAACCCTAGTATGGACAGGCTCAACCTCAACAACATCATAACCCGAGCAATTTTAATCATCAAACTTTATACACCATCATAACTCATTTTGTCGAAAGGTGGCTGTTACAGTCGAGGTGGCTTGTGCCTAGATTTGGGGGATTGTGAATCATGCACTACGAATATTTAAAAACGAATGCTATGTGGCGGTGTGATATCTATATGAACTAGTATATGGCGGTGTAATATCTATATGAACATCACGCGAAGACGATCGTTTTGGCTTGATCGGTAAAGTACTCGCATTCGTTCGGAACGGAAGGTACCCAGAACGAACCTTCCTTTCTTCATTGGTGACCCTGGCCATGATATGAACCGCACACTTCGCGCGCCGCAGTCGTGGCGCCATCTATCCAACGTAAAAGCAACCAAACCGTCAAACATTGACGCAAATAAGCCGTTACTTCTCAAAGTCATCTCACACAAATGACGCAATTCTCAAGCCGTCACGCACGAATGACGCAACCCATCAAGTGACGCAACTGCTTACATGCTCGACACGAATATGATATCGTTCGTTCGCCTATTCGCCGAAACACTGGCAGGGGAGTATGTGGCGGTGTGATGTCTATATGAACTAGAACCAACATCACGCGAAGACGATCGTTTTGGCGTGATCGGTAAAGTACTCGCATTCGTTCGGAACGGAAGGTACCCAGAACGAACCTTCCTTCCTTCAGCTATATACTGTCTACTAAAAGGGTCGCAGGAGGAGCCTTCTTTAGCATAGAGGCCCGGGGCTCAAGAAATCTTAAGGCAGTCTTCGGTAAAAGTACGAGAGCTTGAACTAAACATGAAGTACATTTTCAGGCAGAAAAATGCCTCAATTTCCATGGAAATTTGCAATATTATAACTTATATATCTGTCAACAATATAGTGTTTTGAAAATTTTTTAAAATATTCCAATGAAGGAATGAATGAATGAATTCCAATGAAAAATGAATATTTTCTTTTTCGATTTAATACGTGAAGGAATAGCTCATTTAACATTACGGTACAGGAGAAAAAACGCTAAACACATTTTATACCAGAAAAATGAATCTCACTCACTCAGTTTGAAGTGGGAAGTATGACAAAAAATGATGCTCTCTAAAGTATAGTGAAGCCAGAATATATATCATATTAATGTTTCTTCTCTTTTATATCTGAAGAAATGTTTCAAATTCGGGTCTTATTCTTTAATGTTAGCCGAAGACAGCCTTTAGACACCTCTGGCGAGATTCGTCACTAAACGACCTCTTACGGAGCTATGATTACGACACTGATTAAGAGAAACAAGCTTTATTTTAAATTCTGTTCTCATGCTATCATTAAAACAATTAATAATGCCGAGATGTAGTAAGAGCGCTTTCCTTTCAAAATCACAGAAAACTTAATTTTTTTAATACTGTGTTAAAAACAGCCTCATAGCAATATTTGTAAAATAGAATCTTTGAAAAAATTAAACTTATTCAATGCTGTTAAAGTGAGATAAGAATAACACTAAGAATTTTATTTAAATTATTAAGAGATTTTGGTTTTAATTAAGATTAATTTTTTTCTCTCATTTTTGAATCTCTAGAAATACTCAACAAATGGATTAACGTAGGAAAGTTTTGAGAAGCGTATGAACTAAATGTTTAAAAAAACTTTTATATTATCCGTTAAAATATCCAAAACTTAATAGGAAAATATTTTTATCGGGCTTTTAAAATGCATTTGATTTTTTTAAAACTTTTTCATCATATATGATAATAATAATTAATTAATAGAAGAGAGAGAGAGAGAGAGAGAGACAGAAATTATGGATAAATTAGATATCCTACATTTTGAAATTGAGAATTAAGAAAAAAAAAACAGTGTACAAAAAGAAAGTCAGTCGACCAAAAAGGGAAACAATTTGTTTTTTAAAGATATCACTGACTTAGGGCAGTGAGATAGGGTTAAACTCGCTTTATATAAAATTGTAGTGTGAAAATTAAAAATACACTGATAAATTTATGCATTGTAGAGTATAATTTTATCAAAAATAAAGGATAAATAAAAATATACATTTACCTTTAGACAAAAGCTAAGGCTAAAAACCTTATGAATGCCTTTCTTAGAATCGTTTATTGGTTCTTGAAAGTTCCCCGTTAAGTGAATCCGCTCTGATTAAAACGTTATTTCTGTAAAAGAATAAGTAATTTGTTCTTATCACATTTTAAGACAAAAACATTTATATATTTACTTAAAATTAATGAAGAACAATAAGAGGAAAAAGTAAAAATGATAGAACATAATAATCGATAAATAATTACTAAAGGAAAAACCTTTTTTTTTTTACTTGAAAAAATCTGCACCACATTCTTCCCCACCCACTCTTTCTCTTTATACATTGGGCGATAACAACATGATTTTCTAATTTTCTTCCTGCTTTAAGGACCCCCACATTGGTGACCCGAACGTGATCACCTCTGTTCAGAAGGCTGTTACCGACTTACCGCTCATATTAATTGATAAGTAGCACAAATAATATCTCAATTTGTTCTCTGAGTCAACTACAGAGTGTTTTTTTCCAGGTATAGAAGTTTAAGTTGGCATTACTTTCCAAGATGCGACCGATTTAACAGCTGTCAAGTGATTTATTCTCTGTTTGGTTTGGCAATTCATCATGAATAGACTCACGCCTGAACAACGGTTTCAAATTGTGCAATTTTATTTCGAAAATAATGGTCAATTTTCATAAGCGAATTTTGTTTAGCGATGAAGCGCACTTCTGGTTGAATGGCTACGTCAACAAACAAAACTGCCGCATTTGGAGAGAAGCTAATTCACAAGTGTATGTCGAAACACCGTTACATCCAGAAAAACTGACTGTTTGGTGCGCTTTATGGGCTGGTGGAATCCTTCTTCAAAAACGATGAAGGCCACAACGTTACAGTCAATGGTGATCGGTATAGAGCCAACATTACTAACTTTTTCATTCCTGAATTGAACAATCATGATGTCCAGGAGCTGTGGTTCCAACAAGACGGCGCAACATGTCACACAGCTCGTGCCACAAACGATTTATTGAAAGACACGTTTGGTGACCGCCTAATTTCACGTTTTGGACCTGTGAATTGGCCTCCAAGATCTTGTGATTTAACACCGCTAGACTATTTTTTGTGGGGCTATGTAAAGTCATTGGTCTATGCGGATAAGCCACAAACGCTTGACCATTTGGAAGACAACATTCGCCGTGTTATTGCCGATATACGGCCACAAATGTTGGTAAAAGTCATCGAAAATTGGACTACATCCGAGCCAGCCGTGGCAGTCCTATGCCAGAAATCATATTTAAAATGTAATGCCACAAGATTATCTTTCGAATAAAAAAAATTAATGTCAGTCGAATAATACATCGTTGTTTTATTGCAATTTAAAGTTCTATACCTCTAAAAAAACACCCTTTAAAAGCTCTTCCTTCCACGATGTATTCGAAAGGTATTTGTTTTGTAAACAGTGTAAAAATAGACTACGAGTCAAAGAATCGGGTTTTTAACAATTCCTCTTCCGCTTATCCTCTACATGTGTACGTTCTTTCACAGAAAGATCGAATCCGTTCTTGTGCATTATGAAGCCATTCTCTAACACTTTTGTTCTTCATTTTTCTCTGAATTTGAATTTATTCTAAAGATTTGGAGGAGTTGTTTATCATTTTTATGATCTAATACTATTCTCTAGCTTTCATGAGAAAGGAAAAAGTGCATATTTTTATTTTTAAACTATAAGGTGAGAAAAATTTTATTATTCTTAAATTATATATTGAATTTTATGCCACCAAATCAGTACATTCTAACACTTAACAAAAAAAAATTTACCTGTTTATATCTATCTATCTATTGTAGTACTAATTATTATTAGTGAAAAATGGATACTTACACATTATACCGTGAACCAAATTCGTTAAATAAAAAGACGTTTCCAAATGTCATTATATACAGCCAATAGTGGAAGCCATTCGCGCTCTTGTTCGAACATAATAATAAAAACGATAACAGAAATTTGAATATGTGATGTTTTTTTGATTTGGAGAAATAATATACAAGCACCGTGAAATGCATTTATTGCTGGTCCTTTTGAGAAGACTAATTTTATTTTTAGCTACCATACAAGCATATTTTATTCTGCAAGTAAATATATATATTGAAAATATCTTCTTCCCTATAAAAATTTCAATTTTTACAAATTTTGATAAGAAAAAAAATTGTTTTCTTTTTTCTATCTATTATTTCTTAGATAGTAAAAAAGAGCTAAGATTTCAAACTTCACTACAATTTGCTTTAATTTGATAATTAAACTAGATATTTTTAATAAAAAGAAAACGTCACGTGAAAAAAAAGATACAATTATGAATTAAAAGATATTAAGGAAACCATGAGTAATATCTAGATGAAACCAATATTAAACGCCAAGTGAATAAGTTTTAAGAAATTGTCCTTGATTGTGAAATAATTCATTATTAAAATTAAAAAAAAACAAGCAAATGTTAAAAATTACTCGATAGTAAAGATAGTAGAGCCAAAAATTTGAACAATGCTATAATTGCTGAATAAATTTCCGTCATTAGTGTGACTTAAATGAACTATATGCGTTTTCGCGCAGATTATAGCCTCAAACCAGACTCAATGTTATATTTTTTGTTAAAAAACATAAATTTTGTCAATCGGACTCAAAGTCTGGATCATTACTAACAAATGTTAAATGTATATACTAAATTAAAAGCTTGATTTGTGATTTTTATTGAGATCGATGAGATTTTCAATTTTTTTAAATAGAATTCAAATAATGTTGTTCTTGAATCATAATTATCATAATTATAGAACATAAATCTAACTCTTGCTCTTGCATACCTTATTTGAGGGGGATATAATTCAAATAAAGTTCTAGTTAAATTGTTACTTTTTTTTTTAAAAAAAAAGATGACGGTCTTTAAGTGAGTTGATTTCACATTAATGTATATATATACTTTTCCTTGATATATAGTATATATCATATCTACAAAAAAATTTGGACATCACTATCTTCATTCTGGATTATAAAAGTCTGAATGAATATTTATTCACAAAAATATGCATTAGTTTATTTCGGTAGAAGTTAAATTTGGATTATCAATTGAAATAATCAATTAAAAATGTTACAGTCTTTCTCAATGTTTATATACTCATATAGGTAAACAATTTCATGGCGAAATAAGGGAATTTCAATGTTAAAACTTCTGATCTTTTGAGGGGAGAATCTTCTTTGAGTGTAATGCATGATTAAATATAAATAATTACGAATTTTCTAACGAGTTTACAGTTCTTCTTAATTGATCATCTGGGTATTCAATATTTAGTTGTCTAATCTGATGGTGTGAGTGAAAAAAATAATATAATGGTTAAGTTAAGGAAAAAAATGTAATTTAAATATCATAGATATGATTCACATCGTATACAAGACATCTACTAATACAGTAAATAGTTTTAGAAATTGATTATTGAGGAAGTCAATATCTTCTTTTAAGGAAAAAACCCCTTCAAGTACGGATACCAACGTATTATACCGTCGGCTAATTTCGTCAAATTGAAGGACGTCACCAAACACGATATCCAACCCATAATGGAAAACTGTTATAATGCAGCATTAATCACAATAACGATGAGCAAATTTGGTGACGTTTTTTAAACAGTTAACTGTGGCACCCCCGTTTGAGAGCGTGCAATTGTATGTGTTACGGAAATCGAGCGATGACGAGTATACTCGTCAATCACAGAGTAAGTGTCATTGTTAAAATATTGAATAAAAAAGATGGGTTTATTTTATAAAATAGCTACTTTTATTACTAATACTTTTTGTACAAAGGTCTATGTACGGGGCCATAAATTAATTTAGCTTGGTAGCGGTTTCATGAGGCTGGCAGTCCTTCCCACAATAAGCGCACACTGATTTACTTCCTTCTTTACTGACGAACTATTTTCTGTCTTCACACTAAGGAAGTTCTGGAGAGGTGCAGTAGGGTTGGACCACAATCCTCTTACCAGAAAGCATCCCTTGTCATTTCCATCCCAATAAAATAACTCTTCGTTAGGTGGCACGGCATTGGGTCATTACTCTAATGTCAGCTCATGGTTCTAGCATAAAAAAATTGGTATTTGCACTACTTGATGGCTAGGTAACTTCGGGCCAGTACCTCTCAATGAGCTCAACGCCAGGTCAGCGACACGCATTTGTCCCATGGCTGACCATACCTAAAGGAACCCTATTTTAAATCAACTTTTCGACTTTTCCCTTTGCCCCTTTTAGACTAATATCTCAAAAACATTATCATCGCACATAAATAAATTCGTTAAGCGAACTTGTACGCTGTGTTAACCGGTGCATACGGGGACGCATTTTATTTGTTTTACTTCGGTTTGGCCTCGAATTATTCCAAGCATCTTGAAATTCGAGTATATGCTTCGTTTTTCTCAGAAATTACAATTTAAATAGCCAATCGTCACTATTTTTTACGCATGACGAGTATACTCGTCAATACAGAAAATCCTGTAACTTCTCCATGACGAGTATACTCGTCAATACAGAAATCCTGCAACATCTCCATGACGAGTATACTCGTCAATACAGAAAATACGTCAACTTCTCCATGACGAGTATACTTGTCAAAACAGAAAATACTGCAACTTCTCCATGACGAGTATACTTGTCAATACAGAAAATCCTGCAACTTCTCCATGACGAACATACTCGTTAATACAGAAAAACCCGCAGCTTCTCTATGACGAGTATACTTGTCAATCACAGTTAACTGGTTAAATTTTCGATCTTTTTGCAAAGTTGGTTGACGGTATAATAAGTAAGTGCTCCCATTTCTTACCGAAATAAACTTCGTTCCGAAAATAAATAGATAAAAATATCAAAAAGCTTTTAGAATCCTTTTCTGAATCATCGAAGATTCTATTTGAAAATAGTTATTCTAAATTCTCCTGTTTGATCGCTAGCATTTACCTACAGAATTATGAAAATTGTAACAATCTTTTGAAAGAAATTTTATTTTTTATGCATCCAGGAAACCGTTTCAATTTTATGGCTTTTACAATAAAAGACTTTTTTATATGCATCGCATAATCCTATAATTAGTACGGTAACTCACGTTGATGACATAAAACAGGAAATGTTTTTCATTTACGCAAACTGTCATAATATTGACACATGCGAAGCGGAAATAACCTAGTCAATAAAAAAATGTCAAATTTCTTTTCATGGCATTGAAGAATTCCATCAATTAAAAGATTGAAAACGATCGACAATTTAACTCGAAACATCCAGAAGTCACCTCAAGTACGAGGTCAAGGAACGGTGTGACAGATTTTCTGAAAAAAGCGTGATTTCCTAAATAGGAACATCGATTGGGTCATTTGCGTCACATTACATTATTGTAATTGAAAAGGTAATTGATGTTCTTAAGCAGTCAAATAACAGTAATGCTATAAATGGTTTTGAAAATGTGTAATCATTGGAATCTTAGAGATCAACGATAACAGAATAATGATTTTGTTCGAACTTTGAATTCTTCCTGTGAATTGAGTATTTTTTTCTTTATTCGGTGCTTTATTTGATCTCTGGGATTGATTAGAATAATTACACATTAAATACTAATGAGCATTACTGTAAAAAAAGTATTTTTATACAGGAAACGTGAATCTTTGGTGAAAGGTACATTAAATCATTTAAGCTAAATAATGAACACACAAAAATCACATACAAATAAAGTTAAGGAGTATGAATTATACAAGACATTAAATTTAAAATTTTCCTTATGCATTCTTAATTTGTAAGCTATTAAATTGAATTGTTACCCGTTCTGATTGAAATAGATATTAATTCCCAGTGAACTGAAATTCAATTATAAACTCACATGAAGAGCACATAACAAAATATTTCCAAGGCTGAAGAAAATGTATCGATAAAGAATTTTCAGTTATAACGAAATTTACAAGATTAGTAAAATTGTTATAGAAGAATAAATGAGATTCAAATTTAAAACTGAAATGTATAAAATTTATTGAGCAAAATGTTGAATAGGGGTACCATTCAGTATGGCATATAAAAAGCAATTATATAGGTCGCGTTTACATGCAAACCTACAAATTGCCGTCGAATTGGGGTTGGCGAAAAAAGCCAGCTTTTTACCAGTTTTTTGTTCAGCCCGTTTGCATGAGAATCTGGTGATTGGTTCACAAATTTACATAACCTTGCCGCACACATTAACTTTGGTTACCTTGAAAAAAAGAAACCAATCAAAATTAACTATAATAAAAGTCATCTCCATGGCAACCACATCCCCACCACACGATAGAAATATCAAGATAAGCATATTGTAATTTTATAGCCCATCTTAGCAAACATAAACAACAACTTGGGACGTAGCACTGCTATATCAAATTAGCACCGAAAAGGTCCCGTTTCAAAGCTTTGATTTTGCTATGAATGTGTGGAACTGTTTGAACATATGTAATTTCTTTGAATTCGTCATATAAACTTTTTTATACACATCCAAATCTCAGTTGCATCAAATTTTTGTTGTATTTGTTGATTTCGCCAGATGTTACTTAAAGCTCTTATTTCTTCAGTAGACCAACGTGCACAATCAGTGGCGCACACAAGGGGGGAGGGGGTCCGGACCCTCCCAAAGCCCTTGATTTTTTCCCGATTGATTTTAATTCTAGGTATATAGTACATAAAATTTAATTAATTATTTGTTATTAATGATTAATTTTATTAATTAATGATAATTATTTGTTCAAAAATTAGTTTTTTACTGTGCTTTATAACTAAAAATCGACAAAATCAAAAGAAGCATGATACAAGAATGGTGAACTTCCGACCCCGGACCCCCTTGAAAAATTCATGTGTGCGTTACTGTGCACAATCAATAATAGCAGCCCTCTTTGAATAAATGAATCTCGGTGGCAATGCATCATGGCAAAATTTGAAAATAAACTCACAATTCCCCTCATTTACCCTGTTCCAAAGCGGGTACAAAAATCAAAACCACTTTTCGTCGTGTAAACGGATCTAGATAGAATCAATGTCAGTATTTTGCCGTCAATTTTTGTCCATGTAAACGGGCTGTACTATCAGTGTGACTCATACCAAGAGCAACGGTGGGGAGTCACGCAGGATCTTTATGATGTCCTACGGCAGTCTACTCCATGATACTTGAACCTTGGCACATAATTTCGGTAGATAACGTGGTGTGGGTGGACTAATGACTTCTCGTTCTATGGTATCTGAGGCAAGTTTGGTGGCAATATTGGCTATTGTAAGTTATCGATATGTTTTAAATAAGCTCAATAAGACGAGAGTTGAGCCTTGTCTTGAAGGAAAAGTGTTTCACGCTGGAAGCTCAAGAATGGGATCGCTCTTTGCTCCAGGATTTCTTGAACGTAATGTTGACCAGTTAAAGAATTCGTAACAAATACCAAGTGGGATTTACCAACACACACAATTGCATTTATTAGGTCTTTTAGACGTCTGTCTTTGCACAAAGAATTGTAGCGTTGACTAAATTGTTTCCGTATAGCGATTCTATTTTCCTTTCTGCCAAGGTGGAAGTAGAATTCAACAACCCACGATCGCTCTGACTCAACACCCTTCTAATCTTTAACAAAGACGCTAAAAGCAGTCCTCATAGTAGTATAGGTCAGGGCTGGCGAACCTTTACGAAGGAACTTGTCATTTTTTCTACAGAATGTTATAGACGTGACGTCAAATAATTTTGACTTGCGAATATTCGAAAAATAATAAAACTAAATACTAACAGCTCAGAACTCTGCATTTAGTACGGAAAATACGTTTTGCACCGAATTGTTGCAAAAGTTTTAGCTATACGTGTAATACAAATTAAAGTAACATTAGTGTAACTTCTGTTGTTACAGAATAGACGATAAATAACTTATGTTAGGATTGTAAGATAATAACAAACAAGTGTTCTTGGCACGCATGCCATTGGTTCGCCATCCCTGGACTATAGGTGAATTAGTCCCACATTTTGAGATCGTATGGTGTGATTACTTATATATTTAATGATTGGTAGAGATTCCCACTGAACTCTGGATTTAACAGTGGCTGGAATTATCAAGCGCATATGTCTTTTAAGGTATCCGACTACGTTCGGAACCGGGATTTTCAAAAGCGCATAAATGGATAATTTTCATGATATTTAGTGTCACTTAGATTTGAATATATGCATAAGATTGTTTTAAGGATATTTTGATAAAAAAAAATTTATTTAAATACAATATTTTGGCAAAAAACTAACTTAGAATAATCTTCTTTCCAAAAGATCTCCTTTTGTGAAAAATTCACATTATTTTCAGAGTTACCACCAATTAAAATAATTATTGGCGTTTTTTTCTTAAAATTTCTCCCCTTTGTTGTCATAAAATATGAATAAATCCACTTCTAAGATATATATTTCAAAAATTCTAGTTGCACCTCTGTAGAGAGGTCTGAGCTATATACAGGCAAAATATTATTATAATAGAACCATTTTTCACAAAAGGAGAACATTTGGAAAAAAGATTATTCTAAGTTAATTTTTTACCAAAATATTATATTTAAATAATTTTTTTGTCAAAATGTTCTTAAAACAATTTTATGCATGTATTCTAATCTGAGTGACATTAAATATCATGAAAGTTATCCATTTATGCGCTTTTTTAAAATCACGGTTCCGAACGTAGTCGGATACCTTAAGGTATGTGACTACCTTCGGAGCACTTTTTTTTAAATATATAAATTGTTAACTAAATAAACACTTTTTTTATTTGAAATGGGGCATAAAACTAGGAATTCAAGTACAATTTCCACAAAATTAAAAATAATTTTTTGGATATATTGGGAGTTTTGAGCGAAATTTTAGTGAAAAATTGCAGTTACGGCAAGGCTTGTATTGAAAATTATAATTATTATATTTGAATAATATTTATACAGTACATAAATAACATCCTTATCTGTGCTTAGAACTATAATATTTGTAATAGTTTGAAAGTTTTTGAAATATGTCATTTTTTATGCTCAATTGTTTACAAGAAACTAATGTTTATTTCTCACAATAAGTGCAATAAAATGCATAAATAAATACACAGGGATTAGATAATAGTCTAGACTGCAGATAATAGTAAATAAAATATTTTTTGAAAATTTCAATTCAATATCTTAAAAACAAAACCTGTAGTGAACTTTACCATAAAGCAAAAAATTGAAAAACATAGTTTCTCAGAAAATGCATTGAAAGATTTTAATACAGTATTAAAAATTTTCTACTAATCGTACATTTTTTAAAATCATATTTATAGGTCAAGATCTCTTTAGCTTCATGTTTAACCAATTCGGACTTTTTATCTGGAGAGTTTTGTAGACTATAACAATTGTCGTTTTTAGTGAAGTTTTGGTGAAAAATTGCAGTTACACAAAATTCTAATAAAAGTTTTCAAATAATATTTTTACTCTACGTGAATAACATCTTTATCTGTGTTAGGAATTAAAAGATTTGTAATACTTATATGAAAATCTTTTAAGTATGCGGAATTTTTTACAAAAACACTATTTTTTAAAAACTAATGATTTTTTTTTCATAAAAAAGCAATTAAGTACATAAATATGCCCACAGAAATTAGATTTTGATTCATAACACAGATAGAAATAAATAAAACATGTTTTGAAAATTTCAATTCAATATCTTAAAAATATTTTGTGTAAGGATCTACTCCCGATTTTGTAAACTGCATTTCTGGTTTACTAATCATGTTATAACTTTGTTCCTAAATACCATAGAAACAAAAATAGAGTGTTTTTGGAATCTTAAATGTATGGGCTATATAAAATAAGAGCATAAAAGAAGTTTTGAAAATTTTCACCAAAACGGCGAATTTTGGGTAGTCACATACCTTAACACTTCTATCCACTCTGTCCGTTTCACATGGGGCTTCTTGAGCGTTATTGACTCCAGAATGGGCCTTGTTGTATCGACTTATGCCTGCAGTGTGCAATAGTACCATCACTATAATTGACATGTTGCGTAGTTCGTCGATTATACCATCTATCTTCAAGAAGTGAAATTATTTGTCCCCTACAAAATAAGAAATTAGGATGTGTACAGCAGCGTTTCTCAAACTGTGGGGCGCACCCCCTTTGGGGGCGTGATAACTCTACGAAGGATGCGCGAGCATATTGAAAAGTAGAAAACAAAAGGTTATTAAAAAATTATCAATTAACTGAAAGTAAACAAACAAAACACTTTCTGATATAAGAAACTATAGAATACTCATTTACACTGATATAATATACTTATAAATGTATCACACAGTACTGTACAATGTATATTTTATTATTAATTTTACAATACGAAGTTAAGAGCAAGTTTGATAATTATCAGTGACCCCATGGGCTTGTATTAACAATTATCTTGATAATTTATATACGGTTTATAACTAATTCCTTAACTGCCGATTAAAGGTTACATGTTTCGCTCCTCAATGCCACGTAGACGAGCGTATTTTGATGTTTTTTAGTAGGGGGAGGAGAAAAGAAATAAATAAGTAAATCCTCTGAAATAAGTAAATCCTTTACAAACACTGTCAAGGTCCTTTTATTGCATTCCAAAGCCTTTGGAATAAATTTATGGATAGCACTGCACAGAAAAGATCGTACTTCGGAAAGACGTATATATGCATCCAGAAAATTAATGCTTTGGTTGAGCGAGACGTTTATATACGCCTGTGAGGTTAAAGTCTTATTGTAGCTTTAGTGTCAAAGTATAGTATTATTGAGTTCAATACATTGTTATTGTAAAGGAGGGGGCGCGATGAAAATGATGATTGAATAGTGGGTCGTGTGTATTAAAAGTTTGAGAAGCACTGGTGTATAGTATTGGAATTGTAAAGCTAACATGCAGATGTGTGTCGAGAAGTACTCTTTTACCCTTCTAAGTGAGCCCTGTGTAAAAAATATTGTGAAGGAACTCTGAATTTGTGTCTCGTCCTTTGATTGCGCAAGCGATTGAGTATAGGTCAATATAGCTTGCCAATAAACGTAGAGTGCAACTCCCGGAGTTTGAATGAGACCATCTGATCAGTTAGCGTGAGGATGAACTTCAGTATCGGGAAATGGTCCTTCGGCACGTCACAACATTTTTTTTTGGGGGAATGCTATAACAATAACATGTTAGGAAGATATGCTCGTAGGGATGCACAAATCAAAACCATTGCAACAGACCACTTAATATGGCCACCTGGGATGGAAGACACTCAATCCACATGGAGGCAGGCACCGTTCAGTGTCTTCTTGTATACTCGTAAGCTACTGCAGCACGTTCACAGGTGTGTCAATGTCTATTTCCAGAGTTCACTGACGTCTGCAGTACAAAGGGATATTTGCAAATATTCCTCTTTGGAGGATTTAATTGATGCTTTGCCATCGACATTTTCTGCTACAATAGGTAAACCAGCAAAGCCAATGGTATGCTGATTGGCAATAAGCCATCTTTTCAGATGAGTCCCGCTGCAATCTGGACTGTTGCAATAAGACGCACACTCATAAAACGCTACAGAAATGAAGGCCTTTTCCTAAAGAATCTTACTAAGAATCATGTTAGAAAAAACGCCTGGCATTATTATCTGGGGTGCTGTTGGATATATCGGGCTATTTCAAATTTTAAGGATTCCTCCTAATTTAAACTACACGGATTTATGAGCAACAGGCGCCACACCAAGTTATAGCACCTGAAGACCGAACCTTTCTGCAAAGCATTTTCTTATCCTGGATTTAGTAATACAATGCATTTTTACATGTTATCCTGGAATTTTACATGCACGACGAATTCCGCTTCTTCCATGACCCGTACTGTTTCCCGGATATGTATCCATTGAATTTGTCAGGGATTATAATGATTAGTGATTCTCTCATACGGCTCATGGAATCGACAGTAGAGAGGAGCTACAGCATCAGGCAGAAGCAATTTTGAGTGCTTTTCCTCTGCATGATATTAAAAGTTTTTGTAATTCAGTCTATTTTAAGTACAAGCTTTGATCACTGCGCATACGGCTGCACAAAATACTGATTTTCGGCATTCTATTTATTGCTTTCGTAAATATGATCTCTTATGTAAATTACTATAATGTGTGGAATATTATTATTAATATAATTATATATTAATAATATTAATATTACGTGGTTCATTTTCATAATGCTACAATTTTTAGAAACATCAATGTAAAATATGGTGGTATATTTGCCTGGAAAATAACAAATTTTTGAAACTCTCATACTAATAATAACATTTTTCGTGTTCGTGAAATGCGGTGTACACAGGAATTTTATAAAGTGGGGAGGGGGATCGAGGATCAAAAGTCCACCATTCTCGTATTGCACCCCAATACTCCTACAAACATATTCTTTTAATACATAGAGCATCGAAAACAAAAAACAGTGAAAAATAAATTATTGAATAAATAATTAGCAATAATAAATTAATAAAACAGATACTTAATGATAGTTCATTAATTACTAATTATTGTTACTTTTGCTTGGAATTATTTTACGGGCTACATACATAGGTTTATAATCAATCAAAACAAAAATCAAGGGTGACAGAGGAGACGTGCAAACCCTCTCGACGCCCCTCTAGTATGTGTTCCTGTATGTGAACCTTGTGCGGCGGAAGGTTTGCTTTTTACAGATTAATTGCTTATTTTACACTTAGAAAGGTTCCAAAATATGGCAAAACCGTAAGTCTCACACGATCAATAATGATTAATTGTTTCGGAATGTGTATCATGATGCTTTTGTATTATGTACAAATGTTAAAAAAATATAAATGGGCTGTGAAAATTTTTGCCATAAAATATATGTTACTTTTAATTCCAATACTTTTGATAAATATTACATTTTGCTGGCTACTTAAAGTTGCAATAATGTTACATTAAGCATTATTTATCGAACAGTTATCTACAAAAAGTATAAAGCTCGAAACATCAAAAGTTATTTTATGTTTAGAGCCAACTGGGGATCGATTTTTAGTCCATAATTTTTAGTTCCTTCGTGTGGCGAGCCAAGTTTCTCTAGTTCTGAGATTATTTGTTTGACAGTAACAGCAGGTTTAGACTTGCTAGGTGGCGTAGTTGGTTTGTCGATGGCCCTGTACGCCCAAGTTCGCTGGTTCAACCCCGGCCCAAGTCGGTGAATTTTCATGATGCAGAAAATCGAAAGCGTCTAAAAGACAGCATGTTAAATATCCCTAGAGTGCTTGTTTGACTTAGGTGCTCTCAGCAAAATTAAATTCTTGCTACGATTTTGAATCTTCAGAGCTCTGGTGTCTCCCTCTGGGGTAGAAACTGGGAGTCAAAATTACATTGCAGTGATTAGTATCCACGTATATGGTGTCGCACTAAAAAGAGATACCAGCTCCTGGGGAATGTATTAGATCTGATGTGTTAAAATACCAATTCGCAGCTCCATTAGGGGAAAAAATTTGTTTTGAGGAATTAAGAGATCTCCTTTTGTAACATCTAATATTGGAAATTTTTAACGAAGAGAAAATAAATAATAATAAAAAATTGTTTTCGGTGTCGAATTATTTGTTTTAATTAATGTATCAGTTTCGTAAAAAGAGAACTCTTAGTAATGATTTCGAAATTATCTGCCTGAAATGATTTCATCATTTACTGTCTCATTATTCTGCTGTGGTTACGTGCAAGTTTCTTGATCATTAATTGTCACGCTTTTATATTTCTAAATCTTCATTACTCACATTTCAAGGGACATGTTTGGAAAACTTTTGATAGATAGAGAAAAAGATATTAGTTCTTTGACGATAGATTGTAAAACAAAAGCTGAGCTCTAAAGCAGCGAATTTTTGAAGAATGTAATTTTTTTCGGTGAGTACTCCAAACTTTTAATTACATTACTTAAGATTTAGTCACTACCATTTAGAGAAAAACATTTCTGAAGTAGCTATGACTTTTGTTATTCCTAGCATTTTCTTTTCACATTTGTGAGAACATAAGCATAAACTGTAAAAAGGATATTTAAAATTAGAAGTATAATTTAAAGTATAAATTTAAAATATATTTGAAGAAAATTAGTCTGACATTCAGATTTTTGATGGTTGTAACCATCGTTTAAAAATGTACACACACAATGGTGATAAAAATATAATTACTTTTTTTCATGAAAATCTTCCGAGTTGTTTATACACATTTAAGTTGAAATAGCTGAGGAAATAGGACAAATATTTATTTTACTTTTATCGAATTTGAAAATGTCTTGAAATACAAATACATTTATTCATATATGTTGCATTTGTGTTTTTAGAAAAATACTTGAAAGTTAAAATGAACATATTCTCGAAGTTTATGAAATTTCAATGAAAAATATTTAAGTTTAGTTAAATACCATTTCCTATGAGATATAAAAATTTATTAAAATAAATAAAAATTGAGACATAAAATTTAATTAAATTATTTAAAATCATCGAAATAGTTTTCCTGAAATTGCATCAAAACAAGTTCTAATTTCTGCATAAAAAAGAATGCTTAAAAATCCTTCGAAAATTAATCACAAATTAACTAAAAGTTTTCTTATGAGTTTTAATTTGTGATTACTTAAAATAGTGTAAATTTTCGTTCATAATTTATTCGTCTTATTATTTTTTTTGCCTTTAGATTGAGAGGTCGGCATTTAAATTAGCACCTCAATCTTCTCACATTCCCAGGTGATCATCTTAAGGCTTATGAAAGCAATACAAATTTACCGTTACTACGAGGGTTTCTTTGAGTTGGCTCCCTGTATACATATAGTGGATAGATACAAATAAAAGTGTCTGATTATTTCTTTTTTAAGACAGAAGTAATGAAAACAGCAAAGAATTATTTTCTAAGGTATTTTATTGAAATAGGGTTTTTAACTACTTCAAAGACATTTTAAGCATTATTTCTAACACATTAAAAATTCAACAATAAAGCCAAAAGTTTAAACTTACCCTAATCTTTAGCATTTTTAAAGACATTGTTAAAGTTGTACTATATAAAAATAATGTCTTCACTTCCAAACACATACTTAAATTTGTATAGAAACTTGCTTTTTGAAAAGTGTGTATTTTGGACTTCTAAAATTTGTACTACCGTTGATAAAGTAAAATTTAACAAAAATAATAAAATCTCAAAAGAGAAAAAATAAATCTGGAAAATTATCAAGATTTTGCAAAAGCGTATAAATGAATAATTTTTTTTTTATATTAAGTGTCACTTGAATTGGAATATACATGAAACTTATTTTAAGAATATTATTAAAATAAAAAAGTTATTCAAATGCGATTTTTTGACAAAAAGACAAAAAAGACATTTTGAATACCTTTTCCATTTTTATAAAATGCATCTATAATATTTCGCCTACATATAGCTAACACTTCTGTACAGAGTCAGAAATAGGAGTTTTGAAATACATAAATTAGAAGTGGATTTATTTTTATTTTAAGATATCAAAGTAGAGCAGCGTTTCTCAAACTGTGGGGCACACCTTCCTAGGGGGGGCGGATAATCCCACCAGGGAGCGTGAGCATATCGAAAACTCGAAAATGAAAGATTTAAAGAAATTATTAATTCAATGAAAGGAATCAAAACAAAACACATTCTAAGATAATAAAAAATACACATTTACAATGATATAAGATACTTATAAATGCAGTAGTATTGCACAATTTTTTTGATAATTAATTTAACAATACTATGTTAGGAGCAAGTTTAATAATTAAAAGTGACTTGTACAAAATTATATGCAACATTTAAAATTTATCATGATTATTTAAGTAGATGATAATTGAAGTCGAACTATAGCTTTGGCGTTAAAGTACGTTATTACTGAATTAAATACATTGTTATTGTTTTGAGGGGACGCCATGAAAATTAGGATTGAAAATTGGGTCCCAAACATTGAGAGTTTGAGAAGTACTGGAGCCGAAAATTCTTTTTTAAAAAAATCATCTATTATTTTTCAAAATTCTCCGTTCGGTTTCTGTAGCTCTGTAGTCTTAGCTATATAAAAACAAAATATTTTTACTACCGAAGCATCTTTGATAAAAGTAGAATGTTTTTGAAAGGCAGTCGAACGTCAATTTAACAAACCCATATTTAACGAATTTCGCGATTTGATGTATTTTTCAAGCAATTAAAATGGAAGTAAAAACCCCTACTTAACTAATATTTAGCTAATATATTTAACTAATTTAACTTACACCCCGAATTAACGAATTATTTCAACAACTGAAATTTTTTTCATTAGTTTAGATTTAAAGAAAATGGATTTCTTTTTAAATGACATTCTTTTTGAAGGAAACAGAAAAAAAAAGACTTTTCTTTTGAGAAATAATTTTTGACAGCAAAGAGTACCGCTCATTATTTTCGTCTAATAGGTGTAGATGTGTCAAGAGGGAAACCTTCCTCGTGAGTTTTGAATAGGACAGGGAATTCCTTATCTCATCCCACTGCACAACGAAGGGGATATCTTAGAAGATTCTACCATTTGCTCTTTTTCTAAAAAGAAATGAGGCTGAGCGGTTTTGCAGAAAATTTTTGTTTTTGAATACTTGTTAAGCATGAAGATTGTAGGATACAAATGCGTAGCGATTTTTATGCAGAAATTGACAAGGAAACTCCTATCAAAACTGTTGCATTTTATAATTCTTTACAGTGTTTGGAAACTGAAAACATACATCACGCAGAAGGATGTAAAGAACGTAGCATTTTCTTGTCTACATAAAGTTGAAAAACAAAAAGATTTTTTTTTTATCAAACATCTATTATAGTCATTATTTTAAAATTTCCAATTAAATGGCCCGTAATAATTCACCAATAGTAGTACTTTTAGATGCTGAATAAAGAGTGTGCAATTTCTAACTATGCATGCTTGTTGTGTAGACATTTGTTGTGTGTGTCGTTATCATAAAATTTCAAAAAAGTAAATGCAAAAAAACAAAAACTAAATTTCCTTGGACCGTGATATTACTGATATTACGAATAATTCAACGAATAAAATATTAGGTAACGATGAGTTTGTTAAATCGGGGTCCGACTGCATGTAATTTTTTTCATTTTTTTTAAATCAAGAAACTGCATTTAAATACCTTTTTATTATAATAATATTCTTGAAACAGTTTTAAAGGAATATTCTAATTCGACTTACACTAAATATCAAAAACATTATTCATTTATATGCTTTTGCAAAATCACAGCTCCGAAAGTAGTCTTTAAAAAGAACATCAGTCATTGACTTAAAGCCCTTAGAACGACCCTTAAGAAGAAGCAAAAATGAAAAAAGTAAAATTTAAATTTTAAAAATAGGTGTTAAAAACTGCTTGTGTTCAAGAAATATTCACAGTAAGCAAGATGTAAAATTTATAACAATATTGTCAAAGGGACTAACATTTCTTTACTAATTTGTTTCGTTGGTTTTGTAGTATCATTCTCACGCTTTAGTTTAGATTCATATTTGTGTTCCAATATTATATTGCGTATTTTGTTATTTATATTCTTTAAGAGAATAAAATCTCTTAAATGAGCTGTTGAGTTCTCTATTATTACAATGAGGCAACAATATGCGAGGTTATTAATGTTTCTTATAAGTAACACAAAATTTAGACAATTGTACAGCATTTAAATTAGCGTAAAACCGGTGAAAAACCCACACCTGTACTTTCAAGCTGCATTTTTAAATTTTTTCGAATACGCACCGTATAATGAACATATTCTCTATTTTTCAGAAGAAATTTGAAATTACGCATGCGATTCTCTTATGTTTTTTGAAGTTCTATATTCGAGGTATTATTCCACGCTTTAGAGCAAATAGTGCACTGCAACCTAAGTTCATAAGGAATGTCATTTCGTTTAAA